>CM060913.1:1016222933-1018722933 GCA_030737875.1 Allium sativum
CGTTGAATATCTGTATTTGATGCTTATGCAGTGTAGTGCACTTTGGTTGATGGTTGATTATTTTTCAATGCTATGATATACATGTGTTGTATGAAAATCCATATAATTAACTTTATATGGTAATTGATTGGGCCTCATTCCAATTTGAAAAATAAAGAATATTATAAAATAAAAGTTCATGTGTTGACAGTACTCATTCATTGAGATTGGTCATGTGTTGAACGAAATATTTTGATAATAACAACTATTTTGAAAAAGAAATATTTGAAATAGAATATTTGAAAATAGAAATTTATGAAGCCGTGTATGGACGCCATTTTGACGTGAACGATATTTATATCGAATTGAAAACGATTTCGAAATGAAATGAATTGAAAACGATTTCGAAATGAATTGAATTGAAAACGATTTCGAAATGAAATGAATTGAAAACGATTTCGAAATGAATTGAATTGAAAACGATTTCGAAATGAATTGAATTGAAAACGAATTCAAAATAAATTGAAAACGATTTCGAAATGAAATGAATTGAAAACGATTTCGAAATGAATTGAATTGAAAACGATTTCGAAATGAAATGAATTGAAAACGATTTCGAAATGAATTGAATTGAAAACGAATTCAAATGGAATAGAAAGCGAATTGAAATGAATTCAAATTGAATTGAAATTCGAATTGAATAGAAATGAATTTTAAAACGAATTTATAGAGAAGAATTCAATTTTGATTTGAATTGAAATGGAAGTTGAAAATGTTTTTGAAACGAATTCAAAACTATTTATATAATTCGTTTTAAATAGAAATCGACGAAATATATATTATATATATTATATATAATATAATGGCCTGAATAGAACGCGCCGCGCCGCGGCAGTTCGCGAATTTCGACCATTTATTTCAAACGGACATTACAGGAGATCCGACCGTCGGATTCTCCTAAAACCGGAACCGTTGGGTTCGTATCGAAAAGAGCTTTCTAATTAATGTTAGAAATTTGAAATCTAACGGTTGGATTTGGAGATACGTCCAAATCAAATTCGAAAAAGGTCGTTGTAAGTGCAGTTCGATGGCCATTGTTGGAAATCGACTGTACGGGCCTTGATAAAATTATTAAAAATAGTAATAATTTGTGTAAAATCATAAGAAATGATTTGTGAAAGTTTGGGGTGAAAATCTCCATATTTGAAAAGATAAAAAAATGGATTTTTATCGAAATGAACTAGTTTTGAACTAGAATTATAATTCTATTTATTTTTAAATAAATAAATTGAATTTGAAATGGTTTTGAAAATAACCAAAATTTCCAATGATTGCATTGGAGTGGATTTGAATCGAAATTGTCTTCGGAATATTTCGATGTTGGAATTCGTGACATTACAGGTGTTGTTATGGAAATTTGAAAGATATATATTTGTATCGTTATTTCCAATACGACATTTGTTAGTCGTAGAATTCGATATTGAATATAAGCCGATATATTTTCTATTCAGAGCCTTGTATTGAATATCGAATGTGATTTGGGTTTGTCGTGAATGGTGTCTTCACTAACACTGTTCTTGAACCCAGTTGAGAAAAGATTAAATCTTTTTATTTAGATTTAATGAAGTGTACCAATTAAATGATATTTAATTGGAATTGAATTGGTATTGATTTTTGGGTTTATCGTGAACAGTGTTTTAAATAACACTTGTTCTTTAACCCGATAATTAATGGAATGTGATTTTGGGTTTATCGTGAATCGTGTTTTAAATGACACTGATTCTTTAACCCAGATAATGATTAAAACTAAGTGGAGTTTTAATGAATCTTTAATTAGATTGAAAAGATCGAGAATGGAGTATCACCAGTTTTGCTCCAGGCGATAGATAAATCTGTAATTAGATTTGAATGTGAAATTTAGAAACTAACTGGCGGTTAGCCAAGCAGAATGGTTTTCTGGATATTGATCTGATGTTGGTTTCGGCCTTCGGGGTTAATATTTGGGGAATTATTCTCTTGATTAATTTACGGTTAGTGACTAATGAATTGGAATGAGGCGTATGTTGTGTTTGTGTAACACTTATTTAAAATATACGCGAGTTATTCGGAAAGACCGGGTTTATCCCATTCTGAGTAACTGATACGACGATAAGTCGAAGACGAAGACGATGGTCGAAGACCGGAGGTCTTCACGTCGTTTGGGTGATAACTGATGATCTTGATTGGGCTGTACACCCAAGAAGATGGAAACAGTTAGTGATCGTCCAGACGTACTTGGAGATCGATGGATATGCGGGGTACTAGGTGCCTCCGGTTTCGTTCAGACCCAGAACGGACTTGTAAATGGACTGTGTGTCTGACATCGGATTTCATTCTGTGTGACTGATATCGGTTGCATAGGATGGCTTGCCTGTGTGGCATGCTAAGATGCAAATGATCAAGGCTTCTGTTGAAAAGCAAAGTCTTGTGGTTGATGATCAAAGCACGACCTTTGTGGCGTAGCTTTGTGTAACGTTTGATTCGCGAGTTTCACACCCGGTATGAATCAAAAACGGGAGACGGACCTCAGGGAGGGCATGCGTTTCTTTCTAGTTAGAAGTGGCGTCAGTGGTTTTACACGCCCTGACGAGTTTGACTTATGTTGTTGTTGCTGTTGCGAGGCGCCTCGGTTATATCGGTTTCGGCCGAATGCATTCTGGTCGGCTGACGGACCAGACTTACACCCCATAGGGTGGGGAGACGTATTGTTCAGGCATAATAATCCACTCCGTGTGGACCGGCCCTGACGATCCAAGGGGCAGTTGCGGCTGTTCCTGAGGGGCGGGCTAGAGCGTCTCGAATCGGTTGAGGATCTTGCCCCTAGCCTCGGTTCATAGATGGAAACCCAATTTCCAAATACGTGACATTTGCGGTTTTATTTGTAAACCTATATATGGCGACATAGTGGTATGGGGCATTCATGCCGCCTATGATTGATACTTATGATTTGAAGTTGTTTTATACTCTATGCACTTATAATAGTATCAAATGATTTGTTTTAAACGTATCAAGCATTCTTTGGCTGTTATAAGGGAAAACCCTATCCTCGACTGCGTTGCATTGTGTGATGGGACCTGGGTCTTATAACAGCTTCATTTTTCTTTATTTAGCATTGCGTTGTTTGTCTTATGCACTGGTATTCTTGGGAGGAAACCCGTTCCGTGTTATACGGCGTGGTCCCTTGTTTTACCTAGCTTTGAAAATAAAGATTTATAACTGCTTTAGTTCTCACACCAGTCACATGACTGACCTGGAGTTTATTGTTTTGACCTAAACTCTGGGTGCCCTTATTTTGACACGGGCAGCTAGTAGTTTTGGTTTTGCAGATTTATATTCACAGGATCCTGGTTTACGACTGGAACGATATCCGGGAAGCTTTGTATCCGTATATCTCATTCTAGTTGTGTATTGTATTATTTTCCGCTGCTATGTATTTAAATGTAATTTAAATCTCTGATATTTCTGTGTAATATTCTTTTATACTCTGTATATTCTTGTAATCTGATGCATTGTTGTTATATACAATGAAATGTTCTTCTATATGCGTTCTGTTGTGGTTTGTTCTCGAACTATCCGACGCTTTCCTTTACGGGGAAGTTACGGGTCTTCACAGTTGGTATCAGAGCTTTGGTTTACAAAGCAGAGAACAAGACACATTAGAACCGTACGAAGGAATTCATCAGATATTGGATTAGTAATATCCAATGGAATGACTCGTTAGAGATGGGATCAGTAGTATCCTAGAACGAGTGTGAAGAGTATATTTTTAAAATGAAAACGATTTTTGATTTGAAAATTTAAATCAATTATTCGTATTTGATTATTTATTTTATATTGATTAGGACAATCCAAAATATAAAGATTTTTGCGTATGCGCCTAGCTAGCGTGTATTCGAAGTTTTAATATATTGGATAGATATAGCACCACACCCTAGTCGCCCGGAGATGATATTGATGATAGCGATCGCATCATCAACATTTATGTTCGTGTTTCGAAGGTTTGATATCTATATATTTCCTATTGACTGGTGTGAGAACCAAAATTAGATAGGGCTAATTGTTGTGATTTGGCATCAAAAATCTGATTTTTGTATATATATCGAAATTATGAATTTGAAACGTTAATCCACTAATTGATTGAAGTTTGTGTTGTTTGTTTAATTGTTTGCTAATTTTGAACAATTATGCCTAATTGAATCAAATATTGAACTCTATTGAAAATTGGTCGCATTTGTTTGCATATACATATATATCATTGAACAGGTCATAGCAAGGAGGCTAGAGCAGAGAATAAAATTTGTTTGCCCGACAAATAGGTACATGTTTATTACATAATTTACTGTTTTGTTTGGGTGATGATGATTTTATGAGCCTATTGGCTAGCCGCTTGGCTTTTTCTTTTTCTTTTTGAGATCTGAAGGACCGGGAACGCTATTTGCAATTTCCCGATGCTCCCGGTGCAGGGGAGGTTATGGCGAAATTTTTCAAAAATTTAGGGTGTTAGCCAAATTTTTGAAATTTTAAAAATTCTCAGAAACTAAAGAGTTGGAGAATGGAAGCCAGATCAAATGTGGAGCTGAATAATCAAACCACTTTCGACTTTGTTCCTTTTCGGGGACGAAAAGTTTTAAGTGGGGGAGATTGTAACAACCCGTAAAATCTGGGCCAGTTTAAAATTTTTATTTTGGCCATTTTAGCGAATTTAGATTATTTAAAATGAATTATTTTAAATAATATCGACGAGAAATTTATTTTGAATATATTCGAACGTATATATTATACGCGTCGTCGTTAGAATATAAATAATTATATATAATTATAAATAGAATTGAAAATGGCGCGGTAGTTCGATAATTCGATTTCAAACTTCAATTGAATGTACCGGGTGCAAAACAATCCGGATTTTAGTGAAACCAAAAATAATGGAATCTAATAGTGAATATCTTTCCAACGAACCCGAATGATCAAAATTTCTTAGCGGGAATCAAAAGATATGTCCAGTTGAAAATTCTGAATAGTCGCTATGGAATTCAGGCCCTTAAAAATGGACATTTTGCAAACGACCTCGGATTTCGACGAAACCAGTTTTGTTGGGTCCGTGATGTAAAGTTATTGCTAGATTTCAAATTTCATAATTTTTCGAATCAATATGTGAGCGTGGCAAAGGAAAACGCGTTTGACCAGTTTCAGTTGATTTTAATCGACTGGAAATTGGCCATTTTTCTAACGGTCTCAGATTTCGACGAAACTAGTTTTGTTAGGACCGTATCGTCAATACGAAGCTAGAAAATATTTTTCTAGAATTTTTAAAGTTAGTATGTGACCCCGGTAAATTGAAATGTACGTTTAAAATTGAATATATAGATTTATACATTAATTTCAGCGAAAACTGAGCGTAACAGCCGAACTGGCTTATGAAACATATCCCATTGTATTCGGAATGGGGGTAATTAGCTAGGGACGACAGTCATTGGGCCTCGTTCGGAGATCGAAATTTAAAGTTACTTTATGGAGAAATTAATTATTTAAATAATTAAAATATTATATAACCCCCTTGAGCTCTCTCTTTCCTCACAAGTCAAACCACGGTCAAAATATAAAAAAAAAAAAAAAAAAAAAAAACCCCTTCCAGTTTCAGATCGCGACGCCTCTTCCTCCCCCTTGCTGACGCCGACGATGGACCGCCGCTCCCCCCTAAAGTCGCGCCTTCCTCTCCCCTCTAGCTCATCTCCTTCCTCCCTTCGAATCGAAGACGAAAACGCCAGAGCTTTCCCCCCCCACAGTGATGACCGCCGACGAACTGAAGGCCGCCCCAACCCTCCGCCTCCTCCTGCCGCCGACCCAGAGCCACCCGAAGCCTCTCCGATGGTGGTGAACCCCCCCCTTTCGAACTGTAAGTTTTTACTTTATTTATAAAACTGATTTTTACTTAATTTATAAAACTGATTTTGTTAATATTAAAAACCGATTTTTATGTTTTTAAAATTCTGATTTTAGGTAGGTTTAAAACTGAATTTTATTTTAGGTTTAAGACTGAATTTTATTTTAGATTAGAAAACTGATTTTTAAATGATTTTTAAACTGAATTTTTAAATAAGGCAAAAACTGTATTTTTATTTTTTAAGTTATGAAAAAACTGCATTTTTATGAAAGCGAAAAACTGATTTTATTTTGAACTTTAAAATAGGAAAAAAAGTTTAATCTTTTAGTAGAAAAAGATTTGAACTTGCAAAAGAAAAAAAATTCGATTTTTATATATTGAATAGCGAAGTCAAAATTCGATTTTATATATTGAATAGCATAGTAAAAATTCGATTTTTACATATGTAGTGGCTACGGGCAGCGAAGATGACGAAGATGCGATAGCGATGAAGATTTCTATCAATGAAGTGCCGTGGAGCTAGGATAGCTAATCGGTGAGAATTTCTCACCTTTCTATTTATTTTCTAGTTATATATATATACTAGGATGCAGACGGTGCTTAGTAGCACCCGACACAATCGTCCACAGACCATGGACTTGTTTGTTTGACAGTTTGGTGATTGATTGCGATATTGTTTGAATGTGGTTTGTGGTGTGAAAAATCGAATCGATAAATTGGTTAGGATTAGACGTGCGCCGTTATAAGGCGAAGGAGTAAGGCTAGGTTAGATCCTTACTCCAAAGTTTGCGGTTTGCATAACGAATTGATTTGATTGATGTGTGAATGGCGTGGGCCTTCACTAGACCGGGGATAAGGCTAGGCCTTGTCCCGTTTCTAGTATCGTGCCGTTATGCCGCCGAAATTTTCTAAAACATGTTAGAAAAATAAAAATATCATTTTATTGAATAAATGAATTGAATAGAAATTCATAGGTTGAAATAAAATGTTTTATCGTTAAAAATATAATTTTTAACGTGAATATGAAAATAGTGAAGTGAATAAATAAATATTCATTTACAAACCAGATGGTTTGTTTATGTACACTTATTTGAATGATATTGATTGGGTCGATAAATTTCACACATCGCCCAACTGCACAAATAAAATCTGTGTTTGATTGTTTGAAACCCCACACGGGTGTTAGGATGAAATATGCAGTTCACTCATCCTGATTGATTAAATATGTCGATCGATTGATTGACAGGCTGTTATAAGCGTTGAATATCTGTATTTGATGCTTATGCAGTGTAGTGCACTTTGGTTGATGGTTGATTATTTTTCAATGCTATGATATACATGTGTTGTATGAAAATCCATATAATTAACTTTATATGGTAATTGATTGGGCCTCATTCCAATTTGAAAAATAAAGAATATTATAAAATAAAAGTTCATGTGTTGACAGTACTCATTCATTGAGATTGGTCATGTGTTGAACGAAATATTTTGATAATAACAACTATTTTGAAAAAGAAATATTTGAAATAGAATATTTGAAAATAGAAATTTATGAAGCCGTGTATGGACGCCATTTTGACGTGAACGATATTTATATCGAATTGAAAACGATTTCGAAATGAAATGAATTGAAAACGATTTCGAAATGAATTGAATTGAAAACGATTTCGAAATGAAATGAATTGAAAACGATTTCGAAATGAATTGAATTGAAAACGATTTCGAAATGAATTGAATTGAAAACGAATTCAAAATAAATTGAAAACGATTTCGAAATGAAATGAATTGAAAACGATTTCGAAATGAATTGAATTGAAAACGATTTCGAAATGAAATGAATTGAAAACGATTTCGAAATGAATTGAATTGAAAACGAATTCAAATGGAATAGAAAGCGAATTGAAATGAATTCAAATTGAATTGAAATTCGAATTGAATAGAAATGAATTTTAAAACGAATTTATAGAGAAGAATTCAATTTTGATTTGAATTGAAATGGAAGTTGAAAATGTTTTTGAAACGAATTCAAAACTATTTATATAATTCGTTTTAAATAGAAATCGACGAAATATATATTATATATATTATATATAATATAATGGCCTGAATAGAACGCGCCGCGCCGCGGCAGTTCGCGAATTTCGACCATTTATTTCAAACGGACATTACAGGAGATCCGACCGTCGGATTCTCCTAAAACCGGAACCGTTGGGTTCGTATCGAAAAGAGCTTTCTAATTAATGTTAGAAATTTGAAATCTAACGGTTGGATTTGGAGATACGTCCAAATCAAATTCGAAAAAGGTCGTTGTAAGTGCAGTTCGATGGCCATTGTTGGAAATCGACTGTACGGGCCTTGATAAAATTATTAAAAATAGTAATAATTTGTGTAAAATCATAAGAAATGATTTGTGAAAGTTTGGGGTGAAAATCTCCATATTTGAAAAGATAAAAAAATGGATTTTTATCGAAATGAACTAGTTTTGAACTAGAATTATAATTCTATTTATTTTTAAATAAATAAATTGAATTTGAAATGGTTTTGAAAATAACCAAAATTTCCAATGATTGCATTGGAGTGGATTTGAATCGAAATTGTCTTCGGAATATTTCGATGTTGGAATTCGTGACATTACAGGTGTTGTTATGGAAATTTGAAAGATATATATTTGTATCGTTATTTCCAATACGACATTTGTTAGTCGTAGAATTCGATATTGAATATAAGCCGATATATTTTCTATTCAGAGCCTTGTATTGAATATCGAATGTGATTTGGGTTTGTCGTGAATGGTGTCTTCACTAACACTGTTCTTGAACCCAGTTGAGAAAAGATTAAATCTTTTTATTTAGATTTAATGAAGTGTACCAATTAAATGATATTTAATTGGAATTGAATTGGTATTGATTTTTGGGTTTATCGTGAACAGTGTTTTAAATAACACTTGTTCTTTAACCCGATAATTAATGGAATGTGATTTTGGGTTTATCGTGAATCGTGTTTTAAATGACACTGATTCTTTAACCCAGATAATGATTAAAACTAAGTGGAGTTTTAATGAATCTTTAATTAGATTGAAAAGATCGAGAATGGAGTATCACCAGTTTTGCTCCAGGCGATAGATAAATCTGTAATTAGATTTGAATGTGAAATTTAGAAACTAACTGGCGGTTAGCCAAGCAGAATGGTTTTCTGGATATTGATCTGATGTTGGTTTCGGCCTTCGGGGTTAATATTTGGGGAATTATTCTCTTGATTAATTTACGGTTAGTGACTAATGAATTGGAATGAGGCGTATGTTGTGTTTGTGTAACACTTATTTAAAATATACGCGAGTTATTCGGAAAGACCGGGTTTATCCCATTCTGAGTAACTGATACGACGATAAGTCGAAGACGAAGACGATGGTCGAAGACCGGAGGTCTTCACGTCGTTTGGGTGATAACTGATGATCTTGATTGGGCTGTACACCCAAGAAGATGGAAACAGTTAGTGATCGTCCAGACGTACTTGGAGATCGATGGATATGCGGGGTACTAGGTGCCTCCGGTTTCGTTCAGACCCAGAACGGACTTGTAAATGGACTGTGTGTCTGACATCGGATTTCATTCTGTGTGACTGATATCGGTTGCATAGGATGGCTTGCCTGTGTGGCATGCTAAGATGCAAATGATCAAGGCTTCTGTTGAAAAGCAAAGTCTTGTGGTTGATGATCAAAGCACGACCTTTGTGGCGTAGCTTTGTGTAACGTTTGATTCGCGAGTTTCACACCCGGTATGAATCAAAAACGGGAGACGGACCTCAGGGAGGGCATGCGTTTCTTTCTAGTTAGAAGTGGCGTCAGTGGTTTTACACGCCCTGACGAGTTTGACTTATGTTGTTGTTGCTGTTGCGAGGCGCCTCGGTTATATCGGTTTCGGCCGAATGCATTCTGGTCGGCTGACGGACCAGACTTACACCCCATAGGGTGGGGAGACGTATTGTTCAGGCATAATAATCCACTCCGTGTGGACCGGCCCTGACGATCCAAGGGGCAGTTGCGGCTGTTCCTGAGGGGCGGGCTAGAGCGTCTCGAATCGGTTGAGGATCTTGCCCCTAGCCTCGGTTCATAGATGGAAACCCAATTTCCAAATACGTGACATTTGCGGTTTTATTTGTAAACCTATATATGGCGACATAGTGGTATGGGGCATTCATGCCGCCTATGATTGATACTTATGATTTGAAGTTGTTTTATACTCTATGCACTTATAATAGTATCAAATGATTTGTTTTAAACGTATCAAGCATTCTTTGGCTGTTATAAGGGAAAACCCTATCCTCGACTGCGTTGCATTGTGTGATGGGACCTGGGTCTTATAACAGCTTCATTTTTCTTTATTTAGCATTGCGTTGTTTGTCTTATGCACTGGTATTCTTGGGAGGAAACCCGTTCCGTGTTATACGGCGTGGTCCCTTGTTTTACCTAGCTTTGAAAATAAAGATTTATAACTGCTTTAGTTCTCACACCAGTCACATGACTGACCTGGAGTTTATTGTTTTGACCTAAACTCTGGGTGCCCTTATTTTGACACGGGCAGCTAGTAGTTTTGGTTTTGCAGATTTATATTCACAGGATCCTGGTTTACGACTGGAACGATATCCGGGAAGCTTTGTATCCGTATATCTCATTCTAGTTGTGTATTGTATTATTTTCCGCTGCTATGTATTTAAATGTAATTTAAATCTCTGATATTTCTGTGTAATATTCTTTTATACTCTGTATATTCTTGTAATCTGATGCATTGTTGTTATATACAATGAAATGTTCTTCTATATGCGTTCTGTTGTGGTTTGTTCTCGAACTATCCGACGCTTTCCTTTACGGGGAAGTTACGGGTCTTCACATGTTATCTTTTCACAAACTTCATTTTGAAGCTCTTTTGATCCTAGCTCGGTGTAAATTCATAGTTCTAAAATAAGGACTCGTTTAGATCCATTAAAATATGCCGTTTAAAATTAAAAAATTGTTTATTTTGATGTAAATCGATTCAAGCGAATGTTGAGTACAAAATACCTGCATTTTATTGATACATCTAAAATATCATAAGCTGCACAACTAAAGAATGATCTAAACTTGTAAATGTTTGATTCAAGCGAATGTTCAATACAAAATACCTACATTTTATTGATACATCTAAAATACCTGCAACTTTGGATCGCATTTTATCTAAAAAAGTTCCACGAATAGAACTTTAAACAGAGATCAAGTAGTTGGACATTTCTATAAATACGTCTGTGCTAAACGTATTCGGTCTTCTCGATGAATTTCTTACTAGGAAGACTATCATATGAGGGTTAATTAAGTTAATATCAAAAATACACTAGCAATATGAGGGTTAATTAAGTTAATTTTTTTTGATAGTTTAAAATAGTTCAGATTCATAGAGCAATGATATCAAGCATTTACAACATGTTTGGAATTCATTTCAAATGAATGGCGCTACTTATGCTTCACATGTTGTAGGAAAAAAATGTCAGGAGATTACTCAAAGAGCAGTCTAAGCACTAGTATGGGCCTAGCCAGTACAGTGAAGCAAGCAAAGAGCATTTACAGCAAACTTGGAGCATGAACTGCATATTTATTCTCTTGTTGTAGTATATGTATGATAGAGTAGAAATATGATAAGAAAATATTCTATTCGAAAAAATGTGTTGTGTGAGAGAAGAAATTGTTATACATGAGTGGTGTATGAAAATTATAGAAAATTTTGTTGTAATTGTTTGTGCTATTAGAACTTTGTTTAAATAAAAATTTTAATTTGTTTATTTTATTCTGTGATATACACTATTACTAAAACGAATACATTTAATATGTAATATCTATAAGCTATAATAATTTTTTTTATACATATTTATGGATCTATTGCAACAGGCATAGACTGTTGCAAAACGATCTGTTGCAACAGCAAAAGCCTGTTGCAAAAAGTATACCGCAACAGGCAAAAAATGTTGTGGACTTTTTGCAACTTCGGCTATATCAACAGGCACAGGCCTGTTGCAATAGCTCTACTGCAACAGATAACGCCTGTTGCAAAAAGTGTTTTTTGTTGTAGTGAATTTACATAACTAGATTATAATACATATAGTTTATTAGCAGTGCACAAGCAACGATTGTGATATGATTGTACTTGGTGGAATCCAAGCGAGCGAGGGAATGCTGAAGGCTAATGTATACTGAAAAAAGAACAGACATGTTGAAGGTAAGTTTGAACTTTCATTCGTGTGTGTCTGTGTGTAAGTCTTAACTTTGATAAATGGAATGCACGAATCCGTTACCGAGATTTGAGATGTTGCTGTAACTTACTTGAATTAAGGAAGCTAGTATATAGTCATTAAGATAGTTCACTTTGTATATTTCGGCATTCCAATTGGTGCTAGGCACACTGCTGATAGGATAAGCCTTATTGGAAACTTTATTTGTATGCATGTGCATTGTAAGAATCATTCTATTTTGCCTTACTGGCCTGCACCTCACAACACTAGAATTATCCTTTCCTAACGATTATAAGTGTTACAAAGGAGTGTTCCAACGGTTATAACCGTTGGTAGAAGGTGCATGGTAAATTTTGTAACGTTTATTCTAACGGTTATAACCGTTGGTACAGCTATTTATTCCAACGATTATAAGCGTTAGAAATTTTGTCTATTCCAACGGTTATAACCTAACAGAAATTTGTTCTAATGGTTATAGCCGTTAGTAAATGTTTCTGTTTCAACGGTTAATATAACCGTTAGAACACAAATTTGTTCCAATGGTTATAACTGTTAGAACTATTTTCTATCAACCATTAGAATGACTTGTCGTTCCAATGGTTGTAAGTGTTAGGACAAATCTTTCCACACATATAGATGCAAAAATTCCAACACTTATAAACGTTACAAATTTTGTACTGCTGAACCGTATCACATTCCACAACTTCTATTAGCATAAAATATCATGTCATTTTATTCTATTACATATAAATCAAATTTATAGCAATACCAAACTTGAAACCGAATTTCAAACTAACATTTCACCAAAGTGAAAAGAAGATAACAAACATACTAAATAAATCATCAAATTCTATAAAGTTTATTGTAACAGCTTCAAGTTTTACTAGTACAAAATATATAGAAGCTTACAAGAAACGAATTTAAATTTGGTATAACTGAACACCATCTCATTTAACATCTTATACTATCATCGCATATTATTTCACTCAACTATACATATTCAAACTTATAGCAATAACAAATGTGAACCTTACAAAAAACGAGTACTCTGGCCAAATGACGAAAATAGTGCCTTCTTCATTACCATTAACACTAGCTTCGAAATTTTTGCCTCTTCTGCACCTTCAAATGGAGCCTGAGTATTTAAAAACGATGTTTAATTTGGAAATTAAGATGGCAAAAAAAAAAATATTGATTAAGGAATTAAATTCAGTTTTTAGACTCTAACCGGACGAACTGAGCCCCGGGCCAGGTTAAGGAATTGAGCTTGGCTCGGTTTGTATTTATGGTCAATTTATTGATTAACTTTATCTTAATCTAATTTGTATGATCAAATTTTCTTAGTCACTTCAGTTTGTATTCACGGTCAGTTCAGTTTATATTCAGGTTTCATGAAAATACCAATTCTAAGGTATAAATTTAAGAATATAGACAAGCGCTATACTAAGCTTTGGAGGATTTTGAAGGCATTACATCATGGTCTGATGTAAATGCAAGTAGTCACATTGTAAGCTAAAGCTTGATCTCTCCAATTGGTGTCCTTAGTTGTTTTCCTTATTACCTAGATCCAGTATTAATCTGTTTTTTATATGAGAAAACATTAACCAAAAGCATATTTCTTCTATTGATAGACTAGCTCTAAGCGGGTGGTGATCTTAATGGGTTAATTACTTCCATATATAACTGGAAAGAGGATTTGGTATAACTCGACACATTTCTTAACAAAGAAGAAAAGAAAATACAAAAATGGAATCTAAGGGTGTTGTAGATTTTCAAGTGGAACCTGACCAAGGTCATTCAGGCTTATCCTGGATTGAATTCGGAAACGTAACCAGACCATGGCTTGCATGAATTTGAACGCAATATGAAATTGTCTTCTTGTATGTGTTGAAAAGTAAACTTGGTTTTAAATGGAAACAAACAAATTTGGTTTTATAAGTAAATGCCAATTATGTAATAAATTCTATCCTTGTTTTAGGAAAGGCCAAAATCAAATAAATGATAATAAATTTTGGTCTATCAAAATATGCAATAGAATTATCTAGAGAGAGAAGAGTGTAGAACACTGTCATATTATATATAGATACTCTCTCATATGTTGTACCAATCAATAATCAAGCAAGAAAAAAGAATCAAGCAATAAAAGTATTTTTTTCTCCTCCCTTGAAAAATATTCTACTTTCTTCTAATTTATTTCTCTTCCTCCACATAAATTTTTAACAAAGTGGTATCAGAGCCTTGCTGAAATTATGACATTTCTATTTCCTTCGACGTTTGTTCTCACAAAAGAGAATTTTGAGGAATGGAGCAGTAGGAAAAAAGAGGAGCTAATCTCCAAAGGTCTGTGGGAAATTGTTGAAAATGGCTAAGAATGGCGTAAAGACGTCGAAAGCATGTCGCAAATGGACAAGAAGCCTTTGCGAAATTAAAACGGAATGATTACCGTGCTCTTTCTGTGATTGCTGAGAACGTCGATGAGAAAGCTTCGGATCTCATTTTTAGAGGAAGGTATACAAAAGTTTCATGGAATCTCTTGAAAAAGGTGTATGGAAAAGATGATGCAAAGATAATGAATGAAGATAAGTTGATTGATGAGAAAGATGAGATACAACAACCAAGGATCGAACAATCAAGTGAAGAGCCTACTTCCCCACTAGCCTCACCAGCAACAAATTGTCAAGAAGATGGGAGCTCAAGTGAAAGGGATCCTCGTTTTAGAAGCCTTCAAGAAATTTATGATGTAACAGAAAATCAAGACAATATTACTCTTTTTTGTCTTTTTGCAGATTGTGAGCCCATAAATTTTCAATAAGCTTTGCAAAAGAAGAGTTGGAGAAATACTATGGACGAAGAAATTAAGGCGATCAAGAAAAATGACACATGGGAGCTAGCTTCACTTCCAAAAGGACACAAGGCGATTGGTGTCAAGTGGGTGTACAAGGTAAAGAAAAATGCCAAAGGAGAAGTTGAGAGATACATGGCAAGATTGGTAGCAAAAGGCTATATTCAAAGAGCTGGCATTGACTATGAAGAGGTATTTGCTCCAGTTGCTCGATTAGAAACTGTAAGATTGATAATTTCATTAGCAGCTCAAAATAATTGGAAGATACATCAAATGGATGTGAAGTCCGCCTTCCTAAATGGAGTCCTTGAAGAAGAAGTTTATATCGAGCAGCCACAAGGCTACGAAGTCAAGGGAGAAGAAGACAAAATTTTGAAGCTAAAGAAGGCACTTTATGGGTTGAAACAAGCTCCAAGAGCTTGGAATGCTCGAATTGATAAGTATTTGAAAGAGAGAAACTTCATTAAATGTCCATATGAGCATGCACTCTATATTAAAATCCAAAATGGTGATACATTGATTGTATGTTTGTATGTAGATGACTTGATTTTCACAGGTAGCAATGCAAGCATGTTTAAAGAGTTTAAGAAAGAGATGACGAAGGAGTTTGAGATGACTGATATTGGGCTCATGTCTTATTATCTTGGCATTGAAGTAAAGCAAGAAGATGAAGGCATTCTAATTACTCAAGAAGGCTATGCTAAGGAAATATTGAGAAAGTTTAAGATGGAAGACTCTAATCCAGTTTGCACGCCAATTGAATGTGGAATCAAATTATCAAGACACAAAGAAGGAGAAAAAGTAGACGCTACACTTTTCAAGAGCTTGGTTGGCAGCTTGAGATATTTAACGTGCACAAGGCCCGACATTCTATATGCGGTTGGAGTTGTAAGCCGATACATGGAGAATCCAACCACAACACATTTGAATGCAGCAAAGAGGATTCTTCGCTATGTTAAAGGGACAACAAACTTTGGTTTGTACTACTCCGTTTTTGATAATTATGATCTTGTTGGATATAGTGATAGTGATTGGAGTGGAGATATAGATGACCGGAAAAGCACAAGTGGTTTTGTGTTCTACATGGGAGACACAGCTTTCACATGGACATCGAAAAAACAACCAATTGTCACGCTTTCTACATGCGAAGCAGAGTATGTAGCGGCTACTTCATGTGTTTGCCATGCAATTTGGCTATGGAACTTGCTAAAAGAATTAAATTTACAACAAAAGGGGCCAACCAAGATTTTCGTGGATAACAAGTCAGCAATTGCTTTGGCCAAAAATCCAGTCTTTCATGGTCAAAGCAAGCATATTGACACACGCTATCACTACATTAGAGAGTGCGTTACTAGAAAGGAAGTGCAGCTAGAGTACGTGAAGTCCAATGATCAAATTGCTGATATTTTCACCAAGCCGCTCAAGTATGAAGATTTTATCAGGTTGAGAAATTTGCTTGGAGTAATAAAACCAAGTTTACGGGGGGATGTTGAAAAGTAAACTTGGTTTTAAATGGAAACAAACAAATTTGGTTTTATAAGTAAATATCAATTATGTAATAAATTCTATCCTTGTTTTAGGAAAGGCCAAAATCAAATAAATGATAATAAATTTTGGTCTATCAAAATATGCAATAGAATTATCTAGAGAGAGAAGAGTGTAGAACACTGTCATGTTATATATAGATACTCTCTCATATGTTGTACCAATCAATGATCAAGCAAGAAAAAAGAATCAAGCAATAAAAGTATTTTTTCTCCTCCCTTCAAAAATATTCTACTTTCTTCTAATTTGTTTCTCTTCCTCCACATAAATTTTTAACAGTATGTACTCCTTGCACCTTCACCAAACTTCTCAATGCTCTGAATGTTCTTCTACCCTGCTCATTTAACTAACACCATGAATTTCAGTTAAGAATATGGAGTATTAGTATCACGGAGATATAAGTAAAATACCAGATGGCCTCTAAAACATGCTTGAATTTTCATAGCGGCAAGATGTTCATTGATCTTCGGATGGTTGGTACCGATTTCTTCCGGTAATTTTGCTTTTTCTATCATAGCATCTGCTGCTAGATTTTCAAACTTAACAATTGTGTTGTCTATTACATTGATTGATCTGCATGAAGATCTCGAAAAAGAGCGATTAATCACTCTGAACCATTGCCTTGGTCCGGTCATATTTGGTCAGTTGGCATTGGACTGCATTTTCATGAAGATCTTTCCACTTGTCACTGTATGAGGTAAAGAAACATTCATCTAAATATAATCCAACTTCGGGTGTTGTAGATACGTTGATATCTATGTCCCTGGGTAGCATAAAAACAGGAAAACTAAGTTAATTGATATCGCGGTGCAGCATAGATAATAGGAATGCTCCGATAAATTATATACAAAATCATGTATCGATTATCTACACTTAACCAAAAGCTATCAGCCAGGCCAACACCTTAGATTATGTGTTGGGAAACAATGGCTGAGTCACGTACTTTGTTGCTTTCTTGAAGACGATTCGGCGATCTGGCCGATGGTGCAAAACCAGTTCGTACTTTCTCCGCCGCCTCTAGGATAAAACAGCCTCTGAAAAAATATAACTGATTTTCTTTGCACAACAAATCAGTGCAGATTTGCACTTTCGAAGTTAACTGCTCGAAAATTTCTGTTTAGAATATTTTAATGGCGGAGGAAGAGAAAGAAGTATTTTTTTTTCTGTACTGATCTCGTCTAATCTGAAGATAATATATAGACGAAGATTAGGCTATTCGAAAATACTGGTCAGTGGAGGAAAATAGGATCTGCGAAATACTTGGTCAAGTTTTACCGCTTCATATCAAAGTCGGTTCAGAAAAAATTTTCCGTATTAAAAAAAAAACTGGTTCGAAAAATGCAGTGTTTTTTGGGCCAAAAATATAAGTGTCTACACCACATAGCCAAGGCCCAAAGCCCAAGCCCGAACCGAACCGAGCCGAGCCGAGCCGGGTCGAGTCGAGTCGGTCGGTCGGTCACGCGTGTGTGTGGTGGTCATGATGCATGGGCTCCCTCCTCACAACAAAGCATGTATTGGGAGCCCCAAGGCCCCATCAAAGCTTCTTAGAAACAAGTATAAATACTTGCATCTTTCTTATAATCCCATGATGTGGGACTATTCACAAATAGGAGCCATCATACACTTATTTCTATATTTTAAACAATTCACAAACACAAAATTTCCAACAATCCCCCACTTGAATTTTTTAAAATATTATCGAGTAGTTTCTAAAAACATAAGACTGTGCATAAACAAAGGTGTCATCTGACTTGAACCTTTGCATAGTGAATAAGATTCAGTTTTTACTAGAGTGACACGTAGTCTTGAACTCTATTCCTGACATCAAACCACACACAATCTTTTCTATAGTGCAATCAAATAAGCCCGTGCATTTATGGCCATACACGTCTATCCCAGTTTAGTGAACGCTCTAGAAGTTTTGCCCAAAATTCCATAGGAAACGGCCTCATTTCCACATTCACATAGGTGAGTCTATCAAGAGTACTCCTGAAGGTAGGTACTCCACTCCAAATAGAGTATAGATCTCATTAAGAGTTTCTATTAACTCATCCTCTATCACTTCAAGAATACATGCTTCTTAGTTTATTATATAGCATGTTCAACTTCTATCACTACACAACTTGTTATTACCCATTGAACCTATTTCTTGGGATCTCCAGCCATTTAGGTCGGGTTACCATTGTGTGTGACTCAACAATCTAAGGGCAATAGTCTCATTCTTTTGGAAAAATTATGGACTTTCTCTCTTGACAGTCCTTTCGTCAAAGGATCTGCCAAATTTTCTTCACTACGTACGTAATCTACTCTAACGGTACCTGTAGAAAGTAGCTCCCTAACCGTGCTGTGCTTACGACGTATTTTTCATCTCTTACCATTATAATAACAGTTCTGAACTTTTGCAATAGCCGCGGTACTATCGCAACGTATCAGCACAGCCGGTATCGGTTTTTCCCATAAGGGAATCTCAGCTAGCAGATTTCTCAAATACTCTGCTTCTTCACTAGCTGTGGCTAGTGCTATCATCTCAGAATCCATAGTAGACTGAGCCAAAATAGTCCGTTTCTTGGATTTCCAAGAAACATCTCCTCCAGCGACGCTAAATATATAGCCACTGGTCGCTTTAGAATCATCAGATAAAGTATTCCAGTCTGCATCTGAATATCCTTCAAGTACAGCTGGAAACTTTTCATAATGTAATCCAAGGTTCATAGTTCGTTTAAGGTATCTCATGACCCTTTCAATAGCATGCCAGTGCTCTATACTAGGTCTACTGGTAAACCTGCACAATAATCCCACGATATAGGCAATGTCGGGTCTAGTACAATCAGTGGCATACCGAAGGCTGCCAATGATGCTCGCATAATCAGACTGTCTTACCCCTTCACCAGTGTTCTTAAATAACTTTACACTTGGATCGTATGGTGTGCATGCAGATTTACAGTCAAAGTAATTATATTTCTTTAGTATCTTCTCAATGTAATGAGACTGATCCAAAGAAATTCCCTTTACTGACCTAGTAATTTTAATACCAAGGATTACACTCGCCTCACCCAGATCTTTCATATCAAAATTGGCACTTAATAAGGATTTGACTGAATTTATGGCACGAATGTTTGACCCAAAAATGAGTAGGTCATCTACATAAAGGCATATAATAGTGCAAATATCATTCTCAGATTTGTAATAAATGCATTTGTCACTTTCATTGACTTTAAAACCATTTGAAATGATTAAGTTATCAAATTTTTCATGCCACTGTTTAGGTGCTTGTTTTAAACCATATAATTATTTATCTAACTTGCATACTTTATGTTCTTGACCATGTACTACAAATCCTTCAGGCTGGTCCATATAAATTTCTTCGTCTAATTCACCATTCAAAAAAGCGGTTTTAACATCCATTTGGTGTATTAGTAAATTATGAATGGAAGCAAGTGATATTAATACCCGAATGGATGTTATTCTAGTTACAGGTGAAAAAGTGTCGAAGAAATCTATATTTTCTTTTTGTCTAAAACCTTTAGCTACTAGTCGTGCTTTGTATTTATCTATAGTACCATCAGGTTTTAGTTTCTTTTTAAGCACCCATTTACAGCCTATAGATTTACAACCAGGGGGTAAATCTGCCAAATGCCAAGTCTTATTGGATTCAAGAGAATCCATCTCATCATTTATAGCCTCTCGCCAGAAATCGACATCTAGTGAAGATAAGGCCTCTTGGAGGTTTAAGGGATCCTCCTCTATAGTAAAAGCGCTAAAATCCGAACCAAAACATTTTACGGTTCTTGCTCTTTTACTTCTTCTAGGTTCAACTTCAGAACTTTTATCAAGTTCTGTTCTAATAGGCGTACTTGATGTACCCCCACTATTCCTTAATTTAAAAGGAAATTTAGTTTCATAAAAATCGGCATCATTTGATTCAATTATATTATGTGCATTTATATCATAAAATCGATATGCTTTGCTATTAATAGCATAGCCTATAAATACACATTCATATGCTCTACTTGCCAATTTTATTCTCTTAGGGTCTGGAATGCGAACATATGCTAAACAACCCCAAGTTCTAAAGTATGAGACATTGGGTTTATGATTCTTTAAAATTTCATAAGGTGAAATTTTATTCTTAGATTTGGGGATTCTATTCAGAACATAGCATACAGTCAATAAAATATCCCCCCACCAATGTTTTGCTGCACCAGAATTTAGTAGGATGGCAACTACTAATTCGGTAAAAGTCCTATTTTTTCTTTCAGCTTTACCGTTCATTTCAGGTGAATAGGGTGCAGTTCTTTCATGTACAATACCATGCATTTTATAGAAGTCCAGAATTGAATTGGATTCATATTCTGTTCCTCTATCACTACGAAATCTCTTGATTTTCCTATTTGTTTGATTCTCAATTTCAGTTTTGAATGTTTTAAACATGTCAAAAGCATCACTTTTATTTTTCATAAGATATACATATGTGAAATCAGAATAATCATCGATAAAAGTGATAAAATAACGATGCCCATGTCTAGTCAAAGTGCCATCAAGTTCACATATGTCAGAATGAATCAAGTCTAAGGGTTCAGATTCTCTATCAACAGATTTATGGGGTTTCTTTGTGATTTTTGCTTGTGTACAGAATTCACATTTATCTGATTCAGATTATGCTATCTTAGGTATCATATCTAGAGTGCTCATGTTATGAATTATTCGCTTATTAACATGACATAATCTAGAATGCCAAATATTAAAATCACACAACATATAAGCAGAATTATTCACTTTATTAGATTCAACATTTAATTTGAACATTCCCTCACAAGCATAACCCTTTCCTACAAAGTTTCCCTTATACACAATGGTATACAAGTCAGCCCCAATAAATTGAGTAAACCCTGCCTTATTAAGGAGATAGCCAGAAACCAGATTCTTCCTCATCTCTGGAGTATGCAAAACATCTTTGAGGATCACAGTCTTTCCAGAGGTAAACTTGATCTCCACGTTTCCAACCCCTGCAACTTTAGTGGTGTGAGAATCTCCCAGCAACACTTTCTGATCTTCAGCAGCCGTGTATGTGGAGAACATATCACGATCATAGCAGACATGGCGAGAAGCACCAGTGTCTACCCACCAACCCTCTGATCCACCAACAAGGTGAATCTCGGTAATCGTAGCCATAAGAGGCTCCTCTTCAGTCAAGTTAGCCTGTGGTACAGAGCTAGGCTTGTTCCGACACTTTCGTACCATATGACCTGGTTTTCCACAGTTGTAATATAGAAACAACCGTCCAGAGTCATTCTTTTGGGCTGGTTTTTGCTGTCCTTTTGGGTTTCCTTGCGAATTACCATTCTGTTTGTTGCGTCTGTTCTGATTCTTGAAAGACTTCTGATTTGGTTTCAGAACTGCGGGTTTGGTCTTTTTAGTGTTGTTGTTT
This sequence comes from Allium sativum, assembly GCA_030737875.1. Lineage (NCBI taxonomy): Eukaryota > Viridiplantae > Streptophyta > Magnoliopsida > Asparagales > Amaryllidaceae > Allium > Allium sativum. Next base: position 1,016,244,903 of record CM060913.1, read on the forward strand.
GAAACAAACAACACTTCTTCTTTCTGGTCCTGTTTGCGTGCTGCCTCCTCAATGCGAAGGCGAGTGATCTAACTCTCTAAGGAAAATTCCTTAGTCTTATGCCGTAAGAAATTCTTAAAGTCTTTCCAACCTAGGGGCAATTTATCAATAATAACAGCAACTTGAAACTGTTCATCCAAAACCATACCTTTGGAGATGATCTCATGAGCTATTTTCTGCAGCTCATGAGACTGCATCTCTACCGACCTATCGTCTGTCATCTGATACTTCAGATAGCGGCTCACAGCATACTTCTTCGCCCCTGCCTCCTCTGTATCGTATTTCTTCTGCAGCGCTTCCCAGGTCTGCTTCGCTGTCTTGTCTTCTGAGTTGTAGTAATCATACAGATCATCGCTCAATCCGTTCAGAATAAAATTCTTGCACAGATAATCCTGTTCAGTACAGCTCTGCAACTGCTTTGATTGTTCAGTCCAGGATGCCATCTGCGCTTCATCAGTTCCGTCAGGCTTGTCTGGCAATTGCGGTTTTTCGCTGGTCAGAGCAGCAACCACTTTTCTCATCGTCAGGTAGAACTCCATCTTCTGACGCAATCGTTTGAAGTGCAGACCCTCGAAACGAAACGGGGCAGCAGTCACCAGCGGGATCTGAAAGGCAGAAGGAGGAGCAGCATCATCTACGGTTGTTGTCGAAGCCATTGTTTCGAATCGTCTTCAATTTGTTGGGAAACAATGGCTGAGTCACGTACTTTGTCGCTTTCTTGAAGACGATTCGGCGATCTGGCCGATGGTGCAAACCAGTTCGTACTTTCGCCGCCGCTTCTAGGATAAAACAGCCTCTGAAAAAATATAACTGATTTGCTTTGCACAACAAATCAGTGCAGATTTGCACTTTCGAAGTTAACTGCTCGAAAATTTCTGTTTAGAATATTTTAATGGCAGAGGAAGAGAAAACAATTTATTTTTTTCTGTACTGATCTCGTCTAATCTGAAGATAATATATAGACGAAGATTAGGCTATTTGAAAATACTGGTCAGTGGAGGAAAATAGGATCTGCGAAATACTTAGTCAAGTTTTACCGCTTCATATCAAAGTCGGTTCAGAAAATATTTTCCGTATTAAAAAAAAAATCTGGTTCGAAAAATGCAGTGTTTTCTGGGCCAAAAATATAAGTGTCTACACCACATAGTCAAGGCACAAAGCCCAAGCCCGGCCGGGTCGAGTCGAGTCGGTCGCGCGCGTGTGTGGTGGTCATGATGCATGGGGCCCCATCAAAGCTTCTTAGAAACAAGTATAAATACTTGCATGTTTCTTATAATCCCATGATGTGGGACTATTCACAAATAGGAGCCATCATACACTTATTTCTATATTTTAAACAGTTCACAAACACAAAATTTCCAACGTTATGTAATGACTTCAAAGCCAAAAATAGTTAACAAAATACAGGAAGTGTTTGGTAACAATTTAGCAAACTATACCGCTTTACCATGAATCTATCCTGATACACCGCCTTCGGAAAAAATCCAAAGCAGGTTTGAGATTAGGAGTCACTGTAGTAACAGCTAACCGTCAATGACTGTGGACATCGTCAGTGAAGAGTGATATCCATCAAAAGTCAAAACCAAAAATCGAAACCACAATGCGATATCCATCGATGACTGCGGACAGCAATTCCTCATCATAGCAACAGCAAACCCAATCATTTTCCTCATCTGATGCAACATAAAACTCTACCCAATTACCTCGCATCTCACAAACTCAATCCCATCTATACTCACTGTTAGTGAAGTCCGATGTAGCTCTGATGAGTTGTCAGTTGCATTGTAATGTCGAAATGCACTATATCTCTTCTTGATCTAGAAAATGAACTATTATGAGTGGCACTGCATTACTCAACGATGTCCAAATTTTTATTACTTCTTGCATTTCTCATGTTAGTAGGTAATGCAGTCCGCTTAAAAGCAAACATGCACATTCTATATTGATATGTGTCACCTAATAGCCTCATAGCAAAGTACAAAGAAATATACTTTACAAATGAACTTAATGCAGAATGTTGGCATAATTTATCCATTACAGGTAAAAAAAAAAAAAAAATGTTAAACAGATGCAACAGCATCATCCAAAATCGAGTACGTGGATAGCTGCCAGTTTCAGATTCAAATCTGTATTCATTAATTTATGTGGAAATTAGGAACACGTCTTTATTTTACTTTATTAGCCCACATCCCACTATATTCTAAAATACAAACTATATATTGGAATTATTTAGCTTAGTCACCCTTGGATCTTAGCTGGACATTAGTGGTTACAAAAACATTTGCAGTATTAAAAATGCTATATCTTTCAGTAGATTTATCATGTTTGAATTTCATTTTCCCCATTATTTCACAAATTTTATACCATTTCTATTAAGATGCACATGTCATATGTTTTGACCATTTTATTTTTTTACAAAGGCAAATATTTGTCCTATGAATATGTAAGGCAAATGTTTGCCTTTGTTGGGCAGATTATTGTTGTTTGAGTATGGTGGAAGCTGGTGGTTGAATGAGGAGGTGAGGTCGGTAGATTGTTGTTTGAGTATAGTGGATGTTGGCGATAGCTAGTTGTAGATAGAGTTACTGGTTGGTGAGGCAATGATTAGACTGAAGGAAGTATTCATATATGTTGAAGGCAAGATGATGAATACAAAAGCTATTGGCCAAGGATCGTTTTCTCTTTAGTGGATTTATATAACGCGACTGAATTACATAAGCTAACGTTACAGCAACATGAAAACAACCTATGGTTACTTGCAGCATTAGCATTATAGACAACATTGCATCAAAATGAAAACATACTATACTAAATCGCATTTCAAACCTGACCAATACATGCAATTATTTGCCACATAAAAATATATTATAGATGGAAAATTTTCATAGGTATAAATTAAAGAACGACAGATTCTTGCATACTAATAAATTGAAATACCTGATACTCTAGTTTCTCAGAATGGTCATGTTTCTCTTCAAGATTCTTTGAAGAAACCTAAGGTAGCGTTTGGTTTATTTTGTGTTTTGCATTTTTAGTTTTTGGCGTTAATTATGAAAGTTGTCAAGATTTAAAGTGTAGCGGTGGTGATGGATGAAAGAGAAAGGAAGTGATGGAGGGGACCGCGGGAATGGTGGATAGACGGATTTGTTATTGTCATTTCCTTGTTTCTTAAAATATGAAAAATAATAAAAAGTTGTTTTCGGTTTTGTGTGTTAACTCCGTTTTGTAAAACGATCGTTTTTCACGATATATGTGCATTGTCGGTATTTTTATATGTGTGAAAACTCAGAATTGAAAAATCTAAACCAAACGCTACCTAAATTTTTGAGCAAACATAGACATTATCAAAATCTTAGATTTGAAAACAACAGACCTAAAATGGACTATTGGGTTCTTTACCTACTTGGCAAGGCCTTTCAAAGCAATATTATCTTGATCAAAATACGCCTACATGGATGGTGCACAGACAATCCATCATATTCAATGCTAGATATTAATAACTAAAGAAAAAGTTAGGTCTGTAAAAATAAAGCATACTAACACTACAAATATAGAAAAATGATGATGATAATCCATTGGAGGCACTGAAGGCACCACTGGTAAGGCGCCTCGTGGGATGTAGGGACAACTGTTGGAGTCTCAAGCTTTGTGTTGTGCAGCTGGGGAGAGCTGCTACAAGGGCAGATTGTGGATGCAGCTGGGTTGGGCACTGAGAGCCCGCTTGATGTGCCTGGCCCATCTAGGATTGGGACAGGGATACCCTCTGCTAGTGCTAGTTTATGTACTAAAACAAATGCAAAGCATGCCGGTAGCCATGTAAAGTTGCAAATTATGTACTAAACCATTTAATATATGACCAGATTCAACATGCATACGATTGCTTCTATTCCTTTACTCTGTGGATGCAACTAGATAATTATCAACTAATGTTTATTATCTTATAATAATCTGAGCAAAAAAAAAAAATGCATTACAACAATTACGCTTACAAAGGCCGGCTTTTGGAATGTTGGTCATCTTCATAAGAACAAAGCACCCTTTTACAACAATTACCCTTCTTCTGCTTAAGAACAAAGGTAGGTTTTTGTTTAACAGAAAGAGGCAAGGCACCCTTTTCGGCCTCTACCATGTTGCATCCACTATAATGAATAAAGAAAACTTCAAATAGTTTCAGGATGTTATTACACAGGTTTAGCCTTGTGGTCCAGAGAAGAAAATTGGTATAAAATATTACAGCAAACATATTTATGTATACAGTAATTTAGTAAAACACTTAACTATATAATTTACAAGCATATCAAATGCTAATGTTATACCACAAACTTTAAGATGCACCTAAACTATCGTTTCAAGTAACAAACTCCCTGTTTAATTTTAATGTTCATTTGAGATAATTTTGTTTACCATTAGTTGGCAATCAATGGGCTGTACAAGTGTACAACATCACAACAAGCGAACCAATATTTTTACCATCGTAATGTATTGAATTCATTGAGTATAAGCCTCTTGAAACATTTATTTCAAGAACTAAAGATTGCCAACTTATCGGGTACTTCTGTACTTTATTCCCATGTTAGCGCCTGGCAATATAATAACAGTGTTGAAGCTCAATAGAATAATAATAACCCTTTATGGCTGAATAATATTTAGAAGTCTTAACTAACATACTTGTTTTTAGTTGTTGTTTTCTTCGGTTGTATATGCCAAGGAAAGTATACTCCAAGTAAGAGCGTGATCAAATTTATAAATGATTTGAACACGTTACATTTAACCATACCCATGGTCTGTTAAAGTACAAATTGTGAAGTGTATAGTACCAAATGTAGAACTAAATACTCTATAAACAACTTGCTTAATTAATGTTGGTGGTTGTTCATTTTTTTTCTTTAAAAAGGAAAATTCGAGGGAAAAGACACTGGATCTCATTTAGTTTAAACACAAAAATTGTAGTGGGTGAGATCTCACCTCAAGTTGATTAGGATCAACAAGCTTGGAACTCAACTGATCAACCTCAGGGATTTTAAAAGGGGATGCCTTGCTATCTGAACTCTTCTTTGCAAGACCATGTTTTCCCAAGGCGCGTTTCGCTTCTTTCTTGGCCTGATATACAATAATCCGAGTTTTAAAAAAAAAGATTATATTAAACTATAGATAGTCTAGATACTTTGCTTCGCTTACTAAAATACTAACTTTATTACCTAACTATCGATATCAAATCAATAAAAGGATAACATCGTAATAAAGGTCAACATAAGCAAATTTTGTGATCTTGTACCATGCCGTAACACCACCATTTTAGGTTAGTATTTTAAAAACAATATACAAACCAATTTAAAATATCATATATTAACGTATAACACTATGCAGTTCCAAGTTTAACAAATTTTAAATCATCAACAATGTCCTAATTTATAAATAAAGCATTCTATCACGATATCAATGATTGGTGACTAAGAACCAACATGCGAGTCAGACAACATTACATTTTCGAACATTACCTATTATGTCTTGGGTATTGGCACAAAGTTAATATAATCCAAGAAATTTGGAAAAAATGTTCAAAGAAAAATCCTTCGACTATTCTAGAATCATATCCAGATCCAGTATTCACTTCAAATAATAATTTAACAATAATATCTTTAACTCTTTTATACGTTGGAAATCTTCGTTGGACATAATACCATCCTCTGTTTTTGTTGTGTTTACAGCTGTATGAGTTGCCGCTAATTTTTTTAGAGCACGAAGGCTGAGATCCGTAGTATCCGCAGTATCCAGTGGTCTTCCCACTCTCTCAACACATTAAATTACTCTTAAAGCTCTTGCATAAACTTTCAAAAATTAAAAAGAAAGAGAAAACGGAAGAAGGTGAAAAGGCGAAGAGCGAATCTTAGAAATCCAGGGAAAACATATTATAAATTACCCTAGAATTACCATAAAACTAGGATTGGTCGATCGAAGTGGTACCACCTGAATTCTGACGAGACGGCGGCAGCGAAGGTACAGCTGATGGCGGCGACGAAGCTACGACTGATGGCGGCGGAGCTATGCAGTTAAAGCCCCGCTAAAGCCTCGCAAAATCCCCGCTATAGCACATAGCGCCCTTCAACCGCTACACTATTTCTATTTATAGCACTGATGAACAGTAGCTCCGCTTTAAGCCCCGCTATTTTCCGTTGCACCCGCTAAATCAACACTTCGTAGCACCCACTTTAGCAATATTAGTATACGAAGCTTGATTTGACTAGTTCTCGTTTAAAACAAATAAATATAGTGTAAAAGGATAATTTTAACGCATAAGTGTGTAATATATGATAGAAATCTATTATAGTCACTAATTCTATTGTATGTAACCATGATAATCTTTGATTTTATTATGTAAGATCAATATATATTTGTTTCTTCTACACAAATGAAATGTGAATGATAATTAATTAATTATAAAATATTTATATTTAAATCTAATGTAGCTTTTTTCACCTCTACTATATCCTCGTTATTTTCCCGCTTTATCCCCGCTATACTTTTTAAACCTCCACCACTACAGAATCGCTAAGCGTTTTAACTACACAGCGGCGGAGAAGGGAAAATGATGGAAGCGAAAACCCTAAAAGAAAAAAAAAATCAAGAATGAAAACTAAAAAGATGTGTAGCATGAGGAAAGGGGTAGGCACGAATAATGTAAAAAATGATAATTAGCCCCATGGTTTTTAAACAATTACAACATTTTCTCATTCAATAACGTTTATGACCGTCGTAAAGAGTTATAACGGTAATATCCGTTAGTACTTTATAACGGTTATAACTGCTACAAATTGAAACGAAATAAGTGTTACAATAGGGCATGTTTGGTGTAGTGCATGTTTGAGTTACATGGGTACGGTGCACTTGTTCAAACACAGTTCTTTAAATTAAATTCATTTTTCCTTATGTTATTTAGTTTGCTTCACTGTCAATGTCTTTTCTTATCTTTATTAGTGTTAGAGCGATTCTTCAAGCCCAACAACATGTATAATCAAATTTATAGAGATGTTCCCCTCTTGTCATCAACAAAAGAACCTCTAAATATACTCCCTCTAAATCTATACTATTAATAACCAATATCTATATATTCTTAGGTTATAATACTGAATTCTACACTAGTATACATGACTCCTCCTAAGTTAATGCATATATTATCCTAAGGTATATAAAAAAAACTGACAATCCAAGTAATATAGTCAATATTTACAAATACTTCAATCCATACATATGCAATTTTCAAAATCCAATCCAAACCAAGCAATATTTACAAGCAAGTTCAAACAAATCAAATCAAACAACCTATACCAAACAATTCAAATATCTCTAGGAACTTCCACCTATCTGTCTCCTCCAAAGAATGGATCCTTCTTAATGACTTTCCAATCTTCATCTTCTTTTGTGGGTGGTGCTTTAGAAAGGTTGTTGTCTTCGTCCTTGAAAAGAGAATATTTCACAATGAATGGCATCAAAGTGCTTCTCTTGATGTTCAACCATCTTTATTTGACTCAATTCGAGATGACGCTGATTACGAAATATTATAGAGAGGATAATCTTGAATGAATTCAACTTTTCTTCAAGATTTTCGCTCAAATTGTGAATAGGATTTTCCATAATTTGATATTATAGAAAAGGAAAGATTAGTGAAGAAGGATAAAGTTTAGAACAATTTTTTATTGAAAAAAGAGGTATTTATAGGGTCTAGAATTCATTTAAAATGAAGAGACATTAGTTGGTTATTTAAATTTTAAATTTTGAACAAATTTGTAAAACTGGCAGTTATATGTCGAAATGCTAAAAAATGTATGTCGACATACCTATGTTAATTTTTGATTATTTGAGTTTTTGTTTAATTTTTGAATCATTTCTTTTTATGTTATATTATACCATTTTATATAATTTTAATGTTTTTACAAATATTAGGGATTAGTTTTGATAGAAAACAAGGTTATATATTAGTACTTAAACGAAGGTACATATGAAAGATTACATGATACTAAATACGAGATTCAAAAGCAAATGCAAGCAAATATGAAAGATAATATAAACTAGATAAGCTTAGACTTCAGCGGATGATGAGGAAGAAGATGATAATCCAAGTTTTCTTCCTACTTTGCCATAGAACTTGTTCATTTTAGAAGACATTTTATTAAGTGTCTTCTTTATCTTCTTTTGGTTCTTAGCTAACTTGGCATGATTTTGGACAAGCATTTCTTTGGATATGGTTCTACTATTAGATGGACACTCTATGCTTTCCAGAGAGGTTTCTTCTTCTTCTTCAATTTCCATAGGATTCTCCTCTTGTTCCATTTGGGATTGTTTTTCCGCATATGTTTCATACGGTTTAAAAGTGATTGGAATTTGCATTAGGGAAATATTTCTTGAGTTAAAGACCTTCCTTGATACAATTTCCTCTCCTTTAAGATCAACTCCAAAATATTTAAAATACGGGTGAGATAAACTCCATGATAAAGAGTATTTTATTTTGTGGACATTTCTTTGGGCTTGAATTCTTTCAAAATAACATCGGCCCAATTGATGTCATAAACACCAAAAATAGCAAAGAGAGCATCTTGAAGTTTGAGGGTAGGGTTGTTGAAGTTTCCAAAACGGGGACTGATGGTATGCTGAAGGAGGAGTTTACGATTCTTGCTTTAGGATGGAAAAAATGATTTTTAAATTCCATGTGTTCATCGCTTTCAAAGATTTCATGGAATGTTCCCAAATCCATTTCATCAATTTCAAAATCCGAGAAGTCCGTGCCCGTTTTCTTATAATTTAAAATTTTCCCAAAATATCACTATCCAACATGATTTGGTTCCTTTCACAATACTCCATACTTTATTTTTGTTCCCTTCATAAAAACCACAACCCAAATTTTCATACTAGATTAGGGTAACATACTTCATCGTTATCCCATGAATCTATTAGACTCAAAACTCCATTTTACTCGAAAAGAGAACGAAGATCGTAAGATGGAAAATCTTCAAAGATGGCTAAAGCTCCCGTATTGACTTTTCCATTTGCTAAGTAGTCAACATAGGCATTGATTACTTCTATATCATTGTAGAGATAACCTTTGACGGTTTGGTTAATCTCATTGTTTGAAGTGTGCTTGAGGAGGTCATTAGAGAGTTGTTTTTTGAAGAGTGTAGATATGAAGAAAATTGTTTGAAATTTGAATGAGAGGTAGAGAGAGTAAGATTGAATAGATAAAAAAATAGAGATTGAATGACCACAACTTTTCTGAAATTAAAGACGCCTTTTCAGACCTTGGGAGTTGGGGAAAAGATGGAGGGAAGTTTCAAGTTCAAATTTTGAATTTCATTTGCTGGCCTATATGTCGACATATCGATTTCTGTATGTCGACATACGTATTGGTTTTCAAAAGACATATTGATTTGACTTTGTTTTATTATATAAGCGTTTTATATTTCAGGTTTATTATTTCATGAAATATTATTAATCCTATCAAAACATCTAAAAATCGTATTATTATTATATTTACTATTTATTATTTTATTATTATTTTGAACTTCAAATTTTAAATTTCAAATTTGAATTTTATAGTTCAAGTTTGAATTTTAAAATTTAAATTTCAAATTCAGACAAGGCAAACAAACAAAACATCCATTCATCCAAATCAACCAAAAAATTAAAAATTAATTTAGGTGTACCTATTTTTTAGATCCATTTTTTGTTATTTTCTAAATTCAGAATCGCTGTGAAACACATGTTTTAATTTCCGATTTCTGGCTCTTCATCACTTGATGATGAATCTGAACCATTTAAAGTTGTTGCATATGCCCTCTTTCTCCTCTTTGACGAATTACTATTGTCTGTTTGTTGATTTGATTTATCTGGATATGGACACACTCTTTATATGACCCGGTTTGTTGCAGTTATAACATCTATTATCATTTTTTACTGAACTTCCTTGAATATTTATCTGAAAATTATTTCTCCTTTTGTATCTCATAAATTTTCTGAAATTCATTGTCATTAAAGCAGTTTCTTCATCGTCTGCGCTGCTTGAATTAGAGCCATTTGTTGCTGCTTTGAACGCTATAGATTTCTTTTCTATGGGCATATTTTCCTTTCTTTTCTGCAATTGAACTTCGAACGACATCAAATTCCCAATTAACTCCTCGATTCTCATTTCACTGATATTATTGGTTTCTTCAATCGCCAATGTTTTCTGATTCCATTCTGGAGTCAATGAATTAAGTACTTTTCTGACTTGGTCTTCTTCTGAATAAGTTTTTCCCAATGTTATTAATGAATGTATGATCCCCTGGAATCTGCAATACATATCAGAGATGGATTCATTCTCATTCATTTTAAATAACTCAAACTGATTAATTAGCATTTATATCTTTGTTTGTTTAAATTTGTTGGATCCTTCATGAGTAACTTGTAATGTTCTCCATATTTCATAAGTAGATATATAAACTGATACTCTATTAAATTCATTTCTATCTAATGAACATAATAACTGAAACACCCCACCTCCGTTAAGGTCACTCACAAAGGGAATGCCTTAATTTTGGTGGAGGTTTATAAGTAAAAGACACAGATAAAACACAAGATAGATATAAACACATATAAATAAGCAGCGAAAAAACCAACAGACTTTTGTTATCATAAATACGTGTTCATACAGAACATTTCCAACATTGTCTCAAAACAAACTTCCAATTATTACAACCATAATACTGTCTTGATTTTAAAAGTTAAAGAAGCATGAAACATAAATAAAGCTGCATAACCCCCATAAATGATATCCAAAACCATAGTCCAAATGAAAGAAATCCAAGCAATACATTCTCTCTCTTCAAGCTGGATGAAAAACTGACTAAGCTGCGGTGTTTCCTCCCTGTGGACCTGGAGGGGGGGGGAACGGAAGAAAAGAAGACGAAAGGAAAACGGGTCAGACATAAGTCTGGTAAGTCTTATATTCCTAGAATGTTAATAATAAAAAAATCATGACTTGCATAAAGTGAGAACAAGACGATATCATGTTAATAGACTATCCTAGAACTAGATAAGGTGTCTAAAATGAACATCCCCTCGCACCCTATTTTAAATCTCTATCTCTGCACCTACCAATTTTTATACCAACAGGCACCCCGTGATTGGGGTGAGGTGATCCCTTTCACTTTGATTAAAAGATCGGCTCCTACTCGTATATTCACATGTGTCCTACGGCCCTATATGGTAGATACCTATGCTGGTCCCACCATGGGGTGTATCAAGTTCCATGGTGGCGGCCCCGACACAATTCTAGCATGCATAGGGTATACTACTGATGCTCCAGTGCCCTGACTTGTCTGCTCCAGAGTGTGTGCATGCCCGCACTCTGTTAGAACCCACACTGTGCACCAACCGCCGTCGCTTTTGACCGCTTACAATCAGCCCAGTAATCGTGCCCCACCGTGCCTAGTTCAGGGTACCATGATACCTAATTGGGTTACTGCTGAAATGGGTCCCCGTTACTAGGTTTTCTAGTCAAACATGTTAAGTGGTTAAGTGTCTGAATGAACCTAACCCCCACCCATCCAAATTATTTAACATGTTGAATTTGGTTAAGTGTTTATTAAATTGACTTAACCCTATCAGTCCTAACTTAGCTCTAATTTGTCTTATTAGAGCACCAACCTCTCAGATTAGACAGATATTGTTGTGGCTGCCTGTATGCCGGTTGGGTCCGGGCAGTCTTACGCCACAACTCAGTTTAACCTCGGGTCTTTATTGGGCCCCATGCCTTAACCTCTCACATTAGATAGCTATTGTTGTGACAACTGGACAGCCGGGCGGGTCCGGGCAGGTTTACGTCACAACTCAATCCAACCTCGGGTTAAGCGCATTCGTATTTTCTAATTTACATTTTAATTATGTAAATTATTCAAATTCAAATTACTTTCACATTCATTTCCAATTAATCTCATTAGTTAAGGTAATTAATGCCTTTTTATGCCATAAATCACTTATGTGATTAATGACCAATTTATGGCAAGTTTTCCTAAAATTATCATTTTAACCCAACGTTACCCCGTCCAATATTAGGCTAAACATCTCAGCCTAATTTACGTTTGCATGATTTCTGGTGTAAAGTATTAGGCTAAAAACTTAGCCTAATTTAATATACGCAAATTGGTATAAATTAGCATAAACATGACAAGGGTATAACTTTGGTATTGATGGCATAATCAATATGAACATAATAGGGTGTACTTGCAAAATAACTAACATGAACATTTTAGGGGTGAACTTGCAAAATAACTAACATGAATATTTTAGGGGTGAACTTGCAAAATAACTAACATGAACATTATAATGTCATAGGTACAAACTTGCAAAAAGACTAACATAAACATTATAATGTCATAGGTATGAACTTGCACTTATAGGCTAACTCAACATATATGTGTTTTTTAACATAGACCATATTAACAACATACATGAGAATTAGCAATATGAACTAATCCATATACATATGTTAATTTGCAACATAGGCAAATCAACATACGTATATGTGAGTTAGCAACATAAGCTAATCAACATACACATGTGTTAATTAGTAACATAGATTTAAACATACTTGCAAATTAATCCCAACATATGATAAGTGTGAACATGGCATAAGTTTTGCATAAACATGAACATATAGATTTGGCAATTGGTCGCATAACTTCACTACATAAACTTGCATAATAAACTACACAAATCTCATAAGATGTTACAATCCAAGTCCTTGCTTATACAAATAATATAATCCAATAATCTCAAATTTAACTTGATAATAGAATCAAGTCACTGGCATAGATTAATATTATAAAACATAATAAACATCATACTTAATAATTCTCAATTCAACATGATAATAGAATCAAATCACAAACGTATATTAATAACATAACGAGTATCGTACTATTATCATTTCATCGCAACACATGATATTCATATTAATTCGCATTCTAAAAATGTAGCTAAGCTTACAATCGTAGACGGTCTTGTTTTCTGAGTTCTGAAATTCTGAATTTGCAAAGCTTTCCTTTGGGAAGACGTTGCTTTGATTCTAATTTGTTGTTGCTTTTTAATCTTTTAGTTTGTATTCGCTATGTTGTTCGTCTCTTTCAAGTGGAGGCTCCCTCTAGTTCTCAGCAGACAGCATGGTGGCTCCAATTCTTATTTTTTATTTTTTGTGAATTTTTAGTTTGAGACCTAGGGTCTTTTTATAGAGTTGCAAGTTAATTTGAGCCGTCGATGAAGCCAGGGTTAACTAGAGCCGTCCGTCGTAAAGAGAAGCCAATTATGTTCACCATTTCTTTCTTAATGTACATTTACTATTATTTGTCAATCCATATAAATACGTACGCATTAGATACATCTCCCCTTTACACATTTATTATTATTTTTGTATGCACATTAGATACATCTCCCCTTTACACATTTATTATTATTCTTGTATGCACATTAGATACATCTCCCCTTTACACATTTATTATTATTCTTGTATTAGCAACTTTAGTGTTAACAGAAATACGGGGTGTTACATTCTCCCCTCCTTAAAGGATTTCGTCCCCGAAATCTCCTAGTCTAGGAGAACATATATCCTACCATCCAAATGTCCATCTACTCAATCATCAAACACGAGCGTCCATTGTCCTTAAAAGACTTCTAATGCTTCATGATCATATGCGTCGTGTGTGTACATGTCCTTATCTAATGCAAAAAAAATCAGGCGGTCTACTGATTCAGTTGACCTCCTTAATGCAAGTCATGAATCCATTATGTATGCAAACTTTTTCCTATTCATAATTCTACATGAGTGCACAATCATTCAAACAAATGTGACATCCATATGACAACATATTATGCTTCAACCATATACAAACATAAACACATATATGCATATGCAATATGAAGTGACTGAGCCGATCTAAAACCCTAGATTGTGTGTGTATATGCATCCACGAGCAATCACTAGCAAACATTTGCAACCACTTGCAACCATCATCCATAACATGTTTCAATTACATGTTTACATCCAAAGGGGTTTCCACCTAAGGATAAAAGGGTAAGGTCGGGGAGATATACTTAAAAAGATAGATACTAACATGACTTTAAGGAAAAAGAGAGATCAAAAATGTACCCTCAAAAAGAAAAGGGTAGGCTGCGCGTATTCTATCCTCAGTTTCCCAAGTCGCGTCTTCCTCGGCGTCGCTCCGCTGAACTTCGACAAGTTTGACTTCGCGGTTGCGTAGCTTTTTCACTTCAGTTCCTAAGATGCGAGTTGGAACTTTCCCCACAGTTGCTTCGCGTTCTACTTCAGCTTCTTCTAGAATGTTTGGCTCTACCACTTCCGCTGACTCATGTAGATACTTCCGGAGGTGAGAAACATGAAAGACGTTGTGAACTCCGGCCAGTCTCTCGGGTAACTCTAACCTGTAGGCCATTTTCCCAATTTTCTTGATGATAGGAAATGGCCCTACAAATCTTGGTGCTAGCTTCCCTGTGGATCCAAAGCGAATGATGTTACTTAAAGGAGATACCTTAAGGAAAACCCTGTCCCCAACCTCAAATTCAAGGTCGGTCCTTCTCTTGTCTGCGTAGGATTTTTGTCTGTCTTGGGCTGTCTTCATTCTTCTCCGTATTAAGTCTACTTTCTCTGAAGTCTCTCGGATCATATCTAGTCCAAGTATGATCTTGTTAGTAGACTCCCACCAACAAGTGGGCGATCGGCACGGTCTTCCATATAAAGCTTCGAAGGGCGCCATTCCGATGGTGGCTTGGTAGCTGTTGTTGTAGGCAAATTCCACCAAAGGAAGATGGTCCTCCCAAGTCCTTCCAAAGCCAAGGACGCAAAGTCTCAAAAGGTCTTCCAAAATCATGTTCACCCTTTCTGTCTGACCATCGGTTTGGGGGTGATAGGCCGCGCTCAAACATAACTGTGTGCCTATAGCTTCTTGCAGACTACGCCAAAACTCGCTTGTGAAGATAGGATCTCTGTCGCTAATAATGCTGGAAGTATTCCATGGAGTCGAACTATCTCCTTAAGATAAAGAGATGCTAGAGACGAGGCAATCCTTCTACTCTTGACAGGTAAAAAGTGGGCGCTTTTAGTAAGCCTATCCACTATTACCCAAATGCTAGTGTTGCCTCTTCTAGACCTAGGCAGCCCATCAATGAAGTCCATTGAAATGCTATCCCACTTCCACTGTGGGACCTCTAGAGGATGGAGCAGACCGCCAGGCTTCTTCTGCTCCGCCTTGACTTGTTGGCAAATCATGCACTTAGAAACAAAATCTGCCACGCCTTCTTCATGCCACTCCAAAAGAAAACTCTCTTTAAGTCCTTGTACATTTTGTCCCCGCCTGGATGTATTGTCATCTTGGAATGATGTGCCTCCTCTAGAACTTTCTTCACCAACTTCTTTGCCTGTGGGACGGATAGTCTTCCATCCCGTCTTAACCACCCTTTGTCGTCGATGGTGTATCTATCGAGGTGACTAGAAGTCTCACCCCTGACGAGCTTATCAACCACTTCTACAAGCTGAGGGTCTTCTCGTTGTGCGGTCCCTATTGACTCTAAGAGAGTGGGCCGCACTTCTAGCGATGCTAACAGACCGGGTACAAAATCAGAGGAGGGCCTAAAGTCAAAACTGGCTATAAACTCTAGGCTTCGCCTTTCAACAAATAGCGGGCTCAACGTTAGCTTCTTTCTACTCAAGGCATCTGCGACTACGTTGCCCTTGCCAGGAGTGTAGGAAATCTCGAAATCATACGAGGCTAGAAACTCCATCCACCTTTGTTGCCTTAAGTTAAGGTCCTTCTGCGAGAAGAGATACTTCAAAGATTTATGGTCAGTATACAGTTCAAATTTCTCACCTAGGAGATAGTGGCGCCAAGACTTTAACGCAAAGACGATGGCGGCCAACTCAAGGTCGTGGGTTGGGTAGTTCCTTTCATGAACTTTCAACTGTCTTCCACCATAAGCTACTACCCTTCCTTCTTGCATTAGGACAACACCTAGTCCTGTCCCACATGCATCCGTGTATACTGTAAACATTTTGCTTCCATCCGGCAAGGTCAGAACTGGGGCTGTTGTAAGAGCCCTTTTTAAGCGTTGGAAAGCAAACTCGCAATCCAAATCCCAAGAGAAAACTAGATTCTTCTTTGTTAGCCTTGTAAGAGGAGCTGAGATTTTTGCAAAATCTCTGATGAACTTCCGATAAAAGCCTGCAAGCCCGAGGAAGCTTCGGACCTCGGTTGCATTCCTTGGTGCCTTCCAATCTTGCACCGCTACTACTTTTGCGGGGTCTACAGCTAACCCCTCTTTGGACACTATATGCCCAAGAAATCTCACTTCTTCTCTCCAAAAGTGGCACTTGGATAATTTAGCTTTTAACTGATGTGTTCAAAGAGTCTCCATGATTGCCTTTAGGTGCTGAGCATGCACTTCCTCAATTTTTGAGAAGATCAAAATATCGTCTACGAAGACCACCACGAATTTATTGAGGAAATCTCTGAACACCCTACTCATTAGGTCCACGAAGTAAGCGGGTGCGTTTGTCAAGCCAAAAGGCATGACAAGCCACTCAAAGAATCCGTCTGGGGTTCTGAAAGTTGTCTTATCGATGCTATCATCAGCTACCCTTAGCTGATGAAATCCGGTCGCCAAATCAAGTTGGGAGAAAACCGACGCTCCTACAAGCTGGTCAAACAAATCATCAATTCTGGGGAGAGGGTGCCTATTCTTTTTAGTCAGCTTGTTTAGCTCCCTATAGTCAACACATAGACGGAGTGAACCATCCGCCTTTGTAGCGAACACCACTGGAGCGCCCCATTTTGAAATGCTTCGCCTAATGAACCCCTTTTCTAAAAGCTCTTTAATCTGCTTACTGAGCTCTTTCCTTTCCCTAGGAGCCATGTGCCTAACAGGCAAAGCAACGGGCTTCGCATTGTCAACAAGATAGATGCGGAAGTCTATTTCCCGTTTTGGAGGTAAGCCCTTCACCTCATCAAAGACATCCGAATATTCTCGGACCACCTTAACTGACTACAAATTCTCAACAGAAGCGTCAAGCGATTCAAGATAACTAAGCATAACCACATTCGAGGGATTACAAGTAATTTCCAGAGTGTTACCTAGTTGGGTTAAAAGCCTAACCACTCTTTTCTCACAATCAACGATGGCACCATTACTGGATAGCCAGTCCATGCCCAAAATCAATCCATACCCCGAGAAGCCCAAAAAAAGGTACTACATCTAAATTCTACACTTAGAATAGAGATTTTCAAATTCATACAGATCATTGACAAATAAGCTGGGCCTCCAATTGGATTGTAGACAACCAAGGGATCCTCTACCGTACTAGTTTCAAGGTGTAGAGATTCTACTAAAGCAGATGAAATAAAGGAGTGTGATGCACCAGAATCAAATAAAGTGCGAACTGGGTGATCATAAAGATAAACTACACTTTCTACAGAAGTATTTCGACCTCGTTGTTGCAGAGGAGGTGCCTCCAGTGTATGAACTTGTCCACCCGAAGTGGATGCAGCTTTCTGCGCCTGCCCTCGCCTCTTAGGGCAGTCCTTAGCTATGTGTCCTGTTTCTCCACAATGAAAGCAACCACCATTCATCTTTGCCTTCTTCTTCCTGCAGTTTTTCACCACATGTCCAACCACACCAAAAAAATTACTCTTTCTTGTTTCGCGAGCTTTGTTGTTTTTTCCCGCCCTCCTTAAAGTCTGTTTTCTTAGGCTGTAAAGCTTCTTTCTTTCCCTGAGACCCTTCCGCCTTTGTCTCCTTCTTGCCTTTATCCTCCTCATGTAGTAACGCCATCTGTACCAGCCTTTCATATGTGGCTCCCATAGGTATATGGGTCATGGCCAGGCTATGAAGCAGCTCATTCGGTCCCTTGACAAAGCGGAGAGCCTTCTTATGTTTGGTGTTGACTAGGTCCAGTCCGAACCTAGCCAGCTGATCAAACTGGTTGACGTACTCTTTGACGGTCATACTCCCTTGCTTAAGGGATAGGAACCTCTCCATTTGAAGATTTCTCTCAGCTTCTGAAAGGAACTTCAGCTCAAATCTAAATCTGAAATTTTCCCACGTTTCTACTGGTCTTTCTACATTAGTGACTTCCCACCAGTAGGAAGCCTCTCCATTGAGCAACCACACTGCCAGTCTTACCTTATGTCTGTCTTCTACCTCGAAGATAACGAAAAGATCTTCGGTCTCTTTCAGCCAGTTCCTGGCTGCTACGAAGGACTCGGTTCCATGAAAGTCTTTCCCACCCATAGCTTTAAAATCTCTACAAGTCTTGGCAAAAGCATTTCCTCTCGGAGGAGGAGGAGGCGGAGGAGGAGGGGGAACTTCAGCAACTGGGGGAGGAGGAGGAGGAGGAATTGCTGCAGCTGGGGGAGGAAAATTCGCTGGGCCCGCCTCATTGGCCCTAGCTTCCAAGTACCTTCTAAACCAACCAGGTACAGTCACACCTTCTGTAAGGTTAAATTCTCCCGACATGCTGGAACGAAAAAGGAAAGATTCAAAACGAAGGATAGATAATTCACATGGCTATGGGGGATTATGCCTTTCTAAAACTATAAAACAATTCTTTTTCTTGAAAAATGCTTCTTTAAATTTTAATTTGAATATAGTTTCAAAAACTTTTTATCTGGTCTGGTAAACCTATGCTCTGATACCAAGTGAAACACCCCACCTCCGTTAAGGTCACTCACAAAGGGAATGCCTTAATTTTGGTGGAGGTTTATAAGTAAAAGACATAGATAAAACACAAGACAGATATAAACACATATAAATAAGCAGCGGAAAAACTAACAGACTTTTATTATCATAACTACGTATTCATACAGAACTTTTCCAACATTGTCTCAAAACAAACTTCCAGTTATTACAACCATAATACTGTCTTGATTTTAAAAGTTAAAGAAGCATGAAACATAAATAAAGCTGCATAATCCCAATAAATGATATCCAAAGCCATAGTCCAAATGAAAAAAATCCAAGCAATACATTCTCTCTCTTCAAGCTGGATGAAAAACTGACTAAGCTGCGGTGTTTCCTCCCTGTGGACCTTGGGGGGGGGGGGACAGAAGAAAAGAAGACGAAAGGAAAATGGGTCAGACATAAGTCTGGTAAGTCTAGCTATATTCCTAGAATGTTAATAATAAAAAGATCATGACTTGCATAAAGTGAGAACAGGACGATATCAGGATAATAAACTATCCTAGAACTAGATAAGGTGTCTAAAACGAACATCCCTTCGCACCCTATTTTAAATCTCTATCTCTGCACCTACTAATTCTTATACCAATAGGCACCCCGTGATTGGGGTGAAGTGATCCCTTTCTCTTTCTTTAAAAGATCGGCTCCTACTCGTATATTCACATGTGTCCTACGGCCCTATATGGTAGATACCTATGCTGGTCCCACCATGGGGTGTATCAAGTCCCATGGTGGCGGCCCCGACACAATTCTAGCATGCATAGGGTATACTACTGATGCTCCAGTGCCCTGACTTGTCTGCTTCAGAGTGTGTGCACGCCCGCACTCTGTTAGAACCCACACTGTGCACCAACCGCCGTCGCTTTTGACCGCTTACAATCAGCCCAGTAATCGTGCCCCACCCTGCCTAGTTTAGGTTACCATGATACCTAATTGGGTTACTGCTGAAACGGGTCCCCGTTACTAGGTTTTCTAGTCAAACATGTTAAGTGGTTAAGTGTCTGAATGAACCTAACCCCCACCCATCCAAATTATTTAACATGTTGAATTTGGTTAAGTGTTTATTAAATTGACTTAACCCTATCAGTCCTAACTCAGCTCTTTTTGTCTTATTAGAGCACCAACCTCTCATATTAGACAGATATTGTTGTGGCTGCCTGTATGCCGGTTGGGTCCGGGCAGTCTTACGCCACAACTCAGTTTAACCTTGGGTCTTTATTGGGCCCCATGCCTTAACCTCTCACATTGGATAGCTATTGTTGTGACAACTGGACAGCCGGGCGGGTCCGGGCAGGTTTACGTCACAACTCAATCCAACCTCGGGTTAAGCGCGTTCGTATTTTCTAATTTACATTTTAATTATGTAAATTATTCAAATTCAAATTACTTTCACATTCATTTCCAATTAATCTCATTAATTAAGGTAATTAATGCCTTTTTATGCCATAAATCACTAATGTGATTAATGACCAATTTATGGCAAGTTATCCTAAAATTATCATTTTAACCCAACGTTACCCCGTCCAATATTAGGCTAACCATCTCAGCCTAATTTACGTTCGCATGATTTTTGGTGTAAAGTATTAGGCTAAAAACTTAGCCTAATTTAATATACGCAAATTGGCATAAATTAGCATAAACATGACAAGGTATAACTTTGGTATTGATGGCATAATCAATATGAACATAATAGGGTTTACTTGCAAAATAACTAACATGAACATTTTAGGGGTGAACTTGCAAAATAACTAACATGAACATTTTAGGGGTGAACTTGCAAAATAACTAACATGAACATTATAATGTCATAGGTACAAACTTGCAAAAAGACTAACATAAACATTATAATGTCATAGGTATGAACTTGCACTTATAGGCTAACTCAACATATATGTGTTTTTTAACATAGGCCATATTAACAACATACATGAGAATTAGCAATATGAACTAATCCATATACATATGTTAATTTGCAACATAGGCAAATCAACATACGTATATGTGAGTTAGCAACATAGGCTAATCAACATACACATGTGTTAATTAGTAACATAGATTTAAACATACTTGCAAATTAATCCCAACATATGATAAGTGTGAACATGGCATAAGTTTTGCATAAACATGAACATATAGATTTGGCAATTGGTCGCATAACTTCACTACATAAACTTGCATAATAAACTACACAAATCTCATAAGATGTTACAATCCAAGTCCTTGCTTATACAAATAATCTAATCCAATAATCTCTAATTTAACTTGATAATAGAATCAAGTCACTGGCATAGATTAATATTATAAAACATAATAAACATCATACTTAATAATTCTCAATTCAACATGATAATAGAATCAAATCACAAACGTATATTAATAACATAACGAGTAGCGTACTATTATCATTTCATCGCAACACATGATATTCATATTAATTCGCATTCTAAAAATGAAGCTAAGCTTACAATCGTAGACGGTCTTGTTTTCTGAGTTCTGAAATTCTGAATTTGCAAAGCTTTCCTTTGGGAAGACATTGCTTTGATTCTAATTTGTTGTTGCTTTTTAATCTTTTAGTTTGTATTCGCTATGTTGTTCGTCTCTTTCAAGTGGAGGCTCCCTCTAGTTCTCAGCAAACAGCATGGTGGCTCCAATTCTTATTTTTTATTTTTTGTGAATTTTTAGTTTGAGACCTAGGGTCTTTTTATAGAGTTGCAAGTTAATTTGAGCCGTCGATGAAGCTAGGGTTAACCAGAGCCGTCCGTTGTAAAGAGAAGCCAATTATGTTCACCATTTCTTTCTTAATGTACATTTACTATTATTTGTCAATCCATATAAATACGTACGCATTAGATACATCTCCCATTTACACATTTATTATTATTTTTGTATGCACATTAGATACATCTCCCCTTTACACATTTATTATTATTCTTGTATGCACATTAGATACATCTCCCCTTTACACATTTATTATTATTCTTGTATTAGCAACTTTAGTATTAACAGAAATACGGGGTGTTACAATAACATATTCATAGCCTTAGAATTACTTTGTGCATCGCCATTTGTTCATTAGTCCATTGTGCAAAATTGGTAGTGGGTTCAATATATTAAGTCTGTGTGTTATTCCATGTGTCTAATCCTACTGATTGTAAATAAACTTTCATTCTAAATATGTAACAACCCAGAAATGCGAACCAATTTAAAATTTTTATTTTGGCAACTTTAGTGAATTTCGAATATTTAAAATGAATTATTTTGAGTAATATCGACGAAAAATTTATTTTGAACAGAATTCGAATGTATATATTTATATAGATCGTCGTTAGATTATAAATATTCTATTTATAATTATAAAAGGAATTGCAAATAGCGCGGTAGTTCGATAATTCGATTTCTAATTTCAAATGAATGTACCAGGTGCAAAATAAACCGGATTTTAGCGAAAACAAAAATATTAGAATCTATTTGAGAATATCTTTCCAACGAATCCGAAAAATCGAAATTTCATAGCGGGAATCAAAAGATATGTCTAGTTGAAAATTCAGAATAGTCGCTATGGAATTCAGGCCCTTAAAAATAGCCATTTTGCAAACGACCTCAGTTTTCGACGAAACCACTTTTGTTGGATCCGTGATGTCAAGTTATTGCTAGATTCCAAAATTCATAATTTTTTGAATCAATATGTGAGCGTGGCAAAGGAAAACGTGTTTTACCAGTTTCAGTTGATTTTAATCGACTGGAAAATGGCCATTTTTCAAACGTTCTCATAATTCGACGAAACTATTTTTGTTAGGACCGTATCATCAATACGAAGCTAGAAAATACTTTTTGGGAATTTTTAGAGCCCGTATGTGGCCCCGGTAAATTGAAATGCGCGTTCAAATTCAATATATAGAGTTATATGTTGATTTTGACGAAAACTGATCGAAACGATTGAATCAGCCTACGATACATATCTCATTATGTTCGAAATGGGGGTAATTAGCTATGAACGACAGGCGGTGGGCCTCGTTTAGAGGTCAACTAAAAAAAGTCAACTTTTTGAAATTAAAATAATAAAAAATAAAATCTCTCTCCTCCTTTTATCAGCCAACCCCCACCGTTCCTTTTCAAAAGGGATTAGAAAAAAAAGTAAAGGGGGAAACATCGTCGCCCACCTGGATTCAGCGCCGCCGCCGCCAGGTGGGCCACCGCGCCCCCTCCCTTACCTCGCGCCCCTCCTCCTATTTCTGTCGCTGCTTCTTCTTCTTCCTCCCTTCAGCCCCGCGAGAAACCCTGACCCCCTTAGCCTGCCGCACCCCCATCGATTCCCCTCCTTCTCGCTCCTCTCTGTCTCCCCCTTCCCCTATTCAAATCGCCAGCCCTAAGCCCCGAAACCCCGCTGTCCTCCGATTTGCTGCGGCGCCGCAGTGCCCGCCACCATTCTCCCCTGGCCTGTCAGATTTCGGCGCCCCCCTACAACGTATACTGTAAGTTTTCTTATTTTTATTAATTTTTTTATTTTCGATTTTAATTCCTTAGTAGAAGGTTAGGATTTTTATTGATGAAAGCTATGATTTTTAGCAAGTGAAAGATTAGACCTTTGTTTAGGAGAAAAGATTTGATTTTCATATTCGATAAAGATATAATTTTTATGAAGTAATAGCGAATATAAAAATATCATTTTTATATAGTAGAGATAATAAAATTTTGATTTTTATATTATAGAAAGGTTAAAAATATAATTTTTATATCATAGAAAGAATAAAAATATGATTTTTATGGTTGTGGAGTAATAAAAATAGAATTTTTATCTATATAGTAGCAGTATAAAAATAGGATTTTTATTTACATAGCAACAATATAAAAATATGGTTTTTATATATGTAGTGGCTACTGGCAACGAAATTGACAAAAGGCGAGCACGGCGAAGATTTCCTACTCAAGAAGAGTCGTGGCGTTGGTTTAGCTAGTCGGTGAGAACTTCTCACTTTAAATTTTCTTTTCTAGTTAAAAATATATACTAGGATGCAGACGGTGCTTAGTAGCACCCGACACCCGTCGTCCACAGACCATGGATGACTTATATGTTTGATTGTTTGTTGTGGTGAAAATTGATTGTGTGATGTGAAATGAAATAAAATATTTATATAGTTAAAATTATTTTATTGTTAAAAATATAATTTTTAACGGGTAAGTGAATAAATAAAAATCTGTGTTTGTTGATTTGAAACCCCACACGGGTATTGGGATAAAATACGGCATAATCCCAATAATTAGTTGTATGTCGATCGATTGATTGACAGGCTGTTATAAGCGTTAATTATTTATATTTGATGCTTATGCAGTTGTGTGGTGCACTTTGGATAATGGTTGATTATTTATCATTGCTATTATATATATGTGTTGTATGGAATCCATATAATTAACATTATATGGTAATTGATTGGACCTCATTCCAATTGGGATAATAAAGAATATTAGAATATAATATATAGTTATGTGTTGACGATGCTCATGTGTTGAGAATATTCATGTGTTGAAACTATTCATGTGTTGAGTAAAATATTTTAACAATAAAATTTACATCTTTATCATATTTAAGATTAGAAACTACTTTACAGTTGGAGTCTGATTAAAAATCAAACGATAGATACCATAATTTTATAAAATATATTACATAACAAAAATAGTCATGTGTTGGCAGTACTCATATGTTGAGATTAGTCATGTGTTGAAAGAATATAGATTCATGTGTTGAATAGAATAAATATTCATTTATTGAATAGAATAACGAAGTTACTGAAATATATAAAGCCGTGTTGATTAGAGTTGCGCTATTTTGACGTGAATGATAATTAAATCGATTATATTCGTTTTTATAATGAGTATAGAAAAGGTAGTGATTTCAAAATATAACGTTTTGAAAATATTATCATTTATATAGTAATGATGTGAAATATTCAATTTTGATTTGAAATTGAATATAGAGTTGAAATGGTTTTGAAATGAATTTAAAACGATTTCTAAAATACATTGAAAAAAGGGAAATCGACGAAATATATTATATACATTATATATATAATATAATGGCCTGAATAGAACGCGCCGCGCCGCGGCAGTTCGCGAGTTTCGATCATTGACTTCGAATGGACATTACGGGAGATCCGACCGTCGGATTATCCAAAAACCGGAACCTTGGGTTCGTATCGAAAAGAGCTTTCCAATGAATATTAGAAATTTGAAATCTAACGGTTGGATTTGGAATTATGTCCAAATCAAATTTGGAAAAGGTCGCTGTAACTGCAGTTCGATGGCCGTAGATGGAAATCGACTGTACGGGCCTTGATAAAATTATTAAAAATACCAATAATTTGTGTAAAATAATAAGGAATTATTTGTGAAAAACTAGGATGAAAAATTCCATATTTGAAAAGATAAAAATTGATTTTTATCGAAATGAACTAGTTTTGAACTAGAATTAAAAATCAATTTATTTCTGAAATAAATAAATTGAATTTGAAAGTGGTTTTAAAAATAATCAGAATTTCCAATATATGAATTGGAATGGATTTGAATCGAGATTATCTTCGGAATATTTCGATGTTTGATTTCGTGATTATACAGATATGGTTGTGGAAATTTGAAAGATATATTTTCTATCATTATTTCCAATACGATATTTGTTGGTTTCAGAATTTGATATTGAATATAAGCTGGTATATTTTCTATTCAGAGCCTTATATTTAATATCAAATGTGATTTGGGTTTGTCGTGAATCGTGTTTTAGATGACGTTGGTTCTTTAACCAGTTAAAGACAGGATATTGATTTTTGAGAAGATTAAAACTAAGTGGAGTTTTAATGAATCTTTAATTAGATTGGAATGTGAATTGATAATTTAAATTATCAAATTTGGAAAGTGATCGAGAATGGAGTATCACCATTTTTGCTCGAAAGCGATAATTAAATCTTTAATTAGATTTGAACGTGAAATGGTAATTAATTTTGTCGATAACACCGTGGTGTTAGATATGGAGTATTACCAGTTTGCTTCATGGGATGAATAAGTTGGGATTGGGAAATAAAATAAATAATTACTTCGGTGTGGTTCGCTAATCCCGACTAGTTTGGAAAACCATGATATGATTTGAAATGATATCCTAAGGAAGATTAAAGACTAAATTTAGAAGAATTTATCTTTGATAAAATTAATGGGAACCTTTCCCTAAGAATGTGATTTTCTGAATAAAAGAATATTCTGAATTGGAATGAGGCATATGTTGTTTTTGTGTAACATTTGTTTATTATATACGCGGGTTATTCGGAAAGGCCGGGTTTATACCCATTCTGAATAACCGATTCGACGATATGTCGAAGATGAAGACGGTGGTTGAAGACCGGAAGTCATCACATCGTTTAGGTGATTACTGATGGTCTCGATTGGGCTGTACACCCAAGAGGAGAGAAATAGTTAGTGATCATCCAGACGTACTTGGAGATTGATGGATATGCGAGGAAAGTGCCTCCGGTTTCGTTCAGACCCAGAACGAACTTGTAAACGGACTGTGTGTCTGAAATTGGATTTTATTCTGTGTTGATTGATCTCTATTAAATATACATCTGTTTGGCAGCGGAGAATTTATTCTCTAGCTTAACGCCCTTCTCTGAGACGTACGAGCTCAGAGGTTGTACATCGATGGACATCAGTCGCATGGAGTGAATTGCCTGTGTGGCATGCCTAAGTGGCAAATGATCGAGGCTTCTGTTGAAAAGCAAAGTCTTGTGGTTGATGATCAAAGCACAGCCTTTGTGGCATAGCTTTGTGTATAGCGTGAATTCGCGAGCCTCACACCTCGGTATGAGTCAAAAATGGGATACGGACCGTTGGGAGAACACGACGTTTCTTTCTAGCTAGCGGTGGTGTCAGTGCTTAAACTGGCTGACATTTATATATACTTTTCACCTGTGTGGTTGTTGGAATGCGAGGCGCCTCGGATACTGGTTTGTTAGGACCGAGAAACGTGTGTTCAGGAATTGTCAATCCTCAAAAGTAAGAGAGGACCGGCCCAACCGATTCCAAGGATCATAGTGGGGTCCTGAGACATTTGCTAGAGTGTCTCGAACGAAGAGGAGCTTGCCCCTTGCCTCGACTCATGATGAAAATCCAATTTCCAATACGTGATATTGCGGTTTTAATTGTAGAATTAGTATGGCGACATGATATATGGTACCCATGCCGTTTATGATTGATATTTATGATTGAAATTGTTTTGAAACTATACACCTATGAGTATCAAGTGATTTGTTTTAAGCGTACCAAGCATGTTTGGCTATTATAAGGGAAAACCCTATCCTC
Source organism: Allium sativum (assembly GCA_030737875.1). Lineage (NCBI taxonomy): Eukaryota > Viridiplantae > Streptophyta > Magnoliopsida > Asparagales > Amaryllidaceae > Allium > Allium sativum. The sequence continues at coordinate 1,016,272,053 of CM060913.1, forward strand.
CGGCTTGCGTTGCATTGTTTGATGGGACCTGGGTCTTATAATAGCTTCATTTTTCCAAAGAGCATTGCGCTGTTTTGTTATATGCACTAGTATTCTTAGGAGGAAACCCGTTCCGTGTTATATGGCGTGGTCCCTTGTATTACTCTCTTTTAAAGTAAAGTTTTAAATAACTGTTTTAGTTCTCACACCAGTCACATAACTGACCTGGAGTTTATTGTTTTAACCTAAACTCTAGGTGCCCCTATTTTCTACATAGGCAGCTAGTAGTTTTGGTTTTGCAGATTTATATTCACAGGATCCTGGTTTACAGTTGGAACGAAACTCAGAATGCTCTGTATCCGTGTATTACTTCTAGTTGTGTTTTGTATTATTTTCCACTGCTATGTAATTTATTGCAATCTCTGATATTTTTCTGTCGTATAATATTTATTCATACTCTGTATATTCTTGTATCTGATGGAATTGTTGTAATTAACAATGAAATGTTCTTCTGTTTGCGTTCTATTTTGTCATGTTCTCAATGCAATCCGGGCTTTCCTTACCAGGGAAGTTCGGGCCGTCTCATTTTGGTATCAGAGCTTTGGTTTACAGAGCTCGAGAACAAGACACATTAGAACCAAACGAAAGAATTCATCAGATATTGGATTAGTAATATCCAATTAGAATGACTCGTTAGAGATGGGATCAGCAGTATCCTAGAATGAGTCTGAAGAGTATATTTTTAAAGTGAAAACAAATTTGTATTGAAATTTAAATCGTTTTATACGTATTTGAATATTTATTTTAAATTATTTTGGACAATCCAATATATAAAGATTTTGCATATACACGTCATGAACGTATATTCGAAATTTTAATATACTGGATAGATATAAAGTCACACTCTAGTTGCCCGAACATGGTCCTGATGATGAAGTATACCATCACCAGTATTTATTTTCAAGTGACGAAGGTGTGATATCTATATATATTTCCATCAGACTGGTGTAAGTACTAAAACTTAAATAGGATTATTTGTTGTGAATTGGCAACAAAAACATGATTTTCTGTATATATATCAAAATTATGAATTTGAAACGATAATCCACTAATTGATTGATGGTTGTGTTGTTTGTTTATTTGTTTGAAATTTTGAACCTTTAACCAAATTGTATCAAATAGTGAATTGTATTGAAAATTAGTCGCATTTGCATGCATGTACATGTACTTACATTGAACAAGTCATAGCAAGGTGGCTATAGCAGAAGAACAAAATTGTTTGCTCGACAAATAGGTACATGTTTACCATAATTTACTGTTTTGTTTAGGTGATGATGATTTTATGAGCCGATTGGCTAACCGCTTGGCTTTTTCTTTTTGATTGAAGAAGGCCATGGGAGGCTATATGAAATATCCCCAAGTCCCCGGTGCAGGGGAGGTTATGGTGAAATTTTTCGGAAATTTAGGGTGTTAGCCAAATTTTTGAAAAATTTGAAAAGTTCTTAGAAACTGAAAAGTTGAAGAACTTAAGCTGTAAAGAAAATTATGGAAGTTGAGTTGATTTATTGAACAACTTTCGGCTTCGTTCCTTTTCGGGGATGAAAAGTTTTAAGTTGGGGAGATTGTAACAACCCGGAAATGCGAACCAATTTAAAATTTTTATTTTGGCAATTTTGGTGAATTTCAAATATTTAAAATGAATTATTTTGAGTAATATCGACGAAAAATTTATTTTGAATAGAATTCGAACGTATATATTTATATAGATCGTCGTTAGATTATAAATATTTTATTTATAATTATAAAAGGAATTGAAAATGGTGTGGTAGTTCGATAATTCGATTTCTAATTTCAAATGAATGTACCGAGTGCAAAATAAACCGGATTTTAGCGAAACCAAAAATATTAGAATCTAATTGAGAATATCTTTCCAAGAATTCGAAAAATCGAAATTTCATAGCAGGAATCAAAAGATATGTCCAGTTGAAAATTCAGAATAGTCGCTATGGAATTCATGCCCTTAAAAATAGCCATTTTCCAAACGACCTCGATTTTCAATGAAACCACTTTTGTTGGAACCGTGATGTCAAGTTATTGCTAGATTCCAAAATTCATAATTTTTTGAATCAATATGTGAGCGTGGCAAAGGAAAACGTGTTTTACCAGTTTCAGTTTATTTTAATCGACTGGAAAATGGCCATTTTTCAAACAGTCTCAGAATTCGACGAAGCTAGTTTTGTTAGGACTGTATCGTCAATATGAGGCTAGAAAATATTTTTCGGGAATTTTTAGAGCCCGTATTTGGCCCCGGTAAATTGAAATGCGCGTTCAAATTCAATATATAGAGTTATATGTTGATTTTGACGAAAACTGATCGAAACGATCGAATCAGCCTACGATACATATCCCATTGTGTTCGAAATGGGGGTAATTAGCTACGGACGACAGGCAGTGGGCCTTGTTTAGATGTCGAATAAAAAAAGTCAACTTTTTGAAATTAAAATAATTAAAAATAAAATCTCTCTCCTCCTTTTATCAGCCAAACCCCACCGTTCCTTTTCAAAAGGGATTAGAAAAAAAAAGAGAAAGGGGGGGACATCGTCGCCCCCCTGGATTCAGCACCGCCGCCGCCAGGTAGGCCATCGCGCCTCCTCCCTTACCTCGCGCCCTCCTCCTGTTGCTGTCGCCGCTGCTTCTTCTACTTCCTCCCTTCAGCTCCACGAGAAACCCCGACGCCCATCGATCCCCCCCTCGCTTCTCTCTGTCTCCCCCTTCCCCTATTCAAATCGCCAGCCCTAAGCCCTAAAACCCCGCTGTCCTCCGATCTGCTGCGGCGCCGCAGTGCCCGCCACCATTCTCCCCTGGCCTGTCAGATTTCGGCGCCCCCTACACCGTATACTGTAAGTTTTCTTATTTTTATTAATTTGTTTATTTTCGATTTTAATTCCTTAGTAGAAGGTTAGGATTTTTATTGATGAAAGCTATGATTTTTAGCAAGGGAAAGGTTAGACCTTTGTTTAGGAGAAAAGATTTGATTTTCATATTCGATAAAGATATAATTTTTATGACGTAATAGAGAATATAAAAATATCATTTTTATATAGTAGAGATAATAAAATTTTGATTTTTATATTATAGAAAGGTTAAAAATATAATTTTTATATCATAGAAAGAATAAAAATATGATTTTTATGGTTGTGGAGTAATAAAAATAGAATTTTTATCTATATAGTAGCGGTATAAAAATAAGATTTTTATTTACATAGCAACAATATAAAATTGTGATTTTTATATATGTAGTGGCTATGGGCAACAAAATTAACAAAAGGCGAGCACGGCGAAGATTTCCTACTTAAGAAGAGTTGTGGCGTTGGTTTAGCTATGAGAACTTCTCACTTTAAATTTTCTTTTCTAGTTAAAAATATATACTAGGATGCAGACGGTGCTTAGTAGCACCCGACACCCGTCGTCCACAGACCATGGATGGCTTGTATGTTTGATTGTTTGTTGTGGTGAAAATTGATTGTGTGATGTAAAATGAAATAAAATATTTATACAGTTAAAAATATTTTCTCGTTAAAAATATAATTTTTAACGGGTATGCGAATAAATAAAAATCTGTGTTTGTTGATTTGAAACCCCACACAGGTATTGGGATAAAATACGGCATACACTAACCCCAATAATTAGTTGTATGTCGATCGATTGATTGACAGGCTGTTATAAGCGTTAATTATTTATATTTGATGCTTATGCAGTTGTGTGGTGCACTTTGGATGATGGTTGATTATTTATCGTTGCTATTATATACATGTGTTGTATGGAATCCATTTAATTAACATTATATGGTAATTGATTGGGCCTCATTCCAATTGGGAAAATAAAGAATATTAGAATATAATATATAGTCATGTGTTGACGATGCTCATGTGTTGAGAATATTCATGTGTTGAAACTATTCATGCGTTGAGTAAAATATTTTAACAATAAAATTTACATCTTTATCATATTTAAGATTAGAAACTACTTTACGGTTGGAGTCTGATTAAAAATCAAACGATAGATACCATAATTTTATAAAATATATTACATAACAAAAATAGTCATGTGTTGACAGTACTCATGTGTTGAGATTAGTCATGTGTTGAAAGAATATAGATTCATGTGTTGAATAGAATAAATATTCATTTGTTGAATAGAATAACGAAGTTATTGAAATATATAAAGCCATGTTGATTAGAGTTGCGCTATTTTGACGTGAATGATAATTAAATCGATTATATTCGTTTTTATAATGAGTATAGAAAAGGTAGTGATTTCAAAATATAACATTTTGAAAATATTATCATTTATATAGTAATGATGTGAAATATTCAATTTTGATTTGAAATTGAATATAGAGTTGAAATGGTTTTGAAACGAATTTAAAACGATTTATAAAATACGTTGAAAAAAAGGAAAATTGACAAAATATATTATATACATTATATATATATATATATATATATATAAAATAATGGCCTGAATAGAACGCGCCACGCCGCGGCAGTTCGCGAATTTCGACAATTGACTTCGAATGGACATTACGGGAGATCCGACCATCGGATTCTCCTAAAACCGGAACCGTTGGGTTCGTATCGAAAAGACCTTTCCAACGAATATTGGAAATTTGAATTCTAACGGTTGGATTTGGAATTATGTCCAAATCAAATTTGGAAAAGGTCGCTGTAAGTGCAGTTCGATGGCCGTAGATGAAAATCGACTGTGCGGGCCTTGATAAAATTATTAAAAATACCAATAATTTGTGTAAAATCATAAGGAATGATTTATAAAAAACTAGGATGAAAAATTCCATATTTGAAAAGATAAAAATTGATTTTTATAGAAATGAACTAGTTTTGAACTAGAATTAAAAATCAATTTATTTTTGAAATAAACAAATTGAATTTGAAAGTGGTTTTAAAAATAATCAGAATTTCAAATATACCAATTGGAAAGGATTTGAATCGAGATTATCTTCAGAATATTTCGATGTTGGATTTCGTGATTATACAGATAGTGGAAATTTGAAAGATATATTTTCTATCGTTATTTCCAATACGATATTTGTTGGTTTCAGAATTTTATACTGAATATAAGCCGGTATATTTTCTATTCAGAGCCTTGTATTTAATATCAAATGTGATTTGGGTTTGTCGTGAATCGTGTTTTAGATGACGTTGGTTCTTTAACCCAGTTAAAGACAGGATATTGATTTTTGAGAAGATTAAAACTAAGTGAAGTTTTAATGAATCTGTAATTAGATTGGAATGTGAATTGATAATTTAAATTATCAAATTTGGAACGTGATTGAGAATGGAGTATCACCAGTTTTGCTCGAAAGCGATAATTAAATCTTTAATTAGATTTGAACGTGAAATGGTAATTAATTTTACCGATAACACCGTGGTGTTAGATATGGAGTATTTCCAGTTTTGCTTCATGGGATGAATAGGTTGGGATTGGGAAATAAAATAAATAATTACTTCGGTGTGGTTTGCTAATCCCGACTAGTTTGGAAAACCATGATATGATTTGAAATGATATCCTAAGGAAGATTAAAGAATAAATTTAGAAGAATTTATCTTTGATAAAGTTAATGGGAACCTTTCCCTAAGAATGTGATTTTCTGAATAAAAGAATATTCTAAATTGGAATAAGGCGTATGTTGTTTTTGTGTAACATTTGTTTATTATATACGCGGGTTGTTCGGAAAGGCCGGGTTTATACCCATTCTGAATAACCGATTCGACGATATGTCGAAGATGAAGACGGTGGTTGAAGACCGGAAGTCTTCACATCGTTTGGGTGATTGCTGATGATCTCGATTGGGCTGTACACCCAAGAGGAGAGAAACAGTTAGTGATCATCCAGACGTACTTGGAGATCGATGGATATGCGAGGAAATTGCCTCTGGTTTCGTTCAGACCCAGAACGAACTTGTAAATGGACTATGTGTCTGACATTGGATTTTATTCTGTGTTGATTGATCTCTATTAAATATACATCTGTTTGGCGGCGAAGAATTTATTCTCTAGCTTAACGCCCTTCTCTGAGATGTACGAGCTCAGAGGTTGTATATCGATGGACATTAGTCGCATGGAGTGAATTGCCTGTGTGGCACGCCTAAGTGGCAAATGATCAAGGCTTCTGTTGAAAAGCAAAGTCTTGTGGTTGATGATCAAAGCACAGCCTGTGTGGCATAGCTTTGTGTATAGCGTGAATTCGCGAGCCTCACACCTAGGTATGAGTCAAAAACGGGATATGGACCGTTGGGAGAACACGACGTTTCTTTCTAGCTAGTGGTGGTGTCAGTGCTTAAACTGGCTGACATTTATATATACTTTTCATCTGTGTGGTTGTTGTAATGCGAGGCGCCTCGGATATAGATCTGTTAGGACCGGGAAACGTATGTTCAGGAATTGCCAATCCTCAAAAGTAAGAGAGGACCGGCCCAACAGATTCCAAGGATTATAGTGGGGTCCTGAGACATTTTCTAGAGTGTCTCGAACGGAGAGGAGCTTGCCCCTTGCCTCGACTCATGACGGAAATCCAATTTCCAATGCGTGATATTGCGGTTTTAATTGTAGAACTAGTATGGCGACATGATATATGGTACCCATGCCGTCTATGATTGATATTTATGATTGAAATTGTTTTGAAACTATACACCTATGAGTATCAAGTGATTTGTTTTAAACGTACCAAGCATGTTTGGTTATTATAAGGGAAAACCCTATCCTCCGGCTTGCGTTGCATTATGTGATGGGACCTGGGTCTTATAATAGCTTCATTTTTCCATTGAGCATTGCGTTGTTTTGTTATATGCACTAGTATTCTTGGGAGGAAACCCGTTCCGTGTTATACGGTGTGGTCCCTTGAATTACTCTCTTTTAAAGTAAAGTTTTAAATTACTGTTTTAGTTCTCACCCCAATCACATGACTGACCTAAAGTTTATTGTTTTAACCTAAACTCTGGGTGCCCCTATTTTCTACACGGGCAGCTAGTAGTTTTGGTTTTGCAGATTTATATTCACAGGATCCTGGTTTACAATTGGAATGATACTCGGAAAGCTCTGTATCCGTGTATTACTTCTAGTTGTGTTTTGTATTATTTTCCGCTGCTATGTAATTTATTGCAATCTCTGATATTTTTTTGTTGTATAATATTTATTCATACTCTGTATATTCTTGTATCTGATGGAATTGTTGTAATTAACAATGAAATGTTCTTCTGTTTGCGTTCTATTTTGTCGTGTTGTCAACGCAATCCGGGCTTTCCTTACCGGGGATGTTCGGGTCGTCTCATTACCTGATATGAGTAATTACTGCCATTAAATAGTGGTGGTCTAATAGTGGACTACCTCTCTATAAAATAGCTATTATTACCGGTGTTGGTTGCTATTTAATATTCTCAAAAACCGGATTATGAATTTTGAAAGCCTATGCTCTGATACCAATTGTTAGAGAATGCAGAATGAGGATCTTAAGGCAAAACATACACTAGAGGGGGATGAATAATGTTTATAAAGAACTTATGAAAATCTTAAACATAATTAATCTACAATATGAATCACACAATGATGATCACACCAAAGATGATCACAAACTCAGAAACAATCTCTGACACAGAAATAGATAAATACAAAATGCAGAGAAGGAAAGATCACATCGGATTTTATACCGGTTCGGATTACTCCTACGTCCAGTCCCATGCAACGCTAGATTGTGCATAGTTTTATTATTATCAATATCTAAGTACAATCCCTTGATTTCACAACTACAAAGTTAACACCGCTCCAAACACCCTTGATTTCACAGCTATAAGGTTAACACCGCTCCCTGTCCTTGATTTCAGGGCTACAAGTAATACACCCTCCCACAAACAATTACAACTTCACTAGAACTCTTCAGTGACACTTCAATTCAGAGAGTATTTGATAGAGATTGAGAAGAGAAGAAGTTTGATATAATTTGAGTAGAAATAGACAAATTATTAGTGTAGAAATCAAGAAAATAATGTATATTAATGGTGGTAAGTAAAGGGGTGAAGATGGAGAAGAAAGAATGATTAAAATTCGAAATCAGCCCCCATTTATAGTGTCCCAAAGGTTGCAATGTTTCTGAAATGTTTCAAATAGTGAAAAAACACTTTTTTGAAAAGTAAAATTAAGTCCGTTATATATGGACATGTCTAATTATGTATGTCAACATATGTATAATATTTTGTTTTTTAAAACTATTTCTCAAGTGTTTAAACATATATATATTATTTTGGAAATTGTTGAATCAAAACTTGGTAATTTAAATAAATATTCTAAAGTGCAAAATCATATGAAAACATAATAATATATTACATAAACATATTTATAAAGTTAGTAAATTTAAAAACTATAAAACTATATTATAAACTTATATATATATATATATATATATATGAAAACTTTATAAACATACATGTTTGAAATCATAAGTAAGATAGTAGTTTGAAATCATTTAGAAACATAATTTGAAATCAGAATTTGTATTTTGAAAATAGAATTTGAAATTTGAAAATCAAAATTTGAACCTGGAGTGATATTCAGAGTCTTACATATAAACTAGACTCAATTACTATATTTTTCTTGAGTTATTGAAATCTTGATATCTTGATAAGTCATGAGTCTTGAATCTCTTTTGAATCCTGAATCTCTTAGCACTTTGAAACTGTACGGTCTAAGTCCTCTATACAAACCTTGTATATGTATATATATTCTAGATAAAGATGTTAGTATATATTTTATAATCAATTAATAATGATAGTTGAAAAAAGGTTGTTATCATCAAAACTCCATTCTCCAACACTATTTTAGCAAATAGTACTAGGTCTAAACTGATACATCTAGACATAAATTTCTTATTCTGAAACACTCCACGTAGGGAGGCAGGAATTATAATATCATACAATTAAGTACATAAGTTATAAAGCAATACAAGTACATAATTTTGAGCCCAACAAGGAAAAGCAGTATACTGAAAAAACAAGCTTACAACATACTACATCCCACTTGCGTAGATTCTCCAACATAGCATAAAGGCTTCCATAGCCACTACGACTTCAACATCAACAGTGAGAGTGAGACTGAACAGTGTAGGAAGTGATTTCCATAGGAATTTATAGGGGTGCAAACCCCAACTTTCAAAACATTACATGGCATAATTTTTTGAAATGAACAGATGCACCAAAGGTCAGATCTTGAGTGTACATGCATTTGGAATGCTCATTAGCCAACCATCCGATAATTAGCATGTCGAGAGCATACATGCTTTACCTGTATGCCAGGACAGAAGGTAGCCAAGCAAAACAAAATACGCACACACCAAAGCCCTGCAGTCAAACATCCATAATCCCTGACTTCCAAAGTGAGAAAGAAAATACCACAGCCCACAGAACATAAAAAACCAAAACAACATGAACAACAAACATTAAAATACCCACAAGATGAAATCTTTACACATATTGAATATCAGGCTCAAAACAACACCATCACAACCCAATGGGTGAAACGCATAACCATTCATATGCTAGAAATTATTGCAAACAAATATACTCCACGTAGATATTAAAGCCCTAGACAAGTCGAAACTACCCCGAAAGCATCACGGACAAGCCACCAAAACCACGCAACCTGTAATGACCCGTATTTTTACGGTGTGATAATTTATTTATTTAATTATTTAATTAGTGATTTAGAAAATTAAATTGTTATTTAATTAAATAATGTTGAACATTTAATTAATATAAATAGTAGAATAATATATTTATTTTCAAATTAGTCGGAAATAGTGGAATTCACAATATTGTGTGAATTGGACAATTCAAAATATATATAATTCAGTATAGAATTGAATTATATTAATGAATTTATTTATAAACGACAGTTGAACATATAATTATAATATAATTAAAATTGAGCTCGAAATGGCGTGGTAGTTCGTTATTTGGTGATTCGAACTTCAATTGAATATACAGAATCCGTTTTAAGCCAGATTTCTGTGAACCAAGAAACATTCGGAGCTGGTGAATTATATATTTATAATGAAAGAGAAATATCGAGATTTCACTGTATAGATTTTCAGTTATGTCCAAATCAAATTTTTTGAAAAGTCGCTATTTAATTCCTTTATAATTTAAAACGATTTATTATAAAAAAAGGAATTTCAATATAAACTGAATATCGATATAATCCGAGATTTTGAAATATTGAGTTATAAATCCATATATGCATATTCTGGAGCTGTATGATATTATATATGAATATATGCTATAATATTATTTATTTATATTTAATTTAATTATTTTTAAATATATTAATATTTAAATGGGTTTATTTCGAGTTGTAAAAATAGTCGTTTTTGCAAACGACCTCCGTTTTCGATGAAACTAATTTTGTTGGATCCGGAATATTAGATTATTATTAGATTTCAATTTCTGTGATTTTTGGAGTCAGTATGTGGGGGTACGGATTTTTAATGTGAAAAACAGTCAGTATTTTGACAGTTAAAAATACGCTGTGTAAGAAAACGGAGTCGGAATTCGATGAAACCAGTTTCGTTGGGTCCGTAATGTCGAACTGTAGCTGCATGTCCATTTTCGTGATTTTTGGATATCATATGTAATAATGGGAATTTTTAAATAACAAATACATGTAGTAGTTGCTTAAAAATAAATTAAATAATGAATATAAAATTATTTAAATCTCCTATAAATACCATAACATCCTCTAACCCTAATCCATTTGTTTCGATGGTCAAACACAGCGCCTCCAAGTTCTCTCGTGAAAAAAGTGAAATCATTCCTCTTTAAAAATCAATAGAAATTTATATATTTATCTATAAATTCCAATATAAGTATACTTAATTCATATTGGGCTTCTCTTCATTCCAGTACCCATTACGTATGATGTTGTCGATAGGTATTTAGGCAGCGATGTTAGGGTTATCGATTTTGTTGTTTTTGTGCATTGAATCAAGCTTTGAGAGTCGTATTTGTTTAGAGGAGGTCGAGTAACTTGTAGTGGTGAATTTTGGTGGACTGTCGTGATAAAAAGTGACGCGGTCACTGTAGCCTCTGGAGAATGTCGCAACATAGAGGGGGTGTGCAAGTTGTGATTTTTGGTAGGAGGATGTAAGAGTTATGGAAGAGAAGAAGATGTGAAACACCCCACCTCCGTTAGGGTCACTCTAAAAGGGAATGCCCTAATTTTGGTGGAGGTTTATAAGTATAAATCACAGATATACAAGACAGATATAATAACACATATTTTTGTACAACGGAAAACAACAACTTTTATTTCATTAAAATACGTGTTACACCAACCATACCATAATTGTCTTACAATACTTCCAAAAACATAACATCTGCATAACTGTCTTGATTACATTATTTAAAGAAGCATAAAGAAAACATAAATAAACTGCAAAAGTCCCATAATTGCTGTCCAAAGCCATAGTCCAAAACGAAAAGATCCAAGAAATACATTCTTTCTCTTCTAGCTGGATATGAAGGCTGGTCAAGCTGCGGTATTCCCTCCCTGAGGACCTGGGGGAGGGGGGAACGGAAGAAAAGAAGACGAAAGAAAAGTAGAGTCAGACATAAAGCCTGAGTAAGTCTAGGACTATTCAGTCTATGAACAAAGAACTGGGTATGATAAGTATAAACTAGAAATGGGAAAGCACCATAAACTAAGTTAAGTTGTCTAGGGTCGAATATACTATCGTACCCCATATTAATCTCTGTACCCATATAAACTAGTTCCCAACAGGCACCCCATAATCAGGGTGAAGTGATCCATTTTTATGATGATCGGCTCCTACTCGCACAGTTACATGTGTCTTGCGGCCCCCGATGTTGTAGTTACCTATGCTGGTCCCACCATGGGGTGTATCAAGTCCCATGGTGGCGGCCCGACACAATCCTAGAATGCACAGGTATGCTACTGGTGCCCAGTGCCTTATTTTTCTGCGCCGGAGTGTGTGCATGCCCGCACCCCGTTAGAACCTACACTGTTGCACCACCGCCGTCGATTTGACCTCTTACAGTCAGCCCAGTAATCGTGCCCCACCCTGCCTAGTTTCAGGGTATCATGATACCTTGTAGGGTTACTGCTGAAAAGGGTCCCCCGCTACTAGGTTTTTCTATTTCTAGCCAACATGCTAAGTTGGTTAAGTGTTTTATAAACCTAACCCCCAATCAGTCTGTTTAGTTTAGCATGTTCCATTTTGATTAAGTCTTAATTCACTTAATCCTATCAATCCTGACTCAGCCTTAATTGTCTTATTAAAGCCTTGACCTCTCACATTAGACAGGTATTGTTGTCGCTGCCTGTTGCCGGTTGGGTCCGGGCAGTCTTACGCCACAACTCAGTCTAACCTCGGGTCCTTATTGGGCTCCGTGTTTAACCACCCACATTGGATAGGTATTGTTGTGACTACTGGACAGCCGGGCGGTTCCGGGCAGGTTTACATCACAACTCAATCCAACCTCGGGTTAAACACATCGTATTTTCTACATTTACATATTTTGTCTCTTTTCTCTTTATATGTAAATATTTGCGGCCCATTATTCAAATTTACCTTTATTGATTAAAATTCATTTATGCCACTTAATTTCTTTTCAAGGCTGCTAGCATGCGTCAAACATGCCAACACATGTGTTCTATAATTTAGCCCAAACGTCATTACCCTCGTTTTATATGTTCGCTCCAATGTAAGGTGTGTTGGGTTTAACACTTAAACCCAATTTAGCCATATGAAAAGGGGAGGCTTATAACATGGTGTTTATAAGGTAACATAAAAAGGGGAGTGTGAACGCATGAACTTGCAACGAACGATTCAGTTAACATAAAGTAGGCACATGTGAACTTGCAGTTGTAACATCATATAATATAAGCAATACTTAAACATGAATCATTCTGTTCACATAATCATGGTATAAACAAAACATGAATCATTCTATTCATGTAGTCATGGCATAAATAATACTTAAACATGAACCATTCTAATCATATAATTATGGCATAATCATAATTGAACATGAGTCCTTCTATTCATATAGTCATGGCATAAACATAATTGAACATGAATCCTACTATTCATATAATCATGGTTTTTATCCTATCTATGTAACTTGCAAGTGGGATGTAATTCTAATGTAACTTATGTGTCACATATATTATCATATGATTATGATAACAACATAAGCCTAAAAACATGTTTTTCAATTAGGCATAATAACAAACATAGTTTAGTCATGTTCATAACATTAATACAAGCTTACAAAGACGCTTGCTTTTGTCACTATCACAAAATCATGATTTTTACACTTGAACTATGATGCCAATTCCAACATAACCTTCATATGAATCATAATACTTAAGTGGATCAAATTACACTAAAGATGACCATAGAATTATACATCATGTTGGCATAACAATAAATCATATACTTGCATGAATTTCAAATAAAATATTACAACATATAGTTGTTATTTTCAACATGAATCATATACTTGCAATTATCAAATGCGTGTTGTAAATAACTACCACAAACATGTAGTTTTCAATATGAATCATATGCTTGCATGAATCCCAATTAAAATTCCACAACATGTGGTTGTCAACATAAACCATATACTTGTATGAATCCAATCGTACACCATAGCATTGCCAAATCGTTTAGAATCAAAATAACATACAAATATAAGTTATTATCGCCACAATTCCATTTTGTTGTTAACTTCCAAAGCAAATCGCGTACTTGCAAATATCCAATTGTATACCATAATATTCCCAAATCGTTTAGCATCAAAGCAACGTACAAATATAAATTATTATCGCCACAATTCCATTTCTTACTTTACACAAATCAACACAATTATTTAATTCACATCGGAATAGCACTCTACTTACAACGTATGACGAATCTTCAATTCAGGAATCTGAATTCTGAATTTGGAGATGCTATCCTTTGTTGTAGGCGTTGTTTTGATTGATTTGACGTTGCTTTAAGCTTTGAATTATCTCCTAATTGTCTCTCTATTTCTGACGGCTATCCTCAGTCTCTCCTCAGCAGCATGACGGTCTCATCTCCATTTTAGTTTGTGTAAATTAGGGTTAGTCTTAGGTCCTTTTTATAGAGTTTGTGAGTTGATTTAGACCGTCGATGAAGCTTGGTTTAATAATAGCCGTTCGTTCAAAGGAGAGACCAACCAGGAGATGACACCTAGCCCTAGTGACAAGGCAAGGCTCAGAAAACCGACCAAACACAGACCAGGCCAGCCAGGGTGGGCTGGGTTCGACTTGGCTCAGGGGCCAGGTCGACTCCCCAGTTGACCCCCAGGTCGACTCTAGAGTCGACCTGGCTGGGCAGGTCGACACCTAGGTCGACTCCCAGTCGACCCCCAGGTCGACCTGGTGGGTTTGGGCGGGAATTTTCCCGCATACTCTGATTGGGCTGAAATTCAAATCTGTTTTCGAAATTTGAATTTTCTGAAACTTCATCGGGCCATAATTTGGTCATACGGGCTCCATTTTTCGAAAACTCGGACTCTATTTCGCGTATTTTTCCAAGACAAACGCAATGGCATATCCCGTTTCCCTTAATACTTTGATTTGAAATTTATTATAATTTAATTCGTGAATTTCACTGTTATAAAATACACGGGGTGTTACATTCTCCCCCACTTAAAAGGATTTCGTCCCGAAATCTTCAAGTTCAGGAAGAATGTACATCCTAACATCCAAACATCCATCTACTCATCCATCAAGCACGAGCATCCATTGTCCTTAAAAGACTTCTAATGCTTCATGATAATATGCGAAGTGTGTGTGTACATGTACTTATCTAATGCAAAATCAGGCGGTCTACTGATTCAGTTGACCTCCTTAATGCGAATTATGTAAGTGCTATGAATCCATTATGTATGCAAATCCTCCTATTCATGATTCTACATGAGTGCACAATCATTCATATAAATGCAACATCCATATGACACATATTAAAGTTCAACCATATACGAATGCAAACATATATGCATATGCAATATGAAGTGATTGAGCCGATCTAAAACCTAGATTGTGTGTGTATATGCAACCACGAGCAACCACTAGCAATCACTTTCAACCACTTGCAATCATCATCCATAACATGTTTTCAATTACATGTTTTCATCCAAAGGGTTTCTACCTAAAAGATAGGGTAGAGGAGATATACCTAAAAAGATAGATAAAAGCGCAACTTAAGGAAAAAGGAAAGATCAAAGATGTACCCTCGAAAAGAAAAGGGTAGGCTTCGCGTATTTTAGCTTCAGTTTCCCAAGTTGCATCTCCTTCGGCGTCGCTCCACTGAACTTTGACGAGCTTGACTTCGCGGTTGCGTAGCTTCTTCACTTCCGTTCCTAATATGCGGGTTGGAACTTTCCTTATGGTTGCTTCGCGTTCCACTTCGTCTTCTTCTAGGATATTTGGCTCTACCACTTCAGCAGACTCATGTAGACATTTTCGGAGATGTGAAACGTGAAAGACGTTGTGAACTCCGGCCAATTTTTCGGGTAGCTCTAATCTATAGGCCATTTTCCCAATTTTCTCGATGATAGGGAATGGCCCTACGAACCTTGGTGCTAGATTTCCTATGGTTCCAAAACGAACAACGTTCCTTAGCGGAGATACCTTAAGAAAAACTCTGTCTCCAACCTCAAATTCAAGGTCGGTCCTCCTCTTGTCGGCGTAGGACTTTTGTCTGTCTTGGGCCGTCTTCATCCTTCTTTGTATTAAGTCTACTTTCTCTGAAGTCTCTCGGATCATATCTGGTCCAAGTATGAGCTTATCAGTAGACTCCCACCAACAAGTGGGCAATCGACACGGTCTTCCATATAAAGCTTCGAAGGGTGCCATTCCGATGGTTGCTTGATAGCTGTTGTTGTAGGAAAATTCCACCAAAGGAAGATGGTCTTCCCATGTCCCTCCGAAGTCAAGGACGCACAGTCTTAAAAGGTCCTCCAAAACTCTGTTCACTCTTTCTGTTTGGCCGTCGGTTTGGGGATGATAGGCTGTGCTCAAGCATAACTGTGTGCCTACCGCTTCTTGCAGACTCCGCCAAAACTCACTGGTGAAGATAGGGTCTCGGTCGCTAACAATGCTGGATGGGATTCCATGAGTCGAACGATTTCCTTGAGGTAAGGAGATGCTAGGGATGAGGCGGTTCTTTTACTTTTGACGGGTAAAAAGTGGGCGCTTTTAGTAAGCCTATCCACTATTACCCAAATGCTAGTGTTGCCTCTCCTAGACCTAGGCAACCCATCGATGAAGTCCATTGAGATGCTATCCCACTTCCACTGCGTGACCTCTAGAGGATGTAGCAGACCGCCAGGCTTTTTCTGTTCCGCCTTAACCTGTTGGCACACCATACACTTAGAAACGAATTCTGCCATGTCCTTTTTCATGCCGTTCCAAAAGAAAGTTCTTTTTATGTCCTTGTACATTTTATCTCCGCCTGGGTGTATCGTCATCTTGGAGTGATGTGCTTCCTCGAGAACCTTCTTTACTAAATCCCTTGTCTGTGGGACGCATAGTCTTCCGTCTCGCCTTAGCCAACCCTTATCGTCGATGGAGTATCTGTTGAGGTGACTTGAAGTCTCACCCCTAATTAGCCTATCAATCGTCTCCACAAGCTGAGGGTCCTCGCGTTGTGTTGTCCCTATCGAGTCCACTAAAGTCGGGCGTACTTCGAGAGATGCTAGCAAGCCTGGTACAAAATCGGAGGAAGGCCTAAAGTCGAAGCTGGCTATAAACTCTAGGCTTTGTCTTTCAAAAAACAGCGGGCTTAGGGTCAGTTTCTTTCGGCTCAACGCGTCTGCCACTACGTTGCCTTTGCACAGAGTGTAGGAGATCTCGAAATCGTACGAGGCAAGAAACTCCATCCATCTCTGTTGCCTCAAGTTAAGGTCCTTCTGCGAGAAAAGGTATTTCAACGATTTATGGTCAGTGTAAAGTTCAAACTTTTCACCTAGGAGATAGTGTCGCCAAGACTTGAGTGCAAAGACGATGGCAGCTAACTCAAGATCGTCGGTCGGGTAGTTCTTTTCATACACTTTCAATTGTCTCCCGCCATAAGCTACTACCCTTCCTTCTTGCATTAAGACGGCGCGTAACCCTGTCCCACATGCATCTGTATAAACGGTGAACATCTTGCTTCCATCTGGCAACGTCAAAACTGGGGTTGTTGTAAGAGCCCTTTTCAGTCGCTGGAAAGAAAACTCGCAATCCAAGTCCCAATTGAACACTAGATTCTTTTTGGTCAACTTTGTGAGCGGAGCTGAGATTTTCGCAAAATCCCTTATGAACTTTCGATAGAAACCTGCTAGTCCTAGAAAACTTCGGACCTCAATTGCATTCCTTGGTGTCTTCCAATCCTGTACCGCCACTACCTTAGCAGGGTCCACTGCTAACCCTTGTTTGGATACTATGTGCCCAAGGAACCTCACTTCTTCTCTCCAAAAGTGGCATTTGGAGAATTTGGCTTTTAGCTGATGGACTCACAGAGTTTCCATGATTGACCTTAAGTGCTGAGCATGTTCCTCTTCACTCTTTGAGAAGATAAGGATATCGTCTACGAAGACCACTACGAACTTATTGAGGAAATCTCTGAATACCCTACTCATCAGGTCCACAAAGTAAGCAGGTGCATTTGTCAAGCCGAAAGGCATGACAAGCCACTCAAAGAAGTCGTCTGGGGTTCTGAATGCCGTTTTATCGATACTATCTTCAGCCACCCTTAGCTGATGAAAACCGGTCGCTAAATCAAGTTGGGAGAAAACAAACGCTCCTACAAGCTGATCAAACAGATCGTCAATTCTGGGGAGAGGGTGCTTATTCTTTTTCGTTAGCTTGTTAAGCTCCCTATAGTCAACACATAGATGGAGTGAACCATCTGCCTTTGTAGCGAACACCACTGGAGCGCCCCATTCTGAAATGCTCCTCCTAATGAACCCCTTTTCTAGAAGCTCTTTAATTTGTTTACTGAGCTCTTTCCTTTCCCGTGGAGCCATGTGTCTAACGGGCAACGCAACGGGCTTTGCATTATCTACAAGGTATATGCGGAAGTCTATCTCCCGCTTCGGAGGCAAGCCTTTCACCTCTTCGAAGACATCCGGATATTCCCGGACCACTCTAACTGATTGCAAATTTTCAACGGAGGCATCTAGCGATTCAAGGTAACTAAGCATAACCGCATACGAGGGATTACAAGAAATTTCCAAAGTATTACCGAGCTGGGTTAGGAGCCTAACAACCCTTTTCTCACAATCAAGGATGGCCCCATTACTGGATAGCCAATCCATGCCCAAAATCAAACCATATCCCGAAAATCCCAAAACAAAGGCACTACACTTAAATTCTACGCTTAGAATAGAAATTTTCAATCCCAAACAGATCATAGACAAATGAGCTGGGCCCCCAATTGGGTTTGAAACAATTAAGGGGTCCTCTACCATACTAGTTTTTAGGTGCAGAGATTCTACTAAAGCAGACGAGATAAAGGAGTGTGATGTGCCAGAATCAAATAAAGTGCGAACGGGGTGATCATAAAGGTAAACTACACTTTCTACAGAAGTATTTATACCTCGCTGTTGCAGAGGTGGCGCCTCTAGCACATGAACTTGTGCTCCTGAGGTGGATCCAGCCCTCTGCCTCTGTCCTTGTTTCTTTGGGCAATCCTTAGCCATGTGGCCTGTCTCACCGCAAGAAAAGCACCCGTCGTTCATCTTGGCCTTCTTTTTCCGGCAATCTTTCACTAAGTGCCCCACTTTGCCATAGAATTTACACTTCCTCTTCTCTTGGGACTTGTTGTCTTTCCCGTCCTTCTTAAAGTCTGTCTTCTTAAGCTGTAAACCCTCTTTCTTCCCTTGAGAGCTTTCCGCCTTTGTCTCCTTCTTCCTTGGGCAGTCCCTAGCCCAGTGGCCTGTCTCCCTACACTAGAAGCAAGTAGCACTCATCCTCCTCTTCTTCTTCCTGCAGTCTCTCTCTCCAGATGTCCAAGAATTCCGCAGAAATAACATTTCCTTTTTTCACGTTTCTTGTCATTGCTTTTACGATCCTTTCTTGTTTGACGATTATTCGTCTTCCTACTCTGGGACTCTTCCGCTTGCTGGTTTACGTGGAGGAGGAGGAGTGAAAGCGTCAGCAGCTGGGGAGTAAGGTCTCCAGACATGCTGAAACAGAAAGGATAGATTCAAAACGAAGGATAAGAGATAGTTCCTATGGCTTTGGGGGGACTTTGCCTTTAAAATAAAATAATATTTTATCTTTTAAAAATGCTTCTTTAAATTTCTTTTTGAAAAATAAATTTTCAAAACTTTTTATCTTATCCGGTAAACCTATGCTCTGATACCAAGTGAAACACCCCACCTCCGTTAGGGTCACTCTAAAAGGGAATGCCCTAATTTTGGTGGAGGTTTATAAGTATAAATCACAGATATACAAGACAGATATAATAACACATATTTTTGAATAGCGGAAAACAACAACTTTTATTTCATTAAAATACGTGTTACACCAACCATACCATAATTGTCTTACAATACTTCCAAAAACATAACAACTTCATAACTGTCTTGATTACATTATTTAAAGAAGCATAAAGAAAACATAAATAAACTGCAAAAGTCCCATAATTGTTGTCCAAAGCCATAGTCCAAAACGAAAAGATCCAAGCAATACATTCCTTCTCTTCAAGCTGGATATGAAGGCTGGTCAAGCTGCGGTATTCCCTCCCTGAGGACCTGGGGGGGGGGACGGAAGAAAAGAAGACGAAAGAAAAGTAGAGTTAGACATAAAGCCTTAGTAAGTCTAGGACTATTCAGTCTATGAACAAAGAACTGGGTATGATAAGTATAAACTATAAATGGGAAAGCACCATAAACTAAGTTAAGTTATCTAGGGTCGAATATACTATCATACCCCATATTAATCTCTGTACCCATATAAACTAGTTCCCAACAGGCACCCCATAATCAGGGTGAAGTGATCCATTCTTATGATGATCGGCTCCTACTCGCATAGTTACATGTGTCTTACGGCCCCCGATGTTGTAGTTACCTATGCTGGTCCCACCATAGGGTGTATCAAGTCCCATGGTGGTGGCCCGACACAATCCTAGAATGCACAGGTATGCTACTGGTGCCCAGTGCCTTATTTTTCTGCGCCGGAGTGTGTGCACGCCCGCACCCCGTTAGAACCTACACTGCTGCACCACCGCCGTCGATTTGACCTCTTACAGTCAGCCCAGTAATCGTGCCCCACCCTGCCTAGTTTCAGGGTATCATGATACCTTGTAGGGTTACTGCTGAAAAGGGTCCCCCACTACTAGGTTTTTCTATTTCTAGCCAACATGCTAAGTTGGTTAAGTGTTTTATAAACTTAACCCCCAATCAGTCTGTTTAGTTTAGCATGTTCCATTTTGATTAAGTCTTAATTCACTTAATCCTATCAATCCTGACTCAGCCTTAATTGTCTTATTAAAGCCTTGACCTCTCACATTAGACAGGTATTGTTGTGGCTGCCTGTCGCCGGTTGGGTCCGGGCAGTCTTACGCCACAACTCAGTCTAACCTCGGGTCCTTATTGGGCTCCGTGTTTAACCACCCACATTGGATAGGTATTGTTGTGACTACTGGACAGCCGGGCGGTTCCGGGCAGGTTTACATCACAACTCAATCCAACCTCGGGTTAAACACATCGTATTTTCTACATTTACATATTTTGTCTCTTTTCTCTTTATATGTAAATATTTGCGGCCCATTATTCAAATTTACCTTTATTGATTAAAATTCATTTATGCCACTTAATTTCTTTTCAAGGTTGTTGGCATGCGTCAAACATGCCAACACATGTGTTCTATAATTTAGCCCAAACGTCATTACCCCCGTTTTATACATTCGCTGCAATGTAAGGTGTGTTGGGTTTAACACTTAAACCCAATTTAGCCATATGAAAAGGGGAGGCTTATAACATGGTGTTTATAAGGTAACATAAAAAGGGGAGTGTGAACGCATGAACTTGCAACGAACGATTCAGTTAACATAAAGTAGGCACATGTGAACTTGCAGTTGTAACATCATATAATATAAGCAATACTTAAACATGAATCATTCTATTCACATAATCATGGCATAAACAAAACATGAATCATTCTATTCATGTAGTCATGGCATAAATAATACTTAAACATGAACCATTCTAATCATATAATTATGGCATAATCATAATTGAACAAGAGTCCTTCTATTCATATAGTCATGGCATAAACATAATTGAACATGAATCCTACTATTCATATAATCATGGTTTTTATTCTATCTATGTAACTTGCAAGTGGGATGTAATTCTAATGTAATTCTAATGTAACTTATGTGTCACATATATTATCATATGATTATGATAACAACATAAGCCTAAAAACATGTTTTTCAATTAGGCATAATAACAAACATAGTTTAGTCATGTTCATAAATTTAATACAAGCATACAAAGACGCTTGCTTTTGTCACTATCACAAAATCATGATTTTTACACTTGAACTATGATGCCAATTCCAACATAACCTTCATATGAATCATAATACTTAAGTGGATCAAATTACACTAAAGATGACCATAGAATTATACATCATGTTGGCAAAACAATAAATCATATACTTGCATGAATTTCAAATAAACTATTACAACATATAGTTGTTATTTTCAACATGAATCATATACTTGCAATTATCAAATGGGTGTTGTAAATAACTACCACAAACATGTAGTTTTCAATATGAATCATATGCTTGCATGAATCTCAATTAAAATTCCACAACATGTGGTTGTCAACATAAACCATATACTTGTATGAATCCAATCGTACACCATAGCATTGCCAAATCGTTTAGAATCAAAATAACATACAAATATAAGTTATTATCGCCACAATTCCATTTTGTTGTTAACTTCCAACGCAAATCACGTACTTGCAAATATCCAATCGTATACCTTAATATTCCCAAATTGTTTAGCATCAAAGCAACGTACAAATATAAATTATTATCGCCACAATTCCATTTCTTACTTTACACAAATCAACACAATTATTTAATTCACATCGGAATAGCACTCTACTTACAACGTATGACGAATCTTCAATTCAGGAATCTGAATTCTGAATTTGGAGATGCTATCCTTTGTTGTAGGCGTTGTTTTGATTGATTTGACGTTGCTTTAAGCTTTGAATTATCTCCTAATTGTCTCTCTATTTCTGACGGCTATCCTCAGTCTCTCCTCAGCAGCATGACGGTCTCATCTCCATTTTAGTTTGTGTAAATTAGGGTTAGTCTTAGGTCCTTTTTATAGAGTTTGTGAGTTGATTTAGACCGTCGATGAAGCTTGGTTTAATAATAGCCGTTCGTTCAAAGGAGAGACCAACCAGGAGCTGATACCTAGCCCTAGTGATAAGGCAAGGCTCAGAAAACCGACCAAACACAGACCAGGCCAGCCAGGGTGGGCTGGGTTCGACCTGGCTCAAGGGCCAGGTCGACTCCCCAGTCGACCCTCAGGTCGACTCTAGAGTCGACCTGGCTGGGCAGGTCGACACCTAGGTCGACTCCCAGGTCGACCTGGCCTGGCAGGTCGACCCTAGGGTCGACCCCCAGGTCGACCTGGTGGGTTTGGGCGGGAATTTTCCCGCATACTCTGATTGGGCTGAAATTCAAATCTGTTTTCGAAATTTGAATTTTCTGAAACTTCATCGGGCCATAATTTGGTCATACGGGCTCCATTTTTCGAAAACTCGGACTCTATTTCGCGTATTTTTCCGAGACGTACGCAATGGCATATCCCGTTTCCCTTAATACTTTGATTTGAAATTTATTATACTTTAATTCGTGAATTTCACTGTTATAAAATACACGGGGTGTTACAAGATGGGTGATGTTAGTTTTAATTTCAGTTGAGTAATGATGGAGATAAGAGGGTGAAAAGATGGCGCAATAGCCATTTGAATAAGCAGCAGCGTGTGCATTACTAAGTTCAGGGAAGAAGAATCAATTTGGAGCGGGTTTGTGTTGGTGAGTTTAAATGTGCTTAGGCCCAACAATGAACATATTTAAATTTGATCTCTTTTAATTTCCTGTAGAAATTGTAAAATGCATATCTAATTCATACGTAAACGAAATCGAACCAAACAGGTGTTGGATCTAGATTAACCCTAGAGGGGGGTGAATAAGGTTTATTGAAAATTAAGCGAGATATAAAAAAAATCAAATCACAGAATGCAGCAGAAAATAAATGCAGAAAAGTAAATGACACAAGATATACCCAGCTTCGGCAAAATCCTGCCTACTGCTGCATTCCTAAGGTTTCTACTAGGTAATAGAACAGATCCCTCTTTCAAGACCATGTAAACTCGCGAACCCCTCGCTCCTATTCTAATCCTACGCTCAGAACCGTAGACTGACCTATATCCCCTAGGTCAGATTTTCCCTAGTTTTACAGACTCTTGTAAACTGCCTAGCTTTACAGATGAAACTAGGAAACCCCCTAGGTTTTATAGACTCTAGAAACTGTCTAGTTTTACAGACGAAATTAGAAAACCAATGGACGGTTACAAGTGAAATTAAAATACAAAAAAATATGGTTTGCCCCTTTGTGATTCTTCAAAACAATATTGGTCTAAACTTTGTTCTTCAATGGCGGCCCCCTAGGATTTTTCTTCTGCTTCGAATTGGCTTTAAAATTGGTTCAAGAAATCTGTTGCTCCTTTCGTTGTTCGATGTTGGCTTCATGCTCGAATTCGAAGCTTGATCTTCTTGCTCCAAATCTGTAAGACTTTTGATTTTACTTGAGAAAATGATTGATGGTTTTTTCGTGAGTTGGATGAATTTTCCTGTGAGGAATCGTGTGCAGTAATAGGATTTCAAATCCGTAAATTGCACTCAGATTTCAATTAAATGGCTTGGCCTGATTGCGTTGCTTTCCCTTTTGGTTAGCTCGATTCTTCAATTGATTTGCTCTGCTTTTAATGATGAATCTGGACTTGGCTTTGTCCCTTAAATGAATGATGAATTGTTCAACTTTTATGACATGCTTTGAAATATAAATTTTGTCTCTGCGGCATGACTTTATTCCAAAAGAAATTGTGGCATATCTGGATATGAATTGAAACATTTGTGGCCCCTTGATTCATTTTTGGAAAGTGCTGATTTTGTCCTTGTGTGCTTGCTTGATTTCTTGGATGATTTAACTGTCATTTTTTTTATCACTAAATTTCTAGAAACAATTTGAAAGTTTCTCTTTGCACTAAAAAAAACACTATGATTTTTAGGAAAGAAATAATTGATTCCATTCCATATTTTCTAGATATTGGTTCATGACATATATATGTAAATATTTGAATGCCTATTTAATCCTCACTTGTATTTCTGGAAAATAAATCAAATGTTTCTCTTGCCATTCAAAACATATGTGATCCCATGTAAAACTAGAAACATATTAATTGTTGCTATGAGATGTATTATTCCATTTCCTTTCATTACTGTGTACACATTCTTGTACAAATACTTATGCACAAAGTTTTTCACTAATGTTGATTCTCACCATGTTTGAGTTCATGCCCAAAACTATTTACTGCCATAAATGTGTTCATTTCTGGAAATGGAATATTTTGATTTCTCAAAACATTAAAAACATTCCTTTTATAAAAATGTTTGTTGGCTTGAAACTCTCGGTATTGAATGAATAAATCAATTCTGGAAATTTGATTTAAAACATGCCAAATCAAATTGCATATTTTATACTGGAATCATATGAATGCATGAATTACTCATTTAACACTTTCCAATTTGCCATGCCAATTTAATCTGATTTGAAACTTGAATGCTGATTGTCCAAAAACATTTTCCATATGTGTTCAGGAAATAAATGATTTACCAATTAATGACGGGAAACAAATTGATTTCCATACCAAACATTTGAACACTGATTTGTTTTAAATCTGGAAATTATGGATCACTTGCCTATGAATGATGTACTGAATGTTCATTACCATGCAATTCTCATCTATTTGCAATTCAAAATAGGAAATTTTGAAATTGCATGCCAAAGTTATTTACTGAGATATTTCTGCTCCTTGTATCATAACTGGAAAGATTTGCAATGTAAAACCTGATTTGCAAAATTGTTTTCTTGCCACCATTACCTGTACTGATTTAGAAAAATCTGCAAGACAAAAAAACATTTCCAATTTTGTCATATCTAAAATGAATTCAAAAATGTTTTTTGCCAAATACAAATGGCTCAACCACTATTGAAACTGCACTATTATTCTACAGCATGCATGCATATATGCTCCATGATAATTTGTTATATGTTTCCATGAATGAATGAGAAAATGTTTTTTCAGCTGTAGATTTTTCAAAATCTTTGAATTTCATAATTTCTTTTTCAAGCTCTTTCAAAACTGATTCAGATTTCTGTAAATTTTGATTTTTGAAAATCTTATGTTTGGAATTAATATTATCCAACTCCTTTTGCAAAGAATTGTTTTTACAAATTAACTCATCTTCATTTTGTTTTAAAATGATAATTTCTTTTTCAAATTTCTGAAGATTTTTACTATGATGAGCTAAATCATTTTTCAAATTGAAACAATTCCTGCAATCGAAGTTTTCATGTTTTAATTCCAATATATTATTTTTGTTGATCAAATCACGATTTTCAGATTTCAGAAGTTTGTTTTTTTCGTTAGAGTTTATCAACAAGTTTAGTCAAGTCAGTACACATATAAACTAAATCTTCGTATGACAAATCTTCTGTTTTATCATCTGAATCATCTGATTTTTTTTCTGTATATCCTGTCAGACACAAGTCTGAATCTGAGATGTCCTTCTCTAGTTTCGAGCAGTTGTTGTCAGTTTTTCCATACAGCGCATCGAGAGTTCTCCAGATATCCTGCGCAGTCAAACAATGAGAGATAAGATCAAGCTGATTATAACTAAGATAAGAAAACAGAATATGCATAACACGAGCATTTAAAACTTTATTCCTCTTATCCAACATATCTCCCTGATTTTCAATAATATTCCAATAATCTAAATTAACAGATTTTAGATGTAATTCGATTTTTTATTTCCAAATTAAAAAATCGGTTCCATTGAAAATAATTGGAATATCACTGGACTAACTCTCGCTATACTGACAACTAGGATCCAAGATTCTGGGGTTAATGAAATTACCAGGCTCTGATACCACTTGTAGTCTCCTTCTCGAGGATTTTAATCACACCGTGGTGGCCTACAATGGCACCTCAGAGACTGATTTCACATCCTGCCTCTCGACATGGACAACCACCCACGGACATGTAGGGATAAGAGTCGCTACTTCACCACTAGATCATAGAGCGAGAACTCCCTATCATGTTGTAACCTTATACCAGCTCTGATACCACTTGTTGGATCTAGATTAACCCTAGAGGGGGGATGAATAGGGTTTATTGAAAATTAAGCGAGAAATAAAACAAAATCACAGAGTGCAGTAGAAAATAAATGCAGAAAAGTAAATGACACAAGATATACCAAGCTTCGGCAAAATCCTGCCTACTGCTGCATTCCTAAGATTTCTACAAGGTAATAGAACAGATTCCGCTTACAAGACCATGTAAACTCGAAAACCGCTCGCTTCTATTCTAATCCCACGCTCAAAACCGTAGACTGACCTATATCCCCTAGGTCAGATTTTCCCTAGTTTTACAGACTCTAGTAAACTGCCTAGCTTTACAGACGAAACTAGGAAACCCCTTAGATTTTACAGAATCTAGAAACTGCCTAGTTTTATAGATGAAACTAGAAAACCAATGGATGGTTACAAGTGAAATTAAAATACAACAAAATAAAAACCAAATTAGAAAAACCCCTTTTAGCTTTGACTCAAAAACATGGTTGGCCCCTTTGTGTTTCTTCAAAACAATATTGGTCTAAACTTTGTTCTTCAATGGCGGCCCCCTAGGATTTTTCTTTTACTTCGAATTGGCATTAAGATTGGTTCAAGAAATCTGTTGCTTCTTTAGTTGTTCGATGTTGGCTTCATGCTCGAATTTGAAGCTTGATCTTCCTTGCTCCAACTCTGTAAGACTTTTGATTTTACTTGAGAAAATGATTGATGGTTTTTTCGTGAGTTGGATGAATTTGCCTATGAGGAATCATGTGTAGTAATAGGATTTGAAATCCTTAAATTGCACTCAGATTTCAATTAAATGGCTTGGCCTGATTGCGTTGCTTTCCCTTTTGGTTTGCTCGATTCTTCAATTGATTTGCTCTGCTTTTAATGATGAATCTGGAATTGGCTTTGTCCCTTGAACAAATGTTGGATTGTTCAACTTGATGACATGCTCTGAAATATAAATTTTGTCTCTGCGGCATGACTTTATTCCAAAATAAATTGTGGCATTTCTGGATATGAATTGAAACATTTGTGGCCCCTTGAGTCATTTCTTGAACGTGTTGATTTTGTCCTTGTGTGCTTGCTTGATTTCTTGGATGATTTAACTGTCATGTTTTGATCACTAAATTTCTAGGAACAATTTGAAAGTTTCTCTTTGCACTAAAAAAAAACAATGATTTTTAGGAAAGAAATAATTGATTCCATTCCATATTTTCCAGAAATTGGTTCATGACATATATATGTAAATATTTGTATGACTATTTAATCCTTACTTGTATTTCTGGAAAATAAATCAAATGTTCCTCTTGCCATTCAAAACATATGTGGTCCCATGTAAAACTGCAAACATGTTAATTGTTGCTATGAGATGTATTATTCCCTTGCCTTCCATTACTGTGTACACATTCTTGTACAAATACTTATGCACAAAGTTTTTCACTAATGTTGATTCTCACCATGTTTGAGTTCATGCCCCAAACTATTTACTGCCATAAATGTGTACATTTCTGGAAATGGAATATTTTGATTTCTCAAAACATTAAAAACATTCCTTTTATAAAAATGTTTGCTGGCTTGAAATTCTCGGTATTGAATGAATAAATCAATTCTGGAATTTGATTTAAAACATGCCAAAACAAATTGCATGTTTTATACTGGAATCATATGAATGCATGAATTACTCATTTAACACTTTCCAATTTGCCATGCCAATTTAATCTGATTTGAAACTTGAATGCTGATTGTCCAAAAACATTTTCCATATGTGTTCAGGAAATAAATGATTTACCAATTAATGACAAAAAACAAATTGATTTCCATACCAAACATTTGAACACTAATTTGTTTTAAATCTGGAAATTATTGATCACTTGCCTAAGAATGATGTGCTGAATGTTGATTACCATGCAATTCTCATCTATTTGCAATTCAAAATAGGAAATTTTGAATTTGCATGCCAAAGTTATATACTGAGATATTTCTGCTTCTTGTCTCATAACTTGAAAGATTTGCAATGCAAAACCTGATTTGCAAAATTGTTTTCTTGCCACCATTACCTGTACTGATTTAGAAAAATCTGCAAGACAAAAAGAACATTTCCAATTTTGTCATATCTGATATGAATTCAAAAATGTTTCTTGCCAAATATAAATGGCTCAACCACCACTGAAACTGCACTATTATTCTACAACATGCATGTATGTATGCTCCATGATAATTTGTTATATGTTTCCATGAATGAATGAGAAAATGTATTCCTTCACCATTTCTGGAAATAAAATTAAATCCCTTTTGAACACCAGATTGATTTGTGCAATTCATCCCTTGCCAAAAAATGCTGCTGTATGAACAATTCATTGCTTACCACATTTCTTTTTCACTGTAAATCAAAAGATGATAAGATCTCCCTGAATTTCTGGAGAAAGAAAATCTGCATTGAAAACTTGGCAATAGATATACAGTGAGATTTCTTGAGACAATTTAACACTTGCCAAAAAATAAACTTCTTTCTCCATGCTTGATTAAAAAAACTTTCCTGTTTGTGCTCATATCCTGACTCAATTATGTTGTATGCCTTGTAAGCTTGACATGCTGAATTTGACATCACCGCAATAGTTGTTGCATCACTGTTTCATACTTCACCTTGTTGTGTTCACTTGTCATACATGCTGAAACAAAAAAATGTATACTGCATGTCCATGCTGAATGAATATAAAACTTGCTTCCACCATCTAACTTGTTGAACCAGTCTATGTTGCATGTTGTCTTGTGATTTTCCTTGATCTTGAGTTGATCTCTCATGTTTGTCACACATTAATTTTTTTTTTCATAATTGCAATATGAATGAGTGAAATGCTATAGTTATGCAATGACTGTATACTAGTGATGAGCGTTGTAGTGAGGAACAAATGTATAAAATAAGAAAAATTGTACTGATATTTGTAATAAACAAATTGGATTGAAATAAAATATTATTTTATTATGTTCAAACAAATTTTTCTATCGTATTTGTGAATATACAATAGTGGAGTTAGAATGTTGTACTATTTCAGATGTTGAAATAAAGTATTTAATTGAATAAATATACTGTGAATATATTCATTTGTGTATAATAGTATTTTTTTTTCAACAAACGTTTATTTCAAAACGGTGTAAAATAAAATAGTACAATTACAAACACATTTAAATAATATCATATGTTTGTTATAACCAAACAAAAATCATAGAATTGTTAGACACAACAACAGGATCCGTTGGGATCATATGGATGGTGGCTACACGCTGGAACTGACCGAGAGTGAATGGAGCTTGTTACAACTTATAGCAAAATATATTATCTGTTAGAATTAACCGACAGTTATCATTATTTAACGATGATCGTCCAATGTGAGTAAATATCACTTTAACTCTACTCAGTTTATATTTTCATAACGTATTTTTAGAACTGATAAATATTGGTTGATTGTTGTGTGTTGATTGGTTGGTTGAACTGCTAATTGATTAGTTAAAAATATTGATATAGTTATGTATATATCGTTAATTAAATATGGATTCTGTTGATCAGAATATTTCATATTGAAATGAAATTGATGTGAATTATATTGCGTAACATCTGTGGATGCAGGGAAACAGGTCGGAGGGATCCAACTGGACTCCTCAACATTTATTTTACTGTTTTCATATATTGTGATATATGATGTGATATATAATCTGTTGTTGATTATGTGTGTTTGGATGATATTAATCATTGTTATATGGTATGTTAGATACCATAAGGAATACTGGAATGTAGAAACGGAATTTCCGAAGTGTATATTGAAAATGAAATATATATATATATATGTACATAAAATCAAATGATTTTATAAAAAAAAAGGAATTTCAAAGTGGATATTGAATTTTAGGATTTTATAAAATCAATGGATTTTATAAAAAGAATTATTTGTAAAATAAATAGAAGTGAAATAGAAATATTTGTAAAACATTCACAAATAAAATTGAAAGGGAAATATTTGTAAAACATTTACAAATAGAATTGAAAAGGAAATATTTTTAAAACATTTACAAATGGAATTAAAAGGGAAATATTTGTAAAACATTTACAATAGAATTGAAAAGGAAATTTTGGAAAATAAATAGGATAATTAGAAAAATAAATATTTGGGAAATAATTAGTGTATTATAAAAGGAAATATTTTATAAAATAATAAAATTTTATAAAAGAGAATAAGTGGAAAAGATTTATTTAAAGTATAATTAAATGGAAATCTGTTTTTAACAAATAAAATTGAGAAGATCTATTTATAAATGATGTTTATAAATTAAGAAAAATATTTATCATTGGATAATTTGAATATATAAATCTGAATTTACATAAAGAAGTAGAAATCAGTTTTAACCCCGATAGGTTAATAGAATTTGAATTCAACATTTATTAAAAGGGGATTTAAATGAGGTTTTTAACTGCTAGAAGTTAAAAGGAGGATTTGTAGAAATAATTATGCAAATAAAAGTATAAATAGAATTTGGAAATGGAATATTATTTTTAAATATGAAATCAAACTGAATTGGTATATATATAAGAAATATTATTCACATTCGATGTGAACAATGGATTAAAATAAATATTTTATAATTTAAAACATTTATAAAGAAATTGGGTTCTGAATAGGAATTCAAATGGAATTTGAATGAGATAGAGTTAATCGAATTAGAGTTAATTGGTTTTTTTTAATCAATTAGAGTTAATCGAATTAGAGTTAATCAAAATTAGTTAATCGAACATTAGTTATTCGAATTAGAGTAAATTGCATATTTGATAATCGAATATAAGTTATTCGAAGAGAGGTAATCGAATATAGTTTATTCGAAGGAAAGAGTTATCAAATATAGTATATTCGATGAAGGAGATATTATCGAATATTGTTCATTCGAAGGAGAGATGGTTGAATATAGCGTATTCGAGAAAAGAGAAATGATCAAATATAGTTTATTCGAGAAAGAGAATTATCGAATAGAGATTATTCGAGAGAGGATTATACATTGGGATTCGAATATATCGAATGTAGGAAATTATTATTTACTTTTTGAATTTTAATCAAGATTTATTTATTTATAGATAAATTGTTATTTAATTATTTGTTTAAATTAAAAAATAAAAGTTATATTTAAGTTATTATATATATCAGAAGTATGGGATTATAACACTATTATTATAATCAAACGAATTCTATAAAAGAAGTGGATTCGTAAATAGAATCCGAGAGTTACGAAAGGAAGTTTGTTGAAGATTTAAAAAAAGGTGAACTTTGTCTATTTCGAGGTTAATAATGTTGTTCAGTTAAGGTCTAAGAGGTGATTATACCCTAACTTGATTGACTTCATCTTTAACTAAGGAATGGTTAAGGTTCGATAGGGAAGGTTGGTTAAGTAAATTTAGTTAATGAGTATGATGGTTTGAGTTGGCATAGTGATGTTTTATTTAAACATCTGTTTAAATTCAATGAAGGTGTTTTGGAAATGTTTTCCAAATAAAAAATCAGAAAGGTTTTAATATAGAAAATAAGAAACAGGAGTAAATATGGAAATGTTTTCCAATGATTCATAACATATATTTAGAAAATAAGAATTTTGAATATACGGGATCAGAGTTAGGGAATGAATAAATAAATGATAAATTAATTTTAGAGGGAATCAGTGTTGAGTGATTATTTGCTCGGTAAGATTTCCATTTGGAAATATGACCGTTGTTTGTACACATGTTTTCCTTTGATAGTTAAATCACCGACTATCAAAGTTTTTGACCATTTTTCCGTCGTCAATACGGGGAGACCGGGATCAGATTCATTTTCAAAAAACCACTCCCTATGAGCATTAGCGTTGCGAATCAAATCCGATGAAGATAATTAAAGACATAGTTTATGTGAGGGCTATTCTAGAGATCCTAGGTAGAAACTCCCTAAGATGGATTTATAGAGTAGCGCCTTCGGTTTGTCTAGACCCAGGACAACTTGTATGGAAGGATATATGACAGAGTATGTCTAATGGATCACATAAGTTGATCGCTTCAAACGTATCCACGTTTGGTGGCGGACGAATTTGTTTCTCTTAGCTTTATACCCGTGGTATTTTTGTGGAAATCAATTTGTGATTTGGAGGGTATGACAATGTGGCATTCAAAGTAAATGGAGGTGTGATCTGTCAAAAGATACGTTATGACCTCAAGCCTCATCAACCAGGAAATAACAAAAAATCGGGCAGGTAGCATGGCTAAGTGGGTCGCCCGCATTAGGGTGTATTGTCACCATCTAGAGAATATTCATATTTGTTACTTCTTTTCGCTTCCGTATCTCCCATGAACGGTTATGTTGCTAGCAACCTTAGGTGACAATATATTCAATACACTCAAGAGAAATGAGTGGTCGGTCATGTGTGGCTGGGTTGCAAGACGTTCTTGTTGAACCATCTATTCCTCTCTAGAGATACACTATCGGCAGGTGGTTTCGTACCTTGTCATAGTCAGAATCCGATCTCCTATAAGCGCCTGCGGTTTTGATTGTATACTATATATATGTGGAGTGTGAGATGCAAGCGTTCTGCTAAATTGTTAACTATTTGTGATTAGACATTATTATAATATCGGAAATTTTGAAAGTGATTTGGGTTATCGTATGGTAAAAACCATCCATGTTTATGTGTGGATCGGTCTAACGATTATCATTGCTTTTGAAAATGATTTAAAAAAGTTAAACCGAATGGTTGGAGTTTACTCACACCAGTCCCATGACTGACCAGAGTTATTTTTTTTGTTTTCCCTAAACTATTGGGTGCCCAAACTTTGTACGGGCAGTCAAGTAGTCGGGATTTACAGATACAGTAGATGGAGCTTGAAGCAGGAGGCTTCAGCAGCATTATATAGCTATTGTTTGTTTTCGCTGCGATGTAAGTGTTGTACACTAATATACAAATACATATTTGTGTTTCAATGTTATTTTGTATGCTATATTTTATTCGTTTCGCTGTGATGGTCATGCCACTTTGATGTGTTGTATGTTCTTCTTCTTCAATTCTATTTTTCTATCTTATCTACTCTCACCCTCTAACTTCTTTCTATTAACTGTCTGATATTTTCGATGTCTGAATAGTTGACATTTGTATTTGTGTCGATTTTCGGAGTCGAAAACCCCTAGGTCGTTACAGTGGTATCAGAGCTGAAGGTTAAGTAATTACCTTGGCTCTGTGGCGTGACTAAGTAGAGATGGGGTTAGTTATTCCCTAGATTGAGTTCAGTGTATATATACGAGTGAACATATTTGTAGATTTTATAAAAATAATTTTATATTGTGGAGATTTATTGGTTGAGTAATTTTTGGATTCTGGTCGATCAATTTGATCCACTGTATCGATAGGGGTTACTAAGCACTTGAATACAATAAACCGGCACAATATGTTTTGAAAAGAAGGTAAATGAAATAATTTTACCGGAATTATATTTTGATATAAAAATGATTTATATTGGAATGATTATGGTAAATTTGATGTCTTGGTTATTATTATAATCAAGTAAGATTTAAAATTAAATGATTATGTAAATAACCAATCAGAATTCATATAAGTGTAATATATAGAGTCAGATCAATTAAATCTGAAATTAATGTCAGAATTTGGAATTAAAATTCCTAAAATTGGAAAAAGTGTTTGGAAATGAATTTGGATTAAATATATGGAAATCTTAAAATCCTGGTAGATTTTAAATTTGTTTCACAGGCATTGTGAATGATATTTTGAAATAATTTCAAAATGGAAATATTTAAATATGAGTTTTGGAAAGTGATATAGTATTGAACTCACTTCGATCGCTGGGTAATAATTTTGATGATGCTGGCCACATCATCAGTGTTCATTTTTGAGGTTGTAAGTGACGGATTACTACCAAAGATTTTGTTTTCGAATTATTTTGGGAAAATGAGTTGTTATGAATCCTGAAAAGGAAAGCTTGATTTTTGAAAAGCGTAACTAGTTTAAAAATCCCGGAAATAGATTTTTTGAATTAAAAACAAATTGAAATTGGGTTAAAGCCAGTTAAGTGGAAGCTGTATTGAAATGGAGTAATATCAAATCGAATTGGAATTTGGTATATTTAGACTCGGCTGAGTAAATGGTTTGATTTTTGAAATAAAAATCAAAATTGTGATTGGGGGGATGAAGATAACTGATTAGAGGAATAAATAAGTTAATGAAATAGGTGAATGGAACTTAACGAAGTTATGTAGGTTGAATTGATGAGTTAGGAGTAAGGAATCAAGAATGGAACTTTGGTTTGAAATGGAACTTGTCTTATAAGCAAACGATTTGGTTTGAGGTTAAAAACTGATTGGAATTTGATTGGGAAGATATTAGTATATGCAGAATTAGTGACAGAAGGAAGGGATAGAATGATATGCCTGACAAAAAAGGTACATGTTTACTTTTATTTGAGTTTGGTGATTTATGGGCCGGTTTGGCAAGCCGCTTGGCTATTTGATTTTCTTTTGGGTTAGAGAAGGCCTAGAGAGGCGAGTTGTAGTTGTATCGATTGAGCCGTACAAAGGAGGTGCTGGCGAAAATTTTCGAAAATTGCGAGTGTTAGAAAATTTTCAGAATTTTTGAAAATTTCCGTTAATTGGAATGAATGAATAATTAATTGAAATTAATCAGTTCAGTTGAAACTGAAGTTAAGAAGTGAACAAAAAATTTCTAACCAGTCAATAGGGTTTGTTTTCTACCTTAGCAATTTCGAAGACAAAATTATTTTAAGCGGGGAAGAATGTAACGACCCATATTTTTACGGTGTGATAATTAATTTATTTAATTATTTAATTAGTGATTTAGAGAATTAAATGGTTGTTTAATTAAACAATGTTGAATATTTAATTAACATAAATAATAGAATAATATATTTATTTCCAAAATAGTCGGAAATAGTGGAATTCACAATATTGTGTGAATTGGACAATACAAAATATATATAATTCAGTTTAGAATTGAATTATATTAACGAATTTATTTATAAATGACGGTTGAACGTATAATTATAATATAATTAAAATCGAGTTCGAAATGGCGTGGCAGTTCGTTATTTGGCGATTCGAACTTCAATTGAATATACAGAATTCGTTTTAAGCCGGATTTCTATGGAAAAAAACGTTCGGAGCTGGTGAAGTATATATTGCTATTGGAAGAGAAAAATTGAGATTTCATTGTATAGATTTTGAGTTATGTCCAAATCAAAATTTTTGAAAAGTCGCTATGGAATTCCTTTATAATTTTTTTTGATTTACGTGTGGAACCTAAGACTTCACTCAAGCCATTGCTTGTCGGTCTTAGTAGAATTCCTTTATAATTTAAAATGATTTATTGTAAAAAAAAAAAGGATTTTCAGTATAAACTGAATATCGATATAATCCGAGATTTTGAAATATCGAGTTATAAATCCATATATGCATATTCTGGAGATGTATGATATTATATATGAATATATACGATAATATTATTTATTTATATTTAATTTAATTATTTTTAAATATATTAATATTTAAATGGGTTTATTTCGAGCTGTAAAAATAGCCGTTTTTGCAAATGACCTCCGTTTTCGACAAAACTAATTTTGTTCGATCCGAAATATTAGATTATTGTTAGATTTCAATTTTCGTGATTTTTGGAGTCAGTATGTGGCCATATGGATTTTTAATGTGAAAAATAGTCAGTATTTTAACAGTTAAAAATTTGTTGTGTAAGCAAACGGAGTCGGAATTCGACGAAACCAGTTTCGTTAGGTCCGTAATATCGAACTGTAGCTGCATGTCCATTTTCGTGATTTTTGGATATAATATGTAATAATAGGAATTTTTGAACAACAAATACATGTAGCAGTTGCTTAAAAATAAATTAAATAATGAATATAAAATTATTTAAACCTCCTATAAATACCACTAACATCCTCCAACCCTAATCCATCTGTTTCGGTGGTCAAACATAGCGCCTCCAAGTTCTCTGGTGAAAAATATGAAATCATTCCTCTTTAAAAATCAATAGAAATTCATATATTTATCTATAAATTCCAATATAAGTATACTTGGATTCACATTGGGATTCTCTTTATTCCAGTACCCATTATTTGGGGTTCAACGTATGATGTTGTCGATAGGTATTTAAGCAGGGATGCTAGGGTTATCGATTTTGTGATTTTAGTGCATTGAATCAAGCTTTGAGAGTCGTATTTATTTAGAGGAGGTCGAGTAACTTGTAGTGGTGAATTTTGGTGGTTTGTCGTGATAAAAAGTGACGCGGTCACTGTAGCCGCTGGAGAATGTCGCAACATAGAGGTGTGTGCGAGTTGTGATTTTTGGTAGGAGGATGGAAGAGTTATGGAAGAGAAGAAGATGGGTGATGTTAGTTTTAATTTCAGTTGAGTAATGATGGAGATAAGAGGATGGAAAGATGGTGCAATGGCCATTTGAATGAGGAGCAGCGTGTGCATTACTGAGTTCGGGGAAGAAGAATCAATTTGGAGCGGGTTTGTGTTGGTGAGTTTAAATGGGCTGGGGCCCAACAATGAACATATTTAAATTTGACCTGTTTTAATTTCCTGTAGAAATTGTAAAATGCATATCTAATTCATACGTAAACGAAATCGAACAAAACAGGATCCGTTGGGATCATATGGATAGTGGCTACATGCTGGAACTGAGTGGGAGTGAATTGGAACTCGTTACAATTTATAGCAAAATATATTGTCTGTCAGAATCAATCGACAGTTATCGTTATTTAACGATGATCGTCCAATGTGAGTAAATCTCACTTAACTCTACTCAGTATATAATTTCATAACGTATTTTTGGAATTTATAAATATTGATTGATTGCCGTGTGTTGATTGGTTGGTTGAACTGCTAATTGATTAGTTAAAAATATCGATATAGTTATATATATGTCATTAATTAATACGCATTCTGTTGATCAGAATATTTCATGTTGAAATGAAATTGATGTGAATTATATTGTGTAACATCTGTAGATGCAGAGAAACAGGTCGGGGGGATCCAACTGGATCCCCAACATTTATTTCACTGTTCTCATATATTATGATATATGATGTGATATATAATCTGTTGTTGATTATGTGTGTTTGGATGATATTAATCATTGTTATATGGTATGTTAAGCACCATAAGGAATACTGGAATGTAGAAACGGGATTTTCAAAGTGTATATTGAAAATGAAATATATTTATATAAAATCAAATGATTTTATAAAAAAAAAGGAATTTCATAGTGGATATTGAATTTTAGGATTTTATAAAATCAATGGTTTTTATAAAAAGAATCATTTGTAAACTAAATAGAAGTGAAACAGAAAACATTCACAAATAGAATTGAAAGGGAAATATTTGTAAAACATTTAAAAATAGAATTGAAAGGGAAATATTTGTAAAACATTTACAAATGGAATTGAAAGGGAAATATTTGTAAAACATTTACAATAGAATTGAAAAGGAAATATTGGAAAATAAATAGGATAGTTAGAAAAGTAAATATTTGGGAAATAATTCGTGTATTATAAAAGGAAGTATTTTATAAAATAAATAAAATTTTATAAAAGAGAATAAGTTGAAAAGATTTATTTAAAGTATAATTAAATGGAAATCTGTTTTAACAGATAAAATTAAGAAAATTTATTTATAAATGATGTTTATAAATTAAGAAAAATATTTATCATTGATAATTTGAATATATAAATCTGAATTTTTATAAAGAAGTAGAAATCGGTTTTAAAACCGATAGATTAATAGAATTTGAATTCAACATTTATTAAAAGGGAATTTAAATTAGGGTTTTAACTATTAGAAGCTAAAAGGAGGATTTGTAGAAATAATTATACAAATAAAAGTATAAATAAAATTTGGAATTGGAATATTATTTTTAAATATGACATCAAACTGAGTTGGTAGATATATATAAG
Source organism: Allium sativum (assembly GCA_030737875.1). Classification (NCBI taxonomy): domain Eukaryota; kingdom Viridiplantae; phylum Streptophyta; class Magnoliopsida; order Asparagales; family Amaryllidaceae; genus Allium; species Allium sativum. The sequence goes on from CM060913.1 coordinate 1,016,310,570, forward strand.
AAATATTATACACATTCGATGTGAACAATGGATTAAAATAAATATTTTATAATTTAAAACATTTATAAAGAAATTGGGTTTTGAATAGGAATTCAAATGAGAATTTGAATGAGATAGAGTTAGTCGAATTATAGTTAATTGAATATTAGTTAATCGATTAGAGTTAATCAATTAAAGTTAATCAAAATTAGTTAATCGAACATTAGTTATTCGAATTAGAGTAAATTGCATATTTGATAATCGAATATAAGTTATTCGAAGAGAGGTAATCGAATATAGTTTATTCGAAGGAAAGTGTTATCGAATATAGTTTATTCGATGAAGGAGATATCATCGAATATTGTTTATTCGAAGGAGAGATAATCGAATATAGCGTATTCGAGAAAAGAGAAATGATTGAATATAGTTTATTCGAGAAAGAGAATTATCGAATAGAGATTATTCGAGAGAGGATTATACATTGGGATTCAACTATATCGAATGTAGGAAAGTATAATTTACTTTCCAAATTTTAATCAAGATTTATTTATTTATAAATAAATTGTTATTCAGTTATTTGTTTAAATTAATAAATAAAAGTTATATTTAAGTTATTATACATATCGGAAGTATAGGATTATAACACTATTATTATAATAAAATGAATTCTATAAAAGAAGTGGATTCGTAAATAGAATCTGAGAGTTACGAAAGGAAGTTTGTTGAAGATTTAAAAAAAAGGTGAACTTTGTCTATTTCGAGGTTAATAATGTTGTTCAGTTAAGGTATGAGAGGTGATTATACCCCAACTTGATTGACTTCATTATTAACTAAGGAATGGTTAAGGTTCGATAGGGAAGGTTGGTTAAGTAAATTTAGTTAATGAGTGTGATGGTTTGAGTTGGCATAGCGATGTTTTATTTAAACATCTGTTTAAATCCAATGAAGGAGTTTTGGAAATGCTTTCCAAATAAGAAATCAGAAATGTTTCAATATAGAAAATAAGAAACAAGAGTAAATATGGAAATGTTTTCCAATGAGTCATAACGTATAATTAGAAAATAATAATTTCGAATATATGGGATCGTGGATAGGGAATGAATAAATAAATGATAAATTAATTTTAAAGGGAATCAGTGTTAAGTGATGATTTGCTCGGTAAGATTTCCATTTTAGAAATATGACCGTTGTTTGTACAAATGTTATCCTTTGATTGTTAAATCACTGACTATCAAAGTTTTTGACCATTTTTCCATCGTCAATACGGGGAGACCGGGGTCAGATTCATTTTCTGTAAACCACTACGTATGGGCGTTAGCATTGCGAATCAAATCCGATGAAGATAATTGAAGACAGAGTTTATGCAAGGGCTATTCTGGAGATCCTAGCTAGAAATTTCCTTAGATGAATTTACAGAATTGTGCCTTCGGTTTGTCCAGACCCAGGACAACTTGTATGGATGGATGTCTGACAGAGTATATCTAATGGATCACGTAAGTTGATCGCTTCAAACGTATCCACGTTTGGTGGAAGAGGAATTCGTTTCTCTTAGCTTTATACCCGTGCTATTTTTGTGGAAATCAATTTGTGATTTGGCGGGTAAGACGATGTGGCATTCAAAGTAAATGGAGGTGTGATCTGTCAAAATATACGTTATGACCTCAAGCCTCATCAACTGGGAAATGACAAAAATCGGGTAGGCAACATGGCTGAGTGGGTAGGCCATATTAGGGTGTATTGTCACCATCTAGAGAATATTCATATTTGTTACTTCTTTTCGCTTTTGTATCTCCCAGGAACGGTTATGTTGCTAGCAACCGTAGGTGACAATATATTTGATACACTTAAGAGAAATGATTGATCAGTCATGTGTGGTCGGGTTGCAAGACGTTCTTGTTGAACCCAGTGTATTCCTCTCTAGAGATACACTGTCGGCAGGTGGTTCCATACTTTGTCATAGTCGGAATCCGATCTCCAATAAGCGCCTGCGGTTTTGATTGTAAACTATATATATCTGGAGTGTGAGATGCAAGCATTCTGCTAAATTGTTAATTATTTGTGATTAGACATTATTATAATATCGGAAATTTTGAAAGTGGTTTGGGTTATCGTAAGGTAAAAACCATCCGTGTTTATGTGCGGATCGGTCTAATGATTATCATTTCTTTTGAAAATGATTTCTAAAAGTTAAACCTAATGGTTGGGGTTTACTCACACTAGTCCTATGACTGACCCAGAGTTATTTTGTTTTGTTTTCCCTAAACTATTGGGTGCCCAAAATTTGTACGGGCAGTCAAGTAGTCGGGATTCACGGATACACTAGATGGAGCTTGGAGCAGGAGGCTCCAGCGGCATTATATAGCTATTGTTTATTTCCGTTGTGATGTAAGTGTTGTACACTAATATACAAATACAGATTCATGTTTCAATGTTATTTTGTGTACTATATTTTATTCGTTCTGCTGTGAGAGTCGTGTCACTCTGAGGTGTTGTATGTTCTTCTTTTTCTCCTATTCTAATTTTCTATCTTATTTACTCTCACCCTCTAACTTCTTTCTATTAACTATCCTATATTTTTGATGTCTGAATAGTCGACATTGGTATTTGTGTCGATTTTCGGAGTCGAAAGCCCTTGGGTCGTTACACAACCCTACAGACCCACTTCGTCCCCATTCCTCCATACATGGTCAGAATTGCACCGAACAATGAACAAAAGACAATGTTTAGATAAGTATCGCCAAGGGACCTGGTGAAGCGCATTATAGGAAATCGTACAAAGAGAGGTAGATAAGACAGCTAGGCTTGGACGGAAAGTTAGAGCCAAGGAAGGTGGTTACCATTTAGGTTTCATGCGTTAAATAAATTAAACTGGAAAAACCAATGCCAACGACTAACAACAAAAGAGGTAAAACTCAAAACAGTTGAGCCAACAAGGGTTTTCCCCATTACCAGAAAATTTCATAAAAATTAACTAATAACCCACAAAAGCTTTCCCTACTACCAACATATTTCATAAAAGTTAATTAACTACATATGCAAACTAAAACCTAAATGCATCCTGACCAAAGTCAATAAAGAGCAGAAACCATCTAACATAATATTCATAATTGTTATAACTAACCATTATTAAGCTAAACGCTCTTAAAGGAAGAAAACAAATAAACGAATCCTAAAAAAATGAAAAAAGAAATACATCTAGAGTATTAGCCTTTATAGAATGATTTAAGAAATTAGAAAGACAAAATAAAAATCTGATAGTTTATCTTCAATCTTCTGTGTCGACCATTTTCTTATAACCTCCTCCCGCTTTCTCAACAAATCACTGAATAATTGTTTGTACCGTTGAGCTTCGATCGCTTCAATTTCTATATTATTTGCTTGTATGTCACTTTTCGCAAATTAATTAGTTAGATTTTGCAAATGTTTTGCAGAACTGAATTTGATTCAAGAACTTGTAAAAAAAGATTGTAACAGAGAGTTTTTTGTATTCAGACTTAATACTTTACAAATTGTAGTTGCAGTGTATATATAAGCCGCATTAGGACAGATGGGCCAAGCCCAGCACGTGAAGATAATGTACAGCCTGTAAAACATATGTATATTTGACTCTCTAATACCCCCCCCCCCCTCAAACATATCGTATGATAGGGTTTGCACTGTCGAGAAAACAAATGGTGGCGGCGCTTTACCCTAGCTCAACAGATCTTCAATTTCCTTCAAATCAATGGAGAAATAAAGAGTCTTCACACAGGTCTCTAAGGTCTTTTATAGAGAATTCTGAATTTAATGCTTTTGTGATTTCATTGATTTCAGAATCACTATTTCCTGTAATAACAAAGTCATCAACATATATAAGTATATAGGTAGTTGAAACAGTGGTAAACTTTGTAAAGATAGAATTATCGGATTTGAGTGAATTGTAGCCATGTTTAATAAGTGTTGCTTTTAATTTGTCAAACCAAACCCTTGGCGCCTGCTTTAAGCCATAGATGGATTTGTTTAATTTGCACACGAGGCTTTCTTTTCCTTTCTGCACAAAGCCCTGTGGCTGCTCCATGAACACTTCCTCCTGTAAAACACCATTCAAAAAGGCATTATTCACATCAAGTTGTTTTATTAGCCATCTCTTGTGTAAGGCAATGGTAAGCACAATTCTTATGGAAGTGGGTTTCACAACAGGTGAAAAAGTTTCAGTGAAATCAAATCCACTTTGTTGGTGAATATCCTTTTGCTACAAGCCTTGCCTTATACTTTGAGATTGAGCCATCAGGATTCTTTTTTAATCTAAAAGACCATTTACAGCCAATTATATTTTTGTGATCTGGAGCAGCTGTTAATGTCCATGTATTGTTTTTCATCAAGGCCTTGTATTCTTCATTCATGGCAGTAGTCCAATCATCAGATTGAACTGCTTCATGATAAGATACTGGCTCTTGATAATTCACTGTCGTGTTGTAAACCTTTGGCTTAAATATACCACACTTTGCTCTAGTCATCATGTGATGCTGATTTATATTTTCATCAGCATCACTACTTTGTTCTGTATTACCTGTAGCATTATCATTAGTAATATGACCAGATTGACTTTCATCACTGACTTGTTGTTGTTGAGTAGTGTGATCAAAGTTGGTCGGTGAGATTTGCTCCTTTTGACCTGGTCCATCTGGGGGCACAGTGAGTTGAGAGTTGTTGTCATTGCTGGCCTGACTTTGCTGAGTTGGCATTACTACATCCTCCACATCAGGTATGGCAAGAGAGTATTCCCTTGGGTTTTGAACTTTTCTACTGATTTTAATTTCAGATTTATTGAATAGGAACACTTCTTCTTTGAACACAACATGTCTAGACACATAAATTTTGCCTTTATCATCTAAGCACTTATATCCCTTTTGATTGCTAGGGTAACCCAGAAAAGTACATGGTACTGATCTAATGTTTAATTTATGATTATTGTATGGTCGTAGATAGGGAAAGCACTGACATCCAAAAGTTTTTAAGTGATTATAATCTGGAGGAATTCCAGTTAAAAGCTCATAGGGACTTTTAAATTTAAGAACCTTAGTGGGCAGTAAATTGATTAGATATACTGCTGTTGCAAAAGCTTCTGGCTAAAATTTGAGAGGCATGGAAGCTTTTGCTAGTAGAGTTAGTCCAGTTTCGACAATTTGCCTGTGCTTTCTCTCTATAATACCATTTTGCTCAGATGTATAAGGACATGTGGTTCTATGACATATACCCTTATTTAAAAAACACTGTTTGAGAGGTAGAAATTCCTTGCCCCCATCAGTTTGGAATACTTTAAATTTGTTACCAATTTGATTTTCAATATGAGTGATAAAGTGCTGAACAGTTTTGCAAGTATCAGATTTATTTTTGAGCATATAGATCCACACATGTCTTGTATAAGCATCTATAAAGGAAATATAGTACCTATATCCATAATCAGAACAAACTGGGGCTGGACCCCATAGGTCAGTAGAAATGAGCTATAGTGGCTTAGAATAATTAGTGTTGGAATCTGGAAATGCAATTTTATGAGACTTTCCCATTTGACAGAATGTACAAACATGTGTAATTGGAAATTTACTAATATCTACACCGTTGTTTTGATTGATCACATGTTTCACAATTTTTAGACTGGGGTGTCCAAGTTTGTTATGCCACAGTTCAAAATCACTATAGCATTTAGAATCATTAGAATCAGTCAATACATAATCATTAGAAATACTCAACACATGATCATCAGTAATAGTTAACACATGATCACTATTTTTACAATCTGGTTTTCCAGATTTATTCACATCAAATTTGTATAGATCATTGGCCTCACTACCCTGCAAAATTATTTCCTGAGTTAGTATATCTTTAACTATGCATGAATTGGGAAAAAAAAATTCAAAATACACATTGTTGTCTTTGGCAAATTGGGAAACACTCATTAAATTTCTTCTAATTGATGGTACCCTTAACAAGTTTTTTAGATATAGTTGTTTGGGTCCATCAAATTTTGCATTTCCAGTGTGTGTTATGTGAATACTCTTACCATTTGCGGCGAGTAAATTTTGCGTACCTTTGTATTCATGATTCCCAAGATTAAGATTGCTTAAGTTGTTGGTCACATGATTTGTAGCACCAGAATCTAGATACCAGCTATCATCACTAATATCCTCCATTTTTGCTGTGTCAGTATTTTGTACTTCAGCCTTACTGTCATTCTGATTGTTGATGTTGTTCACACTTGGGTTATTGTTTTGCTGGGTAGGAGTATAGTTTGAATTAAATCTGAAATAACATTGTCTTGCACTATGTCCATATTTCTCACAAATCTGACATCTGGTTTTGCTGTTATTATTTCTTCCTCTACCTCTTTCTCTGTATGACTGTCCACCTCTTTGGTTATTTGGTTGATTTCTTGATGAACTGCCCATTTCTTGGAATTTTCCTCTACCAAAAGAGGTGTAATTAATTGATAGGTCAGAATTGACACTTTTCTTGTGCTCAATTCTGCCTTCATGAGAAAGTAGGGTGGAATACACATATTGCAAATTTGGTGTAGGGTCCATGGATAGAATGATAGCCGTAACAGCCTCGTAGTCATCATCTAAACCACTCACAATAGACAAGACTTGTTCGGATTCAGGTACTCTCTGTCCTGCTGAACTTAATTGATCGCATATATTCTTCACTTTAAGAAGATACCCATTCATGGTAGATTCACCCTTTTTTATACAATGTAGCTGTCGTTTGAAATGCATAATTCTTGCAGGCGATTGCGCAGAAAAGTTTCTTTCGATAATACTCCACACTTCTTGGGCAGTTTTTACGCCAATGAGTTGTGGTAGTATAGTAGGACCAATGGATGACATCATCCAAGAACAGACAAGGCTATCTTGTCTTTGATATGCCATAAATTCAGGATTTGACACAAGTTTTTCTTCACTATCTCTGATGAATCTTGATGGCACAATTTTTGTACCGTGTATATAGTCATCTAGACCATATCCTCTAACAGCTGTCTCTATTTGTAACTTCCACAGGAGATAATTGGATTCATCAAGTTTTTGTGAAATTAGCTGGCTCTGTGGCTTAATAATGGCCTTCATAAGATCAATTGTTGGATCAACTTGGTTGGTAGAGACCCTATTGCTTGATACATGCGGGCTGGAATTGTCACCTTGATTAGTCATTGATGATATTGTAATTGAGAGGCAACTAAACAGGTATGAGAAATCTGGCTTGATAGCTTTGAATTTAGAATGCTTTAAGAAATGCTTTCAGTTGAGCAATGTTGCAACCAGAAATGCTTAAAGAATGATGACAATACTATTTCTTTATGAAAGAATTATGTCTGAAGCATTCCAGGATGGCACTTTGATCAACTGATTGGTTTCTTGAGTTTTCTTGATCGGTTCTTCACAGTTCAGATTTCCAAATTCGATTGAAGAGAATTGATGCAGCCACTTGTTTGGCGAGGCACCATTTTCTGTGATCGAGTAACAACTCCCAAGTGATAAGGCTTGAAAAAGCTTTGATGGGAGGAGTCCAAGTGATGAAATTCCTCTGATGGACAGTTGCGCTAATCACCTCTGATGATCAGTAACTTAGGTGATGCAGTTAGCACACGAGTGGCTCCGATACCAAGCTAGATTTTGCAAATGTTTTGCAGAACTGAATTTGATTCAAGAACTTGTAAAAAAAGATTGTAATAGAGAGTTTTTTGTATTCAGACTTAATACTTTACAAATTGTAGTTGCGGTGCATATATAAACCGCATTAGGACAGATGGGTCAAGCCCAGCACGTGAAGATAATGTACAGCCTGTAAAACATATGTATATTTGACTCTCTAATATAATTAAATACATGAATCATGCTTCATATTTGTGGTCATTGATGAATTTGGATCATAAATCTTAAACAAGGCTCACAATCCATGTTTTTTATTTCAATATGGATAGGTTCTAATAATTTTATTTTTAAACTCGGTTATTATTATCATTAGTCATTACCAGATAAGTAGGCTATATTGATTGAGTCTTGTTTGAATAAGTTTTTTATCAGTTGTTGTAGTCATTTTTTTTTTTTTTTTATAAAGTTCAAATAAACACTATACTCTCTTTCAAATAATAAGAGATACCTGGTTTGCTTACTCATTTTTTTCATCTGTTTTCATTTCCTTCTTCTAGCATCAGAATCGTATTTGGTTTTTTACTGTTACCCTGAGTGCTAGTAAGCAGTATAACAACAATGAACAGATCGATTCAGCCCAAAAAATTGAGTTTTTGAATAAGCGCATTACATTGGTGGGTAAAAGTATGATGACATAGAAAAGCCTAAAAACAATACGCCTCTTATAGTTGCAACAGTGCCTTGACATATCGTAAAAGCCAACATGCTAATGGTGGGTATCAGAATAAAAAAGTGGCAGACTTACGTATATTTCTGTCGGGATAGAAGCATATCTCCAGTTTTTCAACTAGTATGTGTTGCTTTCCTTGCCATAGCTCGTGTGAGTTTACATCCAGATTCTCCGCTTCCTAAACGAACAAATATGAATTAATTTGTAAATTGTAAATAAACATCAAGATTACATGTGTCAAACTCCTCCTACAAAAAATAAAGTTGGGTCTATATTCATGTGTCAAACTCCTCTTACAAAAAATAAAAAGAAAAACAAAACAAAACAATTGATATTAAGAATGTGTTATCCTAACATTCTTAACTATTTCAACTATATTGAACAATTAGCCTTTTAACAAAATTTCAACCATCTTATGATTGCACACCTTCTATTTGCTGATGACCTAATTATATTCACTAAGCCAACATTATCCAACATTTTGTGTCTACCTTTCAATCTTTCTAACTTATCATTGGGCTTTAATTAAACATCAATAAATCATCTATTTTGATTGTTGGGCTTAATGACAGTAGAAGAATGAAATTATAAGTCTCTCTGGTGTTCAAGAGCTTCCCAGTAATGCTACTTATCTTGGACTGCCTCTTATTTGTTCTCATATAACTAAGGATATGTGTGCACCACTATTCGAAAAGATTATCTCTAAACTACAACAATGGCCTAGTGATAAGCTATCTCAAGCAGGCAGATTAACCATTATACAATTAGTTGCTAGTGCCATGACAATGTATTGGCTGAGGCATTTCATCTTGTGTGTTAAGCTTCTAAAGACGATTAGTAGTGCTTTTAAAAGATTCTTGTGGCATGGTGATCCCTACTCTGAAAAGCTAATTCCTATTTCTTATCATAAGCTTTATGGTGATAAGAAATATGGTGGTTTAGGTATCATAAACATTTATAATTGGAATAAAGCTGTAATGTCAGTATATTTTCATAAACTACTTAGTAATGAGAATGGTCTATGGTCTCGATGGGTCCGCAACAATTTAATTGGTAACAGAAATTTTTGGTCGATGCAGATACCTTAGTCTTGCAGTTGAAGTTGGAGATGTATACTAAAATTAAAGGAATCTTTTCTGCCTTATATTCAGGTTAATGGTGGTATTATGAATGGTACATCTTATTTGCACTTACCTTGGTCCATGAAGGGTTTGATCTTAAGTAAAATCATTGACTATAATGTTAGAATGAATTCTGGAATTCCAAACTCTGCTCTGGTTCAGAATTATATTCATGATGGTGTTTTAGTCTTATCTTATTCAAGCTCTGCAGCATTAAGGAAGCTCGGGGAAGAGGTTGCAAGATCATTTCTTTTGAGTGGTGATTGTGCAGTTTATTGGAATGGAAAAAATCATTCCATTAAGCATATTTATGGATTATTACAAAATGATAAGCAAGTTTTTGCTTGGTCTTCGCGTATATGGAATTTGGGCAGTTCGGCTAAGAGGAACTTCTTGTTGTGGAAAGTGATGGCAAATGCTCTGAACACTAAGCAGAAGCTGTTTTCGCATGGATCGATCAATGATAACAAATGTGTAATTTGAAATGTTGAGGAGGAAACAAATGTACAATTGTTTTTTGAGTGTCCAATTGTGTTTCATATTTGGAGAAGCATTCTTGTGAATAGAGACTTCTACGGACCATCTAATATTGGTGCAATTGAATGGTATAACATATTCAAAGCTACTAGATGGAGAAGTGACCAAACTAGAGCACTACTTAAGACTTTGAAGTATTTTATATATGAGGTTTTGTTTAAAAGAAACAATAGAGTTTTTGGAGTAGGGTCTTTGAATGTTAATCAATTAAATGTTGCGATACACCGGAAAATTTTGAGGGATCTTAAGGTCAAAGCTTGATGATGTTATGCTGTTGATTGGTTCAGCTGCTATCTTGTTGTGCATATTTTTTGGCTATTGTTCTGCTAATACTTGGTGCGTTTTGTTTTTGTTTTTCTTCCTGTTGTTGTTGCTGGAAATAAGAAATGGTTAAGAGAGATGAAAGGCAGAGGAGAAATAGCCGCGAAAGGAGGGGGAAGCGAAGAAAGAGGGAAGAAAGAGGGAGAAGCGAAAAGAAACGGTCACAGACCTACTTGCCATTGGAGCTTAAGCGTTAGCTTCTCTTGATTCTATTTCCAACCATCCATATATATTATCACCAACAAGCCAATATATGTTATCGCCAGCAAGTCAATATATATCATCACAGCAAGTCAATATATATTCTTCCTCTGGAGTAGGCAAAAATTCAGTGGATGGTTCTATTTCCAACCATCCATCACTGAAATTTTACTACCGGTTCTTCATTAATTTCATTAAAAAAATTACTTTAAACAAGGATGCTACTATTCATACCTCAGTTTACACTTCCGGCTACCAAAACTGAAAGCACCTCAAATATTTCAAATTTCCTCTTCTGACCACTATGTAAATTAATAACCTAAAAATGGAAAGACCGCCAGCACCTACCTTTACATGAAAGTTTCCCTCCTCATTTAGAGCTCTTCCACTGCGAATCAAATACCTAAAGTCAATTGTTCAAGAAAAAATTAACATAATCCATTTTCGTAACCACATTAGCAATTTTAATTTTTATAAATGAGTAGTTACTTCGTCGGCTGTGAAATGATTCGTCAAATCAACATTTATGTCTTTTGAGTCATTTAACCGAACATCTTGCATCATATTATCACAATCATCATGATTATCATTATTCAAATACTTCATGTATCAAATAAGCAAAAAAGAAAAATCAATTTGTAAAAGAAGATACGTAAGTTATACAGATAAAAACCATACAAATCAAAATTTACATTATCATTATCTATTACAACGTCATCAAGTTTAATGTCCTTCAAGTTTGAAATTTCCAATGTAGTAGAAAAAATTATTCAAAAACACAATGGAAAATCCTAACCATTAAAAAATCCTAACAACATGCTCTATATCATAATAGAAAACAATAAAAATCAAGCAATTCTAGCATTTATTTTATCTTTATCTTCCATCTCTAATAGGTACAGAAGAATATTTGCTTTTCTTAGGGTTTAGGGTTTGAAATTGTAGAGAAGTACGTGTTTTTTTAATAAAAGTACAGTGGTGAATGATTGTGTGAAGGAATAAGATATGGTGGCCAGAAAAATAAAAAAAAAAATTCATTTGTAATAAATTTATAAATGTGGCCAGAAGTGTACATTGAGGTGTGAATAGTAGCACCCTTAAATAACGACTAAAGATTTTGCACTTGTAACACACATCCATCGATTAATTTATATCAAATCGAAAATAAAATCTCTACCTATTAGAAGCACCAATTGCAGTTTATATTTATCCATATATAACCTTAATCAATACAATCTTGAGTGGCAAGAGGAAAAACAAAATACGTAGTCAAAACAGTATTATGCTCAATATAATAAACTTCAAGCAATATGAGAAAATTGGAAATGACTAAACTTTCAATAATCATGTGATAACATTTAACAAATATATCTAACAACTAAACAAAAACTAGGCTAACACCATATTCTCTTAGATTTGATATAGTTTACACAAACAAAAGGACTAACAGATAAATTCCATAAACAAATACAAAAATTGACATAAAAAATAATGTGGGGAACAACATGAAAAATGAGAAGACATGAAAGTAGATAATCACAAACAAAAAATGGCAAGCCGACTGGCATACACAGACAAAATTCAACAAAATATTCCATATACTTTTATTCCATAAGCAGACAATTACGAATAAATTCAGTTTCGATAAAAACAAAATTAAAAAAAAACACCTGAACTGCGTGAAGAATAACTACACCAATACCTCGACGAAACCCTAAAAAGAGATTGTAATCGAAGGCGAAGGGGGTATCGCTGATACCAAGGCGAAGGCGATAAGGAGAAGCTTCTTCGACTCAGAATAGCTATTTGGGAGCGAAATCAAATCAAACAAAAAATAATTAAAAAGGTTACATTTGGGTTTAAAAAAAAAAAACTTAAACCGAATCTTATCAAATAGAGAAAAAAACTAGGTGTTAGAACGCGTTGTAAATGTTTAGTGATAGAAACTACTAATATATCCCTCATACATCACAATATTTATGGTGGTTAGTTTGCGTTCTAACGGTTTTAACCATTATAAAAGGAAACTAACAAAAATAATCCTATACTTCATAATAGTAATAATTGTTGCAATTTTTAAAAGAATAAGTGTTACAAGTTAATTAATTTTGTGTAGTGACTAGAATATAACATCTAGGTCCATAAATTCACCAAAAATGAAATATTCATCATTTTATAGCATGTATGCATCATATTATATGTAAAATAAATAAACAAAGATGAATGTTATTACATATAAAACTATTTTTTAATGCTCAGTAGCCATTAAAATATGGTAATGTAAGTTCAAATACAAATTCAAATCTAATTGGTGACCCAATACAGTCATCTGTTTTATACTTTAACTTACAACATTAACATCACTGTTAAACTCCACACTTCTCAAGGCTTTTAATACATTGGGAGCTTTATCCTATTTTAAAAATACATGTAAGCATTTCCAACAGCAAGAAGTTTTCTTCCAGGTTTCTTCTTTCTTACCTGTTAAGAGATTAAAAAGACACACACAACTGGTAACACAATTAATCTCCATCATTGGATTATCCCACGAATTACACCGTCCCATTTATATATATATATATATATATATATATATGTATGTATGTATGAGGAGCGATCGAGGGCACCCCTGTTTGTGAGCACCCCTGCTGGTCCGTGAGCTACGGCGATCCAAATTGAACGAGAATTTGTAGATGTTCAATCCACATATATTTAAGGACCTATCCAAAATTTGAGCTCATTCCGACATTCGTACAATAATATATTTGATGTTTAAATTTAACGGTTTGAATAAATGTATTGAGCTAAGATTTTGAATATGCTATGAATGTCGGAACGAGCTCAAATTTTGGATAGGTCCTTAAATATATGTGGATTGAACATCTACAAATTCTCGTTCGATTTGGATTGCCATAGCTCACGGACCGGCAGGGGTGCTAAAGGGGTGCTCACAAACAGGGGTGCCCCCGATCGCTCCTCTCTCTCTCTCTCTCTCTCTCTCTCTATATATATATATATATATATATATATATATATATATATATATATATATCCCTTAGGTGTTTGGAAAACAGTTTCACAAATGGATAAAACAAAAATGTTTCACCTATGTCCTAGGATCTATTCATATACGTGATCTAGTTGCTATATGCAAAACAATATTCAGTTGATTGTTTCATTATATAAAGTAAATTCATTATTTTGTTATCATATATGTAGTGGTTATGGAAGATCTGATGTCCTCAACCCAAAACCTAATTCTAATATCCAATATAATAGAAATGCTACTTCGATTTGCAAAATAGTCAAGTTATAACCAATTGGCTGCCTATTCTTTTTAATTTAAGAAATCATTCAACATAGCCCAAAGGAAGTTTCAACCACGATCAACCGCTATTGCTAATCTGTCAAAGTTTAAACCTGTTTCAATCCAAAGAAAAGAAGCAATTGATTAGAAAAAGCATCAGTTTAAACCTGTTTCAATCCAGTACATAAGGTTAACAGTTGCCAGCAACTCTTAATAAAATATGCAAAAAGTAAGTGTAAAGAAATTTAGAACTAAATTCTGGTACCCATTAACCGTAGATAAGACCACTGTGCTACAAAACCATTCCAGAACATATTGGACCGTTTCATCGCTTAAGTAAGTTTTCATAGACACTAGCCTATTTGCCTATGTATTTTATTTACATTACAAAGTGGTGAAAACTAGTAGTACAATATGATGAAAGTGGGAGCATGACATGCAACATAAGGAGATATAACCAGAGTAATAACAACTGAGTACCAAAAAATGTGGATAGGGAAAAGTGAATACCAAATTTCCAGTGAGCATGAACAAGACCAACTTGTGGGTTGTGGACAAGAAATGAAATAGTTCGGATATTAACGTTAGCAAGCTTTTGATTAATATAATTCTGATTCAAATTAAGTAATAAAAAATTAATGCTTGATTCATTTTATCTAAAATTTCTGCTGACAAGTATGGATCTCCTGAAGTTGAAAAACAAATTTGTAGAAGCACTATAGCAAAGAATCATATTATTTTAAGATTTCACATGCATTTTAAGATAAAAGAAAATAATGGACAAGAAAATTGAGATAAGGACATGTGTGAAAGGTAAAATATTTCTATTTTCCAGGTCGTCAACGAAGCAAAATAACAAGTAGTCGGCATGTTGCACTTTTCACATACAAGGTGATGTTGAAAACGCTTTCTTATTACATTTTTATGGACTGTTTGGAAATAATGCTAACTTTATCCCTAACATTGATTTGGTTGACCCCTATATACTTCCTAAATTATCAACATTAGATTACCAATCTCTGTGTTTTGAAGTGACTGATTATGAAGTCAAAGAAGCGATGCTCTCTCTCAATAAAAACTCGTCCGGAGGTTCGGATGGTTTCAATGCCTTCTTTTATTCTTCTTGCTGGACATTCCTAGGCACTGATGTGTGTAAATCTGTAAGACATGTCTTCTTATAATCATGTATTTTTTCATCTTTCAATGCCACTAATATTGCTCTAATTTCTAAGATAAAGAATGCTACTAGAGTATCAGGTTATAGACTTATTTCATGTTGTAACACTCTCTACAAATGCATTTCCAAGATTATTACATCAAGGCTCAAAAAAGTACTTACTTCCGTTATCTCTTCTAATTAAGCTGCTTATTTGTCTAGACGTAATATTTTAGATAATTATCTTCTTTCTCATGAACTCTTAAATGGTTATACGCACTCTAATATTAGTCCTAGAGCTATGTTTAAACTTGACATATGAAGGCTTTCGGCATGCTTTAATGGGACTCCATAGTGAGAATTTTGGGTTATATGAATTTCCCACATCATTTTCTTGCATGTATTTTTTCATGCATTTCTACAGCACACTTCTCTATTCTCATTAATGGTTCTACTGTTGGGTATTTCGATAGTAAGTAGGGCATAAGACAAGGTGATCCAATATCTGCTTGCATTTTTATATTTGTGATGGAGGTGCTAACTCAAATTCTAAATCAAAAGATTGATGGTGGTTTGTTTAAATTACACTCGATGTTTAAGGAACCCAGAGTCTCCTCTTTAATGTTTGCTGATGATCTGATTATATTTTGTAATCCTACTGTGCAAACAATTAATTCTATTTTGAAACTCTGAATGAATTCTATGACATGACTGGCCTCAGAGTTAATCTTCAGAAGTCCAATTTAAAACCTGTTGGTATTACTGAACTACAAACTCAAGCAATTCATGTTAGAACTGGATTAACCAACAGCATAGAAACTTTATCTTAACTTGGCCTTCCTCTTACCACAGCAAAGATAACTGTTAGTCAATGTTTACCCCTTTTCAATAAGGTTACTGCTAGACTGAACAATTGGACTTCTAGAATGCTGAGCCAAGCAGGGAGATTAACTCTAATTAAGTTAGTTCTTTTTTCAACGCAAATCTACTTGTCGAGGACATTCATTCTTCCTACTAAGCTTGTTTCTATGATTCAAACAGCTTTTATGAGATATTTATGGAAAGGTAAAACTGATGGCAAATATCTGTCCCCTACCGCATTTAAAAAAATTGAAAGTCCAATTCATAAAGGGAGCAACTTTTATTAAGCACATGGATGACTGGCTCAATGAAACTGACAGTTTATGGGTTACTTGGTCGAAGCACAATGTGATAAAAGACAAGAATTTCTAGACTATGAATCAGCCTCAGCAGAACAGCTGGACATGGAGAAGCATTTTCAAGTTAAGATCAATCATTCTTCCTTGTTTCAGATCTTCGATATCCCTTGATTCCAAAGTGCTGACGTGGGATGATCCCTGGTTAGAAAACGGATTAATTTTAAGTAAGTCTCTCTCTCATCTTGAAATGCTTTCTACTGGTATTAATCACAATGCCAAAGTTACTGATTATGTATAAGATGGGATTATATGTTTGCCTCCTTCCTCTGTTACTAGAATTAATCAAATGTGGTCTAAAGCTAGACTAATTAAATTAAGCAATGATGGAGCAGTTGTGACTGTTTGGTGTGATCATGGAAATAATTTATGAATAAAAAGATTTTATGATAATATTACTGGAATTACTGCTATGCCGACCAGCAGATGGAGTAGAAAATTTTGGGCAAAAGATAACAGTGCATGTGAAAATCTAATGACGTGGAAAGTTATAAACATATCCATTTTTACTAAAGACAAGCTACAACTGCGGGGCGTTCAATGTGATCAAGTTTGTGTCTTCTATAGAAATGAAAATGAATCCATTGATCATTTATTCTTCCAATGTCGTATTCTCTTTAGCATATGGAATGAGGTGATGATCAACTTAGGAGGAATGATGCATGTCAAATTGCGGCTATTCAATGGAACAATCTACTAAATCAAACCAGTAGGAGAAGAGTGAGAAGTAGATTGCTTAACTTTGTGCTTAAAAAGTTCATGTATATGGTTTAGAGAGAGAGAAATGCTCATGTATTTAATGAGAGCAAAGCAAAGACCAATGACCAGATCAGGAGATGTGTTCGGATGAAAATTAGAGAAGGAATTTGGCTACTGAGCTTCACATTCGATCCAGGAATCTTGATTAGCCTTTCGTAATCATTTGGTTTTGTGTTTGTTTTCTCGTGTTTGAAGAACCGTGTTCCTTTGTTTTCTTTTGTGTGTTGTATTTTCTTTTCTTTTCTCCGGTCTTTAATAAAGGGGTAGGGGTACACTCAACCCCGTAAGCCTTGCAAAAAAAAAATTCATTATATATATTATTGTGTAAATCATGTGAGAAAATATACAGTTTCTGTTTTAAGAAAAAACAAAAGTTTCTGGAAATATGGTTTACTATTTTATACTTGAGGAATTAAAGCTAATTTTGTATCTTTATATACTCAAAATTATACATATACAAAAGATTTACTAATGCGGTAATAGTTTTCATAACTAACTAAAGCTATGAATGAATATATATATATATATGTATGTATGAATACCAGTAATTTATCAAACTATAATGATATATTTATAACTAACTAAAGCTAGCTTCCAGCTCGCAAGTCTTGGAGAACTTACTACCATCTAAGATATGAATGAATACTAGTAATTTATCAAACTATAAAGATATATTTATAACTAACTAAAGCTAGCTTCCAGCTCGCATGTCTTAGAGAACTTACTACCATCTAAGATTACCAAAGCCGTTTTTATCAATCATTTTATTTTCCATTCGAACATGTGAGTTTCGCACAAATTCAGAGTCTTGCAATGTTTTCTCTGGTTGCAGATATAACCAAAAGTACTCTTGTATCGTGATAATCCAAAAACAATAGGAAAATGTGATGAAAAGCGCTAATAGGTACTCGTTGCAACGTTAGAAGAATTTCCAAATACTGTTTCACAAATTTTAATCATGTAATTTCTTTCCATAAGTTGACTGTTTTAAATGATACTACTACTTTATTATATATCGCGTGATTTGTAAACATTGTAAGAAAAGATAAAACGAAGCAAAAATGGGTAAACAATTTATCTTCCATTCGATTCATTGTTTGCTTCGCTTAATTCCTACTGTAATTCATTGATGGTTTCAGGAAATTTTTGACTTGTTCAATAATTTAGCCTTACACACATGAATTTGGCTCATAATCTAATACTGCAAATTTGGTTGTATCATGATATTTCTGTTGAATTTTTTGATTCAAATATTTTATGAAGAGGATAAATTCAATTAATTGATTTGATTGATTAATTAATTAATTGATTAATTAATTTGATTGATTGGTTGATCGATTTGATTGATTTTATCATAAAAGGAAAGAAATAAAAGTATATTCTGGAGACATTTTGAAGGGGCAATTTGGATATTTGCCTAGGTCTTCTATTCTCTATATATGCAACCTTCTTGGTTAGATTAGTATGACAACAAGAAACCATGTGAGATATCTGGAGAGGTTGTGTGCTTACAAGGGCTTGCGACCTGGAGAGGAAGATGTAGGAATTTGGGCTAAGAGTAGTTATTCCTATTTACTGCTGAAAGACGTAATTGATGCCTCCAGGTAGATTTAAGGGTTTGTCGCCGTTCTTCATTTCCCTTCTTCTCCAAAAATATTTGTAGTCATATATTCTTTGCCTATCTCAATAAGATTATTGATTTAATTGTATTTTTGTTTATTTTTTTTTATGATCCATTGAGTGTAAACAATTTTTTTTTGATGAATCAATAAAGAGGGCGGTTAGGTGGAATATCTTGTGTAGTGCCATTATTTCTTACCTATTGTGTTGTTATTTTCAATCAAATCCATCTTTAAGTGATTAAGTGAATAAAATCCTGATTTTCAGGCATTTTGTCAAACTTCCGCTGCTCACAAAACCGTAACAGTTGGTATCATAGGTCCATCGCATAGCTTGGAGTGATTTTGGATTGAAGATTGTAGATGTCGGAGATGATGTTGCTTTCGTGGATGATTATTTTTGATGGTAGATATTGAGGGATTTTGAAGGCCTGTAATGGTGGAAGATTCATACCTCAATGGTCTGATTGATGGAGATGAGAAGAAACCCTCTTATATGGATGAGGGAAGATGGAAGAAGCTGAAGAAGAAGGCAGGTGACGGATGAAGTACTTATTTTGTAGCAAGGTGGAGAAGTTAATATGGTCATTGTTGATGATCCTAAGATGGAGGATCATGGTACATATCGACAAG
This sequence comes from Allium sativum, assembly GCA_030737875.1. Classification (NCBI taxonomy): domain Eukaryota; kingdom Viridiplantae; phylum Streptophyta; class Magnoliopsida; order Asparagales; family Amaryllidaceae; genus Allium; species Allium sativum. The sequence goes on from CM060913.1 coordinate 1,016,329,778, forward strand.
GGTTTAGATGTTGGTAATGCTCAAAGGATCCCAGAGATGAAGCGATCATGTCAAACGGAAGACAGATGTCGAGTTGTGAAATTCACATAAACAGATGGAGGTCTTTGTGGTATTGCAAGCACTTTTAGACCGTTATTTTTGCGCGGTGCAAATCAAGTGGTAGATGCATCTTTTCCAGGCGGTGGGTTGTGTTTGTAATTGAGGCGTGGTCGTAGTTCTTTCAAATCGACTGGGGTGTATCTTGTTGCCCTGAAATCGAGGTTGGTTTGAATTAGGAGTAGGTGTTGTTGAAAGAGCTACGTTGACTTGTTTGTGGATTGTTGGAGATATGTGATATTTGAATCAAGGTGGAGTGTTGAAATTTTTGATTTAAATATTTTATGAAGAGGATGTAATCAATTAATTGATTTGATTAATTGATTGATTGATTGATTGACTAGTTGATTTGATTGATTGGTTGGTTGATTTGATTGATATTATCATAGAAGGAAAGAAATAAAAGTTTATATTCTGGATATATTTTGAAGGGGAAATTTGGATATTTGTCTAGGTCTTCTATTCTCTATATATGCAGCCTTCTTGGTTTGATCAGTATGACAACAAGAAACCATGTGAGATATTTGGAGTGGTTGTGTGCCTATAGGGGCTTGTGCCCTGGAGAGGAAGATGTAGGAATTTAGGCTGAGAGTAGCTATTCCTATTTACTACTAAAAGACGTAGTTGGTGCCTCCAGGTAGATTCAAGGGTTTGTCGTCATACTTCGTTGCTCTTCTTCTCTAACAATAATTGTAGTCATCTAGATATTCTTTGCCTATCTCAATAAGGTTATTGATTCAACTGTATTTTTGTTTTGATCCGTTGAGTGTAAACAAATATTTGTTTTTGGTGAATCAATAAAGAGGGTAGTTGGGTGGAATATCTTGTGTAGTGCCATTATTTCCGATCTATTGTTTTGTTATTTCCAATCAAATTCATCTTCAAGTGATTGGGTGAAAAAAAATCCTTTTTTTCGGGCGTTTTGTCAAACTTCCACTGCGCATAATACCACAAAAATTTCGACATTCTTTTAATATATGAAATTCAATTATAAAATGTGAAATGATTTTTTGTAGGACAAATCTAATTCTTGAAATTCATTTGTTTAGAACACAAAACAAAAGGGAAAACTATTAAAATTCAATATGAAAGACTAATCAATTTATGAAGCTATTTCACTATCTAAGTGTGAAAAAAAGCCTTATACATGACCTTGCTCAGATATATAGCATGAAATAGAGGAACAGACTGTAGTTTCAAAAATTAGTACACTACACTCTATTAATTAGTACGCAATATATAACCATTAAGTGGTGGACTAATTAATCAGTAACCGTTCAGGCAATTAAGATATTTTCCATTGTTTTTCTCACTGGAATAAAGACAGGTTAGCAAAGATCACATGAAATTGTGTAAACTATAATATTGTAAAGTTTCTAAGTTGGAAAGTTAATAGTATCTCGGGGGGGAGTTCAATTTTTGTGTTCTCTGTTCTCATTACGTGGCCAATGTATCTCAGCTATTAGTTCATTCATCGTCAGCTTCTTGTATAATATTATGGTGAACTTCAATCGTTGATCAAGTCAATAAGATATTTTATTGAAATTAAAAGAGGTATATATGAAGACATCCAGAAAGGCAACAAACTATCTCAACTCTCACCAAATAAGTTCACCATGATATATGCATGGATAGTTAGAATTTGTAAGACATGAAGACAAATGAGACAAATCAATTATGTGAAAGGAATGATCAGAGATTCCAACATTTGTGCAAGGAAACAGTGGAGGATTTTCTATGACTTCCTTTAGAAGAGGAAGGCATTTCTTTTTTTTTCCTTTCTTTTTTTGGTAACGAAGGACAATTTTTAATCAGAAGGACCAATAAAAAAAAGAGGAATGATTAAATGATAGTAGCATGTTGAGTAGCTCATTTATTTAGCCGTTGAATGCATGTAAGGAGGATTTATTGCCATTGAATTTAAGTTTTATACAAAAGTAGATCTTTATCCAAACTGGAATCAGTATTAAAGCGCTACACAATAGGAAAGGCCTATAAAAGAATACATCCATAAGACTAACTATTTAGCAAGATACTTTTGACCAGATCAAGGAATCATAGCGAGATTTGTTTCAAAACCAAATTTTGTCAATCATGATATAATCTTTTGCTATTATAATTTGTTATGCTCCCGTTTCTGGTACAACAGTTAGGTTAGAGTTGATTATTTAAAATTTGTCTCACTTCCATATCCTATTTGTTGACAAAGCATATGTCTGAAATTACATAAATGTTTAAATATATCAAATATAAGCATGTTTTTTACTAATTAAAATCTGAGGTAACATTTCTATTCTGACTTCAGAGTTTTGAAATCAATATATATTGATAAGAGTAAGAAGAATGAAGATTTGGAGAAAAATGACTTGCTCTTATTACAAATAATACACCTCCCTTTATACAAGTTTTTACAATCAAATATAAGGAAAGAAATAAAGTAGAATATATCATATCCCATAAAATATATCCTAATAAGTTTTCTGTTATTTCTCCATAATAGGTTTCCTGCTTTATCTCCATAATATGTTTCCTGCTTTATCTCCATAATAGGTTTCCTGTTATATCTCAATAATAATTTTCCTGTTATATCTTGATTCAAATCAAACCAAATCTCAATAATATATCTGTTTAGTCCCCCTCAAGTTAGAGCATGTAAATCACAAATGCCCAACTTGCGCAACAAATATCCAAACTGTTGACGACCAAGTGCCTTTGTTAAAATATCCCACAATTGTGAAGATGTTGAAACATGTGACAGAGAGACTTGAAACTTGAAACTTGAAACTGGAAATACCTAGGTTTGAAACACTTCATACACCTCAAGCCTTCAACAACTTCACTTTTACAAATCATCGACCCGATAATTGCATACCACCAAACTCCCTTTGTGCAAACAACAATATTCAACAAACAAACCACATCTTTAATACAAACAACAGGTACAACATCAACTGCACACCACCAAACTCCCTTTGTGCAAACACCAATATTCAACAAATCAAACCATAACTTTAATACAAACAACAGTTACAATATCAATTGCACACCACCAAACTCACTTTTTGCAAACACCAATATTCAACAAACAAACCACAACTTCAATACAAACCATAGTTACAACATCAACTGCACCCCACCGAACTCCCTTTGTGAAAACACCAATATTCAACAAACAAATCACATTTCTTCTTCAGCTCCAATCAAACTCCCCAACCAACATTAGACACTGCACAATTTTTCCTTTTTTTGGGTCTAACTACTACAAACGGTTTTTACAGTGAACTGACCACATTAATGGTTTTTAAAGTGGACCGACCATTACCAGTCACCACACAGGATTAACCAAAACACTGCAGCTAACTATTTACAAACATTTGCAAAGGGTAGTCACATTACAAAACACAATGTCCACGCAGGGAGTAGATACCCAAATCGAATTAGATGAACTCAAAACCAACAATTTCAGTAAGCAAATCACTTTAGAAATCCATACTTGCACATACCCATGATAGCATTATACAACTTGACATGCTCCAAAATGAGTAAAAATCGTCGCAGTAAAACAAATGACCTGATCAAAGAACCAAAGGAATTCTTCATGGAAAAACGTCACACCTCAGCGAATAAGACACGTAGAGATCGCCTAATCTGAAACAAAACCGTGAAGGCCAAAGCACACACAATCCGCTGTAAACAGTCACTATTGGTAAAGCTATAGAACTGCCCAAACCAAGTTCGAGATAAGGATTCCAGGCTAGATCTAAACACTGGGGTTCATCGGATTCGAATAAAATAGGTGATTGTGGATAGTTATGATTTAAATATGAGAGGAATAACGATGTTTGAGAGGAGAACAACGGGTGGGGTAAGAATGACAGAGAAAAGAGAGGAGGCGCAACAAATGACCTAGTCTCCATTACCAATTTTGATGTAGCCTCTTTTTTTTCATTCTCTCCCCTCTTAAGATTTGGAGAAAAATGACTTGCTCTTATTACAAATAATACACCCTGTTTTATACAAGTTTTTACAATCAAGTATAAAGAAAGCAATAAAGTAGAATATATCATATCCCATAAAATATATCCTAATAAGTTTCCAGTTATATCTTATAATAGGTTTCTTGTTATATCTACATAATAAGTTTTCTGTTATATCTTAATTCAAATCAAACCAAATCTCCGTACTGTATCAGTTTATATATGGTGGGGCATGACTGACTTATTACAGTTGATACAAATTAATGAGGATTGAATGCATACAGCAATAATCAAAAGTTTTAATGCACTTTACCGCTATTTAAGGATATAATGATGTTTCGCTTCTAGGATTTATAAGATACACAATTTCTAGTTCAGTTGGAAAGTCAAACCAATAAAGAGAATCCAATTAACTGTCATTACGTTGAATAGCTTTATATTATCATTATATCCTTCATCCTCAAGAATGGATTATTCAATTTGTTATGAAATATTCATCTAGTTTTTTGCATTCATTAAAATAGAATTATTATTATTTTTGATAACTTGTGCAATGCTGCCTAAGGCTTCTCTTATTTACACTAAAAAGAATGAAAAAGTATGACAGCTCTAACATGTGTTTTTCAACCAAAGCTCCAAACAATCACTCTTAACTATGGAATATGTTAATCAAGCCTTGTTTTGCAATAACAACAAATTTGATATTGCATAGAGAAATATATTTTGAAGTACTAAATAATTAAAAATACGAATATCTCACATTGGCATTAAAGATTCCTACAATTACAAAGTCAGTTAAGAAAACTTCAATAGACTTCGCTGGCTGACATATCATGGCTTTAATGTTATTATTCAAATAGTACTAAATTAGGCTAAATTATCCATAATAGCTAGATTAAAAGTAAAACCATATTAATTTTGGAAGGACCATTTAGTTGGTTTTTTCCTGGACTCTAAAGCTCTGAAGGTTGACATGAATGAAGCTTGTCGTTCATCATGGAGGTTATGAGGTGGTATGCGCTTTACATTTGTCGATGGTCTTTATTATTTAAAATTCTCCTTGCCTAAAGAAAAGCTGCATGTTATAGAAGGTCCACTTGCTATCGTTGATGGAAAACCTTTCATTATGACTACTTGGTCCTCTAAAATTGATAGGGTTAAAGAGCAAGTTCTATCCATTCCTTTCTGGACTCAATTTACACATGTCTCATATGTTTTACAGCCTCTACTTGGCCTTAACTGGCTAGCCTGCCACATTGGAAAATTGAAATGCTTTGATGCCAATACTGTTGCCAGGAATAACTTAGTGTATGCTAGGGTGCTTATTGAAGTCACCCCAAATAAGTCGTTGCCTTCTCAAATCAAGGTTAGAATTGAAAACCGCGATTTTCTAGTTGCTATTAAATACAAATGGCAACTTGAAATATGCACGAGATGTAAAGCTTTTGGTCATACTATTCAGACATGTACTGAAATTGAAACTATTGTTCCTCTTCCTAAAACACCTCTACTACGTCCACCTGTTCGTGTCTGGGTCCCTAAGGCAAAACAGGTTCCGGTAGTGCTATCTGTCTTGCCTGACGTCCCTCTAGATCCAGATATCTCTTGGAACGGGCAGAAGGAAGCATGGATGCATGCCCCTTCTGGGATGCATTGCGACAGAAATGATGTGTTTTTCATTTTTATTGATGAAGTAGTGGAAGACTGAAGTTGTCTTTTCTTCAGCCCATTTGATGACAAATTGATAATCAGGTATGATAGTGATGTTGGTGAAAACAATGAAATTCGGATAAACGATCCTTCATGAGATAGGGATCGACTATTAGCTCCTCTAAAAGTGGAAGATCAGGCACTTAGCTTTTGGTCTTATAAGCGTAATATGACTCCCTACATGGGCTATTTCTATGATGATGCTGACGGTGACGGTGATGATGGTTCTAATGGTGATGTTCCTTAGTTTCCATGTTTGCAATTCTTAGTACCATGTAATGGTATTTTTTTTTGCATAAATTTTGTTATGATAGTGACTGGACACTTCAAACCAGGAATGTTACTTTGTGCATGTACAGAGTGCCAGTACCTTTCTCTACAATAAAGGTGTTTGCGGTCACCTAAAAAACCGGTCGGCTTTGCCAAATTTTTTTGATGGCAATTCTAACATTCATTGTTGAGGTTTCAGGGAACCAATCAATGCTTGGATCAAATAAATTTTCTTTGTTTGTGGGTATGTAGACCAGTAGGTAAATTCCAAATTTTAAACTAAAACAATAGACAAATCAAAGAATAAAATTTTTCCATTGAGAATTTAGCGTGAAGATCACCTAATTTATCTCTTTCTCGTTGTGAAATCAATTTAATATTGGAAAGAAAAGAATGAAAGAGGGGCATGGTACCAAATCATGCAAATATATAAAGATACTGAATACGCTATATTAAACTATTATGTAGATGTATTAAACTATAACCTAAAGACACTAAAGTTACATGCTACAACAACATACTGCCACAACCCATGTTAATCAATAATAACATTTTTGTGATTAGCCTTGGTTATCAATTACAAGAGATACAACCCTTTATTTTGGTAACTAAGTGTATTTATTTTAACTTGCATGATATGTAAACATGGAAGGCAAATGTTGTACATGATAATATAGTATAACAAATTACATATGATACTTGGATACGTTTAATGGGAGCTTGTAAAAGTTCAATTTCAAAGCTGGCGCTGTTGTGATAAACCATAACAATTTGATTATTCTGTCTTTAAACGGGACCATCTTTGAAGGTTTGAATTTAAAATTTTCCCCTGCTTCACTTTCTAATTTTTAAGATTATTGCCTTTTATTCACATTTATTACATGTGTGCTCCATCATCAATGATACTATAACTTAATCAACTGTAACACCCCGAAAATTCTATAACTGTGAAATTAACAAATTAAAGTATAATTAATTTGAAATCAAAGAACCAAGGGAAACGGGATACGCCATTGCGTCCGTCTCGGAAAAATACGCGAAATAGAGTCCGAGTTTTCGAAAAACGGAGTCCGTATGAAGAAGATATGGCCTTCGGAAGTTTTGAATTAAATTTAAAATTCAAACAGAATAAAATAATTAAAAATCGGGCCCAGTGGGCCAGGGCGGATAAACACCCGCCTAGGCCACCCAGGTCGACTGGGCTGTCGACCTGGGCTACCCATGTCGACAGGGCTGTCGACAGCCCTGTCGACAGGGGTGTCGACCTGGTCGAGCCCAGTCAACCTGGCTGGCCAGGTCTGTGTTTGGTCGAATTTTTGTGGTCTGCTTTGTCACTAGGGCTAGGTGGCAAGTTCTAATTGGTCTCTCTATCGAATGAATGGCTACGATCTAACCTAGCAACATCAATGGTCCTAATCAATTCCTAACCTCTATATAAACAACCCTAGACTAAACCCTAATCTATTCATTCAAATTAAGAACATAGCCGCCATGTTGCTGAGGAACGACTAAGAGTAGCCGCCGACTAGAGAGAGAATTAGAAAGAAAGTTCTAAAGCCTAAAGCAATTCAAGCAACCTAAAGCCAATCAATTCAACAAAGGAATCATATCTCTTAATTTGAGAATTCGCCGCAACCATTGTAAGTAGAGTATTACTTTGGTATGAATAAACAACTGTATTGATTTGTATGCTTGAATTGGGATAATAAAGTAGTTCATAATTGTGCAAAATTATGTTATTCATTATAAAGAACTACATGCGGTAGTTCTATGCAAATATACGTTTGGAATATTGCGCAAATTATGTAATCTATGTTGAAGCTACATGTATGTAGTTGAGTGAAATTCATGCAAGTTTGGGGCTTTGTTATTATGTCGTCATGATGTATATTTTGTGCATAAATCATTTTGCAAGTAATTGAAACAAGTTTGGTTGTTATAGTTCATATGAAACTATGTTGGAATTTTGACACCATAATCCATGTATTAAGTCATGCTTTTGCAAACTTATGAATATGGCTAGGCTATGAATGATATTTGGCATAATTGAAATCCATGATTAAGTCTATCTTGTTTACAAGAATTATATGATGACATATGTGAGACATGGCTAGGTTAGACTCAAAAATCCCTTTTTGCAAGTTTAAAGCAAAACCATGATTAGGAATATTTATGCCATGCTTATGTTTGACATTATGCCATGTTTATGCTAGAAGTATTTATGCCATGCTTATGTTTGACATTATGCCATGTTTATGCTAGAAGTATTTATGCCATACTTATGTTTGACATTATGCCATGTTTATGCTAGAAGTATTTATGCCATGCTTATGTTTGACATTATGCCTAAATAAAAATATAGGTTCATGTGTCAATAATGATATCTCAATTACAAGTTCACATGCTTTGATTCATGTCACCTATGTTTTATGACCAAAGTATATGTCACTACTATGCAAGTACACCAGTTTCTATTTTGTATTCCCATCGTCATATTGCAAGTTCATACGCTCACCTTCCCCTCTTTGTGTATGTAATCACGCTTTAAGCCTCCCCTTTCGCATGGCTGAGGCATATAATTGGGCATATTGTATTTAAAACATAAGGTGTATTGAACATATGACTTGAGATTTGGGGCGTAAAAATTTAACTGTGAACATGTAACTGATTTGGATGCATAATACAAGTTCTAGATCTGTACATACTATATATATTATAGTCTGTAATTTGAAGAAAAAAAAAAGATAATTACTTTGCATATGGCTTAGGTGTAAAAAAATCTAAGATTTGATGAGTATTAAGCGTGAATACACCTAAATGGGGTTTTTGGATATGTGACATGCATTATAACCAATGGCTATATTTTTGGCATAATTTATATGTGAATCACGATTTGGGGTTTTTGGAGAATATTCTGAACTATGTAAGTTTGACTAAAATTCAGGACATATGTTATATGGTGAACTATGACCATAATTTGGGCATGTAAGTTTAGGCTTAGTTTATGATTAGGCAAAATATGTGAATAGGACTTTAAGAAATGTTTAAGTCTGCTAAAACTGTTATCGGCTTAATATGTTAATCTGCTAAAATCTGTTATCTGTTGAATTGCCTACACTGCTAAATATGTTGAATCGCCTAATCTGCTAATTATGTTAAACTGCCCAATCTGCTAAATCTGTTGAGTTGCCTAATCTGTTAAATCTATTGAACCGCCTGAGCTGCTAAATCTGTTGAAAAGCTGAATAATTGTAATTTGTAGGCTCAATCTAAGATTGAGTAAAACATGTTAATTTGATTAATCTGTTGCGACTTGAAAAGAAGTCAAATCTGTTAAATGAACATAAATAGTCTGATATTTTCTGTAATGGAATAAAGTGACTATGACACGAGGTTAGACTCCGTTTGAGGTGGAAGCCTGTCCGGACCCAACCGGCTTAACCATCAACCGCAAACTGTCAGTTTAATGTGGGAGGTCATATGCATAACTAAAATATGCTTAGACACGAGGTTAGGTCTGGCTTGTGGCAGAAGTCTGCCTGGAACCACCCGGCACATCCAGCGGCCACAAGATGGCGACCTAATGTGAGAGGTCTGTGCATTAATAGTTAATTAATGCAAATATAAGATAAATATGATGTCTTAAACATGTTGGGTGGATAGGGTTAAACCAACTGGACTAATGAGTTTAATAAATCTGTTTCGTGAATCTGAAGGCCCAGTGCAAAGTTAGACAAATCTGTAAGTCTGTTAAAACTGTACTTCTGATCCGTTAGTCTGAAAACTAGTTAACTTGATTTTCTGATCTGTGAACTAGTTGACCTGAACTCTGTATGTCTGAAAACTTGTAAACAAGTTAATCTGAAATCTGTTAGTCTGGGGACACAAGGTTAGGAGGGAAAATACTTGTGTCATCTGTTGTTTGGGACCCATATTAGTCAGTAACCCTTTCTGGTATCAAAACTATGACCCAACAGTAGGTAGGGTTCGAGTACGCTTACTGAACTAATTATAAGCGGTTCATTATGATAATGGCGAGGGGTGTTGATGGTGCGTTCCAACCGGGTCATGTGCGTGCATGGATCCCGATCTGCCTCTGAGGATGTAAGATGCTGTGACATCTATAAATAGGTCTGTGTCATTCAAAGGTTGCCACTATTGGGATTGATACACCCTTTTGTGGGGCTGGCACAGGGTATTTATGTATTAGGGAGTCGATCGCGTGGGGTAGGATTTAGGGTACACTTAGTTCTGTCTGTTCTGTGGGGTACCGTCTGTTTCTGTTGGGTGGTAACACATGTCTGCTTCTGCGTGGTACCGTCTGTTGGGGTGGTAAAGACCCATTTACTAGTGTATACCTAATTCTAACATTCTGTTTTCGTAAGGATTATTCTGTTTCTGTTCCTGTACCTTCTGTTGGGGTGGTAAAGGCCCATTATTATGTTTCTGTTTAGACATTAGGGTAACACCTAATCCTGTTATACTAGTATTAGTGCAGAGAAGTGAAATGTAATAGCTTATACCATTCTGTTTCTTCTGTTTAACCTAAGTATATCTGCTACTCCTGTTACTGTTATCTCGCATCCAGTTTTATTTGCATACCATGATTATTATTATCTGTTCATATGCTGAAAGTCACTGGACTCGCCAGACTTTATGTATGACCTCGTTTGTTTTCGCCCCTTTTTCTTTCCGTTCCCCCCCACAGGTTTCCAAGGAGGGAATACTTTAGCTTGATCCGGATTTCTTCTGCTTGAAGTGCTTAAGGTGCTTAAAGTATGGCTTGACTCCTTATGGCATCTTCTGTGGGGATTATGATTTTAAAGTTTTGTACTCTGATGACTTTTGAACAAGACTGATATTTATGTACTTGAGTTTTTGTTAAAGATGTAACCATATTGATTTCTGTTTTTGTCCGCTGTAATAAAGTTATAAATTTTCAAGTACTGTTCATTTGTCTTGTAATATTCTGTTCTGTTTACTAAAATGCTCCACCAAAGTTAAGACATTCCCTTTGTGAGTGACCTTAACGGAGGTGGGGTGTTACACTTGGTATCAGAGCTGAAGGTTACCAGATTTGATAAAAAGTTTTTGAAAAACTATTTTCAAAAAGGGTTTGAAAAGGAAGTATTTTCAAAAGTAAAGTTTATTTTGAAAAACATAGTCCCCAAAGCCATATGTCTATCTTCTGATTTTCTGTTTAATCCTTGTTTTCCTTCTTTTCTGAGTCTCCGGGGCTCCTAGCTTTCTGGGAGTTAACCTCATCGCGACATGGTTCCGTAGGCATGATGAGACTACGGCGTCTGTCGAAGGGCAAAGAAGTACCTAACTTCCATCTGTAGCCGCAGTTATTTCACCTACGGCTAATCCTCTTTCGAGCTTCGTAAATTTTTTTTTCCGCGCGATGGGGGCAACTTTAGAGAAAAACTTGTTAACATGTAAGAAGGTTGGTTGTTTTTGGTGCCATGAGACAGGACATCTGATCTAGGATTGCCCAAGAAGGCAAGGGCAAAGGGTAGAATCTTCTGGAGGGTAGGTGGATGCTCTCGTAGTTGGTGGAGAGGATAGAGGTGGAAAATTTTTCCGTAGAAAGTTTAAATTCCTTATCTGATCATTCTAGCATTTTGATTCTGTAGTTGAGTTTCTGCACTTAAATACTAGTCTTATTTCTGATCCCGCTAAGGTCTCAAACCCCATAAGGGTTACGACTCATCTGTTTGTGATAGGTTGGGGTTTGAGGTATCTGTGTTGGGCGTTAAGTTGACTATGACGCATACATTCTAGTTTTTGTGGGATATGGTGGGGTTTTATCATGCTTAGCTTCCTAAGAATTATTTGATAATCTGATCTGTACCAGTAGTCTGTAAGTATCTGAATATTTCCGAAAAGGATAGGATTTTTTATACTAAAAGTGTGAAGTAGATTTCCAGTTGGGCATTTGTATAATGGGGTTGATTCTCTGAGTGTCAATCTGATGTTGATTTCAGTCTTCGGGGTTGATACTTAGGGGGTTATTCTCTTAAACCGATGTCTAATGGGAACAAAGCTTTTGTTTTAATTGTACTTGCTTCTATCACTCTACTGTATCATATCGATCGAATCTTCAACCTTTAGGTAGAAACTAATGGGTGTGCACATGTGTTTGAGACATGTTATGTTTGATGGTTGCAAGTGGATGCAAGTGGTTGCTAGTGGTTGCTCGTGGATGCATATACACACACTAGGCACTAGATCAGCTCAAAAACACTCTCATACTGCATAGGATGTGTGTGCATTTTTAAAATTTTTATGGATGCAAAATGGTTGACTCAGCACATGGATGTTGCATATGAATGAACGGTTGTGCACTCATATAGAAATGATATGTATCAAATAGGAAAATTGCATACATGTTGGACTCATGGCACTAACATAATTCACATTAAGGAGGTCAACTGAATCAGTAGACCGCCTGATCTTTGCATTAGATAAGAGACATATACACACACTTTTGCATATGTTCATACAACAGTAGAAGTTTCTAAGGACAATGGATACTTGTGCATGATGGTGGAGTAGATGGGTGATTGGATGGTAGGACACATTCTTCCTAACTTGAAGATTTCGGGGACGAAATCTTTTAAGGAGGGGAGAATGTAACACCCCGTATTTTCTGTGAACATAAGAGTAACAAATCAGAGAATAATTAAATTGTAACAAAATAATTAAGGGAACCGGGTTACGCCATTGCGTTCGTCTCGAAATTCTTCTTGGAAACGAGTCCGAGTTTTCGAGAAACGGAGTCCGTATGAGGGGGATATGACCCTCCGAAGTTTCAAGAATTTTCAGAACAGAAAAACAGCTCGAATTCGAATTCGAAATTCGAATTCAAACCCCAGCGCAGACTGGGTGGGAATTTTCCCGCCCAGGACCAGGTCGACCTGGGGGTCGACACTATGGTCAACCTCCCATGGACCAGGTCAACCCTATAGTCGACCTGGGGTCGACCTGCCTCCCGAAACCCAGTTTTTGAACCTGATGCATTCTGATGTATTTAGACTCGTTTCGTGACCATATTTGTGAGATCTGACCTATTTAAACACCCCCAAACCTAGCTTGCTCCCCACACAATCTCATTCTGCCTATACTCTGCCTCTATTCTAATTAAAAATAAAAATGGCGTCGCTACTCTGCTGAAATCAAAACTAGGATCTTCTTCCAATCTGAATAGAGTTAAAGGGAACAACTATTTTCTAATCTAATCAATAGTCTACGCCAAAGGAACGCTATTCAGTGTCAGAATTCAGATACCAGAAATCAAGACTTTCCTTTTTGATAGTGAGTACAATTATTTTCAGATATGAACTTTAATTTTAACCTTAACATGGTTATAAATCTGAATCTGAGGTTATGTATATTCTTATCTGTCAGATCTGTTTTTCTGTGACTATTCTGTATCTCTTTCTTCTTTCTATTCTATAGCCAAGCTACTACGAGCCTGCGCCGAATCTCATAAGAGATAAACGCATAAACGCTAAATTTGGGAAGAATATTGAATGAGACATATTTGGGCATAATTGATTTGTAACTAATTTGAGGATACAACGCATGTTGTAATTCTGGACATAAATTTGAGGCATATTACATAAGACGATCTATGACTTGGAAGGAGAGAATTATTATGACTTAGAACATAAAGAACATAGGTTGTAACTTAGAACATAAGTCTGAGGCATATAATTGGGTATGTTGTATTTAAAACATAAGGTGTATTGAACATATGACTTGAGATTTGGGGCGTAAAAATTTAACTGTGAACATGTAACAGATTTGGATGCATAGTACATGTTCTAGATCTGTACATACTATATATATTATAGTCTGTAATTTGAAAAAAAAAATTACTTTGCACATGGCTTAGGTGTAAAAAAATATAAGATTTGATGACTGTTAAGTGTGAATACACCTAAATGGGGTTCTTGGATATGTGACATGCATTGTAACCAATGGCTATATTTTTGGCATAATTTATATGTGAATCACGATTTGGGGTTTTTGGAGAATATTCTGAACTATGTAAGTTTAACTAAAATTTGGGACATATGTTATATGGTGAATTATGACCATAATTTGGGCATGTAAGTTTAGGCTTACTTTATGATTAGGCAAGATATGTGAATAGGACCTTAAGAAATGTTTAAGTCTGCTAAAACTGTTATCGGCTTAATATGTTAATCTGCTAAAATTTGTTATCTGTTTAATCTGTTGAATTGCCTACACTGCTAAATATGTTGAATCGCCTAATCTGCTAATTATGTTAAACTGCCCAGTCTGCTAAATCTGTTGAGTTGCCTAATCTGTTAAATCTGTTAAACCGCCTGAGCTGCTAAATCTGTTAAATCTGTTGAAAAGCTGAATAATTGTAATTTGTAGGCTCAATCTAAGATTGAGTAAAACATGTTAATTTGATTAATCTTTTGCGACTTTGAAAGAAGTCAAATTTGTTAAATGAACATAAATAGTTTGATATTTTCTGTAATGGAATAAAGTGACTATGACATGAGGTTAGACTCCGCTTGCGGTGGAAGCCTGCCCGGACCCAACCGGCTTAACCAGCAACCGTAAACTGTCAGTCTAATGTGGGAGGTCGTAGGCATAACTAAAATATGCTTAGACACGAGGTTAAGTCTGGCTTGTGGCAGAAGTCTGCCCGGAACCGCCCAGCACATCCAGCGGCTACAAGCTAGTGACCTAATGTGAGACGTCTGTGCATTAATAATTAAATAATGCAAATTTAAGATAAATATGATGTCTAAAACGTGTTGGGTGGATAGGGCTAAACCAACTGGACTAATGAGTTTAATAAACCCGTTTCGTGAATCTGTAGGCCAAATGCAAAGTTAGACAAATCTGTAAGTCTGTTAAAACTGTACATCTGATCCGTTAGTCTGAAAACCTATTAACTTGATTTTTTGATCTGTGAACTAGTTGACCTGAACTCTGTATGTCTGAAAAATTGTAAACAAGTTAATCTGAAATCTGTTAGTCTGGGGACACAAGGTTAGGAGGGAAAATACTTGTGTCATCTGTTGTTTGGGACCCATATTAGTCAGTAACCCTTTCTGGTATCAAAACTATGACCCAACAGTAGGTAGGGTCCGGGCACGCTTACTGAACTAATTATAAGCGGTTCATTATGATAATGGCGAGGGGTGTTGATGGTGCGTTCCAACCGGGTCATGTGCGTGCATGGATCCCGGTCTGCCTCTGAGGATGTAAGACCCCGTGACATCTATAAATAGGTCTGTGTCATTCAAAGGTTGACACTTTAGGGAATGATACACCCTTTTGTGGGGCTGGCACAGGGTATTTACGTATTAGGGAGCCGACCGCGTGGGGTAGGATTTAGGGTACACTTAATTCTGTCTGTTCTGTGGGGTACCGTCTGTTTCTGTTGGGTGGTAACACCTGTCTGCTTCTGCGTGGTACCGTCTGCTGGGGTGGTAAAGACCCATTTACTAGTGTACACCTAATTCTAACATTATGTTTCCGTAAGGATTATTCTGTTTCTGTTCCTGTACCTTCTGTTGGGGTGGTAAAGGCCCATTATTCTGTTTCTGTTTAGACATTAGGGTAACACCTAATCCTGTTATACTAGTATTAGTGCAGAAAAGTGAAAAGTAATAGCTTATATCATTCTGTTTCTTCTGTTTAACCTAAGTATATCTGCTACTCCTGTTACTGTTATTTCGCATCCAATTTTATTTGCATACCATGATTATTATTATCTGTTCATATGCTGAAAGTCACTGGACTCGCCAGACTTTATGTCTGACCTCGTTTGTTTTTGCCCCTTTTTCTTTCTGTCCCCCCCCCCCCAGGTTTCCAAGGAGGGAATACTTTAGCTTGATCCGGATTTCTTCTGCTTGAAGTGCTTGAGGTGCTTAAAGTATGGCTTGACTCCTTATGGCATCTTCTGTGGGGATTATGATTTTAAAGTTTTGTACTCTGATGACTTTTGAACAAGACTGATATTTATGTACTTGAGTTTTTGGTAAAGATGTAACCATACCGATTTCTGTTTTTGTCCGTTGTAATAAAGTTATAATTTTTCAAGTATTGTTTATCTGTCTTGTAATATTCTGTTCTATTTGCTTAAACGCTCCACCAAAGTTAAGACATTCCCTTTGTGAGTGACCTTAACGGAAGTAGGGTGTTGCACCCCCCCCCCCCCCTCCCCAATTATTCGTAGATAGTCGAACACCAAAAAATAGTACTAGCCATGTCCAAACACACCAACTCCAATATTCAACCAAAACAAAAACAAAGACCCTTCAATGGCTTACCAAGCTAAAGCATAACATTGTTTCCCTCTAAACAAACTTGGTATGTAGAGGGCGAAAGTTGCAGGGCCAAAACTAGAGGAGGAAGTTGGTTGAGTTGCGAAATCATCCAAGGATCACGACGTGCACTGAGAAGAAAAGGGGATTCCATAAAACGACAATACTTCCTCACCCATGCTAGTCAAAACACTCACTGCAACAGGCAAACGCTCTCAAATGACAATGAAAACTGAAAAGTACCAATGGTAGACCAAACCAAAACCCCTTCACGGGATCTAACAACGTAGACAATATAATTCACCAAGCAGAAGAGAAACGATGCTCACTTGGTTACCTTGTAAGACAAATGAATGGACAAGACAAAGAAGGAGATTATGTGGGTGCCGTCGCGAGGACAATCCAACTAGGTACGTCAAGAAGATAGCAAGCTTCAGAAGGGTACACCACACAATAGGTAAGGAAAGGAAATCTGGTAGCCATTAAGGCTCATAGAGGAGAGTAAGTGTAGAATGAAAAGGAAACAGGCAGGATATGGTGTGGGAAGGGCGTTCAGGTCCGACAAAGAGATATGTAAAGCTAGGGTTTGAAGATGACACTACACAAGGACGAAAGCTGTGAGGAGAGGAAGGAGGAGGGATATGGAGGATGGATCAGATGAAGTACGAAGTTTAACAGAGAGAGGGAGAGGAGGTTGTTGTAGCGATAGGAACTGAAGAGAAAAAAGGGAGTCGAATTCCGAATCGTCATTAATAGAGGCGGCTTCAAACTCTTATCGGCTTAAAAAAATAAAAATAAAAATAATCTAGAAAGTGCTTTTGTTCATGTATGAAATTCATTCCACAAATTTTCTTCAAGAAAATAGTATTTATTATTAATGTAATAATCTCTTCTAACAATAAATTTTATCAAGAAATTATATGTAGCATAAAATTGGAATATAAGCCTTTTACCTTTTATTGAAATTTCTCCTCTCATTGATTTTTCAAATCCTTTCCTATTATTGAATTCTATGTCCTTTGCTATAAGAAAATATTAAGCATATTTATATGCTTTGAGGCTTTATTTTAGTTTTTAATGGCTTTAACTTTTTAGCTTTTTGCATATGAACTTCAGGTTCCTTACTTGAAAGAATTTGTTTACATCATGAGTTTTCAATTTCACTTTCAGTCATAAGTCGGTATTGCTATTGAATTTAAACGCTACACCATTATATATTATACCCATAATTATGTTTGGTATACATAAAAAATCATTTTTAATAGATATTCTATCTTCAGTCTTTCCAAAACAATTACATATGAAAAGTAATAGTAGATCGGGAAAGATAAAATTAGATCCACCTCAATATCACCAATAATAATGAGAACAATACAGCATAATCAAAGCTCCATCAAACTGTATATGAAAACTCAAAATTAGATTCAGAAAGGATTAAAAGAATAAAATTAAACACATATTTATGGTCGAAAAAATAATTAGATTTAAAAAAATTGATCCAGTAGAATCTAATATAGATCTATAAAAAATATATAGAAAAATGAATCTAGAGGTTTGAGTGAAGAATTCTTAAGTAGAAAATAATTGCATAACAAATCCGTAAATCTGTTAATCAAGGGTTCTTAAACAAAAAATAATTACAGAACCAATTAAGAAACTCATGAATCAAGAATCCTCAAATAAAAGTTACTTACATGACGAATCCATAAACGTAGATATAGATGATTTCAAAAAATAGCTCTAATAGAATCTCATGCTAATAACGTGTTATAAAATAAAATAGAACATACAATAAAAGAAGAGAAGTCATTAGATAGAATCTAAGAGATTAGAGAGAGATCTTTTATTTTTATTGATTTAGATCTATCATACAATGTAAACAACCTCTCTAATTTATAAAGTCTATATGCCCTGTAAATTATAGTAACTTTCACGCTTATTACTTTTACATATTACAACAATAGCTATTTGATTATGCAAAGTCACAAAGCTATTTTACTGTAAATTCTTGATTCTAAATTTATCATTTTTCAAATTAAAAGCTAAGGAAAAATCAAATAAGTTAAATTCCTAGCTTAATTTTTTTTTCAAAATATGTCAATAGAATCGAGTCAAAATATCAACAATTATATTTTTTTTAAATAATTCTAACTGATAGTTATCGTAAATGAATATACGGATTGAATTTGCTATTATTATTCTATTTAAAAGAAATTAAATCAAAGCATTAAATTAATTGTAATGACCCACTATTTAAATAACGGAATTTACCCAAAATGATAGATAGTTACTGGGGTAATAATAGAATCAATCACAGAACACAGATACAAAAATAAAATACAATTTAGAATCTCACATAGGAAACAAATAATATATAAGTAATTCATATGTTTACATTTTTCTTCCTTTGAAGTAAAACAATCGAAAATAACGTAAGTTAACAACTACATAGCTAAACTAAGATGATGATATAACTAAAATAGAATAGAGCTTTCTCAATGCCTTCTTCTCCAGAAAGCCCATAACGACCCAGAAATTTAGATATTTTAAAAATTAGAGTTTTTAAGAATTAGAATAACCGCGCAGTGTATTGGATACATACAATCATTTTTACATAGGATTTCAAAATGTATAACGATCAGATAAGTTATTCAAATTAGTTTTATCAACTTATCAGTTCAAACAATTTTGGTCAAATGAAAATTTGACACTATTCGTCGAAATTGTAAATTTGAGATAAGTATTTGAATACGACCTATTAAATAGTTAAGATAAGGTTAGTGAACTTTTAGAATTGATTTAAAATTTAATTATATTAAAATTCGATATTTTAATATTATTTTAATAGCCTAGGAAATAGAATTTTTAAAGACAATATCGAAATTCGACAAAGCCAATTTTATCGGATCAGGAACGTCAAGATATGGTAGGGTTTCAAATTACGCGTCAAACGGAGTTAGTATGCAGGCATGCGAAATTTAAGTGCAAACCGATTGATAATTTGAACTCGAATTGAGCTCGAACGGGCAATTTTTGAGCAAATGGACTCGAAATTCGACGAAATCAGTTTCATTGGAAATGTATCTAAAAAATATAGTATGATTCCAAATTTCATCGAAAGCGGAATCAGTATGTGGTTACATGAGTAGATAACGCGTAATAGACTGAACGTATTTTAAGTTTGCGTTCACGCCTTGAACTTGCTATCTCCAAAGCGTGTTTCTTTCGAGGTGTCATGCAATGAAGGCCTCCTGATTTGCTTTCTCCCTTATGCTAGATGAATGACACCTATGTGATCCATGGCAACCAAAATTGCCTATAAATACCAAGCCTTACACCACTTTTCACTTTGCTTTTCCCTTTCCTTTCTTCCTCCAACCCGCCGGCCATGGACCTCAACCACCACCACCAGCTCCTCCCCTCTCCCCCTCCTCCAAAGTGGAGCCCCACCACCTCCATATCTCTAAAACACCCAAAAACCCATTTTTACCCCTAAAGCCATATACTTTAGCCTCCTTCACCTCAAAATTCACCTCCACCCGCCACCACCTGGCCCTAGCCCCCACGGTAACGCCTTAGCCCCTACAGCCCTACGGACCCCACCTCCTCGAACCCCGATCCCCGTTCGCCTCAAATCCCTTTCTGTTCGCTCCAAAAAACCAAAAATAGCTCCACTTTATTCGCTCGAATTTCCGAAACTCAAATAGCGTCGAACCTCTGTCAAATTTTTTTCGGAAATATTTTGATGATACCGAAAGGCAGCCGAAATCATCCGAAATAGTTAAGACGCTCTTCGATTGATGTTAAGAGTTGTGGAAACCAATGGTGAGAACACTAACCTTTGTTTATAAAGATGTGGTAACTCTTAACTCACACTTGTTGACTAGTTTGGTTAGAAATAGTTAATGACGTTTATGTAGTTAGAAATAGTTAATGATGTTTTTGTAGTGATAAATAGTTAAGTGATGGATTACTTGATGTTAAATAGTGAGAACATATGAATTGAAAATAAGGGCAAGTTAATTATTAACTATTATTGTGAACTCGATTGAGTTATATATTGATGTTTGGTTAATACTATGGGTTAATGCTGTGGTTTAATGATGTTAGACATGAAAAAGATTTGATTTTCAAGTGAAGTTGATGTAGTAACTTGAGGTATGACACTTAGAACCGATATAGTTGACATTGGAATTGAATTGAACCTTAAGTGGTCATTAGAAAGAAATTAACTAAGTATTGGTTATTGGATGTTAGTATGAACCCTTTTTGATATGATAGTGATAAATTCTTATGTTGATATGATTATGTATATTGCGGTTAATCTGTTGATCGACAAAACAATATATGCGTTAATGGTTTAAGGCATATATGGTATATACCACGATAAGTGGATTGGATGTTATATTGGTTGTTAACATGTGGTATATAGTTAATAAACCGTTTGAAATAGAATCCTCTTTGATTTTATTTATAATCAAAGTTTGGTCCGAATAGAACTCATCGCGTAGCGGCAGTTCGCAAACTTCGACCCGTAACTTCGAACTGACGTACCGGAAGATCCAACCATTGGATCTTCCAAAAATGAAAAACGTTGGGTTCGAAATGAAAAGAGCTTTCAAATGATATGTAGAGTAGTGAAATCCAACAGTAGATCTTAAGATCAGTTCAAACCAAATTTGAATAAAAACATCTCCAATGTAGTTTAGGATCCGAAATGGGATCTGACTGACATGACTATTTTTAAATAAATAAAAATAAGGAAAAATTAAGATAAATCATAATAAATGATTAAAAATAAATTTGGATTGAATATACTAAGTTTGGAAAGTTAAAAGGCTATATTGGGAAAATGAGCCGTTTAAGCAATTTTATTTGTGACGCTTTGTTTTGCGATAGTATTAGAACTCATTTAAATTTTGGATGGATGGTTATGAAAGATGATTCATAAAAGAATATGAAATGAAATGTTTGGTTTCAGATAGCAGAAAATATTTGAAAATAAATATTATGAAGATGACAAATAATTTATAAAGGTTGTTTTATAAACAAAGAGAATTTCGATGGCTTAGATCTCAATGTTTAAATGATTTAGAAAGAAACAATACTATGGTTTGAAAGTACTTATGACTATTATTGCGAAATGATTTATCACTTCGGAAACCTTCATTTTATATAGAAAGATCATTTCAACATTACAACCATTATAACTGCTTCATATGGATTTGTTTAGGCCGACCTCAAGTTCAATTCATAAAACATAATAGATATGTATTTGTAATTGTTGATGATTTTTATAAACATACTTGGATGACTTTTATGAAAAATAAAAGTGAAACTTTCGATCATTTTAAAACTTTGGTCAAATAATTCAAAATTTAAAAGGATTAAATATAGAAAATATAAGAAGTGATCATGGAGGAGAGTTCGAAAACGGAATATTTGATAAACATTGTAAAAAGAAAGGTATTTTCCATAATTTTTCATTTTCCAAAACTCCACAATAAAATGGAGTTGTAGAATAGAAAAACAGAACACTATAGAAATGTGCCAAAACTTTACTAAATGGAAGCACGTTATCTAAACATTTTTGGGCAAAAGCAGTTGCAACAGCCTGTTATGTTTAAATCGTGTGTCTATGTGACCTCTTATGGAAAATACTCCTTACGAACTTTTTAATGGTACAAAACCAATTATTTCATATTTCAAAATCTTTGGTTCAAAATGTTTTGTTTTAAACACAAGAGATCGACTTGAAAATTAAATTCAAAAATTGATGAAGGAATATTTCTAGCATATTCGGATCGATGCAAAGCATATCATATTTTTAATAAAAAACAAACAAAATTGAAGAAACCCTTTACGTATCTTTTGACGGAAATTTTAATCAAGATTCATATAATAATACAAACGAATTTTTGTATAGTAATTTTAGAGAAGACCAAAACTTTATCCATACAAATAACAATGAAAATACCATTAGTAATAACGTAGACAATGAAAATAATATTCAAGATGAAAACACTAGTCATAATACTGGAGAAGTTGAAAACATTGTTCATAATACTAGAGAAGATGAAAATATTATTCATAATAATAATGAATTAAGATATCCACCCAAAATATTATTGGATCACCTAGTTTAGAATATTATTGGAGATATAACTTCAAATGTAAGAACTATGATTTAATTAAATCTAGTAAGTCACGTTGCTTTTCTTTCTAATATAGAACCCAAAAATGCAAAAGAAGCCTCTACTGGTGATAATTGGATTATAGCTATGCAAGAAGAGCTTAATCAATTTGAATGCAATAAAGTTTGTAAATTAGTTTCTAGACCAAGTGATCAAGTTGTCTTTTATACGAAATGAGTTTATAAAAGCAAAGTTGTCGAAGTATGAAATTCAACTAGAAATAAAGCAAGAGTATGGAAAACATCACCCAAGGCAAATTCCTTTAAGGAAGTCCGTTTTAGAGTAAATTTTCCCTTACCTTCAACCTTCGATGTGAATGAAATACCCACGAAGAATTGTTTATCATCAGTAGCAGCTTTGTAAATTGTAAACATCAACTTGTTCACACATATATGGCGAGTTGTCCTAGTGTCTATGTAACGACCCGCATTCTACGCATTATAGGATCGTAGGATATTTATTTCTATCACATACGAAGTCGTATGGTCATGTAACTTTGGGAGACGACTATTGGGGTCATTTCCCATGTTCATGATTTTTCCCGATTTATAAATGACCATTTTACCCCTAGTTATCACTGTTTTGGCCATAACTTTTGACTGGAAAGGAATTTTGACCGGAAATCACTTCCATTGGCTCCGGATGATGGTTTCTCTTTCCGTAGAGTGGTCACATTAGCCAAACGGACTCACCGTTTGGGAGATATGGCTGAAATAAGTTTCAGATGGTGAAAAACAGCTTAATTGGGCTTTACCGGGTGATTAGCAGCTTGGCCCAAGGGGAATTTCGGGTTTAGGGGGATATAGGTGCTGATTAGGGTTAGAAAACATTTCTTTAGACATTTTCCAGCCGCCACTTTCATTTCCCTTAACCTAGCCATGGCCTCCACTCTCTAAATCTCTCTAAAACACCCAGAAATCACCTTCTAATTGAAGATTAGGCTTAGCAAACATTAAATTAAGAAGAAAAAGCACCAAAGCAAGGTTGGAGCTGTTGTATAAGATTGGAAACAGCGCCAAATCAGAGAATATTTCGGTTTTGGGGTTCTAGTTGTGGCAAAGGTGAGTGATTTGCATAGTTTTTGCACTAATTACGGTGATTAAGGGTAATTAGTGAAGATTAGCGAATTTATACGTAAATAAATTCTGGAAAAATTCTTAAAATTCTAAAATAGTGTTTTAAGGCTCTGTTAGAAATTTGGGTTAATTTCGATGTGTTTTGCTAATCGTATGCTTAAACATGATTAAGAGGGATTATAGGAAAATGTGAAGTTTTAGCCACTTTTGATCCATTTTGGTTCATTTGAATTGTTGTTAGGTGTTTGTGGTTGTTCTTACATGTTGTTATGACTATTTGACATGAATTGTGATTGATTAGAATAGTTAGATTTGTCAAAAACATCGTCGAACGGCGTAAACAAGTTGCTGGAAAAGTTGCAGAAAGTTGTGCAGGGCTTCGGATCGGATCGGATGAGGGCTCGGATCGGATATGTGAACTGGGCAAGAAACCCGACCCGAACCGGAGTTTGGCACATAGGAGGCTTGGCGAGAAGGAAGGCCGTCTTCTTAGAGTTGGAGTGGACAAGGGGATCGGATCGGAAGAATAATTGGAGGCCAGATCGGATCGACTTGGAGACGTAGGGATCGGATCGGAATACGTGAGGAAATGAGCCAGCGGATCGGAGCACTGGAAGGAAGGACACCCGACCCGACCCGGAGGAGGACACCGACCCGACCCGAAGTGGAGTACCCGACCCGAACCGAATGGAAAGATGACAAGGAAGGAGGACCGACCCGAACCAATGAAGGTGATGACTCCCGACCCGAACCGATGAAGGTGATGACTACCGAACCGAACCGTATTATAGGGCTGCTACTGCACGACAACTCTTCTGAAGACCCACTCCAATTCGACCAAACCCGAGATGCAAAGGAAGTCCAAATGAGAAGTTAGAGCTTAAGATTCAGATGGGAATCAACGAGTTCGCTTCATGGTTGGGCTTTGCTGCGGGACGCGTGCCAAGGAGTTATCGACGTCTATAGCTTTGGACCACTATGGTAGGAGGTGCGAAGGCGGATTCAGGGCCATTATGGCATCGGTAGAACCAAGGGCTACGACCAATGAAGTGGGTCATTGAAATGTTTGGTCATGACTCCAAGTGTTTGGCTTGGTCACAGTAGGGTTTCTACAAGTCGGGATTCGTCGTTACCTCAGTGTGTCTAGTATTCCAAAGTGGTAGATGTCGTACGCTTTACGCACTGAGTGAGAGATGTGAGGATGGTTGCTATGGATGATTTGTTTGCTATCATTGTGACATGCACACCCCACCCCCGTATTCTTACACTATTTATTATGGCACCTTGGAGTATTGTACGGTATGTGGTACTAACTCTTTGGTTGCAGGTCCAGGTTCAGGTATGGTTTAGTATACCTGATATTATTCTGTTTAGATGCTTATCGCTCATACCAGGCTTTATGTCTGACCCAGAGTTTTATGTCTCCTCTTATTACTCTGGGTGCTCACACGAGCAGACTAGAGACAGGTTAGCTGGTGATGCACGGGTAGATGATCCGAAGACGAGCAGGAGGCTTCCACGTACTATATGCATAATATTCTCCCTGTGTTGTTGAAGATCACTGTTTGGGCATTGTTGGTGTATCTTCTACTTTAGCTTTCTTTTGTTTAGAGACAGTAAATTTGGAAAATTGTAATAAGCTGTATTTGGATTTCCGCTGCTTTGATGATTGATGTTGATTTTAGTTATCAGCTTATGCACTGTCTCGCCTGTTTTATGTCAAGTATGTTATTATTATATTTTATCCCATGCGCTGTGAGACATTCTACAGATTCTTTGATTAGTTCATTCTCCTCTTTCTTTTCTTCTGACGACCGTCCCATGCTAGTCGGGCACGTGTACAGCGCACTTTTGGAGTAAATGTCGGTTGGTGCGGGGCGGGCCGTCACACTTGGTATCAGAGCGAGGTTGCGTAGTTAACCTAGGGAAGTTATCAGGGAGAGATAATATACGTATACGAGAGAGCGTATTTGTGATTACTTTGGTTTTTAAAAGCTACATATATATATATATACTATTAGTAGTATAAGGATGAAGTCGTACTGCACTAGCACCACTATGGAGTCGTTAATCATTTCCTTTTTCAGATTGACGATAAGCCGATATGTTAGAGGTGCCGGTAGGTGAGCCAATAATGGGAATGCTGCTGACATGAGGACGATGTTTACTGACCTCATGAGAGAGATGCTTAGAGATGTGCAGAGGGCAGCTCCCAATGGTGGAAATGGTGGTGGTCCAATAGTGCAGGCGCCAAGAGTCGACTTCGCCAAGCTGAATAAGGATTATACTAGCCTTGGTGGGAAGCCGTTCCACGGAACGGAGTCGGCCACGGATGTTCAGGATTGGTTGGATAGTTGCGAACGTATCTTCGAGGATTTGGGTATCGAGGATGCGATGAAGAGAAAGCTAGCGTCCCGTCAGCTGCAAGGGCGGGCAATGAATTGGTGGAATGCTATAAAGGCAGCTACTCCCGAAGATCAGATTACTTGGGAGCAGTTTAAAGCTCGCTTCAGTGAGAAGTTCATCCAGCTGCTCAGAAGTCAATGCTGTTTAAGAAATTCTTGGAGCTCAAGCAGAATGGCAGAGCTGTCTCGGAATATATTGCTGAATTTGACACTTTGTCAAAAT
This sequence comes from Allium sativum, assembly GCA_030737875.1. Taxonomy (NCBI): domain Eukaryota; kingdom Viridiplantae; phylum Streptophyta; class Magnoliopsida; order Asparagales; family Amaryllidaceae; genus Allium; species Allium sativum. The sequence goes on from CM060913.1 coordinate 1,016,356,048, forward strand.
ATGGGTTATCTCTTATTGATACTGCCGAGAAAAAGAATGAGAAATTCATAACTGGTTTGGATCAGTACTTGGGGGAAAAACTTATTAACCACATCGATGAGACGTTTGAATCGATTGTGGGGAAAGCATTAAGATCAGAAAGTCTCTACCCTAAGTCGAAGACTGAGGTTGCATCTGCAGAAGAGCCAAAGCCACAAGCAAGTGGTGGAGGCAAGGGTGGTTCCCAGAATAAAAGAAAGCAGAATCAGGCTAAGGATGGCCAGAAGAAAAAGAATAAGCAAGATGTTGAGTGCTTCAGCTGTGGTAAGAAGGGCCATTATGCTAGTAATTGTCGGGCCAAGCCAGCGGATAGGAAGTGCTTCAACTGTGGCCAAATGGGACATCACAAGGACAAGTGTCCACAGCCCCCTAAGGAAAAGCAAATGGTGAAAGCATATGCTCTTAATGCTATTCCTTCTTCGTCGAATGCCCCAACTGCGGCGGAGAAGGGAAAGAATGTCGTCATTCAAGGTATGCTTTCTGTTTATGATGTTCCTGTTAGAGTTTTGTTTGATACCGGAGCTTCCAGTTCTTTCATATCTAGTGACCTGGTAGATAGGTTGGGATTGGAGCCCGAGATTGTCGATAGACCTTTAGTAGTGACGAACCCGATTGGTGGTTCGACTAGCCTTAGCATGATTTGTCGTAATGTGGTCTTATCGAGTCATGGATGCATGTTTGTTTGTGATTGCTTTGTTTTGGGCTTTACTGGGTTTGGCATTATTTTGGGAGTAGATTGGCTCCAAAGATACGGGGTGGTGGTAGACTGTGAGGGCTTGTTGGTGACAGCTAGAGCGGATGGTGGGCGGAGGATAGTGTTTGGTGGTCTACCCAGTAAGGGGGTATTGGCTAGTTTTCTAAACTCCCTCGACATTCCGCATAGTGAGTTGTCAGGTTTGCCCGTGGTTGGCCAGTATCCGGAGGTTTTCGAAGAAGTGACCGGACTTCCACCACACCGAGAGATTGAGTTTCGTATTGATTTGGTAAAGGATGCCAGGCCTATAGTGATGCCACTTCGTCGTATGGCACCAAGGGAGCAGCGAGAGCTCGAGGTGCAAGTCAACGATCTTTTGAAGAAGGGATTTATCAGAAGGAGTGTTTCTGAATGGGGAGCACCAGTTGTGTTTGCTACCAAGGCGGATGGTTCCCTTCGTTTGTGTGTAGACTACCGCGAGTTGAATAAAGTGACGAGGAAGAACAAGTATCCTCTACCGCGGATAGATGATTTGTTTGATCAGTTGAGTGACGCGAGAGTATTTTCTCAGTTGGATCTCGCGACAGGTTTTCATCAGCTTAGAGTGGAAGCTGAGAGTATAGCTAAAACGGCATTTCGGACGCCGTCTGGGTTTTATGAGTGGTTGGTCATGCCATTCGGGCTGACCAATGCCCCAGCATATTTTGTGGATCATATGAATAGGGTATTCAGAGATCAGTTGAATAAGTTTGTCCTTGTGTTCGTTGATGATATTTTGGTCTATTCGAGGACAGAGGAAGAACACAAGGAACATTTAAGAATAGTGATGGAGGTGTTGAGAAAACACCAGTTGAAAGCAAAGTTTTCGAAGTGTCACTTCTGGAAGAGGGAAGTGAGGTTCTTGGGCCATGTTGTATCAGAGAATGGTATTGCCGTGGACCCGGCAAAGGTGGCTACGGTACAGGATTGGCCTACGCCCAAGAATGCAACAGATGTAAGAAGTTTCTTGGGATTAGCGGGATATTATCGTAAGTTTATCCAAGGTTTCTCCAAGATAGCAACACCATTGACCCAGTTGACCAAGAAGAATCAAGCTTTTGTCTGGGATGGAAGGTACGAGGATGCATTCAAGAGTCTAAAGGACAAGTTGACAAGCGCACCAGTGTTAGTCATTCCTAAAGGGAATGAAGAGATGACGGTATACACGGATGCCTGTGGTACCGGACTGGGTGCTGTATTGATGCAAGGCGGTAGGGTTGTAGCTTACGCAAGTCGGCAGTTGAAACCGCACGAGAGAAGATACCCTACCCATGATTTAGAGTTGGCAGCAATCGTGTTCGCGTTAAAGATGTGGAGACACTATCTCTTGGGAGAAAGATTTGAGCTGTTTACTGATCATAAGTCGTTAAAGTATCTCTTCTCTCAGAAAGATCTGAATCTCCGTCAGCAGAGATGGTTGGAGTTCTTAGCTTCCTATGATTTTGACATCGCATACACACCAGGAAAGGGCAATGCGGTGGCTGATGCATTGAGTAGAAGACATGCCAGCTTAGGGGCTATGTTCCTTGAATGGAAGCAACTGGAGTTTATCACGGGGTTTGATTTCAGACCAAAGTGCAAATTGGATCCAGAAATGTTAGCAAGTTTGACGATCAGACCCACTTTGATTGAGCGGATCGGCTCTAGTCAGAGGGACGATCCTAACCTATTGGAAATCATCTCCAAGTTAGAGATGGGTATCGATGAGGAGATGAACAAGTATGGGCTTGATCGAGATAGATGGCTTAGAAAGAATGGAAAGCTTGTTGTACCCAATGTCAGTGGATTGAGGGATGAAGTGCTTAGAGAATGTCATCACTCAAAGCTGACTATACACCCCGGTGGTAATAAGATGTATCGAGATATGAAGCAGACCTACTACTGGGAAGGAATGAAAAGAGACGTTGGGAAGTTTATATCCAAATGCATGAATTGCCAGCTAGTTAAAGCCGAGCAAAAGAAGCCTAGTGGTTTGTTACAGCCATTAGAAATTCCCGAATGGAAATGGGAGCAAGTCTCGATGGATTTCATCGATGGTTTACCAAGGACTAGATCGGGATATGATAGTATTTGGGTGATTGTAGACCGACTGACTAAAAGTGCAAGGTTTATACCAGTCAAATCGACCAGAACGGCAGCTAAGTTAGCTGAATTATATGTGAAGTGGGTGGTGAGATTTCATGGAGTACCCAAAAGCATTGTGAGCGACCGAGACCCGTTGTTCACTAGTGGGTTTTGGAAGAGCTTACAAGAGGCTCTAGGGTCAGAGTTACATCTCAGTACCGCATATCATCCTCAGACCAACGGTCAGACGGAGAGGGTGAATCGTATTTTGGAAGATCTCTTGAGAGCATGTATATTGGATTTTGGTGGATCATGGGATGACCATTTGCATCTAGTAGAGTTTGCATATAATAATAGCTACCAATCCAGTATCGGTATGGCTCCGTTTGAAGCTTTGTACGGAAGACCATGCAACTCACCATCATGTTGGATAGAGACTGGCGAGAAGTTTGTGCTTGGACCAGATGTGGTGAGAGAAACGTCGGATAAGATCAAGATCATTCAACAACGAATGAAGGCTGCCCAAGATAGGCAGAAGAGTTATGCTGATAAGAGGAGAAGAGACTTAAAATTCTCCGTTGGCGACTTGGTGTTTGTCAAGATTTCTCCGTTGAAGAGCGTAATACGATTTGGCAGGAGAGGCAAGTTGGCACCAAGGTTTGTTGGCCCATTCCCTGTTCTTGAACTAGTCGGGAATTTGGCATATAGAATTGACTTACCAGAGAAGATGGCGGGAGTTCATAACGTATTTCATGTTTCCCAACTAAGGAAGTTCGTTCACGACTCAAATATGACTATTTCACCTGATCAGTTAGAGGACTTCGAAGTAGAACCCGAGGCGGTTGGGAACCGTAAGCCGGCCCGTATTGTCGAGCACGACATGAAGCAACTTCGAAGGAAGGCGGTGAAGCTAGTCAAGGTACAGTGGAGCGAGGACGAGAGTGATTGTACTTGGGAGACAGAGGAGGACATTAGGAACACACACCCAGAACTCTTTGCCTGGTAAGATTTTGACTTTGATTTAGTTTTCCGCATGCTAGGATAGGCTTGTTTGCTTGTTTTGCATGTTTGATTGTTGTATGTGGTTGTTAGGCATGCGGGATCCTTTGTATGTTTTGGGTTAAGGAATTTCGGGGACGAAATTTCTTAAGGGGGGGAGAGTGTAACGACCCGCATTCTACGCATTATAGGATCGTAGGATATTTATTTCTGTCACATACGAAGTCGTATGGTCATGTAACTTTGGGAGACGACTATTGGGGTCATTTCCCATGTTCATGATTTTTCCCGATTTTTAAATGACCATTTTACCCCTAGTTATCACTGTTTTGGCCATAACTTTTGATTGGAAAGGAATTTTGACCTGAAACCACTTCCATTGGCTCCGGATGATGGTTTCTCTTTCCGTAGAGTGGTCACATTAGCCAAACGGACTCACCGTTTGGGAGATATGGCTGAAACAAGTTTCAGATGGTGAAAAACAGCTTAATTGGGCTTTACCGGGTGATTAGCAGCTTGGCCCAAGGGGAATTTCGGGTTTAGGGGGATATAGGTGCTGATTAGGGTTAGAAAACATTTCTTTAGACATTTTCCAGCCGCCACTTTCATTTCCCTTAACCTAGCCATGGCCTCCACTCTCTAAATCTCTCTAAAACACCCAGAAATCACATTCTAATTGAAGATTAGGCTTAGCAAACATTAAATTAAGAAGAAAAAGCACCAAAGCAAGGTTGGAGCTGCTGTATAAGATTGGGAACAGCGCCAAATCAGAGAATATTTCGGTTTTGGGGTTCTAGTTGTGGCAAAGGTGAGTGATTTGCATAGTTTTTGCACTAATTACGGTGATTAAGGGTAATTAGTGAAGATTAGCGAATTTATACGTAAATAAATTCTGGAAAAATTCTTAAAATTCTAAAATAGTGTTTTAAGGCTCTGTTAGAAATTTGGGTTAATTTCGATGTGTTTTGCTAATCGTATGCTTAAACATGATTAAGAGGGATTATAGGAAAATGTGAAGTTTTAGCCACTTTTGATCCATTTTGGTTCATTTGAATTGTTGTTAGGTGTTTGTGGTTGTTCTTACATGTTGTTATGACTATTTGACATGAATTGTGATTGATTAGAATAGTTAGATTTGTCAAAAACATCGTCGAACGGCGTAAACAAGTTGCTGGAAAAGTTGCAGAAAGTTGTGCAGGGCTTCGGATCGGATCGGATGGGGGCTCGGATCGGATATGTGAACTGGGCAAGAAACCCGACCCGAACCGGAGTTTGGCACATAGGAGGCTTGGCGAGAAGGAAGGCCGTCTTCTTAGAGTTGGAGTGGACAAGGGGATCGGATCGGAAGAATAATTGGAGGCCAAATCGGATCGACTTGGAGACGTAGGGATCGGATCGGAATACGTGAGGAAATGAGCCAGCGGATCGGAGCACTGGAAGGAAGGACACCCGACCCGACCCGGAGGAGGACACCGACCCGACCCGAAGTGGAGTACCCGACCCGAACCGAATGGAAAGATGACAAGGAAGGAGGACCGACCCGAACCAATGAAGGTGATGAATCCCGACCCGAACCGATGAAGGTGATGACTACCGAACCGAACCGTATTATAGGGCTGCTACTGCACGACAACTCTTCTGAAGACCCACTCCAATTCGACCAAACCCGAGATGCAAAGGAAGTCCAAATGAGAAGTTAGAGCTTAAGATTCAGATGGGAATCAACGAGTTCGCTTCATGGTTGGGCTTTGCTGCGGGACGCGTGCCAAGGAGTTATCGACGTCTATAGCTTTGGACCACTATGGTAGGAGGTGCGAAGGCGGATTCAGGGCCATTATGGCATCGGTAGAACCAAGGGCTACGACCAATGAAGTGGGTCATTGAAATGTTTGGTCATGACTCCAAGTGTTTGGCTTGGTCACAGCAGGGTTTCTACAAGTCGGGATTCGTCGTTACCTCAGTTTGTCTAGTATTCCAAAGTGGTAGATGTCATACGCTTTACGCACTGAGTGAGAGATGTGAGGATGGTTGCTATGGATGATTTGTTTGCTATCATTGTGAGATGCACACCCCACCCCCGTATTCTTACACTATTTATTATGGCACCTTGGAGTATTGTACGGTATGTGGTACTAACTCTTTGGTTGCAGGTCCAGGTTCAGGTATGGTTTAGTATACCTGATATTTATATATATGCAAAAGCATTAAGTACGAGTTTTATATGCCATTTTAGAGTCATCTGCTATATCCTGCAGTTTTCTTACTTTATACCCACTACAACATTTTGCAACTTTGCAGCATTGAACTCGTAGAGTGCTTTATCGGCACAACTTCTAAGTAAGCATTTTGAAATTGGGGAATTTTTCTACTATTAACTTCTTCCTTACTTCATCTTCTGTCTTGTACTTTTTATCCAAGCCCGTCCACAATTCTTTGGACGTCGATGCAGTAAATAAAAATTGTATAGACTATTGTCAAGTTCATTGTAGATATAATTTTTCATATAAAGTTAGAGCTCTTCCGTACATTCAGGGCATCTACTTTAGTGGCATCGGGTTACAGGTCTGCAATCTTTAGAGCATCTTCACTTAGGCACTTTGCAGGCGTTATTGACATCAGAAAGAATATCATCTTTTGGCCATCTCTTAAAATCTACTTTGGTGAACTTCTATGACCTTTCTCCATGATATAGCACCACCAATGGAATCATTGCTGCAGGCTAGGTCATAGTTTAGTTGATACTTTTCTCAGACATCGTCGTCTACAACAGCAACCAACAATAAATATTGTTTCAAGATTGTTAGAAAATATGAAATATACATCACAAACTATCACAACTATGTTGTAGAATATTTTTTGCGAATATTTTGCAAAACTGAACTTAATTATGTTATAGAAAAATTATTTGCAAAGATTTTGCAAAAACCGTTGTAAAAATGTTAGTGAACAAACAATTATAGCACCTTCCAGATTGATTACCTTTCATTATATCTGAATCCCGAATAATTTTTTTTCTTGAAACAATATTGCTTTTTCTATGACATAAAAGGGTGATGAAAAATTATTTCTCAAGAAAAAAATGTACCAGCTTTGCAAAATAACGTTGGAATTTTATAGAAGACGACTAACGTAGGAGAAGCAATAAAGAACAAAGTACAAGGAGGAATGAAAACATAATTCAAAATTATTTAAATTGATGATTATGTTCTCATACATTTGGATTTTAAATGACTGTAACGCTTGAAAATATTGCAATCTTTTTACCAAGTGCCTCTAACCCATCCATTCAGTAGATGTGGATGCCGGTGTGGGTGCAGAAACGAATTCAGGTACACATGCTTGCGAGGCCAATCGATAAGATTGGTTTGCTTTTATGTATCTCTTTGTCCCATGGAAACTATAATAGTGTCCTCATCTTGATATATAAACGTATTTATTATTAAATACCAAGATGTGTTACTATTCACGTTTCTAGGCATTTAGTATCGTTTATTTTCAATACATTCACATTTCTCTATCTAATACTCATTCATTTTCAACTGTTGCAACATTGTAATTGTTGACGTCAAAAGTTGGTCACTAGTGACGGCCAACCTCCAATCGTGTGTAGAACACACGAATATCAATCTCATAGTATGGTAAAGTAAGTAAAAACAGGGAGCACACACAAAATATTTATAGTGGTTTGGCAAAATCGGTGTCCACGTCCACTTTATATCTATTGATTTTTTTTAGGATTGCAAAGTAGAATCGGCTTTTCTTAGTGGAAGAGAAGTAGAGATTATAATATTTTTGTAGTACTTTGAGTGGATGATTGGAAGCTTTCCAGTATACCGAGCGTGGGTTGGAAGTGGAGAATTCAACCTCTCCTTCCATTTTCGGTAATGGGGTATTTATAGTTATAGAAGAATGATGAGTTTCGTGCTACACGGCTTACCTTTTTTAGGGAGCTTGGACATGTGGAGCTCGATCCGGCTGAATAGTTGCGGCGATGGGACCCGGTTTACTGGTGAGTAATAGTTCTCTCATGAAATGTGGCTTGCGTGACACTTGAACTATGGTGTATCAAAAGCAGTGTTTTGGTCGGATGTGCTTGACAACTTTAATTGCCTTGAGAATTGGATTTCCTTGGATAAATCATTTGGATATTTCCAAGTAAATCAGATCGATCCAAATTTCAAGGAGAGGTCGACTCGATCGATTGAGAGAGCGATTATGCAGGGAAGAGATATGACGTTGCTGGAAGGAATCTAGATCGGGCCGAGCCTTGTTTGGACTTTCTAGAGTTAAAGGGTTGTTCGTTGGGATTGGTTGGTACTGTATAACAAGCCTTGTGCCATTGGGCTTCGATCTATGGAGCCGTGACAGCTTGTGCTAAAAAGTTGGTCAACACTTTGCCCTCCAGAATACATCTTTCTTAGTAAAGGGAGATATGTTCTGGATCTTCTAAAGAACGTTGCATCGGAGTTCAATGTGCATATTAGCTATGGTCAAGCTGAACCATATTAAGGCCAGAAAACCGACGATCCCAATGGTTGTATTAAGGCTAGAAAACGAAGATCAGTGTAGATCGTATTAAGGCCAGAAAACCGACGATCACCGAAGATCGTGTTAAAGCCAGGTATATTACGGGATTAGTTGACAGACTTTGTCATAATGTCCAATGCCTGTAAAGGTAGTATGGGCCATTCTCGGTCTAGAGATGGCTGCGAGCTTGATCAGGAAATAGTGGTGAGTATTAACCATACTCGGCCAAAAGAGTTGGCGAGTATAAGTCATATTCGGCTTTGCCTGGTGAGATGGTATAGTCGGTTGTTTCAAGATTTCTAAGGTCGGATCTTGACCATGTTTTCATAAGTAATCAATAGGTTCGTGCTTTTGAAAATGTATTGTGAAGTTTGGCGAGTGGCAGTTTTCACTCGGCTGAAAGTGGGGGTGAGTATTAATTATACTCGGCTTACGGAAGTGGCGAGTATTGAGCATACTCGGCTTATGGAGTCTTAATCGTACTCGACATATGGAGTCGATTGGATATGGTGGCGAGTATCAAGCATACTTAGCTTTTGGAAGGTGGGTCATACTCGGCTCGTGGAGTTGGCTTAGATATGGTGGTAGACATTGACCGCAGCTTAGAGGCGGTGGCTAGCACTGACCATATTTGGATCGACGATCGTCAATCATACTCGGCTTAGGATCATTTCTAACACACTCTTTGCTCGAGAAAGAAACTTTATTGCTGCTAAAGAACTATTACAGAAAGATGGAACATAAATTCTAAGTGGGGAGATAGCTGAATCCAAAGCATGTCTAGGAGCTAATTCCGTATGTATGTACTTCAACATACCCACATTATTGAAAGAAAACACTAAAAATACATTTCTTGCATCTTTAAGAAATGAAAAAAAATCTAACTCTTGCTAATTGATGATGATGTCGCGATTGCTGGGCTCAGGGTCCTTTCCGTTTCTCAAAGCTTGAGGACCGACCTGAGGAGCTGGGGCAGAAGATTGTGGCGGCACGACCTGTGTAGGTTTCTTGACAAACTAGGGCAGTTCTCCACGCCTGACCCTATCCTCGATGAGATTTCGCAAGTACTTGCATTAACTGGTGTCGTGTCCTGCCATGCTGTGGCACATGCAGTGCTTTCCAGAGTTGAGTTCCTTTTGGGTCATCTCCATTCGAGGAGGTTTTGGGAAGGGTAAAGTTCCTCGCATGTCCAGGTAGATGTCGAGTAGGGAGAAGTTGAGCTCGGTGTATTGATCATATTTGTTCTATCTCCAGGGTCGCACGTTGTGGTCGTTCTGTTCCGAGACTTTTCCTGAGACTTTCCCTTTGCTCTGGCCATTGGTGTTGGATGGACCTCCGTCCTTGGTGGCAAGCACCTCGAAGCTTTCCATCTCGATGCTAGTGTCCTCTTATCGGAGGAATCGGTCTTCTTCGGCATAGAAGTCGTCGATGTCTTTGGGGGGATCCGTGGTTAAAGATATCCTGAATTATGATCGGTTCTGAACACCTGTAATGACAGTCATAAGCACCATCGACAGCTCGGGTCGATCGGTTGATGCTACGGCCAAGTTGAATCTCCTAGGAAGAATCGGAGAGTCTCACCAGGTCTCTTTTTTATGGTGGTAAGGAACATGACGCTCTTTGGTAGGGAGATGTGGACTCTGAGTTCCTCGATGAAGCGGTTTACCAACATATTTCAGTTGTTGATCGACTCAGTTGTTAGCTATCGGAACCACATTCCAGCTATGTCGGTGAGGAAGAGAGGGAAGCACTTGGCCATGACGTTGGTTGATGCAGAAAGCGCTTCCATGTGGCATATGTATCGCATGAGATGAACGGTTGTGTCGGTCCGGCCATTGTAGGGCTCTATGGCCGGAAACTTGAAGTATGGAGGATTTCAAAACACTACAAGAAAACACTGATTTAGCATCAAAAATTTAGAAGCGGAAATTTCCGTCCCTAATTTGCAACGGATTTCCATGTGATCTGCAAGGGATAGATTTTTGTTTTTTCAACTCTTTTTTCTTTTATTTATTACCGTCGTCTTCTGTCATCCCTCAGTAAGCCATTGCAAATTGCGTCAAATCACCGACGGAAAATTTCTGTTGCTATTTTCCGCTGCAAATCCGGCCAGAATACCGACAAATATTTATAGAAACTATTTTGTGGCAGAAATCTGACAGATTTGAAAGTGATGTTTTTTTTAAGGTATACAGAGGGCAATCCACATCCTCACACCACTGTTAATTTGAGCCATTAAGATCGAACTATCTAACGGTTGTAATAGGTCATCTGCATCAAATTGGAAAACCAACAAATCTATTAAACATAGCACTAAAACGTGTTGCTCCTTTTTTTCTCTTCACCCTTCTTCCTCACTTCCCACACTCACTTTCCCTTTTAGAAAACCAACCGATACCAAATCCCTAATCTACGTCCTTTAAGATCTTTCCTCCTATCAATGTCGCATAAATAACCGAGCTTCTCAAATCTGGAGCCGATAACGTCCAAACTAATCCCTCTACGTTCTCTTCTACTCTGATTTATCTCTTCAATACTTTTGCCTCCCCAAATAACTACTATTATTTCATTTGCCTTACCTCCCTAAATAGTTCCTCTCTAATTTTCAACAAGGCATCTAATTTCACCGACGACCCACTGTAGGCGACGGTTGGCCAACGAAGCGAAGTTTATCTCTTAAATCCTACCGTCAATCATGGTGACGAGGTATTAATTTTTATTAATTTTGTCTTACCACTCATTATTATTTATATCTTTGTTCGTACGATTGCAAGTACGACCACCGTTTGTTGATTTTGTGTTAAATGGATACCAATCAGTAAGGAAAAAAGGACCTGCTGGTGAATTGTAAACATTATTTTTGGTTTTAACATGTTACACAGTATAAGTGATGCAGTAACACCTTTACAAATATAGGTGGATAGGCCCAGATTTTTCAGGTTTTATATGTAGTATAATTATATCATATTCTAGTTCATCCAATATATTTTTGGAAGTTGATTTTCTTTGCCTATGTCCTCAGATAATGGTAAAATACCAAGAGAAAGTTACTGCAAAACCTGGTGAGTATTGGCAAGTTGCTACATTACTAGATCATATTGCTAGTTTAGAATACTTGTTGAGCATATTCATATTTAATTTGTGCAACCAGTATATGCAGCTTGAGGACTATTCCATTCAGTTGTCATTTAGTTTGAGTTAGATAATTAAACAGGTGACAGTCTTAGTTGTACTTTACCAGTTGAGTCGGCTCTAAGCATATTATATCTGACACTACAAACTTCAAACGTCTGATTGATACAATTGTTGGGTAATCTATGCAGTTCATGCTTAACACACATTGTGAGTCATTTCTGTCATTGTCATTTGTTTTAAAATAGATTTTTACACGTATTTAAGCTAGTCATACATGATCATAAATTATTTGTGTCTTGTTGTAGAATTTCATGAATGAGAGCAACCTACAATTTGAAACCCTATGGATGCTCCATTTGTGGGATTATCATTTTATTCTTTTGTAATAAGCTGGATATGTTAATACTAAAGGTCCTAACTTAGTAAATTCTTACATGTTATTAGTTACTACATGTGAATCTTTATTTCTTTCTTATGCACTCAAAATATCAATTTACAAATGCCTTATCTGAGTTGTCTCTCCTTTTTGATATCATGACCTTTTATTCGCATTATCTGGAATCTCAAAGAAAACACGTTTTCATTTTTGAAAGCAGCTTTCCACACATCAATTAGTAAAAAAAAAAAAAATATTCTTTCATGGGGTGTTGTGTGGTTACCTTTGACTTTACTATTTAACATGATTGTTAATCTTAAATTCACGACTGCCTAAGATGTGTTTTCAGAGTAATCTCGCCAAAGAGTCAAACGCCAAAGCAATTGCTGAGTATAATTCTTATTGCTTGAGCAATTCGCTAGATTCACTCGACAATTGAGTGAAGGGTGATTTACCAATAATAATGTAATTGATTTGTTTTAGCAATTAGTAGGTCCGTAGTTGTTTTGTGTGAATGCAAGTGGGGCCCATCAGCTTATTGTGGAGCAGTTTTCCAAGTATGTCAATTAGTGTAATTAATTGATTGAAATGGCCAATTAAAAATGAACTAACAGTCAAAAATTTGGTTTATAGCCGACTTTGACTAATAGGTGCAATTAGGTGATTTTTCCGTCAAAATTGTCGAGTTATTTAAATCAATTATTACAAGCTTTCATATGTGACAACGTTGCTAACTGATTCTCCTAACTTATTATCAGGAACCATGTGTTATATGCTTAGGTCAATTTAGATGGACAATATCTTGTTCTTTGGGAATGAAGGAGGTGCATTGCGGTGGTTACTTGGAAAAAATGTAACCAGCATAGTTCTTACAAATGTTGGCACTGAAGATGGATTTGTTGGAATTGCAACACCATCTCCTGCCAGAATAATCCCGGTCAGTTTATAAGGAAAACTAATTTTGAATGCTTAATATTAACATCAAGTGATTTTTAAATGACATCGTTGTTTCAAAAATAACAATAATAGTGATAATAATAAGAGGCATAATAATATGTTCGTCTGTCTTGGAATTGAATTCCAGACATGGTCTTTGGAAATATTATTTGTTTCTGGGTGTAAGTATGGTTCACAATGAAAATCCTTCCAAACCCTTACATTTTGAAAATTTTCTACACTAGATTCCATTATACGCAAACAAAGCGTTTGTAGGATTGGAGGGCTGTGCACGCGCACACATGCACATGCAAATTTGTTATCCGTAGGCTTTTGTTTGATTTTCCTACGCTTGTATATTAAAAACTATCACATTTTTAAGTTCATAGTTTTATTAAAGGTACAAAATTGCATTTGTTAATTAATTATATTAATAGATAACGCGTTGATCATAGCTTTTTCTATTTAATATAATCATATTGTTCTTTTCTATTTATTTTCTAGATTGATCTAGCAAACATTGGTGGAGAACGTCCCATCCAGGTAGATCCGTTTTAACGTTAGATTTGTATGTATCACTTTGCTAGTTATTTGTAGCACTCTTTTTTTGCTTGCATCACATTAATTTAGCTATTGTTATATAAATAAAAATAGCGATAAATCGTGATTAAATACTATTAACGACATGAAATGGTTTTAAACTATATATATGCGAGAATCATTTGAAAAGACCGAGTTCAATCTCATTTAAAATGATTATACGACGATTTAAATAGAAAATATCAAAGACAGCGATTGAAGACATGCGATCTTCACATCGAATGGATAACTACTGATGCCCGACATTGGTTAGCTACCAATAAAGGGTTAAAGTGGTAGTTGTCCGGACGTACTTGTTGATTGTCCAGATATGCTAGCACCTCTCTTCCGTATTGGACATAGGGACGAGGAATAAGGTGTCTCCGGTTTCGTTCAGACCCAGAACGGACTTGTAAATGGATGTGTATCCGACATTGAATTTCATTCTATGTAAATTAAATTGATTTCTATTTAATATATATCTATGGTGGCGGAGAATTTATTCTCTTGCTTAACACCCTTCTTTGAGACGCATGATCTCAAAGGTTATATATTGGTAGTTATCGATCGCATGGCATGAATTGTCAATGTGACATGCCAAGATGCAATTGATCGAGTTTTTTGTTGAAAAGTAGAGCCTTGTGGATGATGATAAAAGCATAGCCTACTTCGGAATAGCTTTGTGTATTACGTTACCTCACGAGCCTCACACCTCGGTAGAGTCAGAAACGGGACAAGGGGGGAGTGCATACGTTTCTTTCTAGCTAGAAGTGGTATCAGGGTTTTGCAAGCCCTGGCATTTTACTTATATGGTTGATGGAATGAGGCGCCTCGGATTTTTTGGTCGATTGTGACCATTTTATAGGTTCAATAGGATTGGAAAGCGTGTGTTTAGGCATAACTAATCCACTAACGTTATTTGTGGACCGTCCCTGCAGGATCCATGGGTTGCCCGTAGGTGTGATCCTGAGACATTGCTAGAGTGTCTCGAATCGGTTAGGAGATCGTCCCTAGCCTTGACGCGTGATGGAACTCCAATCTCCAATATGACATTACGGTTTTGATTGTAAACCTATATATGGCGACATGGTATATGATAGCTATGTCGTCTAGGATTGATACATTTACTTTGAAGTATTTTAATAATGATTAGACACTAATAATAATATTAAACATTATTTCCCACGTATCAAGCATTTTTTATCATTATAAGATAAAACTCTATCCTCCGGTTTGCGTTGCATTGTGTGATGGGACTTGAGTCTTATAATTATTTCATTTTCTAAAAAGCATTGCGTTGTCTTTAAATAAAATTTATTAAACATATGCATTGGCAATTCAATGGAGTAAACCCGTTCCGCGTTAGCGGCGTGGTCCTGTGATTAGCCATATTATTAGTTAAGAAAGATTTCTCATCCCAGTCCCATGACTGACTCGTAGTTTGTTTCACTTTGCAAACTCGGGTGCCCTCTTTCCACACGGGCAGTCAAATGACAGGTTTAGGTATGGACACATTCTGGACTGGAGCTTGCTTACGAAGAGGAAGAAGAACATTTCCCTTTTTATCTTTTTATTGTTTCTTGAGACATTTAGACATTATTGATCTTTGATGTATTTGGTAGAGATTGAGACTTATTTCTTTCCTTGTTGAGACTTCTATTTTGCTAAGTGCATCATGTAACTGCGTACTCTGATGTCTTTGATGTTATGTTGTGATGACATTTCCATTTCCGCCGCAATGATTTATGTGTTATGCTATTATCTGAGATCTGTTATTATTGTAATTATGTTATACTCCTATGATTATCCTTACTTTTATGCCACGGAAGTTTGGGGTTGTCACACCGGCGGAGGGAGGAGGCGGCGCAGGGAAGGTGCGACTGTGGGGAGAGGTGTGGCTGCCACTTTTGGGGGAGGAGCCATTAAAAGAAAAAGAGGAAGAAAGAAGAGGAAGGGAGAAGTGAAGGAGAGAAATGGAGAAAGGGGTTTTAAGTAGGAATTTTATCGCCAACTCGATCTGATTGCCCCACTACAAACAATATCCGTTTTCCATGAAATTTTGGCACATGATAATATACGGAATTACTAATCCAATGAATCAAGTTTCGTCGAATTCCGAGTTCGTTGACCTTACGTTTAATTTCTCAATTATGCTCAAATTAGTTTCAAAAATGCGATTTTGGCATACATTTTCTTCTTGTACGCCCACACGCTAACTCAAAAAATTATAAAATTTTAGATTCTACCATTATTTGATGATACGAATCCCAAAAAAAAGTGAAATCGAATTCTGAGATCATCTCAATAACGTTCCTTTGTAAACTGACTGTTAGTTTTGCGCCAAATGGTTTTGCCTCTGGCAGCCACATGCTAACTCCATTTCGCGTGAAATTTGAAATCTAGTCATGATTTATTGTTCCGAATCCAACAAAATTGATCTCGTCAAATTTTGGGCCTGCCAGCAAAATTTCACCTTTTAAGGGTTATGCGATGATTTTAAAAATCGATTTTTCAAATACAAGGCTTATAAATCAATTTAATAATTTTACTGAGTTTGTTTTAAGTCGAATAAAATATAAAAACTAATTTTCAAATTAATTTCAAATTTTATTTTGGCAAAAATAACCAATTTATATTCAATATTCGTTAAAATAGTTTAAATCAAAATTTTAAATTGGTTCTGGAATTCCGGGTTGTTACACGTTCTCTCAAAAGTTTGATTATTAACAAATACTACTTGGAACAACCACCGCAAAATTTTAACTATTAATTAGCTAAGCCTCAGATGCTGTGCCGTTAAAGCGCTTAGCGGATCCAATGCGGCAGAGGTGTAAAAAGTTGCAATGGGGATATATCGAGGAAATAGCAGGATATAGCAGATGAGCCTAAATAGCATATAAAACTCATATTTAATGCTTTTACAAATATAAAAATGATAAATAAATGGTAAATTAACATTTAACTTAATTATAATTAGTGCTTTCTTAACTTAAAAAAAGCATAATACAATATATGAAAATAATTGTAAACAAGTTTGATTGTATTTAATGGAATATTGTAGTATTTTATATTCAGAAAAATATATGTTAAAAAATTATATCAAAAAGCAAATTTTATAAAATTTATAATGTATAAATGTCATTTTAAAATTCATTTTTATAATAGAAGATATAGCGGAAATAGCAGAATATAGCCGAAATAATGGGATACATAAGGAATATCGGAATATAGCGGGAATTAAAACGGGGGTCCGTTTGGCATAGGTCCCTATTTAAGGTTTTAAATTAGGTTCAGGTCCGGTCCAACTTTTCATGTAAATTAGGTTCCTATTTTTTGAAAATTCATTAAAAAAAATTAAAAAAAAATCATGAAAATTCAGTATTAAATAAAAAAAACGTACACGCCATAAAAATCACGTGTTAAAACAATCGAAAACCACGTCAAAACCCAAAAATACGAACGGCATGCGAAACACCATGTTTTTGCATCAAAACATGCACCTATTCGTAAATAGTTGCATACATTCATGCTTATATTTCAGTGTTGCACCAACCTGCAGTATAAATGCATACATGTATGTAGTTAAACAACAATATATGCATCGTTTTATGCATATATTCAAATTTGGCCTGTTTTTTCAAACATTCACGGTTTTCAGGCATTGTTGCATTCATTCATGCACTTATACAAAATACATGCATACATTCATGCGCATATTCAGAAGCCGTCGTCCCTTTCAAATTTGTTGCACACATACATGCATATATACATAATAGTTGCATTCATGTATGCAACTATTCGTAACACCTGAATTTCAGTTCAACTTTATATGCATACATGTATGCAACTATTACGAATATATGCATGCATGTATGCATATATTGGTCTAGATTTTCAACAGAAAACACTATATCAATATATGCATGTAGAGCATTTCTTTTAAAGGACAAACTTAGAAAATTCTTTAGTCAAAAGTATGCTAAATTTGGTTTTTAGGCAAAAGTCCACATTTTTGTGCAAATGTGGAATTTAGGGGGCCCATTGTCATTTTCATTTTGCACTAAAATGCGGACTTTTGGCTAAAAAATAAACTTTCCATACTTTTGGCTAAATTTTTTGCTAAATTTGGCATTTTCCCTATTTTCCACATGCATGCATGTATACTGCTATTGGCAATAGTTGCATAGAAGTATGCAACTTTTTTTTTTTGTGGACTCCCGTGGATGTTTCCTAATTTTAAAATTTTTCTTTTTGTTTACCTGAGACCGCCGTTTTTTTGGGTCAAAAAAGGCAAAAGGTGGAAGTGGTTAGAAGAATAGGCGGAAGTGGCAAAAAGTTTGGGCTGCAGCATAAAAAAAGAGGGTGGGTTTACATATAAACTTTGAGAGGGAAGTGGCGTCCATTTTAAAGTTAAATAGGGACTCTAACCTAACTTCCACTTAAAACGGAAAGGCTATTTCAGAGGCTATTTAGAAATAGCGTAGCGGTAGAAACCCGTTACACGATATAGTGGAGATATTGCGAGGTAATAGCGGAGCATAAACCGTACAGCTCAGATGTCAAAATGGGGATATAGCGAGGTAACAGCGGAGCATAAACTGTACAACTCAGATGTTAAAAAAATAGCCATCTGTAGTCCATCACATACGGACATT
This sequence comes from Allium sativum, assembly GCA_030737875.1. Classification (NCBI taxonomy): domain Eukaryota; kingdom Viridiplantae; phylum Streptophyta; class Magnoliopsida; order Asparagales; family Amaryllidaceae; genus Allium; species Allium sativum. The sequence goes on from CM060913.1 coordinate 1,016,374,091, forward strand.
TGCCGATATGTGTTTAATGCGTATGGGTTTCTACTGATATGTTATACCGCCATAAATTTTATATCCTACCCAATGTTTAGTCACCATCATATAAATAACAATACATGCGAACGTACATAGAAAGGAAAGTCTATCCCACCCTAGGAAAGAAATAATGTGCAGTCCCATGTATTAGCTCATGTAACATATATATATTCCATCTGAAAACCCTAGGCTGCGTCAAATATTTCACTTGCGTGGTCAACGCATAAATTGGCCACCACCATCAGAATGAACGGCTACTTGATTCTATTCTTCTTCCACAAATAACTTATAATCCGTCCAATAATTTCATGAACTCCCAACAACAATATTGCTCAGCACCTCGAGACCCTGAGACTGACCGATTATGATTGGAATTGGCTAACTCTGGTGATCTTAATCATGGCTAGAATGGGCGGTTTTCCAAGTCGAATCAAGGGGAATGGGTCAACTGAGTGGTGAGCAATTCTGGGCGGGGGTCAAGCATGAGGCGGCGCATCTAGTGGTGGGTTTGGATTGACGGACGACAAATGGAAGGTGGAGCGGCGAACATGAGGACTGAGGAGGTAGTGTGGTTTGGGAACCGTCGAAGGAGCAGGGGAAGTTAGGAATAAAAATAAAGGGATGATGCTGGTTAGACCGAAGAATAATCGGTCTATTTGTGCGAATTTTACATATATAGTTTTGAAATATAATTTTTATTTAAAATAACGTAGTTTTATAAGAAAAATAAAAATATACATTGTCATTAGAAATAAAAATATAAATTGTTTTTAGAAATAAAAGTAACATTGATTTAAAAATATACATTGTTTTTAGAAAAATATATCATTGTTTTAAAATAGAAAATTAGTGTGGTTTTAAAATAGAATTGTAAATAAAAATGTAATTTTTATAATATAAACATCGTATTAAAAATGGGATTTTTAAAATATATTTAGCATTGTAACTTGTAAATCTCTGATATTCATACTATTTATATTCTTGTATTCTGATGAAATTATTGTAATAAACAATGAAATGTTCTTCTGTTTGTGTTTCGATGTGCTTTGTTTTTAAAGCAATCTGTGCTTTTCTTCACGGGGAAATTCGGGTCGAAGAAAAAATGGGTTCCACCCCTACTTTTGAGACACAATTTATGGTGTCCTACCCATTTATTTTACATTCGCACAAATTGACATAATTTTTTTCGGTTCATTTAGCATTTTTGAAAATAAAGTGGGACAGTTTTCTTTGTGTACAGTAGCAAGCAAATGGGGTTCGGCTTGTTTTGCGGGACAATGTAAAATAAAATAAAATAAAACAAGGAAAGGAAAAGTTGGGCGTTGATTGTGTATAGAAGAGAACGAAGGTACCTGGAGACTGGAAACATATTGGTCGTTAAAACAAGTAATGAAATTAGTTTAAAACCTTAATTATAATTAAAGATTTGATTAATTAAATTAATAATATCGTTTGTAAATGTTATAACAGCTGCGTGATATGTAGTAATCTATTACCTAAAGGACTTTGCTAGAACAACCGGAAATAATTTTATACGGGTGACGTGGAAAGAAATCAAACGGTGGATATTAGAGGATGGAAACTATAATTCAGGAGAAAAAATAGGGATGGTCCGCTTTCTATCTCTACATCGGTGTTTTTCACCGTTTTTTTGGCCGGTTGAAATAGCATTTTCGTTACCTAAATTGTAAAACAGGATCCTACTCCCCTTTACGTGGACATCCTCCAAAAGCTCTATTTCAAAATAGAGCACTTTCCGTGTAGAGCAATGCTACAATACCCGGTGAAACTTTTTGTCAAAAAATGCGGCACTGTGAAAACTTTGAATTCAACAGGGGTAAAAGGGTAATTGATGGTGTATCAGCAGGGGTAAAGTTGTAATTCATGGTGGGCCCTCTGCTTTTATTGTCTGTGTCGCAGAATCTGACAAAACAATTAGCCTGGTATATTAGCATATCAGTTCCGTGTAATGACTTTAGTTTAAAACTTTACCACTATCCGTCCACAGAATACACGATCTCCTGTCAAAACCGCTTATGTTAGAACTACCTTCCTTCAGTCGTTGTCTTCTTCTAATCTTCTTCACTGTCAATTCCTCCATCGTTTTCCTCTTTCTCAACAACCAGAATTTCTAATTTTCTACCAATCCGTTGCATCCTGATCAATATCTACCAACTTCCCCTTCCAAATCTCTAATTATCCCTAATTATCGATTGCATGTTAAACCAAATACACGAAAACTTTCACCCCAACGGTCGATCCCTGAACACTATTTTGTAACTCAGTTATTCGGTTCCTCTTCTGCTCAGTGTTATATCCGATGGCTACCAAAATCAGATTCTGACTGCTGCCAAATTTGAATCATCATAGGTAACAAAATTTCCTTTACATTTTCTTACTGTTTGCTGGAGCGTTCATATGTGTTCTGCAACCTTGGTATCTTGAATTCAACTCGGCCATGTCAAATTTATGTTTGTTCTTATCATCATTAAATTAACTTTCCCAAATTAAGGTTTCCACCTTCAAATTTGTGATACAAATGCTTATTATTGTATTTGAATAGTGTGTATGTCTAAACATGGCTTATATGTTGTTGACGAATTCCATACTGAGAATCAACACACAAAATGGATTGCATTAGTTAATAAAAGATTCCGCAAACCTATTTTTTGTCTACGGTGGCATTTCGGACATTGGAGAGTGCAACCAGCTTATTGATATTCAATTACACACTGGATTTCACGTTTCTTACCTACTACTTATTTTTTGGACTATGGTTTATATATTGCCTTCAGTTGGGGTTTTGTTCATAATAACAGGTGATAATATATCTACTAATTGATAGTTGTTCTTCTCACTGATTTCTTTAGATTACTGGTACTTTTATTTCAATTGATGGTTTACATTTTCTTACCAATGGTTCACTCATGTCATTTACATGGAATGCTGAAATACTGTAGAGTATCAAAGTTCACTTTTTTTTCCCATACAGGATTGACATGGATGGTAACTCTGCTTCACAAATCCACGTTTGATCGCAATAGAGAGTTTCATGTGGTCAATTTGTGAGTGCCATAATTCCTACTATGGTTTTTTTTTTTTAATTCATATAATTACTAATCACTATCTCTTTTATTGCATAAACTGCTATATGCTTTGCATTATTGTTATTTGAAGTTAATAGATGACATTTTGTTTACATCTACTGTTAACCAACTACTTTGTTAATTGTTCTTTATCATAACTACGAACCAGGGTGATGAATGATTGCACTGCCACTTTGATTATCGATTACCGTTGATAATTTCATTACTGTATTATATCTTCACTCGACCATTTCTAGCTATGGAGTGCGAGAGTGTAGATCTGCCAAGCAGATTGTCCCAGACTGCTTTTAAGGTATTACCATTTTTAACCCCACATAATTCCATCACTATTATTCAACATATTTAATATAATCTTTCAAATGTTAAGACATATAGTGTGTAGTATGTTATATTTGTTGGACTTTTTTGGTTTCACTTAGTTGATTCAGCTTTAAATATCAGCTTAATCATATTACATCATAACTGTATAATTTAATTTCATGTGTTTACTATTTCACACTATATATAATCCATCAAAATGCTATTACGGATAGATAAGAACCAAAGTTAGCGTACTGTGAGCTATTACACTGACTTATGATTGCAGTTTTATCTCCTTTTTTTAAGGCTAATTTAAGAACATTAATTATGCATATGTTCTACAAGTATGTCTATTATGTCAAATAATATATTTTTCGGTTGGTAACAACAGTAACATTTCAGTAAATTAATAGGTGTATAAGAGCACTGCATGCATTTATCATGCTTATATGTTGTGATTCCCACTTACTGTATACATCAGTGATGGAGAATCCTTGGACCACAGTGTTCCATGATGGAGAATCCTCATGTGATGAGGTTTTATGATTATAGTTTTATATCGATTTCTGCCAATACAACATTTCTTGGTCTCTTCTGATTATTAGCTCTAGATGAGAACATAATGGTCTAATTACTTTCTATGCCAAAAAAATACTACACTGAAATTTGTCTTCCGGATTAGCTATATTTACGGCTCTTTATTATACATTTTCAGCTATATTTGTATGCAGTAAATAACCATATTTTTGTCAACTACTAATTTATAATCAATACCTTATTATGTCTCATAGGGCAAGCAGGATAAAAATTAAGATTTTAATTACGGTGGTATCCTTCTTAATTCAATGTCAGGAAACTTCATGTATGCAAGATGAAAAAACATAATCTGATGAATTTTAATGATAGAATTTTAAGATGTATATTTTTTAATACTCTTTTATATTAATTAAATGACAATAAAATCTCTCAATTTCTTCATTGATGTTCTTGGCAAAACAGAGTATGTTTTAGTTACTTCTTATTGCCTGAAAAACATACTTCTATGAAAATCATCTTCCTGATTTGACTGCATGCTGAACTCATTAGTTTAGCTTTTCCTTAAACATTTAGACAATAAATGTCTAAATTAATTAAAACACTAATTTACTTAACAATTTGCCATGACTTCACACCATAGGAAAAAACTCACTTCCTTTGTGTCTAACGTTATAAAATAAGTTATAAATGCTCATTATGCTTTGTTCGAATTTAATGTGCTACGCTGAGAACTTAAAACACAAATTTACATATTTCTTTTCATGTTATTGGGAAGATAGCTTATATAAATGAGGTTACCTGTGGTACAACGTAACTATAATATTTGCGTATGTACCATTTTTTAACGATGTGCTGCTAGATGCTTTCTACTCTTATTTATTGCTTACGATAAATCGGAACACATTCAATGACGCACAATACTGTAGTTTTTGCAACCATTCAAGTTTGATAAAATACTAGTCGTTTAACCCATAAATTTATTTTACTTCCAAAATATGTTCGAACCTTTTTTTTTGTTAACCTGGGGAAGATTTTAAATTGGTTCCCCTGCTCAAAATATTCCTACTCAAATAATAATGTTTCACCCTTGTTTACCAAATATGGGATATAATTTGTTAACAAGATTCACCAGCATTTGGATTAATAAGCTGCAACACATTTTATAACTTTACTATTCTACTTTTTTTTTTTTTTTTGAATAAAAAAACATTGAAACCTTTCTTACTGTCACTTTAGTGAATTTGAGATTACATGCTTAATTAGACCTTTTAAATCTTGGGAAAGATGCATCATTATGAAATACAAGATTAGTCTTTATCATTTTATTATTAATTTTCCTACAAGCTTTTCTTCGGCTTTTGCGTACCAGCTCAAATCTCTTGAAAAAAAATGAAACATATGGGATGTGAATTCTAAGGTCAGCATAATAATACTGAGTTTGAGATTCAGATCTAATATTTATAACTATAAATGGGTTTTTGTTGAAATACATTGAAATAATAGCAAAATATATAAAATTTGGTATATGTGTATGTCTTATCAAAAGTTGAAACTGTATCTTCTTTCATTATATAGCGGTATCTTTACAATGTATGTGTTTTCAAACCTTTTAGAAATTAGATTTATTTGTTTCATATGTAGATCTGATCGTTTGGCAAAAAAGTATTGAGGTCTTTCACAAGTATAAATTAAATACACTTTTTGCACATCATAAGCATATTTCTCCCAAAAATATCAACATTTTAAAAAAAAATCGTTTGACACTTATATATTTCCGTTTTTGTTTCAGCAAATACTATATGGCCGTAAATATTTTATTTACCCAATTATTCAATTTGACTCTTCTTCTGCACATACTAGATAATATGGCATTTATGGGGATATAAATATACGCTGAAATTGATTACTTGCATTTTATACAAAATCAGGTCATACTGCATGACTAAATTACTGATATACACATTATTTGAATGCAGAACACATCACACCAATACACATCTTATAACCAAAGATATTGGGTGTCTTAATTACATTGTTTAAAGCAAAATTACATTGGGTACTCAAATATTAGGTGCATTTTATGTATAATTTATTTGTTTAAAGCAATACACAATACACATTATTACTTGCATTTTACGTTTCATTTCATTGTTTAACGCAAAATTACATTGAGTGCTCAAATTTTAATTTGTTATTTCTTACCATCCTTAAAATCATGATATTGGGTATCTTAGTTATAGTAATCAATGCAAGCGAACTTATTTATGCTTCAATATGACAAAAAGAAGAATGACAAACTAAAGATAGCATGTATATCAGATGGCTATTACAAAAAATGCACATTAAAATTAACAATGTTAGAATTATTTCCGTCAAATTATCTGTCATCCCTACAATACGCAATTTAAGCTCAGACAAATGATTTTCAAGCATAGGATTAGGTATCTAAATGGCGGGTCGAATGAAGAAGGTTTGCATACTTGGTGAAGTTAGACAAATTGTTTATTTACTTGATAACGTTACTCAACAAATTTTATTTTGTCCAGTTTTTAACCAAATTTAGGTATGTTTGTTCTGTTTATTCTTCCTAACTGAAACAACTTATTAATAATATACGGGCTATTGAATTGTGTTCTTCACAGAATCAGTTTTTCCTTTGGAATCAGATAGAACACTTCTTTCAATCTATATGACTGGAAAATGGATTTTTAGAATTTTGGTGATGGAAGTAGTTCTTCTACTTAGGTTCGTTTATTCATGCTTAAACTTATTTTCCTTATAGTTTATGTTTGATTAAACTAAAATAAGTTACTTTCAACTAATTAACTCAGTAAAATTATTACTATCATACTATTCCATTAGGCCTTATTCATTACTTATTCTGCTAATTGGTCAAAATTAACGGCTTTACTTTGTGAAATTACAAGTAATAATTTAGTTGGATGCCTAGAAAACTCATCAAATAAATAGTTTAGTTCTGGTAATATTATGGTTGTTACTTTCAGAGTCATAAAACATTGTTTTTCCTACAAATTTGATAATATATTTAAGTTATAATTTATTGCTACGCACATAGGTGGTAGCAAAGGTTTGATGCAGTTGCAATGTTTATGAGAATTAACTATTTGGTAGTTTGATAGCAATGATAATCTATATATTCGAATCAACGATGTCAGAATCAGTGATAATCTATTTATTGGAATTAACTATTATTGATACTTATTTTTTTCTGTGATATTTAACTATTAATAAACCAAACTTCAATTTTTGATTAGATGCACATACTGAGCATATACTTATTCCTATTTGTTTTCAATAGAGCATGAATACAATGAAAATTAGCTATATTTGAACATTACACCTGTAACTAAGATTAAGAAAATTTCAATTTGTCAAATTTGTTTACTAACTGCAAATTATAATTTAAAATTTAACGTTGTTATGTGATATTGTGAATTAATTTTGCTGATTTTCTAAACTGTATTTACTGTCATTTAGCATGGTTACCTTACCCACTTACTGTACATACAATTGAATTTAAGCTATTTGTCATAAGATTTTTTTTTTTTTTTCCTTTTTTCCAAAAAAATGTTTTGATGCATGTAAGGCTGATAGCTAAATTCTATATACACATACACATGCCCGTTTACAATTTCAACACATACTGCTGGTCTTTGGTTATGGTTATGTGCATCTCACTTTACATTTGTTTTTAACGTTCTCTATACCACTACAAATTTCAACCTAAAACCTTGTTCCTTTTTTTAATTCATGTCAGGATGTGGACAATGATCGAACTACTACAAGAACACGTGGAAATAAAACCGGGACAAGAAGCAAAAGAACTGGTTCGCTCATGCAATCCTTACTTCACTTCTGCTGATCCACTATATTTTGTTTGGCAGTTATTATTTAATTACTTGACTTCTACTTTAACTTCATTTTTAACAGTTTTATATAACTTTATGATTTTTTTTTTTTTTTTTTTTTTTAATATTGTTCATGTATATCTCTTGGAATTCATTGTCTGAAATGGTATACTTATTATGCTTATATGTTCAGTTTCTACTTACAAGTTCTGTTTTCACTTGCATGTTCTTCTCTTCTACCTTTATTTTCTGCGTTTGTGTATTTATAATTAAATAGAATGAAAATATGTCAAACTGAATGAGTTGAAGATCCGTTGTCCGCTTTACAGTTGGATAAATTGTTGTGTTGTCTCAGAGCACCATTAAATGTTTTGCTTGGAACTTCACCTTGCCAGACTTACCTGTATTTCAAATATTCTAAGAATAAACTCACATGTGGTTGAGCGGAAGCTTCTCGGGTCTACGTAATAACTAAAACGTTGCAAAAAAATGTTTAAGAATTGTAAAAAATGTTAATAAAGCAAACAATAATGTTACTAATAAGTTGAGGCAATAGCAAATAAAATTGAAGCACTGCAATAGATGTTTGAAAATTCAAAACTTTTTGGATCTAACAATGTTACAACAATTATATTTTATAGTTAAATAAAAAATATACTTACCATTTACAAGAATAATGCTTCCAAATTTTATGCAAGGTGATTTCTAATCATTAACACACATCTGCTAAAAATTGTAATCTAACAAGTAGTTCAACATTATAATTGATGGATGAAAACACATAGTTTTCCAGCGTAATGTATATTCCTTTACACATTTACGTTTACAAATTGCACTATGGTTATGGCTTAAAGAATTAATGTAGAGACATATTCTTTAATAACGTACTAAATTGTGAAATTGACAGCTGAAAAACCAAAACTTACCAATATCATGTATAGTTATATAACAACAGACTACACAATAAGCATTCACAATATGAATTAGAAAACACCAGTCAAACAAGATTTCTACATATATTGTTACAGTGCATGAGATTTTTGTTAATTAGTTAAGAAAGGCATTAAACTCTGCATTTTATGCCTATTACTACTTCTTTAAAAAGAACAAGTAGATCATCAAATACTACACATTACCCGTGTGCGAAGCACGGGCCACTCACTGGTAGAAAATAAGAATCCAAGATAGGTGAGTGATACATAGTAATAGAATATACTACAACATGCATACGTATATTCCCTGGTCGTGCATACAGATATTTGTTACGCATGCAATATTTGTTACTTAAAATAAGTTAATTCAGTCGCAGTTAAAACTAGAACCAGATTAATTTCCACATTATTACAAAATATGTAATAATATGTAACAAAATATGTAATAATATACAAAATACGTATCATGCGATTAGAAACAACAAAATATTCTACACAAATTTCTGATCCTGCAACTGTCATCAATGGATTCGAAATTATCTAAATCATCACTGCTGGAAATCAGGAAACCTTCCACATGCATGATATATTGCAGCTGAAATAACTGTAAAAATTTAAGCTTATGCATTGCAAAACATAAAACTTGACACCTGCAACCAGTCGGATTATTCTAAAATGTTTAGTAGTACTTTCTTTCTGCATATACAACATTTTTTTTCATTATTTATCTTCATCTTTGAAACAACCAAGAAAAAGGAGCAGAGAATTTATATTAACATGCTAGTAGTACTTACTAGCATTTATTATCGGTTCAATTGTAAATACCTGCCCTGCTTTCAACATACCTACCTCTTTATTTTCCAAACAATGTTAAGGAAAGAACAAATCATGGTAAAGCAACGTGCTTGTTTAAATGGTCACTTCTAAACATGCAGCAATTCTTCACAAATCCATTGCTACATTTCAATAAAATAACCTAGAATTTATAAGATATTCCTACAAACAAGAATGAAAATTTGTCAAATGATGCAGATTTATAGCTAATATCGTAGGACTGAAAAAAGAATCATAAGATTTTAGAAGACAGCGTTGATATGTTGAAATACAAGAAATATGTTAACAGACATGATTTGCAATAACTTCAAGACTGATTAATTACATTCCCGAAAAAGAAGTAAATTTGCATTTGAGCAGGGACAATCTCATCTCTACAGAAATTAACATGAAGACATTGTGTATGCATTTATATATATATATATATATATATATATATATATATATATATATATATATATATATATATATATATATATATATATATATGAAAGCGTTCAATGGGATGCTGCACTGTTTGTGTGGTGGAAAACAGAAAGGCCAAAGGGATGCTGCACTGTTTGAGGTTCGAGGGCACCCCAAACAGTGCAGCACCCCAAAAGCCCCTCAACCACAACCAAATATTTCACTCTCTCTCCTTCCACTCATTCTCTCACTTCCCACTCACATTCTTTAATATAAACGAGTGGCTACGGTTCAGGTGCAAATGGAGGGCTGAAATTCAGGGGGGCTTCCTGATCCTATCCCATATATGTGTGTGTGTGTGTGTGTGTGTGTGAGTAGGGTTTCAGGGCACTCCTTTTTTCTAGCACCCCATTTACCCCTCAAAAAGGACTACACAATTATATTTAAATAAGTTAGCGAGGGGAGAGAGAGAGAGTTAGTGGGAGGAGATAGAAATAGAAATAAGTGGTGGAAGTCAAAGGACTATAGGGGTGCTGCACTTTTTGGGATGTCTTAATCCTCTCTATCTCTTTATATGTATATGTATATGTATATGTGTGTGTGTGTGTGAATTGATCAAACGAGAAGAAAAATTGATACCAAACAAGTTAAACAGTGAGTCTGACATAGGTTTTCTAAAGAAAATCAGTCGTCTTTCTTGCCACCGGTTAAAATAGGTGAGACCTGAAATCCACGGCTAAATTTTTGTTTAAACAGAAGCCATGCCTGAATTTTGACACAAATGGGAACCACGCCAATATTGCCGCTGGGGTGAATACAAATATTCCCATCAAATAATCATACACTCTTCCTAATGCTTTAGCTGACCCCCCTAATCCTAATGAATCCAGCACTGGCCTGCATGCTTGAGCGATCTGTAGTTTTTTTTTAATTTCATACACTAATTAATTATATATATTCAGTTTCTAACACAGTAAGGTTGTGTCCGAATTTAGCCTAAAAAATTGTTTGAATCTTATTTGAACTTTTAATTTGTTTCCCAGAACTAAAAATAAACCAGTTCATTCCCATTTAAATATTAAGGTCGCTTCTATTCAAGAACAAAATGTTCAAAACCCATTTCAACTTTTAGTTGTTTTATTCTATTCTGAAACATTAACATTCATTTTCAAACTGAACTGCATTGAAAATGCCAACAGGATGGTTGTAAATAACAAGATAATTCTATAATGCAGAGGCATAGAAGTACCTGGAAGCCCACCGAGTTGGAATGAATGCAAGAAAACTGGCGAATATGTCACCAGCTGTGAGATTGAAAAGAAAAAAAAAGAACAATGATAGTCCCAGTTGTTGCAATAAACAAGAATAGCTTGAGTAGCCTGTACATAAGCTAGAAATTGACACAGAACTTCTTCCTTCTAATTGATATCACCTAAATATACAATAGATAAACAAATAAATAATTTTGCATACAGCTCATATGACAATGCATGCATCTACGAGTAGTTTCCGGCAGTTCAAAGACTAAACTAAATAACAAAATCATCCTTTGTCGAACTCTTCAACTTCAACCATTGATAAAAATCTGCACACCAATGTTGTAGGTCTCATGTTCCATGGATTTAAGTTTATCCATGTAACTTTTCCCCAAGGCCCCATTAATGGCTGTCACACCATCTTTTTGGGATTTTGAACATCTCTTGGACATTTTCTGTAGACGCTTGAACATCAAAGCAACATTTTGGCGTTTCCTTGGACATTTGGACATCTTTTGGACACATTTGCATATTTTTGAACATTGAAGCTATTTTTTGGACATTATTGACCAACTCAACGCACTTTTGACTCAACGAAGAAGAAGGGCATTTTGATCAAAGTTTGAAATTAACAAGTTGTTTGTTGTTCGATTATACAACTTTATACACATAAATTGTCCGAATTTGTACAAATTTTGTAATCGACAATTATATGATGAATGACTACTATAGAGTGGACGTAGGTGTTAGTGCTGAACCACTATAAAAGTTGTGTCTCCTTTACATTTCTCGTTTGGATATTTGGATTGCAAGTGACAAATTTCCCGCGTCAACATCGAACTTAAATAACTTTTTTGTATGAACTCCATTCGGGGCATATTATATATGTCAATTAATCAAAAATCGCCACAAACGCAATGGTACCAGTCTCGAGGTCAAAATTTGACAATTCTAATAATATTTATTTTCTTTGTCCATAATTTAATTATATTAATTATTTATGCTAAAAAATGCAGGGTGTTACAAATGTGATTTATATCCATTGCTTAGAAGTAGGTAGCAAAATTTTGGAATTCAACTCGCTTCGTGTCGATTCCGTATGATTTAAAATGTTCGCAACCAGGTTGAAAACAATATACAATTCATCCTGCGGTGCAACTTAGGGGGCAAATTTAAAAACTATAATATATTGTTTGCGGACTTGAATTGTTTTAATATTATTATTATAAAGCATCCAGGAAAATAATAGTAGCTAACGCCTTATTTTCTAACTTCGATAATAAATCATAATTAAACAAAAGAAACAAGATAGAACGAAAATATTATATATACCTACGATCACCATAGTAACAATCTAATAACAAGCCAATCAAAATTTTCTATCCATCTTCTAAACACTGGACAACAAATAAAGTTGCACTAAGAACATTAGGAATCAAATAAACTATGACCGTCGAAAAATATGTTGGTGATCCACCTTGTATTTTTCTAAGAAAGCATGCAAAAGTAGAAATTGGTAGATTTATTGTTCTTTGTGATTGATGCAAGTAAAAAGCAAGAAGAATGATGATCCATGTCATGCTAACCAATATTTTGAGAACATTCCTCAAAACATAATGAAATTTTTAACTTGGACAGCCCAGATGATTCAGAACCAAGTCCAAAATATCTATGATCATATATTATAAATGAATAGTTTATAACATATAAAAAGGAAAGATTCGAAAACGATACTAAATTAAACAATGTGTACAAAATTTCAGACTATCGAATGATATGATATATCATTTTAAATCATATAATTTTATGTTTTCAACAAAGAAAAATACTAAAATCTACTATTATATATTTGAGATTATCGTGAGACATGTTAATAATAATAATAATAATAATAATAATAATAATAATAATAATAATAATAATAAATACATGCTTCGTATGAGATGAAGAGCTATTGCAATGATAAAAACACTATATATCTTATATAATGTCTTTTGTTGAACAATTTCGTTTAATCCATATTCTTTCATTACGGACATGTATCACGATAATCTCAAATATATAATAATAGATTGTCTAGTACCAATCTTTTTGAAAACATTTATGTGATGTAAAATTATACATCATGTCATCTTCTAGTCTGAAATTTTATACACACTGTTTTTTCTAATATTATTTTTAAATCTTTCTTTTTTATATGTTATGAACTATTTGTCTATATTATATGATCATAGATATTTTTTACTTATATCTGAATTACTCGGGCTATCTAAATTGAAAATTTGATGAAGTTTTGAGAAATGTTCTCAAAATATTGATCAACATGGCATGGGTCATCATTCTACCTACTCCTTACTTTCATCCATTACAAAGGACAATAAATTTACCAAACCCGACACTTGCATGCTTTCTCAATCAAATACAAGGAGGATCACCAATATTTTTGATGGTCATACTATTAGTGGTGGAAAGCAGCGTTGGTAGGGTGGGTGAGAATGTATTGACGGTGGTAGCATCGGATGATTTGGGTAGTGAATGAGTATTTGACTCGGGTGCCTCCTATTATATGATGCCAAATAAGAATCGTTTTTCCTCTAATGCCGACAAAAAGGGAAATACCAATGTTATGGGAAATGGTGTTATATGTAAATCAATGGGCATTGGCTCCGTGCAAATAATAATGTTTGATGGAGTGGTTCGCAAGCTCACTAATGGACACTATGTTCCGGGATTTCGGAAGTCATCTATATCTTTGGGACAATTGGATTCTCTAGGATGTAAAATTACTGTTGAGAATGATTGCTCGAGGATTTCTAATGATGCGCTTGTGGTTATGAAAGATGCTATAACTCATGGTGTGTGTTTGCTTCAAGGAGTGATCATAGAAGGTGAAACTTGTATAGCTATTAATAGCTCTCGTGGTTTGAATGCAATCAGGTTGTGGCATTTGAGATTAGGTCATATCCTAGAGACGAATTTAGATATTCTTCGAAAGGACATGACCAAGAGAGAGTTTCAACAAACCAGAGTTTTGCGAGGAATGTGTCATAAATAAGCTAAGGTAACATTCAATGAAAAAAACATGATTCAAGAGGTGTTCTTGAGTATGTTCATTCAAATGTTTTAGGACCGGCACTGATTGCTTCTTTAAGTGAAGCTCGGTATTATATATCTTTTATTGATGATTTTTCTCGAAAGGTACGCATATATGTAATGAAGGCCTAGTCAGAGGCATTTGTAAAATTCAAAGAGTGGAGAGCTCTTGTTGAAAACCAGAGTGACAAGTCATTGAAAGTACTAAAGACCGACAATGGTATAGTAAGTCTCCGGAGAATTTTTGAAGTATTCCAAGCACTATGGTATTCATAGGCATTTTACTACACCAGAAGATCAGCAATCTAATGGTATGGCAGAGAATTCTACTTGAGAAAGCTCGATATTTGAGATTGACATCAAGTTTGTCAAAAGGATTTTGGACCGACGCATCATCAACCGCGGTGCATATTGTGAATCGAAGAGAGGGCTTCTAACTTGTTCAAGTATTCATCTCAAGGGAAAAAATTAGGGTTTTAACCAAATTTTATTTCTTTAATTATATTCTCCACAAACTTGATTCTAAAGTGATTATTGTTGATCATTGTATCAATCTCTTGTACTTTTCTCACTGTGGTAATAATTTTTTTTCTCCAAAATGGATATAAACTAACTACTCGTTAGTGGAACCGCCATAGATATGTTGTGTGCTTTATTTGTTATTTATTATTTTGGACTTCTTGTGATTAGAATAGTTATATTTGGATTGGTTATTTTTTGTTTTGATGATTGAGATATTGTAATTGATTGTTTTCACAAGTCTATCGCAAGATCTCGTCTTCCGCTCAGTTTGGGTTCGGAATTAAGTTTGGAATTTGAATTCAAACTTTACAACAACAAACCTTTGCCAAATCCAAGTCATTTAGCCTAGATAGCATGAGGAAAAGGATCAGACCATTCATTAACTCCGCTGATTCAAGTTCTGTTCACTCTCGCTACGCACCTGAGAACTATAAGAATTTCATTTGCTACCTCCCGCTCACTTCGCTCGCCTTGCTCTCCTCGCCATTCGTTCACCTGATAAATAATTCTATGAGATCGATGCGTTAAGCATATACAAACCTATCATTTTTTTTAAATATCTCAATAGGCGGTTCCATCGTTTATAATCGAAAAGAAAAGTTACAATAGTTTTTACAAACCAAAAGGGTGTTTTCTCTTTTTTAAGTTTTCTTAATTCCCAATTATCTTATAATAGATGAAAACAAAAGATATGATATTATAATCTAACACAAAATTTTGAATTCACGTGCACTGAAAACAAGGTTACAACATATTTTCAATAGACAATACATTCAACAAACTACTCTCAATATTCCAATAATACAAAGAGTTGTTTATTATACACTAAAAAATAATATATTAAACATATACCCATCTTTACATTCTATATACATTTTCCCCCATTTTAACAAACTTATGGTGACAAATTACAGTGATAAATTGAGTGTTGTGTTTGTTACTCTTATTGAATTATGGCTAATGTTTCGATGAACATCTGCACATTGCAAGTAACGTTGTATCATTATATATGAAAAGAAGCATCAACTTGAACCAATGTTTTAAAACGCAAAAGGCGTACGCGAGGCGTTTTCGGGTCCGTGAGGCGAGGCGTAAGCCTCGACGCGTAAGCCTTTCGGGGAAAAAAAAAGCGCTCATTTTTTAAGGTGTCTGGACATTAACACATAAAGACATAATTAAAATAGGTCATGACAGTCGCTCAAATAACAAGACACAGGCAAAAAAAGAAAGATCAACAAAAAAACAAGTAACAGCAGTTTAAAAAAAAAAAAAGGTAACAAAAAAAAAACTCTCTTTCAATTCATTGAGGAATGGAACTCGATTCCTTAACAGGAATCGAAATGAATCGATTTCGATTCCTTAACAGGAATCGATTTCGATTCCTGTAATCGAAATCGATTCCTGTTAAGGAATCGAGTTCGATTCCAAACAGGAATCGATTTCGATTCCAAACAGGAATCGATTTCGATTCAATCTTCCAAATGAAAATTAGGGTTTTTTTTTATATATATAAGCGCACGCCTCAGATAGTTGAGGCTCTGAGGCGTGCGTTTTTTCACGCTTTCCGCGCCTCAAACCCCTGAGGCGTAAGCCTCAAGGGGAAAACGCCTTTTAATTCACGCCTTCAGGCGTTTTCACCTTCGCCTCGCCTTGAGGCGCGCCTGAGGCGCGTTTTTTAATACATTGACTTGAACGCATGTAGAAAGCTTGAAGGTTGCGAAAATGAGAAGAAAAAGGGAAAACATATGCATTATTTATATTTTTAATGTGGATAAACTTATTAATATACATATACATATACATATACATATATATATATATATATATCTTTTGCTAAAAAGTCAAAGAATGCAAAATAATAGGTGGATCAACTCAATAATGTCGTGGATGCAAATAAAATTATGGCATATTATATTCATACACCACAATTGCTTTACATACATCGAAATATTTGTCAAAACCATATACGCCACGCTTTACTTATTACCCTCACTTTTGATAAGATAAGATAAGATACTAAAACTCTCTCCATTTCTCTCTTTATCTTCAGTCAATCAAACCCGTAATTATAAATTTACCGACATTTCAAATTTTAGTTTTTGAACAACGAGCTTGTGAAAACACATTCTCAATCATCATACCAATTTACATGGCTCCTTTGATTGTGATTGCAATTTCTGAATGTAAGCACAAATATGATCTAAAATTTTGGGATTATGTTTTCTCAATTTTATTTTAAAGAGATGAATTTGATTATGTAACAAAAACTACATATACAAGTTCACACATAAATTTTGCATTCAAACCAGTAATTTAACCAGAAAAATGAACTTTGAAGCAAAAATCTAACGCAAAACGGAGATAAATTTTGATTTTTAATGGTTATAACTTGTGGCAGTAAATTCTGACGTTGATTTGGAAAGTTTGACTTTGATTTTATATTGTAAAAATTTAAAATTATAACATTTTGACGGTGAGTTTATATTGTAAGAAATTAAAATTATGTGTGAACAGATCATTGGCTTTTCGTTATCTGTAATAAACTGTAATCTTTATTTAAAACAAAGTTACAAAAATAAGTAATGCATTGATTTGATTTATTGTCATGGCCCGACTTTAATGTCCTCTGTCTGTATAAGTAGCCTATGTTTGCCCGTAACTCATATATTTATGTGTAAGCAGCCTGGCCTGGGTTTTAATGTCTAGGCCTCTTAATTTTTATAGCAACAATTTTTTTATTTTTTTTCAAAACAGAATTCCATTGAGACGAAACAACACATACAAACCACGCACCTTGACAACAACTACGAACAACATAAGAGGAAAGACCATACAGACCCAAACTACAGAAAAACCTAGACTCGACTAAAACAAGGCACCAGCCGCCCACCGAGCAAACGCCACACCAAAACAAGAAGCATATGAGAATCACTGAAGACAGCGAAACTGTGCAGTAGCACGAGCACTCCAAGCTCACACCCCAACAAAATAGAGAGCACACTCAGTCGCATCAAAACATCCAAACAAGCAGGATCAGCAACAACACACCACAAAGCACAACCACCTCCAAATCCAAAGATCCGAACAACATTGCAGAATTAAAGATGATATCTAAAAGCGCAATAAAAGCCATCGCACCACAAATCACATCAACACAGACAAGCCAAAGTCTGATGAAACTAAAACCGAAGAGATAGACAACCGAGCAAGGCAAAGAGTGCTAAGCCTGGTGACTGAGTGTCAGCTTACCAGAAGAAGATGGACGAGTCGGGAGCAAACTCACAGTGAATGGCTTACTGCACCCCCAAATCACATCGAGCTCAATACAAAGCCATCCAAGCCTACAACATAAGCAGCACCATACGAAGATCGGACAGCAGACAATCCACATAGAAATAACAGCTGGACACAGAGTCTGAAAAGCCCAAAAACAAGAAATATCCATCCAAAAAGAACAAGCAAGGCGGAAAGGCTAAGGACATAAGCAGGGGAAGAGGAGCTTGGATACGAGCAAGTTTAGTGTGGAAGCGTAGGAGGCTGGAAGAAAACAGACAAAAAAAATGAAGACTGAAAACCAGATCTAGGGTTCAGTCGATGGAAAAACAAACGGGAAAGGAGACCAAAACCTAACGGGAAAAAACAGCAGAAAGGATGGAGAGAGGAGAAGGTGGAAGATGAAGGTCGAGGCGGAAGTTAGAGAAAGATGAAAAGAATGGAGAAGATCGATGGAAGAAAAGAGCGGAAGAGCAGCCGCCATTTTTATAGATCTACATTTTAGAATATTAACTGCAATGTTAAACCAACATGGTTGACAGTCTGATGCTAAACTCAGTGACTACTATATATGATATACGAATATATAACTCACTGCATACAAAGTTTGCAATATATTCTTGTTCACAAAATGATAATTTTGCTTCTATTTTACACACAAATGTTACAGTCAGCTATTGTATATGTGTTTTGCTGTCAACTATATATCATGCTTAGTTCATTTTCATGCAAGATATGATTGTATTGAAAAAAGAATGAATTATCATTCTTAATAACAAAGTCATGAACTAAACATAGTTTAGTTTTTATGTTGTTGACAAATCAGTTTTCATATTTGCTTGCAATAGTAGCAGCAGAATATCAATTACCATGAACCATATGCTTTAGTTTTGTTGAATTTAATCATTTATTGTAAACAATAACCAAGCCAATTTAATTTTTGTGTCAATCCCGACAGTTGCAGGAATACACCGTCTATGCTTAATTTCAGTTTGACTAACTTATATCTGTTTATTGTTGGACAAAGACGTGGAGACTAGAGATCAAAGTTGCAATATCTCTTGTAGTTTACTCTAGTAATTTTATTATTTGATTTGGATCCTTTTTGTTGTTGTAATTATATTAAAGGTTGGGTTTTGGAGTTTAGAACTTTGAATTATGATGTATTGTATTAGACTTTGGACTCGAAACTTTGAATTATGATCATTGTATGCAAACGTATTTCTAATAGCCAATTTTATTAATATACATTTCAATTTGTAGTTTATAACTTTATACAATGTTGTATGTATTATGTAATGCCAGTGAAAAGTATGTGGATTCTAAGTCGTGTAGTTATAGTTGCAAGCTTGCTATAACATAGTTGTAGGCCTACAGTAGTTTAACTGGTTGACCAGGTTAATTAAATAATTTAAATGGTTAAACGTTCAATGGTGAACCGTTTAAATTAATCAGTTAACCGTTTAAGTTAACCGGTTAACCACAGTTTAAATTAACTGGTTTGGACGGTAGTCTTGTGATTGCTTCGACCGTGCACCGGTAAACCAAACTGCATAATAATTTCATTTAACCGAAAATATTAATCGATTAAATCGATTAACCGATCATACCCACCTCTAGTATGGGTAGTAGTCAAAGGATCCGCTCTCGCTGCGAATTAAATGATCATTGGGCCCGCCTTTCCTCGATATGAAGTGTTAAATCGTCGAGAAAAAGGATTATTTTAAAGAGTATCTCTAGAAGGGTATGCTTCCTAAAGATATTAAGTGATCGAGGTACAATCTGCCTAAGAATAAGGTATTAAATAGACAAGGGATCTGACTGTCCTAAGGGAGATAGTAGGATAGATGTCCATCGGGGAATGTCTTAAATGACAAGGTGACGTCTACATATCAGGTAGGTAACAAATGACTACTTACTATCTTTAGCACTATTTAGTTGAATAGATTTTGAGAATGGGTTGCGATGTCTACTTGGAAATATAGATATTAAGTAGTTGGATCAGCAGTTGAGTATTAATTGATCGTTGGATACGCTTGGGTATTAAGTGTTTGTCGGATCTGCCTTTTTCTTATTTGTGTGATAGACCACCAGGTGCTTGTTGTCATGTCGTAGACATATCCTTATTTAAAATTACACTGCTCAAATGCAGATAAAAGGTTAGGCTTAAAATTTTATTCACCAGAAGTTGTTTTGATCCCTCCTCTTGACAACATTGATCAAGATAAAGGATGATGACGTGGAGCATGGAGGCAAAAGGCGAATGTGTTGGAGGCAATTGTTATATGATTATGGTTTTAATATGAACCCCGAGACAATTGTGTTTTATGAAAAATTGTTGTATTTGACATTTTATTGATTATGAAATGAAGGGTATGTTTATTGATATTATATTTCACTCCTTCCACTGTGAATTATAAACGAATATAGATTCCATCATGTCTTACTCAATTATCCATTTGAAATGATTTCACGTTTAAACCAAAATTTGATAGTCGATTATTTAACTATCAAACAAAACAAACAATCAAGTCATCCATAGATTTTGTTTTCCATGGAAATCACTAAGCATCATTTAACTAATTTCTTATTAATTCTTTTTGTATATTTTGGAGAATATTTCCATGTAGTTATCTCAATGGTATAAGTATATTTACAAACTACTATACTTTCATTACTCAGAAAATATATCACTATACTTTACCTCAACTGTATAAGTATATTCACAAAACGTTAAGAAAAATTCATTAACTTCAAATCATTTCTAATGAATTTAAACCCATTTATTTTCAAAACCACCGTTTTCTAAACCGTTGAATAATACATTTCAATATAAACATCGTTTGTAAATTTCCTTTATAAAATACGAGTTATAAAGCAAAATTTCTTTATAAAACTACTTGTTGATTTTAAACACTAGTATTATTAATTATCCTAAGATCATCATAGATAAACAAGGAATAAGTTCTAAAGCATGTACAAATAAAATATTTAATTAATTATTAAACCTTATTAATACGGTAGTTAATTAACTTTAAACTATTGGTAATGAAATAATTTAAGAACCTTTAAACAACATTAATGATTTAGAATAAATCCCTTTACAACATTTATAAACTAGATAATAATTAATTAACCTTCCAAACTTTATTGATAAAAAATAATTTTAAATAAAACAAATTAATTTTCAAACATCAACTATTAAATTTTAAAACATAGGTGAGGTACATAACCTTATTTTAAAACATCATAAGTGAAATAATTTAAAATTTAAAATCATTTGTTCAGATAGGCGTAACGACTACAGTCAAAAGCTGGTATTTACATAAAACATGCGTATATGTAAATAAATCAGCAATTAGCGATTAATCGCTAAAATCAAACATACTCAATATAATTTAACAAGCATAAACATAATTGTCCAAGTTAAACAACTAGCATAATGGGGGTTTATTCTGCTAACATATGCAATTAGATCCAGTTCATCCAAATCATTATATAGTGTTCATTTAGCCAAATAGATAACACCAAGAACATAACAAATTTAACTATGTTATAATAAAAGAACATAAATAATTCAATAATTAGTCATCCATTCAGGTTTGATTGGTATTCAAGATAATTTTGAATAAAATAAACTCATACAATATCTAATAGCAATTCCAGATGTTATATCAGGATTCTAAATCCGGTTCAAACAATCTGATAGCATCTCAAAATGCTATCTCGCAATCCTAGATCAATTTCAGTAGTCAACGAATTAACCAATTCAATTGTTCAAACATCAATTAATAACAATATGATAATATCAACCAAGCCAATCAATTAGCAATTTCAACAACCAAGCAAAAAATAATATTTTAATCCACTTTTTACTACACTGGTTAACCAGAAAAGTGAGTTTAACTCACCATCGTTCTATTTGTGGCTTCCTCGTTCTGCTTTCAGTATGTCCAAATGTATCCAATTCAATTCCAGAACGAAGACATCGTTGCTATGATCCCACGCTTGATTTGAATCTAAGATCAGAAAGATATTGACAAGTTCACGGATCAATTAATGTAAACTTTAGCACTAATTACAGTACAAGTCCTGAATTACCATCTTAGCCTCTTCTTCGCCAATCAACCAAAATGAGGCCGCCTGCTCTGACACCTGGTCCGCAACTCCGAACCCACACTGCGCAGCTAAATCCAGTGGTGCGGTGACAAATCCAAAGAACAACGCACCCATGCCATGGTCTAGCTTCGCTTAAAACACCTCAAAAACCGAACCCTAGATAGCTTGTAACTGCCGCTCCTCTTCCAACCCCATCGGACACAACAAAATACACATTCACATGAAGATCTGGCTCATACCAAGTAAAAGATCCAGCTTTTTATTGGTTTTTTCAATTTTAGGCAGCCAAAATGTTTTTATTTATTTATTTATTTATTTATTTTTTTTATTTTCCTTCCAGAAGCCTGCGAATGAAAGTGAGAAAAAAGCACCAAACGTCAAAATAAAAATGGCATATGGTCCCGATTAGGATCCCAATATGATCTTACAATAATTACAATGTATATACCATGTTATAAAATGAAACAGAACCGACAATAAAAGAAAAGAGAAAACATAAAAGATTAGAAAGTGACCTCTTATTTCTATTGATTGGGATCTATGATACAATGTAAACGACTCTCTATTTATATAGTCTATATGTCATGTAAATTACAATAAAATCCCTTATCATATTAGTATATTTACTCATATTACTTTTATATATTGCAACACTCCCCCCTTGAACATGTATATACAAAGATGATAAAATTAACTGTCTCATTAAAAACTCTTTTAAGAAAATTCCAGTGGGAAAAAACATAAATAAAGAAAAGAGTACAATTTTGTTTCATTTTTGGGTAATATGTTTTACAATGTTACAATGAGGGTTGATACTTCATAATTAAGATAATACATCATTAACAACCTTACTAATAAAAAGCCAATGAGAAAAATATTATTAAAGCAAAAGATTACATTATAGCATATTATATGTTTCCACTAATTTATCACGCATTATTCAAAAGATTACATTATAGAAAGGGATTTTTACCCTCAAGGACAAAAGGAACAAAAATTTATCTCATAAGGACAAGGGGGCAAAATTTTATCCTCTAGGACAAAATTTAGTGTAAAGGGAGGAATTCAGGGGTCCACTATAATTCTTCCATTTACACTAAAACTTGTCCTTTTGGACAAAATTTTGCCCCCTTGTCCTTATGGAATAAATTTGTGTTCATTTTGTCCTTTAGGGTATTTTCCTGTTATTGTTATAGAAATTATATCGTCTTATATTCAATATCAAATTATGAATCTAACGGATATCGTAATTGGGAATAACGATATCTGTATCTTCCAAATTCCCATAACAATATCCATATAGCCATGGAATCCAATATCGAAATATTTCGAAGATTATTTCCATTTCAATTTATTCATTGGAAAATTCTTGTTATTTTAAAATCATTTCAAATCCATTTTCAATCCAATTTATTTATTTAAAAGTAATTGGATTATTATTCTAGTTATTAACTAGTTCATTTCGATAAAAACATATTTTTATCTTTTCAAACTTGGAATTTTTCTTCCAAAATCTTCCTAAATCATTAATTATGATTTTACATAATTTTTTCATATTTTTAATTATTTTATTTAGGCCATTACAGTCGGTTTCCAATAATGGCCACCAAACTGCGTCCATAGCGACGTTTTCTGAAATTGATTTGGACATATCTCAAAATCTAACCGTTAGATTTCAAATCTCTTATATTCATTGGAAATCTCTTTTCGATACGAACCCAATGGTTCCGGTTTTAGGAGAATCTGACGGTCGGATCTCCCGTTACATCAATTTGAAGTTAATGGTCGAAATTCGCGAAAGGTCGCTGTGCGGCATGTTCTATTCAAGCCATATAATATATATATATATATATATATATAGATATATATATATATATATATATATATATATCGTCGATTTCCATTTAAAACGTATTTATAAATCATTTATTCGTTTTAAAAATGATTGCTACTTCCATTTCAATTTTAAATCAAATTGAATATTCCATTACATGACAATTTTATACAGTGCATATATATGTTAAAAATTATATTTTTAACAATCCAATAATTATTCCATTTCACGACCATTTTATATATCTCATATATAAGCTAGAAATAATATTTTTAGCGAACCAATATTTATCTCATTACATTATCAATTTATATATCGCATATATAATTTTATACAATGCATATGTATATTTTATTTCATAACGCATATATATTTTAGTACAACGCATATATATATTTATTCACATCGCATATAAATATTTTATTCACATTTCATATATATATATATATATATATATATATATATTATTCACATTTCATATATATATTTTATCCATGTTTCATATATATATTATTCACATTTCATATATATATATATATATATATATATATATATATATTCCACATTTCATATATATATTATTCACATTTCATATATATCTTTTATTCACATTTCATATATATATTATTCATATTTTATTTATATATTTTTCACATTTCATATATATATTATTCGCATTTCATATATATATTTTATTTACGTCACGCATATATATATTTTATTCACAACTCATATATATATATATATATATAACTCACATCGCATATATATATATTTTATTCACATCCCAATACAATACAATCAAATAAATTGTCCATGGTCTGTGGACGAGGGAGGTGAGCTAACAGACACCGTACAACATTTGTGATAATTAATGACTGTAAAAATCAATACTGGCAGTTCATATATGCAGTTATAAAATAAATAACTGTACAAAAAAATTATAGTGAGAAGTTCTCACATTGATTGGTTCCTGAAATCGTTATATGATGATTTTTCTTAACTGAATTAGACTCTGCGTTTAATTCAATCAAATTCCTATTGCTTCTGAATTGGTTCCGGCCTATTTCATTGTGTTGATAAGGCCAAGGCGGTTCCAATGCAACGAACGACACTCAATTCTATTTCCATTTGTCCAAGATATTAACATTTCAAACTTTAACATAATTAAAATAATTTAATTATTTACAAATCCCCTAATTACCTCATTAATTTTTAATTACAAATTTGGCCGCTTAATCCCTTTACTTTTTCACGAATGTCTGTATTCGAGAAAACCCATCGTCGTTTAAAAATTTCCACCGCGCATTGATGTTGGCGCCACCGGAGTTGAATCGGATCCCTCCCCTCCGACGCCCATGCCAGCACCTCCCCATGGCCGTGCTCGTTCGAAGTGTGAACCCCCCCCCCCTAACGCCCCAAAATCCACACCAAAGCCGTCATCTTCACGCCCTAAAATCGAGTTCTAGAAACCCCTAATTCAGATCTCCACCATTAGGAAGATAGATCCCACAAAGCTCTACAATTTCGTGTTTGGGGATTGTGAATTCGCTGCATGGATTGGGCGAATTCGAAGAAGAAAGATCAGGCAACGGTGGCCACTGATTTTATAAAAGAGCGACGGGTCTGTGTGAGCTAGGGTTTTGGACTGAAAGGCCATTTATATAATTAATATTTTATTTTATTTAATTCTTTTAATTTCAAAATACATGTTCACCGATATAAACTCCAAATCAAACCCAACGACTGTTGTCCCTAGCTAAATACCCCCATTCCGAACACAATGGGATATATTTCATAAGCCAATACGACTGTTTCGATCATTTTTTATCAAAATTAAAATATAAATCACTATATATTGAATTTAAACGTACATTTTAATTTACTGGGGCCACATACTGACTCCAAAAATTAAAGAAAAATAAATCTAGCTATGTTTTGACGATACGGTCCTAACTAAACTAATTTCATCGAATTTGGAGACCGTTTGAAAAATGGTCATTTTCCAGTCGATTAAATTCAAACTGAAAGTACCAAACGCGTTTAAATTCATCATGCTCACATATTAATTCCAAAAATTATAAAAAATGAACCCTAACAATAATTTGACATTCTGAATCCAACAAAAGTAGTTTCGTCGAAAATGGAGGTCGTTTGCAAAATGGCTATTTTTAAGGGCTATATATTATATTAAAAATACATATAAATTCCATAGCGACTATTTTGAATTTTAAACTGGACATAACTTTCAATTTATATAGTGAAATCTCAATTTTTCACATTCGTTAGGAAGATATAATTAAACAGATTCAAATGTTTCTGGTTTTACCGAAATCCGATTTATTTTGAATTCTGTACATTCATTTGAAATTTAAAATCAAATTTTCAAAATTAATTTCCATAAGAGTAGTGTTTACACTCTTGGTTGTAGTGTTGATGTGAACAGGAAATGTGCTGAAATGCTTAATTGTAAGGCGGATTCTTTCCCTCTTAATTATCTCGGGGCTTGCATCCGTCCAAAAAGATTGTTGAAGAGTGATTGGCAGTATGTTATTGACAAAGTTGATAGGTGTTTGGCGAGATGGAAGGGGAATTGTTTATCAAAAGCTGGAAGGCTGGTGTTGGTGAATTCTGTTCTATCTGCTATCCCTTTGTATTGGCTTTCTTTCTATTCAAGTCCGGGATGGGTGATTCAGAAAATTGATGCTGTATGTCGGAATTTTTTCTGGACTGGTACGAAGGATACGCGTAAAGTTAGCTGTCTAGTGTCGTGGGATCAGGTATGCAAGTCCAAAGATCAGGGAGGTTTGGGAGTTATAAATTTGAAAAACATGAACTCTGCTTTGCTTTGCAAATGGCTGTGGACTATGCTTAGTGATAGGAAAGTTCTCTGGAAGGAGTGGATCTTAAACACTTGCTACAGCGGAAGATTTGATTGGAACGCGGATGTTTCTCATTGCTCGGTATTCTAGCGTAGTGTTATGGCTAACGTTCACTAGATGAAGATTGGTGCAGGTGTTGTAGTAAAAAATGGACGCAATGCTTCTTTCTGGTCTGACTGCTGGCTGCTCCCCATCCCTTTGCGTGTTGAATTTGCTGACCTTTTTGATATTGCATGCAACAAAAAAGCTTCAGTCAGCGAAATGTACAATGCAAATTCTGCCAACTTTAAATGGAACCTGATTTTGTCGTCTCTTGGATGGTAATGCTTTGATTCAGCTATGTGGCCTAGTTCGTTTGTCAGAGGATGTACAACTTCATGATGAAGAGGATGATGAATTTGTATGGAAGATTGGTGGAAATAACTTTCGGGTTAGAGAACTTTATAAGATGATGAACTTTGCAGGAAGGAAATACGATGGATTCATACGAATGTGGAGTTTTAAGACTGTACCCACTAAGGTCAAGATTCATATGTGGACGATCATGCATAACAAGCTTAATACGGTGAGCAGATTACGTTAAAAAGGAGTTCAAGTCGCTGAGGGCTGTGTTTTTTGTGCTGAAGACGATGAGAATTACCTGCATTTATTCGTTGATTGCGATTTCGCCTTATATGTGTGGACGAAGTGTTTAGTTAGCCTTCATATTTGCTTAGATTGGTCTAGTTTCATCACCGATCAAATTCTTTTTTGGCACAGCACTATTACTTCACTACCTGATACACATATGTGACATATGTTTGTTGTCTTGAACTTTTCTTATGTTTGGATCCTTTGGCATGAACGAAACTCACGAAAGTTTAAATGTAAAATGAAACATCCCAACTCAGTTATTTTTTGCATTCTTAAATTTGTTTCTCAATGGTCAGGCAACAACGAGATCAAATTTGCGGACACAATTAGCGCTAGAGTCATTGATAGAGCTCGTGGCAGCCGAGCTTGATGAAGCCTTTGCTTCAGACAGTTGGGTTTATTAGCTACTTTGTAGTGTTTTATGTATATTATGGGCACTATGTTATCATGCCTGCGTGCATGTATCTCTTTTTGGGTTGTACATATTCTTGTATATATTAGTAGCTAGTAGCACGTCTTTTGTATGCTGAGCTGAACACGTTGTACTTGGTTTATGTTTAATGAATGAAGGCGTGAATCTAGCGATTCACTACCTTTTTGCATCAAAAAAAAATTTCAAACTACCGCGCCATTTCGAGTTCGTTTTATAATTAAAATAAACTTATACGTTCTAACTTCGATTTAAATAAATTTTTAATCATTATTATTTAAAATAAATCATTTTAAATATTTGAAATCCATTAAAATAGCTAAAATAAAATTTTTACATTGTTTCTGAAATTCCGGGTTGTTACAGTTTTTATGTGTTTTGATCATGTTGTTGTGTCTAATTCATTGGTTGATTTTGTTCTAATTTTGCTATTGGTTTTGCTAGGTAAATTATGTACGATATTATAAACTTGTTTTGTTGAATTGTTTTAAATAATAAAAATGAAAGCAGAGAAAGATGTACCTAAAGGCACAAAATCAACATAGACAAAAGTGATAAGTAAATACAACACAACAGAGAATTTACTTCAAATATACATTGAAGGGGCTGGTTACAGAAATGGTCAAGTAAAAGGTAAACGATTTTATCGTTTTAGCACTACATCACAGAATATATTAATACACAATATTTTTATGCAATTACTTGATCATTAAATATAGTTTGATATATAATACTACTTCATTATCAAACCAATCGTACATATCACTTTGTATCAATTGTAGATAATATGCAGTAGTAACATATTTTCATGTCCTATGTCCTTTGCAGCGCAGTGCCTTCGCAATACATCAAGCCAATGCATTTCCGAGCATGGCACTATCATGCATTTGCGAGCCTGATTCTTTTAACTATGGTTGTGAATTGAGGATCTACTATTCAACTTTTGTGAAAGCAGCAGCACAAGGTTGCCACTGAAAAGAAACAGAGAGCGCAAAGTCCAAAGCAGAAGCTTGAGTAAAACAAGCTGAAATGCATGAGAAGAAACCACATTAGCTTATTCAGTAGACTAAAGTGCAAAAGAAGCAGACATAGGATTAGGATCATGTGCAATATGTTGAAGCGTATGTGAATCAGGAGCAAGAGCTTATGATATACTAGCTTTAAGTGTCTGTCATGTATAATTTTTCATGTTTTTCATATAAAGATAAATACTTTTTATCTATTTTAGAAAATGAAGAACAACTTGCAATAATGATCTGAATCATACTGGCATATTTGAACCTTTTTTGTATGCTGTGCACTACAATACAAGTAAAATTTGGGATCATTGCAGAAGCTGTAGCAAGGAACGTCTTACGGATAGAGGGACTGACTCCAGAACGGCTGAACATGTAAATATTTTTATCTTTTTCAGATAAAGATAAATGCATTTATCTTTTTGTAAAAGGACACTTGTTATCTCAACATATTTTTTGCAAATTGCATAAAGATCGTATATTAGCATTAACACAAATAAAAAAGATAAATCTAAATACATACATAAAAACTTAACATTTTGATTCATTGAACAACAAATAAAAGCAATTAACTTTTCAAACAAAAGATAAAATCATTTAGCTTTTTATTTATAAGATCGTAGACAGATTTCTTTATTATGAATCGGAAAATAAATTAACAACTCCTATGCTTAATTTACATCAAAATAAGCTAGCAAATTTAACCATAAAAACCAACAACTAATCTCAAGGTACATTATACAGTCTTAAGTTAACTAATGTTTAGCAATATTTTATTTGATGTGTTTTATCTTTTTATTCAAGTTGAGTTACACTCTAGTTTATTTTAAGAAGCTAATACCATTTTGCCTAAACAGCTAATTAATGCTTTACAGGTAAAGCTAAATGGTTTTATCTTTTCAGCAGTTAAATATAGTGACTAATCTGTACATCAATGACGTTTAGTAGGTTTTCTACTGGTTCTGTTCAATGCAGTTAAATACAGCTAATTAATCGTATGTAGGTAAAGCTAAATGGTTTTATCTTTTCAATAGTATAATAAATTTACAATCTTATTAAAAATAGTAATATGTATAAATCGTATAACCAAAACATTAACTGTTTAAAAAGATAAATATATCTATCTTTTGTCTACTTTATTACATAGAATACTGTTTAAAATGATATATACATTAAAAACACTGTACCTGAAGTTAAAAAATACGGGGTTTGACTACTTTTTGTATATGCAATATTTATCGCCTTGTATCTTTTTGTATACTTATCTCTTAAACACTAGTACTGTGAATCAGCACTTGCATATCTATTTTGCCTTTCTATAACCAAACTCTGATCTAAAATAACATCTCATTTTTATATCTTTTTTGTATATATCTTTTTGAGCATTACATAATAATTTTTTGTATATCTTTTTGTATTTTTTTCTTTGGTGTGTATCTTTTTGTATAAACTTTCACAGTACACATATTGTATAAACATAAGTTAATTTATCTTTTTGATTTTATATCTTTTTGATTTATATCTTTTGTTAATCGATTTCTATTTTTTGATTTTATCCCTACAACACAAGAACTGTCAAAAACCACATTGCATATACAAAAAGATAAATACTTTTAGCTTTTTAATAACTATCGTATTTGATATACAAAAAGATACACAATGTACAGCAGATTGCATCGAAGATTGAGATTTAGAAGAAGCAATTACATCTCATAACTCTCACAGCATAACCATTTAGCATGCAAGTCATCACTACAAAAAGATATATACAAAAAGATGTACAATTCATATACAAAAAGATATACATAAAGTTTTTTTCTTTCAAAATGGGTTCTTTTATTAAATAAACACGTATCTTTACAATGCATGCCTATATACAATGAAATATACATAAAGTTATACAAAAAGATATATAAAAAGATATACAAAAATATATATAAAAAGATATACAAAAAGATATAAAATCAAAAACTGTCAATCATTATAGGGGCTGAGATATACAAATCAAAAAGATATAAAATCAAAAAATGTCAAAAACCGTATTGCATATACAAAAATACATATACAAAAAGATACACAATTCATAACTGTCAATATTTGATCATGCAAAAAGATATATATTCATAACTGTCAATCATTATAGAGGCTGAAAAGATAAATACTTTTAGCTTTTTCATAACTTATGTTTTAACATACAAAAAAATATACAAATTAGCTTTTTACTGAAAAGATAAATTAATTTATGTTTTAACAGTATTAATTTTTGTATTAGGAAACAAATAGACAAAAAGAGAAATATATTTATCTTTTTAAATAATTAATTTGTCTTCCGTATGGTTATCTAGTATTAATTTTTCTTTTGTATTATGTTTTAAGATTATAAATTCATACAAAAAGATATTAAAAAAGATACACAATTCATTACAAAAAGATATACAAAAAGATATGTCTATCTTTTGTCTACTTTATTACATAAACTGTTTAAAAGATAAATATATCTATCTTTTATCATTAATATTGCATATTTGCAATTAACAATTAACACATAACATATATATTCAACTATCTATTTTAAATCTGAAGATCAGTTTTTAAAAGATAGATGCAACTGTTGACGCCAAAAAGTGGTCATCAACGGCCAAAAGTCAGATTTGAACATGATATATGAAAAAATATCAAAAAAAGCAAGAAAAAGCAAGACAACAACGTTTTTATAGTGGTTCGGCGTTAACGAGCCTACGTCCACTTTATAATCTCACATTAATATCATAAAGTAGGAGATACAATAAATGAGATTGTCGGGATCTCTATTACATAATTGTTTTTGAGGAATATAGCAAGTATTTCATGATGAAAGTGGTTGGCAGCCATGATTGAGTCATGCGTGGGCCAGAGAGTTGGGCTCTAATCTAAGCCAAAGAAGATCCCCTCTTTGTTGTATTGCTTGGTGTATTTATAGACAGTAGGCTTCAATAATTGGAGGTGCCATGTGTCGGTTGATCCATGTGAATAGCATATAATGGAGCCGAGTCTTGATTACGTGTAGAAGTTCCCTATAATATGTGGCAGCATAAACGTAGCTAGATCCGAGTTTATAGGCTTTAGAATAGGTAGTTGGACCAAGTAAGTAGGCTATTAAATAGATCTCATGACCAAGTCATTGTTATAGTGTAAGCTGATCTCAAGACCATCTAGCCTAGGTATTTCAAGCTGAAATATTTCGATCCAAGAGCCTTGAGCCAAGGAGCCTCGAGCCATGAATGTCCGGGCTTGTCCAAGCCCATGCTCGAGCCTTGAGCGATCTTGTGATGGGTCCACGGGTTGACGGCCTTGCCAAAAGGCGGGTCAACACTTTGCCCCCCAAAGTACGTCGTGTGGCAGACAGGATGTACTTTGAATAAGCCGAACTGCATCTCTTTGGAATGTCATTCATCTTCGGGAAAGCAATGTCGAATTGTCATGTCTTTGGGAGTAGTCCTGAAGCTTGAATTCTTTTTACTTTTCTGCCTCGATCGAATGAAATAATCATAAATCAAGCTGGGCCGCTAGCTTCTGCCCATGGTCGTTCATAAATAGTCTTCGCCAAATGGTGTCATCTTCTAATGCAAGTCGAGAACATGGTCAAGTGTAAGGTCAAGTCCTATCGAACTCATAAGCTGTCTCGCTTGGATGAGTAAGACAAGTTGTGTCATGGTCCGAAGGTACAATATATATCCTTTGAATCACGTGTCAGGTAAAGGACGTGTTCAAACTCAGTCTATAAGCTGACACTCATGCCTATAACGTCGGTGGGCACAAACGAAGCCAGTGCTCTTGCCCCTAGAGTTAGTGGGGGTCAAGTTAAGTCAGTCGGACATCCAATCCTTAATTCTTCATATTCTTCGTCGTTGTTTTAGGATAGAGTTGCAAGTTTGGCGGTCTTAGCCAACCCAAGTCATTTTATACTTTCTCTCGAGTTGGCGAGAGTTAAAGTTGAACACGCAAACAGTTGATTCTCATTTGCCTAGGCATCGTTCCTTCACTTTAGTCAGAAAATGAGGACCGGCTCATCGAGCGCCAATAAACTTAGTTACTCTTATCATTCGAGCCAGTTAGGTCGATCCCCTTTGTTTATGTTTCATCGTAGTCCAAAATAGTCATCATACTCTTGTTGAGTTTGTTCTTCATGCTCAGTTCCATTGAGGTCATCATTTTTTGCTGTAGTTTGGGATCTTGCGAAACTTTAAGAAGTTGAAAATGTGCATAGAGTAGTCGAGTAGTAGATTCATGTTTTTCATGGCTTGCACTCTTCGTCGCTAGCCATTGGGGGTTTGACTGAGTAGCGAACTTCAAATCCATGTCTTCTCAAGATTCATTCTTCCTCATTATATCGTGAGTTATAGTTGGATGCAATCAACCCATACTGGTTTTTGCTCTTCCATCTAAGCTCTGAGGATTGAAGTTGGGCTGCAAGAGGTCAGATTGTAGTCATTTTGAATGCTTTCATTCTTCCCCTTCCAACTGGGAAGTAGGTTAGGATCAATCAATGGATGGCCACTTTGCACCCCTTTCGTGGTTCACATGCGGCCCATTCCAAATTTAGGTATGCATGCATAAAAAGGTATGACTGTCAAAGCTTAAGTGATTGCGTTGTCCAAGTGCTCGAGCGATTGCATTTTCTATTCGGTGTACTTGTAACGTGAAACTCATCGTTGCACTTGGGCTATAGTCAGTCACATATGGGTATGTGTGCCAATTTCAGATATCACTCTTAAGGCCCTCTTTTGGTCGTTGCCTTAAGTTATGTGATGTGTTATTGAACATCCCTCCCACTCTCAAGGTCTCCTTTCGGTCATTGCATTGAGTCATGTGGGAAGTTTAGCATTAGAAGTCGACGTCAGTCCTTCGAACACGACCCATTTGTTGTTGTATGCGAGTGTGTCCCTCGTGTCTTTGCTTTGTATCTGTACATAATCCTGCAATTTGAATAAAATAATTCGTTTAATTTGCAAGTTACTAGGTCAACCTTTATGTCACAAGCAAATCTGGCTTGAAATGAAAATGTGTTAAATGACAAAGTGCCAAGTGTCGTATTTTGGAGGTATAATGTCTGTAGCCTCCATTTAACTTTGAAACACAGGTCACGTTCGAAGCGTGTTTGAAGTTAATTCAGAAATCTATGCCCGTGCCCCCAGCGTTGGTGGGAACCGGGTTAAGTCGTTCGGACGTCCGGCCCGTAAGTCCTTTCCTATCCCCAGTCGGAGGGCGATGAAGATTGCATGCACGTCGCAGCATTGTCCTTTATACTCTCTCCCAAGTCGTGAGAGTTAGAGTTATGGGTTTAGTGGTCTTAAGTCGTGGTGCACCATTCACACTAACCCAACAGATTTATACTCTCTCTCTCTCATGTCGTGAGAGTTAGAGTTATGGACGTCGTAGCTTGTCCTTATACTCTCCCTTCGTCAATCAGGGTTTGAGTTGTGGATCGAGTAGTCTTAAATCTTGTCGCGCCCATCGTCTGAGATTTATACTCCTATCCAAGCTCTGAGGATTAGAGTTAGTCGGGCAAACAGTTGGGTCACATTTGTCTTGGCATCATCCCTTTGCTCCTACGTCAAGAGCAGAGGTCGCCGTTAGGAATGGTCGGATCACGTCCCTGTTGAGTTTAGACTCCTCCTGTTGGAAGCATGAGAAAGAGTTACAGACATTGTTGGAGAGCGGTCGAGTCATACTCATCCTCGTCTTAACATTTCTCTTTTGTCCCCACGTCGAAGGCAAAAATTATTATGTTGTTCGTGGGATCGTTCCCCTGTCATTGTTGCACTCTTCCCATCGGACCAAGGGATAGAGCAATAGATCTGCTGAGTGTTTATGTCACGCTCGAGTATATCTCTGTCTTGCCTGGCGAATCAAAGGCTAGATGCTGGGGATGCCTTATTAGTATGCCCATGCAAAAATAACACATGTCGAACTCATGTGCGTTTATTTTCTTGCCCCCTACGTCAAGGGAAAAAAGTCAGTGAATGGATAATCGAACTTCATTTATGTTAGATTGTTGGCGTCGGGCCAAGAGTAAGCGAGTTAATATTTGAATCACGTTCGCCAAACTTTACGTTCCTCCAATCAAACTATGGAAGGGGTGGTTGGTACCAAACCTCGAGTACCTACATCATTTATATACAAATTTGCGTGAGTTAGTCATGTCAATAACTAGAAGCATGTAAAGGCAAAATGCATGATTGGAAAATAAGTATGTTGATCGGCGGTGCTGCCTCCTCTATTTGGATTCACGTAATCCAATGGTGTCAAGCATAGGATCTGGCCATATGAATTGTCGAACCGCGCCCATTCTGAGTCGGATTCGGACTTTGAAATGCAAAAGTCGATGCATAATTGTCTTAAGTCATGCTACACATGAGCCGAGTAGTGGGTAGTCATAACAGATCCATCTTGAGCTGTATAATTTTCCTCGGACGGATGACATGGTTCTGTAAATGAGCGCTTCAGTTAGGCTCGTTATGGCAACGCTCTGTAGTTTTGCATGCATGTATTGGAAGTATGATCAGTACCAGACTGGGTACCTATATCATTCACACATAAATTCATAAGAGTTATTAGTCACATAAATAACTCATAAAGCGTGTAAAGATAAAAGATATGGGTAAAAAATAATCTTGTTAAGGGAATGAGTATTATTCAGAATGAGAATGGTATCGCGTATCCTTTGCCAGTCCATTCTGACTTGTCCCATCTCTGACAGGTGATGACCGTTGAAGCTTCAATTGATGAAGGAAGTCTTTTCAAATCCTCATAGGCCGGCAATGCCAAGAATGATCAGACCTTGATCGGGGTATTGGGATAATAAAGGCAATCAGGCGGCCTTTGTGGGTGAATGATGAGGGTGTATTTCCTTTGAATTGCCTTCTTGCCCCCACGTCGAGGGCAAGGAATAAAGGTCAGGTAGTCAGATCAGAACTGCTAATGGCGGCATCTCATCTTGTCGGTGTTAAGGCGGTGATCGGAAGGAGAACAATGGGTCCATGCTTATAGAAGCTTTGTCTTTTCTATGTCAGGAAGTGAGATACGGAGGCTACGAATGTAGACATGCCTCGTCCATCCGCGGTTATGTCTTTGACTCCACGTCGGGGAATGAGAGCCGATATATAGATAATCAATAAACATCCAGGCTTAAGTGTTTCAAACTTTTAACTCGCCGATCTTTGGGCAAGACTGAAGCAGTCAATCAGGATTGAATAACCTTAGTAAATAGGGGTGATGGCTCTTGGAAGAATCCCAGTCGTTGTCATCTTAATGTTAATATTCTCAGACTATCCGTCGAATCTTGGATGATAAGTCTTTACGATCATTGTTGGCCAAAATATATGCCGAGTCGAAGGCGAGCCGTCGAGCGAGCCCGGGCGCAGCGCCGGTGTGGGTCCGAGGCCCTACAGTCTCGGCGGCGATCGACCTAGCCGGTTAGGTCGAACAGGTGGGCACCGCTCGATTTCAGGCGATCGAGCCTTCTTTGAAACGATCAGAAAAATGCATTTTTTTTCTTCTGAAAATGACCCTGTCTCGGGTCGATGTGTAGGGGTTTAGAAATGGCTAGTAATCCAGGTTTGTATATCTGGAAGAGTTGGTTGACCTGGAGAGTTTCATAAGAGTCGGTCGATATGTAGTTGGTCGTCCTGAGATTGAACATCATTATGACGATGTCTGCTCGAACAAATCTCACCTCTACCCGGTACCTGCTTCGGGCCAAGTTGCATATTGGGAGCCTTCCAAAGTGCAATTTCCACTGGCTGGTCCTTTGGTCGAGTCGATATCAACCCAGGAAGAGTCAACCCGACTGGGGTCGAACCGAGAACTGGAAAAAATCGTTTTATTATGCAAATGTTGCTGCTTCTGCTTTCCAAAGCATGTACATAAGTATTGGAAACCATGGTCGTTGAAGATGACTGAAACTAGGATTTCGTCTTGGACTTGGTGATCCAAAAGTTGAGCAAAACCCTTAAGACGTTGAGAATTCATTTCTCAGTGAAAGCACCAAACTATTGACGCCAAAAAGTGGTCATCAATGGCCAAAAGTCAGATTTGAACATGATATATGAAGAAATATCAGAAAAAGCAAGACAACAATGTTTTTATAGTGGTTCGGCGTTAACGAGCCTACGACCACTTTATAATCTCACATTAATATCATAAAGTAGGAGATACAATAAATGAGATTGTCAGGATCTCTAATACATAATTGTTTTTGAGGAATATAGCAAGTATTTCATGATGAAAGTGGTTGGCAGCCATGAAAGAGTCATGCGTGGGCCAGAGAGTTGGGCTCTAATCTAAGCCAAAGAAGATCCCCTCTTTGTTGTATTGCTTGGTGTATTTATAGGCAGTAGGCTTCAATAATTGGAGGTTCCATGTGTCGGTTGATCCATGTGAATAACAGATAATGGAGCTGAGTCTTGATTACGTGGAGAAGTTCCCTCTAATATGTGGCAGCATAAACGTAGCTAGATTCGAGTTTATAGGCTTTAGAATAGGTAGTTGGACCAAGTAAGTAGGCTATTAAATAGATCTCATGACCAAGTCATTGTTGTAGTGTAAGATGATCTCAAGACCATCTAGCCTAGGTATTTCAAGCTGAAATATTTCGATCCAAGAGCCCTTGAGCCAAGGAGCCTCGAGCCATGAATGCCAGGGATTGTCCAAGCCCATGCTCGAGCCTTAAGCGATCCTGTGATGGGTCCATGGGTTGACGGCCTTGCCAAAAGGCGGGTCAACGACAACTATCTTTTATAAATCTAAAATAAAATAAGATATTGTACTAAACATTTAAAAATTGTTTTCCTTCTAGAATTTTTTTGAAATTGTTTTGTATATAACCATAAGGTAAAACAAGATTCTTGTACATATTTATCTCGTAAATAAATAGAACAAGTAATATTGCTGGTATCATTTGAAACTGTGCAAAAGATAAATGGATTTATCTTTACTGAATAATTGGTTAAAAAATATGTTATAGGTAATATAAACAACAATTTTCTTTTGTTGAAAATATGATTGCAATATATTTGAACCAATGGCACTATATTTGAAGCACTACTATATAACATTAGATCAATGTTTTATAATGTTTTATTACAGTTTAAAAAAGAAAAAGAAATTATCTTTTTTATTCCTATAACATCTGTTATGTTATATGAATAAATATTATAATACCTTTCCATAATACATTCCCATTTATCACACTGTTTAAAATAAATAATACCAACTATCTTTTTTAGTCCTATAACATCTGTTATATTATTCGAATAACCAAATCACCTACTAACAAAACAGTAAACTCATTTATCTTTTCCATAATACATTTTCATCATATCTGTTTCCAGTCATCCATGTTGAATTCAAAAATCCAATGTCATCCGTATATGAATTACCAATGCATTCTATAAATTAACAAAAGCACACTATTTAATATGTAAAACACCGTACCTTTCAGCAACCGGATACTGTAAATGACTACTTCAACTTTGAATTTCATCTCGTCTTGATAGAACTACATAATCCAAAAAAATCAAGAACAAAAATTGAGATAATGATGTATTATACAACAATTTAGGTTTCAACTAAAAACTAAAAATCGCCTGATAAAATTATAATCGAAGATTCAATTAAAAATAATGAAAACCGCCTGATAAAATTGAAAATTAAAAAAACCAAAGAAAATCGCCTCTTTACTCCCGTGAAGGTATTAAATTGATTTCGAATTTCTGAATATAAATAAAAACGAAAAAGATAAACCTCACCTAATAAAATTAACAAACGTAGCACGAAATTGAAACTCGTCTAAACATTTTAACAAATTTGAGAGATCGATTTAGTAATCGCGCCTGATAAAACTGGGGAAAACGAATG
This sequence comes from Allium sativum, assembly GCA_030737875.1. Classification (NCBI taxonomy): domain Eukaryota; kingdom Viridiplantae; phylum Streptophyta; class Magnoliopsida; order Asparagales; family Amaryllidaceae; genus Allium; species Allium sativum. The sequence continues at coordinate 1,016,413,054 of CM060913.1, forward strand.
TTTTGAGAAATTTTTCAATTTGAGAAATCTTCTGTTTAATTATTTAATGAAGATTGACTTTTCCATTTTGAGAAAGAGGCAAACAAGGTTGTGAAATAAGCAACACATTAATTTTTGTCCTTAAAACTAATTCTGACGAAGCCGTGTCCTTGAAACAAATTGGACCAAAAGACCTTCACGCAAATTTCCACTTAATACTATGCTGCTTGATAAACAATAGAAATTGGATTTCATTTTGATGATCTATATGTGGGAAATTGAACTTGTGTACGATACTGTAATCTAGCTAAGTGTGTACATATTTCAATGTATAAATTGCTTAAATAATGATGGTAGACAGGGCTCACACAATATAGTCAACATATGTATATTGGTTTGATGACTTAACCTTGAGTTCTTTTGGTCTATAAGGACGTTAATGCAATGCTAAGATTTTACTGGATGAATAATTTGATTGCATGTTCATCTACTCTACTGAACTGTTCAACTACACATTGTTATGGCCTTCTTATATGATTCAATGCTAACATTGAGGATGTCAGGTGTTTTTTTGAGTGTTTCTGTTATCTCGTTTATTGTTAGTTTTGATCATATATGTAAGTTTTAAATCAAAGTAGTTGTACACATTTTATATATTACGGTAATACCTTCACACTATCCTTGACACAAAGTAGTTATTCCTTACTAGTTTGTCTTGGTAATAGTTCGAGTTGCTTTAGCATTTTTAGTCCATGGATTTTTCATTTTGACAGTTTCCACAATTGGTTTTTTGATAGGACCGTGCATGTTTTATCACTTTGCATGCATGATATATCTTATATAAGTTCAGTTTGTTGAGCTATGGTGGAAATGGGTTCGGGGATCGGTCATTCATTTGTTCATTGATTTTGACAATGTGGGTCATTTTGGAAAAATGTTTTGTGTGTTTGAAGGCTTTACTGAGTGCTTCAATATCGGTTACTATGGTTGCCTCTAGTTTTAATGGTGATGTTAATAGGCTTTTGGATGTTGTTTTGTTTGGAAAGGCTGGGCAGTTTTGGGTCAGTAATGGTCTAATGGCTGATTGTGCTATCATGGGTGAGTAAGCTTGTTTAGAAGTTGGATGGCATTGGTACTTAGGTGGTTGCAGTGCCTCGGAACTCGGTAACAAGTCCGTCGACCCCCAAACCAGAAGTGAATGTAGCAACTTGCATTATAGGTTTGAATATGTTTAGTAATGATAACATGAAATATGCAGTTGAGGAGCGCTACACTAATGCCAAGACCATCTTGGTTTAATTGCTGGACAAAGAAGGAAGGATGTGGGGCGATATTTTCTCTTTTTATTTGTGAACTTAGATTAGTTAAACAGTCTTTTTTATACTAATTTTCTTCTTATATGTTGTATTGTTTTGTTCTTAAGGCCGACTTAAAGCGAGCTGACTTTGCTGTTAGGAGACGAGCTATGGAAGATGCGTTCATGCCTTTTAAGGTTTCTTGCTCATTTATTCATGTTATCCATGCACTCTACAAATCATAACTATAAGTACAATTCATTTTATTACTGTTTACTTAAATATTACTGTTGACCCGCCTTTTGGCAAGGCCGTCAACCCATAGACCCGTCATAAGACCGCTCAGGGCTCGAGCATGGGCCTTGACAAGCCCGGACATTCTCAGAAGAAGTGGTGGAACACTCCTAGACATAAAAGACCCGGGCTCGATGGTTTTGAGATGAGATTACACTACAACTATGACTTGGTCATGAGATCTATTTCATAGCCTATTTATTTGGTCCAACTACCTATTCTAAAGCATATAAACTCGGATCTAGCTACGTTTATGCTACCACATATTAGAGGGATCTTCTCCACGTAATCAAGACTCGGCTCCATTATCTGCTATTCACGTGGATCAACTGACACATGGCACCTCCAAATATTGAAGCCTACTGCCTATAAATACACCAAGCAATACAACAAAGAGGGGAGCTTCATCTTCTTCAGCTCAGATTAGAGCCTAACTCTTTGGCCCATGCATGACTCAATCATGGCTGCCAACCACTTTCATCATGAAATACTTGTTATACTCCTCAAAAACGATTATGTAATAGAGATCCTGACGATCTCATTCATTGTATCTTCGACTTTATGACATTATAAAGTGGACGTAGGCTCGTTAACGCCGAACCACTATAAAAACGATGTTGTCTTGCTTTTTCTTGCTTTTTCTGATATTTCTTCATATATCATGCTCAAATTCGACTTTTGGCCGTTGATGACCACTTTTTGGCGTCAACAGTTTGGTGCTTTCACTGAGAAATGAATTTTCAACGTCTTAAGGGTTCCGCACAACTTTTGGATCACCAAGTCCAAGACGAAATCCTAGTTTCAGACATCTTCAACAACCATGGTTTCCAATACTTATGTACATGCTTTGGAAAGCAGAAGCAACAACATTTGCATTAAAAAAAACCGATTTTTTCCAGTTCTGAGTTCGACCCCAGTCGTGTTGACCCTTCCTCGGTCGACATCGACCTAAGCAGAGAACCAGCCATAGTAATTGCACTTTGGAAAGCTCCCAGTATGTAGTTTGCCCCCGAACAGGTCACGGGTCGAGGTGAGATCAGTTCGAACAGCCATCGCTGTAACGATATTCAAGTCCAGGTCGACTGACTTCGGATCGACCGACTCGTCTGAAGCTCTCCAGGTCGACCGACTCCTCTGAAGATCTCCAGGTCGACGTGCTTCGAACCAACTTTTCCAGATATACCGGCCCGGATTACTAGTCATTTCTAAAGTCTTGCACATCGACCCGAGACAAGGTCATCTTTAGAAAAAATGCGTTTTTCTGATCGTTTCAGAAAAGACTCCATCTTTCAAAATCGAAAAAATCGTGTGGTGCCCGCATTTTCGACCTAACCGGCTAGGTCGATCGCCGCCGGGACTGTGGGGCCCCGGACCCCCACCGGCGCTGCGCCCGGACCCGCTTGACGGCTCGCCTTTGGCTCGGCATATATTTTGGCCAACAACAATCATAAAGACTTATCATCCAAGATTCGACGGATGGTCTGAGAATATCAACAGCAGGATGGCAACGACCAGGATTTTTCCAAGAGCCATCACCCTCGTTTACTGAAGTTATTCAATCCTGATCGACTGCTTCAGTCTTGCCCGAAGATCGACGAGTTAAAAGCTTGAAACACTTAAGCCAGGATGTTGATTGATTGTCTATATATCGGCTCTCGTTCCCCGACGTTGAATCAAAATGGACGAGGCATGTCTACATTATTACCCTCCATATCCCACTTCCTGACATGGAAAAGACAAAGCTTCTATATGCATGGATCCATTGTTCTTCTACCGATCAAAGCCTTAACGCCCACAAGATGAGATACTGCCATTAGCATTTCTGATCTAACTACCTGACCTTTATTCCTTGCCCTCGACGTGGGGGCAAGAAGGCGATTCAAAGGAAACACGCCCTCATCATTCACCCACAAAGGCCGCTTGATTGCCTTTATTATCCCGATACCCCAATCAAGGTCTGATCGTTCTTGGCATTGCCGCCCCATGAGGATTTGAAAAGACTTCCTTCATCAATTAAAGCTTCAGCTGTCACCACTTGTCAGAGATGGGACAAGGCAGAATGGACTAGCAAAGGATATACGATACCATTCTCATTCTGAATAATACTCATTCCCTTAACGATATAATTTTTTACCTATATCTTTTATCTTTACATGCTTTATGAGTTATTTATGTGACTAACTCATATAAATTTATGTGTGAATGATATAGGTACCCAGAGTCTGGTACTAATCAGACTTCCAACACTTGCACGTAGAACTACAAAGCATTGCCATAACGGGCCTGAATGAAGCACTCGTTCACAAAACCATGCCCCCGTCCAAGGAAAATTATACAGCTCAAGGTGGATCTGACACGACCATCCACTACTCGGCTCATGCGTGGCATGACTCAAGACAATTATGCATCGACTTTTGCCTTTCAAAGTCCAAATCCGACTCAGAATGGACGCGGTTCGACAATCCATATGGCCAGATCCTATGTTTGACACCATCGGATTTCGTGGATCCAAATAGAAGAGGCAGCATCGCCCATCAACATACTTATTTTCCAATCATGCATTTTGCCTTTACATACTTCTTGAGTTATTGACATGATTAACTCATGCAAATTCGTATATAATTGTTGCAGGTACCCGAGGTTTGGTACCGACCACTCCTTCCATAGTTTGATCGGAGGAATGTAAAGCTTTGGCGAACGTGATTCGTCTATTCACCTGCTTACTCTTGGTTTGACGCCAAAAATCTGAAGTAAATGAAGTTCGACCACTCATTCACCGACTTTTTGCCCTTGACGTAGGGGGCAAGAAAATAAACGCACATGAATTCGACGTGTGTTATTTTTACATGGGCATACTAATGAGGCCTCCTCATCCTCTAGCCTTTGATTCGCCAGGAAAGACATAGAAATGTATTCGGGTGTGACATAACCACTCAGTAGATCGATGACTCTATCCCTTGATCTGACGGGAAGAGTGCAACAGTGACGGGTACAATCCCCTGAACGACATAACTTTTGCCTTCGATGTGGGGGCAAAAGAGAAATGTTAAGATGGGGATGAGTATGACTCGACCGCTCTCCAACGACATCTCTAACTCTTTCCCATGACTTCAATGGGAGGAGTGTAAACTCAATAGGGGCGTGAACTGACCACCCCTGATGGCGACCTTTGCCCTTGACGTGGAAGCAAGGGGACGATGCCAAGGCAAATATGATCCGACTGTTTGCCCGATTAACTCTAATCCTCAGAGCTTGGATATGAGTATAAACTTGGGACGAGTGTGACGGGCGCGCCAAGATTTAAGACCACTCGATCCGCAACTCTAACCCAAATTGACTTTGGGAGAGTATAAAGGACGAACCACGACGTCCATAACTCTAACTCTCACGACTTGAGAGAGTATAAATCTGTCGGGTTAGTGTGAATGGTGCACCACGACTTAAGACCACTATACCCATAACTCTAACTCTCACGACTTGGGAGAGAGTATAAAGGACAATGTTGCGACGTGAATGCAATCTCCATCGCCCTCCGACCGAGGAGAAGATTATAAAGGACTTACGGACCAGACATCCAAACGACTTAACCCGGTTCCCATCAACGCTGGGGGCACGGGCATAGATTTCTGAATTAACTTCAAACACGCTTCGGACGCGACCCGTGTTTCAAAGTTAAATGGAGGCTACAGACACTATACCTCCAAACTACGACACCTTACACTTTGACATTTAATGATTCTATGCTAGATAGATTAGCGCTCAACATGTTTTCATTTCGAGCTACAATTGCTTGTGACTTAAAGATTGACTTAGTAGCTTGCAAGATTAAGCGAACTATTCTTTGTCGAATTGTAGGATTATGTACAAACACAAAGCAAAGACACGAGGGACACACTCGCATACAACAACAAACGGGTCATACTCGAAGGACTGACATCGACTTCTAACGCTAAACTTCCCACACGACTCAATGCAACGATCGAAAGGAGACCTTGAGAATGGGATGTTCAATAACACATCACACAACTTAAGGCAACGACTGAAAGAGGGCCTTGAGAGTGATACCTAGAATCAACACACTTGCCTATATGTGACTGACTATAGCCTAAGTGCAACGACGAGTTTCACATTGCCGCATGGGGACCATGAAAGGGGTGCAGAGTGACGATCCATTGACTGATCCCAACCTACTTCCCAACTGGAAGGGGATAAGAGTGTTCAAAGTGACTACAGTCTGACCTCTCGCAGCCCAACTTCGATCCTCAGAGCTTGGATGGGAGAGCAGAAACCAGTACGGGTTGAGTACCAACAAATCGTTTTGCACCCAACACTGACCTATGATTTGACAATGGAGCATGAATCCACAAAGGGCATGGATTTGGGTTCTACTACTCATCCAAACCCCCATTGCTGGGAGCATGGCGAGCCTCGAACGACATAGCTCGACCACCTGACTACTCCATGCACATTTCCAACTCCTCAAAGTTTCGCAGGATCTCAAACTACAACAAAAAATGATGACGTCAATGGAACCGAGCATGAAGAACGAACTCGACAAGAGTGTGATGACTATTTTGGACTATGCTGAAACATGAACAAAGGGGCTCGACCTAACTGGCTCGAACTGATAAGAGAAACTAAGTTCAATGGCGCTCGATGAGACGATCCTCACTTTCCGACTAAAGTGAAGGAACGATGCCTAGATAAACGAGATTCGACTGTTCGCGTCTTCAACTTTAAATCTCGCTGACTCGAGAGAGTATTAAACGACTTGGGTTGGCTAAGATCGCCAAACCCGCAACTCTAACCTGAAACAATGATAAAAAGTATAAAGGCTTAAGGAAAGGACATCTGATTGTCTTAGCTCGACCCCCACTGACGCTGGGGGCATGAGCACTGGCATTGTTTGTCACCAATCGACGATATGGGCATGAGCCTCAGCTTATGGACTAACTTTGAACACGTCCTTGACTTGACACGTGATTCAAAGGATATATACTATACCTTCGGACCATGACACGATTTGTCTTACTCACACATTCAAGACAGAATGCTTATGTGTTCGACATGACTGGACTCACTCATTCAATAGAGACTGCTTGTGAGTTCAACATTACTTGACCTTACACTTGACCATGTCCTCGACTTGCATAAAAAGATGACACCATTTGGCGAAGACTCTTTATGAACGACCATGTGCAGAAGCCAGCGGCCCAACTTGACTTATGATGATTTCATTCGACCTCTTGACTCGACGAGGCGTAAGTGATTACCTGTTCATCTCAACTACTCCCACCTCGAACTTTGGCTTGATAGGTACTACAGATGGTAATGTGATACATGACACCCTGTTTGCACAGAGAAAAGGAAAAAGAATTCAAGCTGTAGGACTATTCTCAAAGACATGACAGTTCGACATCACTTTCTCGAAGATGAGTGACATTCCAAAGAGATGTAGTCGACCTATTCAAAGTACATCCTGTCTGCCACACGATGTACTTTTGGGGGCAAAGTGTTGACCCTCCTTTTGGCAAGGCCGTCAACCCATTGACCCGTCATAAGACCGCTCAGGGCTCGAGCATGGGCCTTGACAAGCCCAGACATTCTCAGAAGAAGTGGTGGAACACTCCTAGACATAAAAGACCTGGGCTCGATGGTCTTGAGATGAGATTACACTACAACTATGACTTGGTCATGAGATCTATTACATAGCATATTTACTTGGTCCAACTACCTATTCTAAAGCATATAAACTCGGATCTAGCTACGTTTATGCTGCCACATATTAGAGGGATCTTCTCCACGTAATCAAGACTCAGCTCCATTATCTGCTATTCACGTGGATCAACTGACACATAGCACCTCCAAATATCGAAGCCTACTTCCTATAAATACAACAAGCAATACAACAAAGAGGGGAGCTTCATCTTCTTCAGCTCAGATTAGAGCCTAACTCTTTGGCCCATGCATGACTCAATCATGGCTGCCAACCACTTTCATCATGAAATACTTGTTATACTCCTCAAAAATGATTATGTAATAGAGATCCTGACGATCTCATTCATTGTATCTCTGACTTTATAACATTATTATGAGATTATAAAGTGGACGTAGGCTCGTTAACGCCGAACCACTATAAAAACTCTGTTGTCTTGCTTTTTCTTGCTTTTTCTGATATTTCTTCATATATCATGCTCAAATTCGACTTTTGGCCGTTGATGACCACTTTTTGGCGTCAACAATTACTATTTCTTTGAGCGTATAGGACTTCTTTATATTGTCTAAGGCTAATGGGATCGATTACACCGATCTTAGGAGGTAGTATTATGAAGATGGATTAACTATTTTCAGTTGTGTTTATATTAACATCTTTAAAATTTAAACTGTTCAAATAAAATGAGTTTTGCGACTTTTGAATGCAGCTTGAATTGTTAGTAGCTGCTCTTATCGATCTTGATGCAATGGATGGTAAAGGCAGCGTCTCTTTAGTTTGAATGCTCCAGTTCACCCGATGTTAACACGAGGTACTATCATTTGTCTACTAGATGACACAAACCATAAATTTTTATAAGATTGAACCAGAGAAGTTGCACATTCATTTGTCTCTCTTTAGTCAGTGACCATTCATGATTGAACTAGAGAAATTGCGCATACTTTGCGAGTGAATCATCGGAAGGGAAAAAGTAAATGTACTAGTTTATGTAATCATTTTCGTGTGTTTTTTCTTTCTTATGGTTGTATGTGTAAGTCTATATATGAGTGAATCGAGTGACAATGTAGTGAGGAATGTATGTACATATGAATGATTGTGTAAAATACGAATGAATGTACAATAGTGGAGTCCAAAAATTTGTATCATTTGAAATGTTGAAATAAAATATTTATTTGAATAAAATATTGTGTTATAATAATATTTATTATAATATTATGAAATCTTTGATTAATAGCAGTTGAGATGTAATTACTTTTAGCAGCTGTAAAACAAATTTTAACAACTGCTAGAAACAATTGTAAAAAATGTTGACTTTATTACTACTGCCAGCTGTACTAGACATATTACAACTGTTTTTTGTAGTTGTGAAAGGGTTTTTTGTTTTGTTTTAGTGGTACCTGTGGCAACACATGTACTGATGTTACCATATGATCACAAAGGTATTGCCTTTGACTTTAAGGCAACGCGACAAAAGACAACCCCGAGAAAGTGTTGCCACGGATCATTTTTTGCGTATAACAACACTTTTTGGCACTTACTGCATCACTTCTCTGGTGTTGCAATATGCAATCTATGGCGTAGTGCTTATATCTCATAACTTCATTTTTATCATTTCGTTTTCTTATTTAAAGCGCTTTTTATGGCATCCGGTTTTTAAGCTGACCACAAATACCTTTTATTATAACCAATAATAAAAATACAATATAGTATAGGTGACTGTAGTTGACAGTCAGTTACAATTTGGTTTTTAAGGTGGACCATTCACCATATACGACATTTTAAAGTGGTTTATCCACCATATCTACACAAGATTATAGTGCAGGAGCTAGTAATTACACTAGAATACTATAGTTTTCCTATTCTAAAGCACTCCACGTAGGGAGGATAGAATGACATATCAAATTATTACACAATAAGCGACATATATAAAAATGTGCCTATCGATTACAAGATTGTAATAGTGCGACTACCATTGCACAGGTCTCCAAAATATAAAAAGCTTGAACCACGGAGAAGCCTATTTACATGATAGTCTGACAAATTCATAGACATAACACTGTGGCTGGTCTTGCATGTAGAAGCCCATAGCCGACCACCGGACAAAACATTAAGAGCAGGCTCAACACGTTTGCTAGAGTGGGAGAAGCCAAGTTTTACACCCAAGAACAAAAACAATAGTATAGCATATTTGATTACCCAGCGAAGTGAACATGAACAAAGAGTGGGGAGGAGGATTTGTAGCCACAGATACGCAAAGTTATGAGCAAAAGCTTCCCTGTATTGCATAAACGATCAAGCATCATATCAAGTACACCAACATCATTCAAACATGAAAAATTTCACAATATGACATATACAACAATCAATAGAGCATATCAGATTCACACTGAAATGTTCGTCCAACATGCTTCCATACTCCAATAAGTAGGATGATAACCACTCACACATAACGTCCACCCATCCTCATTGCAATCTCCACCGACTCACACACACCAAGACGAACTACCTGAACGTCATTCAATAAAACTTATTGTAGTGACCGAAAGATTCGACTCTCGAATTTAGACACTAATACAACCTGTATCCAAATTCAAGTATCGAAAACCTAGAAAGCTAATAGAAAGAAATAAGAGGGTGAGATAAGAAAAAAAGAAATATTAGAATAGAAGAAATGAGGAAAAGAAACAACATAGAATCAGAGTCTCACAACGCAGCGGAACAAAATATAATATAGAAATAAAACTTTATTGCGAGCTTGAAATAAAACTTACAATCATCATAGTATATCAATACATCTGGACAGTCACAATAATCTGTCCTGATATACAACACACAACGGAATAATACTAGATATCATACGTCTGAACATCTCCAGCTTGTCTCTGGCCTTCACAGCATCCAATAACATGAACCTGTACAACCCAGTCTAACCCGAGCATTACAAACGTCGGATCAGTCTGGTGAACCAGAGTGAGAAAAACTCCCTAAGTTTATGGGTAACATCCAACTTGATTTTAGTTAAAATCTTTTCGAAAGAAAGGATAAATTGTAAGACCAAATCCACACATAAATAAGGACGGTTTTTACCTTTCGCTAACCCAAACCATATTCAAAATCATATCTTTTGTAATATTATAATAATGTCTAAATACAAGTAAATAAAAATCTAACAGAACGCTTGCATCCCACGCTTTACATATATAACATACAATCAAAACCGCGAGCTCTTATTGGAGAATGGATTTCAATGGCAAGGTATGAGCAAACATTTTTTTCGACAATTTACCTCCGGAGATGAATATATTATGGTTCAACAAGAACATCTTGCAACCCAGACTAAACATGACTGACCCCTCATTTCGCTTGAGAGTACCGAATATATCATCACCACATTTGGGGGTTGGCCAACCGAACCGATAGCATTCATACAAAAATAAAAAGTAACAACCGAAGGCATTTGATTTCTCCAAATCATGTAATGATATACCATAATGGGTGCGACCTACATAACCATGCGACCTACCCGATTTTATACCATTTCCCGGTTGTCGAGGCTTAAGGCTAGAAATTTCCTTGTAGAACATTTCATCGCCATTCACTTTGAATGTCACATTGTCAGATCCATCAAATCACTAATTGACATCCACAAAAATACTCTGGTCGTTAAGCTAGAGAACGACCATTCCCCGCCACTAATAGAAATACGTTTGTAAAAATCAACGTGCGTGATTCTTAAGAAATATTCTATTAGACATTAGTCCATACAAGTCATCCAAGAACATGATGAACTGAAGACACTCTCCTACCACACCTAGGACTCACCCTATAGATCAGTAGAAAGTAGTCCTTGCAATCCGTAGACTTCAATCACGATAGAATCTTTATTAACTCTATTGATCAGCCGGAGATATTTAACAATAGTTCTTCCGCTCATGAAGATTAACGGTCTTCAATTGCTCCATCTCGATTAGCATCTTCCACGTATTCGTATTTTGTAATGAACTGGCATTTTGACCGCTCTAAGTCGGCATTTAAACCAACTCAGAATGTTCAAAATGACAGCTCGTTATTAGCTTATAGGGTTTAACAGAAATAAAATCACAGTGCACAAATATATGCAGCGGAATAAATTTTATACATATATCAGAGTTGTACCAAACATTTATCTTTATACAGCGGAAGAAAATAAAATATATATACATAAGTTTCAAGAATAAAATTTACAGCTTTGTCGAGTGCGCGTGCATAAGCGTCTTGCATCTTCACGTTTCTTTTCAGTTTTGCGAGCTGAAACTTTAAGCCTGGAACACATAGGACCTGACCTGAGCGTTCCATGCAAAATACACAAAACACCCGAGTCAGGATTAAACTTATTTCAAGTTAGCACACTTCGATAAACACATAAATGAATTTCGTTTAATCCCAACACATATAAAAAAAAGAATCAAAGCATAGTATACAGTGGACTATCAAAATAAAGCATCATGGAACATACCAAATAATACAGCCCGCGTGAAGCATGCAAGGGAATTGACAAGCATATGCAAAGGATGCTACATTATCTTACTTGGTAACACGATTTAATATGCAGGACTATTATGTCAATATAAAAAAGGTATGCATGGTAGCAATACACGCCACGTTCTAAAGCAAATGTACCAAGGCAGGTTCGAAATAGCGCTTAGTATTTAAAAATATATCACCCAGGTCCTAAGGCAAATGTGCCAATGCATGCTGCGAAATATGGCATGCAAACCATGAAGTGTTTATGCATAAGTAGGCTAGCTAAATAACAAGAACACAAAGTGCGAGTACAACATGTATTAATGCCAATAACATTACTAATTAAAAGCACAAATGTGAGTACAGCTAAACCAATATCAAGGGTATATTATATCTTTCCTTTATGAATGTGTACAACTAGCCAAAAGCCAAATGAAGACATGCATTTACTTATGAAACTAAGTGGACAAGCCTCACATGCACCTTAGAAATTTTGGAAAGGTGAATATATAAACGACCACTACAATTGTATATACATATCATGCGTGAGCATGAACCTAGATTAGGACATGATGGTTTTTATAGTCTGTACGAATAAAATAAAACGCCAATATACAACAACAAAAAAGTATTCAGGGTCGGCAAGCATTACTATGTAAGATTAACATGAGTCATATAGTCATATATGTGAACATATATATTTTGTAACATGAGCATGAATGATGAACAACAAAATAAGATTGGACTTGCTAATTTAAATACTATCATCACAGTGGGTTGCCGTTGAAACAACCATGAACCTATTGACTACAATGTCAGCTTGCATGAAGTAATCTATAACAGTGATAAAAAATCCAATTATTAATGACTGTACTCCACTGGTTAACAGAAGATCATTTCCAAGCCAAAGAATGCTACACATATAACAAATAGGGACTGACTTGCATAGGATTTCAAGTTTATAAGGCAACGGCAAAACAAACAGCTAGACATTTGGCCTAAATAATCAACCCAAACGACAAGAGCAGTAGCAAAATAACCCCGTCCAACCGATCATATTTAGTGAGATGAGACGTTTAGAGACTTGAAACAAGTTTAGTCGTAAGCTATGCTTACCTTTGGCTAGAGAAACAAGAGCAGAGGGTTCAGATGGTTTTCCATCTGGATTTGCACGCTGGACTGGAAGCGGAGCTCGACCGAGGCGCGATGGCTTGACTAGGTGACAAGCAGGTTCAACGACGGTGAATAGGTGCGTCCTTCTATTTGCGGCGGCGGAGTGGAGAATCGATCGAGGCTGCTGGAATTGGGTGTGCTGACAGATTGAAAAAGGAGTGGAGAATTGAGGGAGCGATGGACGAAAAAGGGAGTCGGCGGATTACTGTGCGGTGAACAATTTGTGGAGCGGTGGCCATATATTTTAATTTGGGAAAACAAAGGAATTTGGGAAGATGATTTCGGTGGAAAACAAATAGAAAAATGGTTTTGGGGAAAATGATGTCGGCTAGAAGAAAAGGGGATGGTCTCTCGTTTTGCTTTTTTTTCTTTTATAATTAAGGCAACGTGCCACCTCACCTTACGTTTCGCATCCAAGAACTCAACGGAAGACTAGGTATAAGTTTATACCATTTCAAAGTCTACAGATTTTTTTTAGTATACGAAAAGCTTTGGAAACAAACGGCCTTAGCATCGTGGGAAAACAAAGAGCAAAAGTTGCATTTTGAAACATGCAAACGGAATGACAGAAAGATATAATTTAACGAAAATGGGAAGGAATGGCATTGAAAACATGTCTCTTGAAAACGAAATGTTCTGGGAAGATAAAGTAGACTAACTCATATGCATGGCTTTTGAAAAATATGGACGAGCATATATGGCTTTGGTAGGAACGTGCATACATGAAAGAAAGGGTGTGAATATGATAAAGTGTCCATTTTCTGCTCTTTTGGAAAAAAACAAATGAATGTCTTAGTAAAATAAAATGAGAGGTTTTGCAGACCCAAAATGCCTAGAAATATATGTAGGATCCGAATATCGAAACTTCGAAGTCAAATGGCTTTGTTTCAAAAATGAACTACGCAAGCATTTTCACAATTTCAGCGTGAACTGAGCACCGAAACTGACAAACGAATATATATAGGTAATCAGCTTGGTGAGACGGACACAATGGTATATAATTTGCAGTGTCAGGATGTTCCATTCAAAAAGGCATTACGGACCGCATTTAAAAGGAAAAATGGCACGAGAAAACAATTAAACGGAAGTTAAAACGTCTGAATCTTACGAAATGAATTTTACCGTTGGACTCGTGTCAACGAATAGAATACTCTTCATCTTTGTCCGAACTGGTTTCGAAGAGATTTTACGGTTGCTAAAATTTGAACTGTTAGGCGCAGCTTTGCACTGAAAAATGCGCGATCGGCAAACATTCAAATTTCCCGATGAAATTCATTTCTTTGCTATATCTGGTTAGACGCATCTCAAATATAATTTTTAAATTTTTTATTTTTATTGTACATTTTCATTTTTATTTGAAATATATCGGTTGCCGCTACCGCAAATAATCGTCAAAAACTGATTCAAACGAAATGACTAAAATTTGAAGTTTTCAGCATAAAATTATTTAAATCACTTCTAAATGGAAATAACAAAATATTAAATATAAACATTTCATTATAAATCAATTCCATGTTTTAATTTTCCTAAATAAGTTCAAATTCAACTAAATAAACTCGATTAAATTCATATACTAAATAAGATCGAAAATGAAATATTATTAAAATATATTCATATCAAATCAAATTCATTCATAATAAAAGCCGAAGTAAATATAGTTTTAAATCACAAAAAAAATCAAATAGTTGTCTCAATAAAATACAAACAAATTGAGTTTTACATAAACAAAATAAAAATACAAAACAAAGTTTAAATTAAATAATTAAATAAAAATAGACTAAAAATTGGGGTTGTTACATATTTATTGTTCGGAATGGTTTTCGAATATAAATTCAATCCGAGTCTTTCCATACCAATAATCGTATAGGCCAGATTTGATAGTCGGTTATTTACCTATCAAATAAACAAACATTCACGCATAAAAATAATGTGGTGCTAAGGACACCCCAATTTGTTCTTCCTAATACCACGACTAAAAAATACCACAAGAATTAATATTACCCACTTCTTAATACCACACACTTAAAAAATAGGGGCTACCACACTGTTTTTCCCTATTCTATTTCGCTCGATATTCATTCGTCCTCATTTCTAAAACCGATCAACGAGCTAAACCCTAGATCTATAACCGATCAACAAATTCGACGCCGCAATGCCGATTAATATACAGTAGCCGTGAATAAGGTTTGAATTAAGCAAACTAGAAGAGGAAGTGATAGATTAGCATTTTCAGATCACCAAACAATTGAGAGATTACCGTACGAATTTGAATTTTCCTGCGAGAGATGCGAAGAAGACAACGATTACGAGAAATTAGGGTTTTTGGATTAGTTTAGTACGTGATTAGTTCGGCAAAATTGATTGAATGAGACATTAAAATAGAGAAATAATGTGGTATTAGGAAGCATACAAAATTAAATGAGTTTTATTTTTTTAATTGCGGTATTAGGAAGAATGTATTGGGGTGCCCTTAGCACCACACAAAAAATAAAATGAATTCACTGATTCAATACCCAGTATCATTTAGACTCTTTAATTAACTCGTCGTTAATAAAAACTTCTATGTCGTCCAATTTTTTTAAAAAAACATTTCACTTTTCTTATTTAATATATAAGAATATTCGATTATCATTTCACTTCTATTTTATTAGCTCCTCATTGTAAATTGGTAAGTGGATAAATCTCTAAGTATACAGCCCCAAAGGTCAAAACCAACATCAGATTGACACCTCGAAAGTTACTCAACTCAACCAACATACGACAAGTTCCACTTTCTTAGAAAACACATCATAATTACTTTTAACCATTTAAAACGATTATATTGCTTCATAATCCCACAAATCATTTTCTCTTTTACTTAGATATCATTTCGTAAAATTAATTATAATTCAACTCAACCTTTGTCAATAAGTATTTCAGATTCCATTTACAAAACCATTTATCCTTCCATTTACAAATCATTAACATTTTATTTATAAAATCCTTGATCTCCCATTTATACAATCCTTAACCATTTATCAATATTTAACTCAGTTTGACAAATTCCGTTAGTTATATAAAACAATTCCACAACTTCTTTCCATATAACTCAGTTTATATAAATTTCCATTTATAACTCTTTTTGGCAATCTTACCTTAAAATTCCATTTATTAAACATTCATCTCATTTCCCCAATTTACGCAAAAATATTCATATTCTATTTCCAATTTCATTTATTTACTAATCTCATTCTCGTAAACCCATTTTATCACTTTCCGTATTTATAAACAACATTGCGAAAACGTTCATTAATTACGCTTTTCAATCCCTTTTAAAATCAATTCCCATACACTTCTAATTCCATTAGTCCACTTCCACATTTTAAAATCCTTTGAACTTATTAAAAATCTATTTTAGTTTCATTTGATTAAACTTCATCTCTTCTTATAGATCTGTGACTTAAATTGACTTCCTAGCTTGTCTAACCATTTCACCTAAATTTGGGATTTCTATTTCGATTTCCATTTCAATTTCCATAATTCTACCCTTCTATTCATTTCATGAACTATTTAAAGTATGTAACTTTATTAATTTATTTCAATAACTGAAGTCGTCTTCGAATAGCCAATAAACTTTTTAACACTTCGTCTAATCTTGGATTTTCTAAATCCAATTCAATAGAATCCCAGTAAGTATTCACTTTAAGTTTCAATTTGAACTTAAATTATTTAATATTAATATCAATTCTCTTAAAATTTCTTTGAAAAATAAATAGGGCCTTATGGTTTTACCAACCATCATTAGTTTAACTTTTAATTCATCACTTTGATTGTTATTAAATAATAATCAATTTCAACATTTTAAGGATAAAAATGGTTTACTTTATCATTGGAATCTTCCATTAAATTAACTTATAATAATTAACTTAATAATAAAACTCCGTTAAATCTATTAACTTAGTCAAACCAAACATGGCTTACTTGATATTCAAATCCCACTTAGTCCTTCTATTAAAATTAATTAGTTAATAATGTAATTAACATAAATAATCTCATTTACTTTGACTATTATTAAATAACAGAAATAAAATTCATTTCAACCATTAATAAAAATGGTTTACTTCATCATTAACCACCTCTCATTAATTTAATAAATTAATTAAATAATTAATTCAATTAACGCTATTGACTTGGTCAACTTTAAACATGATTAAATGATTCATTAATTCCAATCAGTCTCTTTAATTTAAATTAAATAATAATATATAATTAATTTAAATAATCTCATTTACTCCGATTATAAATAAATAATAATCAATTCAATATAATCCCCTTTTAACTGTTTTTAAAAACAATCAATTCCAGTTATCCATCGTTAGGTAAATTTTTACACATCCGCTTATAAAACATAAGATTTTTCTTTATAAAAATCATTTTATAATCACTTATAAAATTACATATTGTTTATATTAAAACCAAACATCGCATTTAAATTTATATAAAATTTTGAAAACAATTCAGAATCAATTTAAAAACCGATTCCATAAATCTTTTACTATACGTCGACGGTACTTAAAGAAGCAATGTTACTTAAGTACCCAACCCATGAAATATTACTTAATTTCACATCAAATCAAATATACCAAATCATATTGATAAACGTTATCAATATCAGTAAGGAATTTCCTGCATCACATATTCAATATTCAACATACAATATAATATCATGAATAATCAACCGTATACTAACACAATACAAGCATCCAATTCAATTTAAATACATTTACATTATTATAAATGTAACCAATAAGGTAAGTTACATCAATTGGAAATAATCGTTGAAAAAACGATTTCATTTTATTTAAATTAAACAACTGTTTAATTTAAACAATATAAAAATATCCAACAACAACTAAACAATCATCAATCAGTCAGTAAATAGCAAATATAACACACAGATATTAAAACCCAACTTATAAAAATTATAAGTGAGACAACTGAGTGAGTTTAACTCACCTTGGGTTTTTCCTGTCGTTAACACGCTTGTTTTTAATTTAATTAAACAGTCATTTAATTTAATTAAACAGTCGTTTAATTTAATTAAAATTTTATGTTATTTCGAATCTTGATTAAACCTGTTTCATCTTGAAGCTCCCATCACGTTCCAACGAAACCAACTGCGCGTATTTCTGACTATGAACATGCAAGATATTAAATTAAAATGATTATAAAATAATTAAATTTAAATTAAACTTTAATTTTTATTTAACCAGGTCTTACTCAAATCTAATCAACTAGCGTCCACACATGAAAACCCAAACCCACGTTTAACAGTACTTCCCTGATTCTGCCTAACGTCCACCCGCCTTGCATTATTCCCATTTCCACGTTTTTTTTTCTTCTTTTTTTATCGGCCCTAGACCCGTGCTTCAAGCCCACACCAGAATGAAACCGCACCCAAAAATCACTGCCTGCATCACCCCTTTTAACCCACGAAGCATAGTGCTTCTTCCCTTCCCATATCAGCCTCCTTATTCCTCGTATGTCGCTGCGCTCTTTTCATCTTCTCCCTTATTTTTTTTCGAATCCACATAGTAACTTCTTTCCCCAACTCACGTTTTCAAACCTGTTGCAAATCATTCATGCCATATCCGAACTTCAACACCTCCTCTCTTCCTGATACCTCCACAAGCTTCATTCCCACGTCTAGTTTGACGAGTACAGCTCCACCAGCCTTCACGCTGGTCCGCAACAGCACCATCAAAGAACCCAACTCCTCACACTTCTCACACAACACTTCTGCCTCCGGCGATGCCATCGACATCAACGTCCAAACCCCTGAGCACCACCAGCGTACCCTTCCCCATGTACAAAACAACATCGTGAAAACACTTCTCGCCACCATGCACCATTGCTCTAGCTTGAGCATCAATAGCAAGTCTCCCTTCCAATATGTGCTCGTTCTTTTCAAACCCATCGTATTTTATTATTATTATTATTATTGGGTTCGGGATATATTCACTAGAGAAGAAATGGTAATGATTTACTCGATACAGAGGAAAGAGAAAGAAGCAAACTCATTAGCTGGAAACGAAAGAAGGAGCCTGAGTTATATTGGACGAAGAAACCGTGGTGGTCAAGTTTTTGTGGGGAGCGGTAAAAAGTTTGGCTGCCAAGAAAAATAAAATAAGTTGTTTATTTTACTTTGTCTCCACGGTTTTCTCATAGTTGTTTATACCAACTCCAAACACAACGAAAACAGACACACTATTACGTCTTAACGTTACGAACTCAAAGAAATTTATTTCGTTGAATTCCGACTCCGTTTGCACACCATCGTTATTTTAATTTCAATTTATTTTTCGGTTCACAGTTAAATTTCGTCTACCGACAAAATAGCTCCAATTGATCCCAAACTGGAAATCTAGCAATAACTAGCGATACGTATTCCAATAAAATTTGTTCCGTCGAAACCGAAGATGGTTTGGAAAATAGATATTTTTAACGCTTATGTCATATCGATATAATAATATAAATTAAATCCAAAACAATTTAATTAAATAAAAATAAATTATTATTATTGAATATATACAAATAAAATAATATATCACTTCAGATTCAACCAATATTGATTTTCAATTCAACATTAATATTTCCGAGTTAAACGATATCCAAATATATAGAAATTCCTTTTACATAAATTAAATAAACATGAAAATTTATTAACGAATTCCATTGCGACTATTTTATAATTTGAATTGGACATAACTTACAATATAAAGTTGAAATCTCGGTTTTTCTCTTCCACTAGAAAATTATAAACAATTAGATTCAAATGTTTCTTGTTTCACAGAATTCCGACCTAAAACGGATTCTGTATATTCAATTGAAGTTCAAAACCCAATATTACGAACTGCCGTGACGTTTCGAGTTCGTTTCATATTCAATATATAAATTTAGCTGCTCAATTGTCATTTAATTAACGAATTCAATACTAATACAATAATATTCTAGATAAAATATTTAAAACAAATTTAAATATTCGAATTCAAATGATTGAAAAATTCAGGTCGTTACATTCTTCCCCCGTTAATAGAATTTCATCACCGAAATTACTAAGTTAAGAAGAATGCTCCAAACCTAATTTATTTCCAAAAAAAATTATTTTCGAAACCATAAATATAAATTTTTGTGTTATAAAACATTTCATAAAAATATTCTAAGTTTTAAAATTTTACGAAAAATTCGCCAGCACCTCCTTTGTACGGCTCGATCTAAACAACTACATCTACCACTCCGGGCCTCATATCGATCAAAGAAAATAAAGTCAAATGGCTACCAACTCAGGGGTATAAAATCGATCACCCAAATCAATAATGTTAAGATTTACCTATCTGTCGGCAATCAAACTCTAATCACCAAGCAAAACAATAACTGTTCTTTCTTCTCTTACAAACTGCACTAAATTCAATATCCAATGCCAAAAACAGATACAGGTTTAAATCATTTAGTTTTATCCCATAAGTGGTTTTATTCCCATTCATTTTTTTGGAATTTATTTCTCAGTTTTCAGTTCATTTCAGTTGATGATTTTTTTTATCTAACTAGTCTATCATCCAATACACAAATAATCAACATAACCCAATTATTATATTTTCCTTTCAAATTTATTTAACTTAGTTAAAGTTAAATTATGATAGATTTAATCATATATTCAAACTCCCATTCACAAATTTAATATTTTAAATTCTCTTCTGGTTTTATTTAGCCACTTACAAACTCACTTGAATTCCATTCAAATAAATATCAATAATTTTAAGAAAAGTTATTTCCTTTCTATATAAAAGTACAATCTTGGGCAAAATTATTTCATTTACCCTCTTTACAATATAATATTGTACCAATTGCCAGTCCAACTTGAACCTATCAAAGAATACAATACAAAACATTTGTATATATAAAATCTACAAATACGCTCTCTTATATATATACACGCAACTCAATCTAGGGTATTTCTAACCCCCATCTCTATCGAGTTACACCATAGAGCCAAGGTTATTATTAAACCATTGCTCTGATACCAACTGTAGAAACCTGGAAAATTCGACTCTCGAATTTAGATACTAATACAACCTGTATCCAAGTTCAAGTATCGAAAACCCAGAAAGCTAATAGAAACAAATAAGAGGGTGAGATAAGAAAAAAATTATTAGAATAGAAGAAACAACACAGAATCAGAGTCTCACAATGTAGTGGAAAATAATATAACATAAAATAAAACTTTATTGAGAGCTTGAAATAAAACTTACAATCATCAGAGTATATCAATAAATATGGACAATTATAATAATTTGTCCTCATATACCACACATGGCGGAATAATACTAGATATCATACGTCTGGACATCTCTTGCTTGTCCCTGGACTTCACGGCATCCAATAACCTGAACCTGTACAACCCGGTCTAACCCGAGCATTACAAATGCCGGATCAGTCTGGTGAACCAGAGTGAGAAAAACTCCCTAAGTTTATGGGTAACATCCAACTTGATTTTAAGTTAAAATCTTTTCGAAAGAAAGGATAAATTGTAAGACCAAATCCACACATAAATAAGGACGGTTTTTACCTTACGATAACCTAAACCATTTTCAAAATCATATCTTTTCTGATATTATAATAATGTCTAAATACGAGTAAATAACAACCTAGCAGAACGCTTGCATCTAACGCTCTGCATATATTGTATACAATCAAAACCACGGACTCTTATTGGACAATGGATTTCCTTTGCAAGATATAGGCAACCACCTTTCATGCAATGTACCTCTGAAGATGAATATATTGGGGTTCAACAAGAACATCTTGCAACCCAGGCTAAACATGACCGACCCCTCATTTCATTTGAAAGTACCGAATATATCATCACCACGGTTGGGGGCCAGCTAACCGAACCGATAACATTCATACAAAAATAAAAAGGGATAATCGAAGGAATTTGATTTCTCAAAATCAAGTAATGATATACCCCAATGGGTGGGATCCACATAGCCATGCGACCTACACGATTTTATACCATTTCCCGGTTGATGAGGCTTGAGGCTAGAATTTACCTTGTAGAACATCTCATCGCCATTCACTTTGAATGCCACATTGTCAGATCCATCAAATCACTAATTAATGTCCACAAAAATACTTTGGTCGTTAAGCGAGAGAATGGTCATTCCCCGCCATTAACAGAAATACGTTTGTAAAAATCAATGTACGTGATTCTTAAGAAATATTCTATCAGACATTCGTCCATATAAGTCATTCAGGAATAGGATGAACCGACGGCACTCTCCTACCACATCCTAGGATTTACCCTATAGATCAATAGCGAGTAGTCCTTGCAATCCGTAGATTTCAATCACGACAGAATCATTGTTAACTCTAGGGATCAACCAAAGATATTTAACAATAGTTCTTCCGCTCATGAAGAATTACGGTCTTCAATTGCTCCATCTCGATTAACATCTTCCACGTATTCATATTCGTATTTATTGGTCGGAATGGTTTTCGAATATGAATTCAATCCCAGTCTTTCCATACCAATAATCATATAGACCAGATTTCATAGTCAGTTATTAACTATCAAATAAACAAACATTCATGCATAAAAATAAAATGAATTCACTGACTCAATACCCAGTATCATTTATCCTCTTTAATTTTCTCATCGTTAATTAAATTTACTATATCATCCAATATTAGAAAAAAAAACATTTCACTTTTCTTATTTAATATATAAGAATATTCGATTATCATTTCACTTCTATTTTATCAGCTCCTCATTGTAAATTGGTAAGTGGATAAATCTCTAAGTATACAACCCCGAAGGTCGAAACCAACATCAAATTGACACCTCGAAAGTTACTCAGCTCAACCAACATACGACAAGTTCCACTTTCTTAGAAAAACGCATCATAATTCCTTTCTACCATTTAAAACGATTATATTGCTTTATAATCCCATAAGTAATTTTATCTTTTATTTAAATATCATTTCATAAAATTAATTATAATTCAACTCAACCTTTGTAAATAAATATTTCAGATTCCATTTGCAAAACCATTTATCCTTCCATTTACAAAATCATTAAAATTTTATTTATAAAATTCTTGATCTCCCATTTATACAATTCTTAACCGTTCAATATTTAACTCAGTTTGACAAATTCCCTTATTTAAATAAAACAATTCCGCAACTTCTTTCCATATAACCCAATTTATATAAATTTCCATTTATAACTCTTTTTGGAAATCTTGCCTTAAAATTCCATTTATTAAACATTCGTCTCATTTCCCCAATTTATGCAAAAATATTCATATTCTACTTCCGTTTTCATTTATTTACTAATCTCATTCTCGTAAACCCATTTTATCACTTTCCGTATTTATAAACAACATTGCGAAAACGTTCATTAATTATGATTTTAATCCCTTTTAAAATCAATTCCCATACACTTCTAATTCCAATAGTCCGTTTCCATATTTTAAAATCCTTTAAACTTATTAAAAATCTATTTTAGTTTCATTTTAATAAACTTCATCTCTTCTTTTAGATCTGCGACTTATATCGACTTCCTAGCTTGTCTAACCAGTTCACTTAAATTTGGGATTTCTATTTCGATTTTCATTTCATATTCCATACTTCTACTCTTCTATTCATTTCATGAACTATCTGAAGTTTGTAACTTTATTAATTTATTACAATAACTGAAATCGTCTTTGAGTAGCCAATAAACTTGGGTTTTAACACTTCGTCTAATCCTGGATTTTATAAATTCAATTCAATAGAATTCCAATAAGTATTCACTTTAAGTTTTAATTTAAACTTAAATTATTTAATATTAATATCAATTCACTTAAGATTTCTTTTAAAAATAAATAGGGCCTTATGGTTTTACTAACCATCATTAGTTTAACTTTTAATTTATCACTTTGATTATTATTAATTAATAATCAATTTCGACATTCTTAGGATAAAAATGGTTTACTTTATCATTAACTTCTTCCATTAAATTAACTTATAATAATTAACTTAATAATCAAACTCCGTTAGATCTATTAACTTAGTCAAACCAAACATGGCTTACTCGATACTCAAATCCCGCTTAGTCTTTCTATTTATATTAATTAGTTGATAATGTAATTAATTTAAGTAATCTCATTTACTTTGACTATTATTAAATAATAGAAATAAAATTCATTTCAACCATTAATAAAAATGGTTTACTTCATCATTAACCACCTCATATTAATTTTATAAATTAATTAGATAATTAATTCAATTAACACAATTGTCTTGATTCACTTTAAACATGATTAACTGATTTATTAATTCCAATCAGTCTCATTTCTCCAGATCAGGAAATGATAAACCCTAATGGGCGTGACCCACATAGCCATGCAACCTACCCGATTTTATACCATTCCCGAGTTGATGAGGCTTGAGGCAAGAATTTACCTTGTAGAACATATCATCGCCATTCACTTTGAATGCCACATTGTCAGATCCATCAAATCACTAATTGACATCCACAAAAATACTGTGGTGGTTAAGCTAGAGAACGGCCATTCCTCGCTACTAACAGAAATGCGTTTGTAAAAATCAACGTACGTGATTCTTAAGAAATATTTTGTTAGACATTCGTCCATACAAGTCATCCAGGAACAGGATGAACCGAAGGCACTCTTCTACCACATCCTGGGATTCACCCTACAGATCAGTAGCGAGTAGTCCTTGCAATCCGTAGATTTCAATCACGATAGAATCATAGTTAAATCTAGCGATCAGCTAGAGATATTTAACAATAATTCTTCCGCTTATGAAGATTTACGGTCTTCAACTACTCCATCTCATTAGCATCTTCCATGTATTCGTATTTATTGGTCAGAATGGTTTTCGAATATAAATTCAATCCCGGTCTTTCCATACCAATAATCGTGTAGGTCAGATTTGATAGTCGGTTATTTAACTATCAAATAAACAAACATTCATGCATAAAAATAAAATGAATTCGCTGATTCAATACCCAGTATCATTAAGCCTCTTTAATTAACTCGTCGTTAATTAAACTTCTATATCGTAAATATTTGAAAAAAACATTTCACTTTTCTTATTTCATATATAAGAATAGTCGATTATCATTTCACTTCTATTCTATTAGCTCCTCATTGTAAATTGGTAAATGGATAAATCTCTAAGTATAAAACCCCAAAGGTCGAAACCAACATAATATTGACACCTCGAAAGTTACTCAACTCAACCAACATAAGACAAGTTCCACTTTCTTAGAGAAACACATCATAATTACTTTTAACCATTTAAAATGATTATATTGATTCATAATCCCACAAATCATTTCCTCTTTTATTTAAATATCATTTCGTAAAATTAATTATAATTCAACTCAACCTTTGTAAATAAATATTTCAGATTCCATTTACAAAACCATTTATCCTTCCATTTACAAAATCATTAACATTTTATTTGTAAAATCCTTGATCTCACATTTATACAATCCTTAATCATTTATCAATATTTAACTCAGTTTGACAAATTCCCTTATTTATATAAAAGAATTCCACAACTTCTTTCCATATAACTCAGTTTATATAAATTTCCATTTATAACTCTTTTTGGCAATCTTGCATTAAAATTCCATTTATTAATCATTCATCTCATTTCCCCAATTTACGCAAAAATATTCATATTCTATTTCTAGTTTCATTTGTTTACTAATCTCATTCTCGTAAACCCATTTTATCACTTTCCTATTTATAAACAACGTTGTGAAAACGTTCATTAATTACGCTTTTCAATCCCTTTTAAAATCAATTCCCATATACTTCTAATTCCATTAGTCCATTTCCACATTCTAAAATACTTTAAACTTATTAAAAATCTATTTTAGTTTCATTTTAATAAACTTCGTCTCTTCTTTTAGATTTGCGACTTAAATCGACTTCCTAGCTTGTTTAACCATTTCCTTTAAATTTGGGATTTCTATTTTCTTTTCCATTTCATATTCCATACTTCTACTCTTCTATTCATTTCTTGAACTATTTAAAGTTTGTAACTTTATTTATTTATTTCAATAACTGAAATCATCTTCGAGTAGACAATAAACTTGGGTTTTAACACTTCGTCCAATCTTGGATTTTATAAATCCAATTCAATAGAATCCTGATAAGTATTCACTTTATGTTTCAATTTAATCTTAAATTATTTAATATGGATATCAATCGTCTTAAGATTTCTTTAAAAAATAAATAGGGCCTTATGGTTTTACCAATCATCATTAGTTTAACTTTTAATTCATCACTTTGATTATTATTAAATAATAATCAATTTCAACATTTTTAGGATAAAAATGGTTTACTCTATCATTGACATCTTCCACTAAATTAACATATAATAATTAACTTAATAATCAAACTCCGTTAAATCTATTAACTTAGTCAAACCAAACATGGCTTACTCGATACTCAAATCCCACTTAGTCCTTCTATTTAAATTAATTAGTTAATAATGTAATTAATTTAAATAATCTCATTTACTTTAACTATTATTAAATAATAGAAATAAAATTCATTTCAACCATTAATAAAAATGGTTTACTTCATCATTAACCAACTCTTATTAATTTGATAAATTAAATAATTAATTCAATTAACACAGTTGACTTGATCAACCTTAAACAAGATTAACTGATTCATTAATTCCAATCAGTCTCTTTAATTTAAATTAAATAATAATATATAATTAATTTAAACAATCACATTTACTCTGATTATTAGTAAATAATAGTCAATTCAATATAATTGCCTTTTAACTATTTTAAAAAACAATCAATTCCATCATTTGGTAAATTTCTACGCATCCACTTATAAAACATAAGATTTTGCTTTACAAAAATCATTTTATAATCACTTAAAAAATTACTTAAATATTTTTGTTTATATCAAAACCAAACATCATATTTAAATTTATAAATTTTTCTGAAAACAATTTAAAATCAATTCAAAAATCGATTCTGTAAATCTTTAATTATACGTCGACGGTACTTAAAGAGGCAATGTTACTTAAGTACCCAACCCGTGAAATATAACTTAATTTCACATCAAATCAAATATAACAAATCATATTGATAAACGTTATCAATATCAGTGAGGAATTTCCTGCATCACATTCATACAAAAATAAAAAGGGATAACCGAAGGCATTTGATTTCTCAGAATTAGGTAATGATATACCCTAATGGGCGCGACCCACATAGCCATGAGACCTACACGATTTTATACCATTTTCCAGTTGATGAGGCTTGAGGCTAGAATTTACCCTGTAGAACATCTCATCGCCATTCACTTTGAATGCCACATTGTTAGATCCATTAAATAACTAATTTACATCTACAAAAATACTCTGGTCGTTAAGTTAGAGAATGGTCATGCCCCGCCACTAACAAAAATACGTTTGTAAAAATCAGAAAACTAAATGATCTCATAAGACCACGCCGTATAACACGGAACGGGTTTTTCCCTTATGAGAATCCAAACACTTGATTTAACTTTCAAAATCCCTTTGAAAGGAACGATAATCTTTATATCAAAACTCTTTTGATATTATAATAATGTCTAAATCAAGTAAATAACAATCTAGTGGAACGTTTGCATCTCACGTTCCACATATATATGCAATTAAAACCGCAAGCACTTATTGGGTAATGGATTTCCAACAATGAAAAGGTATGGAACCACCTTCCGCTGGTATATCTCTAGAGGAGAATACACTGAGTTCAACAAGAACATCTTGCAACTCAGCCACACATGACCGACCACTCATTTCGCTTGAGTGTATCGAATGTATATCACCAATGGTTGGGATCGGCCACCGTTTCCCGAATGGGACAGCATCGAATAGAATAAGGAATTAAATGAATCTCTATATAGGTGATTATACACCCTAATGGAAGCTACCTACATAGCCGTGCTGCCTGCCCGCTTTTTGTCATTTCCCGGTTGTTGAGGCCAGAGGCTACGATTTCTTTCCATTCATTTATAACACGATCACTTTGAATGCCACATTGTCAGATCCGTTAATCACTAATTAATTTGCACAAATATTCTAGATGTTATGCTAAGGGAAAAAATCCCTTGCAACCATATATATTTATACAGACCAACCCATGCGATCATTGGAAATACTTTGTCAGACATTTGTCCATTTATGTTCGTTCTGGGATTGAACGAAATCGAAGGCACAATTTCTCTTAATAGAAAAAGTCCTTGCACTCTACTCCGTCTTCGATTATCTTCATATAATCTGATTCGCAACGCTACTGCCAATATGGAGTGGTTCTCGGATAATAATCCAACTGGTCTCTCCATATTGACAACGATGGTCAAAACTTCGATAGTCTATGATTTAACTATCGAATAAAAACAAGTGTTTCGATAGTCGATGATTTAACTATCGAAGAAAACAAGTGTTCATTCAACATATCAAACAAATCACTAGGCTCTTTAATTAATATTTCATTAATTAAATCTCTTCTCCATTTCCTTATCAATATTTGTTAACCAAATATTTTCAATAACCATATTGGCTTTTTACGCTATTTGGAAAATATTTCCAAATATCGCCTTCCTTTATTTTCTTAAACTTAGAAAATATATGCTAGTTATAATTGGAAAATATTCCAATTACTTATCTCTTTTCCCATCTCGTTTATTTCTATACTTAGGAAATATTTATTATTCTATTTCCAAGTTAAAGTTATTTGGGTTAAAACGGATGTTGTGTAAAACATCGTTACGACAACCCAAATACTATATTCAACTAACTTTTATCCAACACTAATCTTAGAGCCTGAAATCTTACTATTTATTTGTTAATAATGAAATCAATCAAGTTGGGGTATAACTACCTCTCAGACCTTGACTGAATAACATTTATAACGTCAAAACAGATATGACTACTCACTCGAATAATCAATACCACACAACTACTTATTCACTTTTAAACACGTATACACTTTCTCTTTCTATTCTTACGAGATTTTATTCCTAGTCTCCTTTTATTATACTATTCTATTTTTAAGTTCGTTTCCTTATCGACTTCTATATATATTGATATATAAATTTCTAGTTATCAAACTTCTTAAAAATATTCTAACTACTTAAATTCCCGGAAAATTTCGCCATAACCTCCTTTGTACCGGGAGCATCGGGATATTTCAAATAGCCTCCCATGGCCCTCACCAATCCAAAAGAAAAAGAAAAAGCCAAGCGGCTTGCCGATACGGCGCATAAAATCTCATATATGAATTAAATACGTACCTTTTTGTCGAGCATTCTATTTATATCACTTCTATACTTCCTTTCAAACCTGTTTAACATATATCTACCCATTCCAAATTTTATTCTACTCATTCCGATAGTTTTTAACTTAATCCATTATTTAATTCGTTACTTAGCACTTTTGTCTATTTCACTTCTATTATTCAAATTCTATTTCACTTCTATTTGAATTCTATATATATATTCAAATCTATTTGAATTCTCTTTATTCAAATTCTATATTCAATTCTATTTGAATCTTCTATATTCAAATTCTATATTCAAATCTATTTGAATTCTCTTTATTCCAATTCTATATTCAATTCTATTTGAATCTTCTGTATTCAAATTTCAAATTCAATTCTATGCATTATTTATAAACAACATTTATAACTTCACTTAAAATCCCTGTAATGACCCGGATTTCTTATGGGTTAATTTTAAATATTTAATACAGATTTAAATATCGAGTTGATAATATAAATGAATATTTATATTAAGTTATTAATTTAATAATCAATTTCGATTTAATATCGAATATATTAAATCATCGTAATGTGAAAATATAATTCAGTTCGAGATTTAAAACTGAATAAAATACAGTTAAAACTTCTGTTTGAATTAGAATAATAATATTAAAATATTATCGAAGAATTTAAATGGTTTGAAATTTAATTTATATCAATTTAAATTAAATATCTGTTCTGGATGATCGAACTGGACTTCGATACTTATCCCAGTGGGTTCAGAATAGTGGTTTTACCCTAGGATGGACAGTTGTTCGGTTCAGATAGGAGTTCAAAATCAACGGAATGATTTAAATTAGATATCGATTTAAAAACCAACTAAAATAAATATATATTTATTCATTTAATTTTTTCTATGACCACAAATCAGTTCAACTGATCGGAGAAAAGAAAAAGATTTCGGCAGTATAAGTTGATCTCATATACCCATCTACTGTCATAAGAGCTGTATATAGGAACCAAATTTATCATAATTATGTAAATTAGACAAAGCTAGAGATATATGTTTAATAAGGAAGTGATGCACCTATTTAAGATTCAATGCAATTATATTCTTTTTCTTCTATTACCACTAATTAAAAACAGCCGTGCTCCTTTCATGTCCACAATTCAAAACAACACCGTGCTCCTTTCCTCTCCACAAATCAAAATCAAACGTGGGCCTCTCTTTTCCATCCCTTCCTCTTTATAAAACCGCAAAACCTAATTGGTCCTTCTGATTCTTCTTCTTTGTTTTTCTTTCTTTCTTCCAGTAGCAAAAATCGAAATGGCCACTAAAATCAAAACCAAATTTCAAATCGATCGCGAGTGGAAACGGTGAACAAATCAATCATCGCGAGATCTGGGGGGGAGCTCGACATCACCGGAGACCTACGGTTGATCATAGACGGACTCCCGATGGAGTTTGAAGATGGATTTCGATTTAGGGACAAGACTGTGGAAGTCCGATGGCCTGTTGGGTATCGGAGGGGATTTGAAGTTGAACGCGATAAGTGGGAGAGTGCGACAGTGGTAATTTATGATAGATCGACACTATTTCCAGCAATAATCACTACGATTTCCAAAAGGGTTAGAACTGGTTTGAATCGCAGCTTTGTGAAACTCGGTGTTGGAGATGTCGCTAGTTTTGGGAATGGTGCGATCTGAACTTGGGAGGTATCAGGTGTCGGATATTGATCATGGAGTTGAATAACGCTCCTGCGAGGAAGAACTGATGATGTCTGACTTCGTTTTAGGGTAACTCAATGTCGGCCAGTTCAATATAAACGTTGGAGAAGCAGTTGAATGACATACATGATAGCAGTGATAGGGGAAGTAACAGATTTTGGTTCTGTCTACTGCTAGAATTCAAATTGGGCTTTATTGCAAATCAAAGTGACACTGTTTAACAAGGATTTTAAG
This sequence comes from Allium sativum, assembly GCA_030737875.1. NCBI lineage: Eukaryota > Viridiplantae > Streptophyta > Magnoliopsida > Asparagales > Amaryllidaceae > Allium > Allium sativum. Next base: position 1,016,444,300 of record CM060913.1, read on the forward strand.
GTAATCTAAATAGGCAACTTTTCTTAAAGAAATCTTTAAGTATATTCGAATTTGTTTGGTCAATTATAAAATAAATCTTGAATTCAAATGGAATCAGATTCAGATAGAGTTTGTTCGCTAAGCTCATTTGGACTTAAGCTTGCAAAGAAATTGGGTTGATATTTTTGGAATTTATTCAAAGTGATTTGGAATGTTTCGGGTCTATTCAAATCAACTAAAAGCGTATCGGATCTGCAAATGAAATAACTGTGAGTAAATCTCACATGTTTGTTTAGAATTATTTTTATATCATTAAAAATAATTGTTATGCTTGTTTGAATGTTGTTTGGTTGATTTAAATATATATAGTTATTTAGGGTTGACTATTATATATATATTTGATTGATGATTGGATTGATTCCTGCAGTCTCATTAGCGGATGCCCGCAGTTTCATAGCGGATGATTTCCCTATGCGCCCCACAAATATATATTAGTGGATGACCTTCATATCGCGATATCCTGCCTCGAAGCAGGATGTGTATTACTATGTTGACTAACGTCTGTGGATGCAGAAAAACAGTTTGGAGGGATCCAACTAGGTCCCTCAAAAATGTATTATCTGTTTGTTGTTTGTTTGATTTCATATATATTCATATATGATGTGTTAAAAATCAAATGATTTAAAATTGGTTGATTTGATTGTTTAAAATATCACTGGGTTAAGTGATAATTTATATAAAAAATATCCTGAAAGGGGTATTTGAGATGAATAAGGGAAATTCTATTTTTCTAATATAGAATTTGAATTTTTAAATAGATTTGAAAAATAAACTTATTTTGAAATAAAACAAGTGGTTTCTTTATAAACAAAGTTTATAAATAGTTCTTTTATAAACGAAGTTTATAAATGAAGTGAAAAGAATTATCATTGGATAATTCAGAAATAAAAATACAAGTGTGAAATTGGAAATCTATTTTCCAAAAGTAGAAATATCGATTTCAAAAGGAATTGAAATCGAGACTTGTTTAAAGAATAAATAAATGAAGTTTGAAAATTGGATTTGAATGTAGAAATTCAAATGGAAATTTAAACAATAGGATTTGAATATAGAAATTCAAATGGGAATTTAAACTATAGGATTTGAATATAGAAATTCAAATGGGAATTTAAACTATAGATTTGAATATAGCAATTCAAATGGGAATTTGAATATAGAATTCAAATGGAATTTAAACAATAGAATTTGAATAAGAGAAGTGAAATAGAATTTGAATATAGAATTCAAATGGAATTTCAACAATAGAATTTGATATATAGAATTTAAAAAATAGAAGCGAAATGGAGTTTAAATATAGAATTCAAATATTAAAAGAGAAATAGACTAAAGAGTTAATTAACAAATTGAGTTAAAACGATTGGTATAATTAAAATAGATTGGGCAGGTATAGATATACAGGAGACAGGTATGGAATAAAGTGTTAGAAGAGATATAGATAGAATGCCCGACAAAAGGTACGTATTTAATTCATATATGAGATTTTATGCGCCGTATCGGCTAGCCGCTTGGCTTTTCTTTTTCTTTTTGGATTGGTGAGGGCCATGGGAGGCTATTTAAAATATCCCGATGCTCCCGGTACAAAGGAGGTTATGGCGAATTTTTCCGGGAATTTAAGGAGTTAGATTATTTTTAAGATAATGTGATAGCTAGGATTCTATATATCGATATATATATATATATATATATAGAAGTCGATATGGAAACGAACTTAGAAATAGAATAGTATAATATTAAAAGAAGACTAGGAATTAAATCTAGTAAGAATAGAAAGAGAAAGTGTATATGTGTTTAAAAGTGAAGAAGTAGTTGTATGGTATTGATTATTCGAGTAAGTAGTCATATCTGTTTTGACATTATAAATGTTATTTAGTCAAGGTCTAAGAGGTAGTTATACCCGAACTTGAATGATTTCATTATTAACAAATAAATAGTAAGATTTTAGGCTCAAAGATCAATGTTGGATAAGAGTTAGTTGAATATAGTATTTGAGTTGTCGTAACGATGTTTTACACAACATCCGTTTTAACCCAAATAAGTGTAAGCTTGGAAATAGAATAATAAATATTTCCTAAGTATAGAAATAAACGAGATCGGAAAAGAGATAAGTAATTGGAATATTTCCCAATTATAAATAGCATATATTTTCTAAAGTTAGAAAATAAAGGAAGGCGATATTCGGAAATGTTTTCCAAATAGCGTAAAAGGCCAATATGGTTATTGAAAATATTTGGTTAACAAATATTGATAAAGAAATAGAGAAGTGATTTAATTAATGGAATATTAATTAAGGGCTCAGTGATTGTTTGATAATTGGATGAACATTTGTTTTCTTCGATAGTTAAATCATCGACTATCGAAACACTTGTTTTTATTCGATAGTTAAATCACAGACTATCGAAGTTTTGACCATCGTTGTCAATATGGAGAGACCGGTTGGATTATTATCCGAAGAACCACTCCGTATTGGCATAAGCGTTGCGAATAATATATGCCAAAGAAAATCGTAGACGGAGTAAAGCGTAAGGGCTATTGTATAAGTCTTAGATAAAAGTGCCTAAGATGGATGTACTGAATAGTGCCTTCGGTTCATCCTGTTCCTGGATGACTTGTATGGACGGATGTCTGACAGAGTATTTCCAGACGATCACGTATATTGATTTCTCCAAACGTACCAAGAGTGGAAGCGGAGAAGGAAACTTCTTTTAGCTAACACGTAATGTACTGTTGAGGACGTCAATCGGTGATTTGATGGATTTGACGATGTGGCATTCGAAGTGAATCTGGTGTGATGATAAAGCATAGCTTCTAGCCTCATCAACCGGTAAATGACAGAAATCGGGCAGGCAGCATGGCTAAGTCGGTCGCTCCGAAGTAGGGTGTATAATCACCTGATCTAAAGTTTCATTTATTTCTAAAAATCTATTGTCGATATTGTCCCATTTGGGAAATGGTTGCTAATCCCAACCGTTGGTGATATACATTCGATACACTCAAGCGAAATGAGTGGTCGGTCATGTGTGGCCGGGTTGCAAGATGTTCTTGTTGAATCCAGTGTATTCCTCTCTAGAGGTACACTAGCAGAAGGTGGTTCCATACCTTGTCATAGTTGGAAATCCATTACCCAATACGTGCTTGCGGTTTTGATTGTATATATATATATATATATATATGTGTGTGTGTGTGGAACGTGAGATGAAAGCGTTTCTGCTAGATGATTATTATATTGTGGTTGATAGACATTAGTATAATATCAAAAGGTTTTTGATATAAAGATAATTTGGATTCTCATAAGGGAAAAACCCGTTCTGTTATACGGCGTGGCCTTATGAGATATCATTTACCTGCTTGAACTGTTTTAAACTGTTTTACTCATACCAGTCCCATGACTGACCCGGAGTTTATTCTGTTTCGTTTTCCCTAAACTCTTGGGTGCCCAATTTTGTACGGGCAGTCAAGTAGTCGGGATTTACAGATATATCTGAAGAGCTGGAGCAGGAGGCTTCAGGATCATATAACTATAGTTTATTTCCGCTGTGTTGTAAGTGTTGTACTTTGATAATGATGTATATTGAAATACAGATGTATATTTCAAGTTATGTTATATATAAATTATATGTTATTCGTTCCGTTGTGAGGTTCGTGTTACTCTGATGTTGTGTTCTTCTTCTTCTGCTCTAAGTTTCTATCTTATCTTTCCTCACCCTCTATCTTCTTTCTATTAATTTCCTGATTTCCAGTGCAATTTGGGGTGGGACTTGTGTTATTTAGTCAGCTCAAATTGGACCGGATTTTTGGGTCATTACAGTTGGTATCAGAGCTTAGGTTGAGCGAATACCTAGGCTTGTTGGAATGTGATCATTAGAGATAGGATCAGTAGTATCCTAGAATGAGTTGAGTGTGTGTATATATATACGAGAGAGCGTATTTGTTATTTGATATAAAAACTGTTTTATATTGTGTTGACTAGTCTGTTGAGTGAATTGTGAATTCTGATCGAATCGTGGGACGCCACGATGTCGATAGGAGTTTATAAACACTTGAACAGAAGATTGGACACAATATTGTTTTTAAATAGTTGAGTTGATTGTTAGGATTATAATCAAATTAGATTATAAAAACTAAAATAGTTATATATAACCAATAGAATTTGTATACGATTAAAAACATATACAAATGTGATAAATTGAAATTGAATTCCAACCAGAATTCAGAATTTAAAATCCTGGGAAGTTGGAAAATATTTTCCGAATTTTATTAAAATAATATAGCTTCAGTTAGGAAGGATTTTTGAATAAAAATCATTTGAATGGATTTTTAATATGATAAAGCACTGAACTCACTTCAGTGGCTGGGAAATAATTCTGATGATGGTCGCAACATCATCAGTGTTCATTTTCGAGTTTCTAAGTGATGAATTGCTGCCTTAGAAAAGTCTTTGATGGAAATTTGTTTGAAAAGAAACAAGTTTTTGAAAATTCAAATGTTTTGAATTTGAGATAGATATAAATATATGTATATATTTATATTACTTCAAAGGAATTTTGAAATGAGAATTGGAATATAGAATTCAAATAGAAGTGAAACGGAATTTGAATATAGGATTTCAAATAGAAGTGAAATAGATCGGAAATATTATGTTGAAATGGAAAAATGGATTTGATATATATTAAAAATATATCAGAATGGAGTGGAATTTATTATAAACAAAGTTAAAACGTTTATATTTATAAATATAATTAAAACGAGCTCGCCGTAGCGTCGCAGTTCATAAATTGGCGATTCGAATTTCAATTTAGTATACAGAACTCAATTAAAGTCGGAATTCTTTGAAACAAGAATCGTCGGGACCGGTTGAATAATAGTTTTCTAATGAAAGAGAAAAATATGGATTTCGTCGTATAGATTTTGAGTTATATCAAAATCAAATTTTTAGAAAAGCAGCGCTAGAACCATTATAAAACTATAATGGTTTAATTAAATAAATAAAATGATTTTTAGGAAATAAAATCCGAATTGGCATTAGAAAAATCCAGACTGGAGATATAAAATAAATATGAACTCCAGTGAAGTAAGTGAAATGATTTTTAAGACAAAAATCATATTTTAAATGGTTAAATAGAATTAACTAAATTGGAGAATAATTAGTTAAAGGAAATTTGAATCGAAATTGGGTTTTTGGATAAGTGAAAGAGATTGAGAATGTATATTCGAAATCGAATATATAACTCGAGTTGAAAATATAATTAGATTAGTTTATAATTAAGTTGACATATATTTGAACAAGTTATATTCAAATAAAAAGGGTGAAATAGGCAAAACGGTTAATTAGCAACTAGTTAATGGGAATTTGAATGATTGAAATTAAATTTAACTTAAGTAAGTTAAATGGATCGAAATGAATAAATTGAGTAAAATCCATGTGAATGAAATATGAATTGGGTGTGAATAAAGGAAATATATTTGTAACACAAATACAAAGGAAGTTATGTGCAAACAAATAGAAGGAGAAATATTTGTAAAAACATTTACAAATAGAATTTAAAAGGAAATATTTGTAAAACATTTACAAGTAGATTAAATGGAAGTATTTATTTATAGAAAATAAATAGAATGTTATAAATGAGATATTTATTTGTTAAATAAATAGAATTTAATCAAAGGAATATTTAGAAGATAAATAGAAAATGGAAATCTGTTTTTAACAGATAAATAGAAAAGATAAATTTATAAATAACAGTTTGTAAATTAAATTAAATATTTATCATTCGATAAATGGAATATATAAGTCTGAACTTATATAGAGAAGAGATATTGGTTTTTAACATCGATAGTTTTAAATAGAAGGGGTACACAACACTTGTATAAGTGAAGTAACGTTATTAAAGAGAACATTTATAAAGTGAAGAACTGTTACTAATAGTAAATCTTTATAAATGAATAAACGTTATCCAGTAGGAGTTATTCGAATAGGAGAAGTCGATTAGAGTGAGAAATAATCGATTAGAGTTAGGATAAATCGATTAGAGTAAGAATTAACCAGTTAGAGTTAATCAGTTACGGTTAATCCGTAGACTTAATTGAATATTAGTTATTCAATTAGAATTTATCGAATATTTGTTATTCAAATTAAGAGTTAACCAGATAGAGTTAATTGAACATAGTTAATCGAATTAGGATTTAATTGAATGTTAGTTATTCAATTAAAGTTGATCGAATATAGTTATTGAGATAGAGTTAGTCAAACATAGTTACTCAGGATAAGTTGCCATTTCGTACGACTGCTAGCGAAATTCGCAGGGCTGCAGATAGCCTAGGGCGGTCGGATGTTTCCTGGGGGAATCAGGCGTAACCATTGTGATCGCTGCGATCTAGAGTCAAGCGAATGGAGTTAAATCGAATATAGTTTATTCGAATAGAATTAAAGGAGTTATCGAATATAGCTTATTCGGAAGGAGTTAAGTGAAAAGAGCTAATCAAATAGAGTTAATTGATAAGAGTAAATCGAATATAGTTTATTCAAAGAATGGTTTTCGAATCTAGTTATTCGAAAGAGAGATTATCGAATATAGTTATTCGAAGGGAGGAGTTATCGAATAGGGATTTATTCGAAAGAGAGTTACGTAAGGAAGTTTGAAATGTTGAGTATCAACATAAATAAGTTTTGAAAAGATAAATGGGTTTGTAGCACTTTTTCTACATTAGCAATTTCGAGGACGAAATTATTTTAAGTGGGGAAGATTGTAATGACCCGGATTTCTTATGGGTTAATTTTAAATATTTAATACAGATTTAAATATCGAGTTGATAATATAAATGAATATTTATATTAAGTTATTAATTTAATAATCAATTTCGATTTAATATCGAATATATTAAATCATCGTAATGCGAAAATATAATTCAGTTCAAGATTTAAAACTGAATTAAATATAGTTCAGACTTCTGTTTGAATTAGAATAATAATATTAAATTATTATCGAAGAATTTAAATGGTTTGAAATTTAATTTATATCAATTTAAATTAAATATCTGTTCCGGACGATCGAACTGGACTTCGATACTTATCCTAGTGGGTTCAGAATAGTGGTTTTACCCTAGAATGGACAGTTGTTCGGTTCAGATAGGAGTTCAGAATCAACGTAATGATTTAAATTAGATATCGATTAAAAACCAACTAATATATATATATATATTTATTTATTTATTTTCTTCTATGACCACAAATCAGTTCCACTGATCGGAGAAAAGAAAAATATTTCGACAATATGAGTTGATCTCATATACCCATCTACTGTCATAAGATCTGTATATAGGAACCAAATTTATCATAAATATGTAAATTAGACAAAGCTAGAGATATATGTTTAATAATGAAGTGATGCACCTATTTAAGATTCAATGCAATTATATTCTTTTTCTTCTATTACCACAAATTATAAACAGCCGTGCTCCTTTCATGTCCACAATTCAAAACAACACCGTGCTCCTTTCCTCTCCACAAATCAAAATCAAACGTGGGCCTCTCTTTTCCATCCCTTCCTCTTTATAAAACCGCAAAACCCAATTGGTCCTTCCGATTTTTCTTCTTTGTTTTTCTTTCTTTCTTCCAGTAGCAAAAATCGAAATGGCCACTAAAATCAAAACCAAATTTCGAATCGATCGCGAGCTGAAACGGTGAACAAATCGATCATCGCGAGATCTGGTGGGGAGCTCGTCATCACCGGAGATCTACGGTTGATCAAAGACTGACTCGCGATGGAGTTTGAAGATGGATTTCGATTTAGGGACAAGACTGTGGAAGTCCGACGACCTGTTGGGTATCGGAGGGGATTTGAAGTTGAACGCGATAAGTGAGAGAGTGCGACAGTGGTAATTTATGATAGTTCAACACTATTTCCGACGATAATCACTACGATTTCCAAAAGGGTTGGAACTGGTTTGAATCGCAGCTTTGTGAAGCTCGGTGTTGGAGATGTCTCTAGTTTTGGGAATGGTGCGATCTGAACTTGGGAGGTATCAGGTGTCGGATATTGATCATGGAGTTCAATAACGCTCCTGCGAGGAAAAACTGATGATGTCCGACTTCGTTTTGGGGGTATATCAATGTCGGCCAGTTCAATATAAACGGTGGAGAAGCAGTTGAATGACATACAGGATGGCAGTGATAGGGGAAGTAACAGATTTTGGTTCTGTCTACTGCTGGAATTCAAATTGGGCTTTACTGCAAATAAAAGTGACACTGTTTAACAGGGATTTTAAGGTAATCTAAATAGGCAACTTTTCTTAAATAAATCTTTAAGTATATTCGAATTTGTTTGGTCAATTTTAAAATAAATCTCGAATTCAAATGGAATCAGATTCAGATAGAGTTAGTTCGCTAAGCTCGTATGGACTTAAGCTTGCAAAGAAATTGGGTTGATATTTTTGGAATTTATTCAAAGTGATTTGGAATGTTTCGGGTCTATTCAAATCAACTAAAAGCGTATCGGATCTGCAAATGAAATAACCATGAGTAAATCTCACCTGTTTGTTTAGAATTATTTTTATATCGTTAAAAATAATTGTTATGCTTGTTTGAATGTTGTTTGGTTGATTTAAATATATATAGTTATTTAGGGTTGACTATTATACATATATTGGGTTGATGATTGGATTGATTCCCGCAGTCTGATTAGCGGATGCCCGCAGTTTCATAGTGGATGATTTCCCTATGCGCCCCACAAATATATATTAGTGGATGACTTTCATACCGCGATATCCTGCCACGAAGCAGGATGGGTATTACTATGTTGACTAATGTATGTGGATGCAGGAAAACAGGTTGGAGGGATCCAACTGGGTCCCTAAAAAATATATTATCTGTTTGTTGTTTGTTTGATTTCATATATATTCATATATGATGTGTTAAAAATCAAATGATTTAAAATTGGTTGATTCGATTGTTTAAAATATCATTGGGTTAAGTGATAATTTGTAAAAAAATATCCTGAAAGGGGTATTTGAGATGAATATGGGAAATTCTATTTTTCTAATATAGAATTTGAATTTTTAAATAGATTTGGAAACTAAACTTGTTTTGAAATAAAACAAGTGGTTTCTTTATAAACAAAGTTTATAAATAGTTCTTTTATAAACGAAGTTTGTAAATGAAGTGAAAAGAATTATCATTGGATAAATCAGAAATAAAAATACAAGTGTGAAATTGGAAATCTATTTTCCAAAAGTAGAAATATCGATTTCAAAAGGAATTGAAATCGAGACTTGTTTAAAGAATAAATAAATGAAGTTTGAAAATAGGATTTGAATATAGAAATTCAATTGGGAATTTAAACAATAGGATTTGAATATAGAAATTCAAATGGGAATTTAAACTATAGGATTTGAATATAGAAATTCAAATGGAAATTTAAACTATAGATTTGAATATAGAAATTCAAATGGGAATTTAAACTATGGAATTTGAATATAGAATTCAAATGGAATTTAAACAATAGAATTTGAATAAGAGAAGTGAAATAGAATTTGAATATAGAATTCAAATGGAATTTAAACAATAGAATTTGATATATATAATTTGAATAATAGAAGCGAAATGGAGTTTAAATATAGAATTCAAATATTAAAAGAGAATTAGACTAAAGAGTTAATTAACAAATTGAGTTAAAACGATTGGTATAGTTAAAATAGATTCGGCAGGTATAGATATACAGGAGACAGGTATGGAATAAAGTGTTAGAAGAGATATAGATAGAATGATCGACAAAAGGTATGTATTTAATTCATATATGAGATTTTATGCGCTGTATCGGCTAGCCGCTTGGCTTTTCTTTTTCTTTTTGGATTGGTGAGGGCCATGGGAGGCTATTTAAAATATCCCGATGCTCCCGGTACAAAGGAGGTTATGGCGAATTTTTCCAAGAATTTAGGGAGTTATATTATTTTTAAGATAATGTGATAGCTAGGATTTTATATATCGATATATATAGAAGTCGATAAGGAAACGAACTTAGAAATAGAATAGTATAATATTAAAAGAAGACGAGGAGTAAAATCTAGTAAGAATAGAAAGAGAAAGTGTATATGTGTTTAAAAGTGAAGAAGTAGTTGTATGGTATTGATTATTCGAGTAAGTAGTCATATCTGTTTTGACGTTATAAATGTTATTCAGTCAAGGTCTGAGAGGTAGTTATACCCCAACTTGATTGATTTCATTATTAACAAATAAATAGTAAGATTTCAGGCTCAAAGATCAATGTTGGATAAGAGTTAGTTGAATATAGTATTTGAGTTGTCGTAACGATGTTTTACACAACATCCGTTTTAACCCAAATAAGTGTAAGCTTGGAAATAGAATAATAAATATTTCCTAAGTATAGAAATAAACGAGATCGGAAAAGAGATAAGTAATTGGAATATTTCCCAATTATAAATAGCATATATTTTCTAAAGTAAGAAAATAAAGGAAGGCGATATTCGGAAATGTTTTCCAAATAGCGTAAAAGGCCAATATGGTTATTGAAAATATTTGGTTAACAAATATTGATAAAGAAATAGAGAAGTGATTTAATTAATGGAATATTAATTAAGGGCTTAGTGATTGTTTGATAATTGGATGAACACTTGTTTTCTTCGATAGTTAAATCATCGACTATCGAAACACTTGTTTTTATTCGATAGTTAAATCACAGACTATCGATGTTTTGACCATCGTTGTCAATATGGAGAGACCGGTTGGATTATTATCCGAAGAACCACTCCGTATTGGCATAAGCGTTGCGAATAATATATGCCAAAGAAAATCGAAAACGGAGTAAAGCGCAAGGGCTATTGTATAAGTCTTAGATAACAGTGCCTAAGATGGATGTACTGAATAGTGCCTTCGGTTCATCGTGTTCCTGGATGACTTGTATGGACGGATGTCTGACAGAGTATTTCCAGACGATCACATATATTGATTTCTCCAACCGTACCAAGAGTGGAAGCGGAGAAGGAAACTTCTTTTAGCTAACACGTAATGTACTGTTGAGGACGTCAATCGGTGATTTGATGGATTTGACAATGTGGCATTCGAAGTGAATCTGGTGTGATGATAAAGCGTAGCTTCTAGCCTCATCAACCGGTAAATGACAGAAATCGGGCAGGTAGCATGGCTAAGTCGGTCGCTCCGAAGTAGGGTGTATAATCACCTGATCTAGAGTTTCATTTATTTCTAAAAATCTATTGTCGATACTGTCTCATTCGGGAACCAGTTGTTGATCCCAACCGTTGGTGATATACATTCGATACACTCAAGCGAAATGAGTGGTCGGTCATGTGTGGCCGGGTTGCAAGATGTTCTTGTTGAATCCAGTGTTTTCCTCTCTAGAGGTACACTAGCAGAAGGTGGTTCCATACCTTGTCATAGTTGGAAATCCATTACCCAATACGTGCTTGCGGTTTTGATTGTATATATATATATATGTGGAACATGAGATGAAAGCGTTTCTGCTAGATGATTATTATATTGTGGTTGAGAGACATTAGTATAATATCAAAAGGTTTTTGATATAAAGATAATTTGGATTCTCATAAGGGAAAAACCCATTCCGTTATACGGCGTGGTCTTATGAGATATCATTTACCTGCTTGAACTGTTTTAAACTGTTTTACTCATACCAGTCCCATGACTGACCCGGAGTTTATTCTGTTTGTTTTTCCCTAAACTCTTGGGTGCCCAATTTTGTACGGGCAGTCAAGTAGTCGGGATTTACAGATATATCTGAAGAGCTAGAGCAAGAGGCTTCAGGATCATATAGCTATAGTTTATTTCCGCTGTGTTGTAAATGATGTACTTTGATAATGATGTATATTCAAATACAGATGTATATTTCAAGTTATGTTATATATATATTATGTTATTCGTTCCGCTGTGAGGTTCGTGTTACTATGATGTTGTGTTCTTCTTCTTCTGTTCTAAGTTTCTATCTTATCTTTCCTCACCCTCTATCTTCTTTCTATTAATTTCCTGATTTCCAGTGCAAATTGGGGTGGGACTTGTGTTATTTAGTCAGCTCAAATTGGACCGGATTTTTGGGTCATTACAATCCCACATTATATTTATAAACAAAGTTTATAAATTCAATTCAAATCCAACATTATAAATTTATAAACAAAGTTTATAAATTCAATACTCGTTTTATATATATTCAAAACAAGTTAATATTTTCTATAGTTCATTTAAAATTCAAATTCTATTTATAAAAGTAGAATTCCCTTTTTAAATCTCAAATACTCTTTTTCGATATTTTTATAAATCAATATTCAAGCCCCAGTGATATTTAAGTACCCCAAACAATCAGTTATCAAATCACGGGATTTCTAACACATCATATATGACAGTATATATGCAAACAAATAAACAAACAGATAATATATTTTTGAGGAATCCAGTTGGATCCCTCCAACCTGTTTTCCTGCATCCACAGACGTTAGCCATCATAGTAATACCCATCCTGCTTCGAGGCAGGATATCGCGGTATAGAAGGTCATCCACTAATATATTTGTGGGGTGCACAGGGAAATCATCCGCTATGGTACCGCGGGCATCCGCTAATGATACTGCAGGAATCATCCAACCACCAAACCAATATATATATTATAATAGTCAATCCTAAGTAACTAATATATATTTAAGCAGCCATAGTAATATTTCAATGCACACAACAAATCAACAATTTATTTTAAATGCTAAAATAAATTTAACAAGTGAGATTTACTCACATTGAGTTTTATTTTCCGAACATCCATCTCTTTGAATTATTCAAATCCCCAGCTCGTATTTCGCAACCCCAACGTGACCCTTGTTCGGTTAAATCTTGCATTCATTTTAATACGGCATTCATAAGCTAACGAGCATTATATATGTATAAAATTATCGAATTTTAACTCAAAATTATTTAATTTAATTACCTCTTTAATCCAATTGAGCGCACACCACCTATATGCCCATCACCTTGAACACACCTAGCGCCATCCTAGATCCCTGTCGACCATCATAGATCAACCTGAGACCACCAAGGGACTTCTGACCCTTTCTCTCCATACCCAGCTACAGCTTACCCGAACACCATCGACTGTTATCTCGGAACTCCCCTACTTCTAGTTTGAATTATCCCCCTTCAAGCAAGCTTGAAGCTTCCTAGCTGCATTGTCGGCTTCCCCAATCCCGAGTTTCCTCTCCAGCACCACTAAATTCCAATTCGACAGCCCCTCCACATTGCGTTCCAAGCCCAGATCCGCACAAAACTCATGACTGTTGTGTACTAAAATCGAGCGACATCAATGACTTCGAACCCTACCGTGGTATCCGCTTCAGTTTGGTAACAAGACATTCGAACCTCTTGCCTGCGAGCACTCCTCCTGTGGTCGAAGTAAATGCTTGGATTGTTAAAGGGAATAGCAATTCCGATTTTCAAGAGCTTCAGCTCAAACTCGAACACCAGAAAACCCCTGGTCCTCGATTTGAAGACGGCTCCAGGTATCGCGACTTCAATTAGCGATTTTGATTTGGAAAAGAAAACTCACGGTGACCATTTTTGATTGTGAAGGGGTCTGCCCATTTTAGTTTCAATTTGCTGAAGGAATCAATGAGCAACAAGAAGGTCACGATGATTTATAGGAATGGGTTGCGGTTTTTAAATGGAACAGCGAGATCATTTCCAATTTTTGATGTGGAGAGATGAAGGCCTTAGATGGGTTTTGAATTGAATGGAGGAAAAGGAAATTACGTGGCTTGAAAAATGGAGGGTTATTGGTTTGTATTTGTTTGCCTGAGAAACATGAATGGAAAGAGGAGTAGAGAAGGCTAACGATTTGGAGACTTCTTTTTGTTTTACTATTTTTAATCCGGTGTCCTTTAATTTAAATACTCCATGATCCCGAACTCCTTTCTGAACCCAACAACCAGCGTTTCTAGGGTTTACCCACCATTCCGGACACACTGGGATAAGTCACGAAGTCCAATTCGATCATCCGGAACAGATATTAATTTAAATTGATATAAACTAAATTTCAAACCATTTAAATTCTTTGATAATAATTTAATATTATTATTCTAACTCAACTGAATTTTATACTGATCATCTGAACTGATTCGATTTAGTTATATATTTTTAAATTAAATTATTACTGCATTACAATAATTTAATTTATTCGACATTAAATCGAAATCGATTATTAAATTGATAACTTAATATAAAATTCCATTTATATTATCCTCCCAATATTTAAATCCGTATTAAATATTTAAAATTAACCCATAAGAATCCGGGTCATTACAATTAATTAGTTAATAATGTAATTAATTTAAATAATCTCATTTACTTTGACTATTATTAAATAATAGAAATAAAATTCATTTCAACCATTAATAAAAATGGTTTACTTCATCATTAACCTCCACCTATTAATTTAATAAATTAATTAAAAAATTAATTCAATTAACACAGTTGACTTGATCAACTTTAAACATGATTAACTGATTAATTAATTCCAATCAGTCCCTTTAATTTAAATTAAATAATAATATATAATTAATTTAAATGATCTCATTTACTCTGATTATTAATAAATAATAATCAATTCAATATAATCCCCTTTTAACTATTTTTAGAAACAACCAATTCCAGTTATTCGTCGTTAGGTAAATTTCTACACATCCGCTTATAAAACATAAGATTTTGCTTTATAAAAATCATTTTATAATCACTTATTAAATTACATAAATATTTGTTTGTTTTATAACCAAACATCATATTTAAATTTATATAAAATTTTGAAAACAATTCAGAATCAGTTTAAAAATCGATTCCATAGATCTTTTATTATACGTCGACGGTACTTAAAGAGGCAATGTTACTTAAGTACCCAACCCGTGAAATATAAATTAATTTCACATCAAATCAAATATAACAAATCATATTGATAAACATTATCAATATCAGTGAGGAATTTCCTGCATCACATATTCAACATACAATATAATATCATGAATAATCAACGGTCAACTAACACAATACAAGCGTCCAATTCAATTCAAATACGTTTATATTATTATAAACGTAACTAATAAGATAAGTTAACTCAACTGGAAATAATCGTTAAAAATAATGATTTCATTTTATTTAAATTAAACAACGTTTAATTTAAAAAATATAAAAATATCCAACAACAACTAAACAATCTTCAATCAATTAATAAATAGCAAACATAGCTTACAGATATTAAAACCCAACTTATAAAAATTATACCTGGGACAACTGAGTGAGTTTAACTCACCTTAGGTTTTTCCTGCCGTTAACACGCTTGTTTTTAACTAACTTAAACAGTAATTTAATTTAATTAAAAATTTCTGTTGCTTCGAATCCTGATTAAACTTGTTCCATCTTGAAGCTCCCATCACGGTTCCAATGAAACCAACTGCGCGCAGTTCTGACTATGAACATGCGAGATATTAAATTAAAACGATTATAAAGTAATTAAATTTAAATTATACCTTAATTTTTATTTAACCAGGCCTTACCCAAATCTAATCAACTAGCGCCTACACATGGAAACCTAGACCCACGTTTAATAGTACTTCCCTGACTCTGCCTAACGTCCACCCGCCTTGCATTATTCCCATTTCCACGTTTTTTTTCTTCTTCTTTTTTATCGGACCAAGGCCCGTGTTTCAAGCCCACACCAGAATGAAACCGCACCCAAAAAACACTGCTTGCGTCACCCCTTTAACCCCGTAGCACAGTGCTTCTTCCCTTCCCATATCAGCCTCCTTCTTCCCCATATGTCGCTGTGCTCTTTTCATCTTCTCCCTTTTTTTCGAATCCACATAGTAACTTCTTTCCCCAACTCATGTTTTCAAACCTGCTGCAAATCATTCACGCCATGTCCGAACTTCATCACCTCCTCTCTTCCCGATACCTCTACGAACTTCATTCCAACGTCCAGTTGGACGAGTACAGCCTCACCAGCCTTTACGCTGGTCCGCAGCAACCCCATCAAAGAACCCAACTCCTCACACTTCTCACATAACGCTGCTGCCTCCGGCGATGCCACCGACGTCGACCAAACCCTTGAGCACCACCAGCGTAACCTTCCCCATGTACAAAATAACAACGTGCAGACACTTCTCACCACCACGCACCATTGCTCTGGCTTGAGCATCAACAGCAGGTCTCCCCTCCTGTATGTGCTCGTTCTTTTCAGACCCTTCATATTTTATTATTATTATTATTGGGTTCGGATATATCCAGTTGAGAGGAAATGACAATGATTTACTCAATACAGAGGAAAGAAAAAGCAGCGAACTCATTAGCCAGAGACGTAAGAAGGAGCATGGTTTATATAGGGAGAAGAAACTGTGATAGTCAAGTTTTCGTGGAGAGCACGGTAAAAAGTTTGGCTGCCAAGGAAAATAAAATGAGTTGCTTATTTTACTTTGTCTCCACTTTTTTCTCATAGTTGTGAAAATATAAGGGGATTAGGTCAGCATAGGGTGTTTGAAAAAAGTAGAAGCTGGTGTATGTTTCGCTTTAAATTAAAAGTAGGGTATGCTGCGTTCTTGCACTAACGCAAGTGGGTTTAGATAGGCTAGGCTTTGCATCATTTTACATTTCATTAGCTAGATGATTAGAGATTGTAGGGTAGACAACTGTGCGTTCTTTCCCTTTCCAAATAGCTGTGTAGTGAGATTGATGGAAACAAGTACTTGTTATTAGAGTAGAATTGGCTCACTTTTAGATTGAGGTTGTACGTATGTGGGTAGGTTGCAACATACTTAAGGCTTAAGTATGAATATTTGAATATTTATTATTTTCAGTTATTACGGTTAGTCAAATTTTCAACCGCTATTTTACGTTGCCTGTTAAATACACACACCGTCATATACCAACTCCAAACACAACGAAAACAGACACACTATTACGTCTTGACGTTACGAACTCATGAAATTTATTTCGTTGAATTCCTACCCCGTTTGCATACCATCGTTATTTTAATTTCAATTTATTTATCGGTTCGCGTTTAAATTTCGTCTATCGACAAAATAGCTCCGATTGATCCCAAATTGAAATTCTAACAATAACTAGCGATACATATTCCAATAAAATTTGTTCCGTCGAAAATGAAGGGGGTTTGTAAAGTAAATATTTTTAACGCTTATGTCATATCAATACAATAATATAAATTAAATCCAAAAAAATTTAATTAAATAAAAATAAATTATTATTATCAAATATATCCAAATAAGATAATATATCACTTCAGATTCAACCAATATGGATTTTCAATTCAACATTAATATTTTCGAGTTAAATGATATCTAAATATATAGAAATTCCTTTTACATAAATTAAATAAAGGTTAAAATTTATCAACGAATTCCATAGCGACTATTTTAAAATTTTAATTGGACATAACTTACAATATATAAATTGAAATCTTAGTTTTTCTCTTCCATTAGAAAATTATAAACAATCAGATTCAAAAGTTTCTTATTTCATAGAATACCGACTTAAAACGGATTTCGTATATTCAATTGAAGTTCAAAACCTATTACGAATTGTCACGACGTTTCGAGTTCGTTTCATATGAAATATAAATTTAACCATTCAATTGTCGTTTAATTAATGAATTCAATATTAAAATCTAATAATGTTCCAAATAAAATATTTAAAACAAATTTAAATATTCAAATTCAAAGGAATGAAAAATCCGGGTCGTTACACTTATCAAAAGAAACCCATCACATACCTACTTTTTCAGTCAACGTTTTGACACAACGTTGGCTCAACAGGTTGGAGATCGGGCAGTTCCAATGGCAAACCTGATATATCATGTTTACGCATAGCTTCTGGAGCAACTAGGTAGAGACGTGAGATTCTTCTTCGAGGTAAAACCGAACAGCAAAAAGGAGACTCCACGGTAATGAGGAGACTTCTATAAACACAAGTCGACCCAAGTCATTCAAACAGTCATCCTCAAACACAAACCAAAATAAAGGAGCCCAACAAAAACCTTCCAATCACACCACTTGACGATGGTCAGACTTCAATGGACATAAATTCACTAGGCAATGCGTAGTCAAAATCACCTGGATATCTGACAAAGCACATTATAGGTGCTAGCTGAAGGTAAGTCGCGAAACTTAAGAAACAGAGGCTTAAATCTGAAGGAAAAAGTAGAACAACAAGGACACCGCATGAATCAGGGAAGGGGTAGAGATAGAAAGTGGCGGTGGAAGAAAGTGTGGGCGAAAGAATTTCGGAAACAACTATTTGGAGGAAAAGGGGCCAGATCTAAATTTAGATCTGAAAATTAAATCTCGATAAAAAATTACGATGACAAAAACATAGCTAGAGCAGAGAAGGGTTGATAGTCGATGATTTGAGAGGAGCGTTTGGATTAAGGAATGATTTCGTGAGAGAGCGTAGAAAGGAAGATCGAGGAATTCAAGACTCATGAGTATCAAGATATAAAGATTTTTAGAGCTCAAGATTATCAAAGTAATAGTTTATATGTAAAACTTCGGTTAGCGCTTTCAAATTTTGTTTCCAAATTTTGTTTTCAAATTAATTTCAAATTTATTTTCAAACTCCTTTTCTAAATGATTTCAAATTGTTAAGTTTTTACTTATGATTTCAAATATACATATATGTTTATAGTTGATAAAGTTTTATAATATATATATGTTTATAATATATGTTTTATAGTCTTATATCACATAATTGTTGTATATAACAATTCTATGATTTTTTTTAATGATAACAAACATATGTATATTATTATAAATGTGTTTGTAATTGTACTATTATACTACATAACAGACATAATATAATATTTATATTAAAATAAATTACTACTGAACAAGAATTTATATATTCAAACAATATTTTACTAAAATATAATTTTTTATTTCTATATTTGAATAGTATAGATTTCACAACTCACCTATTTGTACATCTGGGTACTACAATACATTTCAATGTAAATTTTATTTGTTACATTATTCCTCACTACAACACTTAGTCACTCAAGTTACAATTCATTTACACAGTTGTATACACATACATTTCACTCTGTCACTATTTTACATTCACTCTCTGTTATATATATGCATTGACTGACTGACACAGTCTTGTCTTCTATCAACTTCACAGTCAGTTCAGTCTTCTGCTTACCTGTCACAGGAACGCACACAACAATCTGGAACAAAAATATTTTTATATTCTAATAGATATATTTTTTATTTTAAAAATTTATTTGCCTCAGAATTTCGGTGCGTTTCTCATCATTTTTCATGACTTGATATGATTTATATAGACATCCATCTGTGTCTAGACAGTTTGTGATATTCACAGTGATACACGGTAAATACCACAAGGTAGACAATATTTCTAGTGCTCATATTTTTTTTGAAGATGGGTTTAATTTTATTTCTAGGCTTGTCAGCCCAAAAGAGAACATTGGCCTAAGGCCATGTTACAACGTTGCAACGTCGGTTTAACTATCTGACAGTTCAACGCTTTATATCACAAAAGTTACAGAATATTCAAGATAAAGTAAAACATTTCAGATCTACACAATTCTTCTTCCACCAAGTTCATCACGGCTGGAAAGCGAAACAACTCATGCTATACCTCGGTGTTGAACCTGTGGCGGCAACGGATGCACGTCTCTCCTTCCGCTTGTTAAAGGTACCCTTCCTCTAGTAAGCTTCTTGCTCTTCCTCAACTTCACCAGTTTCAAGTGTTGAATTGCTAATTTACTAACCAGTTCCACTATTTTTTTTTGCTGGAACACTCAATTGTTCCTCTTCTTCCATATGCTCCTAACAGTAACTGTAAGAGCGACAACATTCACTTCGGGCTCCTGACGCACGCTCTGTCAGATGACTTCAAGGTGAGCCATAATCCCATGAATCTAAGTCTCTGTGGTGTGGTAATTGATGTATTTGCAGCAGTCTTCCCAAATTTTTTTCGAAAAGGGGCATTCAAAAAACAAATGATTTTGATTTTCTAATGTGGCTTTACATAAACTGCAAGTGTCTTCTGCGATGAGTCCCCATTTAAAAAGACGGTCTTTGGTCGGTAATCTACCCAGTATAATTTTATAGGTACAAAAGGCCATTTTGGGGACATTTCGTTTGCACCAAATGATTTTACTCCAAGCATTGGTAGGGTTTTTGGGTCTAGTGTCAACCCAGACTTGTTTAATATTAAAATTATTCCTTGTCCATGTCCAAATATAACATGTAAGCTCTTCATGAATATGCATGCTCTCAATTAATCTTCTCTGGTCCTGATTGCCAGTGATATTTAAGTTCCATTGGATGTTATGTATGATAGAGTTTACATTGCTATTTGGACAACCATAAGCAGAGTATGTGTCCCATCCTAACAAATCAATGAAGGATTTACCCTCCAGCCAAGGGTCTTTCCACAAGTAGGTCTCGTTTCCTTTTGCAATTTCTCTTCTACTATGCTTGGCTAGCACATTTCTTACACGTAGAATGGCCTTCTATGTCGAGGATACATTATTATCCTCTTTCATGGTCCAGAAGTTGTCTCTTAGATATCTCCCATTCATCCATCTAGCCCAAAGCCCTTCATTATTAATGATTCTCCATGCTTATTTCAGTGTAAAAGCTTCTCTCATTACTATTATGCTTCTTAAGCCCACACCCCCTTCTTCTTTCGGTTTGCAAAGCTCTTCAAATTTTATCTTGTGTAAACCCCCTCTCCAAATGAAATCAACACGAACTTTCTCAATTTTCTCAATAGATGCATCAGGGAGTTGAAATGTTTGCAACTAGAAGTTCACCTTAGCATGTATTATCGTGTGAACGAGTTCTATGCGTCCCGCAAAGGATAGCAACCTTGAACTCTAACCATAGAGTCTATCTCTTATGCTCGAAATGAGTCCTATGCACTCCCTATCAGTTATTTTATTGGAAGAAAGAGGAACTCCCAAGTATTTCACTGGGAGTTCCCCCTCTTGTACTTGCAGCTCTTCTAGTATATTGTTCTTAATTCGACATGTTCTATTGAAGTAGCATTTAGTCTTCAATTCATTCACTTTTAGACCACAGTATTCCTCCAGTTTGTTAAAGATGTCCTTAACCCTTCTGGCCGAGCTTCCTCTCACTTTGATGCATATAAGCAGGTCATCTACATACAATAAGTGGCTTATGCTTCGTTGGAAATTGTATAGTTGTACCCAATGTTTGTGCACTGCAATCTCCATTTGTAGCATGAAAAACTCCACGGCCACCGCAAATAAATATGGTGACAGTGGATCACCTTGCCTTATGCCCCTGTTGCTGCCAATAAAGCCTTTAGGAATTCCATTGATTATAGAAAACGTGGGGGTATTTAGGCAATCACTATTGAGGTCAACAATTTTGTCTTGGGAATTCCATGCATTTCAACATATATACTATAAAATGTCTGTTTATCTTGTCATATGCTTTATGTAAGTCAACTTTCAAACACTATGGTTAAACCCCTGCTTATTAAAATTTCTAATAAGCTCATGAGCAAGGAGAGAGTTCTCTGAGATGCTTCTACCTTTGATGAATGCACTTTGACATTCTGCAATTAGATCTGACAGAATTAATTTCAGCCTGTTGCAAAGAATTTTGCTAATGATTTTATAGATGACATTACAGCATGCTATAGGTCTGTAATCTGCAATACTAGTGGGTTTGCCACATTTAGGAAGAAGACATATGAAAGTATGATTAATTTCTTTTAGTATCAAACCAGAATTGAAGGTTTCTTGGATGGCTAATGTAAGCTTATCTTTCAGTTCGTGCCAGTGGACTATAAAGACACAGAGCCAAGCCCATCGGGCCCCAGCGACGAATCAATGTGGATGGAACTTATCACATCCCAGGCTTCTCGCTCAATGACACTACACACCAACAGTCTTCTGCCTCTTGCATTCACCAGTCGTCTGGTAATAATATGGGGTAAGACTTCTATAGTATTTCCATTATATATCTCTTGAAAGTAAAGTTTGGCTTCCTCTTCAAATTTATTCATGTCCATACTGTAGTTACCACTTTGGTCATACATTTGCATATTATAGTTGGCATTTTTCCTGACCGACATTTTTGTGTAGAAGAACTTCGTACACTCATCTCCTTCTATTAGCCATTTTTCTTTCTCCTTCTGCTTCAATTCGATGGCTTTGATGTGAAGCAGTTCTTTTAGTTTAGATTGCGCATCATAGTACTGCTTCCAAGTTTCATCTGGATTGTACCCTTCATCAATTTTATGCAAAAGTTCCTCATTTAGCTTTGCTAGAATAATGTAGTCATCATGGGCTTTGGGTCTAATTTTCTTTCACTTTTTAAGTCTATCTTTGGATCTTTTAAGGAATTTCACTAGCTGATACAAGTGGCTATCATCTGATTGAACCAGATCTGTAGTGTTAACTGCATTTTGATAGCCTTCAATCAGATGCCAGTCATTTTCGTACCTGAAAGGCTTTCCTTTCCCATTCTTATTGGTTTCTTTAAGAAGTATGTGCAAAGGGCAATGATCTCTTATCGAATTGGGCAGTATGTTAACCTTGATGTCTGCAAATTTGCTCATGCATTGTACATTAGTTAGCACTCTGTCCAGTTTGCACACAATTTTCCTCACTTCTCCACTTTTCCATGTGAAATTCAGAACTCCATGGATTGGTTTAATAAGTCCTGTTGTAACCAAACAGTTGTTAAACTTTGACAGTTGTGTGGCTCTTAAGGTGAGCCCCCTTGCTTTTCTTCAGCATGTAAAACAGCGTTAAAATCTCCCATGATCAACCAGGACTCATTGATTCTCCTAGATAATTGTTTAATCTTTTCTCAGAGGGCAACTCGTTGATTGGCGAGGTTGCCAGCATATACAATAGTAATATATAATATAAGTGCCCCAACATTTGCCACTTTGACAGTCATTTGCTGGTCATCCTTATCCACTAGGACCATAAACCACACTGTCGTGATCCAAGCCAATATGATCCTGCCTTTTGCTCCAGTGTCATTATTATTCATGAGCATCCAGTCATCTCCAAATTGAACATTAAAGTAACTAATATTGTTATCGGTCATTTTACTTTCTAATATACCCATTATAGAAGGCTCAAGCAACCTTCTGAGATTATAGAGGTCTAAAGCGTGGGTATTGTTATTTAGACCTCTTACATTCCAATTTATTATTGACATTTAGATTTGAGGGTGTTACTCCTCAAATTCTTAGGAGACACTACTTGAGCTTTCAAGTTCTTTCCTTTTTTCTCCACTGTCTAAAATTGTTCTTCATAATTGTCATTCTGTTTTGTGAAGCTTCCACTCTTGTCATTACTACTTTCTTCTTCTAGTACACTGAGATCAACCACTAACGCTCATAATTTTTCCACCATTGCAGGAACTAGGTTCAGTGGACTGGACGAAGTGCCAAGGATTTCTGCTTGAACACTCTTTCCTCCTTAGCCTCCTGCTGCTCAGGCTGAGCCACTGGGTTCTGTTGTGGCTCGCAATTAGCTACTTCATTAGAAGTAGATGTAGATATTTGTACATTAACTGCATTAGTCTCTAGGTTTGTATCAAGCCGTATGCTGCTTGTCATTTTGTTGTGCTTCTCTACCACATTCTCTACATGTTTTTTTTGCTACACTTGATGAAATGTGGTGGTGCACTGGCTTTCTGCATGCCCAAAGCACTTACAGGTGCTGCATGTAGGGGTACGTTCTCATACTCGATGGTTTTGATGTAGATGTTTCCTTGTTTATCCTTGGCATGTTCTTGCTTTTTGATGTTGCTATCTACCTTAATTTCCACGAGTACTTTGGCATACTAGAGTCTTTTGATGTGTTTGGTGCAGTCATCCATAACTAATGGATTTCCAACTAGACTTGCAATTTTCTGACGCCTCTAGCATTCCATAATGCTTGATTTAGGTTGTGTAATCAGATCCAAACTAGATGCGTTTCAAGCATGTAACGCTCCGGTTTGAGGTTCGGTTCCCATTGTTTAATAAAGAATAACTTACTGTCCATAAACCATGCAGCATTATCAAGGACTAATGAGCTATCCTCAACATTACTGAATCTGATCAAATAGATTTCATTCTCTCTCGCACAAACATTCCAGCTCCCCTTAGGTTTCCATTCTCTCCTTATATATGCATTTAAGTGAACATAGTAAGGTATTTTACCTATCAAATAGATGTAGATCGAGTTTGTCCTCATGTTGAATGCTTCAGAGTAGATCTCTTCATCAAGCTCAGCGTATTCCCCCTCTTCATCTACCTGAGCATCAAACTTTTGCAAGCCCCCTTCTATCTATGTATTCCCTGCCAATGCGTCTATCCGGTTCATGGATCCTGCCTTAAAGTTGAGATTTTGCGCCACCGTGGGCCTACCAGCAGCGTCTCCTGGCGTAGATCTAGGTCGTCCTCCCCTGACAGCCTGTACGAAGCTTGGCTGTTTTTTCTGACCTCCTTCCACCCAAGTTCATCATTTTCCCCCAATTTGCTAGGGTTAGGGTTCTCACTAGAGGTGGCTGCCATTTTCTATATTATATATATATATATTAGTGCTTATATATATATTTATTGTGCATTATACATGAATACACATACATGTGTATATATATACACATATTTCTGTGCAGGGACAATACAGTCAAACATCGTGTATGGACATGAACCAAGAAATCCAGTACATATGCAGACATATATACACACACACATGCACATTTGTGCATATATATATATGTATGTATGTATATATGTATATACATAATAGGAACAGTGGTTCAACAAGTTCAAGTGCAACTCGACATGCAAACACAACACTACTACAAAAGTAGGCAAATTCAACATAAGTTTTATGTGGCCTTAGATCGAAAAAGCGTTGCATTTACCCCTTTTTCAAATAGGCAACACCAACGCTTTTGCCCATCTACTGCTACGAAAAAAAACATTGCATAATTGACGTAATGCAACACTATTTGCACGTAATGCAACAAAATTCAGCGTTGCTTGAGCATTAGTTAGAGCTTGGCTTCCAGGTCACAATAGTGGGGCCATGTTAGCTTCCCATGTCAGCTGCCTATGTGTCACACGACACGACACTCTCTACGTCAGCTGCACACGTGTCACATGCCACGTCACCTGTGGGGTCCACATGCTATGTGAAATTAATACTATTTTATGTAATGCAACGCCACTGTCTTATGGAATGCAACACCATTATCTTGAAATATAACATCAGAAAAAAAAGCAAATGAAACAGTAAAAGAAGGCAAATACAACTTTAATTATAAATTTTGCAATATCAGTTTCATACATAAAAGAAACACATCCAAAACATTCATCATCACATTCAAACCATCCAAAATATTCTACATACCATACCAATTCTTCAAATATACCACAAGTGCCGACACATATGATCAAATACATAATTTAAAAGTACAATTCAAATATTCTACATACCACAAGTGCAAACATATACCACCTTCAATACAAGTGCCAACACATATGATCAAATGCATTCTGCAAAGTAACAATACCGTGAACTAAAAACTGTTTCTCTCCACGTCATTTCAGGTCCTCCACTTGCCGGTTGTATCTCTCCTCGTCATTTCTGGTCCTGCAATTTGATTTTCATAAGTTATTTGATAAGTGCATGTATACCATATAAATATATCATAGCAATGAACCATCTGGCCATCTTAACTACATCTTATGCATACAATTATAACAATTGACCATTGGTCACTCGTGCCAGCGATGCACAATAAATAAGCACTTTTAGTATGCTTCGTCTTCTGTGCATAACATTTCTAGTTCGTATATTTTGTGACACCCTACAGTAGGTCCCTTGCATATCCTTTCAACCTTCAGAACCATCACCATATCCATATACCCTTAACCTCAAGCTTCGAAAGTTTCAAAAAAAATTCAATGGAGGACTCATCGCTATACATCACTGCCACTGTTCTTAGAGGACATTGGAATGTTGAATCTGTGCATCACACGCTTGAGGTGACTCTGAATCATAATGCGTGGCTTATTCGGGTAATACCCAATAACTCTTATTTAGTGTCATGCCCATCTTACAGTAAGCGTGATCATGTGCTAATGTTGAAAGTCTTAACAAAACCTAGAGGTGTTATTTACCTACAAGAATGCCCATCTTACAGTAAGCGTGATCATGGGCTAACGTTGATAGCTTTCCTGAGTTCCTAAAGAATAATGTTCCTGTTGTTGAAGAAATAATGAAGCCAATGGGACGTGTGCTTGTAATTGACAACTATGACTGGTCTCATTTTGACCATAGATCTTTCTATCTGAAAATGCAAATTTATGAAGGCATTGGCTCCATCAATACTTTTGCTGCTCGATTCAATAACAAGGCTCACCTCATTAAGGTTCAGTGCTGTACCAATGCTCATCCTGGAACAAGGTCTTAGCTTCTTTTTCTAAGCAATAAGGAGTAATACATGGTTCCATTTTGTGTGATCAGATGAAATATTTGACGCGATGATACATGAAGTTGCTTTGCTACTTCCCTTTCCAAGCTTATTTCCTGAAGCCACCCATGACATACATGTTGATAACCAAGCCCAATGAACCAGATGAATGATCTGTGGGTAGATCAGGAAGTTGATTGGCCAAACTACCTCACCCCTTGTCCTGATGCTACGGGTTCATCACCTGCTGCTGCTCACTTCGGACTGGCTCTCCCACAGCCGCAAAGCCCTAACGAATCTGATGGAAGTTCCACAGCCGCAAAGCCCTTATCTGGTTTGAACTGATGTTACTAATTTCATTGTTGGGGTGTCTATATATGTATGTATTCAGTTATGTTTTATGTATGACTACTTTATAATACTTTTGCTACCTTTTGATGCTTGCTACCAACTGGGCGTGTCAGTTGGGCTTATTACTATTTATTATATAAATTAATCGGCTGTGTATGTAGCACCAAGCAAGGCATAATATGGATGCATACCTGAATTCAATCAAAAACGTTTCTAGGAATACGAGGACCTAGCCCTATGACAAGGGCTATAATGAAAAAAAACAGTAGTCGTAGACTTGATTTTGAGTTAGAACAAAAAACTCAATGAAAATTATGTACTATTCCAAAAATAAAACATACGAAGCAACAAAGACAGAATTGCTTACCAACTAATTCAGATGCTGAAGTGAGCTCAGTTTGCAAAAAAGAGCATACGTTCAATTTTAGTTACACAATGATGATCAGGCTAATACATGTTTAGCATCTGAAAGTAAGGGATCTAGGTGGAAGAATTTCAGTAAATAATGCTTACAACTGATCATGCTTCAAGGTCATTCTTCCTCCCAATTGACTTACAATGAAAAGTATTTTGCAAACCCAAATATAGCTATCCAAGTACATAATTACTTATGGCGTAGTGGCTCCTCTAATCTTGAGAAACACACAAAATGAACAACCACACTGAAAGTAGAGGCAATCCTAGGATATACTGCTTTTAAACGTGATAGGTAAACCTCAAAAGAAATGGATTTACTTATTCGATACTCTTCAAATGCTTTAGAAAGAATACAAACAAATTCATAGTAAACTAAATGACACAAACTTAACTCATACTTAGAAAAATGACTGTACCAGCGTCTACTCCGATGACATTTCACATGGATTTGTAGGATAAATCATGCAGGGGAGAAAGGCCACAACAAGTCCACGCCGAACTCTTCAAATCGAAACATTGGAATTAGTAGTTTCCAAAATCAAATGGAAAATACCTGTGCGTGTAGCAGATTAGATACGGGTGAACGACTCGTCCAAATTGGGAAGAGATTGGAGGGAATAGATGCGATGGGGTGGAGAATCGAAGGTGACGTGAATTTAGGCTTAAACTTTAGGGGAAAAAATTCGCGTTAAAATTTCACATAGCAGAAGTATACAGTGAGGTGGTTGTCACTGATTAGATGATGGAGTATTTTTTAGATAGCAAGTAGGGATTGGTTTGAACCATTGGATTAAATCATCATCTACGATTGTTTATTTGTTTATTCTGATAATGCGGATCGCCGACCAGGATTGTATTTATGTAAAGCTACGCTTTAAAGTGGTGTTGCACGTCACAACACTAGAATTCCAACCGCAATAGTGCATTTACATATAATGCAACAACATATGAATATTGTGATAGAAGATCAAAGAAAGCATAACTTTCGCCACACTTTTCATGCAACTACACATATTAGTGTCGAATATGCCCACTTTTGTAGTAGTGCAAATAAACAACATTTACATATGGTCCACAACTTCATGGACACAGTAGAACAAGTCTGGGTGGAGCTATATGTAGCAATATGGTTGAGCCATGCACAAGAAAAGTGACGGAGCAATATACACAGGTAGACAGAAAACAACACATGCGCAGGAGCTTGCACAAAAGTCATCCCAAATACAACATATGCAAGCCAGTCTCATAACAAAAGCAAAGTCAAGCAGTTCAGTCACAAACATGGATGAAACAAGCAAAAATGGACAACAATGTGATTAAACCAAGTCAGGGAGCCAGAGTGATGAATCTCAGTGTGTTCAACACAATATAAGGAACAACGAAGTATGTACAAACTTATGTACTAAAGCAAGTGAAGATCTCAAGTGTCAATTCGCTAGAAAACTGAAGTGGTGCAAAGCACATGTATGCAAACAGCCCCAAGTCAAGGCAGACACAAATTTCCAATGCCAAGTTGGAGAACCAATAGCAGTTTCAAGTCAAGCCAAGGAAATATACATGCACAGGAGCATGGAGCATTGAAAAAGCAAATGGTTCGACACACAAAACAATGCACAAGCAAGGACAAAAAGCAACAATGAAATATACAACAAATATGGCACTATATATATATATATACACACACACACACACACACACAACTGTGTGCATGTGTGTGTATACTACATCTATAAACATAGAAATGCCAGTATCATGCCAGAATTTCAAGCCAGTATAATCAGCAAAATGGTAATATGAAAACGCCCATATATAAAGCAAAGTTTAGACATGTATATGGTCAAGTCAAGATGAAGATGCAAAATGGGACATAAAAGTTTGGGAAGTTTTCATGCTCAAAAGAAATTTTGCAAACTATTTTTGGCAAGCATTTCTTTTTAAATATGTCAAGAAATCAATTCAACATTCAATGCTTTTAGAAAAACAAATCATGGGTTTTTCTAGAAATACTCAATAATTTTAGGCAAGAACTATTGACAATTTATTTCCAAAAGAAATTACAGTAATATGTTTTTGGCATGTTATTGTTTCTTGGAAATGGTTTTTAACAGGGAATAAATATTTTTCAAGGTTTTAAGGAATTCCAAAAACCACGCGAGTATCACCAATCATGTTTGGCAAGCTTTCTAGAAATTGGAATGTTTATATGGGGCAAAAAACAATTCGGTATTTGTTTCCAGAAATGAAAATTAACTCACTAATTCAAGGAGTTTGTTTCCAGTTTTGAACAACACATCTTTAGCAAGAAAACATATACGACATACATTCAAGGGGCCACAAAAACATATGATTTGATTCCAGATTTTTATCCACCATTTCACTGTAATTTATAAGGCAATAAATCACATAAATATCAATTTCAATCAAAGCCGAGGAAACAAAGGGGACAAATTCACGCAGCAATCAAGTCAAACCATTTCAAGCGAAATCAGAGATTTTAGGATTGTATAATCCTATTTAAACACCATCTACATCATAGGCATTTTTCATCAAAAACAAAAATCATCAATTCAAGAGCAATTCTAAAAGGAAAAAACAAATCAGAAGGAACTCACGGTTTTTTGATTGAGAATCCCAAATCGTTGACAAGTAAGATCAACATCAGTTGAAGATCATCAAAGAATCGTTTCCTTCCAGCAATCGCGACCGAGATTTGGGATTTCAGAAAAACCCTAATTTGGTTAAGAGTCGGCCGACATTTCTTTCTGGATAAAGCTTTGCAAATAATAAGGGGGAGCTGACTATAAGTTTATAAACGGGTGGTTTTCCTTTTTTTTGTTTTATTTTAATTTCTTTGTAACCGATTCAATTAGTAACCGATTCAATTAGTTTTCTAGTGTCTGTAAAACTAGGCTTTACTAGCTATGGGTTTGTAGCTAGGGGAAAATCTGGTTTCAGGGACAAATATCAATGCAGGGTTTTGAGCGTAGGATTAGAACAGCAGTAATTTTTGCAAGTGTACAAAACTGTATAGCGGTTGGTGAGGCGTTCGCGAGTTTATAGGTTTTTGTATGCGGGTGTCTGTTTAATACCTAGTAAAAACCTTGGGGAATGAAATAGTAGGTAGGGTTTGCCGAAGCTGCGTAAAATCTATGTTATTTACTTTCTGCATTTATTTTCTCTACTGCAATGTGTGATGTGATATTTTTTAATATATCGATAAAATTCAATACCCTATTCACCCCCCCATTAGGGTTAATCTAGATCCAACAATAAATTTATAAGTATGTTTATATTATATATTACTATGTTTTTATATGTATTACATTTTAGAAAATTCATTTGAAACACTAGTTTTGATTTAAGAATTTCAAGAAAATATATATTGGTTTTAACACTTGAAAAATGATTTTAAAAATTCAAAAAACATGTATATGTTGACATACGTATTTAGACATGTCGACATATAACTGTCACTTTTTCAAATTTCAAAGGAAGTGTCTTTTCATATTTTGAAATGCTTCAGAAACGTTGCAACTTTTCAAACACTAGAAATATGGGTTAATTTCGAATTTTTTTATTACTTTTTCATCTTCTTCTTCATCCCTTATCTTACCACTATTATCTTACTTTAATTTCTTTATACACTTGTACTCTACTGATTTCTACTCAAATTATATCAAACTTTTTCGCTTCTCAATCTCTATCAAATACTCTCTGATTGGAAGTGCTATTCAAGAGTTTTAGGGCTATTGTAATCATTTGTTAATTGTTTGGGAAAGGTTGTGTTCCTTATAGCCCGAAAATCAAGGAAAGGGGGCGGTGTTATCCCTTTAGCCGTGAAATCAACGGTGGTGGAGTAGGTGTTAACCTTGTTGCCGTGAAATCAAGGGTGTTGTGATTGGATTCCGATATTAATAAAACTCTACGCAATCCAACGTTGTGTGGGACTGGATGTAGGAGTAATCCAAACCAGTATCAAATTCTGTGTGTTCTTTCCTTTTCTACATTTTATATTTACTTATATCTGCATCTGTGGTTGTTTATGTGTTTGTGATCATTTCTGGTGTGATAATCATTGTGTGATTCATACAGTAATTTAATATTGTTAAGGATTTCTACAAAAAAATTATAAACACTATTCACTCCCCCTCTAGTGTTAGTTCTGCCTTAAGATCCTTAATCTGCATCCTTAACAAAATGTCATTTATATTCTTTTGAGACTTATATATTTTAATATGGTTTGTATATCGCAACAACCACTTCGATGGATATTAAGATTTTCATCACAACAATACTTAAAAAAGGATGTAATCTACATTTCTTGTTCTTTGCATTCTTTATCACCACCAAAGTTATTTACGTTTTTCCGGAATTTGTATACTTTCATTGTTTATACCTTCAGTGTATTGTAAATATTCCAATTTTCACCTATTTAATCAATTCAATAATCTCTAAAAGTGTAATGCTCATGGCACATAATTGTGACGATCCCAAAATCCGAGGGGCGGTATTAAGGATAATCATTGGGAAATAACACATTAATCATCATAGCAGAGTACAGATAATAGCAGAAACAATAAATAAATAAATTTTACATGGATATGACAGCGGAATCACAACATGTAGGAATATCAAAATAGCATAACGTGGGATACAACTTAGTAAATAAAAGGAAAGTGATCAGTCATCATCGCCAGAGGCGGAATACATACATGCAGTGAGACATAATAAGGGTATCAGTCTACATCGCCGAAGGCGGTATACATATACATAAAGTAAGAAATACGGAAAGTAAATCAGTCTACATCGCCCGTGGCGGAATCATAATATAAGTACAGTAATGGCGGAAAAAGTCAAAGTCATCTCTATGAAGTCAGCCTCGCCATGAGCCAAAAATGCACTCTATGCAGTAGTGCAGAACCAAAAACCACCTGTCACCTGTGTACTAGGCTGCCCGTGTGAAAATAAGGGCAACCGCGTTTGCAAAGTGAAACAAACAACGAGTCAGTCATGGGGACTGGTATGAGGAATCTATTTAACAGTTAAACAATAGTAAATAGCAAATCATAGGACCACGCCACTTTCGCGGAACAGGTTTACTCCAGTGATTGCTAGTGCATTTAAAACAAAGTAAATTCTTTTTAAAACAACGCAATGCTTTTAGAAAGAATGAAGCCAGTATAAGACTCAGGTCCCATCATACAATGCAACGCAAGCCGGAGGATAGAGTTTTACCTTATAAGGGCCAAATATGCTTGATACGTATAAAGCAAAATCATTTGATATTATTACTAGTGCATATATGTTTCAAAACGAATAGCATCATAAATATCAATCATAGGCGGCATAGCTACCATCTACTATGTCGCCATACTAGTTCTACAATCAAGTCCGTTATTTCGTATTGGAAACTGGATTTCCGTCATGAGTCGAGGCAAGGGGCAAGCTCCTCTCCGCTTCGAGACACTCTAGCAAATGCCTCGGGACTACACACTCTGGGCAACCCCTGGATGCGGCTGGGCCGGTCCTCACTTACGTTAGAGGATTAATTATGCCTGAACACACGTTTCCCGGTCCTTACAGACCTATAATCGAGGCGCCTCGCATTCCAACAACCACAAAGGTGAAAAGTAGATATATATGTCAGGGCTGGTAAGTCACTGACACCACCATAGCTAGAAAGAAACGTCGTGCTCTCCCAGCGGTCCGTATCCCCTTTTTAACTCATACCGGGGTATGAGGCTCGCGAATCTACGAAATACACAAAGCTAGGCTACGTAGACCTTGCTTTGATCATCATCCACAAGACTTTGCTTTGCAACAGAAGCCTTGATCACAGCATCTTGGCATGCCACATAGGCAGTCCACTCCGTACGATTGATTTCCATCGATATATACCCTCTGAGCTCGTATGTCTCAGAGAAGGGCGTTAAGCAAAAGAATAAATTCTCCGCCGCCAAACAGATATATATTTAACAGAGATCAATCAGTATAGAACAAAATCCAATGTCAGACACACAGTCCATTTACAAGTCCGTTCTAGGTCTGAACGAAACCGGAGGCGTCAAATTCCTCGTATATCCGTCCAATCAACACATACGTTCAGACGTCTACTACTTCCGTCCCCTTCCGGTAGCTACTCCGGTTAGGAACTTCAGTAGCGCCCATCCCACCGATACGAAGATCGTCGGTCTTGAACCGTCTTTGCATTTTCAGATTCGAATCGCTCGATGAGTTATTTGAAATGAGGGTTAGCTCGGCCTTTTCAAATAATCCACGTTATTAGAATTTGAATCGATTCTTTATATGGTTATATTATTCGACATCCATCTTTCAGTTATTTAGTGTTATTTTCGTGCCAAACACATACAACCATCAAATATCAAACAATTCAAGCCCAATTGGTTTATTTTCAATCAATATTGCTTATAATATTTTATAACGATTTTTCGCCATTTTTATTTATTTAAAAATGGCCATATTTAATTAAATGACGTTTCAGGTCGTTTCGTGGCACTGGCGCTGTTTTCCTTCTAATTTGTTTTACACATATCGGAAAATCTAACCGTTGGATTTCTACAAAGTCTATATCAGTGGGAAGATATTCCCAAAGCGAACCCAATGGTTCCAGTTTCATGAGAATCCGACGGTCGGATCTTCCACACTAGTCGTTTGAAGTTATGGTTTCAAAATTTGAACTGCAGCGTCGTTATTCGATTTAATTAAATTATATTTATATTTATATATAAATATAAACGATTCTGGCGCTGTTTTTCTTCAGATTTGAATTAAAAATTCCGGACAATCCAACCGTTGGATTTTTACAAGGTTGGTGCCGTTGGAAAGATATTTCCAAGGCGAACCCAGCGGTTGCGGTTTCGGGAAAATCCGATGGTCGGATTTCTCGTACTAATCGTTTCAAATTACGATTCCGAAACGCGAACTGCACGGCCTCTATTCCTTTTAATTATATTCATATATATATATATATAGTTCATTCCACTATTTCAACTATAGTTCATTTTATAATTTCAACTTCGTTTTCACTTCAAATATTTCACTAACGCCTTAATATTTCGAAAAATTTCGCCATAACCTCCTTTGTACGGGGAGGGGTTTGGAAATTTATTGGGCCGTATTAGATACCCAATAAATCCTAAAAAGCATTCACATATTTATAGTGATATATTCTGGTGTTTACGGGGGAGCATGTACTGATAATCACTCCAGAGAATAAATTCCCGTCACCCCGTTTCCGTGTGGAAATAAATAGTCCATGTGCCGTATCTAATAACTAGAGCGACGTGATTATTGTCAACTCCAGACCCGTGTGGGGTTTTTATTAATCTGGCAATTTATCGTTATAATTTATATAGTCCATATCAGTCATCAGTTCAACCTGTAGTACATAGTCATCGCCATACAAGCCTCTTGCTCGTATGGTAAATCTTCCACCTCGTCACACAAGCTCCAATTGCTTATGTGGAATATGATGAAGTATGCCTATCGTCAAGAAGTATGCCATGTAGTGTAGTTCAAAATTTAATTGTTACTATCCTATGGCGTTATTTATTATTTCACACAGAATAACCAGCACTCCGCATCCAATGGCATTCACAGGAGTTGATATATAAATAAAATTGCGCAGCCAACTCATCAAGATTTACCTATTTGTCGGGCACGCAAATAATTTCTTTACTCTACAGCTAATCCATTTTTCCTGTTCAACACACGTATATATATGCAGAACAAAGCTAATAATAATATTTTTAGCAAACTGTTATTTATTTCAACCCATGTGTATTTTTAACTAAGCGTATACATGATAGAAGAAATATTTTTATCATCAAAAATATTTATTCGACACGTGCGTATTTTTAACACTTCATATTCACTATGAAAATATAGTTTTCATTGTCGATTCATTTCATTTTTAAAAGATGATAACATTCAACACATGAACTTCAACTCAACGAATGAATTGCAATTCAACACATGAATATCCTATATCGTTTGTATATTTGAAAAAATATGATTTTTATTGCTAAAGCCATTTGTTTAAATTCAAATAATATTCAACACATGAATTTCAACTCAACGAATGAATTGCAACTCAACACATGAATATTCTATATAGTTTGCATATTTATAAAAATGTGATTTTTATCGCTAAAGCCATTTGTTTAAATTCAAATAATATTCAATACATGAATTTCAACTCAACGAATGAATTGCAACTCAACACATGAATATTCTATATAGTTTGCAAATTTATAAAAATGTGATTTTTATCGCTAAAGCCATTTGTTTAAATTCAAATAATATTCAACACATGAATTTCAACTCAACGAATGAATTGCAACTCAACACATGAATATTCTATATAGTTTGTATATATATAAAAATATGATTTTTATCGCTAAAGCCATTTGTTTAAATTCAAATAATATTCAACACATGAATTTCAACTCAACGAATGAATTGCAACTCAACACATGAATATTCTATATAGTTTGCATATTTATAGAAATATGATTTTTATCGCTAAAGCCATTTGTTTAAATTCAAATAATATTCAACACATGAATTTCAACTCAACGAATGAATTGCAACTCAACACATGAATATTCTATATAGTTTGCATATTTATAAAAATGTGATTTTTATCGCTAAAGCCATTTGTTTAAATTCAAATAATATTCAACACATGAATTTCAACTCAACGAATGAATTGCAACTCAACACATGAATATTCTATATAGTTTGTATATATATAGAAATATGATTTTTATCGCTAAAGCCATTTGTTTAAATTCAAATAATATTCAACACATGAATTTCAACTCAACGAATGAATTGCAACTCAACACATGAATATTCTATATAGTTTGTATATATATAGAAATATGATTTTTATCGCTAAAGCCATTTGTTTAAATTCAAATAGTATTCAACACATGAATTTCAACTCAACGAATGAATTGCAACTCAACACATGAATATTCTATATAGTTTGCATATTTATAGAAATATGATTTTTATCGCTAAAGCCATTTGTTTAAATTCAAATAATATTCAACACATGAATTTCAACTCAACGAATGAATTGCAACTCAACACATGAATATTCTATATAGCATATGTAAATAATTTCAATGAATGAAAATTATTCTAACACATAAACATTTCAGAAAATTTCGGCAGCATAACGGCAGGGTAGTTAAAACCGGGACCGTCCCTAGTACGGCTCCTCGCTCTACCTTAAAACCTCTCGGTTTTTGACAATGGGGATCATGCATCTAGTTCGCACGTAGGCGGCATGTTTTTTTTTCAATTCCACAATCCTATTCTATTTTGTTTCAACCACAAGAGGGTATTTTTCAACCACAAAGGTATTTTTCAACCACAATATCAACCACAAACAATTATTTCCAACCATTCGTCATACCATATAATATCACGTCAATCACAAGCAATAAATATCGTCCATGGTCTGTGGACGAGGGGAGTATATATACATATATATATATAATATGATAATTCACTTGCATTTCATCACAATTCAAAGCATATATGTTTCAAACAACGCTTGTATAATTTATACATCGCTAATATAACTTATACAACACATGTACATGAGGTATACAATGCGTATATAATTTACACTTCACTTATATAATTTATACAACGCGATTTCATTCACACAAGTAGTTTAGATTCCTCACATTGGTTATTGCGGTGCTAAAAATCGTAGGAAGGTCAGAAAAATCCGCGGCTTCTTCTAGAATGTAGAGAGCCTCCTTGCGGTCACGGTGTCTCCTGTTTCATCCAATTTCGTTAAAGAACGAAAAAGATATTATTTTTCAAAGTTTTGCAACGCTTTATAGTGTTAAAACAGTTTAAAATTATATAAGCCGTTAGTTTTCAAACCTGCTCAATTCTAGGTTTGGATTTTTCTCTTGATTCGTAGCTCTATAGGATGATCAGACTGTTGGACGTCGTCGAGGGAGGGAAGAGCTTTCCGGCGCTGGTAGTTTGAGGGGGTGCGACAGCGAATCGAGGCGGCGGCGGCTCTGGGAAGGCGACGACTTCCTCGATGTCGTTCAGGCGATCGATCTGACGAAAGGGGGCGGCATTGGGTCGGATGTGGAGAGGAGGCGAAGGGCTATCGACTGGTGGTGGTGGCGCGGCCTAGCGTCGCCTGTGGCGATCGGAAAAGGACGAGAAGCTTCGAGCAACGTGGATCGTCCAGAGCAGGGTGGCGGCTAGGGTTCCGTAGTTTTATATTTTTTTTTTAAATGAAAAATTCCTATTGGCCAGAATTTATAGAAAATTTTTAAATAGTGTTTTAGCAAACGGATTCCTTTTTAAACCTAACGACTGTCGCTTCTAGCTAAATACCCCCATTCCGGACACAATGGGATATATTTCGTTGGCCATTTCGACTGTTACAGTCAGTTATTTTTCAAATTAAAATATAAAACATTCGATATTTAATTTAAACGTACATTTCAATTTGCCAGGGCCACAAACTAAATCGAAAAATTCCAGAAAAATAAATCTAGCTTTGTTTTGACGATACGGTCCTAACAAAACCAGTTTCGTCGAATTCTGAGCTCGTTTGAAAAACGGCCATTTTTAGGTCGACCCATTTTAACAGAATTTGACCAAACACGTTATCTTTTGCCCCGCTCACATACTAGCTTCAAAAATTACGAAATTTGAAACTTAGCAATAATTTGACATCCCGGACCCAACAAAAGTGGTTTCGTCGAATTCCGAGGTCGTATGCAAAATCTCAATTTTCAAGGGCTATATATACTATATAGCGACCTTTCTGAAAATTCATTTGGCCATAACTTTTGATTTCCGTTATGAAATTTCGATTTTTCAGATTCGTTAGAAAGGTATTGATAAACAGATTTAAATATTTTCAGTTTCGTCAAAATCCGTTATATTTTCCACCCGGTACAGTCAGACAAAGTTTGTATTCAAAATTTCAAACGGCCATACCATACCTAATTCTATATTTTATTGAAATATACTATTTCAACTATTCAAATTCTTTGGTAATAACCAAATTTAAAAATTTTAAACTGGTTCACATTTTCCGGGTTATTACAATCTCCCCCACTTAAAACTTTTCGTCCTCGAAAAGGAAATAACAGCTAAGTAGGAAATAAAATGTAAATGCAAAGTATTGTAAAGGTACCTTGCACCGGAGTTAGTCAGAGATGTCCACTCTGCATTTGGGATAGGCTTGTTTAATGCTTTCTTCAGTCTCCCAAGTACAGTCTCTAGGATCACTACTCCACTGCACTTTGACTAGATGAATCTTTTTCCTCCTTAGCTCCCTAGTTTCTTTGCCAACTATCTTCAATGGCTCCCTCTTGAGTGCTAATTCTGGAGTTATGTCAATATCCTGTTGCGCTGCTTCTTCCACAACAAGATCTGGATCATGAACATGTTTTCTGAGTTGAGACACGTGGAACACATCATGTACACCAGGCAGCCAATTAGGTAATGAAACCCTATATGCAAGAGTTCCAATCCGTTCAAGTATAGGAAAGGGACCAATAAATCTCGGTGCCAATTTCCCAGTCTTGCCAAATCTGATTACTCCTCGCATTGGAGAAACTCTTAAATAAACATAATCGCCAACGGCAAACGATATATCCCTCCTTCTCGCATCAGCATAACTTTTCTGTCGGCTCTGTGCGGTTTTCAATCGCTTCTTAATGAAATCGACTTTATCCGATGCTTCTTGAATTATATCGGGCCCTAACACAAGTCTGTTGCCAGGTTCTACCCAACATGCGGGAGATCTGCACGGTCTACCGTATAATGCTTCATATGGAGACATTCCCAAACTTGCTTGATAGCTATTGTTGTAAGAGAATTCGGCTAAATGTAAATGATCTTCCCATGAGCCTCCAAAATCAATAACGCAAGCCCGCAGCAAATCTTCTAAAATTCTATTTACCCGCTCAGTTTGGCCGTCTGTCTGAGGGTGATAAGCGGTGCCAAGATTTAATTTGGTTCCCAATTCTTCCTGGAATGCTTCCCAGAATTTGCTAGTAAACAGGGGGTCTCTATCGCTGACTATATTGAGCGGCACTCCATGAAGTTTAACTATTTCTTTGAAGTAAATCTGTGCCAGACTTTGAGCCGTTCTGTTGGATCGGACAGGTATGAAATGGGCAGTCTTCGTGAAGTGATCTACGATTACCCATATATTGTCGTTTCCTTTCTTAGTTCGAGGCAGGCCATCGATGAAATCCATCGAGATTTGTTCCCACTTCCATCCTGGAATTTCTAATGGTTGTAATAATCCAGCCAATTTCTGCTGATCACTCTTAACTAGCTGACAAGTGGGGCATCTGCTAACATATAATGAGATATCTCTTTTCATAGCTCTCCACCAGAATGTGCGTTTGATATCGTTATACATTTTGCTCACACCGGGATGGATACTTAATTTGGATTTGTGGCACTCATCAAGTATTTCTCTTCTGAGCTCGGGAAGGTTTGGGATGCAAATTCTGCCCTTTAATCTTAGAACTCCTTTGTCATCGAGTCAAAAACTTGTGGATTCACCTCCTTTGATTCTTTGACTGATTCTTTGAATAAATTCATCGTCTTTCTGAAGAGTCGAGATCCTGTCTATTAATGAAGACGTGATGACAAAACTGGCGATGACTTCATTCTTTCTGCTGAGCGCATCTGCTACAACATTGGCTTTCCCTGGAGTGTATATAATTTCAAAATCGTATGCTGCAAGGAATTCTAACGAACGCTGTTGCCTCAGGTTTAAATCTTTCTGGGTGAACAGGTATTTCAAGGATTGATGATCGGTAAATAGTTCGAATTTCTCACCCAATAGATAATGCCTCCAGATTCTTAAAGCAAACACGATGGCTAATAACTCAAGATCATGAGTTGCGTAGTTTCTTTCATGCAGCTTTAGTTGACGGCTGGCATAAGCGATCACTTGGCTTTTTTGCATTAACACTGCGCCTAGCCCTCTAATAGAAGCATCTGTCCATACAGTCAAGTCTTGGTTACCTTCTATTATTGTCAATACTGGAGCGGTTGTCAACTTCAGTTTCAGCTCCTGGAAAGCTTCTTCACATTCGGGTGTCCATTTGAATTTCTCATGCTTCTTTGTAAGCTTTGTCAATACTCCTGATATCTTTGAAAAATCCTGAACGAATTTCCGATAGTAACTAGCTAATCCAAGGAAACTTCGAACTTCAGTGGGCGTAGTAGGTTGTTTCCAGTTCTGAATCGCTGTAATTTTGCTTGGATCTACAGCAATCCCTTCCTTTGATACGACATGGCCAAGGAATTTAACTTCATTCTGCCAGAAGACACACTTAGAAAATTTAGCTTTCAAGACATTTCTCTTTAGAATTTTCAACACTTGTTCTAAATGTTTTGCATGCTCTTCTTCCGACTTAGAGTAGATTAGAATGTCATCGATGAAGACTAGAACAAATTTATTCAATACACCACGGAACACTCTGTTCATAAGATCAACGAAGTATGCCGGAGCGTTGCACAGGCCGAACGGCATTGCTAACCATTCATAGAATAAATCGGGGCCTCTGAAGGCTGTCAAAGGAACGCAGTCTTCGGCTATACGCAATTGGTGGAAACCTGTAGCTAGGTCCATTCTGGAGAATACAGTTGCTCCATTTAATTGATCTAACAGATCGTCTATTCGGGGCAAAGGATATTTGTTCTTCAGTGTTTGTTTATTGAGATCCCTGTAATCGACGCAAAGTCTTAGAGTACCGTCTGATTTCGGGACAAATACTACTGCGGCTCCCCATGCTGAAAAGCTTGGTCTGATCAGACCTTTCCACATCAATTCTCGGGTTTGACTACTTAACTCTTCTTTTTCTTTTGGGGCCATTCTTCTTATTGGATGTACTACTGGTCGGGCATTCAGAATTAGATCAATTCTAAATTCAATCTCTCTTTGCGGCAGTAAGTTTTCTACTTCTTCAAACACATCCGCATAGTTTTTAACGACCGGTATCTTTTCTATCGAAGGGGGAGTAACTTCTAAGGAAGACCAAAATTCGGTTCTATTAATTTCTGAGCCATGGCATGGTATATATATAGGTCCAAGCTTCGTTTCGACTTTAACGATTCTTTCGGCACATCTAACTTCGGCTCTATATTTGGTTAACCATTCCAAACCGAGAATAACATCGAATTCCGATAAATCCATAACAATTAAGTGGATGGGAAACTTGTAACGTGAATAAGAGATTGGCACTCTACAGTATAAACTGAGACTAACAGAACCTCCTATCGGGTTTTGAACTTTAATCGGTTCTTTTAGAATTCTTTGTTTCAATTTTAATTTGTGAACAAGGTTACCAGATATGAAGCTACGTGATGCACCAGTATCAAAAAGTACAGAAACAGGAATATTTTTAATGGTAAGGGTACCTCCCAAGACATCGGGTTTACCTGATCCATCGGTGATAGCTAGCGGGGTATTCCCATCATAGACATGGGCCACCTGTGCATTCTGCTTCAGAGGGCAGTTCTTGCTGTAGTGCCCCTTCTTGTGGCAGTTGTAGCATTCGGCTGAGTCATTGGCCTTTGGCTTCTTTGGGGCCTTGCATACATTAGAGAAATGACCGGGCTTCCTGCAATTGTAGCAGTTTCCTTTCGGGATCTTTGCGGGTTTTTGAGTAGCGGCCGCGGTAATGCTAGATTCGGGTTGGTTTGTCGAAGCCTTGTGCTTATTCCCTGCTTGGCTTTTAGCGCGGTCTTGGCTAGCATGCCTCTCATCCATGTCTTCGTAGTTGCAAGCCATCTCTACTAGTTCTGTAAAGGAGAGTTTGATGTTGCTCATAGCTCTATCATGGTATTTGCGCTTCAGCCCAAATATGAATCTCTTGTTCTTTGCTTTGTTGGTCAAAATCAGCTCTGGAGCATAGCGCGACAATTGGGTGAACTTATTTAGATAATCCTGAATAGAGAGATCTCCTTGCTGGAGATTAGCAAATTGCTCTCGCATCCTCTCTAGAGCCTGTTCCAGTACAAACTTCTCATTGAACAAAGTCTTGAACTGCTCCCAAGTCCTTACAGTACCAGCTGCTTCTTCTGAGGTAATGGCATCCCACCACAGCTCTGCTTCCTCCTGAAGGAGCCAAATGCCAAGTAGGGCTTTGTTGTTAGTTCCCATACCCATGCCTTCGAAGATTTTCTCACAGATTTTCAGCCAAGCTATAGCCTCGGTCACTGTGCCAGTGCCAGTAAAAGGTTTTCCCCCAAGATTTCTGTACCTCTTTGCTACTTTATCTAGCTCAAAGTCTTCTGGTGCTGGTGGCTGAATAATAGGGCCTTCCACTACTACGGGGATATTCCCCCGTCCTCCTGCTGCATCTCCTCGGCCTCCACGGCCTCCTCTAGCTGCTGCTGCTCGTGTAGCCATCTAAGAGAATGCTGTATAAACAAGAAAAGAGTCAAGCTCACAGATTTGATAATTTTCATACATGATAAAGCAGGGGAATACAAGGATAGATAAGGATGATGTACTGATCAAATTGTTTTGCTAATCTGCTTAGCTCATTCTAGGACATTGCTAATCCTATCTCTAATGAGCTACTCGCATTAGAACACTACTGATTCTATTCTGACGAGGTGTTTAATGTGTTAGATCCCGGAACTAAGGTTAACCAAAGCTCTGATACCAACTGTGACGATCCCAAAATCCGAGGGGCGGTATTAAGGATAATCATTGGGAAATAACACATTAATCATCATAGCAGAGTACAGATAATAGCAGAAACAATAAATTAATTAATTTTACATGGATATGACAGCGGAATCACAACATGTAGGAATATCAGAATAGCATAACGTGGGATACAACTTAGTGAATAAAAGGAAAGTGATCAGTCATCATCGCCAGAGGCGGAATACATACATGCAGTGAGACATAATAAGGGTATCGGTCTACATCACCGAAGGCGGTATACATATACATAAAGTAAGAAATACGGAAAGTAAATCAGTCTGCATCGCCCGTGGCGGAATCATAATATAAGTACAGTAATGGCGGAAAAAGTCAAAGTCATCTCTATGAAGTCAGCCTCGCCATGAGCCAAAAATGCACTCTATGCATCAGTGCAGAACCAAAAAACACCTGTCACCTGTGTACTAGGCTGCCCGTGTGAAAATAAGGGCACCCGCGTTTGCAAAGTGAAACAAACAACGAGTCAGTCATGGGGACTGGTATGAGGAATCTATTTAACAGTTAAACAACAGTAAATAGCAAATCATAGGACCACGCCACTTTCGCGGAACGGGT
This sequence comes from Allium sativum, assembly GCA_030737875.1. Classification (NCBI taxonomy): domain Eukaryota; kingdom Viridiplantae; phylum Streptophyta; class Magnoliopsida; order Asparagales; family Amaryllidaceae; genus Allium; species Allium sativum. The sequence continues at coordinate 1,016,487,946 of CM060913.1, forward strand.
TTACTCCAGTGATTGCTAGTGCATTTAAAACAAAGTAAATTCTTTTTAAAACAACGCAATGCTTTTAGAAAGAATGAAGCCAGTATAAGACTCAGGTCCCATCATACAATGCAACGCAAGCCGGAGGATAGAGTTTTACCTTATAAGGGCCAAATATGCTTGATACGTATAAAGCAAAATCATTTGATATTATTACTAGTGCATATATGTTTCAAAACGAATAGCATCATAAATATCAATCATAGGCGGCATAGCTACCATCTACTATGTCGCCATACTAGTTCTACAATCAAGTCCGTTATTTCGTATTGGAAATTGGATTTCCGTCATGAGTCGAGGCAAGGGGCAAGCTCCTCTCCGCTTCGAGACACTCTAGCAAATGTCTCGGGACTACACACTCTGGGCAACCCCTGGATGCGGCTGGGCCGGTCCTCACTTACGTTAGAGGATTAATTATGCCTGAACACACGTTTCCCGGTCCTTACAGACCTATAATCGAGGCACCTCGCATTCCAACAACCACAAAGGTGAAAAGTAGATATATATGTCAGGGCTGGTAAGTCACTGACACCACCATAGCTAGAAAGAAACGTCGTGCTCTCCCAGCGGTCCGTATCCCCTTTTTAACTCATACCGGGGTATGAGGCTCGCGAATCTACGAAATACACAAAGCTAGGCTACGTAGACCATGCTTTGATCATCATCCACAAGACTTTGCTTTGCAACAGAAGCCTTGATCACAACATCTTGGCATGCCACAAAGGCAGTCCACTCCGTACGATTGATTTCCATCGATATATACCCTCTGAGCTCGTATGTCTCAGAGAAGGGCGTTAAGCAAAAGCATAAATTCTCCACCGCCAAACAGATATATATTTAACAGAGATCAATCAGTATAGAACAAAATCCAATGTCAGACACACAGTCCATTTACATGTCCGTTCTAGGTCTGAACAAAACCGGAGGCGTCAAATTCCTCGTATATCCGTCCAATCAACACATACGTTCAGACGGCTACTACTTCCGTCCCCTTCCGGTAGCTACTCCGGTTAGGAACTTCAGTAGCGCCTATCCCACCGATACGAAGATCGTCGGTCTTGAATCGTCTTTGCATTTTCAGATTCGAATCGCTCGATGAGTTATTTGAAATGAGGGTTAGCTCGGCCTTTTCAAATAATCCACGTCATTAGAATTTAAATCGATTCTTTATATGGTTATATTATTCGACATCCATCTTTCAGTTATTTAGTGTTATTTTCGTGTCAAACACATACAACCATCAAATATCAAACAATTCAAGCCCAATTGGTTTATTTTCAATCAATATTGCTTATAATATTTTATAACGATTTTTCGCCATTTTTATTTATTTAAAAATGGCCATATTTAATTAAACGACGTTTCAGGTCGTTTCGTGGCACTGGCGCTGTTTTCCTTCTAATTTGTTTTACACATATCGGAAAATCTAACCGTTGGATTTCTACAAAGTCTATATCAGTGGGAAGATATTCCCAAAGCAAACCCAACGGTTCCAGTTTCGTGAGAATCCGATGGTCGGATCTTCCACACTAGTCGTTTGAAGTTATGGTTTCAAAATTCGAACTGTAGCGTCGTTATTCGATTTAATTAAATTATATTTATATTTATATATAAATATAAACGATTCTGGCGCTGTTTTTCTTCAGATTTGAATTAAACATTCCGGACAATCCAACCGTTGGATTTTTACAAGGTTGGTGCCGTTGGAAAGATATTTCCAAGGCGAACCCAGCGGTTGCGGTTTCGGGAAAATCCGATGGTCGGATTTCTCGTACTAATCGTTTTAAATTACGATTCTGAAACGCGAACTGCACGACCTCTATTCCTTTTAATTATATTCATATTTATATATATAAATATAGTTCATTCCACTATTTCAACTATAGTTCATTTTATAATTTCAACTTCGTTTTCACTTCAAATATTTCACTAACGCCTTAATATTTCGAAAAATTTCGCCATAACCTCCTTTGTACGGGGAGGGGTTTGGAAATTTATTGGGCCGTATTAGGTACCCAATAAATCCTAAAAAGCATTCACATATTTATAGTGATATATTCTGGTGTTTACGGGGGAGCATGTACTGATAATCACTCCAGAGAATAAATTCCCGTCACCCCATTTCCGTGTGGAAATAAATAGTCCATGTGCCGTATCTAATAACTAGAGCGACGTGATTATTGTCAACTCCTGACCCGTGTGGGGTTTTTATTAATCTGGCAATTTATCGTTATAATTTATATAGTCCATATCAGTCATCAGTTCAACATGTAGTACATAGTCATCGCCATACAAGCCTCTTGCTCGTATGGTAAATCTTCCACCTCGTCACACAAGCTCCAATTGCTTATGTGGAATATGATGAAGTATGCCTATCGTCAAGAAGTATGCCATGTAGTGTAGTTCAAAATTTAATTGTTAGTATCCTATGGCGTTATTTATTATTTCACACAGAATAACCAGCACTCCGCATCCAATGGCATTCACAGGAGTTGATATATAAATAAAATTGCGCAGCCAACTCATCAAGGTTTACCTATTTGTCGGGCACGCAAATAATTTCTTTACTCTACAGCTAATCCATTTTTCCTGTTCAACACACGTATATATATGCAGAACAAAGATAATAATAATATTTTTAGCAAACTGTTATTTATTTCAACCCATGTGTATTTTTAACTAAGCGTATACATGATAGAAGAAATATTTTTATCATCAAAAATATTTATTCGACACGTGTGTATTTTTAACACTTCATATTCACTATGAAAATATAGTTTTCATTGTCGATTCATTTCAGTTTTAAAAGATGATAACATTCAACACATGAACTTCAACTCAACGAATGAATTGCAATTCAACACATGAATATCCTATATCGTTTGTATATTTGAAAAAATATGATTTTTATTGCTAAAGACATTTGTTTAAATTCAAATAATATTCAACACATGAATTTCAACTCAACGAATGAATTGCAACTCAACACATGAATATTCGATATAGTTTGCATATTTATAAAAATGTGATTTTTATCGCTAAAGCCATTTGTTTAAATTCAAATAATATTCAACACATGAATTTCAACTCAACGAATGAATTGCAACTCAACACATGAATATTCTATATAGTTTGCATATTTATAAAAATGTGATTTTTATCGCTAAAGCCATTTGTTTAAATTCAAATAATATTCAACACATGAATTTCAACTCAACGAATGAATTGCAACTCAACACATGAATATTCTATATAGTTTGTATATATATAGAAATATGATTTTTATCGCTAAAGCCATTTGTTTAAATTCAAATAATATTCAACACATGAATTTCAACTCAACGAATGAATTGCAACTCAACACATGAATATTCTATATAGTTTGCATATTTATAGAAATATGATTTTTATCGCTAAAGCCATTTTTTTAAATTCAAATAATATTCAACACATGAATTTCAACTCAACGAATGAATTGCAACTCAACACATGAATATTCGATATAGTTTGCATATTTATAAAAATGTGATTTTTATCGCTAAAGCCATTTGTTTAAATTCAAATAATATTCAACACATGAATTTCAACTCAACGAATGAATTGCAACTCAACACATGAATATTCTATATAGTTTGTATATATATAGAAATATGATTTTTATCGCTAAAGCCATTTGTTTAAATTCAAATAATATTCAACACATGAATTTCAACTCAACGAATGAATTGCAACTCAACACATGAATATTCTATATAGTTTGTATATATATAGAAATATGATTTTTATCGCTAAAGCCATTTGTTTAAATTCAAATAATATTCAACACATGAATTTCAACTCAACGAATGAATTGCAACTCAACACACGAATATTCTATATAGTTTGCATATTTATAGAAATATGATTTTTATCGCTAAAGCTATTTGTTTAAATTCAAATAATATTCAACACATGAATTTCAACTCAACGAATGAATTGCAACTCAACACATGAATATTCTATATAGCATATGTAAATAATTTCAATGAATGAAAATTATTCTAACACATAAACATTTCAGAAAATTTCGGCAGCATAACGGCAGGGTAGTTAAAACCGGGACCGTCCCTAGTACGGCTCCTCGCTCTACCTTAAAACCTCTCGGTTTTTGACAATGGGGATCATGCATCTAGTTCGCACGTAGGCGGCATGTTTTATTTTCAATTCCACAATCCTATTCTATTTTGTTTCAACCACAAGAGGGTATTTTTCAACCACAAAGGTATTTTTCAACCACAATATCAACAACAAACAATTATTTCCAACCATTCGTCATACCATATAATATCACGTCAATCACAAGCAATACATATCGTCCATGGTCTGTGGACGAGGGGAGTATATATACATATATATATATAATATGATAATTCACTTGCATTTCATCACAATTCAAAGCATATATGTTTCAAACAACGCTTGTATAATTTATACATCGCTAATATAACTTATACAACACATGTACATGAGGTATACAATGCGTATATAATTTACACTTCGCTTATATAATTTATACAACGCGATTTCATTCACACAAGTAGTTTAGATTCCTCACATTGGTTATTGCGGTGCTAAAAATCGTAGGAAGGTCAGAAAAATCCGCGGCTTCTTCTAGAATGTAGAGAGCCTCCTTGCGGTCACGGTGTCTCCTGTTTCATCCAATTTCGTTAAAGAACGAAAAAGATATTATTTTTCAAAGTTTTGCAACGCTTTATAGTGTTAAAACAGTTTAAAATTATATAAGCCGTTAGTTTTCAAACCTGCTCAATTCTAGGTTTGGATTTTTCTCTTGATTCGTAGCTCTATAGGATGATCAGACTGTTGGACGTCGTCGAGGGAGGGAAGAGCTTTCCGGCGCTGGTAGTTTGAGGGGGTGCGACGGCGAATCGAGGCGGCGGCGGCTCTGGGAGGCGACGACTTCCTCGACGTCGTTCAGGCGATCGAGCTGACGAAAGGGTGCGGCGTTGGGTCAGATGTGGAGAGGAGGCGAAGGGCTGTCGACTGGTGGTGGGGGCGCGGCCTAGCGTCGCCTGTGGCGATCGGAAAAGGGACGAGAAGCTTCGAGCAACGTGGATCGTCCAGAGCAGGGTGGCGGCTAGGGTTCCGTAGTTTTATATATTTTTTTTTAAAAAATGAAAATTTCCTATTGGCCAGAATTTATAGAAATTTTTTAAATAGTGTTTTAGCAAACAGATTCCTTTTTAAACCTAACGACTGTCGCCCCCAGCTAAATACCCCCATTCCGGACACAATGGGATATATTTCGTTGGCCATTTCGACTGTTACAGTCAGTTATTTTTCAAATTAAAATATAAAACATTCGATATTTAATTTAAACGTACATTTCAATTTGCCAGGGCCACAAACTGAATCGAAAAATTCCAGAAAAATAAATCTAGCTTTGTTTTGACGATACGGTCCTAACAAAACCAGTTTCGTCGAATTCTGAGCTCGTTTGAAAAACGGCCATTTTTAGGTCGACCCATTTTAACAGAATTTGACCAAACACGTTATCTTTTGCCCCGCTCACATACTAGCTTCAAAAATTACGAAATTTGAAACTTAGCAATAATTTGACATCCCGGACCCAACAAAAGTTGTTTCGTCGAATTCCGAGGTCGTATGCAAAAACTCAATTTTCAAGGGCTATATATACTATATAACGACCTTTCTGAAAATTCATTTGGCCATAACTTTTGATTTCCGTTATGAAATTTCGATTTTTCAGATTCGTTAGAAAGGTATTGATAAACAGATTTAAATATTTTCAGTTTCGTCAAAATCCGTTATATTTTCCACCCGGTACAGTCAGACAAAGTTTGTATTCAAAATTTCAAACGGCCATACCATACCTAATTCTATATTTTATTGAAATATACTATTTCAACTATTCAAATTCTTTGGTAATAACCAAATTTAAAAATTTTAAACTGGTTCACATTTTCCGGGTTATTACAATAATACATTGTTGATAATGCATAGTGTTTCAGTAATTTTAGTGTGTTTTTGTCATTTTATATATTTCTTATTTTATCTTATGGACTACAGGTCCACATATCTTATTTAGGAGAATTTCATGATGGTCAATCATGTTTTTCTCTATTATGCGATCTTTAATACATTTATAAATACAAGCGCTTTATTATTTATAAATTTTTCATCGATGATTATTTCTTATCACTTCTATACATGATTTATTGAGATCTCAAAATTAATTATGTTTTAGATACCTAAACCACTTCTAGGGTTATTTGGCAATCGCGTCATGGGATTCTTTCAAAGCACTGTTAAGTGTTTTTTCAAGAATACTGATCTCCTTTATTTGGCATCTTTATGGCTTATTCCAAAAATATTTTGAACTAACTTTTTACCTTATTTGAGCTACGATTTACACGTCTTAATCTTTCAAGGATTCAAATCTATATTGGAGAAAGTCTATTAGGGAAAATAATTGATAATTTATGCAAGTTACTTAATATTTTGTATTATTCTATACGTTAGCAAACATTTAACACCAATAATCAACATGAACTTATATTCCTTTATCCTCCAACTCAAAATTGACAAGCATCATCACATTAAATAATAAACTCTCCTTGAATTCTCATTTTTGTTCCATTTTCACATTCGTACTAGCAAATACATTATATGTATTTCAATTGTAGGAGGATAATGCTCTTATTATTTGATTATATTACTTATTCTCTTTCATTGATCTGGTAACTTGGAGGAATTTTCTAATTATATAAACATTTCAATAAACATGACATCAGGCCTTTCTATATTTATATTGATTGATTTTTATACCATTAAATGATATTGATACCAATATGGTGAGCTCATATCAATTTAATCAAACAGTCTTCAAGTTGTTAATTAAATATTCGTATATATATGTGTATATCGTACGTCCACGTATTACATATGTAATAGATTTGCACATTCTTTCTCATTCAAGTTATCTATTTTAGAACAAATTGTTTATAAGATTTCAAATTATTAAAATTTTCTTATTAAGCAATGTCAATGTGAATCTTAAGGACCGTATTACAATGTTCAAAACATCCGCTTTGGAACTGTATTAAACTTCTGGTTCAAATAAAATATATAAACAACTTCATATTTTTAAATTTTATTATTCAATACAATATGTAAATGTAAACATATAAGTAAGAATGTAAGATACAACTCATTTTGAGAATTTTTGAAATCTTTGGGTGCATCATCATTTCCCCATATGATGTAACGTTTTTAAGAAGTACAATGTTATTATTTCACAAAGTTTCAATAAAGCTTCAAGCTTTTAAATTATGAATTATTTCAAGTTCATTGATTATGGAACTTTAGGTTCCTATGCATATATATATATATATATATATATATAAATGTGTGTGTGTGTGTGTGTGCGTGCGCGCGCGCGTGCGTGCTTGTGTATTTGTGTGTGTGTGTACATAGTTTGAAAATTGGTATGCTTTATTGACTTATAGAATAATAGTACATAAGACAGGTTAGCATACAAATTAGAACAACTTGGAATAAACATGCAATAAGCCTAAAATATAAAGAAATGGGAAATACAAACAAAAGTAGATGGTAATTAAAATAAACTAGACCCATGATGTGGTCACTTTTTCCAATGTTGCAAGTGCATCCCTCTACACTTGTATTCTAAACCATGAGCTCCATGTATTGTGAGTGATTACAATACATGTTTATAAATAACACGTTTTCTCCATGATTGCCTTTCATGAACCAACGTGCTATCTAGAAATTCAACTCCTCCAGACACTCATGGAACATATTAACTTACCACTTATAGTAACCTCTCAATGTCCAAGTTACCACATGCTCATTCCTGTTACTGATATTAACTTATTTCTATTAGTAAAAAATATGCGTACATAATTAAGAACTATAACCATCTCTGAACATTATCAAAAACTTCTTCTGAAATCATAGAATTGGTACACTATTTAGATAAACAATTTGTAGAAACATCCTGAGACAGTGGTTTTAGTTCTACTGTAATATGATAATCTCCCTGCTGATAATGATTCAAAATCTTTGGGATCTGATATAGAAAGAATTGTCACAACTCCATGTTTAACAAGTGGTTTAGGGATTAGATTGTAGAAAACTATCCTAATTTATCAGAATTAGATTCCTCTCATCTTTTTGAATTCAGAGACAACCCCTTTTCATCCCCAGATATAAGTAATGGGTGAAAAGTAATTGATAATTAAATTTACATACTTAAACATCCAAAATTGCAACTGTCTTGATATCAACGTGAAGCACAAAATCTTTTTGGCTCGGCACATAATTGAGAAGTGAAAACAAATTTCACCAATTAAAAAAGGCTATTATTGCAGATCTAAAAATAGAAACCCACTCGATATCCCACTCCCCTTGAATTTCTGAAACTGGTTAGATATGCCTTATTCATCAAGTAAATTGGCCTTAGATCTGACAACGATTCTGCCTTGAGTCTAAAAGGGATATAGTTAGGATCATAGTGGAGATTTGTAGATCTGTGATAATAGGAATTAAAAAAGGTTTCAGGTTTGACATAGTTAGGGATACGGAAATCCCTTTATCGTTAGTTTCAGATTGCCTCTTTCTCTCCCCATAATAGAGAAAAACCGTTTGGTGTTAGCAATTACATAATATATATATATATCAAGTTTATTAATTTATGATGAACTTCTGGTTTTAAACCGTTTTGCATACTTCTAATTTAAAAGCTTTTACATTCTTGCTAATTAGGAAAAAAATGTCAAGATTTCAATCTTGTAAACTCTATCAAAAAGTTTTTTCATAACTCATGACTTCAGGTCTCTAACTCTGAGTTATACACTAGTTTAAAAAAAATCTTTGCATAACGTGAAGTTGTGGTTCTAATCTTTTTATTTCTTCCATTACATTAGATATTTCTTTCTAAATACAACGAATAATATTGCATGTGTTTATTCTTAATCCAAACACAAACATATATTGTTTAACTTACAATAACTAATGCACTTAATACATTTATGATAATATGGTAATATAATATATATTATCATAACGATACATTTAATGCATTTATTATAAAAACAATGGAAATAATCGTTATATGGTCCAAATATATGAATCAAATAAATAAATTTTACTTAAGTCAACAAAATAAAATTTGAATCTAGATACGATATTTATTAATGATAAAATCGAAATGAGCAATTTAAAGTTGCACTGCATTTCTCAATAATCATATTTTCTAAAAATACCATATATACATGCATAATGTCTAATCAAATATTGAGTGAAATTATATAATCATAAAACCAAGATTTTACATTCTCTAATATGATTGATTCAAAAACTTACAGATCTGTACATAAAATTCACAAACATAAATAAAATTATGTGTCGTAGACTCAAATTATTTCCCTTGTGTGGAAATTAGTTCCACAATTTTTTTCAAACCAAACATATCAAAACAAATATGTAGATCTGCAAATAAACATATCAGAAATAAGATTAAATTATTGCACAACTTAAAAGAATTAAGATTATTCAAAAAAAAATTGTAATTTTATTTTCATGATACAATCCACGTAAAGATCTTTTAGATCTTTCTTTTTACATCAAAATCACCTCTTACTGGTATAGGAACTGCAAGTTCTAAATTTTCCGTTTTATAACAAAAATTGCATTTGCATTCACTTCTGGTGTGCTAAATCAATATCAACATTGGATCTTAACTTAATATGATCTTCTGGATACATATTTTCTTTATAAAATCTACCTTAAGAAATAATAAAATATTTCTTCTAGAAATATGAATTATATCTCAAGACACCATACAAAACAAAAACTTCTCAAAAATGAAAAACAATACTTACAAAATAGGTATATATCTGAAAGTTAAAATTAATATAATGAGATCTGGAAAATTGATCTACTAAAAAGTTCAAATCTGAAAAGTTAAAGAATAGATTTATAACTTCGAATTAAGGATACTTAAATCCAAATCTAAACAAACTGCAAAAACAAATTTAGAAAAGTAGAATTGGATAATTTCAAATTTGATTCCATTAACTGGGTAAAAGGAAGAGAAAAATCCAATTTCATTCGATCAAGAAATTTTTATGTTTTGGACCACATAAACTTCATAAAAAATGATATCTTTATTATATGGTCTAAAATTACTATAATAAAAATTCAAATTTTATCATAATTTACATATTATTATTGTATATTTTTAATTGAAACAATTTCTCTAGAAAGTGCTTTTTTTGACAAAGTTGTTCATTTTTATAGTAACCACAAACACTTATTATTATAACAAATAATAATTACAAGAGTTACGGGAGATTGGCAGATTACCAACCAACTATTCGGTTTTTAAGGTGGACTATCCACCATAGACGTTTTATAGTGGAATGGCCACTACTAATGTCCTAGCGTGTAGCACAAAAGCTAATCTAATCGACTAGACTACTAACGACATACTCCACACAGGGAGTGAAATACTAATAGGAATTTGACATCTCAGGCAATGAATTACAACAAAATAACTCACCTAAACCAAAGTACATACCGAAGGAAACACAACATAAATAAGCTTACAACGAGTTGGAAGTGAAATAGCAAAAATTGAATACAAATCCCAACAGGGCAAGTAGCATCGAGCACAAATTTCTTGCTCCATAGACATGAAGATTTCTCAAGCCCAAGTAAGCTATTAGGCTACTACCGATAGCAGCAAATAACACCATGAAGCACACATAGGATTCCTCTCATTCATCAACACCCCAAACCACATCGACAACAAACTCGCAACAACCATAAACCAAAAACCTACAACACAGATTTCAAATCACCGCAATAAGACGAATCCCCTGTAACACCCCGTATTTTCTATGAACATAAGAGTAACAAATCAGAGAATAATTAAATTGTAACAAAATAATTAAGGGAAATGGGTTAAGCCATTGCGTTCGTCTCGAAATTCTGCTTGGAAACGAGTCCGAGTTTTCGAGAAACGGAGTCCGTATGAGGGAGATATGACCCTCCGAAGTTTCAAGAATTTTTAGAACAGAAAAACAGTTCGAATTCGAATTCGAAATTCGAATTCAAACCCCAGCGCAGACTGGGCAGGAATTTTCCCGCCCAGGACCAGGTCAACACTATGGTCGACCTCTCAGGGACCAGGTCGACCCTATGGTCGACCTGGGGGTCGACCTGCCTCCCGAAACCCAGTTTTTGAACCTGATGCATTCTGATGTATTTAGACTCATTTCGTGACCAGATTTGTGAGCTCTGACATATTTAAACACCCCCAAACCTAGCTTTCTCCCCACACAATCTCATTCTGCCTATACTCTGTCTCTATTCTAATTAAAAATAAAAATGGCGTCGCTACTCTGCTGAAATCAAAACTAGGATCTTCTTCCCATCTGAATAGAGTTAAAGGGAACAACTATTTTCTAATCTAATCGATAGTCTACGCCAAAGGAACGCTATTCGGTGTCAGAATTCATATACCAGAAATCAATACTTTCCTTTTTGATAGTGAGTATAGTTATTTTCAGATATGAACTTTAATTTTGACCTTGACAACATGGTTATAAATCTAATTCTGAGGTTAGGTATATTCTTATCTGTCAGATCTGTTTTTCTGTGACTATTCTGTATCTCTTTCTTCTTTCTGTTCTATAGCCAGGCTACTATGACCCTGCGCCTAATCTCATAAGAGATAAACGCATAAACCCTAAATTTGGGAAGAATATTGAATGATAAATATTTGGGCATAATTGATTTGTAACTAATTTGAGGACACAACGCATGTTGTAATTCTGGACATAAATTTGAGGCATATTACATAAGACGATCTATGACTTGGAAGGAGAGAATTATTGTGACTTAGAACATAAAGAACATAGGTTGTAACTTAGAACATAAGTCTGAGGCATATAATTGGGCATGTTGTATTTAAAACATAAGGTGTATTGAACATATGACTTGAGATTTGGGGCGTTAAAATTTAACTGTGAACATGTAACCGATTTGGATGCATAGTACAAGTTCTAGATCTGTACATATTATATATATTATAGTCTGTAATTTGAAAAAAAAAAAGAGAATTACTTTGCATATGGCTTAGGTGTAAAAAAATCTAAGATTTGATGACTATTAAGTGTGAATACACCTAAATGGGGTTTTTGGATATGTGACATGCATTGTAACCAATGGCTATATTTTTGGCATAATTTATATGTGAATCACGATTTGGGGTTTTTGGAGAATATTCTGAACTATGTAAGTTTAACTAAAATTTGGGACATAAGTTATATGGTGAATTTTGACCATAATTTGGGCATGTAAGTTTAGGCTTACTTTATGATTAGGCAAGATATATGAATAGGACTTTAAGAAATGTTTAAGTCTGCTAAAACTGTTATCGGCTTAATATGTTAATCTTCTAAAATCTGTTATCTGTTTAATCTGTTGAATTGCCTACACTGCTAAATATGTTGAATCGCCTAATCTGCTAATTATGTTAAACTGCCCAATCTTCTAAATCTGTTGAGTTGCCTAATCTGTTAAATTTGTTGAACCGCCTGAGCTGCTAAATCTGTTAAATCTGTTGAAAAGCTGAATAATTGTAATTTGTAGGCTCAATCTAAGATTGAGTAAAACATGTTAATTTGATTAATCTGTTGCGACTTGAAAAGAAGTCAAATCTGTTAAATGAACATAAATAGTCTGATATTTTCTGTAATGGAATAAAGTGACTATGACACGAGGTTAGACTCCGTTTGCGGTGGAAGCCTGCCCGGACTCAACCGACTTAACCAGCAACCGCAAACTGTCAGTCTAATGTGGGAGGTCGTGGGAATAACTAAAATATTCTTAGACACGAGGTTAGGTCAGGCTTGTGGCAGAAGTCAGCCCGGAACCGCCCGGCACATCCAACGGCCACAAGCTAGCGGCCTAATGTGAGAGGTCTGTGCATTAATAATTAATTAACGCAAATCTAAGATAAATATGATGTCTAAAACGTGTTGGGTGGATAGGGTTAAACCAACTGGACTAATGAGTTTAATAAACCCATTTCATGAATCTGTAGGCCCAATGCAAAGTTAGACAAATCTGTAAGTCTGTTAAACCTGTACATCTGATCCGTTAGTCTGAAAACTTGTTAACTTGATTTTCTGATCTGTGAACTAGTTGACCTGAACTCTGTATGTCTGAAAACTTGTAAACAAGTTAATCTGAAATCTGTTAGTCTGGGGACACAAGGTTAGGAGGGAAAATACTTGTGTCATCTGTTGTTTGGGACCCATATTAGTCAGTAACCCTTTCTGGTATCAAAACTATGACCCAACAGTAGGTAGGGTCCGGGCACGCTTACTGAACTAATTATAAGCGGTTCATTCTGATAATGGCGAGGGGTGTTGATGGTGCGTTCCAACCGGGTCATGTGCGTGCATGGATCCCAGTCTGCCTCTGAGGATGTAAGATGTCGTGACATCTGTAAATAGGTCTGTGTCATTCAAAGGTTGCCACTTTAGGGAATGATACACCTTTTTGTGGGGCTGGCACAGGGTATTTATGTATTAGGGAGCCGATTGCGTGGGGTAGGATTTAGGGTACACTTAGTTCTGTCTGTTCTGTGGGGTACCGTCTGTTTCTGTTAGGTGGTAACACCTGTTTGCTTCTGCGTGGTACCATCTGTTGGGGGGAGGGGGGGTTAAAGACCCATTTACTAGTGTACACCTAATTCTAACATTCTGTTTCCGTAAGGATTATTCTGTTCCTGTACCTTCTGTTGGGGTGGCAAAGGCCCATTATTCTGTTTCTGTTTAGACATTAGGGTAACACCTAATCCTGTTATACTAGTATTAGTGCAGAGAAGTGAAAAGTAATAGTTTATATCATTCTGTTTCTTCTGTTTAACCTAAGTATATCTGCTACTCCCGTTACTGTTATCTCGCATCCAGTTTTATTTGCATACCATGATTATTATTATCTGTTCATATGCTAAAAGTCACTGGACTCGCCAGACTTTATGTCTGACCTCGTTTGTTTTCGCCCCTTTTTCTTTCCGTTTCCCCCTCCCCCCGGTTTCCAAGGAGGGAATACTTTAGCTTGATTCAGATTTCTTCTGCTTGAAGTGCTTGAGGTGCTTAAAGTATGGCTTGACTCCTTATGGCATCTTCTATGGGGATTATGATTTTAAATTTTTGTACTCTGATGACTTTTGAACAAGACTGATATTTATGTACTTGAGTTTTTGGTAAAGATGTAACTATACTGATTTCCGTTTTTGTCCGCTGTAATAAAGTTATAATTTTTCAAGTACTGTTTATCTGTCTTGTAATATTCTGTTCTGTTTACTAAAATGCTCCACCAAAGTCAAGACATTCCCTTTGTGAGTGACCTTAACGGAGGTGGGGTGTTACACTTGGTATCAGAGCTGAAGGTTACCAGATTTGATAAAAAGTTTTTGAAAAACTATTTTCAAAAAAGGTTTGAAAAGGTAGTATTTTCAAAAGTAAAGTTTATTTTGAAAAACATAGTCCCCAAAGCCATATGTCTATCTTCTGATTTTCTGTTTAATCCTTGTTTTCCTTCTTTTCCGAGTCTCCGGGGCTCCTGGCTTTCTGGGAGGTAACCTCATCGCGACATGGTTCCATAGGCATGATGAGACTACGGCATCTGTCGAAGGGCAAAGAAGTGCCTAACTTCCATCTGTAGCCGCAGTTATTTCACCTACGGCTAATCCTCTTTCGGGCTTCGTAAGTTTTTTTTTCTGCGCGATGGGGGCAACTTTAGAGGAAGACTTGTTAACATGTAAGAAGGTTGGTTGTTTTCGGTGCCATGAGACAGGACATCTGATCTAGGATTGCCCAAGAAAGCAAGGGCAAAGGGTAGAATCTTCTGGAGGGTAGGTGGATGCTCTCGTAGTTGGTGGACAGGATAGAGGTGGAAAAATATTCCGTAGAAAGTTTAAATTCCTTATCTGATCATTCTGGCATTTTGATTCTGTAGTTGAGTTTCTGCACTTAAATACTAGTCTTATTTCTGATCCCGCTATGGTCTCAAAACCCATAAGGGTTACGACTCATCTGTTTGTGATAGGTTGGGGTTTGAGGGTATCTGTGTTGGGCGTTAAGTTGACTATGACGCATACATTCTGGTTTTTGTGGGATATGGTGGGGTTTTATCATGCTTAGTTTCCTAAGAATCTTTTGATAATCTGATCTGTACCAGTAGTCTGTAAGTATCTGGATATTTCTGAAAAGGATAGGTTTTTTTTACTGAAAGTGTGAAGTAGATTTCCAGTTGGGCATTTGTTTAATGGGGGTGATTCTCTGAGTGTCAATCTGATGTTGATTTCGGTCATCGGGGTTGATACTTAGGGGGTTATTCTCTTAAACCGATGTCTAATGGGAACAAATCTTTTTCTTTAATTGTACTTGCTTCTATCACTCGACTGTATCATATCGATCGAATCTTCAACCTTTAGGTAGAAACTAATGGGTGTAAACATGTGTTTGAGACATGTTATGTTTGATGGTTGCAAGTGGATGCAAGTGGTTGCTAGTGGTTGCTCGTGGATGCATATACACACACTAGGCACTAGATCGGCTCAAAAACACTCTCATACTGCACAGGATGTGTGTGCATTTTTAAAATTTTTATGGATGCAAAATGGTTGACTCGGGACATGGATTGTAACAACCCAAACTTCCCCGTAAAGGAAAGCCGGATTGCTTTGAGAACAACACACATTAGAACACAAAACAGAAGAACATTTTATTGCTGTTACAACAATTACATCAGAGTACAAGAATTTTCCAGAGTATGAATAATAATATACATTGGAAATACAATAATATCAGAGTTTAAATTACATTTAAATAGCAGCGGAAAAATAATACAAAACACAACTGAAAGAAATACACGGATACAGAGCCTTCCGAATATCGCTTCAGCTGTAGACCAGGATCCTGTGAATATAATATCTGCAAACCAAAACTACTAGCTGCCCGTGTGGAAAATATGGGCACCCAGAGTTTAGGTTAAAAAAATAAACTCCAGGTCAGTCATGGGACTGGTGTGAGAACTCAAAAACAGTTATTAACTTTAATTTTTAAAGTTGGGTAAATCAAGGGACAACGCCACTTTCGCGGAACGGGTTTCCTCCCAAGAATACCAGTGCATAAAACAACGAAATGCTTTTTTTGAAAAATGAAACCGTTATAAGACTCAATCCCTTGCACATACGCCGAAGGATAGAGTTTTTCCTTATAATGGTCTAAAATGCTTAATACGCGAAATTCATCTTTTACTATGAGTGCACAGTGTAGAAATCAATTTCGAATATAAAAGTATCAAAATTAGGTGGCATAATATGTTATGTAAGTGGCATAATATGTTATGTCACCATATAAGTATACAACTAAAAACCGTAAGATCGTATTGGAAAATTGGATTCCATCATGATGGCTACTGATTCGAAAGATCAATCGCGAATGTATCTCCACGGCTTACGTCTCGGCAAGAGTAAACACCGAAATACATATACTACGCACTTTGGATGAGCAGTAATCTGATCTATCCTCATGAGATTGGCTGAAATGACCTATCCCACTTCTAGAGTGGAGCGACCATCCTAGCCCATCGGCCGACCCCAAATCCATATAAAGTATATTGGTCAAACCGAACATTATCAAACAAATCGTTCACCATCATACCGTGGTGTGTGAGGCCCGCGAAGTCACGTTGTATCCAAAGCGGCACTATATAAAAGCTATGCTTTGGTCTTCATCCACAAGGCTCTGCTTTTCAATAAAAGCCTTGATCATATGCATCTTAGCATGCCACATTATCAGACCATAACATATCATTGATTCATCTATCGATATAAAACAGGGTGTTAAGCAAGAGAATAAATTTTCCGCCACCAAACAACTATATATTAAATAGAGATCAACGAATACAATATAAAGGAATACAATGTCAGACACACAATCCATTTATCAGTCCGTTCTGAGTCAGAACGAAACCATATCCGGTAGATCTCCAAATACGTCTGAATGATCACCAATTTTTCCCTCATTTTGGGTGTACGGTCCAATCAAGATATCAATAATCATCCATTCGATATGGAAATTTCCCAGTCTTCAATAACCGTCTTCATCATCGATCTTCAATCGTCATATGAATTATTCAGAATGGGTTAAACCCGGACTTTCTGAATAATTTGCGTAATTTAAAATCATGTGCTTTAAAACACAACCAACGCCTCATTCCAATCAAGAGTATTCTTTGATTTTAATTTAAACCAAATTAAGGTTTATTAATCTAGTTGGGATTAACGTCTTACCGAAGTAATCATTTATTAACATCCCATTCCCAACCTATACAACCCATGGAGTAAAACTGGTGGTACTCCATATCTAACACCCAATGGGTTACGGTAAACTTAATTACTGTTTTATCATTCAAATCTAATTAAAGATTTAACTATCGCTTGGAGTAAAACTGGTGGTACCCCATTATCGTTCATTTCTTGAATTAAGTAAATTTAATTACCTTTATCCTCACTCAATCCAATTAAAGATTTATTAAAACTATATTTAGCTTTAATCTTCAAGAATCATTATTTAATGCTTATTTAACTTTCAAGAAATAATCTTGCCTTTAACTGGGTTAAAGAACAAATGTTGCTTAAAAACATCGTTCACAATAAACCCAAAATCATATTCCAATTTAATATATTAAATTGAAAATTTCTCTTTAGAATATTTCGTTAAATCTTAATTAAAAGATTTATGAATTACCAATCTAAATTTCACTGTCAATCGGGTTTTAAGAACTAATGTAATTTAAAAACATTGTTCACAATCAACCCAAAAGTCAGTTTCACTTAATTTTCTATTATGTTTAATAATTGAAAATCTTATTTAAATCTTAATTAAAAGATTTATTCTTTCCAAATTTATATTTACTATTTAATTCCAATTAAATATTAATTGGAAAACTTCATTAAATCTTATTTAAAAGATTTATTCTTTTCTAATAGGGGTTTAAGAACAATGTTATTAAAGACACAGTTCACGACAACCCAAAATCCAATTCTTTTTTTTTCATTCCAATTAAATATTAATTAATTGGATTTTTATTCTAGTCAATAACTAGTTCATTTCAATAAAGGTACATTTTTAATTAAATCTTTATTACATTGAAAATGTAATATTTTCATTTCAATCTTTATTACATTGAAAATGTAATATTTTAATTTTTAAATCCAAATTGAATATTCTATCTATTATCATATTAAAATAATATTGTTTCCAAAATGTTAATTTTGAAATTAGCTCTTTTAATATGCATTGTAAAATGGATAAAATAAATCGATAAACACGTTCGGGTTAAAATGGCGCTGCTATTTAAAACAGATTAAATAGCCCAATTCATTATCTTATTCATTTATATTTTATACTGGGTCAGACCTCCCACATTAAGCCTGTGACTTGTGGATGCTGGACATGCCGGTTGGTTCCGGGCAGACTTATCCCACAAGTTGGGCTTAACCTCGTGTCATGGCCCAATTCGTATTTGCGCACTTGGACCTCTCACATTAGGTTCAACATTTGTGGCTGCTGGATATGCCGGACGGGTCCGGGCA
Source organism: Allium sativum (assembly GCA_030737875.1). Taxonomy (NCBI): domain Eukaryota; kingdom Viridiplantae; phylum Streptophyta; class Magnoliopsida; order Asparagales; family Amaryllidaceae; genus Allium; species Allium sativum. The sequence continues at coordinate 1,016,506,709 of CM060913.1, forward strand.
GACTTATACCACAAATGTAACCTAACCTCGTGTCCAAATACAATTATAATTAATAGTTATAATTAATTCACTAAAAATATTCTTTTAAAATATTCTTTTAAAATAAAGATATGATCTTTATATTTAATTGTTAAAAATACTTTGTTTCCCCAAATATCCTAGCTTACATTTCAATCTTTAATAAAAATTGAACTTTCTATACTATTATTATATTATAATAATAATCTTTTCAAAATGTTCAAATTTTGGAATCAAACTTTCTTATCTTAATATACTAACCGTAAAGATGTAATCTTTTTAATTGAATCCTTTTATTATAACTTTTAAACAATAAAGATATAATCTCTCTAATTCATACGTCAATTATTTCCATTAACTGAATATTAAATAGAAATATTTGTTTAATTCAAAATTGGAATGAGACCCAATCCATTACCATATAATTTTAATTATATGGATTTCAAACATCGCATTAATTCCATAATAATGATAAAACATTCAATAACAATCAAAGTGCATTTTAAACTAATTACAAAGGCGATGTGTAATCAGAATATCAACCCAAGACCCGTGTGGGGTTTCAACCAACACAAATTCGAATAATATATTATTAATTGTGCTTTTGGACGATGTATGAAAATTTATCATCCAATCAACATAAACAAGTCAAGAAACTTGTAAATGGCAGTGTAAACATGTTTTCAAATATCAAAAATGTCATAACAACACATTACATATTTCAAATTTCAAACAATTCACAATAGTCATCCAAATCAACATTTTATAACAAAAATGTTATTTATATTCTAATGTACATTTTATAACAAAAATGTATTTATAGTCTAATGTACATTTTTATAACAAAAATGTATTTATATTCTAATGAAACATTTCATAAAAAAATGACAATTGTATTTCTAATGTAACATTTTACATCAAAATGTTATTTTTTCTAGTGGAACCTTTTTATATGAAATCCTGCATTACAATAAAAATGTAAATTCTAATGTAATCATACATTTTAATCAACATTGAATCATTTTATGTGAAATCTCCTATTACATTAAAAATGTAATTTTAATTGTAAACATACATTTTATCATGTTGAATCTTTTAATATGATCCATTCATACATTAAAATATACTTTTTTTTGTCAAAACAATTTTATCCCAACTTAATTCTTTTATATGATTCATACTTACATAAAAATGTAATTTTTATGTTAACACGAATTTTATCCAAACTTGAATATTTTAATGACTCTATCTTACATTGAAAAAGAAAATGTATCTTTTTAATCATTCATCTACTATATTAACAATGTAAACCCTTTTTCATTCATTCTTGTATTACATGGGAAATGTAATCTTTTTACATCATATCAAAATGTAATTATTTTTATCTTGCATAAAGATGTAATCTTTTTGTATTACATAAAAAATGGAATTCTTTTTATATTACATAGAAAAATGTAATCTCTCCTATATTACACAAAAATGTTATCATTTCTATATTACATAGAAAAGGAATATAATTTAAAAATATAAATATAAATCATTCCATGTTATCGTTAACATATAAAGGCGATGAATTTATCAAGACAAACAAGATGACAATAAAAAGATATTCTTTTTATATAAAACAAAATGCCATTAAAAGATGTTCTTTTTATAAGGAAAACATGTTGACACCAAATATGTTCTTTTTTAATTTCAAAAATAATATTACATCAAAATTTGTTCTTTTTGCTTTCAAAAAGAATATTACATCAAAATGTTCTTTTTACTTTCAAAAAGAATATTAAATCCAAATTTGTTTTTACTTTCAAAAAGAATATTAAATCAAAATTTGTTCTTTTTACTGAAAAAGACAAATTCACTCCAAACCCAATTTTTATATGAAATCAACAAAATATTATTTTATTGGAAATCAAATCTTAATAAAAATCCATTTTCATGTGGTTCATGAAAATGAGATTTTTATTCTAATTCTTGATTTGATAAAATCCATGTTTCATGCAAAACATGAAAAATGTGATTTTATCTCAAATCTGATAAAAACCCGTATCCATGAACAACAATAAAATGTAATATTTTTTTTTATTATATTGTTAATCCTGATTCCAATGTTCATGCATAAATAAAGATTGAATCTTTAACGCAAAAAAATAAATCAACATTACAGATAGAAATAAAAATGAAATTTTTATCGCCTAAACATGATAAATATTATTAATCTCAAATAAAGATGAGATTTTTAATGCGTGAATAAACAAATAACATGAATCTCATAAAAAGATGAGATTTTTATCGCTAGCATAAATAAATAACATGAATCTCAAATAAAGTTGAGATTTTTATCGCTCGCATATATAACATATATAAATAACATGAATCTCAAATAAAGTTGAGATTTTTATCGCTCGCATATATAAATAACATAAATCTCAAATAAAGTTGAGATTTTTATCGCTCGCATATATAAATAACATGAATCTCAATCGTACAAACAAGAATTAAGTAACAAGGAAAAAAATAGTAATTAAATTTCTAATTATTAAATAATTCAGAATTCTCACCTGTCATGGATATGATAAAGACAAGGAACCAGCAAATTTCCAATTTGAAGATCCTCCTTTTCCTTTCTTTTGAGAAGGACGATGGTAGAAATTTTAAGAAAACATAAATTATTTTTGTTGTAGGGTTTTTCAAACAGGAAAAAGAAAACGAAAGAGATAAGGAAGGAGAAGAGGAGGAGAAGAGAAAGCGGCGACCATTGGTGAAGAGGGAGAAAGAAAATAGGGTTTGGTGTTAGAGTTATGAGAAAGTTAGAGATAATATATAGAGGTGAGGAGTTTTCTTTTATTTTATTTTTTGAGAAATGACTAAGGTTAAGGGAGAATGAGATATTATACAGTTGTGGGAATTTTAATTTAGGCCCTTGCGCTTTTTTTTTCATTCTTTTCTTGAAGGCATTGCTAGTATTTTATGAATTCTAACTTTTATTATTCTCCCTCTTATTCACCCAGATAAAAATAAATGGTACCACAACTAATTAATTCTGATTGTAGAATGATCAAACATATTTAATGTTGTCAATTAATTGAGAGGGAAAAAAGGAAACATTTTCGTATGAAAAGCCCAACGCATTTCATAAATGACATGTAGTTTCATCGCCATTAATTAACATAATATCTAATTGGCAATTCAAGCCACTTTTGAATGGAATTAATGGACTATTTACTTTTGGAGGTTTTATTTAGACTTAATTATAGCATAGCAAGAGATTAAACAATAAAAAGTAAAAATAGAATGAAATTATCAATTGATGCTAATTATAGCCAGTTTATAATAATAATAAATAGTGAGGGTTATTGTATTCTGATGACTAACAAAACCATTAATATAGTCGTGTTTAAATCTTGATAATTATCCTAGTTTTGTATACATCTATTATAACATAGCTATTTTTGAATCAATTAACACAACAATTGGAATTCACCATAATTCTTATTATATTGAATTAACTAATAATAATAATGAAGGGTAGCATTATTCAACACAAAGGAATTTTCCATTTTCAAAATTTGAGGAAATTTTATTTAAGTTATATACAATTAATGCGCTCTAATCGTTCCATGTTTCGATTTTTGAATTGAAAAAAAAATACCATTTATAAATATTTTAACATATTGATAAAAATTAAGAAGTTAGCTTTAAATTAAACAATTAAAATATTTGCAATAATACAAGACGTGCATAATAATACTACAAACGCTATTATAATTCAAATATTTATAACACAAAAACTTTTTATAGAAATATTGGATAAAAATTTGTTTGTAACATCAAGTTGTTCATTTTACTATTTTTCTAGTGATATGCATTATATATATGCCATTTGTATAATGCATTTACACTTCACATAATTGAAGGTATTTACATCTGATGCACAAAACATAACCATGAATAAAAGAGTAACGTCTAAAATATAAATATTAGGCACATTAAATTTTGAAAATTAATGCATAATTGATTGCCAATCTATGGAAATGAATTCTTATTAGCAAAAGCATTAAATACAATATTAAATAAATTCCTAGATGTTACATTCAAAGTAGAATTTTCTAACAAAAACTTCATGAAATAAATTTTTTAAATTTATCCCCAATTTCCGGGTTGTTACATGGATGTTGCATATGAATGAACGGTTGTGCACTCATATAGAAATAATATGTGTCAAATAGGAAAATTGCATACATGTTGGACTCATGGCACTAACATAATTCGCATTAAGGAGGTCAACTGAATCAATAGACCGCCTGATTTTTGCATTAGATAAGAGACATATACACACACTTTTGCATATGTTCATACAGCAGTAGAAGTTTCTAAGGACAATGGATGCTTATGGATGATGGTGGAGTAGATGGGTGATTGGATGGTAGGACACATTCTTCCTAACTTGAAGATTTCGGGGACGAAATCCTTTAAGGAGGGGAGAATGTAACATCCCGTATTTTCTATGAACATAAGAGTAACAAATCAGAGAATAATTAAATTGTAACAAAATAATTAAGGGAAATGAGTTACTCCATTGCGTTCGTCTCGAAATTCTGCTTGGAAACGAGTCCGAGTTTTCGAGAAACGGAGTCCGTATGAGGGAGATATGACCCTTCGAAGTTTCAAGAATTTTCAGAACAGAAAAACAGCTCGAATTCGAATTCGAAATTCAAATTCAAACCCCAGCGCAGACTGGGCATGAATTTTCCCGCCCAGGACCAGGTCGACCTGGGGGTCGACACTATGGTCGACCTCCCAGGGACCAGGTCGACCTGCCTCCCGAAACCCAGTTTTTGAACCTGATGCATTCTGATGTATTTAGACTCGTTTTGTGACCAGATTCGTGAGTTCTGACCTATTTAAACACCCCAAACCTAGCTTGCTCCCCACACAATCTCATTCTGCCTATACTCTGCCTCTATTCTAATTAAAAATAAAAATGGCGTCGCTACTCTGCTGAAAACAAAACTAGGATCTTCTTCCAATCTGAATAGAGTTAAAGGTGTTTGCGAACAAATTATACAATTGTAAACAACTGTAAAATCTGTTCGGTTTTCCTAAACAACAAGGATTGTTGTAGAGGGTGTCGAACTCTGGGACCAAAAATATTGTAATTAATAAATCCAATCAAGTTATTCCAGAATTTTGATTGATTGAAAACACAGAAAATAACAGCAATTAAATATAAAAGAGAGATTTATCTAATAAGAGAAAGCAATTAGGGGATAATGACATAGATTAGATTCACACTCATCAATCGCCAACAAATAAATATAGATCTAATTCATGTTTCTGTCACAAACACGAATCAATGATAGATAGATTCTTAGAAACAAATAAGTAAATAACGACAAGCATAGTCTATGCAGGAGCTGAGCTCTTAAACAACCATAGACTATCAGGACAGATTCACAAATTAATTTCTAAAAACCTTAAACTAGATCTAAATCGGATAATTGTTAGATCGAACACGAATATAACCTGAGAAGGAGCATAGCTCTTAAACGACACAGAATATGAAGGTTCAGATCTAACCCCTGAACAGATCTAGATCTACATATATAAAATCCTCATCTATTGGCTATGTGATTCATGTTGAATCATATCTATTAGCGTCATCACCCCCTAATCAAAGGGGATTAGCTAGACATAGCTAAAGAAGAAGAAAAACAGAAATTAAATAACATGAACATAAATAAAACTAAAACTAAATAGAACAGAGGAAGAAGAGTTTTATTCCAAGAGAAAGATTACAGAATAAAACTAAGTGTGTTTTACAATGAATGAGATAAAGTGTATTTATAGCTGATATGACAAAGGCTACTTGGAAAATTCCACAATGTGGGACTAAAGAATTAGCCCAAATAACACATAAGCTAGTGTGAACGGGGTTGTAGAGTAAGAGGCCTTGTAAGTGAGCCAGTGTGAACGCGTGCAGTGCATGAATGAGAAGCCTTGCAAAGGAGCTAATGTGAACGCTACATGAGTGAAATGGTCTGCAATTGAGCCAATGTGAACACAATATGAGTCTTTAGTGAGCCAAATCTACCCCACTGAACTCTATTTGCAACCGTTCTTCAAGCTTTAAACTCTTCAAGCTTTAGTAATTTTAACTTCACTCTTTTTCAGCAAATTCTTCATGCTTTATTCATCAAATGCTCTAAACCATGATTCTTGTCAACAATCTGAAAACACAGCTATAAATACACAATATCAATTATTTAAAAGATAAAATAAGATAAATATGCGGATAAAATATACACATTTACGTGTATATCAAATACCCCCACACTTATCTTTTTATTCGTCCTCGAATAAACTAAACTAAGATATGTCACACTTTCGTAGGAAACACGATTGCATTTAGCGTATGCAACAAGCCGATAAACCTCTGGGTGTCCCCAATAGGACGAGTGTTGTCTCGTGAGGGTTTTCAGCGGATACTACCCACAAAATCCAAAGCGTCTTATGTACGCGGATTAATCAAACAATATATTTAAGGTCTTTCACATTCCAAGGATTTCACCTAACTTCAATAGTAATGGTTTAGCCCCAAATTGTCCATCCTATAATTAGTGCAAAAATGAACAAAATTTTTCAAGCTGAATCGTAATTCCTTGATAATACTGTAATTGTCTTGAAGGTTAAGAGCATGGTGTCAACCAAATTTCTACACATCGACAATGTGCACCCAATCATTTCTTTATTCTTTTTTTTTCTTCTTTTTTTTTCTTTCTTTTTTTTAATAATTCTGCACCGATGTAACTGTAATGTATTGGATATGAGTTATGCATAGATGAAGGAATTTTTTTTTAAGTTCTAAAAATATTCTAGATAAGAGGGCAAGTGTATTAGTTGAATTTTAAGCTACAAAAGATAAAGTAATACTAAGGCACATATGGACATTTTGTTTCCTTTCATCTCCTCAACTACAATCCTTGCTTCTAAGTACGGTATGATGGATGTGGATGGAATGGAAATGGATGCTTCATTGTCAGGAATGATGAAGACTATTTTATTCAGAGAGACTCTCTCTTTATTTCATTTTTCTTCTTTTCTTTTCTTTTTCTCTTTTTCTTTTCTTTCGCATGATGAATGATGAATGGAGATGGAATGATGACGTACATGATTTCATTTGATTCCTCCTCTACTACCAACACTTCATGAAAGGAAAGTTTTGTGCCCTAGTTACTCCACTTCTATAACCTTAATTCAACACACAAGTCTGGATTGATGTTATTCAAAAAGCTGAAAGGAATGATAAGCAAAGTTTCGTAAGATAGATAACCCATATAAAATAAGATGTGGTATATGGTTATCCTACCTTAAAACAAGTACGGAGTGGGTAGTGTAATATTGGTATAAAAAGTGATGTTTTTGAACCTTTGAAAATAAATCAGTACAAGGTTTTTAAGTATACCAATATAAGAAAAACTTGTCGAAACATGGATGTAATTCGACTAAAACTTGGGTTTGAATAATGTGGGATATCGAAGAAGAATGCTACAATGAGTCATTTCTCCTTAATTGGGCCAAGTGGATTTTAGAACTTACGATTTTGAAAATTTGAGTGGAAAAGAAAATATTATGCATGAAAACGAACTCAGAAAATCCAACAAATGTAGGTGCAAAATCCTTTTATTTCATGATTTTTTTTTTGATTATTTTTACTTGCACATTCTAACATGTATAACAAAGGTTGACACACTTACTCCAGAACACGACTAACGTCTGCACAGTCTCAAGCTAGCATCTTAAAAAGACACATTACGATTCAATGAATAAATAATGTTCATTCCCATCACCCAACAATTCAACTTATCAAACAAGAACCAAGGTGTTATTTATGAATTTAAGTTAATCCTTGTTCAATGAATGACCTAGTTCATAAAATTTGATTGCTGATGTAATGTAAACTCCCCCCACACTTGAGTATGACTGTGTCCTCACAGTCGTTAATCAGACATATCTTAGTGAAAGGGAAATAAAATAAGAGGGTCAGCACGGCTTACCGGGTACACGTGCAGAAAATACGCAGTCATCGAATAGATGAACCGGTCCACAATGGACCAATGGATCAGCCTCATCAAGATTATGAGACACAGCTGAAGCACAGAAAACCAAATCATAAAGGATTTTATATTACATATCTGATTTGGAAAAACAAATCTTGTTTTTTCAGAAGTTTGAGTTGCTAATTTTAAAATTTTGAGCTTACAATTGATCCTAAAATCAAATTGAATTTCTGTAGCAGCTAAAGAGAGGTCATCGAGCTGGGGTTCAGTAAAAGTTTCAAAAACAAAATTTGATTTGTTCAGATGATGTATAAATTGAGAGACGTGTGCATCACTCTCACCCCCACACTTGTTTTGAGAAATATAGTTTAGTTTTGTTTTGTTATTTGAAATGTTGTGGACTAAAGGTTCATTCATAAATCCAAAGTCAAAACCGAACAAATGAATTTTCAGTAAATTTCGAAATCGTGTTTTCTCAAAAACAGTGTTATTCCAGAAAGAGTTCATATAGTGCAGAAATTTATCATTGAAAAAAAAGTGATCAAAGTGAGGTTCAGTTGAAACGATCAGGTCACAAGGGGTTTCAACAGTTTCAGAAAACTCGTCAATGTGTTTAAGATCACTTTCAGCAGTTTCGTTGTTGTCACCCTCAAGAATTTCAAGATTTTCAAACGTTTCATTTTCCGTTTCAGACCCAACAACATTATCGTCTATCAGTTCAAGAAGTTTTCGCTCATCAAAGTCATCCTCATCTAAACAATTGTTACCAACTTCGTCATTTCTTTCAAGTTGACAATCGAAAGTTGCTAAGTTATCAAAATTTTCAGAATTTGAGAGAGGAAGATCGAATTGAAGGTTGATGTCTTCGTGTTCAAGAAACTTTAAATTCAAATCAATTATAGAAATTTCAACAACTTCATTAAGCTTTTCATCAATTTCAAAAGTTGTAAGTTGAAAATTTTCGATTGCAGTAAGAGTTGAATTTTTAGTAGAAGCATGAGTTTGAGTTTGAATTTCACTTTCACAGAAATCATTGTTTTGCACAAGAGATTTTTCAAAATTTTCATTTTCATCAGTAGTCATATCGTCAGAATCATCAATAATCGTCACGTAATGTTGTGACGAAGTTACTGGTTGATTAGTTGTTTCAAAAGAAACGTGGGCAAAAACTTGTTTGTTGCTAGATTGAGATTTATAGTTGTTGAACAAGTTTGTAACTTCAGTTTGAAGAAGAGAAATTTGATAAACAATCCGATAAGAAACTTGTTCGCTATTGTCCATTCTTTGAGCCAGTTCTTCGATGTAAGTCAAGCCAAGTTTCATGGAGTCCTCAAAGTCATCAACACCATTAATTCCCTCAAGTAATTGATTTTCTAGATTTTTCCAAAATTCAATCGTGTATTGAGACAGTTGTTCAATGATACGCATGTTTTCGATATTTTTATTTTCAGAATCTTGTTTTTTATCTAAAGTTTGCGCCCATTCCTTGATTTCCTCGCGACAAATCCAAATTTCATGCAATAATTTATCAATTTCACTCAGGCCCTCGTCAATAAAATCGGTAGACACATTAGACCTCAAAATGTTGTTTTTAAGATTCGTCGTTTCAATGTGTTCCTCACTGGTTGACCTTAAAAATTCATCCACCTCATCTCTTAGAAGTCGTCCATTATTTATTTTCCAAAACCAACATCGCCAAAATTTTATCTTGTTCGCAACACATTTTTCATATTCGATAACCATCGTATTATGAAAATCATTTTTGTGTTCAAAACTTTCGTTGAAACCCGTGTTGAAGTTGTTTTGAAATTCAGCATTTTGCTTATCCATTTGCGCTAATAGTCTCCTCATCTCAGATAAATTCTCCTCAAACGTAGAATGTCAGTCTTCATATTGTGGAGCAACAGTTTGTTGAGCGTTGTGGAAATTATTCGAAAAGTTTTCAGCTTGAAATTCATTTTGATTTGAATTGAAACCAAAATCATTTAAAGTTTGAAAAGAATTGCAATTTTGGTTATACATGGGGCAAGCGCGTATGTACTAAAAGAATTGCAATTTTGGTTTGAATTGAAATTCTCCTCATTTGCAAAAGTTGTGGCTCTAAGGAAGCTCCTAAAAAAAATATGTTAAAATTAACAACTTCGGATTATATGAATACAAGTCTGGGCCAGGTTCGGACAGGGGTTATCAGTGTGCCACGAATTACCGTAGAAACACGACTGAAGGTTTAAGAACCTGTTTGAGTTCTAGACTCTACCGTTCCTTAGACACCTCAGAGAGTATCAATCCTAATTGTCAATTTAACAAATATTTTGTCCTATGAGCTTTGGGGAATTCTCGATTCGATTTCAAAAATAAACTTTTCAGTTAATCCCACGTTCGTTTTAAAATTTTAAACCACACAACAAGCAGAATAATCAATCACAGAATAATAAATTGCAGCAGTAAAATTTTTACAAGCAAGCCGCTGCCCCTGCAGAAGATTTTTACAAGCACTGTCTATATATATATATATATATATATATATATATATATATATATATATATATTGCAGCAGCAGTCCCTGTAAAGTTAGAAAATACTCACCTTGATCGGCGGTCCTTCCAGTGTAGTTGAGTCGCGTTAGCGCGTTCACACCCCACTTGGTGTGCAACCACTCCAATCAAATCTGTTTGCAAATCACTTGGCTGAACTCTTCACTTCTCGTTGGCCTTTGAATTGATTTCTTTGCTTGACTTTGATTCCTTGATTTGTTTGCTTGAGCCTTGAATTCTTTCTGCTTTGGCCTTTGTTTGAGTTCTCTCTCTCTCTTTTTTGACTTTTTTTTTGTTTTGAAAGGAAAACTAAAATGGCACTAAAACAAAAACAAAAGAAAACTAAGGATAATAAAAAAAATTAAACAAAGAGATGAAATCTCTTTCTTCCTTTTTTTTTTAAGAAACACAAGAAAATATATAACAAACAAAGAAAACATTTTTTTTTTAAAAAAAAAGGATTTGGGAAAAGAAAGCTAGAACCAACTTACAAAATTCAAAGAAGTGAAAAGGAATTTTTTTTTAAAAGGGAACAGGGAGAACTATAAACTATGAGAAGAAGAAAAAAACAAAGTAAGAGGATGGGGTATTGGTTTGAGAAGTGGTTGTGGTGACTATTATTTGTGATGAAGAGGTTGGAGAGGATGGGTATATGTAGAACAGAAGAAATAAAATTGGAAAGAATTGAAAAAGGATTTTTTTTTTTGGGAAAAGGAATGTATTTATACAAGGAATATTGGAAAGTAGAGAAGTTTGGAAAGAAATTAAAGAAAAGAAAGGAAAGGAATTGTAATAAAAGCAATTTATTTTTCTTTTTTAGAGAATTGCTGAAAAATAGAAAGAGATTGTAGAAATTTGGAAAGAAATAATGGAGAAGAGGGGAAAGAAATTGGAAAAAGTTGGAACGAAATTAATGAAAGAAAGGGAAAGAAATAAATGAAGAAAGAATGGCAATGAATAGAAAAGAAAGTAGAAAAGGAAAGAGATCAAACTAAATTTGCAAGTTTTTTTTTTTTAATTAGAATTGTTGTAAAAGTAGAGGTGTGGAAAGGTGGAAAGAAATTTGAAAGAAAAAGAAAAGAATTAAAAGAAAGGGATTGTTAAAAAAGTTGAATTTTTTTTATATGGAAATGTTGAAAGGAGGAAGCAAGATGCAAACAAAAGTGGAAAGAAATAAATAAAAAAATGCAATTTTTTTTTATTGTTGTCAAAATAGAAGAGAGAGAAGAGATTGTGTAGAAGAAAAATTGGAAAGAAGTAAATGAAAGATTAGGATAGAAATAGATGGAAAGAAATTGAATGGACATTAATTAGAAAAATTGGCAAAATTTTATTTTTTAGAAACTTGGAAAGAAATCAATTTGTGAAACAATTGCAAGGAGGAAGAGAAATAGAAGAGAAGGAAAGAAAATCACAAAAAGATTTGTTTTTTTTTAATTTATAAAAATTGTAAAAAGAAAAAAAAATTATGGAGAGATGTCAAGAAAGAAGGAAAGCAACAAAGAAAGGAAACAAAACAAAAGGCAAGAATTTTTTTCTCTTATTTGGTAGATATATGGTATCACAAATCAAATAACAAATCAACCAACAAGATTTTTTTTTCTATGCTAGAAAACAAAAGGGAACAAAATAAAATAAAAATATTTTTTTTGTGTTTTTTTTATATTAAGAAAAAGAAAATTATAACCCGAAGGATTTAAAAACAAAAATTATTTTGGTCCCTGGCAACGACGCCAAAATTTGTTTGCGAACAAATTATACAATTGTAAACAACTGTAAAATCCGTTCGGTTTTCCTAAACAACAAGGATTGTTGTAAAGGGTGTCGAACTCTAGGACCAAAAATATTTTAATTAATAAATCCAATCAAGTTATTCCATAATTTTGATTGATTGAAAACACAGAAAATAACAGCAATTAAATATAAAAGAGAGATTTATCTAATAAGAGAAAGCAATTAGGGGATAATGACATAGATTAGATTCACACTCATCAGTAGCCAACAAATAAATATAGATCTAATTCATGTTTCTGTCACAAACACGAATCAACGATAGATAGATTCTTAGAAACAAATAAGTAAATAACGACAAGCATAGTCTATGCAGGAGCTGAGCTCTTAAACAACCATAGACTATCAGGACAGATTCAAAAATTAATTTCTAAAAACCTTAAACTAGATCTAAATCTGATAATTGGTAGATCGAACATGAATATATCCTGAGAAGGAGCATAGCTCTTAAACGACACAGAATATGAAGGTTCAGATCTAACCCCTGAACAGATCTAGATCTACATATATAAAATCCTCATCTATTGGCTATGTGATTCATGTTGAATCATATCTATTAGCGTCATCACCCCCTAATCAAAGGGGATTAGCTAGACATAGCTAAAGAAGAAGAAAAACAGAAATTAAATAACATGAACATAAATAAAACTAAAACTAAATAGAACAGAGGAAGAAGAGTTTTATTCCAAGAGAAAGATTACAGAATAAAACTAAGTGTGTTTTACAATGAATGAGATAAAGTGTATTTATAGCTGATATGACAAAGGCTACTTGGCAAATTCCACAATGTGGGACTAAAGAATTAGCCCAAATAACACATAAGCTAGTGTGAACGGGGTTGTAGAGTAAGAGGCCTTGTAAGTGAGCCAGTGTGAACGCGTGCAGTGCATGAATGAGAAGCCTTGCAAAGGAGCTAATGTGAACGCTACATGAGTGAAATGGTCTGCAATTGAGCCAATGTGAACACAATATGAGTCTTTAGTGAGCCAAATCTACCCAACTGAACTCTATTTGCAACCGTTCTTCAAGCTTTAAACTCTTCAAGCTTTAGTAATTTTAACTTCACTCTTTTTCAGAAAATTCTTCATGCTTTATTCATCAAATGCTCTAAACCATGATTCTTGTCAACAATCTGAAAACACAGCTATAAATACACAATATCAATTATTTAAAAGATAAAATAAGATAAATATGCGGATAAAATATACACATTTACGTGTATATCAAAAGGGAACAACTATTTTCTAATCTAATCGATAGTCTACGCCAAAGGAACGCTATTCAGTGTCAGAACTCAGATACCAGAAATCAGGACTTTCCTTTTCGATAGTGAGTATAGTTATTTTCAGATATGAACTTTAATTTTGACCTTGACATGGTTATAAATCTGAATCTGAGGTTTTGTATATTCCTATCTGTCAGATCTGTTTTTCTGTGACTATTTTGTATCTCTTTCTTCTTTCTGTTCTATAGCCAGGCAACTACGAGCCTGTGCCGAATCTCATAAGAGATAAACGCATAAAAGCTTAATTTGGGAAGAATATTGAATAAGACATATTTGGGCATAATTGATTTGTAACTAATTTGAGGGCACAATGCATGTTGTAATTCTGGACATAAATTTGAGGCATATTACATAAGACGATCTATGACTTGGAAGGAGAGAATTATTGTGACTTAGAACATAAAGAACATAGGTTGTAACTTAGAACATAAGTCTAAGGCATATAATTAGGCATGTTGTATTTAAAACATAAGGTGTATTGAACATATGACATGAGATTTGGGGCGTAAAAATTTAACTATGAACATGTAACTGATTTGGATGCATAGTACAAGTTCTAAATCTGTACATACTATATATATTATAGTCTGTAATTTGAAAAAAAAAAATAGAATTACTTTGCATATGGCTTAGGTGTAAAAAAATCTAAGATTTGATGACTATTAAGTGTGAATACACCTAAATGGGGTTTTTGGATATGTGACATGCATTGTAACCAATGGCCATATTTTTGGCATAATTTATATGTGAATCACGATTTGGGTTTTTTGGAGAATATTCTGAACTATGTAAGTTTAACTAAAATTTGGGACATATGTTATATGGTGAATTATGACGATAATTTGGGCATGTAAGTTTAGGCTTACTTTATGATTAGGCAAGATATGTGAATAGGACTTTAAGAAATGTTTAAGTCTGCTAACACTGTTATCAGCTTAATATGTTAATCTTCTAAAATCTGTTATCTATTTAATCTGTTGAATTGCCTACACTGCTAAATATGTTGAATCGCCTAATCTGCTAATTATGTTAAACTGCCCAATCTACTAAATCTATTGAGTTGCCTAATCTGTTAAATCTGTTGAACCGCCTGAGCTGCTAAATCTGTTAAATCAGTTGAAAAGATGAATAACTGTAATTTGTAGGCTCAATTTAAGATTGAGTAAAACATGTTAATTTGATTAATCTGTTGCGACTTGAAAAGAAGTCAAATCTATTAAATGAACATAAATAGTCTGATATTTTCTGTAATGGAATAAAGTGACTATGACACGAGGTTAGACTCCGTTTGCGGTGGAAGCTTGCCCGGACCCAACCGGCTTAACCAACAACCGCAAACTGTCAGTCTAATGTGGGAGGTCGTAGGCATAACTAAAATATGCTTAGACACGAGGTTAGGTCTGGCTTGTGGCAGAAGTCTGCCCGGAACCGCCCGGCACATCCAGCGGCCACAAGCTAGCGACCTAATGTGAGAGGTCTGTGCATTAATAATTAATTAATGCAAATCTAAGATAAATATGATGTCTAAAACGTGTTGGGTGGATAGGGTTAAACCAACTGGACTAATGAGTTTAATAAACCCGTTTCATGAATCTGTAGGCCTAATACAAAGTTAGACAAATCTGTAAGTCTATTAAAATTGTACATCTGATCCGTTAGTCTGAAAACCTGTTAACTTGATTTTCTGATCTGTGAACTAGTTGACCTAAACTCTGTATGTCTGAAAACTTGTAAACAAGTTAATCTGAAATCTGTTAGTCTGGGGACACAAGGTTAGGAGGGAAAATACTTGTGTCATATGTTGTTTGGGACCCATATTAGTCAGTAACCCTTTCTGGTATCAAAACTATGACCCAACAGTAGGTAGGGTCCGGGCACGCTTACTGAACTAATTAAAAGCGGTTCATTCTGATAATGGCGAGGGGTGTTGATGGTGCGTTCCAACCGGGTCATGTGCATGCATGGATCCCGGTCGGCCTCTGAGGATGTAAGACGCCGTGACATCTGTAAATAGGTCTGTGTCATTCAAAGGTTGCCACTTTAGGGAATGATACACCCTTTTGTGGGGCTGGCACAGGGTATTTATGTATTAGGGAGCCGATCGCGTGGGGTAGGATTTAGGGTACACTTAGTTCTGTCTGTTATGTGGGGTACCGTTTGTTTCTATTGGGTGGTAACACCTGTCTGCTTCTGCGTGGTATCGTCTGTTGGGGTGGTAAAGACCCATTTACTAGTGTACACCTAATTCTAACATTCTGTTTCCGTAAGGATTATTCTGTTTCTGTTCTTGTACCTTCTGTTGGGGTGGTAAAGGCCCATTATTCTGTTTCTGCTTAGACATTAGGGTAACACCTAATCCTGTTATACTAATATTAGTGCAGAGAAGTGAAAAGTAATAGCTTATATCATTCTGTTTCTTCTGTTTAACCTAAGTATATCTGCTACCCCTGTTACTGTTATCTCGCATCCAGTTTTATTTGCATACCATGGTTATTATTATCTGTTCATATGCTGAAAGTCACTGGACTCGCCAGACTTTATGTCTGACCTCGTTTGTTTTCGCCCCTTTTTCTTTCCGTTTTCCCCCAGGTTTCCAAGGAGGGAATACTTTAGCTTGATCCGGATTTCTTCTGCTTGAAGTGCTTGAGGTGCTTAAAGTATGGCTTAACCCCTTATAGCATCTTCTGTGGGGATTATGATTTAAAGTTTTGTACTCTGATGACTTTTGAACAAGACTGATATTTATGTACTTGAGTTTTTGGTAAAGATGTAACCATACTGATTTCTGTTTTTGTCCGCTGTAATAAAGTTATAATTTTTCAAGTACTGTTTATCTGTCTTCTAATATTCTGTTCTGTTTACTAAAACGCTCCACCAAAGTTAAGACATTCCCTTTTTGAGTGACCTTAACGGAGGTGGGGTGTTACACTCCCCCTCCCCAATTATTCGTAGACAGCCGAACACCGAAAAATAGTACTAGCCATGTCCAAACACACCAACTCCAACATTCAACCAAAACAAAAACCCTTCAATGGCTTACCAAGCTAAAGCATAGCATTGTTTCCCTCTAAACAAACTTGGTATGTAGAGGGCGAAAGTTGCAGGGCCAAAACTAGAGGAGGTTGGTTGAGTTGCAAAACCGTCCAAGGATCACAACGTGCACTGAGAACAAAAGGGGATTCCATGATAACGACAATACTTCCTCACCCATGCTAGTCAAAACACTCACTGCAACAGGCAAACGCTCTCAAATGACAATGAAAACTGAAAAGTACCAACGGTAGACCAAACCAAAACCCCTTCACGGGATCTAACAACGCAGACAATATAATTCACCAAGCAGAAGATAAACGATGCTCACTTGGTTACCTTGCGAGACAAATGAATGGACAAGACAAAGAAGGAGATTATGTGGGTGCAGCCGCGAGGACAATCCAACTAGGTACGTCAAGAAGATAGCAAGCTTCAGAAGGGTACACCACATAATAAGTAGGGAAAGGAAATCTGGTAGCCATTGAGGCTCATGGAGGAGAGTAAGTGTAGAATGAAAAGGAAACAGGCAGGATATGGTGTGGGAAGGGCGTTCAGATCCGACAAAGAGATATGTAAAGCTAGGGTTTGAAGATGACACTCCACAAGGATGAAAGCTGTTAGGAGAGGAAGGAGGAGGGATAAGGAGGATGGATCAGATGAAGTACGAAGTTTAACAGAGATTGGGAGAGGAGGTTGTTGTAGCGATAGAAACTGAAGAGAAAAAAGGGAGTCAAATTCCGAATCGTCGTTAATAGAGGCGGCTTCAAACTCTTATCATCTTAAAAAAATAAAAATGATCTAGAAAGTGCTTTTGTTCATGTATGAAATTCATTCCACAAATTTTCTTCAAAAAAATAGTATTTATTATTAATGTAATAATTTCTTCTAACAATAAATTTCATCAAGAAATTATATGTAGCATAAAATTGGAATATAAGCCTTTTACCTTTTATTGAAATTTCTCCTCTCATTGATTTTTCAAATCCTTTCCTATTATTGAATTCTATGTCCTTTGCTATAAGCAAATAATAAGCGTACTTATATGCTTTGAGGCTTTATTTTAGTTTTTAATGGCTTTAACTTTTCAGCTTTTTGCATATGAACTTCAGGTTCCTTACTTGAAAGAATTTGTTTACATCAGGAGTTTTCAATTTCACTTTCAGTCATAAGTCGGTATTGCTATTGAATTTAAACGCTACACCATTATAAATTATACCCATAATTAGTTTGGTATACATAAAAAATCATTTTTAATAGATATTCTATCTTCAGTCTTTCCAAAACAATTACATATGAAAAGTAATAGTATATCGGGAAAGATAAAATTAGATCCACCTCAATATCACCAATAATAATGAAAACAATACAGCATAATCAAAGCTCCATCAAACGGTATATGAAAACTCAAAATTAGATTCAGAAAGGATTAAAAGAACAAAATTAAACACATATTTGTGGTCAAAAAAATAATTAGATTTAAAAAAATTGATCCACTAGAATCTAATATAGATCTATAAAAAATATATAGAAAAATGAATCTAGAGGTTTGAGTGAAGAATTCTTAAGTAGAAAATAATTGCATAACAAATCCATAAATCTGTTAATCAAGGGTTCTTAAACAAAAAATAATTACAGAACCAATTTAGAAACTCATAAATCAAGAATCCTCAAATAAAAGTTACTTACATAACGAATCCATAAACGTAGATATAGAAGATTTCAAAAAAATCTCTAATAGAATCTCATGCTAATAACGTGTTATAAAATAAAATAGAACATACAATAAAAGAAGAGAAGTCATTAGATAGAATCTAAGAGATTAGAGAGAGAGAGAGAGATCTTTTATTTTTATTGATTTAGATCTATCATACAATGTAAACAACCTCTCTAATTTATAGAGTCTATATGACCTATAAATTATAGTAACTTTCACGCTTATTACTTCTACATATTACAACAATAGCTATTTGATTATGCAAAGTCACAAAGCTATTTTACTGTAAATTCTCGATTCTATATTTGTCATTTTTCAAATTAAAAGCTATGGAAAAATCAAATAAGTTAAATTCCTAGCTTAATTTTTTTTCAAAATATGTCAATAGAATCGAGTCAAAATATCAACGATTATATTTTTTTTAAAAAAATTCTAACTGATAGTTATCGTAAATGAACATATGGATTGAATTTGCTATTATTATTCCATTTAAAAGAAATTAAATCAAAGCATTAAATTAATTGTAACGACCCACTATTTAAATAATGGAATTTACCCAAAATAATAGATAGTTACTAGGTTAATAATAGAATCAATCACAGAACACAGATACAGAAATAAAAAACAATTTAGAATCTTGCATAGGAAACAAATAATATATAAGTAATTCATATGTTTACATTTTTCTTCCTTTGAAGTAAAACAATCGGAAATAACGTAAGTTAACAACTACATAGCTAAACTAAGATGATGATATAACTAAAATAGAATAGAGCTTTCTCAATGCCTTCGTCTCCAGAAAGCCCATAACGACCCAGAAATTTAGATGTTTTAAAAATTAGAGTTTTTAAGAATTTAGAATAACCGCGCACGGTATTGGATACATACAATCATTTTTACATACGATTTCAAAATGTATAACGATCAGATAAGTTATTCAAATTTGTTTTATCAACTTATCAGTTCAAACAATTTTGGTCAAATGAAAATTTGACACTATTCGTCGAAATTGTAAATTTGAGATAAGTATTTGAATACGACCTATTAAATAGTTAAGATAAGGTTAGTGAACTTTTAGAATTTATTTAAAAGTTAATTATATTAAAATTCGATATTTTAATATTATTTTAATAGCCTAGGAAATAGAATTTTTAAAGACTGAACGTATTTTAAATTTGTGTTCACACCTTGAACTTGCTATCTCCAAAGCGTGTTTCTTTTGAGGTGTCATGCAATGAAAGCCTCTTGATTTGCTTTCTCCCTTATGCTAGATGAATGACACCTATGTGATCCATGGCAACCAAAATTGCCTATTAATACCAAGTCTCACACCACTTTTCACTTTGCTTTTCCCTTTCCTTTCTTCCTCCAACCCGCCGGCCATGGCCCTCAACCACCACCACCAGCTCCTCCCCTCTCCCCCTCCTCCAAAGTGGACCCCCACCACCTCCATATCTCTAAAATACCCTAAAAACCCATTTTTACCCCTAAAGCCATATACTTTAGCCTCCGTCACCTCAAAATTCACCTCCACCCGCCACCACCTGGCCCCAGCCCCCACGGTAACGCCTTAGCCCCCTACAACCCTAAGGACCCCACCTCCTCGAACCTCGATCCCCGTTCGCCTCAAATCGCTTTCTGTTCGCTCCAAAAAACCAAAAATAGCTCCACTTTATTCGCTCGTATTTCCGAAACTCAAATAGCGTCGAACCTCAATCAAATTTTTTTTGGAAATATTTTGATGATACCGAAAGGCAGCCGAAATCATCCGAAATAGTTAAGACGCTCTTCGATTGATGTTAAGAGTTGTGGAAACCAATGGTGAGAACACTAACCTTTGTTTATAAAGATGTGGTAACTATTAACTCACACTTGTTGGCAAGTTTGGTTAGAAATAAATAATGACTTTTATGTAGTTAGAAATAGTTAATGATGTTTTTGTAGTGATAAATAGTTAAGTGATGGATTACTTGATGTTAAATAGTGAGAACAAATGAATTGAAAATAAGGGCTAGTTAATTATTTACTATTATTGTGAACTCGATTGAGTTATATATTGATGTTTGGTTAATACTATGGGTTAATTCTATGGTTTAATGATGTTAGACATGAAAAAGATTTGATTTTTAAGTGAAGTTGATGTAGAAACTTGAGGTATGACACTTAGAACCGATATAGTTGACATTGGAATTGAATTGAACCTTAAGTGGTCATTAGAAAGAAATTAACTAAGTATTGGTTATTGGATGTTAGTATGAACCCTTTTTGATATGATAGTGATAAATGCTTATGTTGATATGATTGTGTATATTGCGATAAGTATTGGTTATTCGGACCAAACTTTGATATGATTGTGTATATTGCGGTTAATCTGTTGATCGACAAAACAATATATGCGTTAATGGTTTAAGGAATATATGGTATATACCACGATAAGTTGGTTGGATGTTATATTGGTTGTTAACATGTGGTATATAGTTAATAAACTGTTTGAAATAGAATCCTCTTTGATTTTATTTATAATCAAAGTTTGGTCCGAATAGAACTCATCTCGCAGCGGCAGTTTGCAAACTTGACCCGTAACTTCAAACTAACGTACCGGAAGATCCAACCATTGGATCTTCCCGAAATGAAAAACGTTGGGTTCGAAATGAAAAGAGCTTTCAAATGATATGTAGAGTAGTGAAATCCAACAGTAGATCTTAAGATCAGTTCAAACCAAATTTGAATAAAAACATCTCCAATGTAGTTTAGGATCCGAAATGGGATCTGACTGAAATGACTTATTTTTAAATAAATAAAAATAAAGAAAAATTATGATAAATCATAATAAATGATTAAAAATAAATTTGGATTGAATATACTAAGTTTGGAAAATTAAAAGGCTATATTGGGAAAATGAGCCGTTTAAGCAATGTTATTTGTGACGCTTTGTTTTGCGATAGTAATAGAACTCATTTAAATTTTGGATCGATGGTTATGAAAGATGATTCATAAAGAATATGAAATGAAACGTTTAGTTTCAGATAGCAAAAAATATTTGAAAATAAATATTATGAAGATGACAAATGATTTATAAAGGTTGTTTTATAAACAAAGAGAATTTCGATGGCTTAGATCCCAATGTTTAAATGATTTAGAAAGAAACAATACTATGGTTTGAAAGTACTTGTGACTATTATTGCGAAATGATTTATCACTTCGGAAATCTTCATTTTATATAAAAAGGTCATTTCAACATTACAACCATTATAATTGCTTCATATGGATTTGTTTAGGCCGACCTCAAGTTCAATTCATGAAACATAATAGATATGTATTTGTAATTGTTGATGATTTTTATAAACATACTTGGACGACTTTTATGAAAAATAAAAGTGAAACTTTCGATTATTTTAAAACTTTTGTCAAAGAATTCAAAATTTAAAAGGATTAAATGTAGAAAATATAAGAAGTGATCATGGAGGAGAGTTCGAAAAAGGAATATTTGATAAACATTATGAAAAGAAAGGTATTTTCCATAATTTTTCATTTTCTAGAACTCCACAATAAAATGGAGTTGTAGAACAGAAAAACAGAACACTATAGGAATGTGCCAAAACTTTACTAAATGGAAGCACGTTATCTAAACATTTTTGGGCAAAAGCAGTTGCAACAGCCTGTTATGTTTAAATCGTGTGTCTATATGACCTCTTATGGAAAATACTCCTTACGAACTTTTTAATGGTACAAAATCAATTATTTCATATTTTAAAATCTTTGGTTCAAAATGTTTTGTTTTAAACACAAGAGATCGACTTGAAAATTCAATTCAAAAATTGATGAAGGAATATTTCTAGCATATTTGGATCGATGCAAAGCATATCATATTTTTAATAAAAAACAAACAAAATTGAAGAAACCCTTTACGTATCTTTTGACAGAAATTTTAATCAAGATTCATATAATAATACAAATGAATTTTTATATAGTAATTCTAGGTAAGACCAAAACTTTATCCATAATAATAACAATGAAAATATCATTAGTAATAACGTAGACAATGAAAATAATATTCAAGATGAAAATAATATTCAAGATGAAAACACTAGTCATAATACTGGAGAAGATGAAAACATTGTTCATAATACTAGAGAAGATGAAAACATTGTTCATAATAATAATGAATTAAGAACTCCACCCAAAATATTATGGGATCACCTAGTTTAGAATATTATTGGAGATATAACTTCAAATGTAAGAACTATAAATTAATTAAATCTAGTAAGTCACGTTGCTTTTCTTTCTAATATAGAACCCAAAAATGCAAAAGAAGCCTCTACTGGTGATAATTGGATTATAGCTATGCAAGAAGAGCTTAATCAATTTGAATGCAATAAAGTTTGTAAATTAGTTTCTAGACCAAGTGATCAAGTTGTCTTTTGTACGAAATGAGTTTATAAAAACAAAGTTGCCGAAGTATGAAATTCAACTAGAAATAAAGCAAGAGTATGGAAAACATCACCCAAGGCAAATTCCTTTAAAGAAGTCCGTTTTAGAGTAACTTTTCCCTTACCTTCAACCTTCGATGTGAATGAAATACCCACGAAGAATTGTTTATCATTAGTAGCAGCTTTGTAAATTGTAAACATCCACCTGTTCACACATATATGGCGAGTTGTCCCAGTGTCTACAAACCATTCCTTAATTCCATTTTGACATTACTTCGCACTGATCCATATTAGGGACACCATCAGAAACTTTAGCCATGTTTAATTCACATTTGTTTTGCTACGCATTTTCGACATTTTGCTGATTTGTATTCCTTCTTTTCATAGTTATGACATAAGCCCTGAAACTTCTTAGACTTTTTAGTAACATTTGACGTTTTCTTTTGTTGGGTTTATCTGTCTCGACATCATTAGCCTTTGCCATCAAGTTGTAGGAAGTCTTTTTATCTGATTTTCTATTGTCTTATTCCATCCTCAACCCGGTTATCATTTCTTCCATTGTCATCTTTTTGAGTTTGTGCTTTAGATAGTTTTTGAAATCCTTCCATGATGGAGAAAGTTTTTCAATTGCAGCAGCAACTTGGAAAGATTCGTTGAGTGTCATACCATCATTATATTTGTGGATGATGACTTGTAATTCTTGGATCTAACTGATCACAATCTTCCTATCTGTGCAGTTAATGCCCAGCTGTATTCCTTCCTAATATATCCTAAAATTTCAGCTATATTCCGCTATTTTCGCAATAGTTTTTATAGAAGTAATGAATTGAAAAATGATGTTTATACATTATAAAAATTATAAAAGTAGTTTTTTAATTGAAATTTTTGACTTTTACTTTTCAGAATAAAAAAAATACTATGATATTCTATTAGATTTAGTTAAGCTAAATAAAACTTTACATTTATTCACTTATAATTAGTACATGTTTTTATTTAAAATTAAGAATGTAATAATTACAATTAAATTGAATGTTAAATTTTCATTTATTTATATTTATATATATGCAAAAGCATTAAGTACGAGTTTTATATGCCATTTTAGAGTTGTCTGCTATATCCTGCAATTTTCTTACTTTATACCCGCTGCAACATTTTGCAACTTTGCAGCATTGAACCCGCTGAGTGCTTTATCGGCATAACTTCTAAGTAAGCATTTTGAAATCGGGGAATTTTTCTACTATTAACTTCTTTCTTACTTCATCTTCTATCTTGTACTTTTTATCCAAGCCCGTCCACAATTCTTTGGACGTCGATGCAGTAAATATACATTGTATAGACTATTGTCTAGTTCATTGTGGATATAATTTTTCACATAAAGTTAGAGATCTTCTGTACATTCAGGGCATCTGCTTTAGTGGCATCGGGTTACAGGTCTGCAATCTTTAGAGCATCTTCACTTAGGCACTTTGCAGGCGTTATTGTCATCAGAAAGAATATCATCTTTTGGCCATCTCTTAAAATCCACTTTGGTGAACTTCTCTGACCTTTCTCCATGATATAGCACCACCAATGGAATCATTGCTGTAGGCTAGGTCATAGTTTAGTTGATACTTTCTAAGACATTGTCGTCTACAATAGCAGCCAACAATAAATATTGTTTCAAGATTGTTAGAAAATATGAAATATACATCACAAACTGTCACAACTATGTTGTAGAAATTTTTTTGTGAATATTTTGCAAAACTGAACTTAATTATGTTATAGAAAAATTATTTGCAAAGATTTTGCAAAAACCGTTGTAAAAATGTTAGTGAACAAACAATTATAGCACCTTTCAGATTGAGTACCTTTTAGTATATCTGAGTCCCGAATAATTTTTTTTCTTGAAACAATATTGCTTTTTCTATGACATAAAAGGGTGATGAACAATTATTTCTCAAGAAAAAAACGTACCAGCTTTGCAAAATAACGTTGAAATTTTATAGAAGACGACTAACGAAGGAGAAGCAATAAAGAACAAAGTACAAGGAGGAAGGAGAACATAATTCAAAATTATTTAAATTGATGATTATGTTCTCATACATTCGGATTTTAAACGACTGTAATGCTTGAAAATATTGCAATCTTTTTACCAAGTGCCTCTAACCCACCCATTCAGTAGATGCGGATGCCGGTGTGGGTGCAGATACGAATTCAGGTACACATGCTTGCGAGGCCAACCGATAAGATTGGTTTGCTTTTATGTATCTCTTTGTCCCATGGAAACTATAATAGTGTCCTCATCTTGATATATAAACGTATTTATTATTAAATACTAAGATGTGTTACTATTCACGTTTCTAGGCATTTAGTATCGTTTATTTTCAATACATTCACATTTCTCTATCCAATACTCATTCATTTTCAACTGTTGCAACATTGTAATTGTGTGTAGAACACACGTATATCAATCTCATAGTATGGTAAAGCAAGTAAAAACAGGGAGCACACACAAAATATTTATAGTGGTTTGGCAAAATCGGTGTCCACGTCCACTTTATATCTATTGATTTTTTTAGGATTGGAAAGTACAATCGGCTTTTCTTAGTGGAAGAGAAGTAGAGATTATAATATTTTTGTAGTACTTTGAGTGCACAATTGGAAGCTTTCCAGTATACCGAGCATGGGTTGGAAGTGGATAATTCAACCTCTCCTTCCATTTTCGGTAATGGGGTATTTATAGTTGTAGAAGAATGATGAGTTTCGTGCTACGTGGATTTCCTTTTTTGGGGAGCTTGGACATGTGGAGCTCGATCCGGCTGAATAGTTGCGGCGATGGGACCCGGTTTACTGGTGAGTAGTAGTTCTCTCGAGAAATGTGGCTTGCGTGACACTTGAACTATGGTGTATCAAAAGCAGTGTTTTGGTCGGATGTGCTTGACCACTTTAATTGCCTTGAGAATCAGATTTCCTTGGATAAATCATTTGGATATTTCCAAGTAAATCAGATCGATCCAAATTTTAAGGAGAGGTCGACTCGATCGACTGAGAAAGCGATTATGCAGGGAAGAGATATGCTGCTGCTGGAAGGAATCTGGATCGGGCCGAGCCTTGTTTGGACTTTCTAGAGTTAAAGGGCTGTTCGTTGGGGTTGGTTGGTACTGTATAACAAGCCTTGTGCCATTGGGCTTCGATCTATGGAGCCGTGACAGCTTGTGCTAAAAAGTTAGTCAACACTTTGCCCTCCAGAATACATCTTTCTTAGTAAAGGGAGATATGTTCTGGATCTTCTAAAGAACGTTGCATCGGAGTTCAATGTGCATATTAGCTATGGTCAAGCTGAACCATATTAAGGCTAGAAAACTGACGATCCCAATGGTTGTATTAGGGCTAGAAAACGACGATCAGTGTAGATCGTATTAAGGCCAGAAAACCGACGATCACCGAAGATCGTGTTAAAGCCAGGTATATTACGGGATTAGTTGACAGACTTTGTCATAATGTCCAATGCCTGTAAAGGTAGTATGGGCCATTCTCGGTCTAGAGATGGCTGTGAGCTTGATCAGGAAATAGTGGTGAGTATTAACCATACTCGGCCTAAAGAGTTGGCGAGTATAAGTCATATTCGGCTTTGCTTAGTGAGATGGTATAGTCGGTTGTTTCAAGATTTCTAAGGTCGAATCTTAACCATGTTTTCGTAAGTAATCAATAGGTCTGTGCTTTTGAAAATGTATTCTGAAGTTTGGCGAGTGGCAGTTTTCACTCAGCTGAAAGAGGGTGTGAGTATTAGTTATACTCGGCTTACGGAAGTGGCGAGTATTGAGCATACTCGGCTTATGGAGTCTTGATCGTACTCGACTTATGGAGTCGATTGGATATGGTGGCGAGTATCAAGCATACTTAGCTTTTGGATGGTGGGTCTTACTCGGCTCGTGGAGTTGGCTTAGATATGGTGGTAGACATTGACCGCAGCTTAGAGGCGGTGGCTAGCACTGACCATATTTGGATCGGCGATCGTCAATCATGATCGGCTTAGGATCATTTCTAACATACTCTATGCTCGAGAAAGAAACTTTATTGATGCTATAGAGCTATTACCGAAAGATGGAACATAAATTCTAAGTGGGGAGATAACTGAATCCAAAGCATGTCTAGGAGCTAATTCTGTATGTGTGTACTTCAACATACCCACATTATTGAAAGAAAACACTAAAAATACATTTCTTACATCTTTAAGAAATGGAAAAAAATCTAACTCTTACTAATTGATGATGATGCCGCGATTGCTGGGCTCAGGGTCCTTTCCGTTTCTCAAAGCTTGAGGACCGACCTGAGGAGCTGGGGCAGAAGATTGTAGCGGCACGACCTGTGTAGGTTTCTTGACAAACTAGAGCAGTTCTCCACGCCTGACCCTATCCTCAACGAGATTTCGCAAGTACTTGCATTAACTGGTGTCGTGGCCTGCCATGCTGTGGCACATGTAGTGCTTTCCAGAGTTGAGTTCCTTTTGGGTCATCTCCCTTCGAGGAGGTTTTGGGAAGGTAAAGTTCCTCGCATGTCCAGGTAGATGTCGAGTAGGGAGAAGTTGAGCTCAGTGTATTGATCATACTTGTTCTCTCTCCAGGGTCGCACGTTGTGGTCGTTCTGTTCCGAGACTTTTCTTGAGACTTTCCCTTTGCTCTGGCCATTGGCGTTGGATGGACCTCCGTCCTTGGTGGCAAGCACCTCGAAGCTTTCCATCTCGATGCTAGTGTCCTCTTGTCGGAGGAATCGGTCTGCTTCGGCATAGAAGTCGTCGATGTCTTTGAGGGGATCCCTGGTTAAAGAGATTCTGAATTCTGATCGGTTCTGAACACCTGTAATGATAGCCATAAGCACCATCGACGGCTCGGGTCAATCGGCTGATCGTTCTAGGAAGAATCGGAGAGTCTCACCAGGTCTCTTTTTTATGGTGGTAAGGAACATGACGCTCTTTGATTAGGAGATGTGGACTCTAAGTTCCTCGATGAAGCGGGTTACCAACATATTTCAGTTGTTGATCGACTCAGTTGTTAGCTATCGGAACCACATTCCACCTATGTCGGTGAGGAAGAGAGGGAAGCACTTGGCCATGAAGTTGGTTGATGCAGAAAGCGCTTCCATGTGGCACATGTATCGCATGAGAAGAACGGTCGGGTCGGTTCGGCCATTGTAGGGCTCTATGGCCGGAAAGTTGAAGTATGGAGGATTTCAGAACACTACAAGAAAACACTGATTTAGCGTCAAAAATTTAGAAGCGGAAATTTCCGTCCCTAATTTGCAACGGATTTCCATGTGATCTGCAAGGGATAGATTTTTGTTTTTTCAACTCTTTTTTCTTTTATTTATTACCGTCGTCTTCTGTCATCCATTAGTAAGCCGTTGCAAATTGCGTCAAATCACCAACAAAAAATTTCTGCTGTTATTTTCCGCTGCAAATCCGGGCAGAATACCGACGAATATTTATAGAAACTATTTTGCGGCAGAAATCTGAAAGATTTGCAAGTGATTTTTTTTAAGGTATACAGAGGGCAATCCACATCCTCACACCACTGTTAATTTGAGCCATTGAGATCGAACTATCCAACTGTTGTAATTGGTCATCCGCATCAAATTGGAAAACCAGCAAATCTATTAAACATAGCTCTGAAACGTGTTGCTCCTTTTTTTCTCTTCACCCTTCTTCCTCACTTCCCACACTCACTTTCCCTTTTGGAAAACCAACCGATACCAAATCCTTAATCTACGTCCTTTAAGATCTTTCCTCCTATCAATGGCGCATAAATAACCGAGCTTCTCAAATCTGGAGCCGATAACGTCCAAACTAATCCCTCTACGTTCTCTTTTACTCTGATTTATCTCTTCAATATTTTTGCCTCAACAAATAACTGCTATTATTTCATTTACCGTGCCTCCCTAAATAGTTCCTCTCTAATTTTCAATAAGGAATCTAATTTCACCGATGACCCACTGTAGGCAATGGTTGGCCAACGAAGCGAAGTTTATCTCTTAAATCCTACCGTCAATCATGGTGACGAGGTATTAATTTTTCTTAATTTTGTCTTACCACTCATTATTATTTATATCTTTGTTCGTACGATTGCAAGTACGACCACCGTTTGTTGATTTTGTGTTAAATGGATACCAATCAGAAAGGAAAAAAGGACCTGCTGGTGAATTGTAAACATTATTTTTGGTTTTAACATGTTACAGAGTATAAATGATGCAGTAACACCTTTACAAATAATAGGTGGATAGGCCCAGATTGTTCAGGTTTTATCTGCGGTATAATTATATCATATTGTAGGTCATCCAATATATTTTTGGAAGTTGATTTTCTTTGCTTATGTCCTCAGATAATGGTAAAATACCAAGAGAAAGTTACTGCAAAATCTGGTGAGTATTGGCAAGTTGCTACATTACTAGATCGTATTGCTAGTTTAGAATACTTCTTGAGCATATTCATATTTAATTTGTGCAACCAGTATATGTAGCTTGAGGACTATTCCATTCATTTGCCATTTAGTTTGAGTTAGATAATTAAACAGGTGACAGTCTTAGTTGTACTTTACCAGTTGAGTCAGCTCTAAGCATATTATATCTGACACTACAAACTTCAAACGTATGATTGATACAATTATTGGGTAATTTGTGCAGTTCATGCTTAACACACATTGTGAGTCATTTCTGTCATTGTCATTTGTTTTAAAATAGCTTTTTACACGTATTTAAGCTACTCATACATGATCATAAATCATTTGTGTCTTATTATAGAATTTCATGAATGAGAGCAACCTACAATTTGAAACACAATGGATGCTCCATTTGTGGGATTATCATTTTATTCTTTTGTAATAAGCTGGATATGTTAATGTTAAAGGTCCTAACTTAGTAAATTCTTACATGTTATTAGTTACTGCATGTGAATCTTTATTTCTTTCTTATGCACTCAAAATATCAATTTACAAATGCCTTATCTGAGTTGTCCCTCCTTTTTGATATCATGACCTTTTATTCGCATTATCTGGAATCTCAAAGAAAACACTTTTCATTTCTGAAAGCAGCTTTCCACACATCAATTAGTAAAAAAAAATCAATAATTTTATTCTTTCACGGGGTGTTGTGTGGTTACCTTTGACTTTATGATTTAACATGATTGTTAATCTTAAATTCACGACTGCTTAAGATGTGTTTTCAGAGTAATCTCGCCAAAGAGTCAAACGCCAAAGCAATTGCTGAGTATAATTCTTATTGCTTGAGCAATTCGCTAGATTCACTCGACAATTGAGTGAAGGGTGATTTACCAATAATAATGTAATTGATTTGTTTTAGCAATTAGTGGGTCCGTAGTTGTTTTGTGTGAATGTAAGTGGGGCCCATCAGCTTATTGTGGAGCAGTTTTCCAAGTATGTCAATTATTGTATTTATTTGATTGAAATGGCCCATTAAAAATGAACTAATAGTCAAAAATTTGGTTTATAGCCGACTTTGACTAATGGGTGCAATTAGGTGATTTTTCCGTCAAAATTGTCGAGTTATTTAAATCAATTATTACAAGCTTTCATATGTGACAACGTTGCTAACTTATTCTCCTAACTTATTATCAGGAACCATGTGTTATATGCTTAGGTCAATTTAGATGGACAATATCTTATTCCCTAGGAATGAAGGAGGTGCATTGCGGTGGTTACTTGGAAAAAATGTAACCAGCATAGTTCTTACAAATGTTGGCACTGAAGATGGATTTGTTGGAATTGCAGCATCATCTCTTGCCAGAATAATCCCGGTCAGTTTATAAGGAAAACTAATTTTGAATGCTTAATATTAACATCAAGTGTTTTTAAATAACATCATTGTTTCAAAAATAACAATAATAGTGATAATAATAAGAGGCATAATAATATGTCCGTCTGTCTTGGAATTGAATTCCAGACATGGTCTTTGGAAATATTATTTGTTTCTGGGTGTAAGTCTTGTTCACAATGAAAATCCTTCCAAACCCTTACATTTTGAAAATTTTCTACACTAGATTCCATTATACGCAAACAAAGCGTTTGTAGGATTGGAGGGCTGTGCACGCGCACACATGCACATGCAAATTTGTTTTCCATAGGCTTTTGTTTGATTTTCCTACGCTTGTATATTAAAAACTATCACATTTTTAATTCATAGTTTTATTAAAGGTACAAAATTGCATTTGTTAATTGATTATATTAATAGATAACGCGTTGATCATAGCTTTTTCTATTTAATATAATCATATTGTTCTTTTCTATTTATTTTCTAGATTGATCTAGCAAACATTGGTGGATAACTTCTCATCCAAGTAGATCCTTTTTAACGTTAGCTTTGTATGTATTACTTCGCTAGTTATTTGTAGCACTCTTTTTTTTGCTTGCATCACATTAATTTAGCTATTGTTATATAAATAAAAATAGCGATAAATCGTTATTAAATACTATTAACGACATGAAATGGTTTTAAACTATATATATGCGAGAATCGTTTGAAAAGACCGAGTTCAATCTCATTTCAAATGATTATACGACGATATAATCGAAAATATCAAAGGCGGCGATTGAAGACCGACGATCTTCACATCGAATGGATAACTACTGATGCCCGACATTGGTTAGCTACAAATAAAGGGTTAAAGTGGTAGTTGTCCAGACGTACTTGTTGATTGTCCAGATATGCGAGCACCTCTCTTCCGTATTGGACATACGGGACGAGGAATAAGGTGTCTCCGGTTTCGTTCAGACCAAAACGGACTTGTAAATGGATGTGTGTCCGACATTGAATTTCATTCCATGTAAATTAAATTGGTTTCTATTTAATATATATATCTGTGGTGGCGGAGAATTTATTCTCTTGCTTAACACCCTTCTTTGAGACGCATGATCTCAAAGGTTATATATTGGTAGTTATCGATCGCAT
The DNA here is from genome assembly GCA_030737875.1 of Allium sativum. Taxonomy (NCBI): domain Eukaryota; kingdom Viridiplantae; phylum Streptophyta; class Magnoliopsida; order Asparagales; family Amaryllidaceae; genus Allium; species Allium sativum. Next base: position 1,016,538,508 of record CM060913.1, read on the forward strand.
GGCGTGAATTGTCAATGTGACATGCCAAGATGCAATTGATCGAGGTTTTTGTTGAAAAATAGAGCCTTGTGGATGATGATAAAAGCATAGCCTATTTCGGCATAGCTTTGTGTATTACGTTACCTCACGAGCCTCACACCCCGGTAGAGTCAGAAACGGGACAAGGGAACGCAGGGAGTGCACACGTTTCTTTCTAGCTAGATGTGGTATCAGAATTTTGCAAGCCCTGGCATTTTACTTATGTGGTTGATGGAATGAGGCGCCTCAGATTTGTTGGTCGATCGTGACCATTTTATAGGTCTAATAGGATCGGCAAGCGTGTGTTCAGGCATAACTAATCCACTAATGTTATTTGTGGACCGACCCTGCAGGATCCATGGGTTGCCCGTAGGTGTGATCTTGAGACATTGCTAGAGTGTCTCGAATCAGTTAGGAGATCGTCCCTATCCTTGACGCGTGATGGAACTCCAATCTCCAATATGACATTACGGTTTTGATTGTAAACCTATATATGGCGACATAGTATATGATAACTATGCCGTCTATGATTGATACATTTACTTTGAAGTATTTTAATAATGATTAGACAATAATAATAATATTAAACATTATTTCCCATGTATCAAGCATTTTTTATCATTATAAGATAAAAATCTATCCTCCGGTTTGCGTTGCATTGTGTGATGGGACTTGAGTCTTATAATGATTTCATTTTCTAAAAAGCATTGCGTTGTCTTTAAATAAAATTTATTAAACATATGCATTGGCAATCCAATAGAGTAAACCCGTTCCGCGTTAGCGGCGTGGTCCTGTGATTAGCCATATTATTAGTTAAGAAAGATTTCTCATACCAGTCCCATGATTGACTCGTAGTTTGTTTCACTTTGCAAACTCGGGTGCCCTCTTTCCACATGGGCAGCCAAATGACAGGTTTAGGTATGGACACATTCTGGACTGGAGCTTGCTTACGAAGAGGAAGAAGAACATTTCCCTTTTTACCTTTTTATTGTTTCTTGATACATTTAGACATTATTGATCATTGATGTATTTGGTGGAGATTGAGACTTATTTCTTTCCTTGTTGAGACTTCTATTTTGTTTAGTGCATCATGTAACTGCGAACTCTGATGTCTTTGATGTTATGTTGTGATGACATTTCCATTTCCGCTGCAATGATTTATGTGTTATGCTATTATCTGAGATCTGTTATTGTTGTAATTATGTTATACTCCTATGATTATCCTTACTTTCGTGCCACAGAAGTTTGGGGTTGTCACACCGGCGGAGGGAGGAGGCGGCGCAGGGGAGGTGTGGCTGCCACTTTTGCGGGAGGAGCCATTAAAAGAAAAAGAGGAAGAAAGAAGAGGAAGGGAGAAGTGAAGGAGAGAAATGGAGAAAGGGGTTTTAAGTAGGAATTTTATCGCCAACTCGATCCGATTGCCCCACTGCAAACAATATCCGTTTTCCATGAAATTTTGGCACATGATAATATACGGAATTACTAATCCAATGAATCAAGTTTCGTCGAATTCCGAGTTCGTTGACCTTACGTTTAATTTCTCAATTATGCTCAAATTAGTTTCAAAAATGCGATTTTGGCATACATTTTCTTCTTGTACGCCCACACGCTAACTCAAAAAATTATAAAATTTTAGATTCTACCATTATTTGATGATACGAATCCAAAAAAAAAGTGAAATCGAATTCTGAGATCATCTCAAAAGTTTGATTATTAACAAATACTGCTTGGAACGACCACCGCAAAATTTTAAATATTAATTAGCTAAGCCTCAGATGCTGTGCCGTTAAAGCGCTTAGCAGATCCAATGCGGTAGAGGTATAAAAAGATGCAGTGGGGATATACCGAGGAAATAGCAGGATATAGCAGATGAGCCTAAATAGCATATAAAACTCATATTTAATGCTTTTACAAATATAAAAATGATAAATAAACTGAAAATTAACATTTAACTTAATTATAATTAGTGCTTTCTTAACTTTAAAAAAAAAAGCATAATACAATATATGAAAATAATTGTAAACTAGTTTGATTGTATTTAATGGAATATTGTAGTGTTTTATATTCAGAAAAATATATGTTAAAAAATTATATCAAAAAGCTAATTTTATAAAATTTATAATGTATAAAATGTCATTTTAAAATTCATTTTTATAATAGAAGATATAGCGGAAATAGCGGAATATAGCCGAAATAATGGGATACATCAGGAATATCGGAATATAGCGGGAATTAAAACGGGGGTCCATTTGGCACATGTCTCTATTTTAGGTTTTAAATTAGGTTCAGGTCCGGTCCAACTTTTCATGTAAATTAGGTTCCTATTTTTTTAAAATTCATTAAAAAAATATAAAAAAATAATGTAAATTCAGTATTAAATAAAAAAACGTACACACCATAAAAATCACGTGTTAAAACAATCGAAAACCACGTCAAAACCCAAAAATACGAACGACGTGTGAAACACCAGGTTTTTGCATCAAAACATGCACCTATTCGTAAATAGTTGCATACATTCATACTTATATTTCAGTATTGCGCCAACCTGCAGTATAAATGCATACATGTATGTAGTTAAACAACAATATATGCATCGGTTGATGCATATATTCAAATTTGGCCTGTTTTTTCAAACATTCACGGTTTTCAGGCATTGTTGCATTCATTCATGCAATTATACAAAATACATGCATACATTCATGCGCATATTCAGAAGCCGTCGTCCCTTTTAAATTTGTTGCACACATACATGCATATATACAGAATAGTTGCATTCATGTATGCAACTATTCGTAACACCTGAATTTCAGTTCAACTTTGTATGCATACATGTATGCAACTATTACAAATATATGCATGCATGTATGCGTATATTGGTCTAGATTTTCAACAGAAAACATTATATCAATATATGCATGTAGAGCATTTCTTTTAAAGGACAAACTTAGAAAATTCTTTAGTCAAAAGTATGCTAAATTTGGTTTTTAGGCAAAAGTCCACATTTTAGTGCAAATGTGGAATTTAGGGGGCCCACTGTCATTTTCATTTTGCACTAAAATGCGGACTTTTGGCTAAAAAACTAACTTTCCATACTTTTGACTAAATTTGGCATTTTCCCTATTTTCCACATGCATGTATGTATACTACTATTGGCAATAGTTGCATAGAAGTATGCAACTTTTTTTTTTGTGGACTCCCGTGGATGTTTCCTAAATTTAAAATTCCTTTTTGTTTACCTGAGACCGCCGTTTTTTTGGTCAAAAAAGGCAAAAGGTGGAAGTGGTTAGAAGAATAGGCGGAAGTGGCAAAAAGTTTGGGCTGCAGCATAAAAAAAGAGGGTGGGTTTACATATAAACTTTAAGAGGGATGTGGCGTCCATTTTAAAGTTAAATAGGGACTCTAACCTAACTTCCACTTAAAACGAAAAGGCTATTTCAGAGGCTATTTAGAAATAGCGTAGCGGTAGAAACCCGTTACACGATATAGTGGAGATATTGCGAGGTAACAGCGGAGCATAAACCGTACAGCTCAGATGTCAAAATGGAAATATTGCGAGGTAACAGCGGAGCATAAACTGTACAGCTCAGATGTTAAAAAAATAGCCATCTGTAGTCCATCACATACGGACATTTGCCGATATGTGTTTAATGCGTATGGGTTTCAAATGATATGTTATACCGCCATAAATTTTATATCCTACCCAATGTTTAGTCACCATCATATAAATAACAATACATGCAAACGTACATAGAAGGGAAAGTCTATCCCACCCAAGGAAAGAAATAATGTGCAGTCCCATGTATTAGCTCATGTAACCTATATATATTCCATCTGAAAACCCTAGGTTGCGTCAAATGTTTCACTTGCATGGTCAACGCATAAATTGGCCGCCACCATCAGAATGAACAGCTACTTGATTCTATTCTTCTTCCACAAATAACTTATAATTCGTCCAATAATTTCATGAACTCCAAACAACAATATGGCTCAGCACCTCGAGACCCTGAGACTGACCGATTATGATTGGAATTGGCTAACTCTGTTGATCTTAATCGTGGCTAGAATGGGCGGTTTTCGAAGTCGAATCAAGAGGGAATGGGTCAACCGAGTGGTGAGCAATTCTGGGTGGGGGTCAAGCATGAGGCGGCGCATCTAGTGGTGGGTTTGGATTGACGAACGACAAATGGAAGGTGGAGCGGCGAACGTGAGGACTGAGGAGGTAATGTGGTTTGGGAACCGTCAAAGGATCAGGGGAAGTTAGGAATAAAAATAAAGGGATGATGCTGGTTGGACCGAAGAATAATCGGTCTATTTGTGCGAATTTTACATATATAGTTTTGAAATATAATTTTTATTTAAAATAGCGTAGTTTTATAAAAAATAAAAATATACATTGTCATTAGAAATAAAAATATACATTGTTTTTAGAAATAAAAGTAACATTGGTTTAAAAATATACATTGTTTTTAGAAAAATATATCATTGTTTTAAAATAGAAAATTAGCATGGTTTTAAAATAGAATTGTAAATAAAAATGTAATTTTTATAATATAAACATCGTATTAAAAATGGGATTTTTAAAATATATTTAGCATTGTAACTTATAAATCTCTGATATTTGGTAAATGTGTAATATTTTTTCATACTCTTTATATTCTTGTATTCTGATGAAATTATTGTAATAAACAATGAAATGTTCTTCTGTTTGTGTTTAGATGTGCTTTGTTTTTAAAGCAATCCGTGCTTTTATTCACGGGGAAATTCGGGTCGAAGAAAAAATGGGTTCCACCCCCTACTTTTGAGACGCAATTTATGGTGTCCTACCCATTTATTTTACATTCGCACAAATTGACATAATTTTTTTCGGTTCATTTAGCATTTTTGAAAATAAAGTGGGGCAGTTTTTTTTGTGTACAGTAGCAAGCAAATGGAGTTCGGCTTGTTTTGCGGTGGACAATGTAAAATAAAATAAAATAAAACAAGGAAAGGAAAAGCTGGGCGTTGATTGTGTACAGAAGAGAACGAAGGTATCTGGAGACTGGAAACATATTGGCCGTTAAAACAAGTAATGAAATTAGTTTAAAATCTTAATTATAATTAAGGATTTGATAAACTAAATTAATAATATCATTTGTAAATGTTATAACAGCTGCGTGATGCGTAGTAATCTATTACCTAAAGGACTTTGCTAGAACGACCGGAAATAATTTTATACGGGTGACGTGGAAAGAAATCAAACGGTGGATATTAGATGATGGAAACTATAATTCAGGAGAAAAAATAGGGATGGTCCACTTTCTATTTCTACATCGGTGTTTTTCACCGCTTTTTTGGCCGGTTGAAATAGCATTTTCGTTACCTAAATTGTAAAACAGGTTCCTACTCCCCTTTACGTGGACATCCTCCAAAAGCTCTATTTCAAAATAGAGCACTTTCCGTGTAATGACTTTAGTTTAAAACTTTACCACTAACCATCCACAGAATACACGATCTCCTATCAAAACCGCTTATATTAGAACTACCTTCCTTCTGTCGTTGTCTTCTTCTAATCTTCTTCACTGCCAATTCCTCCATCGTTTTCCTCTTTCTCAACAACCAGAATTTCTAATTTTCTACCAATCCGTTGCATCCTGACCAATATCTACCAACTTCCCCTTCCAAATATCTAATTATCCCTAATTATCGATCGCATGTTAAACCAAATACACGAAAACTTTCACCCCAACGATCGATCCCTAAACACTATTTTGTAACTCAGTTATTCGGTTCCTCTTCTGCTCAGTGTTATATCCGATGGCTACCAAAATCAGATTCTGACTGCTGCCAAATTTGAATCATCGTAGGTAACAAAATTTCCTTTACATTTTCTTACTTGTTTGCTAGAGCGTTCATATATGTTCTGCAACCTTGGTATCTTGAATTCAACTCGGCCATGTCAAATTTATGTTTGTTCTTATCATCATTACATTAACTTTCCCAAATTAAGGGTGCGTTTGGTTTGTTATTTTCGGTTCGTTTTCGGTTTTCGATTTTGAAAAACAATGAAAACGTGTTTGCTTTATCATTTTCAAAAATTCATTTTGAAAAATGGATTATTTTTCAAAATGGGCTAAACAAAGAAAACTAAAAATAGTTTTTATTCATTTTCCGCATTTTCAAGCCCAACAGAAAATTCTGAAAACCCAAAAGCCCAAAAACAAGGCGAACACGTTAAAAACACCTGATCTATTTTCAGGCCGCACTATCTCTCTTCTCCGATTTTAGGCGATAATCACGAATTTAGGTAAAATCGCATTTTTTTCTGTTTCTCTCGTTCCTCCTTTAATTCAATTTCACTAGTTCATCAATTGTTTTTATTTGACAGTCTCTCCTTCTCTTCGGCAGGAGTTAGGGTTTTATCTTGTATTCAGCTACTTCGGTTTCAACCGCTACAAGGTAAAATCGTATCCTTTTTTGTTTTAATGGCTATGAATCCCTTTTGCAATGAAAACGTATTGATTTAGGGACCACTGCTCACTATTTTCTTCTCAACATTACATCATACTGTAACTTCTCTCAACCTGCAGTTGGATTTAACTGCTATGGATGTTTTATTTTTAATTGCGGTATGTTATCTATGTGGTTACTGCTAAGTTAACAACTACATAGTGCTTAGTTATGGGTGATTAATTTTTCAGTTTTTTTACATATTTAACAAGGATAATATTATTATATCTATGTATCTGTATATTACTTTTGAGTGATTTTCTGCTAATCAATTAGTGATCTGTATACAAATTGTAGAAAGATGGATTTTCTAAGGAAGAGCAAAAATATTCTATTTTGTATATGGATTTGATTATTAAATTCTTTAATACTATAAAATATTCTAAGGAAGAGCAACAATAGTAATTCTATTTTTTTGCTATGGTCCTCATTGTTCAGTCGAGTCTGTTCACATCTTAGTGCATTTACTTGTTGTACCTGCCTGGAACCCTGATATTGTATGCATGTACATCCTTGTTGCCAGTTGCATTTGAATTTGGCATGCACTTATACTTTTGGCCTGCTTGTAGTGCATTGACCTTGAATTTGCATGACTGTTATTTCACCTTGTTGTTAAATGAGTAGCTACTGCTGTATCGCCTTCTTTGACATGTTGATGTTTCCTTGCACATACACTTCATCCTTGCTCAATACATAAAATAGTGTACCATTCTTATGCGTGCCTTCACTATTTGTGAACCCTTATGTGTGCACTTATGAATCTGAATTAACAATAGGATGCTATAGCGCAGTAAACTATTTTTGTGTGCATCTCCAATACGTTATCCTTTTGCTTCTTTGTTTAAAATATTTTTGTGTGCATCTCCAATATTTTTGTGTACATCATGTCAGCAAAAGGATAATGTGTGCACTTTGCTTCTTTGTTCTGGTGATTTGTTTCTGTAAGTGAGATCATCTTCATTTTCAAAATAAATAATAAATAGATAAATGAAGAGGTTCAATCCATTTCTCTGTTGATTGACTGCAAACTATCCATTGGTTAAAATTGTACATTTCATTTCACATTTTTGTTTGCTGTTGTATTTTTTTCCAGTCCATTTCTCTGTTGTTCACGTCACTCACTTTCATTTCATCTAAGCTGCATTTCCAGTCCATTTCTCTGTTGTTCACGTCACTCACTTTCACTTTCAGTTTTTAACTCAAATGCAGGGGTAATGACCAAATTGCCATGAAGTTAAAAGAAGTTTTGATGGCATTTACCAACTTGTTTATATAGGATTCTATACCAACTCATTAGGTTTATATACAATACTTGAGAAAAGTCTTCAGAATTAAAATGAATTATTGGAGACTGTAGGATATGATAATAAATTTCAAAAATTGGCTTGCAAAGTGATACAAAACTGCACGCCATTCGTATTTGAATTTAAACTTAAGGCCCACCCAATTGCATATGAGATCTCTTTTCTTTTTTCCTCCGAAATAGAGCAATGTGTTTTTACATTATTGTTTCCATTGTCATCAAGAAAATAATTTCTGTATTTACTGGAGCAATTGCGTTGGTAATAAATTAAAGTTTGTAGGCCCTAAATTCTAAGGGTCAAGAAGATTTTTATGCCTTTACATTTGAGAAAATTTAAACCCTTATCAAGCAGGATGCAGCAAAGAACATGACATATGTCAGTTCTGTAATATTGAACGTTAAAAATATCAGTCATAAGAGTTAGTCAAATTAAAGTTAGCTAGCTATTTTGTGATGGTGATACTTTTTGAATATGATGAAATTTATCGAGACTTCGATGATTATTCAGTGAATGCGATATCTTCTTGTTACTATCGTACAATCAATGATGAGACTATAATTTAGTAGTGTTTAATAGTGAAGGAGCGAGGTGGAGAACAGAATGAATCCCTAATTGCAACAGACTATATATTTTTGTTCCTTTTTTGTACCAAAATCTTTACAGTGAATATCATTATTTCCGTAAATAATTTTGTCATGTTCAGAATTTGCAAAATATCTGCCGGAGTTTGTACCAAATCGTTTAGGTTGGTGAAACGGAAGTTTCAAAATGAATATTTTTCTATAAAGTCATTTCTTATCAAGACTTATGCTCAGAATTTCAAGTTTTCACTTGTAGTTTGTACATGGTAACCTTTTGTATTGGTTAGTAGGTGAAAAGTTGAAGAATAAAAGTCTGACATAATAAAATTACCTGCATATTTTACTGTTTTCTACTGTGGATTTCAGTTGTCATTTTAGAAACTATCGCAAGTGGTTTTTGTTAGGTAACAATGGTAAACAAAACAAAATTTTGCTCGGTAACACACTCAACTATAAAATTAACTTGGATGCTAAATATTGACTGTATATTTGTTGGATGGTCAACGGATATTTTGGGATAAACTATTTATGGCTGGCCAGACAACAAATATTGTAGGATTAATTGTTATATTATATAACAATCCTATGCAACTATTTGAAGTGTAATGCATTGAACAAAATCTGGTCATTTAGTGACTTCATATGAAAAAAATATGGTCATTTGCTTTGCATTTATTTTGGTTAACGAACATTTCTTATGGACATAAATACATTTGAATACATTTGTATTAATGTATTGGAATTTATAAGTTTTATAAATTTGCATACATTAATTTTATAACTCAACATGTATTAATATATTGAATGCATTAATACATTTTTATGGACAAATGCACTGCTGTTTTGTATTAATGTAATGATTTTTTAAATGTATTCAAAATAAATGCACAACAAAATAAATCCATATAAATTTTATAACTCCAATACAGCAAAATAAACGCACTGCTGTTTTGTTCAGTTGCTTCTGAAAGCAATTCCTACTTACTGCTTAAGTTTACACTTTTCTGTTGTCCCAATACGATTATACATATAAATTAATGTAATAATTGCCACTTAGCTCATACTTGTTCTATTATCTGTTTTTCTACAATTTAATGTTTAGTCAAATTTGTTCCACAAATCAAATATTTATTATTATTATTTAGTTCTTTTACATTGAAGCAACATTATGTTTAATGTTCGAAAGGTAACAGTGAGTACAGTAGAGAAATGAACACATTTCATTTTTCTTTTAACTAAGATTGAACAGAATGGATAAGAAAAAATTATCAATTTACTGTTTAGTCAAATTGAACAGAATAGATAACTAAAATATGAACAGAATTGAACACATTTCATTTTTCTTTTTAAAAATATATATACACACTCTAAAGTTGGAGCTTACTGAGTACTAGAAGTCTTCTTCCTTGACCTGGGAGTATGCATGTGAAGTTTTGTATTGGGTTTGTTAAGTTATCACTCATGAATGTGTGATCTGTCACAAATTTTGAGCTGGATTAGGTTGCCTGAATGAATTATACATGTGTATTTATATATTTTAGTTGAGGCTTTAGTTAGAAACTTGTTGCATGTATATGGTCTTGATTATGCAAATTTGGTTAGGCTCTAACTTAAGATTGTTTGTGGTCCTTTAGTTGAGTTTCTTTTCTTCCTGCAACTTGAATGTTGCAAGTCGGTGCTGGTGCATGTGCCTTATGACCATGCTGCAATGGTTTGTGCACTTGCATTGTATGCATCCAGGAGGTTGTGCCCGGTTTGTTTTGGGCTGCGAGCCATTCTTGTTTATGTTGTATGAGTGGACATTCAATGGCCTTGCTGTTGTTCATGTCTTTTGAATTTCCTGTGTCAACAATTTGTAAGGTCGGTTTACTTGTGTACTAGTTCCACTAGGAGGTTCATTTGAATTTGTATTGAAACTATCTAGTCCTAGATTGTTGTTATCATCTATCTGAAATGCTGCATTTCCTCACCTCTTGTAAATTAATTGTGTTGGCTAACCTTTCTTTTGCACTGTCTGAAATGATTTTCTTGAATGTTATTTAATTTAAATTATTGTCTGTTGCATGAAAGAATTTGGAGTATTGGTCTCTGTTTCTAAACCAATCCACTTTTGGTTTTTGCATATTTTCTGTATAACTGTCATTTTGAGTTTGCTACTAAAGCAGTCTGTCTGCAATAGATTTTTTTTAAGAAAACCCTGTCATTTTAAGTTTGTTATTAAAGCAGTTTATAGTTCAGGTACAATTTTATTTCTATTTCAATTTCGAAATTCATTCCATCTTTATTTCACTAACATATTTGAATAGTTAAGGTACTCTTATTTTTATTTACTTTTATTTTTGATTCAGTAGATGTCTGACTTTTGTACTATCGATTGCAGATGTGACTTGGAAGACATCAAAAGCGCGTTGATTACAAAATTTGTGGCTGATATAAATATCATATTGTTATGAATGATGCTTGAGTTCTCTTTCAACTTTTTCTTTATCTAGCTTATCTCTTATATCATATATTTGAAACCGTATTATGAACTTTTTTATTGTAATTTTATTCATGACAATTTGACCTCATGTAGTTTAAAATATTGTATTCTCTTTAATGTTTAATCATCGTGTTTAGAATTCAGCTTATAATCTTTCATCTATTATCAATTTTTAAATAGCAGCTCGATATATTCAAAGTTGTTTTTATTCAAATTCTTTATGTTTGAATTTTTCGTTTTGTTTTCTGATTGATTTACAACATGCAATATGTTCATGTAAATATGAAAAATGAATAGTATATATTATTAGGGCGACTATTTGAACATAAATTAGATACAATAAGTGACAAAAGTGATCTAGGTCGTTGAATCGTTTTGGCTTTATATGAAAGAGTTGAATTCATGGGGTGATCGAATGGTGAATATTTGTTGTATCATCAATTATATCTATATTTTGTGTCTAAATAAACTTTCCTATATTATATATTACGTATTATACTTTAAATGTAAAATTTATTTGAATTGCCAAAACGAAAACTCAAAATTTCAAAACTGTATTTCAAACCAAACACATTTTTTAATTTTTAGTTTTGAAAATTTGTTTTCGAAAAAAAGATACCCAAACACATTTTGAGAAATAGTGAAAATATTCAAAATGGAAAATTGAAAACAACCACGAAAATTCAAAATTGAAAACTCAAAACGTAAACCAAACGCACCCTAAGGTTTCCACCTTCAAATTTGTGATACAAATGCTTTTTATTGTATTTAAATAGTGTGTATGTCTAAACATGGCTTATATGTTGTTGACGAATTCCATACTGAGAATCAACACACAAAAAGGATTACATTAGTTAATAAAAAAATCCGCAAACCTAATTTTTGTCTACGGTGGCATTTCGGACAATGGAGAGTGCAACCAGCTTATTGATATTCAATTACACACTGGATTTCACGTTTCTTACCTACTACTTATTTTTTGGACTATGGTTTACATATTGCCTTCAGTTGGGGTTTTGTTCATAATAACAGGTGATAATATATCTACTAATTGATAGTTGTTCTTCTCACTGATTTCTTTAGATTACTGGTACTTTTATTTCAATTGATGGTTTACATTTTCTTACCAATGGTTCACTCATGTCATTTACATGGAATGCTGAAATACTGTAGAGTAACAAAGTTCACTTTTTTCCCATACAGGATTGACATGGATGGTAACTCTGCTTCACAGATCCACGTTTGATCGCAATAGAGAGTTTCATGTGGTCAATTTGTGAGTGCCATAATGCCTACTATGGTTTTTTTTATTCATATAATTACTAATCACTATCTCTTTTATTGCATAAACTGCTGTATGCTTTGCATTATTGTTATTTGAAGTTAATAGATGACATTTTATTTACATCTACTGTTAACCAACTACTTTGTTAATTGTTCTTTATCATAACTACGAACCGGGGTGATGAATGATTGCACTGCCACTTTGATTATCGATTACCGTTGGTAATTTCATTACTGTATTATATCGTTCACTCGACCATTTCTAGCTATGGAGTGCGAGAGTGTAGATCTGCCAAGCAGATTGTTCTAGACTTCTTTTAAGGTATTACCATTTTTAACCCCACATAATTCCATCATTATTATTCAACATATTTAATATAATCTTTTAAATGTTAAGACATATAGTGTGCAATATGTTATATTTGTTGGACTTTTTTGGTTTCGCTTAGTTGATTCAGCTTTAAATATCAGCTTAATTATATTACATCATAACTGTATAATTTAATTTTATGTGTTTACTATTTCACACTATATATAATCCATCAAAATGCTATTACGGATAGATAAGAACCAAAGTCAGCGTACTGTGAGCTATTACACTGACTTATGATTGCAGTTTTATCTCCTTTTTTTAAGGCTAATTTAAGAACATTAATTATGCATATGTTCTACAAGTATGTCTATTATGTCAAATAATATATTTTTCGGTTGAAAATGGGATCATGTACATGATCTTTTTGGTAACAACAGTAACATTTCAGTAAATTAATAGGTGTATATGAGCACTGCATGCATTTATGATGCTTATATGTTGTGATTCCCACTTACTGTATACATCAGTGATGGTCAATATTTTGCTTTTGTCCCCAGTAAATTAAAATGAGAGACATTTTTCCCCAGTTAATGAGCTAAATATATAATTTCAGTTTTGGCTAAACTAGGTAAATATGTTAACTGAATGATATAAACTTTCCAGATTTATCATTTTAAATATCATTTCAAAGTCTTCTTATGAATACATAAGACTCCTTGGACCACAGTGTTCCATGATGGAGAATCCTCATGTGATGAGGTTTTACGATTATAGTTTTATATCGATTTCTACCAATACAACATTTCTTGGTCTCTTCCGATTATTAGCTCTTGATGAGAACATAATGGTCTAATTACTTTCTATGCCAAAAAAATACTACACTGAAATTTGTCTTTCGGATTAGCTATATTTACGACTCTTTTTTATACATTTTCAGCTATATTTATATGCAGTAAATAACCATATTTTTGTCAACTACTAATTTATAATCAATACCTTATTATGTCTCATAGGGCAAGTAGGAAAAAAATTAAGATTTTAATTACGGTGGTATCCTTCTTAATTCAATGTCAGGAAACTTCATATATGCAAGATGAAAAAACATTATCTGATGAATTTTAGTGATAGATTTTAAGATGTATATTTTTTAATACTCTTTTATATTAATTAAATGACAATAAAATCTCTTAATTTTTTCATTGATGTTCTTGGAAAAACAGAGTATGTTTTAGTTACTTCTTATTGCATGAAAAACATACTTCTATGAAAATCATCTTCCTGATTTGACTGCATGCTGAACTCATTAGTTTAGCTTTTTCCTTAAACATTTACACAATAAATGTCTAAATTAATTAAAACACTAATTTACTTAACAATTTTCCATGACTTCACACAATAGGAAAAAACTCACTTCCTTTGTGTCTAACGTTATAAAATAAGTTATAAATGCTCAATATGCTTTGTTCGAATTTAATGTGCTACGCTGAGAACTTAAAACACAAATTTACATATTTCTTTTCATGTTATTGGGAAGATAGCTTATATAAATGAGGTTACCTGTGGTACAACTAACTATAATATTTGCATATGTACCATTTTTTAACGATGTGCTGCTAGATGCTTTCTACTCTCATTTATTGCTTACGATAAATCGGAACACATTCAATGACGCACAATAGTGTAGTTTTTGCAACCATTCAAGTTTGATAAAATACTGGTCGTTTAACCCATAAATTTATGTTACTTCCAAAATATGTTCGAACCTTTTTTTGTTAACCTGGGGAAGATTTTAAATTGGTTCCCCTGCTCAAAATATTCCTACTCAAATAATAATGTTTCACTTTTGTTTACCAAATATGGGATGTAATTTGTTAACAAGATTCACCAGCATTTGGATTAATAAGCTGCAACACATTTTATAACTTTACTATTCTACTTGTATTTTTTTTATTTATTTTTTGAATAAAAAAACATTGAACCCTTTCTTACTGTCACTTTAGTGAATTTGAGAATACATGCTTAATTAGACCTGTAACACCCCGTATTTTCTGTGAACTTAAGAATTACAAATCTGAGTATAATTAAAAAATAAATTCAGAATCAAGGGAAACAGGCTGTGCCATTGCGTTCGTCTCGGAAAAATACGCGAAATAGAGTCCGAAATTTCGTAAATCGGAGTCCATATGACCAAGTTATGGCCTCCAAAAGTTCAGAAAAAAATTAAACAGCACAGACCAGGTCGACTGGGGGGTCGACCCTAGAGTCGACCTGCCCCCAGGGGGTCGACCTAGAGTCGACCCTAGAGTCGACCTACCCCCAGGGGGTCGACCCTAGAGTCGACCTGGGGGTCGACCTGCCTCCCGAATCTGCTTTTCTGCCTGGGCGCGTTCTGATGTATCTGGTCTCGTTTTCTGTCTAGATTCATCTGCCTAAACCTATTTAAACAGCCCCAAACCCAGCCTTCTCTGCACACAATTCTATTCTGCTTCTACTCTGCCTCTGTTCTAAATTAAAAATAAAAATGGCGTTGCTACTCTGCTGGAATCAAAACTAGAAGACAATCAACATCAACCTAAATTCAATTAGAGATTAGAGCTTCTGCAACGGTTCTACAACAACTAGAGTTCTTTCTTTAATCCAATTAAGGCAAGTGCAGTTACTTTCCGATATAAACGTTAATTTTGATTGTGACATGAACTCTAAATCTGAATCTAAGGTTATATCTGTTCTGTTCTGATCTGATCTGTTTTATTCTGTACCTCTTTCCTCTTTCTGTTCTATAGCCAGGCTACCACGAGCCTGAGCCAATCTCATAAGAGATCAACATACGTTAAAATGTTTGGGACAATCAAATGAATGTGCATAAATTGGGCATGACCGATATGTGATTGATTTGAGGAAAGAACATAGGTTGGACTTGGAACTTAGAACATAAATCTAAGGCATAATTGGACTGATCTGTGACTGATTTGAGTATATAAACTAGATCTAGATCTGTGCATATATGACTGTTTAGGATTATCATATGATAATACATAACTTGCAAATCTGGAATATTAAGATCTGAACTAAAACACATATCATATGTTAGATCTAGATCCTTAGGCATATTTTATAATGGATTATAACTTAGGTGTGAAGATCCATATTAAGATTCAATAACTATCAAGTGTGAATAACACCTAAGTAGGAGATTTTTGAATATATGACATGCATTGAAATAGATGGCTATAGTTGGTATGATTTATATGTGAATATTTTGTACTAGGCAAGTGGAACTAAATTGGGACATGTAAATTATGACCATAATCTATGACATGCAAATTCAATGCAAACGTAGGGTATATGATCCTAGTGTGAATCATGACCACTATTTAGGCATGCAAATTTAGGCCAAATTTATAATTAGGCAAGATATGTGAAACTTTAAGGAATGATGAAAATCAGTTATAATTGCCTAATTTGCTAGTTCTGCTATATTTGCCTAATCTGTTAGTTTTATTATATCGCCTAATCTGCTAGTTCTGTTATATTTCTTAATCTGCTAGTTCTGCTCTACTGCCTAGTTTACTAGATCTATTCATCTGCTAGATCTGTCATCCGCTAATCTGTTAAATTTTTTTTTAAATGCCTAACCTGTTATATGCCAAAATCTGCTAAGTTGCTAAATCTGTTAAATCCGTTAAGTCATATAATCTGGAAAATCTGTTATCTGCTAAAATCTGTTATCTGCTGTGTTGATATAATCATCCTGTTATTGATATAATCTGAATTGGCATATATATTGGGCATGCGCATAAACGTTAAATTATTAATTAATTGGCCGCAAAGATAAACGTGACTAACTCGAGTTTAGAATGAGTTTGCGGCGTAATTCTGCCCGGAACCGCCCGGCACATCCAGTGGCCGCAAACAATAGGTTCTAATGTGAGAAGTTAGTCATAACCTGCTTAAGACACGAGGTTAGGTCTGGCTTGTGGCAGAAGTCTGCCCGGAACATCCAGCGGCCACAAGCTAGCGACCTAATGTGAGAGGTCTGGGCATTAATAATTAATTAATGCAAATCTAAGATAAGAATGATGTCTAAAACGTATTGGGGGAAATAGGGTTAAACCAACTGGATTAATAGGTGTAGTAAACCCGTCCATGAATCTGTAGGCCCAATACAAAGTTAGACAAATCTGAAAAATCTGTACATCTGATCTGTTAGTCTGAAAACTTGTTAACTTAATCTGTGAACTAGTAAATCTGAATTCTGTATGTCTGAACTTGTAAACAAGTTAATCTGAGATCTGTTAGTCTGGGGACACAAGGTTAGGAGGGGAATTACTTGTGTCATTTGTTGTTTGGGACCCATATTAGTCAGTAACCCTTTCTGGTATCAAAACTTTGACCCAACAGTAGGTAGGGTCCGGGCACGCTTACTGAACTAATTATAAGTGGTTCATTCTGATAATGGTGAGGGGTGTTGATGGTGCGTTCCAACCGGGTGATGTGCGTGCATGGATCCCGGTCTGCCTCTGAGGATGTAAGACGCCGTGACATCTGTAAATAGGTCTGTGCCGATTGGTTGTCACTTTAGGGAGTGATACAGCCTACTGTGGGGCCGACACAGGATATTTATGTATTAGGGAGCCGATCGCTTGGGGTAGGGTTTTAGGGTACACTTAGTTCTGTCTGTTTCTGTTGGTACCGTCTGTTTCTGTTGGGTGGTAACACCTGTCTGTTTCTGCGTGGTACCGTCTTTTCGGGTGGTAAAGGCCCATTACTAGTGTACACCTAATTCTACATTCTGTTTCCGTAGGGATTAATCTGTTTCTGCTTCTGTCTGTTTCTGATCGGGTAGTAAAGGCCCATTATTAGTATTCTGTTTCTGTTAAATTATTCTGTACCCGTTCCTGTTTCAGTTTAGACATTAGGGCGACACCTAATTCTGTTATACTAGTACAGAGAAGTGTAAAGCAATAGTTTATGTCATTCTGTTCTTCTATTATATCTGCTACACCTGTTACAGTTATCCCTCATCCAGTTTTATGTTCATGTCATATTATTATTATTATCTGTTCATATGCTGAAAGTCACTGGACTTGCCAGACTTTTTGTCTGACCCTTGTTGTTTCGCCTCCTTTCTTCCGTTCCCCTCAGGTTATCCAAGGAGGGAATACTTTAGCTTGATCCGGATTTCTCTTTGCATGAAGTGCTTAAAGTATGGCTTGGCTCTGTATAGCTTTCGTTCTATGGGGATTATGATTTTATACCATGCATTTTGAAGGCTTTTGTACAGACTGATATTTTGTACTTGAATTCTGAGATTTGAAAGGATGTAACCATATTGATTTCTGTTTCCGCTGTAATAAAGTTAAAAATTTTCAAGTACTGTTTTATCTGTCTTGTAAGTTTTTGTTCTGTTTACTAAAATGCTCCACCAAAGTTAAGGCATTCCCTTTGTGAGTGACCTTAACGGAGGTGGGGTGTTACACTTGGTATCAGAGCTGAAGGTTACCAGATTTGATAAAATGTTTTTGAAAACTATGTTTTTAAAAGGAAGTATTTTCAAAAGTAAACTTATTTTGAAAAGAAAAACATAATCCCCAAGAGCCATATATCTTCCTTTCAGTCCTTTTTGTATTGAACCTTTCCTTTTTCGTTTCAGCATGTCTGATGCTTCTGAGATACCAGAGGGTGTTCATGTACCCGGTTGGTTTCGTCAATATCTTGAGGCTAGGACCGCCGCTGCAGGTCCAGCAAATGATCCCCCTACTCCACCCCCTCCTCGTGCAATTGCTTTCTCAAAGATCTGTAGAGATTTTAGGGCCATGGGTAGGAAGGATTTCAAAGGAACTGAATCATTTGTAGAAGCAAGGAATTGGCTCAAAGAAATTGAGGATCTATTCGTTATCTTCGAGGTGGACGATAGGCAGAAGGTACAGTTGGCGGTATGGCTGCTCAAAGACGAAGCTTCCTACTGGTGGGAAGTCACTAACGCCGAGAGGCTGGTTGAGACATGGATAGATTTCAGAACAAGGTTTGAGACAAAATTTCTCTCGCAAGCTGAACGGAGTTTACAACTGGAAAAGTTCTTATCTCTTAAGCAAGGAAGTATGACGGTCAAGGAATACGTCAACCAGTTCAACCAACTAGCTAGGTTCGGATTGGATTTAGTCAACACTCAGCATAAAAAGGCTCTCCGCTTTGTTAAAGGATTGAACGAGCCACTGCACAGCCTACCCATGACCCATGTACCCATGGGAGCGACTTACGAGAAATTGGTGGACATGGCACTACTGCACGAGGAAGACAAGGGCCCGAAAGAGACAAAGAAGGAAGAACCACAGAATAAGAAAGCGGGGCCCAAAAAGGAAACACAAAAGAAGGATGAAAAGACTGAAGATAAGAAGGGGAAAAAGTGCTTTACTTGTGGGAGCTCGACTCATCTGAACAAGGATTGCAGAAAAAGGAAAGGCACTTGCTTCAACTGTGGAGAGATGGGACACTTCACTAGGGACTGCCCGAAGAGACGAGGGCAAGGAGGGCAGGCAAACACTCTCGAGGCTAGTGGCTAGGATAGAAATAGGAAAATTTCTATAGTAGGTTTAATTTCTTTATCTGATTATGGAGTTAAGACTTTTTCTGATTCTGGTATTTTGATTTTGTAATCGATACTCTGCACTTTAATACTAGTATTATTTCTGAATTCCGCTGTAGACTCAGACCCATAAGGGTTATGGCTCATCTGTTTAGGATTGGGGTTTGAGGGATATCTGTGTTAAGCATCAAGTATGACGCATAATTCTAAGTTTTCGTGGGGTATGATTTTATCATGCTTAGCTTCCTAAGAATCATTAGGGAACCTGATCTGTATTAGTAGTCTGTAAATATTTGAATAATTCTGCTTTCCAGTTTTGACATTGGCTAAAGGAGGTGATCCTCTGGGTGTCAATCTGATGTTGATTTCGGTCTTCGGGGTTGATACTTAGGGGAATTATTTTCTCAACCAATGTCTAAGGGGAACCAAGCCTTTGACTTATCTGTACTCGCTTCCATCACTCGACTGTATCCTATCGATCGAGTGTTCAACTTATAGATAGGAATCCTAATGGGTGTAAACATGTGTTTGAGACATGTTATGTTTTATGGTTGCAAGTGGATGCAAGGGGTTGCTAGTGGTTGCTCGTGGACGCATATACACACACTAGGCACTAGATCGGCTCGAAAACACTCTCATACTGCATATGGATGTGTGAGCATTTTAAATTTTTATGGATGCAAAATGGTTGAATCAGCACATGGATGTTGCATATGAGTGGATGGTTGTGCACTCATATAGAAATGATATGTATCAAATAGGAAAATTGCATACATATTGGACTCATGGCACTGACATAATTCGCATTAAGGAGGTCAACTGAATCAGTAGACCGCCTGATCTTTGCATTAGATAAGGAACATATACACACACTTTTGCAAATGTTCATACAGCACTAGAAATTTCTAAGGACAATGGATGCTTGTGGATGATGACTGAGTAGATGAGTGATTGGAGGGTAGGACACATTCTTCTTAACTTGAAGATTTCGGGGACGAAATCCTTTAAGGAGGGGAGAATGTAACACCCCGTATTTTCTATGAACTTAAGAATTACAAATCTGAGTATAATTAAAATATAAAATCAGAATCAAGGGAAACGGGCTATGCCATTGCGTTCGTCTCGGAAAAATACGCGAAATAGAGTCCGAAATTTTGTAAATCGGAGTCCATATGACCAAGTTATGGCCTCCCAAAGTTCAGAAAAAAATTAAACAGCACAGACCAGGTCGACTGGGGGGTCGACCCTAGAGTCGACCTGCCCCCAGGGGGTCGACCTAGAGTCGACCCTAGAGTCAACCTGCCCCCAAGGGGTCGACCCTAGAGTCGACCTGGGGGTCGACCTGCCTCCCGAATCTGCTTTTCTGCCTGGGTGCGTTCTGATGTATCTGGTCTCGTTTTCTGTCTAAATTCGTCTGCCTAAACCTATTTAAACAGCCCCAAACCCAGCCTTCTCTGCACACAATTCTATTCTGCTTCTACTCTGCCTCTGTTCTAAATTAAAAAATAAAAATGGCATTGCTACTCTGCTGGAATCAAAACTAGAAGACAATCAACATCAACCTAAATTCAATTAGAGACTGGAGCTTCTGCAACGGTTCTACAACAACTAGAGTTCTTTCTTTAATCCAATTAAGGCAAGTGCAGTTACTTTCTGATATAAACGTTAATTTTGATTGTGACATGAACTCTAAATCTGAATCTGAGGTTATATCTGTTCTGTTCTGATCTGTTTTATTCTGTACCTCTTTCCTCTTTCTGTTCTATAGCCAGGCTACCACGAGCCTGAGCCAATCTCATAAGAGATCAACATACGTTAAAATGTTTGGGACAATCAAATGAATGTGCAAAAATTGGGCATGAAGGATATGTGATTGATTTGAGGAAAGAACATAGGTTGGACTTGGAACTTAGAACATAAATCTAAGGCAAAATTGGACTGATCTGTGACTGATTTGAGTACATAAACTAGATCTAGATCTGTGCATATATGACTGTTTGGGATTATCATATGATAATACATAACTTGCAAATATGGAATATTAAGATCTGAACTAAAACACATATCATATGTTAGATCTAGATCCTTGGGCATATTTTATAATGGATTATAACTTAGGTGTGAAGATCCATATTAAGATTTGATAACTATCAAGTGTGAATAACACCTAAGTAGGAGATTTTTGAATATATGACATGCATTGAAATAGATGGCTATAGTTGGTATGATTTATATGTGAATCTTTTGTACTAGGCAAGTGGAACTAAATTGGGACATGTAAATTATGACCATAATCTGTGACATGCAAATTCAATGCAAACGTAGGGTATATGATCCTAGTGTGAATCATGACCACTATTTAGGCATGCAAATTTAGGCCAAATTTATAATTAGGCAAGATATGTGAAACTTTAAGGAATGATGAAAATCAGTTATAATTGCCTAATTTGCTAGTTCTGCTATATTTGCCTAATCTGTTAGTTTTATTATATCGCCTAATCTGCTAGTTCTGTTATATTGCTTAATCTGCTAGTTCTGCTCTACTGCCTAGTTTACTAGATCTATTCATCTGCTAGATCTGTCATCCGCTAATCTGTTAAATTTATTTGTTTAAATGCCTAACCTGTTATATGCCAAAATTTGCTAAGTTGCTAAATCTGTTAAATCCGTTAAGTCATATAATCTGGGAAATCTGTTATCTGCTAAAATCTGTTATCTGCTGTGTTGATATAATCATCCTGTTATTGATATAATCTGAATTGGCATATATATTGGGCGTGCACATAAACGGTAAATTATTAATTAATTGGCCGCAAAGATAAACGTGACTAACTCGAGGTTAGAATGAGTTTGCGGCGTAATTCTGCCCGGAACCGCCCGGCACATCCAGTTGCCGCAAACAATAGGTTCTAATGTGAGAAGTTAGTCATAACCTGCTTAAGACACGAGGTTAGGTCTGGCTTGTGGCAGAAGTCTGCCCGTAACCGCCCGGCCCATCCAGCGGCCACAAGCTAGCGACCTAATGTGAGAGGTCTGGGCATTAATAATTAATTAATGCAAATCTAAGATAAGAATGACGTCTAAAATGTATTGGGGGGAAATAGGGTTAAACCAACTGGATTAATAGGTGTAGTAAACCCGTCCATGAATCTGTAGGCCCAATACAAAGTTAGACAAATCTGAATAATCTGTACATCTGATCTGTTAGTCTGAAAACTTGTTAACTTAATCTGTGAACTAGTAAATCTGAATTCTGTATGTCTGAACTTGTAAACAAGTTAATCTGAGATCTGTTAGTCTGGGGACACAAGGTTAGGAGGGGAATTACTTGTGTCATCTGTTGTTTGGGACCCATATTAGTCAGTAACCCTTTCTGGTATCAAAACTTTGACCCAACAGTAGGTAGGGTCCGGGCACGCTTACTGAACTAATTATAAGTGGTTCATTCTGACAATGGCGAGGGGTGTTGATGGTGCGTTCCAACCGGGTCATGTGCGTGCATGGATCCCGGTCTGCCTCTGAGGATGTAAGACGCCGTGACATCTGTAAATAGGTCTGTGCCGATTGGTTGTCACTTTAGGGAGTGATACACCCTACTGTGGGGCCGACACAGGATATTTATGTATTAGGGAGCCGATCGCTTAGGGTAGGATTTTAGCGTACACTTAGTTCTGTCTGTTTCTGTTGGTACCGTCTGTTTCTGTTGGGTGGTAACACCTGTCTGTTTCTGCGTGGTACCGTCTGTTCGGGTGGTAAAGGCCCATTACTAGTATACACCTAATTCTACATTCTGTTTCCGTAGGGATTAATCTGTTTCTGGTTCTGTCTGTTTCTGATCGGGTAGTAAAGGCCCATTATTAGTATTCTGTTTCTGTTAAATTATTCTGTACCCGTTCCTGTTTTAGTTTAGACATTAGGGCGACACCTAATTCTGTTATACTAGTATTAGTGCAGAGAAGTGTAAAGCAATAGTTTATGTCATTCTGTTCTTCTATTATATCTGCTACACCTATTACAGTTATCCCTCATCCAGTTTTATGTTCATGTCATATTATTATTATTATCTGTTCATATGCTGAAAGTCACTGGACTTGCCAGACTTTTTGTCTGACCCTTGTTGTTTCGCCTCCTTTCTTCCGTTCCCCCCAGGTTATCCAAGGAGGGAATACTTTAGCTTGATCCGGATTTCTCTTTGCTTGAAGTGCTTAAAGTATGGCTTGGCTCTGTATAGCTTCCGTTCTATGGGGATTATGATTTTAAACCATGCATTTTGAAGGCTTTTGTACAAGACTGATATTTTGTACTTGAATTCTGAGATTTGAAAGGATGTAACCATATTGATTTCTGTTTCCGCTGTAATAAAGTTAAAATTTTTCAAGTACTGTTTTATCTGTCTTGTAAGTTTCTGTTCTGTTTACTAAAATGCTCCACCAAAGTTAAGGCATTCCCTTTGTGAGTGACCTTAACGGAGGTGGGGTGTTACAAGACCTTTTAAATCTTGGGAAAGATGCATCATTATGAAATACAAGATTAGTCTTTATCATTTTATTATTAATTTTCCAACAAGCTTTTCTTCGGCTTTTGCGTACGAGCTCAAATCTCTTGAAAAAAAATTGAAACATATGGGATGTGAATTCTAAGGTTAGCATAATAATACTGAGTTTGAGATTCAGATCTAATATTTATAACTATAAATGGTTTTTTGTTGAAATACATTGAAATAATAGCAAAATATATAAAATTTGGTATATGTGTATGTCTTATCAAAAGTTGAAACTATATATTCTTTCATTATATAGCGGTATCTATACAATGTATGTGTTTTCAAACCTTTTAAAAATTAGATTTATTTGTTTCATATGTAGATCTGATCGTTTGGCAAAAAAGTATTGAGGTCTTTCACATGTATAAATTAAATACACTTTTTGCTCATCATAAGCATATTTCTCCCAAAAATATCAACATTTAAAAAAAATCGTTTGAAACTTATATATTTCCGTTTTTGTTTCAGCAAATACTATATGGCCGTAAATCTTTTATTTACCCAATTATTCAATTTGACTCTTCTTCTGCACATACTAGATAATATGGCATTTATGGGGATATAAATATACGCTGAAATTGATTACTTGCATTTTATTCAAAATCAGGTCATACTGCATGACTAAATTACTGATATACACATTATTTGAATGCAGAACACATCACACCAATACACATCTTATAACCAAAGATATTGGGTGTCTTAGTTACATTGTTTAAAGCAAAATTACATTGGGTACTCAAATATTAGGTGCATTTTATGTACAATTTATTTGTTTAAAGCAATACACAATACACAATATTACTTGCATTTTACGTTTCATTTCATTGTTTAACGCAAAATTACATTGAGTGCTCAAATTTTAATTTGTTATTTCTTACCATCCTTAAAATCATGATATTGGGTATCTTAGTTATAGTAATCAATGCAAGCGAACTTATTTATGCTTCAATATGACAAAAAGAAGAATGGCAAACTAAAGATAGCATGTACATCAGATGGCTATTACAAAAAATGCACATTAAAATTAACAATGTTAGAATTATTTCCGTCAAATTATCTGTCATCCCTACAATAAGCAATTTAAGCTCAGACAAATGATTTTCAAGCATAGGATTAGGTATCTAAATGGCGGGTCGAATGAAGAAGGCTTGCATACTTGGTAAAGTTAGACAAATTGTTTATTTACTTGATAACGTTACTCAACCAAATTTATTTTGTCCAGTTTTTAACCAAATTTAGGTATGTTTGTTCTGTTTATTCTTCCTAACTGAAACAACTTATTAATAATATACGGGCTATTAAAATGTGTTCTTTGCAGAATCAGTTTTTCCTATGGGATCAGATAGAACAATTCTTTCAATCTATATGACTGGAAAATGGATTTTTAGAATTTTGGTTGTAACGACCCAGGCATTTTCGACTCCGAAAATCGACACAAAACCCAACGTCGACTGTTCAGACATCGAAAATACCGGACCACTAATAGAAAGAAGTTAGAGGATGAGATAGAAAAGATAGAACTAATAGAATAGGAGAAGAAGAAGAACACAGCTGAACATAATCAGAGTAAACATGAATCTCACAGCGGAACGAATAAAATATATTATATAACATAACTTTGAAATACAAAACTGTATTGTATGTACATACCATTATCAGAGTACAATACATCATATCACAGCGGAAATAGTCTCTAAATACTAACGGTGCAGCCTTCTGCTTTTAGCCCCTTCAAGCGTATCTGTAAAAGCCTGAAACACTTGACTACCCGTACAAATTTGGGCACCCAAGAGTTTAGGGAAAACAAACAAAATAAACTCTGGGTCAGTCATGGGACTGGTGTGAGTAAACTCCAACCATACGGTTTAACTTTGAAAATCCTTCCGAAACAAAAGGATAATAGTAAGACCAATCCACACATAAACATGGACGGCTTTTACCTTACTATAACCCAAAATATTTTTGATATCAAAATCCAGTGATATTATAATAATGTCTAATCAAGTAAATAACCAAATAGTAGAACGCCTGCATCTCACGCTCTACATATATAGTATAAAATCAAAAACCGCAGGGCGCTTATTGGAGATTGGATTCCAACTATGACAAGGTATGGGACCACCTTCCGATGATGTATCTCTAGAGGCGAATACACCTGGGTTCAACAAGAACGTCTTGCAACCCGGCCCACACATGACCGACCACTCATTTCGCTTGAGTGTATCGAATGTATATCACCAACGGTTGGACTCAAACCACCGTTCCCGAATGGGCAGAATCGATAGATTTAGAAACAAAAGGAATTTCTCTAGATAGGTGATTATACACCCTAATGGGAGCGACCCACATAGCCATGCTGCCTGCCCGATTTTTGTCATTTCCCGGTTGTGAAGCTTGAGGCTACGTTTACCTTTTAGAACATCTGGCCATCATACACTTTGAATGCCACATCGTCAAACCCGTCAAATCACTAGCTGATCTTCCCAAAATATCACGGGTATAAAAGCCAAGAGAAACGAATTTCTCCGCCACCAGACGTAATATCTTGAAAAGAACGTCTTAGGTGATCTTCTAAGAATACGCTGTCAGGCATTCATCCATACAAGTTGTCCTGGGTCTGGACAAACAGAAAGCACCATTCTGAATAGGACGACCCTTGCATTTCACTCCGTCTTCAATTTTCTTCAGCATAATTTGCAGCGCTTATGCCTATACGGAGTGGTTTCAGATAGTATATCCAACCGGTCTCCCCGTATAGACAACGATGGTCAAAACACTTCGATAGTCGGTTGTTTAACTATCGAAGTAAAAACAACATCCATTCAATGTACAACCAATATCACACAAACCACAGGCACTTTTTATTTAACATTCGTTCTTATATTTCTTTGGTCAAACGTCATTACTTATTTCTTTTGAATAAGTGAATTTCAAAACAAGCTGTTTTCCTTCCCTAGGAAGTGCTACTGTATATAAACATCACGCTTAAGTTTGGTTAACAGCGTTTCATTTATCGTTACAGTTCAAACTAGCTATACGCTGCTATATCCCTTTATAACTAATCTTGACATAACAGTCACGCTTAAGCCTAGTCAACAGCGTTACTTTACTGCTATAGCTCTGAGACTTGCAATATGCTACTATATTCCACTTTATAGTTAATCTCAACACCTCTTTCCGTTACAAATTCTTGACATCTCTTTTCATTACAAAAATCTTGATAGTCGGTGTTTTGAAAATAAACATCCATCAAACTATTTCACAATCTCGGCACTTTCTAATATTTCATTATTCATATTTTTCTAGATATTTCCAAAACTGTTTAACCTCATACTTCTTTGAAAAACCCATTTCCAAATATTATAGCACTTGTTCACCCACATTCTAGAAGATATACATTTATTTAATATCTGGAACATTTCCATCTTCCTTACCTTTCTTATTTTCTGTACTTTTAGAAAATACACATTATTAATGTTGGAAAAACATTTCAAAACTCCATTTCTAAACTTCTCGTTAATCAGATCAATTTAGTTTAACACAAATAAAAATATCTACTTACAAAATGTTTACTTTCTGACCACTATTCACTTTTACTAAAATATCATTTCGCAATAGGAATCTAGACTCGTTTTACTACCATTATTTCAAATACGATCATACTCCAAACATAGAATTATACTTTATTTCATAAGCATCTTTAAAATCGACTACTTGTTTTTGATATACTTAAAACAAGTCATTGCCTCCTTGTTTAATCAAGATTCAATTTCTGTTATTTAGAAATAATAAATAATCGATTCTTCCTATTTAAACTCGAATCAATTTATATCTAACTCACGGTATTAAAAAAAATACCAGTTTATCATAGAACTTCTATTATAATTTAAAATTTTGCTTCAATTATAAAGATATAATTTTTATAATTGAACTTCGTTGGTTTGCTTGACGGTCAACCAATTTCTTAACAAAACGATGTGTTTATGGTTGACTGTTGCCACTTTCTAAATCAATATCGTTTATTTACTAAATCAACATAACGTTGAACTTCCATTCAACACAGTTCAAACAGTGCATAAACAATACATATAATTATTGAAGAATCCGGTTGAATTCCTCCTACCGGTTTCCGCATCCACAAATGTTAGTCAAACAATTATCACTGATTCCATACTGATGGAATCAATATCCAACCGGTGATGGGTACATATGCAATGATATATGATATTTCAACCAATTTAACCATAATCTGCCTAAACAACCATCACACAGCATTCAACCATTATTTAAAATATAATTAAAATATTTTAAATAAAACAGAGTTAGTGAATTTACTCACCTTGGCGCGTTAACCGTTAGATAACGATTTGCGTCAGCCGATAAAATCAGGCGTTTAGTTCTGTCATAATCCATAACGAGCCGCAAACCGCTCCAACTAGCCTTGCTGCATAGCGTGCGTCCATACAGACTCAATGTAACCGACAGCATCCAATTTCTTCTATTTGAGCCGGTTCACGGATTTAAGCACCGTGCAACTTTCAAACAAACTTTTTGTTCCATCAGTCCATTTCCCAAAACTTCCCGCATGCCCATCTTCTTCAACAAAAGATCCACCCTTTTGTTACAAACAGAACCAATTCATTTTGCTGTGCCAAGAAGGATAAGCACCGACAACATCACATGAAAATCCTCTTCCGTTAATAATGGCCGAAGCCGAGACTTTACCTTACCTTCCCGAATTCTCTTCTCCCATAATTCAAAATGAACACACCATCATTCTTTTGCTGTTGACCTTAACACTGACATCCCCTCGTTTTTCCATCATTTGTTCCAGTATAGATCCCTGCGCTCCTCGTTCTTTTCATGCTACTCAACTCAAATCCTCCAAACATCTCTCCCTGCAGTACTGGATTGAACGTTGCGCCCCCCTGTTTATTTCTATTTTTATTTTTTCTTTGGGCCTTCACGTTAAGCCCACAACAAATCATCCCGTCCACCCTTCTTCAAACAGCTCTGCATCAGTTTGAGCATGCTGCTCATGTACGCATGTATACACAATGCCCCCAAACCCTTACACTTTAATTCAACTGTTGCTCTCTTCTTCTAGGATCAAAACTTCATCTTCTCCTTCCTCTTGCGTCACCAATATCATTCATGGCACCACACTCACTACTTCAGACTTTCACCATCTTTCCACACGTTATTCCTCTACACTACAACTCCACACAACAACAAATTTGAACACCCAGCACCATGCAAATGAAACTCGCACACTACTTCATACTAGAACTCACGCTTCAAACAAGTATCCGCATGTATCCTTATTAAATCCATCCACAAGCAAATCACCGAACTCCACCAACTCCACCGTATAAACCCACACGTGGCTCCAGTTTTCGAAAATAGTTCACAGAAGAAGGAAAAGGAAGACATTCTTGTGTGTTTCTGTTTTTGTCTCGTTTTCCCGTTTTAAGAAATGAAGATAAAACAAGCATATATATAGTGTTTGAGTGCCTTGGCCTCCACGTAAATAGGAACATAGAATAGGTTTTGTAGGCTCAGTGATCATGTGGGTGCATTTATTTCACTTTGTACGTGAACTTTGTTGGAAACTTCAAACTGATTATGTGTGAAAGGAAATGCTAGGAAACAACTTGATATTTTCTCTTGTCTGTAGGATTTGAAAATACATTGGGTCGGCTGTTTGATTATGAAAGCATAGGTGTCTGCGATAGGAGCTATTGGGGTAGCTGAAACATGAAAGAGGTAGGCATGTTCATGGTTTTAATCCTTTTCAGAAGCTTATTCGGTGAAGGTCGGAAACTGTCATTTCTTTAGAAGCATGGATTCAGAGTTAGGCATGTGCAAACATAGAGGAGAGGCCTGCGTGATAAATTTGTGGTGACGTTTACTGTACGATACTTGGCTACCATGTAAGGATAATATATATTTTACTTCCTAGCGTCCTAATATACAAGGGGATTCACTAACCGGTCTACTATCATACCACAAAAGAAAACATTGATTTAACAATTCAAGTGTGCACTATTTATACGTGTTAACCAAGGAACTGCAAAGTCAAATAGTGTGAGTATTTAATGTATATTTGAACTTGCGTGACTAAGCAGCATGGAGGCAAGGATGTAGTGTGTTTCCGGTGTAGGCATTTTGATTGGTTCGGTGTCCAATTTTAGTGTATTGCGGTACATAAGGTTTTCGTTCATGTTCGAACTGCTACGGACAGAAATAAGAGTACGGTCGTGTCCAGTGAGGTGGCACGATCTCAAAAATATAATAATATCGGTAGATTAACTCATATTTTGAAACTCCAAAATATCGATATAGGGTGCAAAATACTCTAAATAAAAAGTTGCGTATTTAATAAATTAAAAATTACAGAAAAATTCTAAAAATTAAATTATCACTGCGCCCCAAAAGAACCTTGTCTAAATTCGAAACCGATAAGAAGTTATTTCAAATAAACCGTTATGGTCGATATACGATTTCATAGCGACTTTCTGAATATTTGATTTTGACATATCTTGCAATCTATATGACGAAATTTCCATTTTCCGCTTTCGTGGGAAAGATACAGTTCAACAGATTCCAACACATCTTGTTTCGAAGAAATCTGATTTAAAACGAGTTCTGTACACTCCGTTGAAGTTCAGAACGTTAAATTACGAACTGCAGCGTCGTTATAAGCTCGATTATATTGAATATATATTTTTATACGTTCAACTTCGTTTTAATTAATATTTAAATCTACTTATATTAAGAATTCAATATTTAAACTGATTTAAATATTCAAATATAAACCGATAAAAATGCGGGACATTACATTCCTTCCCCCTTAAAATAATTTCGTCCTCGAAATTGCTAAGATGGGGAAAATGCTACAATCTCTGTTGTAAACAGGTTAAAAATCTTTTTGGTTTACTTCATAATTTCAGTTTTCAACTGAACTGATCAAAATATTAATTCCCTTCTTTGTAACGAAAATTTTCAAAATTCTGAAAATTTTCTAACACTTTAATCTTCGGAGAATTTCGTCAGCCTCTCTGTTGCACGGTTCATTTGGTACTATTACCACACGCCACTCTGGGCCTTCTCGCTTTATCGGGCATCTAACTTTCTAGCTTCCATTTGCAATCCATTCAGCATAAGAAATGCATCTTCAACTGATCTCCATTCAATTTATTCTCAATCAACAATTTTCTTACATCCCAGCTCAAATTTCTTTTTCAAATTCCAGTTTCAATTTCAAATTTCCAATTCTTACTCAATAATCAAATTCTATCTCCAAGTTCGGCTATATTCCAAATCTTAATTCACAACTCAACTACTTTGCCAAGTCAAATCCTTATTCTAGTACGTTTTCCACCTACTTGGCATCAATTCAACTCCAAATTTTATTTGACTTATTTAAATTCTCTGTTTATTTACTTCATATGTAAATTTTAAATTTCAGAATTTAAATTCCTGGGGTTTTCATTTCAAATGAGTTTGAAATCATATACACAGCAATTCAAAACATTTGAATTTCCAAACAACTTATTTCAAAACAAAACTTTGGTAGTAATCCGTCACTTAGAAACTCGAAAACGAATACTGATAATGCGGCCGTCATCATCAGAATTTATTTCCCAGTGATCAAAGTGAGTTCAATACTTTATCACTTTCAAAACTTATATTCAAATACTTTTATTTGAAATTACTTCAAAAATATCTTTTCGAAACTTGGATAATATTTCAAAATTTCCCCAGGATCTTAAAATTTCATATATTTAATTCAAATTTCATTTACAAACATATTCATGTTTCAAAATTTATATTCCAATTCTGGTTTAAATTTCAAATTCAGTATATCTGATTAATATATTATATTCATATAATATTCCGATTGGTTATTTATATAACCAACTCATTTATATATCTTTATCTGATCATAATAATGATCAATACATCTAATATACTATAATATCAAGATATATACTTCTCTTTATATCAAAATATATTTCGAGTAAAATTATTTCATTTACCCTCTTTCAAAACAATACTATGTCGAAATTCTCTATCCAAGCGTTTATAAATCCCTATCGACCTCGTCAGCTAAACGCGTCGATCTGGAATTTATATACCACTCATCAGAACAATCAACACAATATAAAACAGTTTTATATCAAATCTACAAATACGCGCTCATATATATACACTCAAACTCAATCTAGAGTATTACTAACTCCATCTCTATTGAGTCACACCACAGAGCCAAGGTAATCACTTAAACCTTCAGCTCTGATACCACTGTAACGACCCAGGCATTTTCGACTCCGAAAATCGACACAAAACCCAACGTCGACTGTTCAGACATCGAAAATACCGGACCACTAATAGAAAGAAGTTAGAGGATGAGATAGAAAAGATAGAACTAATAGAATAGAAGAAGAAGAAGAACACAGCTGAACATAATCAGAGTAAACATGAATCTCACAGCGGAACGAATAAAATATATTATATAACATAACTTTGAAATACAAAACTGTATTGTATGTACATACCATTATCAGAGTACAATACATCATATCACAGCGGAAATAGTCTCTAAATACTAACGGTGCAGCCTTCTGCTTTTAGCCCCTTCAAGCGTATCTGTAAAAGCCTGAAACACTTGACTACCCGTACAAATTTGGGCACCCAAGAGTTTAGGGAAAACAAACAAAATAAACTCTGGGTCAGTCATGGGACTGGTGTGAGTAAACTCCAACCATACGGTTTAACTTTGAAAATCCTTCCGAAACAAAAGGATAATAGTAAGACCAATCCACACATAAACATGGACGGCTTTTACCTTACTATAACCCAAAATATTTTTGATATCAAAATCCAGTGATATTATAATAATGTCTAATCAAGTAAATAACCAAATAGTAGAACGCCTGCATCTCACGCTCTACATATATAGTATAAAATCAAAAACCGCAGGGCGCTTATTGGAGATTGGATTCCAACTATGACAAGGTATGGGACCACCTTCCGATGATGTATCTCTAGAGGCGAATACACCTGGGTTCAACAAGAACGTCTTGCAACCCGGCCCACACATGACCGACCACTCATTTCGCTTGAGTGTATCGAATGTATATCACCAACGGTTGGACTCAAACCACCGTTCCCGAATGGGCAGAATCGATAGATTTAGAAACAAAAGGAATTTCTCTAGATAGGTGATTATACACCCTAATGGGAGCGACCCACATAGCCATGCTGCCTGCCCGATTTTTGTCATTTCCCGGTTGTGAAGCTTGAGGCTACGTTTACCTTTTAGAACATCTGGCCATCATACACTTTGAATGCCACATCGTCAAACCCGTCAAATCACTAGCTGATCTTCCCAAAATATCACGGGTATAAAAGCCAAGAGAAACGAATTTCTCCGCCACCAGACGTAATATCTTGAAAAGAACGTCTTAGGTGATCTTCTAAGAATACGCTGTCAGGCATTCATCCATACAAGTTGTCCTGGGTCTGGACAAACAGAAAGCACCATTCTGAATAGGACGACCCTTGCATTTCACTCCGTCTTCAATTTTCTTCAGCATAATTTGCAGCGCTTATGCCTATACGGAGTGGTTTCAGATAGTATATCCAACCGGTCTCCCCGTATAGACAACGATGGTCAAAACACTTCGATAGTCGGTTGTTTAACTATCGAAGTAAAAACAACATCCATTCAATGTACAACCAATATCACACAAACCACAGGCACTTTTTATTTAACATTCGTTCTTATATTTCTTTGGTCAAACGTCATTACTTATTTCTTTTGAATAAGTGAATTTCAAAACAAGCTGTTTTCCTTCCCTAGGAAGTGCTACTGTATATAAACATCACGCTTAAGTTTGGTTAACAGCGTTTCATTTATCGTTACAGTTCAAACTAGCTATACGCTGCTATATCCCTTTATAACTAATCTTGACATAACAGTCACGCTTAAGCCTAGTCAACAGCGTTACTTTACTGCTATAGCTCTGAGACTTGCAATATGCTACTATATTCCACTTTATAGTTAATCTCAACACCTCTTTCCGTTACAAATTCTTGACATCTCTTTTCATTACAAAAATCTTGATAGTCGGTGTTTTGAAAATAAACATCCATCAAACTATTTCACAATCTCGGCACTTTCTAATATTTCATTATTCATATTTTTCTAGATATTTCCAAAACTGTTTAACCTCATACTTCTTTGAAAAACCCATTTCCAAATATTATAGCACTTGTTCACCCACATTCTAGAAGATATACATTTATTTAATATCTGGAACATTTCCATCTTCCTTACCTTTCTTATTTTCTGTACTTTTAGAAAATACACATTATTAATGTTGGAAAAACATTTCAAAACTCCATTTCTAAACTTCTCGTTAATCAGATCAATTTAGTTTAACACAAATAAAAATATCTACTTACAAAATGTTTACTTTCTGACCACTATTCACTTTTACTAAAATATCATTTCGCAATAGGAATCTAGACTCGTTTTACTACCATTATTTCAAATACGATCATACTCCAAACATAGAATTATACTTTATTTCATAAGCATCTTTAAAATCGACTACTTGTTTTTGATATACTTAAAACAAGTCATTGCCTCCTTGTTTAATCAAGATTCAATTTCTGTTATTTAGAAATAATAAATAATCGATTCTTCCTATTTAAACTCGAATCAATTTATATCTAACTCACGGTATTAAAAAAAATACCAGTTTATCATAGAACTTCTATTATAATTTAAAATTTTGCTTCAATTATAAAGATATAATTTTTATAATTGAACTTCGTTGGTTTGCTTGACGGTCAACCAATTTCTTAACAAAACGATGTGTTTATGGTTGACTGTTGCCACTTTCTAAATCAATATCGTTTATTTACTAAATCAACATAACGTTGAACTTCCATTCAACACAGTTCAAACAGTGCATAAACAATACATATAATTATTGAAGAATCCGGTTGAATTCCTCCTACCGGTTTCCGCATCCACAAATGTTAGTCAAACAATTATCACTGATTCCATACTGATGGAATCAATATCCAACCGGTGATGGGTACATATGCAATGATATATGATATTTCAACCAATTTAACCATAATCTGCCTAAACAACCATCACACAGCATTCAACCATTATTTAAAATATAATTAAAATATTTTAAATAAAACAGAGTTAGTGAATTTACTCACCTTGGCGCGTTAACCGTTAGATAACGATTTGCGTCAGCCGATAAAATCAGGCGTTTAGTTCTGTCATAATCCATAACGAGCCGCAAACCGCTCCAACTAGCCTTGCTGCATAGCGTGCGTCCATACAGACTCAATGTAACCGACAGCATCCAATTTCTTCTATTTGAGCCGGTTCACGGATTTAAGCACCGTGCAACTTTCAAACAAACTTTTTGTTCCATCAGTCCATTTCCCAAAACTTCCCGCATGCCCATCTTCTTCAACAAAAGATCCACCCTTTTGTTACAAACAGAACCAATTCATTTTGCTGTGCCAAGAAGGATAAGCACCGACAACATCACATGAAAATCCTCTTCCGTTAATAATGGCCGAAGCCGAGACTTTACCTTACCTTCCCGAATTCTCTTCTCCCATAATTCAAAATGAACACACCATCATTCTTTTGCTGTTGACCTTAACACTGACATCCCCTCGTTTTTCCATCATTTGTTCCAGTATAGATCCCTGCGCTCCTCGTTCTTTTCATGCTACTCAACTCAAATCCTCCAAACATCTCTCCCTGCAGTACTGGATTGAACGTTGCGCCCCCCTGTTTATTTCTATTTTTATTTTTTCTTTGGGCCTTCACGTTAAGCCCACAACAAATCATCCCGTCCACCCTTCTTCAAACAGCTCTGCATCAGTTTGAGCATGCTGCTCATGTACGCATGTATACACAATGCCCCCAAACCCTTACACTTTAATTCAACTGTTGCTCTCTTCTTCTAGGATCAAAACTTCATCTTCTCCTTCCTCTTGCGTCACCAATATCATTCATGGCACCACACTCACTACTTCAGACTTTCACCATCTTTCCACACGTTATTCCTCTACACTACAACTCCACACAACAACAAATTTGAACACCCAGCACCATGCAAATGAAACTCGCACACTACTTCATACTAGAACTCACGCTTCAAACAAGTATCCGCATGTATCCTTATTAAATCCATCCACAAGCAAATCACCGAACTCCACCAACTCCACCGTATAAACCCACACGTGGCTCCAGTTTTCGAAAATAGTTCACAGAAGAAGGAAAAGGAAGACATTCTTGTGTGTTTCTGTTTTTGTCTCGTTTTCCCGTTTTAAGAAATGAAGATAAAACAAGCATATATATAGTGTTTGAGTGCCTTGGCCTCCACGTAAATAGGAACATAGAATAGGTTTTGTAGGCTCAGTGATCATGTGGGTGCATTTATTTCACTTTGTACGTGAACTTTGTTGGAAACTTCAAACTGATTATGTGTGAAAGGAAATGCTAGGAAACAACTTGATATTTTCTCTTGTCTGTAGGATTTGAAAATACATTGGGTCGGCTGTTTGATTATGAAAGCATAGGTGTCTGCGATAGGAGCTATTGGGGTAGCTGAAACATGAAAGAGGTAGGCATGTTCATGGTTTTAATCCTTTTCAGAAGCTTATTCGGTGAAGGTCGGAAACTGTCATTTCTTTAGAAGCATGGATTCAGAGTTAGGCATGTGCAAACATAGAGGAGAGGCCTGCGTGATATATTTGTGGTGACGTTTACTGTACGATACTTGGCTACCATGTAAGGATAATATATATTTTACTTCCTAGCGTCCTAATATACAAGGGGATTCACTAACCGGTCTACTATCATACCACAAAAGAAAACATTGATTTAACAATTCAAGTGTGCACTATTTATACGTGTTAACCAAGGAACTGCAAAGTCAAATAGTGTGAGTATTTAATGTATATTTGAACTTGCGTGACTAAGCAGCATGGAGGCAAGGATGTAGTGTGTTTCCGGTGTAGGCATTTTGATTGGTTCGGTGTCCAATTTTAGTGTATTGCGGTACATAAGGTTTTCGTTCATGTTCGAACTGCTACGGACAGAAATAAGAGTACGGTCGTGTCCAGTGAGGTGGCACGATCTCAAAAATATAATAATATCGGTAGATTAACTCATATTTTGAAACTCCAAAATATCGATATAGGGTGCAAAATACTCTAAATAAAAAGTTGCGTATTTAATAAATTAAAAATTACAGAAAAATTCTAAAAATTAAATTATCACTGCGCCCCAAAAGAACCTTGTCTAAATTCGAAACCGATAAGAAGTTATTTCAAATAAACCGTTATGGTCGATATACGATTTCATAGCGACTTTCTGAATATTTGATTTTGACATATCTTGCAATCTATATGACGAAATTTCCATTTTCCGCTTTCGTGGGAAAGATACAGTTCAACAGATTCCAACACATCTTGTTTCGAAGAAATCTGATTTAAAACGAGTTCTGTACACTCCGTTGAAGTTCAGAACGTTAAATTACGAACTGCAGCGTCGTTATAAGCTCGATTATATTGAATATATATTTTTATACGTTCAACTTCGTTTTAATTAATATTTAAATCTACTTATATTAAGAATTCAATATTTAAACTGATTTAAATATTCAAATATAAACCGATAAAAATGCGGGACATTACATTGGTGATGGAAGTAGTTCTTCTACTCAGGTTCGTTTATTCATGCTTAAACTTATTTTCCTTATAGTTTATGTTTGATTAAACTAAAATAAGTTACTTTCAACTAATTAACTCAGTAAAATTATTACTATCATACTATTCCATTAGGCCTTATTCATTACTAATTCTGCTAATTGGTCAAAATTAACGGCTTTACTTTGTGAAATTACAAGTAATAATTTAGTTGGATGCCTAAAAAACTCACTCATCCAATAAATAGTTCTGGTAATATTATGGTTGTTACTTTCAGAGTCATAAAACATTGTTTTTCCTACAAATTTGATAATATATTTAAGTTATAATTTATTGCTATGCACATAGGTGCTAGCAAAGGTTTGGTGCAGTTGCAATGTGTATGAGAATGAACTATTTGGTAGTTTGATAGCAATGATAATCTATATATTCGAATCAACAATGTCAGAATCAATGATAATCTATTTATTGGAATTAACTATTATTGATACTTATTTTTTTCTGTGATATTTAACTATTAATAAACCAAACTTCAATTTTTGATTAGATGCACATACTGAGCATATACTTATTCCTATTTGTTTTCAATAGAGCATGAATACAATGAAAATTAGCTATATTTGAACATTACACCTGTAACTAAGATTAAGAAAATTTCAATTTGTCAAATTTGTTTACTAACTGCAAACTATAATTTAAAATTTAACGTGGTTATGTGATATTATGAATTAATTTTGCTGATTTTCTAAACCGTATTTACTGTCATTTAGCATGGTTACCTTACCCACTTACCGTACATACAATTGAATTTAAGCTATTTGTCATAAGATTTTTTTTTTTTTCCTTTTTTCCAAAAAAATGTTTTGACGCATGTAAGGCTGATAGCTAAATTCTATATACACATACACATGCCCGTTTACAATTTCAACACATACTGCTGGTCTTTGGTTATGGTTATGTGCATCTCACTTTACATTTGTTTTTGACGTTCCCTATACCACTACAAATTTCTACCTAAAACCTTATTCCTTTTTTTAATTCATGTTAGGATGTGGACAATGATCGAACTACTACAAGAACACGTGGAAATAAAACCGAGACAAGAAGCAAAAGAACTTGTTCACTCATGCAATCCTTACTTCACTTCTGCTGATCCACTATATTTTGTTTGGCAGTTATTATTTAATTACTTGACTTCTACTTTAACTTCATTTTTAACAGTTTTATATAACTTTATGGTTTGTTTTTTTTTCTTTTAATATTGTTCATGTATATCTCTTAGAATTCATTGTCTGAAATGGTATACTTATTATGCTTATATGTTCAGTTTCTACTAACAAGTTCTGTTTTCACTTGCTTGTTCTTCTCTTCTACCTTTATTTTCTGCGTATGTGTATTTATAATTAAATAGAATGAAAATATGTCAAACTGAATGGGTTGAAGATCCGTTGTCCGCTTTACAGTTGGATAAATTGTTGTGTTGTCTCAGAGCACCATTAAATGTTTTGCTTGGAACTTCACCTTGCCAGACTTACCTGTATTTCAAATATTCTAAGAATAAGCTCACATGTGATTGAGCGGAAGCTTCTCGGGTCTACATAATAACTAAAATGTTGCAAAAAAATGTTTAAGAATTGTAAAAAATATTAATAAAGCAAACAATAATGTTACTAATAAGTTGAGGCAATAGCAAATAAAATTGAAGCACTGCAATAGATGTTTGAAAATTCAAAACTTTTGGATCTAACAATGTTACAACAATTATATTTTATAGTTAAATAAAAAATATACTTACCATTTACAAGAATAATGCTTTTAAATTTTATGCAAGGTGATTTCTAATCATTAACACACATCTGCTAAAAATTGTAATCTAACAAGTAATTCAACATTATAATTGATGGATGAAAACACATATTTTTCCAGCGTAATGTATATTCCTTTACACATTTACGTTTACAAATTGCACTATGGTTATGGCTTAAAGAATTAATGTAGAAACATATTCTTTAATGACATACTAAATTGTGAAATTGACAGCTGAAAAACCAAAACTTACCAATATCATGTATAGTTATATAACAACAGACTACACAATAAGCATTCGCGATACGAATTAGAAAACACCCGTCAAACAAGATTTCTACATATATTGTAACAGTGCATGAGATTTTTGTTACTTCGTTAAGAAAGGCATTAAACTCTGCATTTTATGCCTATTACTACTTCTTTAAAAAGAACAAGTAGATCATCAAATACTACACAATACCCGTGTGCGAAGCACGGACCACTCACTAGTAGAAAATAAGAATAATCCAAGATAGGTGAGTGATACATAGTAATAGAATATACTACAACATGCATATGTATATTCCCTGGTCGTGCATACAAATATTTGTTACGCATGCAATATTTGTTACTTAAAATAAGTTAATTCAGTCGCAGTTAAAACTAGAACCAGATTAATTTCCACATTATTACAAAATATGTAATAATATGTAACAAAATATGTAATAATATACAAAATACGTATCATGCGATTAGAAACAACAAAATATTCTACACAAATTTCTGATCCTGCAACTGTCATCAATGGATTCGAAATTATCTAAATCATCACTGCTGGAAATCAGGAAACCTTCCACATGCATGATATATTGCAGCTGAAATAACTGTAAAAATTTAAGCTTATGCATTGCAAAACATAAAACTTGACACCTGCAACCAGTCGGATTATTCTAAAATGTTTAGTAGTACTTTCTTTCTGCATATACAACATTTTTTTTCATTATTTATCTTCATCTTTGAAACAACCAAGAAAAAGGAGCAGAGAATTTATATTAACATGCTAGTAGTACTTACTAGCATTTATTATCGGTTCAATTGTAAATACCTGCCCTGCTTTCAACATACCTACCTCTTTATTTTCCAAACAATGTTAAGGAAAGAACAAATCATGGTAAAGCAACGTGCTTGTTTAAATGGTCACTTCTAAACATGCAGCAATTCTTCACAAATCCATTGCTACATTTCAATAAAATAACCTAGAATTTATAAGATATTCCTACAAACAAGAATGAAAATTTGTCAAATGATGCAGATTTATAGCTAATATCGTAGGACTGAAAAAAGAATCATAAGATTTTAGAAGACAGCGTTGATATGTTGAAATACAAGAAATATGTTAACAGACATGATTTGCAATAACTTCAAGACTGATTAATTACATTCCCGAAAAAGAAGTAAATTTGCATTTGAGCAGGGACAATCTCATCTCTACAGAAATTAACATGAAGACATTGTGTATGCATATATATATATATATATATATATATATATATATATATATATATATATATATGAAAGCGTTCAATGGGATGCTGCACTGTTTGTGTGGTGGAAAACAGAAAGGCCAAAGGGATGCTGCACTGTTTGAGGTTCGAGGGCACCCCCAAACAGTGCAGCACCCCAAAAGCCCCTCAACCACAACCAAATATTTCACTCTCTCTCCTTCCACTCATTCTCTCACTTCCCACTCACATTCTTTAATATAAACGAGTGGCTACGGTTCAGGTGCAAATGGAGGGCTGAAATTCAGGGGGGCTTCCTGATCCTATCCCATATATGTGTGTGTGTGTATATATATATATATGTGTGTGTGTGTGTGTGTGAGTAGGGTTTCAGGGCACTCCTTTTTTCTAGCACCCCATTTACCCCTCAAAAAGGACTACACAATTATATTTAAATAAGTTAGCGAGGGGAGAGAGAGAGTTAGTGGGAGGAGATAGAAATAGAAATAAGTGGTGGAAGTCAAAGGACTATAGGGGTGCTGCACTTTTTGGGATGTCTTAATCCTCTCTATCTCTTTATATGTATATGTATATGTATATGTATATGTATATGTGTGTGTGTGTGTGAATTGATCAAACGAGAAGAAAAATTGATACCAAACAAGTTAAACAGTGAGTCTGACATAGGTTTTCTAAAGAAAATCAGTCGTCTTTCTTGCCACCGGTTAAAATAGGTGAGACCTGAAATCCACGGCTAAATTTTTGTTTAAACAGAAGCCATGCCTGAATTTTGACACAAATGGGAACCACGCCAATATTGCCGCTGGGGTGAATACAAATATTCCCATCAAATAATCATACACTCTTCCTAATGCTTTAGCTGACCCCCCTAATCCTAATGAATCCAGCACTGGCCTGCATGCTTGAGCGATCTGTAGTTTTT
This sequence comes from Allium sativum, assembly GCA_030737875.1. Lineage (NCBI taxonomy): Eukaryota > Viridiplantae > Streptophyta > Magnoliopsida > Asparagales > Amaryllidaceae > Allium > Allium sativum. Next base: position 1,016,580,105 of record CM060913.1, read on the forward strand.
TTTTTATTTCATACACTAATTAATTATATATATTCAGTTTCTAACACAGTAAAGGTTGTGTCCGAATTTAGCCTAAAAAATTGTTTGAATCTTATTTGAACTTTTAATTTGTTTCCCAGAAATAAAAATAAACCAGTTCATTCCCATTTAAATATTAAGGTCGCTTCTATTCAAGAACAAAATGTTCAAAACCCATTTCAACTTTTAGTTGTTTTATTCTATTCTGAAACATTAACATTCATTTTCAAACTGAACTGCATTGAAAATGCCAACAGGATGGTTGTAAATAACAAGATAATTCTATAATGCAGAGGCATAGAAGTACCTGGAAGCCCACCGAGTTGGAATGAATGCAAGAAAACTGGCGAATATGTCACCAGTTGTGAGATTGAAAAGAAAAAAAAAAAACAATGATAGTCCCAGTTGTTGCAATAAACAAGAATAGCTTGAGTAGCCTGTACATAAGCTAGAAATTGACACAGAACTTCTTCCTTCTAATTGATATCACCTAAATATACAATAGATAAACAAATAAATAATTTTGCATACAGCTCATATGACAATGCATGCATCTACGAGTAGTTTCCGGCAGTTCAAAGACTAAACTAAATAACAAAATCATCCTTTGTCGAACTCTTCAACTTCAACCATTGATAAAAATCTGCACACCAATGTTGTAGGTCTCATGTTCCATGGATTTAAGTTTATCCATGTAACTTTTCCCCAAGGCCCCATTAATGGCTGTCACACCATCTTTTTGGGATTTTGAACATCTCTTGGACATTTTCTGTAGACGCTTGAACATCAAAGCAACATTTTGGCGTTTCCTTGGACATTTGGACATCTTTTGGACACATTTGCATATTTTTGAACATTGAAGCTATTTTTTGGACATTATTGACCAATTCAACGCACTTTTGACTCAACGAAGAAGAAGGGCATTTTGATCAAAGTTTGAAATTAACAAGTTGTTTGTTGTTCGATTATACAACTTTATACACATAAATTGTCCGAATTTGTACAAATTTTGTAATCGACAATTATATGATGAATGACTACTATAGAGTGGACGTAGGTGTTAGTGCTGAACCACTATAAAAGTTGTGTCTCCTTTACATTTCTCGTTTGGATATTTGGATTGCAAGTGACAAATTTCCCGCGTCAACATCGAACTTAAATAACTTTTTTGTATGAACTCCATTCGGGGCATATTATATATGTCAATTAATCAAAAATCGCCACAAACGCAATGGTACCAGTCTCGAGGTCAAAATTTGACAATTCTAATAATATTTATTTTCTTTGTCCATAATTTAATTATATTAATTATTTATGCTAAAAAATGCAGGGTGTTACAAATGTGATTTATATCCATTGCTTAGAAGTAGGTAGCAAAATTTTGGAATTCAACTCGCTTCGTGTCGATTCCGTATGATTTAAAATGTTCGCAACCAGGTTGAAAACAATATACAATTCATCCTGCGGTGCAACTTAGGGGGCAAATTTAAAAACTATAATATATTGTTTGCGGACTTGAATTGTTTTAATATTATTATTATAAAGCATCCAGGAAAATAATAGTAGCTAACGCCTTATTTTCTAACTTCGATAATAAATCATAATTAAACAAAAGAAACAAGATAGAACGAAAATATTATATATACCTACGATCACCATAGTAACAATCTAATAACAAGCCAATCAAAATTTTCTATCCATCTTCTAAACACTGGACAACAAATAAAGTTGCACTAAGAACATTAGGAATCAAATAAACTATGACCGTCGAAAAATATGTTGGTGATCCACCTTGTATTTTTCTAAGAAAGCATGCAAAAGTAGAAATTGGTAGATTTATTGTTCTTTGTGATTGATGCAAGTAAAAAGCAAGAAGAATGATGATCCATGTCATGCTAACCAATATTTTGAGAACATTCCTCAAAACATAATGAAATTTTTAACTTGGAAAGAACCAAGTCCAAAATATCTATGATCATATATTATAAATGAATAGTTTATAACATATAAAAAGGAAAGATTCGAAAACGATACTAAATTAAACAATGTGTACAAAATTTCAGACTATCGAATGATATGATATATCATTTTAAATCATATAATTTTATGTTTTCAACAAAGAAAAATACTAAAATCTACTATTATATATTTGATATTATCGTGAGACATGTTAATAATAATAATAATAATAATAATAATAATAATAATAATAATAATAAATACATGCTTCGTATGAGATGAAGAGCTATTGCAATGATAAAAACACTATATATCTTATATAATGTCTTTTGTTGAACAATTTCGTTTAATCCATATTCTTTCATTACGGACATGTATCACGATAATCTCAAATATATAATAATAGATTGTCTAGTACCAATCTTTTTGAAAACATTTATGTGATGTAAAATTATACATCATGTCATCTTCTAGTCTGAAATTTTATACACACTGTTTTTTCTAATATTATTTTTAAATCTTTCTTTTTTATATGTTATGAACTATTTGTCTATATTATATGATCATAGATATTTTTTACTTATATCTGAATTACTCGGGCTATCTAAATTGAAAATTTGATGAAGTTTTGAGAAATGTTCTCAAAATATTGATCAACATGGCATGGGTCATCATTCTACCTACTCCTTACTTTCATCCATTACAAAGGACAATAAATTTACCAAACCCGACACTTGCATGCTTTCTCAATCAAATACAAGGAGGATCACCAATATTTTTGATGGTCATACTATTAGTGGTGGAAAGCAGCGTTGGTAGGGTGGGTGAGAATGTATTGACGGTGGTAGCATCGGATGATTTGGGTAGTGAATGAGTATTTGACTCGGGTGCCTCATATTATATGATGCCAAATAAGAATCGTTTTTCCTCTAATGCCGACAAAAAGGGAAATACCAATGTTATGGGAAATGGTGTTATATGTAAATCAATGGGCATTGGCTCCGTGCAAATAATAATGTTTGATGGAGTGGTTCGCAAGCTCACTAATGGACACTATGTTCCGGGATTTCGGAAGTCATCTATATCTTTGGGACAATTGGATTCTCTGGGATGTAAAATTACTGTTGAGAATGATTGCTCGAGGATTTCTAATGATGCGCTTGTGGTTATGAAAGATGCTATAACTCATGGTGTGTGTTTGCTTCAAGGAGTGATCATAGAAGGTGAAACTTGTATAGCTATTAATAGCTCTCGTGGTTTGAATGCAATCAGGTTGTGGCATTTGAGATTAGGTCATATCCTAGAGACGAATTTAGATATTCTTCGAAAGGACATGACCAAGAGAGAGTTTCAACAAACCAGAGTTTTGCGAGGAATGTGTCATAAATAAGCTAAGGTAACATTCAATGAAAAAAACATGATTCAAGAGGTGTTCTTGAGTATGTTCATTCAAATGTTTTAGGACCGGCACTGATTGCTTCTTTAAGTGAAGCTCGGTATTATACATCTTTTATTGATGATTTTTCTCGAAAGGTACGCATGTATGTAATGAAGGCCTAGTCAGAGGCATTTGTAAAATTCAAAGAGTGGAGAGCTCTTGTTGAAAACCAGAGTGACAAGTCATTGAAAGTACTAAAGACCGACAATGGTATAGTAAGTCTCCGGAGAATTTTTGAAGTATTCCAAGCACTATGGTATTCATAGGCATTTTACTACACCAGAAGATCAGCAATCTAATGGTATGGCAGAGAATTCTACTTGAGAAAGCTCGATATTTGAGATTGACATCAAGTTTGTCAAAAGGATTTTGGACCGACGCATCATCAACCGCGGTGCATATTGTGAATCAAAGAGAGGGCTTCTAACTTGTTCAAGTATTCATCTCAAGGGAAAAAATTAGGGTTTTAACCAAATTTTATTTCTTTAATTATATTCTCCACAAACTTGATTCTAAAGTGATTATTGTTGATCATTGTATCAATCTCTTGTACTTTTCTCACTGTGGTAATAATTTTTTTTCTCCAAAATGGATATAAACTAACTACTCGTTAGTGGAACCGCCATAGATATGTTGTGTGCTTTATTTGTTATTTATTATTTTTGACTTCTTGTGATTAGAATAGTTATATTTGGATTGGTTATTTTTTGTTTTGATGATTGAGATATTGTAATTGATTGTTTTCACAAGTCTATCGCAAGATCTCGTCTTCCGCTCAGTTTGGGTTCGGAATTAAGTTTGGAGTTTGAATTCAAACTTTACAACAACAAACCTTTGCCAAATCCAAGTCATTTAGCCTAGATAGCATGAGGAAAAGGATCAGACCATTCATTAACTCCGCTGATTCAAGTTCTGTTCACTCTCGCTACGCACCTGAGAACTATAAGAATTTCATTTGCTACCTCCCGCTCACTTCGCTCGCCTTGCTCTCCTCGCCATTCGTTCACCTGATAAATAATTCTATGAGATCGATGCGTTAAGCATATACAAACCTATCATTTTTTTTAAATATCTCAATAGGCGGTTCCATCGTTTATAATCGAAAAGAAAAGTTACAATAGTTTTTACAAACCAAAAGGGTGTTTTCTCTTTTTTAAGTTTTCTTAATTCCCAATTATCTTATAATAGATGAAAACAAAAGATATGATATTATAATCTAACACAAAATTTTGAATTCACGTGCACTGAAAACAAGGTTACAACATATTTTCAATAGACAATACATTCAACAAACTACTCTCAATATTCCAATAATACAAAGAGTTGTTTATTATACACTAAAAAATAATATATTAAACATATACCCATCTTTACATTCTATATACATTTTCCCCCATTTTAACAAACTTATGGTGACAAATTACAGTGATAAATTGAGTGTTGTGTTTGTTACTCTTATTGAATTATGGCTAATGTTTCGATGAACATCTGCACATTGCAAGTAACGTTGTATCATTATATATGAAAAGAAGCATCAACTTGAACCAATGTTTTAAAACGCAAAAGGCGTACGCGAGGCGTTTTCGGGTCCGTGAGGCGAGGCGTAAGCCTCGACGCGTAAGCCTTTCGGGGAAAAAAAAAGCGCTCATTTTTTAAGGTGTCTGGACATTAACACATAATTAAAATAGGTCATGACAGTCGCTCAAATAAAAAGACACAGGCAAAAAAAGAAAGATCAACAAAAAAACAAGTAACAGTAGTTTTTTAAAAAAAAAAGATAACAAAAAAAAAACTCTCTTTCAATTCATTGAGGAATGGAACTCGATTCCTTAACAGGAATCGAAATGAATCGATTTCGATTCCTTAACAGGAATCGATTTCGATTTCTGTAATCGAAATCGATTCCTGTTAAGGAATCGAGTTCGATTCCTGTTATGGAATCAAACTCGATTCCTTAACTGGAATCAAGCTCGATTCCAGTTAAGGAATCGAGTTCGATTCCAGTTAAGGAATCGAGTTCGATTCCAAACAGGAATCGATTTCGATTCCAAACAGGAATCGATTTCGATTCAATCTTCCAAATGAAAATTAGGTTTTTTTTTATATATATATAAGCGCACGCCTCAGATAGTTGAGGCTCTGAGGCGTGCGTTTTTTCACGCTTTCCGCGCCTCAAACCCCTGAGGCGTAAGCCTCAAGGGGAAAACGCCTTTTAATTCACGCCTTCAGGCGTTTTCACCTTCGCCTCGCCTTGAGGCGCGCCTTGAGGCGCGCCTGAGGCGCGTTTTTTAATACATTGACTTGAACGCATGTAGAAAGCTTGAAGGTTGCGAAAATGAGAAGAAAAAGGGAAAACATATGCATTATTTATATTTTTAATGTGGATAAACTTATTAATATACATATACATATACATATACATATATATATATATATATCTTTTGCTAAAAAGTCAAAGAATGCAAAATAATAGGTGGATCAACTCAATAATGTCGTGGATGCAAATAAAATTATGGCATATTATATTCATACACCACAATTGCTTTACATACATCGAAATATTTGTCAAAACCATATACGCCACGCTTTACTTATTACCCTCACTTTTGATAAGATAAGATAAGATACTAAAACTCTCTCCATTTCTCTCTTTATCTTCAGTCAATCAAACCCGTAATTATAAATTTACCGACATTTCAAATTTTAGTTTTTGAACAACGAGCTTGTGAAAACACATTCTCAATCATCATACCAATTTACATGGCTCCTTTGATTGTGATTGCAATTTCTGAATGTAAGCACAAATATGATCTAAAATTTTGGGATTATGTTTTCTCAATTTTATTTTAAAGAGATGAATTTGATTATGTAACAAAAACTACATATACAAGTTCACACATAAATTTTGCATTCAAACCAGTAATTTAACCAGAAAAATGAACTTTGAAGCAAAAATCTAACGCAAAACGGAGATAAATTTTGATTTTTAATGGTTATAACTTGTGGCAGTAAATTCTGACGTTGATTTGGAAAGTTTGACTTTGATTTTATATTGTAAAAATTTAAAATTATAACATTTTGACGGTGAGTTTATATTGTAAGAAATTAAAATTATGTGTGAACAGATCATTGGCTTTTCGTTATCTGTAATAAACTGTAATCTTTATTTAAAACAAAGTTACAAAAATAAGTAATGCATTGATTTGATTTATTGTCATGGCCCGACTTTAATGTCCTCTGTCTGTATAAGTAGCCTATGTTTGCCCGTAACTCATATATTTATGTGTAAGCAGCCTGGCCTGGGTTTTAATGTCTAGGCCTCTTAATTTTTATAGCAACAATTTTTTTATTTTTTTTCAAAACAGAATTCCATTGAGACGAAACAACACATACAAACCACGCACCTTGACAACAACTACGAACAACATAAGAGGAAAGACCATACAGACCCAAACTACAGAAAAACCTAGACTCGACTAAAACAAGGCACCAGCCGCCCACCGAGCAAACGCCACACCAAAACAAGAAGCATATGAGAATCACTGAAGACAGCGAAACTGTGCAGTAGCACGAGCACTCCAAGCTCACACCCCAACAAAATAGAGAGCACACTCAGTCGCATCAAAACATCCAAACAAGCAGGATCAGCAACAACACACCACAAAGCACAACCACCTCCAAATCCAAAGATCCGAACAACATTGCAGAATTAAAGATGATATCTAAAAGCGCAATAAAAGCCATCGCACCACAAATCACATCAACACAGACAAGCCAAAGTCTGATGAAACTAAAACCGAAGAGATAGACAACCGAGCAAGGCAAAGAGTGCTAAGCCTGGTGACTGAGTGTCAGCTTACCAGAAGAAGATGGACGAGTCGGGAGCAAACTCACAGTGAATGGCTTACTGCACCCCCAAATCACATCGAGCTCAATACAAAGCCATCCAAGCCTACAACATAAGCAGCACCATACGAAGATCGGACAGCAGACAATCCACATAGAAATAACAGCTGGACACAGAGTCTGAAAAGCCCAAAAACAAGAAATATCCATCCAAAAAGAACAAGCAAGGCGGAAAGGCTAAGGACATAAGCAGGGGAAGAGGAGCTTGGATACGAGCAAGTTTAGTGTGGAAGCGTAGGAGGCTGGAAGAAAACAGACAAAAAAAATGAAGACTGAAAACCAGATCTAGGGTTCAGTCGATGGAAAAACAAACGGGAAAGGAGACCAAAACCTAACGGGAAAAAACAGCAGAAAGGATGGAGAGAGGAGAAGGTGGAAGATGAAGGTCGAGGCGGAAGTTAGAGAAAGATGAAAAGAATGGAGAAGATCGATGGAAGAAAAGAGCGGAAGAGCAGCCGCCATTTTTATAGATCTACATTTTAGAATATTAACTGCAATGTTAAACCAACATGGTTGACAGTCTGATGCTAAACTCAATGACTACTATATATGATATACGAATATATAACTCACTGCATACAAAGTTTGCAATATATTCTTGTTCACAAAATGATAATTTTGCTTCTATTTTACACACAAATGTTACAGTCAGCTATTGTATATGTGTTTTGCTGTCAACTATATATCATGCTTAGTTCATTTTCATGCAAGATATGATTGTATTGAAAAAAGAATGAATTATCATTCTTAATAACAAAGTCATGAACTAAACATAGTTTAGTTTTTATGTTGTTGACAAATCAGTTTTCATATTTGCTTGCAGTAGTAGCAGCAGAATATCAATTACCATGAACCATATGCTTTAGTTTTGTTGAATTTAATCATTTATTGTAAACAATAACCAAGCCAATCAACCAAGCCAATCAATTGTTCAAACATCAATTAATAACAATATGATAATATCAACCAAGCCAATCAATTAGCAATTTCAACAACCAAGCAAAAAATAATATTTTAATCCACTTTTTACTACACTGGTTAACTAGAAAAGTGAGTTTAACTCACCATCGTTCTATTTGTGGCTTCCTCGTTCTGCTTTGAGTATGTCCAAATGTATCCAATTCAATTCCAGAACGAAGACATCGTTGCTATGATCCCACGCTTGATTTGAATCTAAGATCAGAAAGATATTGACAAGTTCACGGATCAATTAATGTAAACTTTAGCACTAATTACAGTACAAGTCCTGAATTACCATCTTAGCCTCTTCTTCGCCAATCAACCAAAATGAGGCCGCCTGCTCTGACACCTGGTCCGCAACTCCGAACCCACACTGCGCAGCTAAATCCAGTGGTGCGGTGACAAATCCAAAGAACAACGCACCCATGCCATGGTCTAGCTTCGCTTAAAACACCTCAAAAACCGAACCCTAGATAGCTTGTAACTGCCGCTCCTCTTCCAACCCCATCGGACACAACAAAATACACATTCACATGAAGATCTGGCTCATACCAAGTAAAAGATCCAGCTTTTTATTGGTTTTTTCAATTTTAGGCAGCCAAAATGTTTTTATTTATTTATTTATTTATTTTTTTTTTTTATTTTTCCTTCCAGAAGCCTGCGAATGAAAGTGAGAAAAAAGCACCAAACGTCAAAATAAAAATGGCATATGGTCACGATTAGGATCCCAATATGATCTTACAATAATTACAATGTATATACCATGTTATAAAATGAAACAGAACCGACAATAAAAGAAAAGAGAAAACATAAAAGATTAGAAAGTGACCTCTTATTTCTATTGATTGGGATCTATGATACAATGTAAACGACTCTCTATTTATATAGTCTATATGTCATGTAAATTACAATAAAGTCCCTTATCATATTAGTATATTTACTCATATTACTTTTATATATTGCAACACTCCCCCCTTGAACATGTATATACAAAGATGATAAAATTAACTGTCTCATTAAAAACTCTTTTAAGAAAATTCCAGTGGGAAAAAACATAAATAAAGAAAAGAGTACAATTTTGTTTCATTTTTGGGTAATATGTTTTACAATGTTACAATGAGGGTTGATACTTCATAATTAAGATAATACATCATTAACAACCTTACTAATAAAAAGCCAATGAGAAAAATATTATTAAAGCAAAATATTACATTATAGCATATTATATGTTTCCACTAATTTATCACGCATTATTCAAAAGATTACATTATAGAAAGGGATTTTTACCCTCAAGGACAAAAGGAACAAAAATTTATCTCATAAGGACAAGGGGGCAAAATTTTATCCTCTAGGACAAAATTTAGTGTAAAGGGAGGAATTCAGGGGTCCACTATAATTCTTCCATTTACACTAAAACTTGTCCTTTTGGACAAAATTTTGCCCCCTTGTCCTTATGGAATAAATTTGTGTTCATTTTGTCCTTTAGGGTATTTTCCTGTTATTGTTATAGAAATTATATCGTCTTATATTCAATATCAAATTATGAATCTAACGGATATCGTAATTGGGAATAACGATATCTGTATCTTCCAAATTCCCATAACAATATCCATATAGCCATGGAATCCAATATCGAAATATTTCGAAGATTATTTCCATTTCAATTTATTCATTGGAAAATTCTTGTTATTTTAAAATCATTTCAAATCCATTTTCAATCCAATTTATTTATTTAAAAGTAATTGGATTATTATTCTAGTTATTAACTAGTTCATTTCGATAAAAACATATTTTTATCTTTTCAAACTTGGAATTTTTCTTCCAAAATCTTCCTAAATCATTAATTATGATTTTACATAATTTTTTCATATTTTTAATTATTTTATTTAGGCCATTACAGTCGGTTTCCAATAATGGCCACCAAACTGCGTCCATAGCGACGTTTTCTGAAATTGATTTGGACATATCTCAAAATCTAACCGTTAGATTTCAAATCTCTTATATTCATTGGAAATCTCTTTTCGATACGAACCCAATGGTTCCGGTTTTAGGAGAATCTGACGGTCGGATCTCCCGTTACATCAATTTGAAGTTAATGGTCGAAATTCGCGAAAGGTCGCTGTGCGGCATGTTCTATTCAAGCCATATAATATATATATATATATATATATATATATCGTCGATTTCCATTTAAAACGTATTTATAAATCATTTATTCGTTTTAAAAATGATTGCTACTTCCATTTCAATTTTAAATCAAATTGAATATTCCATTACATGACAATTTTATACAGTGCATATATATGTTAAAAATTATATTTTTAACAATCCAATAATTATTCCATTTCACGACCATTTTATATATCTCATATATAAGCTAGAAATAATATTTTTAGCGAACCAATATTTATCTCATTACATTATCAATTTATATATCGCATATATAATTTTATACAATGCATATGTATATTTTATTTCATAACGCATATATATTTTAGTACAACGCATATATATATTTATTCACATCGCATATAAATATTTTATTCACATTTCATATATATATATATATATATATTATTCACATTTCATATATATATTTTATCCATGTTTCATATATATATTATTCACATTTCATATATATATATATATATATATATATATATATATATATATATATATATATATATTCCACATTTCATATATATATTATTCACATTTCATATATATCTTTTATTCACATTTCATATATATATTATTCATATTTTATTTATATATTTTTCACATTTCATATATATATTATTCGCATTTCATATATATATTTTATTTACGTCACGCATATATATATTTTATTCACAACTCATATATATATATATATATAACTCACATCGCATATATATATATTTTATTCACATCCCAATACAATACAATCAAATAAATTGTCCATGGTCTGTGGACGAGGGAGGTGAGCTAACAGACACCGTACAACATTTGTGATAATTAATGACTGTAAAAATCAATACTGGCAGTTCATATATGCAGTTATAAAATAAATAACTGTACAAAAAAATTATAGTGAGAAGTTCTCACATTGATTGGTTCCTGAAATCGTTATATGATGATTTTTCTTAACTGAATTAGACTCTGCGTTTAATTCAATCAAATTCCTATTGCTTCTGAATTGGTTCCGGCCTATTTCATTGTGTTGATAAGGCCAAGGCGGTTCCAATGCAACGAACGACACTCAATTCTATTTCCATTTGTCCAAGATATTAACATTTCAAACTTTAACATAATTAAAATAATTTAATTATTTACAAATCCCCTAATTACCTCATTAATTTTTAATTACAAATTTGGCCGCTTAATCCCTTTACTTTTTCACGAATGTCTGTATTCGAGAAAACCCATCGTCGTTTAAAAATTTCCACCGCGCATTGATGTTGGCGCCACCGGAGTTGAATCGGATCCCTCCCCTCCGACGCCCATGCCAGCACCTCCCCATGGCCGTGCTCGTTCGAAGTGTGAACCCCCCCCCCCTAACGCCCCAAAATCCACACCAAAGCCGTCATCTTCACGCCCTAAAATCGAGTTCTAGAAACCCCTAATTCAGATCTCCACCATTAGGAAGATAGATCCCACAAAGCTCTACAATTTCGTGTTTGGGGATTGTGAATTCGCTGCATGGATTGGGCGAATTCGAAGAAGAAAGATCAGGCAACGGTGGCCACTGATTTTATAAAAGAGCGACGGGTCTGTGTGAGCTAGGGTTTTGGACTGAAAGGCCATTTATATAATTAATATTTTATTTTATTTAATTCTTTTAATTTCAAAATACATGTTCACCGATATAAACTCCAAATCAAACCCAACGACTGTTGTCCCTAGCTAAATACCCCCATTCCGAACACAATGGGATATATTTCATAAGCCAATACGACTGTTTCGATCATTTTTTATCAAAATTAAAATATAAATCACTATATATTGAATTTAAACGTACATTTTAATTTACTGGGGCCACATACTGACTCCAAAAATTAAAGAAAAATAAATCTAGCTATGTTTTGACGATACGGTCCTAACTAAACTAATTTCATCGAATTTGGAGACCGTTTGAAAAATGGTCATTTTCCAGTCGATTAAATTCAAACTGAAAGTACCAAACGCGTTTAAATTCATCATGCTCACATATTAATTCCAAAAATTATAAAAAATGAACCCTAACAATAATTTGACATTCTGAATCCAACAAAAGTAGTTTCGTCGAAAATGGAGGTCGTTTGCAAAATGGCTATTTTTAAGGGCTATATATTATATTAAAAATACATATAAATTCCATAGCGACTATTTTGAATTTTAAACTGGACATAACTTTCAATTTATATAGTGAAATCTCAATTTTTCACATTCGTTAGGAAGATATAATTAAACAGATTCAAATGTTTCTGGTTTTACCGAAATCCGATTTATTTTGAATTCTGTACATTCATTTGAAATTTAAAATCAAATTTTCAAAATTAATTTCCATAAGAGTAGTGTTTACACTCTTGGTTGTAGTGTTGATGTGAACAGGAAATGTGCTGAAATGCTTAATTGTAAGGCGGATTCTTTCCCTCTTAATTATCTCGGGGCTTGCATCCGTCCAAAAAGATTGTTGAAGAGTGATTGGCAGTATGTTATTGACAAAGTTGATAGGTGTTTGGCGAGATGGAAGGGGAATTGTTTATCAAAAGCTGGAAGGCTGGTGTTGGTGAATTCTGTTCTATCTGCTATCCCTTTGTATTGGCTTTCTTTCTATTCAAGTCCGGGATGGGTGATTCAGAAAATTGATGCTGTATGTCGGAATTTTTTCTGGACTGGTACGAAGGATACGCGTAAAGTTAGCTGTCTAGTGTCGTGGGATCAGGTATGCAAGTCCAAAGATCAGGGAGGTTTGGGAGTTATAAATTTGAAAAACATGAACTCTGCTTTGCTTTGCAAATGGCTGTGGACTATGCTTAGTGATAGGAAAGTTCTCTGGAAGGAGTGGATCTTAAACACTTGCTACAGCGGAAGATTTGATTGGAACGCGGATGTTTCTCATTGCTCGGTATTCTAGCGTAGTGTTATGGCTAACGTTCACTAGATGAAGATTGGTGCAGGTGTTGTAGTAAAAAATGGACGCAATGCTTCTTTCTGGTCTGACTGCTGGCTGCTCCCCATCCCTTTGCGTGTTGAGTTTGCTGACCTTTTTGATATTGCATGCAACAAAAAAGCTTCAGTCAGCGAAATGTACAATGCAAATTCTGCCAACTTTAAATGGAACCTGATTTTGTCGTCTCTTGGATGGTAATGCTTTGATTCAGCTATGTGGCCTAGTTCGTTTGTCAGAGGATGTACAACTTCATGATGAAGAGGATGATGAATTTGTATGGAAGATTGGTGGAAATAACTTTCGGGTTAGAGAACTTTATAAGATGATGAACTTTGCAGGAAGGAAATACGATGGATTCATACGAATGTGGAGTTTTAAGACTGTACCCACTAAGGTCAAGATTCATATGTGGACGATCATGCATAACAAGCTTAATACGGTGAGCAGATTACGTTAAAAAGGAGTTCAAGTCGCTGAGGGCTGTGTTTTTTGTGCTGAAGACGATGAGAATTACCTGCATTTATTCGTTGATTGCGATTTCGCCTTATATGTGTGGACGAAGTGTTTAGTTAGCCTTCATATTTGCTTAGATTGGTCTAGTTTCATCACCGATCAAATTCTTTTTTGGCACAGCACTATTACTTCACTACCTGATACACATATGTGACATATGTTTGTTGTCTTGAACTTTTCTTATGTTTGGATCCTTTGGCATGAACGAAACTCACGAAAGTTTAAACGTAAAATGAAACATCCCAACTCAGTTATTTTTTGCATTCTTAAATTTGTTTCTCAATGGTCAGGCAACAACGAGATCAAATTTGCGGACACAATTAGCGCTAGAGTCATTGATAGAGCTCGTGGCAGCCGAGCTTGATGAAGCCTTTGCTTCAGACAGTTGGGTTTATTAGCTACTTTGTAGTGTTTTATGTATATTATGGGCACTATGTTATCATGCCTGCGTGCATGTATCTCTTTTTGGGTTGTACATATTCTTGTATATATTAGTAGCTAGTAGCACGTCTTTTGTATGCTGAGCTGAACACGTTGTACTTGGTTTATGTTTAATGAATGAAGGCGTGAATCTAGCGATTCACTACCTTTTTGCATCAAAAAAAAATTTCAAACTACCGCGCCATTTCGAGTTCGTTTTATAATTAAAATAAACTTATACGTTCTAACTTCGATTTAAATAAATTTTTAATCATTATTATTTAAAATAAATCATTTTAAATATTTGAAATCCATTAAAATAGCTAAAATAAAATTTTTACATTGTTTCTGAAATTCCGGGTTGTTACAGTTTTTATGTGTTTTGATCATGTTGTTGTGTCTAATTCATTGGTTGATTTTGTTCTAATTTTGCTATTGGTTTTGCTAGGTAAATTATGTACGATATTATAAACTTGTTTTGTTGAATTGTTTTAAATAATAAAAATGAAAGCAGAGAAAGATGTACCTAAAGGCACAAAATCAACATAGACAAAAGTGATAAGTAAATACAACACAACAGAGAATTTACTTCAAATATACATTGAAGGGGCTGGTTACAGAAATGGTCAAGTAAAAGGTAAACGATTTTATCGTTTTAGCACTACATCACAGAATATATTAATACACAATATTTTTATGCAATTACTTGATCATTAAATATAGTTTGATATATAATACTACTTCATTATCAAACCAATCGTACATATCACTTTGTATCAATTGTAGATAATATGCAGTAGTAACATATTTTCATGTCCTATGTCCTTTGCAGCGCAGTGCCTTCGCAATACATCAAGCCAATGCATTTCCGAGCATGGCACTATCATGCATTTGCGAGCCTGATTCTTTTAACTATGGTTGTGAATTGAGGATCTACTATTCAACTTTTGTGAAAGCAGCAGCACAAGGTTGCCACTGAAAAGAAACAGAGAGCGCAAAGTCCAAAGCAGAAGCTTGAGTAAAACAAGCTGAAATGCATGAGAAGAAACCACATTAGCTTATTCAGTAGACTAAAGTGCAAAAGAAGCAGACATAGGATTAGGATCATGTGCAATATGTTGAAGCGTATGTGAATCAGGAGCAAGAGCTTATGATATACTAGCTTTAAGTGTCTGTCATGTATAATTTTTCATGTTTTTCATATAAAGATAAATACTTTTTATCTATTTTAGAAAATGAAGAACAACTTGCAATAATGATCTGAATCATACTGGCATATTTGAACCTTTTTTGTATGCTGTGCACTACAATACAAGTAAAATTTGGGATCATTGCAGAAGCTGTAGCAAGGAACGTCTTACGGATAGAGGGACTGACTCCAGAACGGCTGAACATGTAAATATTTTTATCTTTTTCAGATAAAGATAAATGCATTTATCTTTTTGTAAAAGGACACTTGTTATCTCAACATATTTTTTGCAAATTGCATAAAGATCGTATATTAGCATTAACACAAATAAAAAAGATAAATCTAAATACATACATAAAAACTTAACATTTTGATTCATTGAACAACAAATAAAAGCAATTAACTTTTCAAACAAAAGATAAAATCATTTAGCTTTTTATTTATAAGATCGTAGACAGATTTCTTTATTATGAATCGGAAAATAAATTAACAACTCCTATGCTTAATTTACATCAAAATAAGCTAGCAAATTTAACCATAAAAACCAACAACTAATCTCAAGGTACATTATACAGTCTTAAGTTAACTAATGTTTAGCAATATTTTATTTGATGTGTTTTATCTTTTTATTCAAGTTGAGTTACACTCTAGTTTATTTTAAGAAGCTAATACCATTTTGCCTAAACAGCTAATTAATGCTTTACAGGTAAAGCTAAATGGTTTTATCTTTTCAGCAGTTAAATATAGTGACTAATCTGTACATCAATGACGTTTAGTAGGTTTTCTACTGGTTCTGTTCAATGCAGTTAAATACAGCTAATTAATCGTATGTAGGTAAAGCTAAATGGTTTTATCTTTTCAATAGTATAATAGATTTACAATCTTATTAAAAATAGTAATATGTATAAATCGTATAACCAAAACATTAACTGTTTAAAAAGATAAATATATCTATCTTTTGTCTACTTTATTACATAGAATACTGTTTAAAATGATATATACATTAAAAACACTGTACCTGAAGTTAAAAAATACGGGGTTTGACTACTTTTTGTATATGCAATATTTATCGCCTTGTATCTTTTTGTATACTTATCTCTTAAACACTAGTACTGTGAATCAGCACTTGCATATCTATTTTGCCTTTCTATAACCAAACTCTGATCTAAAATAACATCTCATTTTTATATCTTTTTTGTATATATCTTTTTGAGCATTACATAATAATTTTTTGTATATCTTTTTGTATTTTTTTCTTTGGTGTGTATCTTTTTGTATAAACTTTCACAGTACACATATTGTATAAACATAAGTTAATTTATCTTTTTGATTTTATATCTTTTTGATTTATATCTTTTGTTAATCGATTTCTATTTTTTGATTTTATCCCTACAACACAAGAACTGTCAAAAACCACATTGCATATACAAAAAGATAAATACTTTTAGCTTTTTAATAACTATCGTATTTGATATACAAAAAGATACACAATGTACAGCAGATTGCATCGAAGATTGAGATTTAGAAGAAGCAATTACATCTCATAACTCTCACAGCATAACCATTTAGCATGCAAGTCATCACTACAAAAAGATATATACAAAAAGATGTACAATTCATATACAAAAAGATATACATAAAGTTTTTTTCTTTCAAAATGGGTTCTTTTATTAAATAAACACGTATCTTTACAATGCATGCCTATATACAATGAAATATACATAAAGTTATACAAAAAGATATATAAAAAGATATACAAAAATATATATAAAAAGATATACAAAAAGATATAAAATCAAAAACTGTCAATCATTATAGGGGCTGAGATATACAAATCAAAAAGATATAAAATCAAAAAATGTCAAAAACCGTATTGCATATACAAAAATACATATACAAAAAGATACACAATTCATAACTGTCAATATTTGATCATGCAAAAAGATATATATTCATAACTGTCAATCATTATAGAGGCTGAAAAGATAAATACTTTTAGCTTTTTCATAACTTATGTTTTAACATACAAAAAAATATACAAATTAGCTTTTTACTGAAAAGATAAATTAATTTATGTTTTAACAGTATTAATTTTTGTATTAGGAAACAAATAGACAAAAAGAGAAATATATTTATCTTTTTAAATAATTAATTTGTCTTCCGTATGGTTATCTAGTATTAATTTTTCTTTTGTATTATGTTTTAAGATTATAAATTCATACAAAAAGATATTAAAAAAGATACACAATTCATTACAAAAAGATATGTCTATCTTTTGTCTACTTTATTACATAAACTGTTTAAAAGATAAATATATCTATCTTTTATCATTAATATTGCATATTTGCAATTAACAATTAACACATAACATATATATTCAACTATCTATTTTAAATCTGAAGATCAGTTTTTAAAAGATAGATGCAACTGTTGACGCCAAAAAGTGGTCATCAACGGCCAAAAGTCAGATTTGAACATGATATATGAAAAAATATCAAAAAAAGCAAGAAAAAGCAAGACAACAACGTTTTTATAGTGGTTCGGCGTTAACGAGCCTACGTCCACTTTATAATCTCACATTAATATCATAAAGTAGGAGATACAATAAATGAGATTGTCGGGATCTCTATTACATAATTGTTTTTGAGGAATATAGCAAGTATTTCATGATGAAAGTGGTTGGCAGCCATGATTGAGTCATGCGTGGGCCAGAGAGTTGGGCTCTAATCTAAGCCAAAGAAGATCCCCTCTTTGTTGTATTGCTTGGTGTATTTATAGACAGTAGGCTTCAATAATTGGAGGTGCCATGTGTCGGTTGATCCATGTGAATAGCATATAATGGAGCCGAGTCTTGATTACGTGTAGAAGTTCCCTATAATATGTGGCAGCATAAACGTAGCTAGATCCGAGTTTATAGGCTTTAGAATAGGTAGTTGGACCAAGTAAGTAGGCTATTAAATAGATCTCATGACCAAGTCATTGTTATAGTGTAAGCTGATCTCAAGACCATCTAGCCTAGGTATTTCAAGCTGAAATATTTCGATCCAAGAGCCTTGAGCCAAGGAGCCTCGAGCCATGAATGTCCGGGCTTGTCCAAGCCCATGCTCGAGCCTTGAGCGATCTTGTGATGGGTCCACGGGTTGACGGCCTTGCCAAAAGGCGGGTCAACACTTTGCACCCCAAAGTACGTCGTGTGGCAGACAGGATGTACTTTGAATAAGCCGAACTGCATCTCTTTGGAATGTCATTCATCTTCGGGAAAGCAATGTCGAATTGTCATGTCTTTGGGAGTAGTCCTGAAGCTTGAATTCTTTTTACTTTTCTGCCTCGATCGAATGAAATAATCATAAATCAAGCTGGGCCGCTAGCTTCTGCACATGGTCGTTCATAAATAGTCTTCGCCAAATGGTGTCATCTTCTAATGCAAGTCGAGAACATGGTCAAGTGTAAGGTCAAGTCCTATCGAACTCATAAGTTGTCTCGCTTGGATGAGTAAGACAAGTTGTGTCATGGTCCGAAGGTACAATATATATCCTTTGAATCACGTGTCAGGTAAAGGACGTGTTCAAACTCAGTCTATAAGCTGACACTCATGCCTATAACGTCGGTGGGCACAAACGAAGCCAGTGCTCTTGCCCCTAGAGTTAGTGGGGGTCAAGTTAAGTCAGTCGGACATCCAATCCTTAATTCTTCATATTCTTCGTCGTTGTTTTAGGATAGAGTTGCAAGTTTGGCGGTCTTAGCCAACCCAAGTCATTTTATACTTTCTCTCGAGTTGGCGAGAGTTAAAGTTGAACACGCAAACAGTTGATTCTCATTTGCCTAGGCATCGTTCCTTCACTTTAGTCAGAAAATGAGGACCGGCTCATCGAGCGCCAATAAACTTAGTTACTCTTATCATTCGAGCCAGTTAGGTCGATCCCCTTTGTTTATGTTTCATCGTAGTCCAAAATAGTCATCATACTCTTGTTGAGTTTGTTCTTCATGCTCAGTTCCATTGAGGTCATCATTTTTTGCTGTAGTTTGGGATCTTGCGAAACTTTAAGAAGTTGAAAATGTGCATAGAGTAGTCGAGTAGTAGATTCATGTTTTTCATGGCTTGCACTCTTCGTCGCTAGCCATTGGGGGTTTGACTGAGTAGCGAACTTCAAATCCATGTCTTCTCAAGATTCATTCTTCCTCATTATATCGTGAGTTATAGTTGGATGCAATCAACCCATACTGGTTTTTGCTCTTCCATCTAAGCTCTGAGGATTGAAGTTGGGCTGCAAGAGGTCAGATTGTAGTCATTTTGAATGCTTTCATTCTTCCCCTTCCAACTGGGAAGTAGGTTAGGATCAATCAATGGATGGCCACTTTGCACCCCTTTCGTGGTTCACATGCGGCCCATTCCAAATTTAGGTATGCATGCATAAAAAGGTATGACTGTCAAAGCTTAAGTGATTGCGTTGTCCAAGTGCTCGAGCGATTGCATTTTCTATTCGGTGTACTTGTAACGTGAAACTCATCGTTGCACTTGGGCTATAGTCAGTCACATATGGGTATGTGTGCCAATTTCAGATATCACTCTTAAGGCCCTCTTTTGGTCGTTGCCTTAAGTTATGTGATGTGTTATTGAACATCCCTCCCACTCTCAAGGTCTCCTTTCGGTCATTGCATTGAGTCATGTGGGAAGTTTAGCATTAGAAGTCGACGTCAGTCCTTCGAACACGACCCATTTGTTGTTGTATGCGAGTGTGTCCCTCGTGTCTTTGCTTTGTATCTGTACATAATCCTGCAATTTGAATAAAATAATTCGTTTAATTTGCAAGTTACTAGGTCAACCTTTATGTCACAAGCAAATCTGGCTTGAAATGAAAATGTGTTAAATGACAAAGTGCCAAGTGTCGTATTTTGGAGGTATAATGTCTGTAGCCTCCATTTAACTTTGAAACACAGGTCACGTTCGAAGCGTGTTTGAAGTTAATTCAGAAATCTATGCCCGTGCCCCCAGCGTTGGTGGGAACCGGGTTAAGTCGTTCGGACGTCCGGCCCGTAAGTCCTTTCCTATCCCCAGTCGGAGGGCGATGAAGATTGCATGCACGTCGCAGCATTGTCCTTTATACTCTCTCCCAAGTCGTGAGAGTTAGAGTTATGGGTTTAGTGGTCTTAAGTCGTGGTGCACCATTCACACTAACCCAACAGATTTATACTCTCTCTCTCTCATGTCGTGAGAGTTAGAGTTATGGACGTCGTAGCTTGTCCTTATACTCTCCCTTCGTCAATCAGGGTTTGAGTTGTGGATCGAGTAGTCTTAAATCTTGTCGCGCCCATCGTCTGAGATTTATACTCCTATCCAAGCTCTGAGGATTAGAGTTAGTCGGGCAAACAGTTGGGTCACATTTGTCTTGGCATCATCCCTTTGCTCCTACGTCAAGAGCAGAGGTCGCCGTTAGGAATGGTCGGATCACGTCCCTGTTGAGTTTAGACTCCTCCTGTTGGAAGCATGAGAAAGAGTTACAGACATTGTTGGAGAGCGGTCGAGTCATACTCATCCTCGTCTTAACATTTCTCTTTTGTCCCCACGTCGAAGGCAAAAATTATTATGTTGTTCGTGGGATCGTTCCCCTGTCATTGTTGCACTCTTCCCATCGGACCAAGGGATAGAGCAATAGATCTGCTGAGTGTTTATGTCACGCTCGAGTATATCTCTGTCTTGCCTGGCGAATCAAAGGCTAGATGCTGGGGATGCCTTATTAGTATGCCCATGCAAAAATAACACATGTCGAACTCATGTGCGTTTATTTTCTTGCCCCCTACGTCAAGGGAAAAAAGTCAGTGAATGGATAATCGAACTTCATTTATGTTAGATTGTTGGCGTCGGGCCAAGAGTAAGCGAGTTAATATTTGAATCACGTTCGCCAAACTTTACGTTCCTCCAATCAAACTATGGAAGGGGTGGTTGGTACCAAACCTCGAGTACCTACATCATTTATATACAAATTTGCGTGAGTTAGTCATGTCAATAACTAGAAGCATGTAAAGGCAAAATGCATGATTGGAAAATAAGTATGTTGATCGGCGGTGCTGCCTCCTCTATTTGGATTCACGTAATCCAATGGTGTCAAGCATAGGATCTGGCCATATGAATTGTCGAACCGCGCCCATTCTGAGTCGGATTCGGACTTTGAAATGCAAAAGTCGATGCATAATTGTCTTAAGTCATGCTACACATGAGCCGAGTAGTGGGTAGTCATAACAGATCCATCTTGAGCTGTATAATTTTCCTCGGACGGATGACATGGTTCTGTAAATGAGCGCTTCAGTTAGGCTCGTTATGGCAACGCTCTGTAGTTTTGCATGCATGTATTGGAAGTATGATCAGTACCAGACTGGGTACCTATATCATTCACACATAAATTCATAAGAGTTATTAGTCACATAAATAACTCATAAAGCGTGTAAAGATAAAAGATATGGGTAAAAAATAATCTTGTTAAGGGAATGAGTATTATTCAGAATGAGAATGGTATCGCGTATCCTTTGCCAGTCCATTCTGACTTGTCCCATCTCTGACAGGTGATGACCGTTGAAGCTTCAATTGATGAAGGAAGTCTTTTCAAATCCTCATAGGCCGGCAATGCCAAGAATGATCAGACCTTGATCGGGGTATTGGGATAATAAAGGCAATCAGGCGGCCTTTGTGGGTGAATGATGAGGGTGTATTTCCTTTGAATTGCCTTCTTGCCCCCACGTCGAGGGCAAGGAATAAAGGTCAGGTAGTCAGATCAGAACTGCTAATGGCGGCATCTCATCTTGTCGGTGTTAAGGCGGTGATCGGAAGGAGAACAATGGGTCCATGCTTATAGAAGCTTTGTCTTTTCTATGTCAGGAAGTGAGATACGGAGGCTACGAATGTAGACATGCCTCGTCCATCCGCGGTTATGTCTTTGACTCCACGTCGGGGAATGAGAGCCGATATATAGATAATCAATAAACATCCAGGCTTAAGTGTTTCAAACTTTTAACTCGCCGATCTTTGGGCAAGACTGAAGCAGTCAATCAGGATTGAATAACCTTAGTAAATAGGGGTGATGGCTCTTGGAAGAATCCCAGTCGTTGTCATCTTAATGTTAATATTCTCAGACTATCCGTCGAATCTTGGATGATAAGTCTTTACGATCATTGTTGGCCAAAATATATGCCGAGTCGAAGGCGAGCCGTCGAGCGAGCCCGGGCGCAGCGCCGGTGTGGGTCCGAGGCCCTACAGTCTCGGCGGCGATCGACCTAGCCGGTTAGGTCGAACAGGTGGGCACCGCTCGATTTCAGGCGATCGAGCCTTCTTTGAAACGATCAGAAAAATGCATTTTTTTTCTTCTGAAAATGACCCTGTCTCGGGTCGATGTGTAGGGGTTTAGAAATGGCTAGTAATCCAGGTTTGTATATCTGGAAGAGTTGGTTGACCTGGAGAGTTTCATAAGAGTCGGTCGATATGTAGTTGGTCGTCCTGAGATTGAACATCATTATGACGATGTCTGCTCGAACAAATCTCACCTCTACCCGGTACCTGCTTCGGGCCAAGTTGCATATTGGGAGCCTTCCAAAGTGCAATTTCCACTGGCTGGTCCTTTGGTCGAGTCGATATCAACCCAGGAAGAGTCAACCCGACTGGGGTCGAACCGAGAACTGGAAAAAATCGTTTTATTATGCAAATGTTGCTGCTTCTGCTTTCCAAAGCATGTACATAAGTATTGGAAACCATGGTCGTTGAAGATGACTGAAACTAGGATTTCGTCTTGGACTTGGTGATCCAAAAGTTGAGCAAAACCCTTAAGACGTTGAGAATTCATTTCTCAGTGAAAGCACCAAACTATTGACGCCAAAAAGTGGTCATCAATGGCCAAAAGTCAGATTTGAACATGATATATGAAGAAATATCAGAAAAAGCAAGACAACAATGTTTTTATAGTGGTTCGGCGTTAACGAGCCTACGACCACTTTATAATCTCACATTAATATCATAAAGTAGGAGATACAATAAATGAGATTGTCAGGATCTCTAATACATAATTGTTTTTGAGGAATATAGCAAGTATTTCATGATGAAAGTGGTTGGCAGCCATGAAAGAGTCATGCGTGGGCCAGAGAGTTGGGCTCTAATCTAAGCCAAAGAAGATCCCCTCTTTGTTGTATTGCTTGGTGTATTTATAGGCAGTAGGCTTCAATAATTGGAGGTTCCATGTGTCGGTTGATCCATGTGAATAACAGATAATGGAGCTGAGTCTTGATTACGTGGAGAAGTTCCCTCTAATATGTGGCAGCATAAACGTAGCTAGATTCGAGTTTATAGGCTTTAGAATAGGTAGTTGGACCAAGTAAGTAGGCTATTAAATAGATCTCATGACCAAGTCATTGTTGTAGTGTAAGATGATCTCAAGACCATCTAGCCTAGGTATTTCAAGCTGAAATATTTCGATCCAAGAGCCCTTGAGCCTAGGAGCCTCGAGCCATGAATGCCAGGGATTGTCCAAGCCCATGCTCGAGCCTTAAGCGATCCTGTGATGGGTCCATGGGTTGACGGCCTTGCCAAAAGGCGGGTCAACGACAACTATCTTTTATAAATCTAAAATAAAATAAGATATTGTACTAAACATTTAAAAATTGTTTTCCTTCTAGAATTTTTTTGAAATTGTTTTGTATATAACCATAAGGTAAAACAAGATTCTTGTACATATTTATCTCGTAAATAAATAGAACAAGTAATATTGCTGGTATCATTTGAAACTGTGCAAAAGATAAATGGATTTATCTTTACTGAATAATTGGTTAAAAAATATGTTATAGGTAATATAAACAACATTTTTCTTTTGTTGAAAATATGATTGCAATATATTTGAACCAATGGCACTATATTTGAAGCACTACTATATAACATTAGATCAATGTTTTATAATGTTTTATTACAGTTTAAAAAAGAAAAAGAAATTATCTTTTTTATTCCTATAACATCTGTTATGTTATATGAATAAATATTATAATACCTTTCCATAATACATTCCCATTTATCACACTGTTTAAAATAAATAATACCAACTATCTTTTTTAGTCCTATAACATCTGTTATATTATTCGAATAACCAAATCACCTACTAACAAAACAGTAAACTCATTTATCTTTTCCATAATACATTTTCATCATATCTGTTTCCAGTCATCCATGTTGAATTCAAAAATCCAATGTCATCCGTATATGAATTACCAATGCATTCTATAAATTAACAAAAGCACACTATTTAATATGTAAAACACCGTACCTTTCAGCAACCGGATACTGTAAATGACTACTTCAACTTTGAATTTCATCTCGTCTTGATAGAACTACATAATCCAAAAAAATCAAGAACAAAAATTGAGATAATGATGTATTATACAACAATTTAGGTTTCAACTAAAAACTAAAAATCGCCTGATAAAATTATAATCGAAGATTCAATTAAAAATAATGAAAACCGCCTGATAAAATTGAAAATTAAAAAAACCAAAGAAAATCGCCTCTTTACTCCCGTGAAGGTATTAAATTGATTTCGAATTTCTGAATATAAATAAAAACGAAAAAGATAAACCTCACCTAATAAAATTAACAAACGTAGCACGAAATTGAAACTCGTCTAAACATTTTAACAAATTTGAGAGATCGATTTAGTAATCGCGCCTGATAAAACTGGGGAAAACGAATGTTTTGAGAAATTTTTCAATTTGAGAAATCTTCTGTTTAATTATTTAATGAAGATTGACTTTTCCATTTTGAGAAAGAGGCAAACAAGGTTGTGAAATAAGCAACACATTAATTTTTGTCCTTAAAACTAATTCTGACGAAGCCGTGTCCTTGAAACAAATTGGACCAAAAGACCTTCACGCAAATTTCCACTTAATACTATGCTGCTTGATAAACAATAGAAATTGGATTTCATTTTGATGATCTATATGTGGGAAATTGAACTTGTGTACGATACTGTAATCTAGCTAAGTGTGTACATATTTCAATGTATAAATTGCTTAAATAATGATGGTAGACAGGGCTCACACAATATAGTCAACATATGTATATTGGTTTGATGACTTAACCTTGAGTTCTTTTGGTCTATAAGGACGTTAATGCAATGCTAAGATTTTACTGGATGAATAATTTGATTGCATGTTCATCTACTCTACTGAACTGTTCAACTACACATTGTTATGGCCTTCTTATATGATTCAATGCTAACATTGAGGATGTCAGGTGTTTTTTTGAGTGTTTCTGTTATCTCGTTTATTGTTAGTTTTGATCATATATGTAAGTTTTAAATCAAAGTAGTTGTACACATTTTATATATTACGGTAATACCTTCACACTATCCTTGACACAAAGTAGTTATTCCTTACTAGTTTGTCTTGGTAATAGTTCGAGTTGCTTTAGCATTTTTAGTCCATGGATTTTTCATTTTGACAGTTTCCACAATTGGTTTTTTGATAGGACCGTGCATGTTTTATCACTTTGCATGCATGATATATCTTATATAAGTTCAGTTTGTTGAGCTATGGTGGAAATGGGTTCGGGGATCGGTCATTCATTTGTTCATTGATTTTGACAATGTGGGTCATTTTGGAAAAATGTTTTGTGTGTTTGAAGGCTTTACTGAGTGCTTCAATATCGGTTACTATGGTTGCCTCTAGTTTTAATGGTGATGTTAATAGGCTTTTGGATGTTGTTTTGTTTGGAAAGGCTGGGCAGTTTTGGGTCAGTAATGGTCTAATGGCTGATTGTGCTATCATGGGTGAGTAAGCTTGTTTAGAAGTTGGATGGCATTGGTACTTAGGTGGTTGCAATGCCTCGGAACTCGGTAACAAGTCCGTCGACCCCCAAACCAGAAGTGAATGTAGCAACTTGCATTATAGGTTTGAATATGTTTAGTAATGATAACATGAAATATGCAGTTGAGGAGCGCTACACTAATGCCAAGACCATCTTGGTTTAATTGCTGGACAAAGAAGGAAGGATGTGGGGCGATATTTTCTCTTTTTATTTGTGAACTTAGATTAGTTAAACAGTCTTTTTTATACTAATTTTCTTCTTATATGTTGTATTGTTTTGTTCTTAAGGCCGACTTAAAGCGAGCTGACTTTGCTGTTAGGAGACGAGCTATGGAAGATGCGTTCATGCCTTTTAAGGTTTCTTGCTCATTTATTCATGTTATCCATGCACTCTACAAATCATAACTATAAGTACAATTCATTTTATTACTGTTTACTTAAATATTACTGTTGACCCGCCTTTTGGCAAGGCCGTCAACCCATAGACCCGTCATAAGACCGCTCAGGGCTCGAGCATGGGCCTTGACAAGCCCGGACATTCTCAGAAGAAGTGGTGGAACACTCCTAGACATAAAAGACCTGGGCTCGATGGTTTTGAGATGAGATTACACTACAACTATGACTTGGTCATGAGATCTATTTCATAGCCTATTTATTTGGTCCAACTACCTATTCTAAAGCATATAAACTCGGATCTAGCTACGTTTATGCTACCACATATTAGAGGGATCTTCTCCACGTAATCAAGACTCGGCTCCATTATCTGCTATTCACGTGGATCAACTGACACATGGCACCTCCAAATATTGAAGCCTACTGCCTATAAATACACCAAGCAATACAACAAAGAGGGGAGCTTCATCTTCTTCAGCTCAGATTAGAGCCTAACTCTTTGGCCCATGCATGACTCAATCATGGCTGCCAACCACTTTCATCATGAAATACTTGTTATACTCCTCAAAAACGATTATGTAATAGAGATCCTGACGATCTCATTCATTGTATCTTCGACTTTATGACATTATAAAGTGGACGTAGGCTCGTTAACGCCGAACCACTATAAAAACGATGTTGTCTTGCTTTTTCTTGCTTTTTCTGATATTTCTTCATATATCATGCTCAAATTCGACTTTTGGCCGTTGATGACCACTTTTTGGCGTCAACAGTTTGGTGCTTTCACTGAGAAATGAATTTTCAACGTCTTAAGGGTTCCGCACAACTTTTGGATCACCAAGTCCAAGACGAAATCCTAGTTTCAGACATCTTCAACAACCATGGTTTCCAATACTTATGTACATGCTTTGGAAAGCAGAAGCAACAACATTTGCATTAAAAAAAACCGATTTTTTCCAGTTCTGAGTTCGACCCCAGTCGTGTTGACCCTTCCTCGGTCGACATCGACCTAAGCAGAGAACCAGCCATAGTAATTGCACTTTGGAAAGCTCCCAGTATGTAGTTTGCCCCCGAACAGGTCACGGGTCGAGGTGAGATCAGTTCGAACAGCCATCGCTGTAACGATATTCAAGTCCAGGTCGACTGACTTCGGATCGACCGACTCGTCTGAAGCTCTCCAGGTCGACCGACTCCTCTGAAGATCTCCAGGTCGACGGGCTTCGAACCAACTTTTCCAGATATACCGGCCCGGATTACTAGTCATTTCTAAAGTCTTGCACATCGACCCGAGACAAGGTCATCTTTAGAAAAAATGCGTTTTTCTGATCGTTTCAGAAAAGACTCCATCTTTCAAAATCGAAAAAATCGTGTGGTGCCCGCATTTTCGACCTAACCGGCTAGGTCGATCGCCGCCGGGACTGTGGGGCCCCGGACCCCCACCGGCGCTGCGCCCGGACCCGCTTGACGGCTCGCCTTTGGCTCGGCATATATTTTGGCCAACAACAATCATAAAGACTTATCATCCAAGATTCGACGGATGGTCTGAGAATATCAACAGCAGGATGGCAACGACCAGGATTCTTCCAAGAGCCATCACCCTCGTTTACTGAAGTTATTCAATCCTGATCGACTGCTTCAGTCTTGCCCGAAGATCGACGAGTTAAAAGCTTGAAACACTTAAGCCAGGATGTTGATTGATTGTCTATATATCGGCTCTCGTTCCCCGACGTTGAATCAAAATGGACGAGGCATGTCTACATTATTACCCTCCATATCCCACTTCCTGACATGGAAAAGACAAAGCTTCTATATGCATGGATCCATTGTTCTTCTACCGATCAAAGCCTTAACGCCCACAAGATGAGATACTGCCATTAGCATTTCTGATCTAACTACCTGACCTTTATTCCTTGCCCTCGACGTGGGGGCAAGAAGGCGATTCAAAGGAAACACGCCCTCATCATTCACCCACAAAGGCCGCTTGATTGCCTTTATTATCCCGATACCCCAATCAAGATCTGATCGTTCTTGGCATTGCCGCCCCATGAGGATTTGAAAAGACTTCCTTCATCAATTAAAGCTTCAGCTGTCACCACTTGTCAGAGATGGGACAAGGCAGAATGGACTAGCAAAGGATATACGATACCATTCTCATTCTGAATAATACTCATTCCCTTAACGATATAATTTTTTACCTATATCTTTTATCTTTACATGCTTTATGAGTTATTTATGTGACTAACTCATATAAATTTATGTGTGAATGATATAGGTACCCAGAGTCTGGTACTAATCAGACTTCCAACACTTGCACGTAGAACTACAAAGCATTGCCATAACGGGCCTGAATGAAGCACTCGTTCACAAAACCATGCCCCCGTCCAAGGAAAATTATACAGCTCAAGGTGGATCTGACACGACCATCCACTACTCGGCTCATGCGTGGCATGACTCAAGACAATTATGCATCGACTTTTGCCTTTCAAAGTCCAAATCCGACTCAGAATGGACGCGGTTCGACAATCCATATGGCCAGATCCTATGTTTGACACCATCGGATTTCGTGGATCCAAATAGAAGAGGCAGCATCGCCCATCAACATACTTATTTTCCAATCATGCATTTTGCCTTTACATACTTCTTGAGTTATTGACATGATTAACTCATGCAAATTCGTATATAATTGTTGCAGGTACCCGAGGTTTGGTACCGACCACTCCTTCCATAGTTTGATCGGAGGAATGTAAAGCTTTGGCGAACGTGATTCGTCTATTCACCTGCTTACTCTTGGTTTGACGCCAAAAATCTGAAGTAAATGAAGTTCGACCACTCATTCACCGACTTTTTGCCCTTGACGTAGGGGGCAAGAAAATAAACGCACATGAATTCGACGTGTGTTATTTTTACATGGGCATACTAATGAGGCCTCCTCATCCTCTAGCCTTTGATTCGCCAGGAAAGACATAGAAATGTATTCGGGTGTGACATAACCACTCAGTAGATCGATGACTCTATCCCTTGATCTGACGGGAAGAGTGCAACAGTGACGGGTACAATCCCCTGAACGACATAACTTTTGCCTTCGATGTGGGGGCAAAAGAGAAATGTTAAGATGGGGATGAGTATGACTCGACCGCTCTCCAACGACATCTCTAACTCTTTCCCATGACTTCAATGGGAGGAGTGTAAACTCAATAGGGGCGTGAACTGACCACCCCTGATGGCGACCTTTGCCCTTGACGTGGAAGCAAGGGGACGATGCCAAGGCAAATATGATCCGACTGTTTGCCCGATTAACTCTAATCCTCAGAGCTTGGATATGAGTATAAACTTGGGACGAGTGTGACGGGCGCGCCAAGATTTAAGACCACTCGATCCGCAACTCTAACCCAAATTGACTTTGGGAGAGTATAAAGGACGAACCACGACGTCCATAACTCTAACTCTCACGACTTGAGAGAGTATAAATCTGTCGGGTTAGTGTGAATGGTGCACCACGACTTAAGACCACTATACCCATAACTCTAACTCTCACGACTTGGGAGAGAGTATAAAGGACAATGTTGCGACGTGAATGCAATCTCCATCGCCCTCCGACCGAGGAGAAGATTATAAAGGACTTACGGACCAGACATCCAAACGACTTAACCCGGTTCCCATCAACGCTGGGGGCACGGGCATAGATTTCTGAATTAACTTCAAACACGCTTCGGACGCGACCCGTGTTTCAAAGTTAAATGGAGGCTACAGACACTATACCTCCAAACTACGACACCTTACACTTTGACATTTAATGATTCTATGCTAGATAGATTAGCGCTCAACATGTTTTCATTTCGAGCTACAATTGCTTGTGACTTAAAGATTGACTTAGTAGCTTGCAAGATTAAGCGAACTATTCTTTGTCGAATTGTAGGATTATGTACAAACACAAAGCAAAGACACGAGGGACACACTCGCATACAACAACAAACGGGTCATACTCGAAGGACTGACATCGACTTCTAACGCTAAACTTCCCACACGACTCAATGCAACGATCGAAAGGAGACCTTGAGAATGGGATGTTCAATAACACATCACACAACTTAAGGCAACGACTGAAAGAGGGCCTTGAGAGTGATACCTAGAATCAACACACTTGCCTATATGTGACTGACTATAGCCTAAGTGCAACGACGAGTTTCACATTGCCGCATGGGGACCATGAAAGGGGTGCAGAGTGACGATCCATTGACTGATCCCAACCTACTTCCCAACTGGAAGGGGATAAGAGTGTTCAAAGTGACTACAGTCTGACCTCTCGCAGCCCAACTTCGATCCTCAGAGCTTGGATGGGAGAGCAGAAACCAGTACGGGTTGAGTACCAACAAATCGTTTTGCACCCAACACTGACCTATGATTTGACAATGGAGCATGAATCCACAAAGGGCATGGATTTGGGTTCTACTACTCATCCAAACCCCCATTGCTGGGAGCATGGCGAGCCTCGAACGACATAGCTCGACCACCTGACTACTCCATGCACATTTCCAACTCCTCAAAGTTTCGCAGGATCTCAAACTACAACAAAAAATGATGACGTCAATGGAACCGAGCATGAAGAACGAACTCGACAAGAGTGTGATGACTATTTTGGACTATGCTGAAACATGAACAAAGGGGCTCGACCTAACTGGCTCGAACTGATAAGAGAAACTAAGTTCAATGGCGCTCGATGAGACGATCCTCACTTTCCGACTAAAGTGAAGGAACGATGCCTAGATAAACGAGATTCGACTGTTCGCGTCTTCAACTTTAAATCTCGCTGACTCGAGAGAGTATTAAACGACTTGGGTTGGCTAAGATCGCCAAACCCGCAACTCTAACCTGAAACAATGATAAAAAGTATAAAGGCTTAAGGAAAGGACATCTGATTGTCTTAGCTCGACCCCCACTGACGCTGGGGGCATGAGCACTGGCATTGTTTGTCACCAATCGACGATATGGGCATGAGCCTCAGCTTATGGACTGACTTTGAACACGTCCTTGACTTGACACGTGATTCAAAGGATATATACTATACCTTCGGACCATGACACGATTTGTCTTACTCACACATTCAAGACAGAATGCTTATGTGTTCGACATGACTGGACTCACTCATTCAATAGAGACTGCTTGTGAGTTCAACATTACTTGACCTTACACTTGACCATGTCCTCGACTTGCATAAAAAGATGACACCATTTGGCGAAGACTCTTTATGAACGACCATGTGCAGAAGCCAGCGGCCCAACTTGACTTATGATGATTTCATTCGACCTCTTGACTCGACGAGGCGTAAGTGATTACCTGTTCATCTCAACTACTCCCACCTCGAACTTTGGCTTGATAGGTACTACAGATGGTAATGTGATACATGACACCCTGTTTGCACAGAGAAAAGGAAAAAGAATTCAAGCTGTAGGACTATTCTCAAAGACATGACAGTTCGACATCACTTTCTCGAAGATGAGTGACATTCCAAAGAGATGTAGTCGACCTATTCAAAGTACATCCTGTCTGCCACACGATGTACTTTTGGGGGCAAAGTGTTGACCCTCCTTTTGGCAAGGCCGTCAACCCATTGACCCGTCATAAGACCGCTCAGGGCTCGAGCATGGGCCTTGACAAGCCCAGACATTCTCAGAAGAAGTGGTGGAACACTCCTAGACATAAAAGACCTGGGCTCGATGGTCTTGAGATGAGATTACACTACAACTATGACTTGGTCATGAGATCTATTACATAGCATATTTACTTGGTCCAACTACCTATTCTAAAGCATATAAACTCGGATCTAGCTACGTTTATGCTGCCACATATTAGAGGGATCTTCTCCACGTAATCAAGACTCAGCTCCATTATCTGCTATTCACGTGGATCAACTGACACATAGCACCTCCAAATATCGAAGCCTACTTCCTATAAATACAACAAGCAATACAACAAAGAGGGGAGCTTCATCTTCTTCAGCTCAGATTAGAGCCTAACTCTTTGGCCCATGCATGACTCAATCATGGCTGCCAACCACTTTCATCATGAAATACTTGTTATACTCCTCAAAAATGATTATGTAATAGAGATCCTGACGATCTCATTCATTGTATCTCTGACTTTATAACATTATTATGAGATTATAAAGTGGACGTAGGCTCGTTAACGCCGAACCACTATAAAAACTCTGTTGTCTTGCTTTTTCTTGCTTTTTCTGATATTTCTTCATATATCATGCTCAAATTCGACTTTTGGCCGTTGATGACCACTTTTTGGCGTCAACAATTACTATTTCTTTGAGCGTATAGGACTTCTTTATATTGTCTAAGGCTAATGGGATCGATTACACCGATCTTAGGAGGTAGTATTATGAAGATGGATTAACTATTTTCAGTTGTGTTTATATTAACATCTTTAAAATTTAAACTGTTCAAATAAAATGAGTTTTGCGACTTTTGAATGCAGCTTGAATTGTTAGTAGCTGCTCTTATCGATCTTGATGCAATGGATGGTAAAGGCAGCGTCTCTTTAGTTTGAATGCTCCAGTTCACCCGATGTTAACACGAGGTACTATCATTTGTCTACTAGATGACACAAACCATAAATTTTTATAAGATTGAACCAGAGAAGTTGCACATTCATTTGTCTCTCTTTAGTCAGTGACCATTCATGATTGAACTAGAGAAATTGCGCATACTTTGCGAGTGAATCATCGGAAGGGAAAAAGTAAATGTACTAGTTTATGTAATCATTTTCGTGTGTTTTTTCTTTCTTATGGTTGTATGTGTAAGTCTATATATGAGTGAATCGAGTGACAATGTAGTGAGGAATGTATGTACATATGAATGATTGTGTAAAATACGAATGAATGTACAATAGTGGAGTCCAAAAATTTGTATCATTTGAAATGTTGAAATAAAATATTTATTTGAATAAAATATTGTGTTATAATAATATTTATTATAATATTATGAAATCTTTGATTAATAGCAGTTGAGATGTAATTACTTTTAGCAGCTGTAAAACAAATTTTAACAACTGCTAGAAACAATTGTAAAAAATGTTGACTTTATTACTACTGCCAGCTGTACTAGACATATTACAACTGTTTTTTGTAGTTGTGAAAGGGTTTTTTGTTTTGTTTTAGTGGTACCTGTGGCAACACATGTACTGATGTTACCATATGATCACAAAGGTATTGCCTTTGACTTTAAGGCAACGCGACAAAAGACAACCCCGAGAAAGTGTTGCCACGGATCATTTTTTGCGTATAACAACACTTTTTGGCACTTACTGCATCACTTCTCTGGTGTTGCAATATGCAATCTATGGCGTAGTGCTTATATCTCATAACTTCATTTTTATCATTTCGTTTTCTTATTTAAAGCGCTTTTTATGGCATCCGGTTTTTAAGCTGACCACAAATACCTTTTATTATAACCAATAATAAAAATACAATATAGTATAGGTGACTGTAGTTGACAGTCAGTTACAATTTGGTTTTTAAGGTGGACCATTCACCATATACGACATTTTAAAGTGGTTTATCCACCATATCTACACAAGATTATAGTGCAGGAGCTAGTAATTACACTAGAATACTATAGTTTTCCTATTCTAAAGCACTCCACGTAGGGAGGATAGAATGACATATCAAATTATTACACAATAAGCGACATATATAAAAATGTGCCTATCGATTACAAGATTGTAATAGTGCGACTACCATTGCACAGGTCTCCAAAATATAAAAAGCTTGAACCACGGAGAAGCCTATTTACATGATAGTCTGACAAATTCATAGACATAACACTGTGGCTGGTCTTGCATGTAGAAGCCCATAGCCGACCACCGGACAAAACATTAAGAGCAGGCTCAACACGTTTGCTAGAGTGGGAGAAGCCAAGTTTTACACCCAAGAACAAAAACAATAGTATAGCATATTTGATTACCCAGCGAAGTGAACATGAACAAAGAGTGGGGAGGAGGATTTGTAGCCACAGATACGCAAAGTTATGAGCAAAAGCTTCCCTGTATTGCATAAACGATCAAGCATCATATCAAGTACACCAACATCATTCAAACATGAAAAATTTCACAATATGACATATACAACAATCAATAGAGCATATCAGATTCACACTGAAATGTTCGTCCAACATGCTTCCATACTCCAATAAGTAGGATGATAACCACTCACACATAACGTCCACCCATCCTCATTGCAATCTCCACCGACTCACACACACCAAGACGAACTACCTGAACGTCATTCAATAAAACTTATTGTAGTGACCGAAAGATTCGACTCTCGAATTTAGACACTAATACAACCTGTATCCAAATTCAAGTATCGAAAACCTAGAAAGCTAATAGAAAGAAATAAGAGGGTGAGATAAGAAAAAAAGAAATATTAGAATAGAAGAAATGAGGAAAAGAAACAACATAGAATCAGAGTCTCACAACGCAGCGGAACAAAATATAATATAGAAATAAAACTTTATTGCGAGCTTGAAATAAAACTTACAATCATCATAGTATATCAATACATCTGGACAGTCACAATAATCTGTCCTGATATACAACACACAACGGAATAATACTAGATATCATACGTCTGAACATCTCCAGCTTGTCTCTGGCCTTCACAGCATCCAATAACATGAACCTGTACAACCCAGTCTAACCCGAGCATTACAAACGTCGGATCAGTCTGGTGAACCAGAGTGAGAAAAACTCCCTAAGTTTATGGGTAACATCTAACTTGATTTTAGTTAAAATCTTTTCGAAAGAAAGGATAAATTGTAAGACCAAATCCACACATAAATAAGGACGGTTTTTACCTTTCGCTAACCCAAACCATATTCAAAATCATATCTTTTGTAATATTATAATAATGTCTAAATACAAGTAAATAAAAATCTAACAGAACGCTTGCATCCCACGCTTTACATATATAACATACAATCAAAACCGCGAGCTCTTATTGGAGAATGGATTTCAATGGCAAGGTATGAGCAAACATTTTTTTCGACAATTTACCTCCGGAGATGAATATATTATGGTTCAACAAGAACATCTTGCAACCCAGACTAAACATGACTGACCCCTCATTTCGCTTGAGAGTACCGAATATATCATCACCACATTTGGGGGTTGGCCAACCGAACCGATAGCATTCATACAAAAATAAAAAGTAACAACCGAAGGCATTTGATTTCTCCAAATCATGTAATGATATACCATAATGGGTGCGACCTACATAACCATGCGACCTACCCGATTTTATACCATTTCCCGGTTGTCGAGGCTTAAGGCTAGAAATTTCCTTGTAGAACATTTCATCGCCATTCACTTTGAATGTCACATTGTCAGATCCATCAAATCACTAATTGACATCCACAAAAATACTCTGGTCGTTAAGCTAGAGAACGACCATTCCCCGCCACTAATAGAAATACGTTTGTAAAAATCAACGTGCGTGATTCTTAAGAAATATTCTATTAGACATTAGTCCATACAAGTCATCCAAGAACATGATGAACTGAAGACACTCTCCTACCACACCTAGGACTCACCCTATAGATCAGTAGAAAGTAGTCCTTGCAATCCGTAGACTTCAATCACGATAGAATCTTTATTAACTCTATTGATCAGCCGGAGATATTTAACAATAGTTCTTCCGCTCATGAAGATTAACGGTCTTCAATTGCTCCATCTCGATTAGCATCTTCCACGTATTCGTATTTTGTAATGAACTGGCATTTTGACCGCTCTAAGTCGGCATTTAAACCAACTCAGAATGTTCAAAATGACAGCTCGTTATTAGCTTATAGGGTTTAACAGAAATAAAATCACAGTGCACAAATATATGCAGCGGAATAAATTTTATACATATATCAGAGTTGTACCAAACATTTATCTTTATACAGCGGAAGAAAATAAAATATATATACATAAGTTTCAAGAATAAAATTTACAGCTTTGTCGAGTGCGCGTGCATAAGCGTCTTGCATCTTCACGTTTCTTTTCAGTTTTGCGAGCTGAAACTTTAAGCCTGGAACACATAGGACCTGACCTGAGCGTTCCATGCAAAATACACAAAACACCCGAGTCAGGATTAAACTTATTTCAAGTTAGCACACTTCGATAAACACATAAATGAATTTCGTTTAATCCCAACACATATAAAAAAAAGAATCAAAGCATAGTATACAGTGGACTATCAAAATAAAGCATCATGGAACATACCAAATAATACAGCCCGCGTGAAGCATGCAAGGGAATTGACAAGCATATGCAAAGGATGCTACATTATCTTACTTGGTAACACGATTTAATATGCAGGACTATTATGTCAATATAAAAAAGGTATGCATGGTAGCAATACACGCCACGTTCTAAAGCAAATGTACCAAGGCAGGTTCGAAATAGCGCTTAGTATTTAAAAATATATCACCCAGGTCCTAAGGCAAATGTGCCAATGCATGCTGCGAAATATGGCATGCAAACCATGAAGTGTTTATGCATAAGTAGGCTAGCTAAATAACAAGAACACAAAGTGCGAGTACAACATGTATTAATGCCAATAACATTACTAATTAAAAGCACAAATGTGAGTACAGCTAAACCAATATCAAGGGTATATTATATCTTTCCTTTATGAATGTGTACAACTAGCCAAAAGCCAAATGAAGACATGCATTTACTTATGAAACTAAGTGGACAAGCCTCACATGCACCTTAGAAATTTTGGAAAGGTGAATATATAAACGACCACTACAATTGTATATACATATCATGCGTGAGCATGAACCTAGATTAGGACATGATGGTTTTTATAGTCTGTACGAATAAAATAAAACGCCAATATACAACAACAAAAAAGTATTCAGGGTCGGCAAGCATTACTATGTAAGATTAACATGAGTCATATAGTCATATATGTGAACATATATATTTTGTAACATGAGCATGAATGATGAACAACAAAATAAGATTGGACTTGCTAATTTAAATACTATCATCACAGTGGGTTGCCGTTGAAACAACCATGAACCTATTGACTACAATGTCAGCTTGCATGAAGTAATCTATAACAGTGATAAAAAATCCAATTATTAATGACTGTACTCCACTGGTTAACAGAAGATCATTTCCAAGCCAAAGAATGCTACACATATAACAAATAGGGACTGACTTGCATAGGATTTCAAGTTTATAAGGCAACGGCAAAACAAACAGCTAGACATTTGGCCTAAATAATCAACCCAAACGACAAGAGCAGTAGCAAAATAACCCCGTCCAACCGATCATATTTAGTGAGATGAGACGTTTAGAGACTTGAAACAAGTTTAGTCGTAAGCTATGCTTACCTTTGGCTAGAGAAACAAGAGCAGAGGGTTCGGATGGTTTTCCATCTGGATTTGCACGCTGGACTGGAAGCGGAGCTCGACCGAGGCGCGATGGCTTGACTAGGTGACAAGCAGGTTCAACGACGGTGAATAGGTGCGTCCTTCTATTTGCGGCGGCGGAGTGGAGAATCGATCGAGGCTGCTGGAATTGGGTGTGCTGACAGATTGAAAAAGGAGTGGAGAATTGAGGGAGCGATGGACGAAAAAGGGAGTCGGCGGATTACTGTGCGGTGAACAATTTGTGGAGCGGTGGCCATATATTTTAATTTGGGAAAACAAAGGAATTTGGGAAGATGATTTCGGTGGAAAACAAATAGAAAAATGGTTTTGGGGAAAATGATGTCGGCTAGAAGAAAAGGGGATGGTCTCTCGTTTTGCTTTTTTTTCTTTTATAATTAAGGCAACGTGCCACCTCACCTTACGTTTCGCATCCAAGAACTCAACGGAAGACTAGGTATAAGT
Source organism: Allium sativum (assembly GCA_030737875.1). Lineage (NCBI taxonomy): Eukaryota > Viridiplantae > Streptophyta > Magnoliopsida > Asparagales > Amaryllidaceae > Allium > Allium sativum. The sequence goes on from CM060913.1 coordinate 1,016,618,759, forward strand.
TTATACCATTTCAAAGTCTACAGATTTTTTTTAGTATACGAAAAGCTTTGGAAACAAACGGCCTTAGCATCGTGGGAAAACAAAGAGCAAAAGTTGCATTTTGAAACATGCAAACGGAATGACAGAAAGATATAATTTAACGAAAATGGGAAGGAATGGCATTGAAAACATGTCTCTTGAAAACGAAATGTTCTGGGAAGATAAAGTAGACTAACTCATATGCATGGCTTTTGAAAAATATGGACGAGCATATATGGCTTTGGTAGGAACGTGCATACATGAAAGAAAGGGTGTGAATATGATAAAGTGTCCATTTTCTACTCTTTTGGAAAAAAACAAATGAATGTCTTAGTAAAATAAAATGAGAGGTTTTGCAGACCCAAAATGCCTAGAAATATATGTAGGATCCGAATATCGAAACTTCGAAGTCAAATGGCTTTGTTTCAAAAATGAACTACGCAAGCATTTTCACAATTTCAGCGTGAACTGAGCACCGAAACTGACAAACGAATATATATAGGTAATCAGCTTGGTGAGACGGACACAATGGTATATAATTTGCAGTGTCAGGATGTTCCATTCAAAAAGGCATTACGGACCGCATTTAAAAGGAAAAATGGCACGAGAAAACAATTAAACGGAAGTTAAAACGTCTGAATCTTGCGAAATGAATTTTACCGTTGGACTCGTGTCAACGAATAGAATACTCTTCATCTTTGTCCGAACTGGTTTCGAAGAGATTTTACGGTTGCTAAAATTTGAACTGTTAGGCGCAGCTTTGCACTGAAAAATGCGCGATCGGCAAACATTCAAATTTCCCGATGAAATTCATTTCTTTGCTATATCTGGTTAGACGCATCTCAAATATAATTTTTAAATTTTTTATTTTTATTGTACATTTTCATTTTTATTTGAAATATATCGGTTGCCGCTACCGCAAATAATCGTCAAAAACTGATTCAAACGAAATGACTAAAATTTGAAGTTTTCAGCATAAAATTATTTAAATCACTTCTAAATGGAAATAACAAAATATTAAATATAAACATTTCATTATAAATCAATTCCATGTTTTAATTTTCCTAAATAAGTTCAAATTCAACTAAATAAACTCGATTAAATTCATATACTAAATAAGATCGAAAATGAAATATTATTAAAATATATTCATATCAAATCAAATTCATTCATAATAAAAGCCGAAGTAAATATAGTTTTAAATCACAAAAAAAATCAAATAGTTGTCTCAATAAAATACAAACAAATTGAGTTTTACATAAACAAAATAAAAATACAAAACAAAGTTTAAATTAAATAATTAAATAAAAATAGACTAAAAATTGGGGTTGTTACATATTTATTGTTCGGAATGGTTTTCGAATATAAATTCAATCCGAGTCTTTCCATACCAATAATCGTATAGGCCAGATTTGATAGTCGGTTATTTACCTATCAAATAAACAAACATTCACGCATAAAAATAATGTGGTGCTAAGGACACCCCAATTTGTTCTTCCTAATACCACGACTAAAAAATACCACAAGAATTAATATTACCCACTTCTTAATACCACACACTTAAAAAATAGGGGCTACCACACTGTTTTTCCCTATTCTATTTCGCTCGATATTCATTCGTCCTCATTTCTAAAACCGATCAACGAGCTAAACCCTAGATCTATAACCGATCAACAAATTCGACGCCGCAATGCCGATTAATATACAGTAGCCGTGAATAAGGTTTGAATTAAGCAAACTAGAAGAGGAAGTGATAGATTAGCATTTTCAGATCACCAAACAATTGAGAGATTACCGTACGAATTTGAATTTTCCTGCGAGAGATGCGAAGAAGACAACGATTACGAGAAATTAGGGTTTTTGGATTAGTTTAGTACGTGATTAGTTCGGCAAAATTGATTGAATGAGACATTAAAATAGAGAAATAATGTGGTATTAGGAAGCATACAAAATTAAATGAGTTTTATTTTTTTAATTGCGGTATTAGGAAGAATGTATTGGGGTGCCCTTAGCACCACACAAAAAATAAAATGAATTCACTGATTCAATACCCAGTATCATTTAGACTCTTTAATTAACTCGTCGTTAATAAAAACTTCTATGTCGTCCAATTTTTTTAAAAAAACATTTCACTTTTCTTATTTAATATATAAGAATATTCGATTATCATTTCACTTCTATTTTATTAGCTCCTCATTGTAAATTGGTAAGTGGATAAATCTCTAAGTATACAGCCCCAAAGGTCAAAACCAACATCAGATTGACACCTCGAAAGTTACTCAACTCAACCAACATACGACAAGTTCCACTTTCTTAGAAAACACATCATAATTACTTTTAACCATTTAAAACGATTATATTGCTTCATAATCCCATAAATCATTTTCTCTTTTACTTAGATATCATTTCGTAAAATTAATTATAATTCAACTCAACCTTTGTCAATAAGTATTTCAGATTCCATTTACAAAACCATTTATCCTTCCATTTACAAATCATTAACATTTTATTTATAAAATCCTTGATCTCCCATTTATACAATCCTTAACCATTTATCAATATTTAACTCAGTTTGACAAATTCCGTTAGTTATATAAAACAATTCCACAACTTCTTTCCATATAACTCAGTTTATATAAATTTCCATTTATAACTCTTTTTGGCAATCTTACCTTAAAATTCCATTTATTAAACATTCATCTCATTTCCCCAATTTACGCAAAAATATTCATATTCTATTTCCAATTTCATTTATTTACTAATCTCATTCTCGTAAACCCATTTTATCACTTTCCGTATTTATAAACAACATTGCGAAAACGTTCATTAATTACGCTTTTCAATCCCTTTTAAAATCAATTCCCATACACTTCTAATTCCATTAGTCCACTTCCACATTTTAAAATCCTTTGAACTTATTAAAAATCTATTTTAGTTTCATTTGATTAAACTTCATCTCTTCTTATAGATCTGTGACTTAAATTGACTTCCTAGCTTGTCTAACCATTTCACCTAAATTTGGGATTTCTATTTCGATTTCCATTTCAATTTCCATAATTCTACCCTTCTATTCATTTCATGAACTATTTAAAGTATGTAACTTTATTAATTTATTTCAATAACTGAAGTCGTCTTCGAATAGCCAATAAACTTTTTAACACTTCGTCTAATCTTGGATTTTCTAAATCCAATTCAATAGAATCCCAGTAAGTATTCACTTTAAGTTTCAATTTGAACTTAAATTATTTAATATTAATATCAATTCTCTTAAAATTTCTTTGAAAAATAAATAGGGCCTTATGGTTTTACCAACCATCATTAGTTTAACTTTTAATTCATCACTTTGATTGTTATTAAATAATAATCAATTTCAACATTTTAAGGATAAAAATGGTTTACTTTATCATTGGAATCTTCCATTAAATTAACTTATAATAATTAACTTAATAATAAAACTCCGTTAAATCTATTAACTTAGTCAAACCAAACATGGCTTACTTGATATTCAAATCCCACTTAGTCCTTCTATTAAAATTAATTAGTTAATAATGTAATTAACATAAATAATCTCATTTACTTTGACTATTATTAAATAACAGAAATAAAATTCATTTCAACCATTAATAAAAATGGTTTACTTCATCATTAACCACCTCTCATTAATTTAATAAATTAATTAAATAATTAATTCAATTAACGCTATTGACTTGGTCAACTTTAAACATGATTAAATGATTCATTAATTCCAATCAGTCTCTTTAATTTAAATTAAATAATAATATATAATTAATTTAAATAATCTCATTTACTCCGATTATAAATAAATAATAATCAATTCAATATAATCCCCTTTTAACTGTTTTTAAAAACAATCAATTCCAGTTATCCATCGTTAGGTAAATTTTTACACATCCGCTTATAAAACATAAGATTTTTCTTTATAAAAATCATTTTATAATCACTTATAAAATTACATATTGTTTATATTAAAACCAAACATCGCATTTAAATTTATATAAAATTTTGAAAACAATTCAGAATCAATTTAAAAACCGATTCCATAAATCTTTTACTATACGTCGACGGTACTTAAAGAAGCAATGTTACTTAAGTACCCAACCCATGAAATATTACTTAATTTCACATCAAATCAAATATACCAAATCATATTGATAAACGTTATCAATATCAGTAAGGAATTTCCTGCATCACATATTCAATATTCAACATACAATATAATATCATGAATAATCAACCGTATACTAACACAATACAAGCATCCAATTCAATTTAAATACATTTACATTATTATAAATGTAACCAATAAGGTAAGTTACATCAATTGGAAATAATCGTTGAAAAAACGATTTCATTTTATTTAAATTAAACAACTGTTTAATTTAAACAATATAAAAATATCCAACAACAACTAAACAATCATCAATCAGTCAGTAAATAGCAAATATAACACACAGATATTAAAACCCAACTTATAAAAATTATAAGTGAGACAACTGAGTGAGTTTAACTCACCTTGGGTTTTTCCTGTCGTTAACACGCTTGTTTTTAATTTAATTAAACAGTCATTTAATTTAATTAAACAGTCGTTTAATTTAATTAAAATTTTATGTTATTTCGAATCTTGATTAAACCTGTTTCATCTTGAAGCTCCCATCACGTTCCAACGAAACCAACTGCGCGTATTTCTGACTATGAACATGCAAGATATTAAATTAAAATGATTATAAAATAATTAAATTTAAATTAAACTTTAATTTTTATTTAACCAGGTCTTACTCAAATCTAATCAACTAGCGTCCACACATGAAAACCCAAACCCACGTTTAACAGTACTTCCCTGATTCTGCCTAACGTCCACCCGCCTTGCATTATTCCCATTTCCACGTTTTTTTTTCTTCTTTTTTTATCGGCCCTAGACCCGTGCTTCAAGCCCACACCAGAATGAAACCGCACCCAAAAATCACTGCCTGCATCACCCCTTTTAACCCACGAAGCATAGTGCTTCTTCCCTTCCCATATCAGCCTCCTTATTCCTCGTATGTCGCTGCGCTCTTTTCATCTTCTCCCTTATTTTTTTTCGAATCCACATAGTAACTTCTTTCCCCAACTCACGTTTTCGAACCTGTTGCAAATCATTCATGCCATATCCGAACTTCAACACCTCCTCTCTTCCTGATACCTCCACAAGCTTCATTCCCACGTCTAGTTTGACGAGTACAGCTCCACCAGCCTTCACGCTGGTCCGCAACAGCACCATCAAAGAACCCAACTCCTCACACTTCTCACACAACACTTCTGCCTCCGGCGATGCCATCGACATCAACGTCCAAACCCCTGAGCACCACCAGCGTACCCTTCCCCATGTACAAAACAACATCGTGAAAACACTTCTCGCCACCATGCACCATTGCTCTAGCTTGAGCATCAATAGCAAGTCTCCCTTCCAATATGTGCTCGTTCTTTTCAAACCCATCGTATTTTATTATTATTATTATTATTGGGTTCGGGATATATTCACTAGAGAAGAAATGGTAATGATTTACTCGATACAGAGGAAAGAGAAAGAAGCAAACTCATTAGCTGGAAACGAAAGAAGGAGCCTGAGTTATATTGGACGAAGAAACCGTGGTGGTCAAGTTTTTGTGGGGAGCGGTAAAAAGTTTGGCTGCCAAGAAAAATAAAATAAGTTGTTTATTTTACTTTGTCTCCACGGTTTTCTCATAGTTGTTTATACCAACTCCAAACACAACGAAAACAGACACACTATTACGTCTTAACGTTACGAACTCAAAGAAATTTATTTCGTTGAATTCCGACTCCGTTTGCACACCATCGTTATTTTAATTTCAATTTATTTTTCGGTTCACAGTTAAATTTCGTCTACCGACAAAATAGCTCCAATTGATCCCAAACTGGAAATCTAGCAATAACTAGCGATACGTATTCCAATAAAATTTGTTCCGTCGAAACCGAAGATGGTTTGGAAAATAGATATTTTTAACGCTTATGTCATATCGATATAATAATATAAATTAAATCCAAAACAATTTAATTAAATAAAAATAAATTATTATTATTGAATATATACAAATAAAATAATATATCACTTCAGATTCAACCAATATTGATTTTCAATTCAACATTAATATTTCCGAGTTAAACGATATCCAAATATATAGAAATTCCTTTTACATAAATTAAATAAACATGAAAATTTATTAACGAATTCCATTGCGACTATTTTATAATTTGAATTGGACATAACTTACAATATAAAGTTGAAATCTCGGTTTTTCTCTTCCACTAGAAAATTATAAACAATTAGATTCAAATGTTTCTTGTTTCACAGAATTCCGACCTAAAACGGATTCTGTATATTCAATTGAAGTTCAAAACCCAATATTACGAACTGCCGTGACGTTTCGAGTTCGTTTCATATTCAATATATAAATTTAGCTGCTCAATTGTCATTTAATTAACGAATTCAATACTAATACAATAATATTCTAGATAAAATATTTAAAACAAATTTAAATATTCGAATTCAAATGATTGAAAAATTCAGGTCGTTACATTCTTCCCCCGTTAATAGAATTTCATCACCGAAATTACTAAGTTAAGAAGAATGCTCCAAACCTAATTTATTTCCAAAAAAAATTATTTTCGAAACCATAAATATAAATTTTTGTGTTATAAAACATTTCATAAAAATATTCTAAGTTTTAAAATTTTACGAAAAATTCGCCAGCACCTCCTTTGTACGGCTCGATCTAAACAACTACATCTACCACTCCGGGCCTCATATCGATCAAAGAAAATAAAGTCAAATGGCTACCAACTCAGGGGTATAAAATCGATCACCCAAATCAATAATGTTAAGATTTACCTATCTGTCGGCAATCAAACTCTAATCACCAAGCAAAACAATAACTGTTCTTTCTTCTCTTACAAACTGCACTAAATTCAATATCCAATGCCAAAAACAGATACAGGTTTAAATCATTTAGTTTTATCCCATAAGTGGTTTTATTCCCATTCATTTTTTTGGAATTTATTTCTCAGTTTTCAGTTCATTTCAGTTGATGATTTTTTTTATCTAACTAGTCTATCATCCAATACACAAATAATCAACATAACCCAATTATTATATTTTCCTTTCAAATTTATTTAACTTAGTTAAAGTTAAATTATGATAGATTTAATCATATATTCAAACTCCCATTCACAAATTTAATATTTTAAATTCTCTTCTGGTTTTATTTAGCCACTTACAAACTCACTTGAATTCCATTCAAATAAATATCAATAATTTTAAGAAAAGTTATTTCCTTTCTATATAAAAGTACAATCTTGGGCAAAATTATTTCATTTACCCTCTTTACAATATAATATTGTACCAATTGCCAGTCCAACTTGAACCTATCAAAGAATACAATACAAAACATTTGTATATATAAAATCTACAAATACGCTCTCTTATATATATACACGCAACTCAATCTAGGGTATTTCTAACCCCCATCTCTATCGAGTTACACCATAGAGCCAAGGTTATTATTAAACCATTGCTCTGATACCAACTGTAGAAACCTGGAAAATTCGACTCTCGAATTTAGATACTAATACAACCTGTATCCAAGTTCAAGTATCGAAAACCCAGAAAGCTAATAGAAACAAATAAGAGGGTGAGATAAGAAAAAAATTATTAGAATAGAAGAAACAACACAGAATCAGAGTCTCACAATGTAGTGGAAAATAATATAACATAAAATAAAACTTTATTGAGAGCTTGAAATAAAACTTACAATCATCAGAGTATATCAATAAATATGGACAATTATAATAATTTGTCCTCATATACCACACATGGCGGAATAATACTAGATATCATACGTCTGGACATCTCTTGCTTGTCCCTGGACTTCACGGCATCCAATAACCTGAACCTGTACAACCCGGTCTAACCCGAGCATTACAAATGCCGGATCAGTCTGGTGAACCAGAGTGAGAAAAACTCCCTAAGTTTATGGGTAACATCCAACTTGATTTTAAGTTAAAATCTTTTCGAAAGAAAGGATAAATTGTAAGACCAAATCCACACATAAATAAGGACGGTTTTTACCTTACGATAACCTAAACCATTTTCAAAATCATATCTTTTCTGATATTATAATAATGTCTAAATACGAGTAAATAACAACCTAGCAGAACGCTTGCATCTAACGCTCTGCATATATTGTATACAATCAAAACCACGGACTCTTATTGGACAATGGATTTCCTTTGCAAGATATAGGCAACCACCTTTCATGCAATGTACCTCTGAAGATGAATATATTGGGGTTCAACAAGAACATCTTGCAACCCAGGCTAAACATGACCGACCCCTCATTTCATTTGAAAGTACCGAATATATCATCACCACGGTTGGGGGCCAGCTAACCGAACCGATAACATTCATACAAAAATAAAAAGGGATAATCGAAGGAATTTGATTTCTCAAAATCAAGTAATGATATACCCCAATGGGTGGGATCCACATAGCCATGCGACCTACACGATTTTATACCATTTCCCGGTTGATGAGGCTTGAGGCTAGAATTTACCTTGTAGAACATCTCATCGCCATTCACTTTGAATGCCACATTGTCAGATCCATCAAATCACTAATTAATGTCCACAAAAATACTTTGGTCGTTAAGCGAGAGAATGGTCATTCCCCGCCATTAACAGAAATACGTTTGTAAAAATCAATGTACGTGATTCTTAAGAAATATTCTATCAGACATTCGTCCATATAAGTCATTCAGGAATAGGATGAACCGACGGCACTCTCCTACCACATCCTAGGATTTACCCTATAGATCAATAGCGAGTAGTCCTTGCAATCCGTAGATTTCAATCACGACAGAATCATTGTTAACTCTAGGGATCAACCAAAGATATTTAACAATAGTTCTTCCGCTCATGAAGAATTACGGTCTTCAATTGCTCCATCTCGATTAACATCTTCCACGTATTCATATTCGTATTTATTGGTCGGAATGGTTTTCGAATATGAATTCAATCCCAGTCTTTCCATACCAATAATCATATAGACCAGATTTCATAGTCAGTTATTAACTATCAAATAAACAAACATTCATGCATAAAAATAAAATGAATTCACTGACTCAATACCCAGTATCATTTATCCTCTTTAATTTTCTCATCGTTAATTAAATTTACTATATCATCCAATATTAGAAAAAAAAACATTTCACTTTTCTTATTTAATATATAAGAATATTCGATTATCATTTCACTTCTATTTTATCAGCTCCTCATTGTAAATTGGTAAGTGGATAAATCTCTAAGTATACAACCCCGAAGGTCGAAACCAACATCAAATTGACACCTCGAAAGTTACTCAGCTCAACCAACATACGACAAGTTCCACTTTCTTAGAAAAACGCATCATAATCCCTTTCTACCATTTAAAACGATTATATTGCTTTATAATCCCATAAGTAATTTTATCTTTTATTTAAATATCATTTCATAAAATTAATTATAATTCAACTCAACCTTTGTAAATAAATATTTCAGATTCCATTTGCAAAACCATTTATCCTTCCATTTACAAAATCATTAAAATTTTATTTATAAAATTCTTGATCTCCCATTTATACAATTCTTAACCGTTCAATATTTAACTCAGTTTGACAAATTCCCTTATTTAAATAAAACAATTCCGCAACTTCTTTCCATATAACCCAATTTATATAAATTTCCATTTATAACTCTTTTTGGAAATCTTGCCTTAAAATTCCATTTATTAAACATTCGTCTCATTTCCCCAATTTATGCAAAAATATTCATATTCTACTTCCGTTTTCATTTATTTACTAATCTCATTCTCGTAAACCCATTTTATCACTTTCCGTATTTATAAACAACATTGCGAAAACGTTCATTAATTATGATTTTAATCCCTTTTAAAATCAATTCCCATACACTTCTAATTCCAATAGTCCGTTTCCATATTTTAAAATCCTTTAAACTTATTAAAAATCTATTTTAGTTTCATTTTAATAAACTTCATCTCTTCTTTTAGATCTGCGACTTATATCGACTTCCTAGCTTGTCTAACCAGTTCACTTAAATTTGGGATTTCTATTTCGATTTTCATTTCATATTCCATACTTCTACTCTTCTATTCATTTCATGAACTATCTGAAGTTTGTAACTTTATTAATTTATTACAATAACTGAAATCGTCTTTGAGTAGCCAATAAACTTGGGTTTTAACACTTCGTCTAATCCTGGATTTTATAAATTCAATTCAATAGAATTCCAATAAGTATTCACTTTAAGTTTTAATTTAAACTTAAATTATTTAATATTAATATCAATTCACTTAAGATTTCTTTTAAAAATAAATAGGGCCTTATGGTTTTACTAACCATCATTAGTTTAACTTTTAATTTATCACTTTGATTATTATTAATTAATAATCAATTTCGACATTCTTAGGATAAAAATGGTTTACTTTATCATTAACTTCTTCCATTAAATTAACTTATAATAATTAACTTAATAATCAAACTCCGTTAGATCTATTAACTTAGTCAAACCAAACATGGCTTACTCGATACTCAAATCCCGCTTAGTCTTTCTATTTATATTAATTAGTTGATAATGTAATTAATTTAAGTAATCTCATTTACTTTGACTATTATTAAATAATAGAAATAAAATTCATTTCAACCATTAATAAAAATGGTTTACTTCATCATTAACCACCTCATATTAATTTTATAAATTAATTAGATAATTAATTCAATTAACACAATTGTCTTGATTCACTTTAAACATGATTAACTGATTTATTAATTCCAATCAGTCTCATTTCTCCAGATCAGGAAATGATAAACCCTAATGGGCGTGACCCACATAGCCATGCAACCTACCCGATTTTATACCATTCCCGAGTTGATGAGGCTTGAGGCAAGAATTTACCTTGTAGAACATATCATCGCCATTCACTTTGAATGCCACATTGTCAGATCCATCAAATCACTAATTGACATCCACAAAAATACTGTGGTGGTTAAGCTAGAGAACGGCCATTCCTCGCTACTAACAGAAATGCGTTTGTAAAAATCAACGTACGTGATTCTTAAGAAATATTTTGTTAGACATTCGTCCATACAAGTCATCCAGGAACAGGATGAACCGAAGGCACTCTTCTACCACATCCTGGGATTCACCCTACAGATCAGTAGCGAGTAGTCCTTGCAATCCGTAGATTTCAATCACGATAGAATCATAGTTAAATCTAGCGATCAGCTAGAGATATTTAACAATAATTCTTCCGCTTATGAAGATTTACGGTCTTCAACTACTCCATCTCATTAGCATCTTCCATGTATTCGTATTTATTGGTCGGAATGGTTTTCGAATATAAATTCAATCCCGGTCTTTCCATACCAATAATCGTGTAGGTCAGATTTGATAGTCGGTTATTTAACTATCAAATAAACAAACATTCATGCATAAAAATAAAATGAATTCGCTGATTCAATACCCAGTATCATTAAGCCTCTTTAATTAACTCGTCGTTAATTAAACTTCTATATCGTAAATATTTGAAAAAAACATTTCACTTTTCTTATTTCATATATAAGAATAGTCGATTATCATTTCACTTCTATTCTATTAGCTCCTCATTGTAAATTGGTAAATGGATAAATCTCTAAGTATAAAACCCCAAAGGTCGAAACCAACATAATATTGACACCTCGAAAGTTACTCAACTCAACCAACATAAGACAAGTTCCACTTTCTTAGAGAAACACATCATAATTACTTTTAACCATTTAAAATGATTATATTGATTCATAATCCCACAAATCATTTCCTCTTTTATTTAAATATCATTTCGTAAAATTAATTATAATTCAACTCAACCTTTGTAAATAAATATTTCAGATTCCATTTACAAAACCATTTATCCTTCCATTTACAAAATCATTAACATTTTATTTGTAAAATCCTTGATCTCACATTTATACAATCCTTAATCATTTATCAATATTTAACTCAGTTTGACAAATTCCCTTATTTATATAAAAGAATTCCACAACTTCTTTCCATATAACTCAGTTTATATAAATTTCCATTTATAACTCTTTTTGGCAATCTTGCATTAAAATTCCATTTATTAATCATTCATCTCATTTCCCCAATTTACGCAAAAATATTCATATTCTATTTCTAGTTTCATTTGTTTACTAATCTCATTCTCGTAAACCCATTTTATCACTTTCCTATTTATAAACAACGTTGTGAAAACGTTCATTAATTACGCTTTTCAATCCCTTTTAAAATCAATTCCCATATACTTCTAATTCCATTAGTCCATTTCCACATTCTAAAATACTTTAAACTTATTAAAAATCTATTTTAGTTTCATTTTAATAAACTTCGTCTCTTCTTTTAGATTTGCGACTTAAATCGACTTCCTAGCTTGTTTAACCATTTCCTTTAAATTTGGGATTTCTATTTTCTTTTCCATTTCATATTCCATACTTCTACTCTTCTATTCATTTCTTGAACTATTTAAAGTTTGTAACTTTATTTATTTATTTCAATAACTGAAATCATCTTCGAGTAGACAATAAACTTGGGTTTTAACACTTCGTCCAATCTTGGATTTTATAAATCCAATTCAATAGAATCCTGATAAGTATTCACTTTATGTTTCAATTTAATCTTAAATTATTTAATATGGATATCAATCGTCTTAAGATTTCTTTAAAAAATAAATAGGGCCTTATGGTTTTACCAATCATCATTAGTTTAACTTTTAATTCATCACTTTGATTATTATTAAATAATAATCAATTTCAACATTTTTAGGATAAAAATGGTTTACTCTATCATTGACATCTTCCACTAAATTAACATATAATAATTAACTTAATAATCAAACTCCGTTAAATCTATTAACTTAGTCAAACCAAACATGGCTTACTCGATACTCAAATCCCACTTAGTCCTTCTATTTAAATTAATTAGTTAATAATGTAATTAATTTAAATAATCTCATTTACTTTAACTATTATTAAATAATAGAAATAAAATTCATTTCAACCATTAATAAAAATGGTTTACTTCATCATTAACCAACTCTTATTAATTTGATAAATTAAATAATTAATTCAATTAACACAGTTGACTTGATCAACCTTAAACAAGATTAACTGATTCATTAATTCCAATCAGTCTCTTTAATTTAAATTAAATAATAATATATAATTAATTTAAACAATCACATTTACTCTGATTATTAGTAAATAATAGTCAATTCAATATAATTGCCTTTTAACTATTTTAAAAAACAATCAATTCCATCATTTGGTAAATTTCTACGCATCCACTTATAAAACATAAGATTTTGCTTTACAAAAATCATTTTATAATCACTTAAAAAATTACTTAAATATTTTTGTTTATATCAAAACCAAACATCATATTTAAATTTATAAATTTTTCTGAAAACAATTTAAAATCAATTCAAAAATCGATTCTGTAAATCTTTAATTATACGTCGACGGTACTTAAAGAGGCAATGTTACTTAAGTACCCAACCCGTGAAATATAACTTAATTTCACATCAAATCAAATATAACAAATCATATTGATAAACGTTATCAATATCAGTGAGGAATTTCCTGCATCACATTCATACAAAAATAAAAAGGGATAACCGAAGGCATTTGATTTCTCAGAATTAGGTAATGATATACCCTAATGGGCGCGACCCACATAGCCATGAGACCTACACGATTTTATACCATTTTCCAGTTGATGAGGCTTGAGGCTAGAATTTACCCTGTAGAACATCTCATCGCCATTCACTTTGAATGCCACATTGTTAGATCCATTAAATAACTAATTTACATCTACAAAAATACTCTGGTCGTTAAGTTAGAGAATGGTCATGCCCCGCCACTAACAAAAATACGTTTGTAAAAATCAGAAAACTAAATGATCTCATAAGACCACGCCGTATAACACGGAACGGGTTTTTCCCTTATGAGAATCCAAACACTTGATTTAACTTTCAAAATCCCTTTGAAAGGAACGATAATCTTTATATCAAAACTCTTTTGATATTATAATAATGTCTAAATCAAGTAAATAACAATCTAGTGGAACGTTTGCATCTCACGTTCCACATATATATGCAATTAAAACCGCAAGCACTTATTGGGTAATGGATTTCCAACAATGAAAAGGTATGGAACCACCTTCCGCTGGTATATCTCTAGAGGAGAATACACTGAGTTCAACAAGAACATCTTGCAACTCAGCCACACATGACCGACCACTCATTTCGCTTGAGTGTATCGAATGTATATCACCAATGGTTGGGATCGGCCACCGTTTCCCGAATGGGACAGCATCGAATAGAATAAGGAATTAAATGAATCTCTATATAGGTGATTATACACCCTAATGGAAGCTACCTACATAGCCGTGCTGCCTGCCCGCTTTTTGTCATTTCCCGGTTGTTGAGGCCAGAGGCTACGATTTCTTTCCATTCATTTATAACACGATCACTTTGAATGCCACATTGTCAGATCCGTTAATCACTAATTAATTTGCACAAATATTCTAGATGTTATGCTAAGGGAAAAAATCCCTTGCAACCATATATATTTATACAGACCAACCCATGCGATCATTGGAAATACTTTGTCAGACATTTGTCCATTTATGTTCGTTCTGGGATTGAACGAAATCGAAGGCACAATTTCTCTTAATAGAAAAAGTCCTTGCACTCTACTCCGTCTTCGATTATCTTCATATAATCTGATTCGCAACGCTACTGCCAATATGGAGTGGTTCTCGGATAATAATCCAACTGGTCTCTCCATATTGACAACGATGGTCAAAACTTCGATAGTCTATGATTTAACTATCGAATAAAAACAAGTGTTTCGATAGTCGATGATTTAACTATCGAAGAAAACAAGTGTTCATTCAACATATCAAACAAATCACTAGGCTCTTTAATTAATATTTCATTAATTAAATCTCTTCTCCATTTCCTTATCAATATTTGTTAACCAAATATTTTCAATAACCATATTGGCTTTTTACGCTATTTGGAAAATATTTCCAAATATCGCCTTCCTTTATTTTCTTAAACTTAGAAAATATATGCTAGTTATAATTGGAAAATATTCCAATTACTTATCTCTTTTCCCATCTCGTTTATTTCTATACTTAGGAAATATTTATTATTCTATTTCCAAGTTAAAGTTATTTGGGTTAAAACGGATGTTGTGTAAAACATCGTTACGACAACCCAAATACTATATTCAACTAACTTTTATCCAACACTAATCTTAGAGCCTGAAATCTTACTATTTATTTGTTAATAATGAAATCAATCAAGTTGGGGTATAACTACCTCTCAGACCTTGACTGAATAACATTTATAACGTCAAAACAGATATGACTACTCACTCGAATAATCAATACCACACAACTACTTATTCACTTTTAAACACGTATACACTTTCTCTTTCTATTCTTACGAGATTTTATTCCTAGTCTCCTTTTATTATACTATTCTATTTTTAAGTTCGTTTCCTTATCGACTTCTATATATATTGATATATAAATTTCTAGTTATCAAACTTCTTAAAAATATTCTAACTACTTAAATTCCCGGAAAATTTCGCCATAACCTCCTTTGTACCGGGAGCATCGGGATATTTCAAATAGCCTCCCATGGCCCTCACCAATCCAAAAGAAAAAGAAAAAGCCAAGCGGCTTGCCGATACGGCGCATAAAATCTCATATATGAATTAAATACGTACCTTTTTGTCGAGCATTCTATTTATATCACTTCTATACTTCCTTTCAAACCTGTTTAACATATATCTACCCATTCCAAATTTTATTCTACTCATTCCGATAGTTTTTAACTTAATCCATTATTTAATTCGTTACTTAGCACTTTTGTCTATTTCACTTCTATTATTCAAATTCTATTTCACTTCTATTTGAATTCTATATATATATTCAAATCTATTTGAATTCTCTTTATTCAAATTCTATATTCAATTCTATTTGAATCTTCTATATTCAAATTCTATATTCAAATCTATTTGAATTCTCTTTATTCCAATTCTATATTCAATTCTATTTGAATCTTCTGTATTCAAATTTCAAATTCAATTCTATGCATTATTTATAAACAACATTTATAACTTCACTTAAAATCCCTGTAATGACCCGGATTTCTTATGGGTTAATTTTAAATATTTAATACAGATTTAAATATCGAGTTGATAATATAAATGAATATTTATATTAAGTTATTAATTTAATAATCAATTTCGATTTAATATCGAATATATTAAATCATCGTAATGTGAAAATATAATTCAGTTCGAGATTTAAAACTGAATAAAATACAGTTAAAACTTCTGTTTGAATTAGAATAATAATATTAAAATATTATCGAAGAATTTAAATGGTTTGAAATTTAATTTATATCAATTTAAATTAAATATCTGTTCTGGATGATCGAACTGGACTTCGATACTTATCCCAGTGGGTTCAGAATAGTGGTTTTACCCTAGGATGGACAGTTGTTCGGTTCAGATAGGAGTTCAAAATCAACGGAATGATTTAAATTAGATATCGATTTAAAAACCAACTAAAATAAATATATATTTATTCATTTAATTTGTTCTATGACCACAAATCAGTTCAACTGATCGGAGAAAAGAAAAAGATTTCGGCAGTATAAGTTGATCTCATATACCCATCTACTGTCATAAGAGCTGTATATAGGAACCAAATTTATCATAATTATGTAAATTAGACAAAGCTAGAGATATATGTTTAATAAGGAAGTGATGCACCTATTTAAGATTCAATGCAATTATATTCTTTTTCTTCTATTACCACTAATTAAAAACAGCCGTGCTCCTTTCATGTCCACAATTCAAAACAACACCGTGCTCCTTTCCTCTCCACAAATCAAAATCAAACGTGGGCCTCTCTTTTCCATCCCTTCCTCTTTATAAAACCGCAAAACCTAATTGGTCCTTCTGATTCTTCTTCTTTGTTTTTCTTTCTTTCTTCCAGTAGCAAAAATCGAAATGGCCACTAAAATCAAAACCAAATTTCAAATCGATCGCGAGTGGAAACGGTGAACAAATCAATCATCGCGAGATCTGGGGGGGAGCTCGACATCACCGGAGACCTACGGTTGATCATAGACTGACTCCCGATGGAGTTTGAAGATGGATTTCGATTTAGGGACAAGACTGTGGAAGTCCGATGGCCTGTTGGGTATCGGAGGGGATTTGAAGTTGAACGCGATAAGTGGGAGAGTGCGACAGTGGTAATTTATGATAGATCGACACTATTTCCAGCAATAATCACTACGATTTCCAAAAGGGTTAGAACTGGTTTGAATCGCAGCTTTGTGAAACTCGGTGTTGGAGATGTCGCTAGTTTTGGGAATGGTGCGATCTGAACTTGGGAGGTATCAGGTGTCGGATATTGATCATGGAGTTGAATAACGCTCCTGCGAGGAAGAACTGATGATGTCTGACTTCGTTTTAGGGTAACTCAATGTCGGCCAGTTCAATATAAACGTTGGAGAAGCAGTTGAATGACATACATGATAGCAGTGATAGGGGAAGTAACAGATTTTGGTTCTGTCTACTGCTAGAATTCAAATTGGGCTTTATTGCAAATCAAAGTGACACTGTTTAACAAGGATTTTAAGGTAATCTAAATAGGCAACTTTTCTTAAAGAAATCTTTAAGTATATTCGAATTTGTTTGGTCAATTATAAAATAAATCTTGAATTCAAATGGAATCAGATTCAGATAGAGTTTGTTCGCTAAGCTCATTTGGACTTAAGCTTGCAAAGAAATTGGGTTGATATTTTTGGAATTTATTCAAAGTGATTTGGAATGTTTCGGGTCTATTCAAATCAACTAAAAGCGTATCGGATCTGCAAATGAAATAACTGTGAGTAAATCTCACATGTTTGTTTAGAATTATTTTTATATCATTAAAAATAATTGTTATGCTTGTTTGAATGTTGTTTGGTTGATTTAAATATATATAGTTATTTAGGGTTGACTATTATATATATATTTGATTGATGATTGGATTGATTCCTGCAGTCTCATTAGCGGATGCCCGCAGTTTCATAGCGGATGATTTCCCTATGCGCCCCACAAATATATATTAGTGGATGACCTTCATATCGCGATATCCTGCCTCGAAGCAGGATGTGTATTACTATGTTGACTAACGTCTGTGGATGCAGAAAAACAGTTTGGAGGGATCCAACTAGGTCCCTCAAAAATGTATTATCTGTTTGTTGTTTGTTTGATTTCATATATATTCATATATGATGTGTTAAAAATCAAATGATTTAAAATTGGTTGATTTGATTGTTTAAAATATCACTGGGTTAAGTGATAATTTATATAAAAAATATCCTGAAAGGGGTATTTGAGATGAATAAGGGAAATTCTATTTTTCTAATATAGAATTTGAATTTTTAAATAGATTTGAAAAATAAACTTATTTTGAAATAAAACAAGTGGTTTCTTTATAAACAAAGTTTATAAATAGTTCTTTTATAAACGAAGTTTATAAATGAAGTGAAAAGAATTATCATTGGATAATTCAGAAATAAAAATACAAGTGTGAAATTGGAAATCTATTTTCCAAAAGTAGAAATATCGATTTCAAAAGGAATTGAAATCGAGACTTGTTTAAAGAATAAATAAATGAAGTTTGAAAATTGGATTTGAATGTAGAAATTCAAATGGAAATTTAAACAATAGGATTTGAATATAGAAATTCAAATGGGAATTTAAACTATAGGATTTGAATATAGAAATTCAAATGGGAATTTAAACTATAGATTTGAATATAGCAATTCAAATGGGAATTTGAATATAGAATTCAAATGGAATTTAAACAATAGAATTTGAATAAGAGAAGTGAAATAGAATTTGAATATAGAATTCAAATGGAATTTCAACAATAGAATTTGATATATAGAATTTAAAAAATAGAAGCGAAATGGAGTTTAAATATAGAATTCAAATATTAAAAGAGAAATAGACTAAAGAGTTAATTAACAAATTGAGTTAAAACGATTGGTATAATTAAAATAGATTGGGCAGGTATAGATATACAGGAGACAGGTATGGAATAAAGTGTTAGAAGAGATATAGATAGAATGCCCGACAAAAGGTACGTATTTAATTCATATATGAGATTTTATGCGCCGTATCGGCTAGCCGCTTGGCTTTTCTTTTTCTTTTTGGATTGGTGAGGGCCATGGGAGGCTATTTAAAATATCCCGATGCTCCCGGTACAAAGGAGGTTATGGCGAATTTTTCCGGGAATTTAAGGAGTTAGATTATTTTTAAGATAATGTGATAGCTAGGATTCTATATATCGATATATATATATATATATATATATAGAAGTCGATATGGAAACGAACTTAGAAATAGAATAGTATAATATTAAAAGAAGACTAGGAATTAAATCTAGTAAGAATAGAAAGAGAAAGTGTATATGTGTTTAAAAGTGAAGAAGTAGTTGTATGGTATTGATTATTCGAGTAAGTAGTCATATCTGTTTTGACATTATAAATGTTATTTAGTCAAGGTCTAAGAGGTAGTTATACCCGAACTTGAATGATTTCATTATTAACAAATAAATAGTAAGATTTTAGGCTCAAAGATCAATGTTGGATAAGAGTTAGTTGAATATAGTATTTGAGTTGTCGTAACGATGTTTTACACAACATCCGTTTTAACCCAAATAAGTGTAAGCTTGGAAATAGAATAATAAATATTTCCTAAGTATAGAAATAAACGAGATCGGAAAAGAGATAAGTAATTGGAATATTTCCCAATTATAAATAGCATATATTTTCTAAAGTTAGAAAATAAAGGAAGGCGATATTCGGAAATGTTTTCCAAATAGCGTAAAAGGCCAATATGGTTATTGAAAATATTTGGTTAACAAATATTGATAAAGAAATAGAGAAGTGATTTAATTAATGGAATATTAATTAAGGGCTCAGTGATTGTTTGATAATTGGATGAACATTTGTTTTCTTCGATAGTTAAATCATCGACTATCGAAACACTTGTTTTTATTCGATAGTTAAATCACAGACTATCGAAGTTTTGACCATCGTTGTCAATATGGAGAGACCGGTTGGATTATTATCCGAAGAACCACTCCGTATTGGCATAAGCGTTGCGAATAATATATGCCAAAGAAAATCGTAGACGGAGTAAAGCGTAAGGGCTATTGTATAAGTCTTAGATAAAAGTGCCTAAGATGGATGTACTGAATAGTGCCTTCGGTTCATCCTGTTCCTGGATGACTTGTATGGACGGATGTCTGACAGAGTATTTCCAGACGATCACGTATATTGATTTCTCCAAACGTACCAAGAGTGGAAGCGGAGAAGGAAACTTCTTTTAGCTAACACGTAATGTACTGTTGAGGACGTCAATCGGTGATTTGATGGATTTGACGATGTGGCATTCGAAGTGAATCTGGTGTGATGATAAAGCATAGCTTCTAGCCTCATCAACCGGTAAATGACAGAAATCGGGCAGGCAGCATGGCTAAGTCGGTCGCTCCGAAGTAGGGTGTATAATCACCTGATCTAAAGTTTCATTTATTTCTAAAAATCTATTGTCGATATTGTCCCATTTGGGAAATGGTTGCTAATCCCAACCGTTGGTGATATACATTCGATACACTCAAGCGAAATGAGTGGTCGGTCATGTGTGGCCGGGTTGCAAGATGTTCTTGTTGAATCCAGTGTATTCCTCTCTAGAGGTACACTAGCAGAAGGTGGTTCCATACCTTGTCATAGTTGGAAATCCATTACCCAATACGTGCTTGCGGTTTTGATTGTATATATATATATATATATATATATGTGTGTGTGTGTGGAACGTGAGATGAAAGCGTTTCTGCTAGATGATTATTATATTGTGGTTGATAGACATTAGTATAATATCAAAAGGTTTTTGATATAAAGATAATTTGGATTCTCATAAGGGAAAAACCCGTTCTGTTATACGGCGTGGCCTTATGAGATATCATTTACCTGCTTGAACTGTTTTAAACTGTTTTACTCATACCAGTCCCATGACTGACCCGGAGTTTATTCTGTTTCGTTTTCCCTAAACTCTTGGGTGCCCAATTTTGTACGGGCAGTCAAGTAGTCGGGATTTACAGATATATCTGAAGAGCTGGAGCAGGAGGCTTCAGGATCATATAACTATAGTTTATTTCCGCTGTGTTGTAAGTGTTGTACTTTGATAATGATGTATATTGAAATACAGATGTATATTTCAAGTTATGTTATATATAAATTATATGTTATTCGTTCCGTTGTGAGGTTCGTGTTACTCTGATGTTGTGTTCTTCTTCTTCTGCTCTAAGTTTCTATCTTATCTTTCCTCACCCTCTATCTTCTTTCTATTAATTTCCTGATTTCCAGTGCAATTTGGGGTGGGACTTGTGTTATTTAGTCAGCTCAAATTGGACCGGATTTTTGGGTCATTACAGTTGGTATCAGAGCTTAGGTTGAGCGAATACCTAGGCTTGTTGGAATGTGATCATTAGAGATAGGATCAGTAGTATCCTAGAATGAGTTGAGTGTGTGTATATATATACGAGAGAGCGTATTTGTTATTTGATATAAAAACTGTTTTATATTGTGTTGACTAGTCTGTTGAGTGAATTGTGAATTCTGATCGAATCGTGGGACGCCACGATGTCGATAGGAGTTTATAAACACTTGAACAGAAGATTGGACACAATATTGTTTTTAAATAGTTGAGTTGATTGTTAGGATTATAATCAAATTAGATTATAAAAACTAAAATAGTTATATATAACCAATAGAATTTGTATACGATTAAAAACATATACAAATGTGATAAATTGAAATTGAATTCCAACCAGAATTCAGAATTTAAAATCCTGGGAAGTTGGAAAATATTTTCCGAATTTTATTAAAATAATATAGCTTCAGTTAGGAAGGATTTTTGAATAAAAATCATTTGAATGGATTTTTAATATGATAAAGCACTGAACTCACTTCAGTGGCTGGGAAATAATTCTGATGATGGTCGCAACATCATCAGTGTTCATTTTCGAGTTTCTAAGTGATGAATTGCTGCCTTAGAAAAGTCTTTGATGGAAATTTGTTTGAAAAGAAACAAGTTTTTGAAAATTCAAATGTTTTGAATTTGAGATAGATATAAATATATGTATATATTTATATTACTTCAAAGGAATTTTGAAATGAGAATTGGAATATAGAATTCAAATAGAAGTGAAACGGAATTTGAATATAGGATTTCAAATAGAAGTGAAATAGATCGGAAATATTATGTTGAAATGGAAAAATGGATTTGATATATATTAAAAATATATCAGAATGGAGTGGAATTTATTATAAACAAAGTTAAAACGTTTATATTTATAAATATAATTAAAACGAGCTCGCCGTAGCGTCGCAGTTCATAAATTGGCGATTCGAATTTCAATTTAGTATACAGAACTCAATTAAAGTCGGAATTCTTTGAAACAAGAATCGTCGGGACCGGTTGAATAATAGTTTTCTAATGAAAGAGAAAAATATGGATTTCGTCGTATAGATTTTGAGTTATATCAAAATCAAATTTTTAGAAAAGCAGCGCTAGAACCATTATAAAACTATAATGGTTTAATTAAATAAATAAAATGATTTTTAGGAAATAAAATCCGAATTGGCATTAGAAAAATCCAGACTGGAGATATAAAATAAATATGAACTCCAGTGAAGTAAGTGAAATGATTTTTAAGACAAAAATCATATTTTAAATGGTTAAATAGAATTAACTAAATTGGAGAATAATTAGTTAAAGGAAATTTGAATCGAAATTGGGTTTTTGGATAAGTGAAAGAGATTGAGAATGTATATTCGAAATCGAATATATAACTCGAGTTGAAAATATAATTAGATTAGTTTATAATTAAGTTGACATATATTTGAACAAGTTATATTCAAATAAAAAGGGTGAAATAGGCAAAACGGTTAATTAGCAACTAGTTAATGGGAATTTGAATGATTGAAATTAAATTTAACTTAAGTAAGTTAAATGGATCGAAATGAATAAATTGAGTAAAATCCATGTGAATGAAATATGAATTGGGTGTGAATAAAGGAAATATATTTGTAACACAAATACAAAGGAAGTTATGTGCAAACAAATAGAAGGAGAAATATTTGTAAAAACATTTACAAATAGAATTTAAAAGGAAATATTTGTAAAACATTTACAAGTAGATTAAATGGAAGTATTTATTTATAGAAAATAAATAGAATGTTATAAATGAGATATTTATTTGTTAAATAAATAGAATTTAATCAAAGGAATATTTAGAAGATAAATAGAAAATGGAAATCTGTTTTTAACAGATAAATAGAAAAGATAAATTTATAAATAACAGTTTGTAAATTAAATTAAATATTTATCATTCGATAAATGGAATATATAAGTCTGAACTTATATAGAGAAGAGATATTGGTTTTTAACATCGATAGTTTTAAATAGAAGGGGTACACAACACTTGTATAAGTGAAGTAACGTTATTAAAGAGAACATTTATAAAGTGAAGAACTGTTACTAATAGTAAATCTTTATAAATGAATAAACGTTATCCAGTAGGAGTTATTCGAATAGGAGAAGTCGATTAGAGTGAGAAATAATCGATTAGAGTTAGGATAAATCGATTAGAGTAAGAATTAACCAGTTAGAGTTAATCAGTTACGGTTAATCCGTAGACTTAATTGAATATTAGTTATTCAATTAGAATTTATCGAATATTTGTTATTCAAATTAAGAGTTAACCAGATAGAGTTAATTGAACATAGTTAATCGAATTAGGATTTAATTGAATGTTAGTTATTCAATTAAAGTTGATCGAATATAGTTATTGAGATAGAGTTAGTCAAACATAGTTACTCAGGATAAGTTGCCATTTCGTACGACTGCTAGCGAAATTCGCAGGGCTGCAGATAGCCTAGGGCGGTCGGATGTTTCCTGGGGGAATCAGGCGTAACCATTGTGATCGCTGCGATCTAGAGTCAAGCGAATGGAGTTAAATCGAATATAGTTTATTCGAATAGAATTAAAGGAGTTATCGAATATAGCTTATTCGGAAGGAGTTAAGTGAAAAGAGCTAATCAAATAGAGTTAATTGATAAGAGTAAATCGAATATAGTTTATTCAAAGAATGGTTTTCGAATCTAGTTATTCGAAAGAGAGATTATCGAATATAGTTATTCGAAGGGAGGAGTTATCGAATAGGGATTTATTCGAAAGAGAGTTACGTAAGGAAGTTTGAAATGTTGAGTATCAACATAAATAAGTTTTGAAAAGATAAATGGGTTTGTAGCACTTTTTCTACATTAGCAATTTCGAGGACGAAATTATTTTAAGTGGGGAAGATTGTAATGACCCGGATTTCTTATGGGTTAATTTTAAATATTTAATACAGATTTAAATATCGAGTTGATAATATAAATGAATATTTATATTAAGTTATTAATTTAATAATCAATTTCGATTTAATATCGAATATATTAAATCATCGTAATGCGAAAATATAATTCAGTTCAAGATTTAAAACTGAATTAAAAATAGTTCAGACTTCTGTTTGAATTAGAATAATAATATTAAATTATTATCGAAGAATTTAAATGGTTTGAAATTTAATTTATATCAATTTAAATTAAATATCTGTTCCGGACGATCGAACTGGACTTCGATACTTATCCTAGTGGGTTCAGAATAGTGGTTTTACCCTAGAATGGACAGTTGTTCGGTTCAGATAGGAGTTCAGAATCAACGTAATGATTTAAATTAGATATCGATTTAAAAACCAACTAATATATATATATATATTTATTTATTTATTTTCTTCTATGACCACAAATCAGTTCCACTGATCGGAGAAAAGAAAAATATTTCGACAATATGAGTTGATCTCATATACCCATCTACTGTCATAAGATCTGTATATAGGAACCAAATTTATCATAAATATGTAAATTAGACAAAGCTAGAGATATATGTTTAATAATGAAGTGATGCACCTATTTAAGATTCAATGCAATTATATTCTTTTTCTTCTATTACCACAAATTATAAACAGCCGTGCTCCTTTCATGTCCACAATTCAAAACAACACCGTGCTCCTTTCCTCTCCACAAATCAAAATCAAACGTGGGCCTCTCTTTTCCATCCCTTCCTCTTTATAAAACCGCAAAACCCAATTGGTCCTTCCGATTTTTCTTCTTTGTTTTTCTTTCTTTCTTCCAGTAGCAAAAATCGAAATGGCCACTAAAATCAAAACCAAATTTCGAATCGATCGCGAGCTGAAACGGTGAACAAATCGATCATCGCGAGATCTGGTGGGGAGCTCGTCATCACCGGAGATCTACGGTTGATCAAAGACTGACTCGCGATGGAGTTTGAAGATGGATTTCGATTTAGGGACAAGACTGTGGAAGTCCGACGACCTGTTGGGTATCGGAGGGGATTTGAAGTTGAACGCGATAAGTGAGAGAGTGCGACAGTGGTAATTTATGATAGTTCAACACTATTTCCGACGATAATCACTACGATTTCCAAAAGGGTTGGAACTGGTTTGAATCGCAGCTTTGTGAAGCTCGGTGTTGGAGATGTCTCTAGTTTTGGGAATGGTGCGATCTGAACTTGGGAGGTATCAGGTGTCGGATATTGATCATGGAGTTCAATAACGCTCCTGCGAGGAAAAACTGATGATGTCCGACTTCGTTTTGGGGGTATATCAATGTCGGCCAGTTCAATATAAACGGTGGAGAAGCAGTTGAATGACATACAGGATGGCAGTGATAGGGGAAGTAACAGATTTTGGTTCTGTCTACTGCTGGAATTCAAATTGGGCTTTACTGCAAATAAAAGTGACACTGTTTAACAGGGATTTTAAGGTAATCTAAATAGGCAACTTTTCTTAAATAAATCTTTAAGTATATTCGAATTTGTTTGGTCAATTTTAAAATAAATCTCGAATTCAAATGGAATCAGATTCAGATAGAGTTAGTTCGCTAAGCTCGTATGGACTTAAGCTTGCAAAGAAATTGGGTTGATATTTTTGGAATTTATTCAAAGTGATTTGGAATGTTTCGGGTCTATTCAAATCAACTAAAAGCGTATCGGATCTGCAAATGAAATAACCATGAGTAAATCTCACCTGTTTGTTTAGAATTATTTTTATATCGTTAAAAATAATTGTTATGCTTGTTTGAATGTTGTTTGGTTGATTTAAATATATATAGTTATTTAGGGTTGACTATTATACATATATTGGGTTGATGATTGGATTGATTCCCGCAGTCTGATTAGCGGATGCCCGCAGTTTCATAGTGGATGATTTCCCTATGCGCCCCACAAATATATATTAGTGGATGACTTTCATACCGCGATATCCTGCCACGAAGCAGGATGGGTATTACTATGTTGACTAATGTATGTGGATGCAGGAAAACAGGTTGGAGGGATCCAACTGGGTCCCTAAAAAATATATTATCTGTTTGTTGTTTGTTTGATTTCATATATATTCATATATGATGTGTTAAAAATCAAATGATTTAAAATTGGTTGATTCGATTGTTTAAAATATCATTGGGTTAAGTGATAATTTGTAAAAAAATATCCTGAAAGGGGTATTTGAGATGAATATGGGAAATTCTATTTTTCTAATATAGAATTTGAATTTTTAAATAGATTTGGAAACTAAACTTGTTTTGAAATAAAACAAGTGGTTTCTTTATAAACAAAGTTTATAAATAGTTCTTTTATAAACGAAGTTTGTAAATGAAGTGAAAAGAATTATCATTGGATAAATCAGAAATAAAAATACAAGTGTGAAATTGGAAATCTATTTTCCAAAAGTAGAAATATCGATTTCAAAAGGAATTGAAATCGAGACTTGTTTAAAGAATAAATAAATGAAGTTTGAAAATAGGATTTGAATATAGAAATTCAATTGGGAATTTAAACAATAGGATTTGAATATAGAAATTCAAATGGGAATTTAAACTATAGGATTTGAATATAGAAATTCAAATGGAAATTTAAACTATAGATTTGAATATAGAAATTCAAATGGGAATTTAAACTATGGAATTTGAATATAGAATTCAAATGGAATTTAAACAATAGAATTTGAATAAGAGAAGTGAAATAGAATTTGAATATAGAATTCAAATGGAATTTAAACAATAGAATTTGATATATATAATTTGAATAATAGAAGCGAAATGGAGTTTAAATATAGAATTCAAATATTAAAAGAGAATTAGACTAAAGAGTTAATTAACAAATTGAGTTAAAACGATTGGTATAGTTAAAATAGATTCGGCAGGTATAGATATACAGGAGACAGGTATGGAATAAAGTGTTAGAAGAGATATAGATAGAATGATCGACAAAAGGTATGTATTTAATTCATATATGAGATTTTATGCGCTGTATCGGCTAGCCGCTTGGCTTTTCTTTTTCTTTTTGGATTGGTGAGGGCCATGGGAGGCTATTTAAAATATCCCGATGCTCCCGGTACAAAGGAGGTTATGGCGAATTTTTCCAAGAATTTAGGGAGTTATATTATTTTTAAGATAATGTGATAGCTAGGATTTTATATATCGATATATATAGAAGTCGATAAGGAAACGAACTTAGAAATAGAATAGTATAATATTAAAAGAAGACGAGGAGTAAAATCTAGTAAGAATAGAAAGAGAAAGTGTATATGTGTTTAAAAGTGAAGAAGTAGTTGTATGGTATTGATTATTCGAGTAAGTAGTCATATCTGTTTTGACGTTATAAATGTTATTCAGTCAAGGTCTGAGAGGTAGTTATACCCCAACTTGATTGATTTCATTATTAACAAATAAATAGTAAGATTTCAGGCTCAAAGATCAATGTTGGATAAGAGTTAGTTGAATATAGTATTTGAGTTGTCGTAACGATGTTTTACACAACATCCGTTTTAACCCAAATAAGTGTAAGCTTGGAAATAGAATAATAAATATTTCCTAAGTATAGAAATAAACGAGATCGGAAAAGAGATAAGTAATTGGAATATTTCCCAATTATAAATAGCATATATTTTCTAAAGTAAGAAAATAAAGGAAGGCGATATTCGGAAATGTTTTCCAAATAGCGTAAAAGGCCAATATGGTTATTGAAAATATTTGGTTAACAAATATTGATAAAGAAATAGAGAAGTGATTTAATTAATGGAATATTAATTAAGGGCTTAGTGATTGTTTGATAATTGGATGAACACTTGTTTTCTTCGATAGTTAAATCATCGACTATCGAAACACTTGTTTTTATTCGATAGTTAAATCACAGACTATCGATGTTTTGACCATCGTTGTCAATATGGAGAGACCGGTTGGATTATTATCCGAAGAACCACTCCGTATTGGCATAAGCGTTGCGAATAATATATGCCAAAGAAAATCGAAAACGGAGTAAAGCGCAAGGGCTATTGTATAAGTCTTAGATAACAGTGCCTAAGATGGATGTACTGAATAGTGCCTTCGGTTCATCGTGTTCCTGGATGACTTGTATGGACGGATGTCTGACAGAGTATTTCCAGATGATCACATATATTGATTTCTCCAACCGTACCAAGAGTGGAAGCGGAGAAGGAAACTTCTTTTAGCTAACACGTAATGTACTGTTGAGGACGTCAATCGGTGATTTGATGGATTTGACAATGTGGCATTCGAAGTGAATCTGGTGTGATGATAAAGCGTAGCTTCTAGCCTCATCAACCGGTAAATGACAGAAATCGGGCAGGTAGCATGGCTAAGTCGGTCGCTCCGAAGTAGGGTGTATAATCACCTGATCTAGAGTTTCATTTATTTCTAAAAATCTATTGTCGATACTGTCTCATTCGGGAACCAGTTGTTGATCCCAACCGTTGGTGATATACATTCGATACACTCAAGCGAAATGAGTGGTCGGTCATGTGTGGCCGGGTTGCAAGATGTTCTTGTTGAATCCAGTGTTTTCCTCTCTAGAGGTACACTAGCAGAAGGTGGTTCCATACCTTGTCATAGTTGGAAATCCATTACCCAATACGTGCTTGCGGTTTTGATTGTATATATATATATATGTGGAACATGAGATGAAAGCGTTTCTGCTAGATGATTATTATATTGTGGTTGAGAGACATTAGTATAATATCAAAAGGTTTTTGATATAAAGATAATTTGGATTCTCATAAGGGAAAAACCCATTCCGTTATACGGCGTGGTCTTATGAGATATCATTTACCTGCTTGAACTGTTTTAAACTGTTTTACTCATACCAGTCCCATGACTGACCCGGAGTTTATTCTGTTTGTTTTTCCCTAAACTCTTGGGTGCCCAATTTTGTACGGGCAGTCAAGTAGTCGGGATTTACAGATATATCTGAAGAGCTAGAGCAAGAGGCTTCAGGATCATATAGCTATAGTTTATTTCCGCTGTGTTGTAAATGATGTACTTTGATAATGATGTATATTCAAATACAGATGTATATTTCAAGTTATGTTATATATATATTATGTTATTCGTTCCGCTGTGAGGTTCGTGTTACTATGATGTTGTGTTCTTCTTCTTCTGTTCTAAGTTTCTATCTTATCTTTCCTCACCCTCTATCTTCTTTCTATTAATTTCCTGATTTCCAGTGCAAATTGGGGTGGGACTTGTGTTATTTAGTCAGCTCAAATTGGACCGGATTTTTGGGTCATTACAATCCCACATTATATTTATAAACAAAGTTTATAAATTCAATTCAAATCCAACATTATAAATTTATAAACAAAGTTTATAAATTCAATACTCGTTTTATATATATTCAAAACAAGTTAATATTTTCTATAGTTCATTTAAAATTCAAATTCTATTTATAAAAGTAGAATTCCCTTTTTAAATCTCAAATACTCTTTTTCGATATTTTTATAAATCAATATTCAAGCCCCAGTGATATTTAAGTACCCCAAACAATCAGTTATCAAATCACGGGATTTCTAACACATCATATATGACAGTATATATGCAAACAAATAAACAAACAGATAATATATTTTTGAGGAATCCAGTTGGATCCCTCCAACCTGTTTTCCTGCATCCACAGACGTTAGCCATCATAGTAATACCCATCCTGCTTCGAGGCAGGATATCGCGGTATAGAAGGTCATCCACTAATATATTTGTGGGGTGCACAGGGAAATCATCCGCTATGGTACCGCGGGCATCCGCTAATGATACTGCAGGAATCATCCAACCACCAAACCAATATATATATTATAATAGTCAATCCTAAGTAACTAATATATATTTAAGCAGCCATAGTAATATTTCAATGCACACAACAAATCAACAATTTATTTTAAATGCTAAAATAAATTTAACAAGTGAGATTTACTCACATTGAGTTTTATTTTCCGAACATCCATCTCTTTGAATTATTCAAATCCCCAGCTCGTATTTCGCAACCCCAACGTGACCCTTGTTCGGTTAAATCTTGCATTCATTTTAATACGGCATTCATAAGCTAACGAGCATTATATATGTATAAAATTATCGAATTTTAACTCAAAATTATTTAATTTAATTACCTCTTTAATCCAATTGAGCGCACACCACCTATATCCCCATCACCTTGAACACACCTAGCGCCATCCTAGATCCCTGTCGACCATCATAGATCAACCTGAGACCACCAAGGGACTTCTGACCCTTTCTCTCCATACCCAGCTACAGCTTACCCGAACACCATCGACTGTTATCTCGGAACTCCCCTACTTCTAGTTTGAATTATCCCCCTTCAAGCAAGCTTGAAGCTTCCTAGCTGCATTGTCGGCTTCCCCAATCCCGAGTTTCCTCTCCAGCACCACTAAATTCCAATTCGACAGCCCCTCCACATTGCGTTCCAAGCCCAGATCCGCACAAAACTCATGACTGTTGTGTACTAAAATCGAGCGACATCAATGACTTCGAACCCTACCGTGGTATCCGCTTCAGTTTGGTAACAAGACATTCGAACCTCTTGCCTGCGAGCACTCCTCCTGTGGTCGAAGTAAATGCTTGGATTGTTAAAGGGAATAGCAATTCCGATTTTCAAGAGCTTCAGCTCAAACTCGAACACCAGAAAACCCCTGGTCCTCGATTTGAAGACGGCTCCAGGTATCGCGACTTCAATTAGCGATTTTGATTTGGAAAAGAAAACTCACGGTGACCATTTTTGATTGTGAAGGGGTCTGCCCATTTTAGTTTCAATTTGCTGAAGGAATCAATGAGCAACAAGAAGGTCACGATGATTTATAGGAATGGGTTGCGGTTTTTAAATGGAACAGCGAGATCATTTCCAATTTTTGATGTGGAGAGATGAAGGCCTTAGATGGGTTTTGAATTGAATGGAGGAAAAGGAAATTACGTGGCTTGAAAAATGGAGGGTTATTGGTTTGTATTTGTTTGCCTGAGAAACATGAATGGAAAGAGGAGTAGAGAAGGCTAACGATTTGGAGACTTCTTTTTGTTTTACTATTTTTAATCCGGTGTCCTTTAATTTAAATACTCCATGATCCCGAACTCCTTTCTGAACCCAACAACCAGCGTTTCTAGGGTTTACCCACCATTCCGGACACACTGGGATAAGTCACGAAGTCCAATTCGATCATCCGGAACAGATATTAATTTAAATTGATATAAACTAAATTTCAAACCATTTAAATTCTTTGATAATAATTTAATATTATTATTCTAACTCAACTGAATTTTATACTGATCATCTGAACTGATTCGATTTAGTTATATATTTTTAAATTAAATTATTACTGCATTACAATAATTTAATTTATTCGACATTAAATCGAAATCGATTATTAAATTGATAACTTAATATAAAATTCCATTTATATTATCCTCCCAATATTTAAATCCGTATTAAATATTTAAAATTAACCCATAAGAATCCGGGTCATTACAATTAATTAGTTAATAATGTAATTAATTTAAATAATCTCATTTACTTTGACTATTATTAAATAATAGAAATAAAATTCATTTCAACCATTAATAAAAATGGTTTACTTCATCATTAACCTCCACCTATTAATTTAATAAATTAATTAAAAAATTAATTCAATTAACACAGTTGACTTGATCAACTTTAAACATGATTAACTGATTAATTAATTCCAATCAGTCCCTTTAATTTAAATTAAATAATAATATATAATTAATTTAAATGATCTCATTTACTCTGATTATTAATAAATAATAATCAATTCAATATAATCCCCTTTTAACTATTTTTAGAAACAACCAATTCCAGTTATTCGTCGTTAGGTAAATTTCTACACATCCGCTTATAAAACATAAGATTTTGCTTTATAAAAATCATTTTATAATCACTTATTAAATTACATAAATATTTGTTTGTTTTATAACCAAACATCATATTTAAATTTATATAAAATTTTGAAAACAATTCAGAATCAGTTTAAAAATCGATTCCATAGATCTTTTATTATACGTCGACGGTACTTAAAGAGGCAATGTTACTTAAGTACCCAACCCGTGAAATATAAATTAATTTCACATCAAATCAAATATAACAAATCATATTGATAAACATTATCAATATCAGTGAGGAATTTCCTGCATCACATATTCAACATACAATATAATATCATGAATAATCAACGGTCAACTAACACAATACAAGCGTCCAATTCAATTCAAATACGTTTATATTATTATAAACGTAACTAATAAGATAAGTTAACTCAACTGGAAATAATCGTTAAAAATAATGATTTCATTTTATTTAAATTAAACAACGTTTAATTTAAAAAATATAAAAATATCCAACAACAACTAAACAATCTTCAATCAATTAATAAATAGCAAACATAGCTTACAGATATTAAAACCCAACTTATAAAAATTATACCTGGGACAACTGAGTGAGTTTAACTCACCTTAGGTTTTTCCTGCCGTTAACACGCTTGTTTTTAACTAACTTAAACAGTAATTTAATTTAATTAAAAATTTCTGTTGCTTCGAATCCTGATTAAACTTGTTCCATCTTGAAGCTCCCATCACGGTTCCAATGAAACCAACTGCGCGCAGTTCTGACTATGAACATGCGAGATATTAAATTAAAACGATTATAAAGTAATTAAATTTAAATTATACCTTAATTTTTATTTAACCAGGCCTTACCCAAATCTAATCAACTAGCGCCTACACATGGAAACCTAGACCCACGTTTAATAGTACTTCCCTGACTCTGCCTAACGTCCACCCGCCTTGCATTATTCCCATTTCCACGTTTTTTTTCTTCTTCTTTTTTATCGGACCAAGGCCCGTGTTTCAAGCCCACACCAGAATGAAACCGCACCCAAAAAACACTGCTTGCGTCACCCCTTTAACCCCGTAGCACAGTGCTTCTTCCCTTCCCATATCAGCCTCCTTCTTCCCCATATGTCGCTGTGCTCTTTTCATCTTCTCCCTTTTTTTCGAATCCACATAGTAACTTCTTTCCCCAACTCATGTTTTCAAACCTGCTGCAAATCATTCACGCCATGTCCGAACTTCATCACCTCCTCTCTTCCCGATACCTCTACGAACTTCATTCCAACGTCCAGTTGGACGAGTACAGCCTCACCAGCCTTTACGCTGGTCCGCAACAACCCCATCAAAGAACCCAACTCCTCACACTTCTCACATAACGCTGCTGCCTCCGGCGATGCCACCGACGTCGACCAAACCCTTGAGCACCACCAGCGTAACCTTCCCCATGTACAAAATAACAACGTGCAGACACTTCTCACCACCACGCACCATTGCTCTGGCTTGAGCATCAACAGCAGGTCTCCCCTCCTGTATGTGCTCGTTCTTTTCAGACCCTTCATATTTTATTATTATTATTATTGGGTTCGGATATATCCAGTTGAGAGGAAATGACAATGATTTACTCAATACAGAGGAAAGAAAAAGCAGCGAACTCATTAGCCAGAGACGTAAGAAGGAGCATGGTTTATATAGGGAGAAGAAACTGTGATAGTCAAGTTTTCGTGGAGAGCACGGTAAAAAGTTTGGCTGCCAAGGAAAATAAAATGAGTTGCTTATTTTACTTTGTCTCCACTTTTTTCTCATAGTTGTGAAAATATAAGGGGATTAGGTCAGCATAGGGTGTTTGAAAAAAGTAGAAGCTGGTGTATGTTTCGCTTTAAATTAAAAGTAGGGTATGCTGCGTTCTTGCACTAACGCAAGTGGGTTTAGATAGGCTAGGCTTTGCATCATTTTACATTTCATTAGCTAGATGATTAGAGATTGTAGGGTAGACAACTGTGCGTTCTTTCCCTTTCCAAATAGCTGTGTAGTGAGATTGATGGAAACAAGTACTTGTTATTAGAGTAGAATTGGCTCACTTTTAGATTGAGGTTGTACGTATGTGGGTAGGTTGCAACATACTTAAGGCTTAAGTATGAATATTTGAATATTTATTATTTTCAGTTATTACGGTTAGTCAAATTTTCAACCGCTATTTTACGTTGCCTGTTAAATACACACACCGTCATATACCAACTCCAAACACAACGAAAACAGACACACTATTACGTCTTGACGTTACGAACTCATGAAATTTATTTCGTTGAATTCCTACCCCGTTTGCATACCATCGTTATTTTAATTTCAATTTATTTATCGGTTCGCGTTTAAATTTCGTCTATCGACAAAATAGCTCCGATTGATCCCAAATTGAAATTCTAACAATAACTAGCGATACATATTCCAATAAAATTTGTTCCGTCGAAAATGAAGGGGGTTTGTAAAGTAAATATTTTTAACGCTTATGTCATATCAATACAATAATATAAATTAAATCCAAAAAAATTTAATTAAATAAAAATAAATTATTATTATCAAATATATCCAAATAAGATAATATATCACTTCAGATTCAACCAATATGGATTTTCAATTCAACATTAATATTTTCGAGTTAAATGATATCTAAATATATAGAAATTCCTTTTACATAAATTAAATAAAGGTTAAAATTTATCAACGAATTCCATAGCGACTATTTTAAAATTTTAATTGGACATAACTTACAATATATAAATTGAAATCTTAGTTTTTCTCTTCCATTAGAAAATTATAAACAATCAGATTCAAAAGTTTCTTATTTCATAGAATACCGACTTAAAACGGATTTCGTATATTCAATTGAAGTTCAAAACCTATTACGAATTGTCACGACGTTTCGAGTTCGTTTCATATGAAATATAAATTTAACCATTCAATTGTCGTTTAATTAATGAATTCAATATTAAAATCTAATAATGTTCCAAATAAAATATTTAAAACAAATTTAAATATTCAAATTCAAAGGAATGAAAAATCCGGGTCGTTACACTTATCAAAAGAAACCCATCACATACCTACTTTTTCAGTCAACGTTTTGACACAACGTTGGCTCAACAGGTTGGAGATCGGGCAGTTCCAATGGCAAACCTGATATATCATGTTTACGCATAGCTTCTGGAGCAACTAGGTAGAGACGTGAGATTCTTCTTCGAGGTAAAACCGAACAGCAAAAAGGAGACTCCACGGTAATGAGGAGACTTCTATAAACACAAGTCGACCCAAGTCATTCAAACAGTCATCCTCAAACACAAACCAAAATAAAGGAGCCCAACAAAAACCTTCCAATCACACCACTTGACGATGGTCAGACTTCAATGGACATAAATTCACTAGGCAATGCGTAGTCAAAATCACCTGGATATCTGACAAAGCACATTATAGGTGCTAGCTGAAGGTAAGTCGCGAAACTTAAGAAACAGAGGCTTAAATCTGAAGGAAAAAGTAGAACAACAAGGACACCGCATGAATCAGGGAAGGGGTAGAGATAGAAAGTGGCGGTGGAAGAAAGTGTGGGCGAAAGAAATTCGGAAACAACTATTTGGAGGAAAAGGGGCCAGATCTAAATTTAGATCTGAAAATTAAATCTCGATAAAAAATTACGATGACAAAAACATAGCTAGAGCAGAGAAGGGTTGATAGTCGATGATTTGAGAGGAGCGTTTGGATTAAGGAATGATTTCGTGAGAGAGCGTAGAAAGGAAGATCGAGGAATTCAAGACTCATGAGTATCAAGATATAAAGATTTTTAGAGCTCAAGATTATCAAAGTAATAGTTTATATGTAAAACTTCGGTTAGCGCTTTCAAATTTTGTTTCCAAATTTTGTTTTCAAATTAATTTCAAATTTATTTTCAAACTCCTTTTCTAAATGATTTCAAATTGTTAAGTTTTTACTTATGATTTCAAATATACATATATGTTTATAGTTGATAAAGTTTTATAATATATATATGTTTATAATATATGTTTTATAGTCTTATATCACATAATTGTTGTATATAACAATTCTATGATTTTTTTTAATGATAACAAACATATGTATATTATTATAAATGTGTTTGTAATTGTACTATTATACTACATAACAGACATAATATAATATTTATATTAAAATAAATTACTACTGAACAAGAATTTATATATTCAAACAATATTTTACTAAAATATAATTTTTTATTTCTATATTTGAATAGTATAGATTTCACAACTCACCTATTTGTACATCTGGGTACTACAATACATTTCAATGTAAATTTTATTTGTTACATTATTCCTCACTACAACACTTAGTCACTCAAGTTACAATTCATTTACACAGTTGTATACACATACATTTCACTCTGTCACTATTTTACATTCACTCTCTGTTATATATATGCATTGACTGACTGACACAGTCTTGTCTTCTATCAACTTCACAGTCAGTTCAGTCTTCTGCTTACCTGTCACAGGAACGCACACAACAATCTGGAACAAAAATATTTTTATATTCTAATAGATATATTTTTTATTTTAAAAATTTATTTGCCTCAGAATTTCGGTGCGTTTCTCATCATTTTTCATGACTTGATATGATTTATATAGACATCCATCTGTGTCTAGACAGTTTGTGATATTCACAGTGATACACGGTAAATACCACAAGGTAGACAATATTTCTAGTGCTCATATTTTTTTTGAAGATGGGTTTAATTTTATTTCTAGGCTTGTCAGCCCAAAAGAGAACATTGGCCTAAGGCCATGTTACAACGTTGCAACGTCGGTTTAACTATCTGACAGTTCAACGCTTTATATCACAAAAGTTACAGAATATTCAAGATAAAGTAAAACATTTCAGATCTACACAATTCTTCTTCCACCAAGTTCATCACGGCTGGAAAGCGAAACAACTCATGCTATACCTCGGTGTTGAACCTGTGGTGGCAACGGATGCACGTCTCTCCTTCCGCTTGTTAAAGGTACCCTTCCTCTAGTAAGCTTCTTGCTCTTCCTCAACTTCACCAGTTTCAAGTGTTGAATTGCTAATTTACTAACCAGTTCCACTATTTTTTTTTGCTGGAACACTCAATTGTTCCTCTTCTTCCATATGCTCCTAACAGTAACTGTAAGAGCGACAACATTCACTTCGGGCTCCTGACGCACGCTCTGTCAGATGACTTCAAGGTGAGCCATAATCTCATGAATCTAAGTCTCTGTGGTGTGGTAATTGATGTATTTGCAGCAGTCTTCCCAAATTTTTTTCGAAAAGGGGCATTCAAAAAACAAATGATTTTGATTTTCTAATGTGGCTTTACATAAACTGCAAGTGTCTTCTGCGATGAGTCCCCATTTAAAAAGACGGTCTTTGGTCGGTAATCTACCCAGTATAATTTTATAGGTACAAAAGGCCATTTTGGGGACATTTCGTTTGCACCAAATGATTTTACTCCAAGCATTGGTAGGGTTTTTGGGTCTAGTGTCAACCCAGACTTGTTTAATATTAAAATTATTCCTTGTCCATGTCCAAATATAACATGTAAGCTCTTCATGAATATGCATGCTCTCAATTAATCTTCTCTGGTCCTGATTGCCAGTGATATTTAAGTTCCATTGGATGTTATGTATGATAGAGTTTACATTGCTATTTGGACAACCATAAGCAGAGTATGTGTCCCATCCTAACAAATCAATGAAGGATTTACCCTCCAGCCAAGGGTCTTTCCACAAGTAGGTCTCGTTTCCTTTCGCAATTTCTCTTCTACTATGCTTGGCTAGCACATTTCTTACACGTAGAATGGCCTTCTATGTCGAGGATACATTATTATCCTCTTTCATGGTCCAGAAGTTGTCTCTTAGATATCTCCCATTCATCCATCTAGCCCAAAGCCCTTCATTATTAATGATTCTCCATGCTTATTTCAGTGTAAAAGCTTCTCTCATTACTATTATGCTTCTTAAGCCCACACCCCCTTCTTCTTTCGGTTTGCAAAGCTCTTCAAATTTTATCTTGTGTAAACCCCCTCTCCAAATGAAATCAACACGAACTTTCTCAATTTTCTCAATAGATGCATCAGGGAGTTGAAATGTTTGCAACTAGAAGTTCACCTTAGCATGTATTATCGTGTGAACGAGTTCTATGCGTCCCGCAAAGGATAGCAACCTTGAACTCTAACCATAGAGTCTATCTCTTATGCTCGAAATGAGTCCTATGCACTCCCTATCAGTTATTTTATTGGAAGAAAGAGGAACTCCCAAGTATTTCACTGGGAGTTCCCCCTCTTGTACTTGCAGCTCTTCTAGTATATTGTTCTTAATTCGACATGTTCTATTGAAGTAGCATTTAGTCTTCAATTCATTCACTTTTAGACCACAGTATTCCTCCAGTTTGTTAAAGATGTCCTTAACCCTTCTGGCCGAGCTTCCTCTCACTTTGATGCATATAAGCAGGTCATCTACATACAATAAGTGGCTTATGCTTCGTTGGAAATTGTATAGTTGTACCCAATGTTTGTGCACTGCAATCTCCATTTGTAGCATGAAAAACTCCACGGCCACCGCAAATAAATATGGTGACAGTGGATCACCTTGCCTTATGCCCCTGTTGCTGCCAATAAAGCCTTTAGGAATTCCATTGATTATAGAAAACGTGGGGGTATTTAGGCAATCACTATTGAGGTCAACAATTTTGTCTTGGGAATTCCATGCATTTCAACATATATACTATAAAATGTCTGTTTATCTTGTCATATGCTTTATGTAAGTCAACTTTCAAACACTATGGTTAAACCCCTGCTTATTAAAATTTCTAATAAGCTCATGAGCAAGGAGAGAGTTCTCTGAGATGCTTCTACCTTTGATGAATGCACTTTGACATTCTGCAATTAGATCTGACAGAATTAATTTCAGCCTGTTGCAAAGAATTTTGCTAATGATTTTATAGATGACATTACAGCATGCTATAGGTCTGTAATCTGCAATACTAGTGGGTTTGCCACATTTAGGAAGAAGACATATGAAAGTATGATTAATTTCTTTTAGTATCAAACCAGAATTGAAGGTTTCTTGGATGGCTAATGTAAGCTTATCTTTCAGTTCGTGCCAGTGGACTATAAAGACACAGAGCCAAGCCCATCGGGCCCCAGCGACGAATCAATGTGGATGGAACTTATCACATCCCAGGCTTCTCGCTCAATGACACTACACACCAACAGTCTTCTGCCTCTTGCATTCACCAGTCGTCTGGTAATAATATGGGGTAAGACTTCTATAGTATTTCCATTATATATCTCTTGAAAGTAAAGTTTGGCTTCCTCTTCAAATTTATTCATGTCCATACTGTAGTTACCACTTTGGTCATACATTTGCATATTATAGTTGGCATTTTTCCTGACCGACATTTTTGTGTAGAAGAACTTCGTACACTCATCTCCTTCTGTTAGCCATTTTTCTTTCTCCTTCTGCTTCAATTCGATGGCTTTGATGTGAAGCAGTTCTTTTAGTTTAGATTGCGCATCATAGTACTGCTTCCAAGTTTCATCTGGATTGTACCCTTCATCAATTTTATGCAAAAGTTCCTCATTTAGCTTTGCTAGAATAATGTAGTCATCATGGGCTTTGGGTCTAATTTTCTTTCACTTTTTAAGTCTATCTTTGGATCTTTTAAGGAATTTCACTAGCTGATACAAGTGGCTATCATCTGATTGAACCAGATCTGTAGTGTTAACTGCATTTTGATAGCCTTCAATCAGATGCCAGTCATTTTCGTACCTGAAAGGCTTTCCTTTCCCATTCTTATTGGTTTCTTTAAGAAGTATGTGCAAAGGGCAATGATCTCTTATCGAATTGGGCAGTATGTTAACCTTGATGTCTGCAAATTTGCTCATGCATTGTACATTAGTTAGCACTCTGTCCAGTTTGCACACAATTTTCCTCACTTCTCCACTTTTCCATGTGAAATTCAGAACTCCATGGATTGGTTTAATAAGTCCTGTTGTAACCAAACAGTTGTTAAACTTTGACAGTTGTGTGGCTCTTAAGGTGAGCCCCCTTGCTTTTCTTCAGCATGTAAAACAGCGTTAAAATCTCCCATGATCAACCAGGACTCATTGATTCTCCTAGATAATTGTTTAATCTTTTCTCAGAGGGCAACTCGTTGATTGGCGAGGTTGCCAGCATATACAATAGTAATATATAATATAAGTGCCCCAACATTTGCCACTTTGACAGTCATTTGCTGGTCATCCTTATCCACTAGGACCATAAACCACACTGTCGTGATCCAAGCCAATATGATCCTGCCTTTTGCTCCAGTGTCATTATTATTCATGAGCATCCAGTCATCTCCAAATTGAACATTAAAGTAACTAATATTGTTATCGGTCATTTTACTTTCTAATATACCCATTATAGAAGGCTCAAGCAACCTTCTGAGATTATAGAGGTCTAAAGCGTGGGTATTGTTATTTAGACCTCTTACATTCCAATTTATTATTGACATTTAGATTTGAGGGTGTTACTCCTCAAATTCTTAGGAGACACTACTTGAGCTTTCAAGTTCTTTCCTTTTTTCTCCACTGTCTAAAATTGTTCTTCATAATTGTCATTCTGTTTTGTGAAGCTTCCACTCTTGTCATTACTACTTTCTTCTTCTAGTACACTGAGATCAACCACTAACGCTCATAATTTTTCCACCATTGCAGGAACTAGGTTCAGTGGACTGGACGAAGTGCCAAGGATTTCTGCTTGAACACTCTTTCCTCCTTAGCCTCCTGCTGCTCAGGCTGAGCCACTGGGTTCTGTTGTGGCTCGCAATTAGCTACTTCATTAGAAGTAGATGTAGATATTTGTACATTAACTGCATTAGTCTCTAGGTTTGTATCAAGCCGTATGCTGCTTGTCATTTTGTTGTGCTTCTCTACCACATTCTCTACATGTTTTTTTTGCTACACTTGATGAAATGTGGTGGTGCACTGGCTTTCTGCATGCCCAAAGCACTTACAGGTGCTGCATGTAGGGGTACGTTCTCATACTCGATGGTTTTGATGTAGATGTTTCCTTGTTTATCCTTGGCATGTTCTTGCTTTTTGATGTTGCTATCTACCTTAATTTCCACGAGTACTTTGGCATACTAGAGTCTTTTGATGTGTTTGGTGCAGTCATCCATAACTAATGGATTTCCAACTAGACTTGCAATTTTCTGACGCCTCTAGCATTCCATAATGCTTGATTTAGGTTGTGTAATCAGATCCAAACTAGATGCGTTTCAAGCATGTAACGCTCCGGTTTGAGGTTCGGTTCCCATTGTTTAATAAAGAATAACTTACTGTCCATAAACCATGCAGCATTATCAAGGACTAATGAGCTATCCTCAACATTACTGAATCTGATCAAATAGATTTCATTCTCTCTCGCACAAACATTCCAGCTCCCCTTAGGTTTCCATTCTCTCCTTATATATGCATTTAAGTGAACATAGTAAGGTATTTTACCTATCAAATAGATGTAGATCGAGTTTGTCCTCATGTTGAATGCTTCAGAGTAGATCTCTTCATCAAGCTCAGCGTATTCCCCCTCTTCATCTACCTGAGCATCAAACTTTTGCAAGCCCCCTTCTATCTATGTATTCCCTGCCAATGCGTCTATCCGGTTCATGGATCCTGCCTTAAAGTTGAGATTTTGCGCCACCGTGGGCCTACCAGCAGCGTCTCCTGGCGTAGATCTAGGTCGTCCTCCCCTGACAGCCTGTACGAAGCTTGGCTGTTTTTTCTGACCTCCTTCCACCCAAGTTCATCATTTTCCCCCAATTTGCTAGGGTTAGGGTTCTCACTAGAGGTGGCTGCCATTTTCTATATTATATATATATATATTAGTGCTTATATATATATTTATTGTGCATTATACATGAATACACATACATGTGTATATATATACACATATTTCTGTGCAGGGACAATACAGTCAAACATCGTGTATGGACATGAACCAAGAAATCCAGTACATATGCAGACATATATACACACACACATGCACATTTGTGCATATATATATATGTATGTATGTATATATGTATATACATAATAGGAACAGTGGTTCAACAAGTTCAAGTGCAACTCGACATGCAAACACAACACTACTACAAAAGTAGGCAAATTCAACATAAGTTTTATGTGGCCTTAGATCGAAAAAGCGTTGCATTTACCCCTTTTTCAAATAGGCAACACCAACGCTTTTGCCCATCTACTGCTACGAAAAAAAACATTGCATAATTGACGTAATGCAACACTATTTGCACGTAATGCAACAAAATTCAGCGTTGCTTGAGCATTAGTTAGAGCTTGGCTTCCAGGTCACAATAGTGGGGCCATGTTAGCTTCCCATGTCAGCTGCCTATGTGTCACACGACACGACACTCTCTACGTCAGCTGCACACGTGTCACATGCCACGTCACCTGTGGGGTCCACATGCTATGTGAAATTAATACTATTTTATGTAATGCAACGCCACTGTCTTATGGAATGCAACACCATTATCTTGAAATATAACATCAGAAAAAAAAGCAAATGAAACAGTAAAAGAAGGCAAATACAACTTTAATTATAAATTTTGCAATATCAGTTTCATACATAAAAGAAACACATCCAAAACATTCATCATCACATTCAAACCATCCAAAATATTCTACATACCATACCAATTCTTCAAATATACCACAAGTGCCGACACATATGATCAAATACATAATTTAAAAGTACAATTCAAATATTCTACATACCACAAGTGCAAACATATACCACCTTCAATACAAGTGCCAACACATATGATCAAATGCATTCTGCAAAGTAACAATACCGTGAACTAAAAACTGTTTCTCTCCACGTCATTTCAGGTCCTCCACTTGCCGGTTGTATCTCTCCTCGTCATTTCTGGTCCTGCAATTTGATTTTCATAAG
Organism: Allium sativum; assembly: GCA_030737875.1. Lineage (NCBI taxonomy): Eukaryota > Viridiplantae > Streptophyta > Magnoliopsida > Asparagales > Amaryllidaceae > Allium > Allium sativum. The sequence continues at coordinate 1,016,662,349 of CM060913.1, forward strand.
TTATTTGATAAGTGCATGTATACCATATAAATATATCATAGCAATGAACCATCTGGCCATCTTAACTACATCTTATGCATACAATTATAACAATTGACCATTGGTCACTCGTGCCAGCGATGCACAATAAATAAGCACTTTTAGTATGCTTCGTCTTCTGTGCATAACATTTCTAGTTCGTATATTTTGTGACACCCTACAGTAGGTCCCTTGCATATCCTTTCAACCTTCAGAACCATCACCATATCCATATACCCTTAACCTCAAGCTTCGAAAGTTTCAAAAAAAATTCAATGGAGGACTCATCGCTATACATCACTGCCACTGTTCTTAGAGGACATTGGAATGTTGAATCTGTGCATCACACGCTTGAGGTGACTCTGAATCATAATGCGTGGCTTATTCGGGTAATACCCAATAACTCTTATTTAGTGTCATGCCCATCTTACAGTAAGCGTGATCATGTGCTAATGTTGAAAGTCTTAACAAAACCTAGAGGTGTTATTTACCTACAAGAATGCCCATCTTACAGTAAGCGTGATCATGGGCTAACGTTGATAGCTTTCCTGAGTTCCTAAAGAATAATGTTCCTGTTGTTGAAGAAATAATGAAGCCAATGGGACGTGTGCTTGTAATTGACAACTATGACTGGTCTCATTTTGACCATAGATCTTTCTATCTGAAAATGCAAATTTATGAAGGCATTGGCTCCATCAATACTTTTGCTGCTCGATTCAATAACAAGGCTCACCTCATTAAGGTTCAGTGCTGTACCAATGCTCATCCTGGAACAAGGTCTTAGCTTCTTTTTCTAAGCAATAAGGAGTAATACATGGTTCCATTTTGTGTGATCAGATGAAATATTTGACGCGATGATACATGAAGTTGCTTTGCTACTTCCCTTTCCAAGCTTATTTCCTGAAGCCACCCATGACATACATGTTGATAACCAAGCCCAATGAACCAGATGAATGATCTGTGGGTAGATCAGGAAGTTGATTGGCCAAACTACCTCACCCCTTGTCCTGATGCTACGGGTTCATCACCTGCTGCTGCTCACTTCGGACTGGCTCTCCCACAGCCGCAAAGCCCTAACGAATCTGATGGAAGTTCCACAGCCGCAAAGCCCTTATCTGGTTTGAACTGATGTTACTAATTTCATTGTTGGGGTGTCTATATATGTATGTATTCAGTTATGTTTTATGTATGACTACTTTATAATACTTTTGCTACCTTTTGATGCTTGCTACCAACTGGGCGTGTCAGTTGGGCTTATTACTATTTATTATATAAATTAATCGGCTGTGTATGTAGCACCAAGCAAGGCATAATATGGATGCATACCTGAATTCAATCAAAAACGTTTCTAGGAATACGAGGACCTAGCCCTATGACAAGGGCTATAATGAAAAAAAACAGTAGTCGTAGACTTGATTTTGAGTTAGAACAAAAAACTCAATGAAAATTATGTACTATTCCAAAAATAAAACATACGAAGCAACAAAGACAGAATTGCTTACCAACTAATTCAGATGCTGAAGTGAGCTCAGTTTGCAAAAAAGAGCATACGTTCAATTTTAGTTACACAATGATGATCAGGCTAATACATGTTTAGCATCTGAAAGTAAGGGATCTAGGTGGAAGAATTTCAGTAAATAATGCTTACAACTGATCATGCTTCAAGGTCATTCTTCCTCCCAATTGACTTACAATGAAAAGTATTTTGCAAACCCAAATATAGCTATCCAAGTACATAATTACTTATGGCGTAGTGGCTCCTCTAATCTTGAGAAACACACAAAATGAACAACCACACTGAAAGTAGAGGCAATCCTAGGATATACTGCTTTTAAACGTGATAGGTAAACCTCAAAAGAAATGGATTTACTTATTCGATACTCTTCAAATGCTTTAGAAAGAATACAAACAAATTCATAGTAAACTAAATGACACAAACTTAACTCATACTTAGAAAAATGACTGTACCAGCGTCTACTCCGATGACATTTCACATGGATTTGTAGGATAAATCATGCAGGGGAGAAAGGCCACAACAAGTCCACGCCGAACTCTTCAAATCGAAACATTGGAATTAGTAGTTTCCAAAATCAAATGGAAAATACCTGTGCGTGTAGCAGATTAGATACGGGTGAACGACTCGTCCAAATTGGGAAGAGATTGGAGGGAATAGATGCGATGGGGTGGAGAATCGAAGGTGACGTGAATTTAGGCTTAAACTTTAGGGGAAAAAATTCGCGTTAAAATTTCACATAGCAGAAGTATACAGTGAGGTGGTTGTCACTGATTAGATGATGGAGTATTTTTTAGATAGCAAGTAGGGATTGGTTTGAACCATTGGATTAAATCATCATCTACGATTGTTTATTTGTTTATTCTGATAATGCGGATCGCCGACCAGGATTGTATTTATGTAAAGCTACGCTTTAAAGTGGTGTTGCACGTCACAACACTAGAATTCCAACCGCAATAGTGCATTTACATATAATGCAACAACATATGAATATTGTGATAGAAGATCAAAGAAAGCATAACTTTCGCCACACTTTTCATGCAACTACACATATTAGTGTCGAATATGCCCACTTTTGTAGTAGTGCAAATAAACAACATTTACATATGGTCCACAACTTCATGGACACAGTAGAACAAGTCTGGGTGGAGCTATATGTAGCAATATGGTTGAGCCATGCACAAGAAAAGTGACGGAGCAATATACACAGGTAGACAGAAAACAACACATGCGCAGGAGCTTGCACAAAAGTCATCCCAAATACAACATATGCAAGCCAGTCTCATAACAAAAGCAAAGTCAAGCAGTTCAGTCACAAACATGGATGAAACAAGCAAAAATGGACAACAATGTGATTAAACCAAGTCAGGGAGCCAGAGTGATGAATCTCAGTGTGTTCAACACAATATAAGGAACAACGAAGTATGTACAAACTTATGTACTAAAGCAAGTGAAGATCTCAAGTGTCAATTCGCTAGAAAACTGAAGTGGTGCAAAGCACATGTATGCAAACAGCCCCAAGTCAAGGCAGACACAAATTTCCAATGCCAAGTTGGAGAACCAATAGCAGTTTCAAGTCAAGCCAAGGAAATATACATGCACAGGAGCATGGAGCATTGAAAAAGCAAATGGTTCGACACACAAAACAATGCACAAGCAAGGACAAAAAGCAGCAATGAAATATACAACAAATATGGCACTATATATATATATACACACACACACACACACACACACACACACAACTGTGTGCATGTGTGTGTATACTACATCTATAAACATAGAAATGCCAGTATCATGCCAGAATTTCAAGCCAGTATAATCAGCAAAATGGTAATATGAAAACGCCCATATATAAAGCAAAGTTTAGACATGTATATGGTCAAGTCAAGATGAAGATGCAAAATGGGACATAAAAGTTTGGGAAGTTTTCATGCTCAAAAGAAATTTTGCAAACTATTTTTGGCAAGCATTTCTTTTTAAATATGTCAAGAAATCAATTCAACATTCAATGCTTTTAGAAAAACAAATCATGGGTTTTTCTAGAAATACTCAATAATTTTAGGCAAGAACTATTGACAATTTATTTCCAAAAGAAATTACAGTAATATGTTTTTGGCATGTTATTGTTTCTTGGAAATGGTTTTTAACAGGGAATAAATATTTTTCAAGGTTTTAAGGAATTCCAAAAACCACGCGAGTATCACCAATCATGTTTGGCAAGCTTTCTAGAAATTGGAATGTTTATATGGGGCAAAAAACAATTCGGTATTTGTTTCCAGAAATGAAAATTAACTCACTAATTCAAGGAGTTTGTTTCCAGTTTTGAACAACACATCTTTAGCAAGAAAACATATACGACATACATTCAAGGGGCCACAAAAACATATGATTTGATTCCAGATTTTTATCCACCATTTCACTGTAATTTATAAGGCAATAAATCACATAAATATCAATTTCAATCAAAGCCGAGGAAACAAAGGGGACAAATTCACGCAGCAATCAAGTCAAACCATTTCAAGCGAAATCAGAGATTTTAGGATTGTATAATCCTATTTAAACACCATCTACATCATAGGCATTTTTCATCAAAAACAAAAATCATCAATTCAAGAGCAATTCTAAAAGGAAAAAACAAATCAGAAGGAACTCACGGTTTTTTGATTGAGAATCCCAAATCGTTGACAAGTAAGATCAACATCAGTTGAAGATCATCAAAGAATCGTTTCCTTCCAGCAATCGCGACCGAGATTTGGGATTTCAGAAAAACCCTAATTTGGTTAAGAGTCGGCCGACATTTCTTTCTGGATAAAGCTTTGCAAATAATAAGGGGGAGCTGACTATAAGTTTATAAACGGGTGGTTTTCCTTTTTTTTGTTTTATTTTAATTTCTTTGTAACCGATTCAATTAGTAACCGATTCAATTAGTTTTCTAGTGTCTGTAAAACTAGGCTTTACTAGCTATGGGTTTGTAGCTAGGGGAAAATCTGGTTTCAGGGACAAATATCAATGCAGGGTTTTGAGCGTAGGATTAGAACAGCAGTAATTTTTGCAAGTGTACAAAACTGTATAGCGGTTGGTGAGGCGTTCGCGAGTTTATAGGTTTTTGTATGCGGGTGTCTGTTTAATACCTAGTAAAAACCTTGGGGAATGAAATAGTAGGTAGGGTTTGCCGAAGCTGCGTAAAATCTATGTTATTTACTTTCTGCATTTATTTTCTCTACTGCAATGTGTGATGTGATATTTTTTAATATATCGATAAAATTCAATACCCTATTCACCCCCCCATTAGGGTTAATCTAGATCCAACAATAAATTTATAAGTATGTTTATATTATATATTACTATGTTTTTATATGTATTACATTTTAGAAAATTCATTTGAAACACTAGTTTTGATTTAAGAATTTCAAGAAAATATATATTGGTTTTAACACTTGAAAAATGATTTTAAAAATTCAAAAAACATGTATATGTTGACATACGTATTTAGACATGTCGACATATAACTGTCACTTTTTCAAATTTCAAAGGAAGTGTCTTTTCATATTTTGAAATGCTTCAGAAACGTTGCAACTTTTCAAACACTAGAAATATGGGTTAATTTCGAATTTTTTTATTACTTTTTCATCTTCTTCTTCATCCCTTATCTTACCACTATTATCTTACTTTAATTTCTTTATACACTTGTACTCTACTGATTTCTACTCAAATTATATCAAACTTTTTCGCTTCTCAATCTCTATCAAATACTCTCTGATTGGAAGTGCTATTCAAGAGTTTTAGGGCTATTGTAATCATTTGTTAATTGTTTGGGAAAGGTTGTGTTCCTTATAGCCCGAAAATCAAGGAAAGGGGGCGGTGTTATCCCTTTAGCCGTGAAATCAACGGTGGTGGAGTAGGTGTTAACCTTGTTGCCGTGAAATCAAGGGTGTTGTGATTGGATTCCGATATTAATAAAACTCTACGCAATCCAACGTTGTGTGGGACTGGATGTAGGAGTAATCCAAACCAGTATCAAATTCTGTGTGTTCTTTCCTTTTCTACATTTTATATTTACTTATATCTGCATCTGTGGTTGTTTATGTGTTTGTGATCATTTCTGGTGTGATAATCATTGTGTGATTCATACAGTAATTTAATATTGTTAAGGATTTCTACAAAAAAATTATAAACACTATTCACTCCCCCTCTAGTGTTAGTTCTGCCTTAAGATCCTTAATCTGCATCCTTAACAAAATGTCATTTATATTCTTTTGAGACTTATATATTTTAATATGGTTTGTATATCGCAACAACCACTTCGATGGATATTAAGATTTTCATCACAACAATACTTAAAAAAGGATGTAATCTACATTTCTTGTTCTTTGCATTCTTTATCACCACCAAAGTTATTTACGTTTTTCCGGAATTTGTATACTTTCATTGTTTATACCTTCAGTGTATTGTAAATATTCCAATTTTCACCTATTTAATCAATTCAATAATCTCTAAAAGTGTAATGCTCATGGCACATAATTGTGACGATCCCAAAATCCGAGGGGCGGTATTAAGGATGATCATTGGGAAATAACACATTAATCATCATAGCAGAGTACAGATAATAGCAGAAACAATAAATAAATAAATTTTACATGGATATGACAGCGGAATCACAACATGTAGGAATATCAAAATAGCATAACGTGGGATACAACTTAGTAAATAAAAGGAAAGTGATCAGTCATCATCGCCAGAGGCGGAATACATACATGCAGTGAGACATAATAAGGGTATCAGTCTACATCGCCGAAGGCGGTATACATATACATAAAGTAAGAAATACGGAAAGTAAATCAGTCTACATCGCCCGTGGCGGAATCATAATATAAGTACAGTAATGGCGGAAAAAGTCAAAGTCATCTCTATGAAGTCAGCCTCGCCATGAGCCAAAAATGCACTCTATGCAGTAGTGCAGAACCAAAAACCACCTGTCACCTGTGTACTAGGCTGCCCGTGTGAAAATAAGGGCAACCGCGTTTGCAAAGTGAAACAAACAACGAGTCAGTCATGGGGACTGGTATGAGGAATCTATTTAACAGTTAAACAATAGTAAATAGCAAATCATAGGACCACGCCACTTTCGCGGAACAGGTTTACTCCAGTGATTGCTAGTGCATTTAAAACAAAGTAAATTCTTTTTAAAACAACGCAATGCTTTTAGAAAGAATGAAGCCAGTATAAGACTCAGGTCCCATCATACAATGCAACGCAAGCCGGAGGATAGAGTTTTACCTTATAAGGGCCAAATATGCTTGATACGTATAAAGCAAAATCATTTGATATTATTACTAGTGCATATATGTTTCAAAACGAATAGCATCATAAATATCAATCATAGGCGGCATAGCTACCATCTACTATGTCGCCATACTAGTTCTACAATCAAGTCCGTTATTTCGTATTGGAAACTGGATTTCCGTCATGAGTCGAGGCAAGGGGCAAGCTCCTCTCCGCTTCGAGACACTCTAGCAAATGCCTCGGGACTACACACTCTGGGCAACCCCTGGATGCGGCTGGGCCGGTCCTCACTTACGTTAGAGGATTAATTATGCCTGAACACACGTTTCCCGGTCCTTACAGACCTATAATCGAGGCGCCTCGCATTCCAACAACCACAAAGGTGAAAAGTAGATATATATGTCAGGGCTGGTAAGTCACTGACACCACCATAGCTAGAAAGAAACGTCGTGCTCTCCCAGCGGTCCGTATCCCCTTTTTAACTCATACCGGGGTATGAGGCTCGCGAATCTACGAAATACACAAAGCTAGGCTACGTAGACCTTGCTTTGATCATCATCCACAAGACTTTGCTTTGCAACAGAAGCCTTGATCACAGCATCTTGGCATGCCACATAGGCAGTCCACTCCGTACGATTGATTTCCATCGATATATACCCTCTGAGCTCGTATGTCTCAGAGAAGGGCGTTAAGCAAAAGAATAAATTCTCCGCCGCCAAACAGATATATATTTAACAGAGATCAATCAGTATAGAACAAAATCCAATGTCAGACACACAGTCCATTTACAAGTCCGTTCTAGGTCTGAACGAAACCGGAGGCGTCAAATTCCTCGTATATCCGTCCAATCAACACATACGTTCAGACGTCTACTACTTCCGTCCCCTTCCGGTAGCTACTCCGGTTAGGAACTTCAGTAGCGCCCATCCCACCGATACGAAGATCGTCGGTCTTGAACCGTCTTTGCATTTTCAGATTCGAATCGCTCGATGAGTTATTTGAAATGAGGGTTAGCTCGGCCTTTTCAAATAATCCACGTTATTAGAATTTGAATCGATTCTTTATATGGTTATATTATTCGACATCCATCTTTCAGTTATTTAGTGTTATTTTCGTGCCAAACACATACAACCATCAAATATCAAACAATTCAAGCCCAATTGGTTTATTTTCAATCAATATTGCTTATAATATTTTATAACGATTTTTCGCCATTTTTATTTATTTAAAAATGGCCATATTTAATTAAATGACGTTTCAGGTCGTTTCGTGGCACTGGCGCTGTTTTCCTTCTAATTTGTTTTACACATATCGGAAAATCTAACCGTTGGATTTCTACAAAGTCTATATCAGTGGGAAGATATTCCCAAAGCGAACCCAATGGTTCCAGTTTCATGAGAATCCGACGGTCGGATCTTCCACACTAGTCGTTTGAAGTTATGGTTTCAAAATTTGAACTGCAGCGTCGTTATTCGATTTAATTAAATTATATTTATATTTATATATAAATATAAACGATTCTGGCGCTGTTTTTCTTCAGATTTGAATTAAAAATTCCGGACAATCCAACCGTTGGATTTTTACAAGGTTGGTGCCGTTGGAAAGATATTTCCAAGGCGAACCCAGCGGTTGCGGTTTCGGGAAAATCCGATGGTCGGATTTCTCGTACTAATCGTTTCAAATTACGATTCCGAAACGCGAACTGCACGGCCTCTATTCCTTTTAATTATATTCATATATATATATATATAGTTCATTCCACTATTTCAACTATAGTTCATTTTATAATTTCAACTTCGTTTTCACTTCAAATATTTCACTAACGCCTTAATATTTCGAAAAATTTCGCCATAACCTCCTTTGTACGGGGAGGGGTTTGGAAATTTATTGGGCCGTATTAGATACCCAATAAATCCTAAAAAGCATTCACATATTTATAGTGATATATTCTGGTGTTTACGGGGGAGCATGTACTGATAATCACTCCAGAGAATAAATTCCCGTCACCCCGTTTTCGTGTGGAAATAAATAGTCCATGTGCCGTATCTAATAACTAGAGCGACGTGATTATTGTCAACTCCAGACCCGTGTGGGGTTTTTATTAATCTGGCAATTTATCGTTATAATTTATATAGTCCATATCAGTCATCAGTTCAACCTGTAGTACATAGTCATCGCCATACAAGCCTCTTGCTCGTATGGTAAATCTTCCACCTCGTCACACAAGCTCCAATTGCTTATGTGGAATATGATGAAGTATGCCTATCGTCAAGAAGTATGCCATGTAGTGTAGTTCAAAATTTAATTGTTACTATCCTATGGCGTTATTTATTATTTCACACAGAATAACCAGCACTCCGCATCCAATGGCATTCACAGGAGTTGATATATAAATAAAATTGCGCAGCCAACTCATCAAGATTTACCTATTTGTCGGGCACGCAAATAATTTCTTTACTCTACAGCTAATCCATTTTTCCTGTTCAACACACGTATATATATGCAGAACAAAGCTAATAATAATATTTTTAGCAAACTGTTATTTATTTCAACCCATGTGTATTTTTAACTAAGCGTATACATGATAGAAGAAATATTTTTATCATCAAAAATATTTATTCGACACGTGCGTATTTTTAACACTTCATATTCACTATGAAAATATAGTTTTCATTGTCGATTCATTTCATTTTTAAAAGATGATAACATTCAACACATGAACTTCAACTCAACGAATGAATTGCAATTCAACACATGAATATCCTATATCGTTTGTATATTTGAAAAAATATGATTTTTATTGCTAAAGCCATTTGTTTAAATTCAAATAATATTCAACACATGAATTTCAACTCAACGAATGAATTGCAACTCAACACATGAATATTCTATATAGTTTGCATATTTATAAAAATGTGATTTTTATCGCTAAAGCCATTTGTTTAAATTCAAATAATATTCAATACATGAATTTCAACTCAACGAATGAATTGCAACTCAACACATGAATATTCTATATAGTTTGCAAATTTATAAAAATGTGATTTTTATCGCTAAAGCCATTTGTTTAAATTCAAATAATATTCAACACATGAATTTCAACTCAACGAATGAATTGCAACTCAACACATGAATATTCTATATAGTTTGTATATATATAAAAATATGATTTTTATCGCTAAAGCCATTTGTTTAAATTCAAATAATATTCAACACATGAATTTCAACTCAACGAATGAATTGCAACTCAACACATGAATATTCTATATAGTTTGCATATTTATAGAAATATGATTTTTATCGCTAAAGCCATTTGTTTAAATTCAAATAATATTCAACACATGAATTTCAACTCAACGAATGAATTGCAACTCAACACATGAATATTCTATATAGTTTGCATATTTATAAAAATGTGATTTTTATCGCTAAAGCCATTTGTTTAAATTCAAATAATATTCAACACATGAATTTCAACTCAACGAATGAATTGCAACTCAACACATGAATATTCTATATAGTTTGTATATATATAGAAATATGATTTTTATCGCTAAAGCCATTTGTTTAAATTCAAATAATATTCAACACATGAATTTCAACTCAACGAATGAATTGCAACTCAACACATGAATATTCTATATAGTTTGTATATATATAGAAATATGATTTTTATCGCTAAAGCCATTTGTTTAAATTCAAATAGTATTCAACACATGAATTTCAACTCAACGAATGAATTGCAACTCAACACATGAATATTCTATATAGTTTGCATATTTATAGAAATATGATTTTTATCGCTAAAGCCATTTGTTTAAATTCAAATAATATTCAACACATGAATTTCAACTCAACGAATGAATTGCAACTCAACACATGAATATTCTATATAGCATATGTAAATAATTTCAATGAATGAAAATTATTCTAACACATAAACATTTCAGAAAATTTCGGCAGCATAACGGCAGGGTAGTTAAAACCGGGACCGTCCCTAGTACGGCTCCTCGCTCTACCTTAAAACCTCTCGGTTTTTGACAATGGGGATCATGCATCTAGTTCGCACGTAGGCGGCATGTTTTATTTTCAATTCCACAATCCTATTCTATTTTGTTTCAACCACAAGAGGGTATTTTTCAACCACAAAGGTATTTTTCAACCACAATATCAACCACAAACAATTATTTCCAACCATTCGTCATACCATATAATATCACGTCAATCACAAGCAATAAATATCGTCCATGGTCTGTGGACGAGGGGAGTATATATACATATATATATATAATATGATAATTCACTTGCATTTCATCACAATTCAAAGCATATATGTTTCAAACAACGCTTGTATAATTTATACATCGCTAATATAACTTATACAACACATGTACATGAGGTATACAATGCGTATATAATTTACACTTCACTTATATAATTTATACAACGCGATTTCATTCACACAAGTAGTTTAGATTCCTCACATTGGTTATTGCGGTGCTAAAAATCGTAGGAAGGTCAGAAAAATCCGCGGCTTCTTCTAGAATGTAGAGAGCCTCCTTGCGGTCACGGTGTCTCCTGTTTCATCCAATTTCGTTAAAGAACGAAAAAGATATTATTTTTCAAAGTTTTGCAACGCTTTATAGTGTTAAAACAGTTTAAAATTATATAAGCCGTTAGTTTTCAAACCTGCTCAATTCTAGGTTTGGATTTTTCTCTTGATTCGTAGCTCTATAGGATGATCAGACTGTTGGACGTCGTCGAGGGAGGGAAGAGCTTTCCGGCGCTGGTAGTTTGAGGGGGTGCGACAGCGAATCGAGGCGGCGGCGGCTCTGGGAAGGCGACGACTTCCTCGATGTCGTTCAGGCGATCGATCTGACGAAAGGGGGCGGCATTGGGTCGGATGTGGAGAGGAGGCGAAGGGCTATCGACTGGTGGTGGTGGCGCGGCCTAGCGTCGCCTGTGGCGATCGGAAAAGGACGAGAAGCTTCGAGCAACGTGGATCGTCCAGAGCAGGGTGGCGGCTAGGGTTCCGTAGTTTTATATTTTTTTTTTAAATGAAAAATTCCTATTGGCCAGAATTTATAGAAAATTTTTAAATAGTGTTTTAGCAAACGGATTCCTTTTTAAACCTAACGACTGTCGCTTCTAGCTAAATACCCCCATTCCGGACACAATGGGATATATTTCGTTGGCCATTTCGACTGTTACAGTCAGTTATTTTTCAAATTAAAATATAAAACATTCGATATTTAATTTAAACGTACATTTCAATTTGCCAGGGCCACAAACTAAATCGAAAAATTCCAGAAAAATAAATCTAGCTTTGTTTTGACGATACGGTCCTAACAAAACCAGTTTCGTCGAATTCTGAGCTCGTTTGAAAAACGGCCATTTTTAGGTCGACCCATTTTAACAGAATTTGACCAAACACGTTATCTTTTGCCCCGCTCACATACTAGCTTCAAAAATTACGAAATTTGAAACTTAGCAATAATTTGACATCCCGGACCCAACAAAAGTGGTTTCGTCGAATTCCGAGGTCGTATGCAAAATCTCAATTTTCAAGGGCTATATATACTATATAGCGACCTTTCTGAAAATTCATTTGGCCATAACTTTTGATTTCCGTTATGAAATTTCGATTTTTCAGATTCGTTAGAAAGGTATTGATAAACAGATTTAAATATTTTCAGTTTCGTCAAAATCCGTTATATTTTCCACCCGGTACAGTCAGACAAAGTTTGTATTCAAAATTTCAAACGGCCATACCATACCTAATTCTATATTTTATTGAAATATACTATTTCAACTATTCAAATTCTTTGGTAATAACCAAATTTAAAAATTTTAAACTGGTTCACATTTTCCGGGTTATTACAATCTCCCCCACTTAAAACTTTTCGTCCTCGAAAAGGAAATAACAGCTAAGTAGGAAATAAAATGTAAATGCAAAGTATTGTAAAGGTACCTTGCACCGGAGTTAGTCAGAGATGTCCACTCTGCATTTGGGATAGGCTTGTTTAATGCTTTCTTCAGTCTCCCAAGTACAGTCTCTAGGATCACTACTCCACTGCACTTTGACTAGATGAATCTTTTTCCTCCTTAGCTCCCTAGTTTCTTTGCCAACTATCTTCAATGGCTCCCTCTTGAGTGCTAATTCTGGAGTTATGTCAATATCCTGTTGCGCTGCTTCTTCCACAACAAGATCTGGATCATGAACATGTTTTCTGAGTTGAGACACGTGGAACACATCATGTACACCAGGCAGCCAATTAGGTAATGAAACCCTATATGCAAGAGTTCCAATCCGTTCAAGTATAGGAAAGGGACCAATAAATCTCGGTGCCAATTTCCCAGTCTTGCCAAATCTGATTACTCCTCGCATTGGAGAAACTCTTAAATAAACATAATCGCCAACGGCAAACGATATATCCCTCCTTCTCGCATCAGCATAACTTTTCTGTCGGCTCTGTGCGGTTTTCAATCGCTTCTTAATGAAATCGACTTTATCCGATGCTTCTTGAATTATATCGGGCCCTAACACAAGTCTGTTGCCAGGTTCTACCCAACATGCGGGAGATCTGCACGGTCTACCGTATAATGCTTCATATGGAGACATTCCCAAACTTGCTTGATAGCTATTGTTGTAAGAGAATTCGGCTAAATGTAAATGATCTTCCCATGAGCCTCCAAAATCAATAACGCAAGCCCGCAGCAAATCTTCTAAAATTCTATTTACCCGCTCAGTTTGGCCGTCTGTCTGAGGGTGATAAGCGGTGCCAAGATTTAATTTGGTTCCCAATTCTTCCTGGAATGCTTCCCAGAATTTGCTAGTAAACAGGGGGTCTCTATCGCTGACTATATTGAGCGGCACTCCATGAAGTTTAACTATTTCTTTGAAGTAAATCTGTGCCAGACTTTGAGCCGTTCTGTTGGATCGGACAGGTATGAAATGGGCAGTCTTCGTGAAGTGATCTACGATTACCCATATATTGTCGTTTCCTTTCTTAGTTCGAGGCAGGCCATCGATGAAATCCATCGAGATTTGTTCCCACTTCCATCCTGGAATTTCTAATGGTTGTAATAATCCAGCCAATTTCTGCTGATCACTCTTAACTAGCTGACAAGTGGGGCATCTGCTAACATATAATGAGATATCTCTTTTCATAGCTCTCCACCAGAATGTGCGTTTGATATCGTTATACATTTTGCTCACACCGGGATGGATACTTAATTTGGATTTGTGGCACTCATCAAGTATTTCTCTTCTGAGCTCGGGAAGGTTTGGGATGCAAATTCTGCCCTTTAATCTTAGAACTCCTTTGTCATCGAGTCAAAAACTTGTGGATTCACCTCCTTTGATTCTTTGACTGATTCTTTGAATAAATTCATCGTCTTTCTGAAGAGTCGAGATCCTGTCTATTAATGAAGACGTGATGACAAAACTGGCGATGACTTCATTCTTTCTGCTGAGCGCATCTGCTACAACATTGGCTTTCCCTGGAGTGTATATAATTTCAAAATCGTATGCTGCAAGGAATTCTAACGAACGCTGTTGCCTCAGGTTTAAATCTTTCTGGGTGAACAGGTATTTCAAGGATTGATGATCGGTAAATAGTTCGAATTTCTCACCCAATAGATAATGCCTCCAGATTCTTAAAGCAAACACGATGGCTAATAACTCAAGATCATGAGTTGCGTAGTTTCTTTCATGCAGCTTTAGTTGACGGCTGGCATAAGCGATCACTTGGCTTTTTTGCATTAACACTGCGCCTAGCCCTCTAATAGAAGCATCTGTCCATACAGTCAAGTCTTGGTTACCTTCTATTATTGTCAATACTGGAGCGGTTGTCAACTTCAGTTTCAGCTCCTGGAAAGCTTCTTCACATTCGGGTGTCCATTTGAATTTCTCATGCTTCTTTGTAAGCTTTGTCAATACTCCTGATATCTTTGAAAAATCCTGAACGAATTTCCGATAGTAACTAGCTAATCCAAGGAAACTTCGAACTTCAGTGGGCGTAGTAGGTTGTTTCCAGTTCTGAATCGCTGTAATTTTGCTTGGATCTACAGCAATCCCTTCCTTTGATACGACATGGCCAAGGAATTTAACTTCATTCTGCCAGAAGACACACTTAGAAAATTTAGCTTTCAAGACATTTCTCTTTAGAATTTTCAACACTTGTTCTAAATGTTTTGCATGCTCTTCTTCCGACTTAGAGTAGATTAGAATGTCATCGATGAAGACTAGAACAAATTTATTCAATACACCACGGAACACTCTGTTCATAAGATCAACGAAGTATGCCGGAGCGTTGCACAGGCCGAACGGCATTGCTAACCATTCATAGAATAAATCGGGGCCTCTGAAGGCTGTCAAAGGAACGCAGTCTTCGGCTATACGCAATTGGTGGAAACCTGTAGCTAGGTCCATTCTGGAGAATACAGTTGCTCCATTTAATTGATCTAACAGATCGTCTATTCGGGGCAAAGGATATTTGTTCTTCAGTGTTTGTTTATTGAGATCCCTGTAATCGACGCAAAGTCTTAGAGTACCGTCTGATTTCGGGACAAATACTACTGCGGCTCCCCATGCTGAAAAGCTTGGTCTGATCAGACCTTTCCACAGCAATTCTCGGGTTTGACTACTTAACTCTTCTTTTTCTTTTGGGGCCATTCTTCTTATTGGATGTACTACTGGTCGGGCATTCAGAATTAGATCAATTCTAAATTCAATCTCTCTTTGCGGCAGTAAGTTTTCTACTTCTTCAAACACATCCGCATAGTTTTTAACGACCGGTATCTTTTCTATCGAAGGGGGAGTAACTTCTAAGGAAGACCAAAATTCGGTTCTATTAATTTCTGAGCCATGGCATGGTATATATATAGGTCCAAGCTTCGTTTCGACTTTAACGATTCTTTCGGCACATCTAACTTCGGCTCTATATTTGGTTAACCATTCCAAACCGAGAATAACATCGAATTCCGATAAATCCATAACAATTAAGTGGATGGGAAACTTGTAACGTGAATAAGAGATTGGCACTCTACAGTATAAACTGAGACTAACAGAACCTCCTATCGGGTTTTGAACTTTAATCGGTTCTTTTAGAATTCTTTGTTTCAATTTTAATTTGTGAACAAGGTTACCAGATATGAAGCTACGTGATGCACCAGTATCAAAAAGTACAGAAACAGGAATATTTTTAATGGTAAGGGTACCTCCCAAGACATCGGGTTTACCTGATCCATCGGTGATAGCTAGCGGGGTATTCCCATCATAGACATGGGCCACCTGTGCATTCTGCTTCAGAGGGCAGTTCTTGCTGTAGTGCCCCTTCTTGTGGCAGTTGTAGCATTCGGCTGAGTCATTGGCCTTTGGCTTCTTTGGGGCCTTGCATACATTAGAGAAATGACCGGGCTTCCCGCAATTGTAGCAGTTTCCTTTCGGGATCTTTGCGGGTTTTTGAGTAGCGGCCGCGGTAATGCTAGATTCGGGTTGGTTTGTCGAAGCCTTGCGCTTATTCCCTGCTTGGCTTTTAGCGCGGTCTTGGCTAGCATGCCTCTCATCCATGTCTTCGTAGTTGCAAGCCATCTCTACTAGTTCTGTAAAGGAGAGTTTGATGTTGCTCATAGCTCTATCATGGTATTTGCGCTTCAGCCCAAATATGAATCTCTTGTTCTTTGCTTTGTTGGTCAAAATCAGCTCTGGAGCATAGCGCGACAATTGGGTGAACTTATTTAGATAATCCTGAATAGAGAGATCTCCTTGCTGGAGATTAGCAAATTGCTCTCGCATCCTCTCTAGAGCCTGTTCCAGTACAAACTTCTCATTGAACAAAGTCTTGAACTGCTCCCAAGTCCTTACAGTACCAGCTGCTTCTTCTGAGGTAATGGCATCCCACCACAGCTCTGCTTCCTCCTGAAGGAGCCAAATGCCAAGTAGGGCTTTGTTGTTAGTTCCCATACCCATGCCTTCGAAGATTTTCTCACAGGTTTTCAGCCAAGCTATAGCCTCGGTCACTGTGCCAGTGCCAGTAAAAGGTTTTCCCCCAAGATTTCTGTACCTCTTTGCTACTTTATCTAGCTCAAAGTCTTCTGGTGCTGGTGGCTGAATAATAGGGCCTTCCACTACTACGGGGATATTCCCCCGTCCTCCTGCTGCATCTCCTCGGCCTCCACGGCCTCCTCTAGCTGCTGCTGCTCGTGTAGCCATCTAAGAGAATGCTGTATAAACAAGAAAAGAGTCAAGCTCACAGATTTGATAATTTTCATACATGATAAAGCAGGGGAATACAAGGATAGATAAGGATGATGTACTGATCAAATTGTTTTGCTAATCTGCTTAGCTCATTCTAGGACATTGCTAATCCTATCTCTAATGAGCTACTCGCATTAGAACACTACTGATTCTATTCTGACGAGGTGTTTAATGTGTTAGATCCCGGAACTAAGGTTAACCAAAGCTCTGATACCAACTGTGACGATCCCAAAATCCGAGGGGCGGTATTAAGGATAATCATTGGGAAATAACACATTAATCATCATAGCAGAGTACAGATAATAGCAGAAACAATAAATTAATTAATTTTACATGGATATGACAGCGGAATCACAACATGTAGGAATATCAGAATAGCATAACGTGGGATACAACTTAGTGAATAAAAGGAAAGTGATCAGTCATCATCGCCAGAGGCGGAATACATACATGCAGTGAGACATAATAAGGGTATCGGTCTACATCACCGAAGGCGGTATACATATACATAAAGTAAGAAATACGGAAAGTAAATCAGTCTGCATCGCCCGTGGCGGAATCATAATATAAGTACAGTAATGGCGGAAAAAGTCAAAGTCATCTCTATGAAGTCAGCCTCGCCATGAGCCAAAAATGCACTCTATGCATCAGTGCAGAACCAAAAAACACCTGTCACCTGTGTACTAGGCTGCCCGTGTGAAAATAAGGGCACCCGCGTTTGCAAAGTGAAACAAACAACGAGTCAGTCATGGGGACTGGTATGAGGAATCTATTTAACAGTTAAACAACAGTAAATAGCAAATCATAGGACCACGCCACTTTCGCGGAACGGGTTTACTCCAGTGATTGCTAGTGCATTTAAAACAAAGTAAATTCTTTTTAAAACAACGCAATGCTTTTAGAAAGAATGAAGCCAGTATAAGACTCAGGTCCCATCATACAATGCAACGCAAGCCGGAGGATAGAGTTTTACCTTATAAGGGCCAAATATGCTTGATACGTATAAAGCAAAATCATTTGATATTATTACTAGTGCATATATGTTTCAAAACGAATAGCATCATAAATATCAATCATAGGCGGCATAGCTACCATCTACTATGTCGCCATACTAGTTCTACAATCAAGTCCGTTATTTCGTATTGGAAATTGGATTTCCGTCATGAGTCGAGGCAAGGGGCAAGCTCCTCTCCGCTTCGAGACACTCTAGCAAATGCCTCGGGACTACACACTCTGGGCAACCCCTGGATGCGGCTGGGCCGGTCCTCACTTACGTTAGAGGATTAATTATGCCTGAACACACGTTTCCCGGTCCTTACAGACCTATAATCGAGGCACCTCGCATTCCAACAACCACAAAGGTGAAAAGTAGATATATATGTCAGGGCTGGTAAGTCACTGACACCACCATAGCTAGAAAGAAACGTCGTGCTCTCCCAGCGGTCCGTATCCCCTTTTTAACTCATACCGGGGTATGAGGCTCGCGAATCTACGAAATACACAAAGCTAGGCTACGTAGACCATGCTTTGATCATCATCCACAAGACTTTGCTTTGCAACAGAAGCCTTGATCACAACATCTTGGCATGCCACAAAGGCAGTCCACTCCGTACGATTGATTTCCATCGATATATACCCTCTGAGCTCGTATGTCTCAGAGAAGGGCGTTAAGCAAAAGCATAAATTCTCCACCGCCAAACAGATATATATTTAACAGAGATCAATCAGTATAGAACAAAATCCAATGTCAGACACACAGTCCATTTACATGTCCGTTCTAGGTCTGAACAAAACCGGAGGCGTCAAATTCCTCGTATATCCGTCCAATCAACACATACGTTCAGACGGCTACTACTTCCGTCCCCTTCCGGTAGCTACTCCGGTTAGGAACTTCAGTAGCGCCTATCCCACCGATACGAAGATCGTCGGTCTTGAATCGTCTTTGCATTTTCAGATTCGAATCGCTCGATGAGTTATTTGAAATGAGGGTTAGCTCGGCCTTTTCAAATAATCCACGTCATTAGAATTTAAATCGATTCTTTATATGGTTATATTATTCGACATCCATCTTTCAGTTATTTAGTGTTATTTTCGTGTCAAACACATACAACCATCAAATATCAAACAATTCAAGCCCAATTGGTTTATTTTCAATCAATATTGCTTATAATATTTTATAACGATTTTTCGCCATTTTTATTTATTTAAAAATGGCCATATTTAATTAAACGACGTTTCAGGTCGTTTCGTGGCACTGGCGCTGTTTTCCTTCTAATTTGTTTTACACATATCGGAAAATCTAACCGTTGGATTTCTACAAAGTCTATATCAGTGGGAAGATATTCCCAAAGCAAACCCAACGGTTCCAGTTTCGTGAGAATCCGATGGTCGGATCTTCCACACTAGTCGTTTGAAGTTATGGTTTCAAAATTCGAACTGTAGCGTCGTTATTCGATTTAATTAAATTATATTTATATTTATATATAAATATAAACGATTCTGGCGCTGTTTTTCTTCAGATTTGAATTAAACATTCCGGACAATCCAACCGTTGGATTTTTACAAGGTTGGTGCCGTTGGAAAGATATTTCCAAGGCGAACCCAGCGGTTGCGGTTTCGGGAAAATCCGATGGTCGGATTTCTCGTACTAATCGTTTTAAATTACGATTCTGAAACGCGAACTGCACGACCTCTATTCCTTTTAATTATATTCATATTTATATATATAAATATAGTTCATTCCACTATTTCAACTATAGTTCATTTTATAATTTCAACTTCGTTTTCACTTCAAATATTTCACTAACGCCTTAATATTTCGAAAAATTTCGCCATAACCTCCTTTGTACGGGGAGGGGTTTGGAAATTTATTGGGCCGTATTAGGTACCCAATAAATCCTAAAAAGCATTCACATATTTATAGTGATATATTCTGGTGTTTACGGGGGAGCATGTACTGATAATCACTCCAGAGAATAAATTCCCGTCACCCCATTTCCGTGTGGAAATAAATAGTCCATGTGCCGTATCTAATAACTAGAGCGACGTGATTATTGTCAACTCCTGACCCGTGTGGGGTTTTTATTAATCTGGCAATTTATCGTTATAATTTATATAGTCCATATCAGTCATCAGTTCAACATGTAGTACATAGTCATCGCCATACAAGCCTCTTGCTCGTATGGTAAATCTTCCACCTCGTCACACAAGCTCCAATTGCTTATGTGGAATATGATGAAGTATGCCTATCGTCAAGAAGTATGCCATGTAGTGTAGTTCAAAATTTAATTGTTAGTATCCTATGGCGTTATTTATTATTTCACACAGAATAACCAGCACTCCGCATCCAATGGCATTCACAGGAGTTGATATATAAATAAAATTGCGCAGCCAACTCATCAAGGTTTACCTATTTGTCGGGCACGCAAATAATTTCTTTACTCTACAGCTAATCCATTTTTCCTGTTCAACACACGTATATATATGCAGAACAAAGATAATAATAATATTTTTAGCAAACTGTTATTTATTTCAACCCATGTGTATTTTTAACTAAGCGTATACATGATAGAAGAAATATTTTTATCATCAAAAATATTTATTCGACACGTGTGTATTTTTAACACTTCATATTCACTATGAAAATATAGTTTTCATTGTCGATTCATTTCAGTTTTAAAAGATGATAACATTCAACACATGAACTTCAACTCAACGAATGAATTGCAATTCAACACATGAATATCCTATATCGTTTGTATATTTGAAAAAATATGATTTTTATTGCTAAAGACATTTGTTTAAATTCAAATAATATTCAACACATGAATTTCAACTCAACGAATGAATTGCAACTCAACACATGAATATTCGATATAGTTTGCATATTTATAAAAATGTGATTTTTATCGCTAAAGCCATTTGTTTAAATTCAAATAATATTCAACACATGAATTTCAACTCAACGAATGAATTGCAACTCAACACATGAATATTCTATATAGTTTGCATATTTATAAAAATGTGATTTTTATCGCTAAAGCCATTTGTTTAAATTCAAATAATATTCAACACATGAATTTCAACTCAACGAATGAATTGCAACTCAACACATGAATATTCTATATAGTTTGTATATATATAGAAATATGATTTTTATCGCTAAAGCCATTTGTTTAAATTCAAATAATATTCAACACATGAATTTCAACTCAACGAATGAATTGCAACTCAACACATGAATATTCTATATAGTTTGCATATTTATAGAAATATGATTTTTATCGCTAAAGCCATTTTTTTAAATTCAAATAATATTCAACACATGAATTTCAACTCAACGAATGAATTGCAACTCAACACATGAATATTCGATATAGTTTGCATATTTATAAAAATGTGATTTTTATCGCTAAAGCCATTTGTTTAAATTCAAATAATATTCAACACATGAATTTCAACTCAACGAATGAATTGCAACTCAACACATGAATATTCTATATAGTTTGTATATATATAGAAATATGATTTTTATCGCTAAAGCCATTTGTTTAAATTCAAATAATATTCAACACATGAATTTCAACTCAACGAATGAATTGCAACTCAACACATGAATATTCTATATAGTTTGTATATATATAGAAATATGATTTTTATCGCTAAAGCCATTTGTTTAAATTCAAATAATATTCAACACATGAATTTCAACTCAACGAATGAATTGCAACTCAACACACGAATATTCTATATAGTTTGCATATTTATAGAAATATGATTTTTATCGCTAAAGCCATTTGTTTAAATTCAAATAATATTCAACACATGAATTTCAACTCAACGAATGAATTGCAACTCAACACATGAATATTCTATATAGCATATGTAAATAATTTCAATGAATGAAAATTATTCTAACACATAAACATTTCAGAAAATTTCGGCAGCATAACGGCAGGGTAGTTAAAACCGGGACCGTCCCTAGTACGGCTCCTCGCTCTACCTTAAAACCTCTCGGTTTTTGACAATGGGGATCATGCATCTAGTTCGCACGTAGGCGGCATGTTTTATTTTCAATTCCACAATCCTATTCTATTTTGTTTCAACCACAAGAGGGTATTTTTCAACCACAAAGGTATTTTTCAACCACAATATCAACAACAAACAATTATTTCCAACCATTCGTCATACCATATAATATCACGTCAATCACAAGCAATACATATCGTCCATGGTCTGTGGACGAGGGGAGTATATATACATATATATATATATAATATGATAATTCACTTGCATTTCATCACAATTCAAAGCATATATGTTTCAAACAACGCTTGTATAATTTATACATCGCTAATATAACTTATACAACACATGTACATGAGGTATACAATGCGTATATAATTTACACTTCGCTTATATAATTTATACAACGCGATTTCATTCACACAAGTAGTTTAGATTCCTCACATTGGTTATTGCGGTGCTAAAAATCGTAGGAAGGTCAGAAAAATCCGCGGCTTCTTCTAGAATGTAGAGAGCCTCCTTGCGGTCACGGTGTCTCCTGTTTCATCCAATTTCGTTAAAGAACGAAAAAGATATTATTTTTCAAAGTTTTGCAACGCTTTATAGTGTTAAAACAGTTTAAAATTATATAAGCCGTTAGTTTTCAAACCTGCTCAATTCTAGGTTTGGATTTTTCTCTTGATTCGTAGCTCTATAGGATGATCAGACTGTTGGACGTCGTCGAGGGAGGGAAGAGCTTTCCGGCGCTGGTAGTTTGAGGGGGTGCGACGGCGAATCGAGGCGGCGGCGGCTCTGGGAGGCGACGACTTCCTCGACGTCGTTCAGGCGATCGAGCTGACGAAAGGGTGCGGCGTTGGGTCAGATGTGGAGAGGAGGCGAAGGGCTGTCGACTGGTGGTGGGGGCGCGGCCTAGCGTCGCCTGTGGCGATCGGAAAAGGGACGAGAAGCTTCGAGCAACGTGGATCGTCCAGAGCAGGGTGGCGGCTAGGGTTCCGTAGTTTTATATATTTTTTTTTAAAAAATGAAAATTTCCTATTGGCCAGAATTTATAGAAATTTTTTAAATAGTGTTTTAGCAAACAGATTCCTTTTTAAACCCAACGACTGTCGCCCCCAGCTAAATACCCCCATTCCGGACACAATGGGATATATTTCGTTGGCCATTTCGACTGTTACAGTCAGTTATTTTTCAAATTAAAATATAAAACATTCGATATTTAATTTAAACGTACATTTCAATTTGCCAGGGCCACAAACTGAATCGAAAAATTCCAGAAAAATAAATCTAGCTTTGTTTTGACGATACGGTCCTAACAAAACCAGTTTCGTCGAATTCTGAGCTCGTTTGAAAAACGGCCATTTTTAGGTCGACCCATTTTAACAGAATTTGACCAAACACGTTATCTTTTGCCCCGCTCACATACTAGCTTCAAAAATTACGAAATTTGAAACTTAGCAATAATTTGACATCCCGGACCCAACAAAAGTTGTTTCGTCGAATTCCGAGGTCGTATGCAAAAACTCAATTTTCAAGGGCTATATATACTATATAACGACCTTTCTGAAAATTCATTTGGCCATAACTTTTGATTTCCGTTATGAAATTTCGATTTTTCAGATTCGTTAGAAAGGTATTGATAAACAGATTTAAATATTTTCAGTTTCGTCAAAATCCGTTATATTTTCCACCCGGTACAGTCAGACAAAGTTTGTATTCAAAATTTCAAATGGCCATACCATACCTAATTCTATATTTTATTGAAATATACTATTTCAACTATTCAAATTCTTTGGTAATAACCAAATTTAAAAATTTTAAACTGGTTCACATTTTCCGGGTTATTACAATAATACATTGTTGATAATGCATAGTGTTTCAGTAATTTTAGTGTGTTTTTGTCATTTTATATATTTCTTATTTTATCTTATGGACTACAGGTCCACATATCTTATTTAGGAGAATTTCATGATGGTCAATCATGTTTTTCTCTATTATGCGATCTTTAATACATTTATAAATACAAGCGCTTTATTATTTATAAATTTTTCATCGATGATTATTTCTTATCACTTCTATACATGATTTATTGAGATCTCAAAATTAATTATGTTTTAGATACCTAAACCACTTCTAGGGTTATTTGGCAATCGCGTCATGGGATTCTTTCAAAGCACTGTTAAGTGTTTTTTCAAGAATACTGATCTCCTTTATTTGGCATCTTTATGGCTTATTCCAAAAATATTTTGAACTAACTTTTTACCTTATTTGAGCTACGATTTACACGTCTTAATCTTTCAAGGATTCAAATCTATATTGGAGAAAGTCTATTAGGGAAAATAATTGATAATTTATGCAAGTTACTTAATATTTTGTATTATTCTATACGTTAGCAAACATTTAACACCAATAATCAACATGAACTTATATTCCTTTATCCTCCAACTCAAAATTGACAAGCATCATCACATTAAATAATAAACTCTCCTTGAATTCTCATTTTTGTTCCATTTTCACATTCGTACTAGCAAATACATTATATGTATTTCAATTGTAGGAGGATAATGCTCTTATTATTTGATTATATTACTTATTCTCTTTCATTGATCTGGTAACTTGGAGGAATTTTCTAATTATATAAACATTTCAATAAACATGACATCAGGCCTTTCTATATTTATATTGATTGATTTTTATACCATTAAATGATATTGATACCAATATGGTGAGCTCATATCAATTTAATCAAACAGTCTTCAAGTTGTTAATTAAATATTCGTATATATATGTGTATATCGTACGTCCACGTATTACATATGTAATAGATTTGCACATTCTTTCTCATTCAAGTTATCTATTTTAGAACAAATTGTTTATAAGATTTCAAATTATTAAAATTTTCTTATTAAGCAATGTCAATGTGAATCTTAAGGACCGTATTACAATGTTCAAAACATCCGCTTTGGAACTGTATTAAACTTCTGGTTCAAATAAAATATATAAACAACTTCATATTTTTAAATTTTATTATTCAATACAATATGTAAATGTAAACATATAAGTAAGAATGTAAGATACAACTCATTTTGAGAATTTTTGAAATCTTTGGGTGCATCATCATTTCCCCATATGATGTAACGTTTTTAAGAAGTACAATGTTATTATTTCACAAAGTTTCAATAAAGCTTCAAGCTTTTAAATTATGAATTATTTCAAGTTCATTGATTATGGAACTTTAGGTTCCTATGCATATATATATATATATATATATATATATAAATGTGTGTGTGTGTGTGTGCGTGCGCGCGCGCGTGCGTGCTTGTGTATTTGTGTGTGTGTGTACATAGTTTGAAAATTGGTATGCTTTATTGACTTATAGAATAATAGTACATAAGACAGGTTAGCATACAAATTAGAACAACTTGGAATAAACATGCAATAAGCCTAAAATATAAAGAAATGGGAAATACAAACAAAAGTAGATGGTAATTAAAATAAACTAGACCCATGATGTGGTCACTTTTTCCAATGTTGCAAGTGCATCCCTCTACACTTGTATTCTAAACCATGAGCTCCATGTATTGTGAGTGATTACAATACATGTTTATAAATAACACGTTTTCTCCATGATTGCCTTTCATGAACCAACGTGCTATCTAGAAATTCAACTCCTCCAGACACTCATGGAACATATTAACTTACCACTTATAGTAACCTCTCAATGTCCAAGTTACCACATGCTCATTCCTGTTACTGATATTAACTTATTTCTATTAGTAAAAAATATGCGTACATAATTAAGAACTATAACCATCTCTGAACATTATCAAAAACTTCTTCTGAAATCATAGAATTGGTACACTATTTAGATAAACAATTTGTAGAAACATCCTGAGACAGTGGTTTTAGTTCTACTGTAATATGATAATCTCCCTGCTGATAATGATTCAAAATCTTTGGGATCTGATATAGAAAGAATTGTCACAACTCCATGTTTAACAAGTGGTTTAGGGATTAGATTGTAGAAAACTATCCTAATTTATCAGAATTAGATTCCTCTCATCTTTTTGAATTCAGAGACAACCCCTTTTCATCCCCAGATATAAGTAATGGGTGAAAAGTAATTGATAATTAAATTTACATACTTAAACATCCAAAATTGCAACTGTCTTGATATCAACGTGAAGCACAAAATCTTTTTGGCTCGGCACATAATTGAGAAGTGAAAACAAATTTCACCAATTAAAAAAGGCTATTATTGCAGATCTAAAAATAGAAACCCACTCGATATCCCACTCCCCTTGAATTTCTGAAACTGGTTAGATATGCCTTATTCATCAAGTAAATTGGCCTTAGATCTGACAACGATTCTGCCTTGAGTCTAAAAGGGATATAGTTAGGATCATAGTGGAGATTTGTAGATCTGTGATAATAGGAATTAAAAAAGGTTTCAGGTTTGACATAGTTAGGGATACGGAAATCCCTTTATCGTTAGTTTCAGATTGCCTCTTTCTCTCCCCATAATAGAGAAAAACCGTTTGGTGTTAGCAATTACATAATATATATATATATCAAGTTTATTAATTTATGATGAACTTCTGGTTTTAAACCGTTTTGCATACTTCTAATTTAAAAGCTTTTACATTCTTGCTAATTAGGAAAAAAATGTCAAGATTTCAATCTTGTAAACTCTATCAAAAAGTTTTTTCATAACTCATGACTTCAGGTCTCTAACTCTGAGTTATACACTAGTTTAAAAAAAATCTTTGCATAACGTGAAGTTGTGGTTCTAATCTTTTTATTTCTTCCATTACATTAGATATTTCTTTCTAAATACAACGAATAATATTGCATGTGTTTATTCTTAATCCAAACACAAACATATATTGTTTAACTTACAATAACTAATGCACTTAATACATTTATGATAATATGGTAATATAATATATATTATCATAACGATACATTTAATGCATTTATTATAAAAACAATGGAAATAATCGTTATATGGTCCAAATATATGAATCAAATAAATAAATTTTACTTAAGTCAACAAAATAAAATTTGAATCTAGATACGATATTTATTAATGATAAAATCGAAATGAGCAATTTAAAGTTGCACTGCATTTCTCAATAATCATATTTTCTAAAAATACCATATATACATGCATAATGTCTAATCAAATATTGAGTGAAATTATATAATCATAAAACCAAGATTTTACATTCTCTAATATGATTGATTCAAAAACTTACAGATCTGTACATAAAATTCACAAACATAAATAAAATTATGTGTCGTAGACTCAAATTATTTCCCTTGTGTGGAAATTAGTTCCACAATTTTTTTCAAACCAAACATATCAAAACAAATATGTAGATCTGCAAATAAACATATCAGAAATAAGATTAAATTATTGCACAACTTAAAAGAATTAAGATTATTCAAAAAAAAATTGTAATTTTATTTTCATGATACAATCCACGTAAAGATCTTTTAGATCTTTCTTTTTACATCAAAATCACCTCTTACTGGTATAGGAACTGCAAGTTCTAAATTTTCCGTTTTATAACAAAAATTGCATTTGCATTCACTTCTGGTGTGCTAAATCAATATCAACATTGGATCTTAACTTAATATGATCTTCTGGATACATATTTTCTTTATAAAATCTACCTTAAGAAATAATAAAATATTTCTTCTAGAAATATGAATTATATCTCAAGACACCATACAAAACAAAAACTTCTCAAAAATGAAAAACAATACTTACAAAATAGGTATATATCTGAAAGTTAAAATTAATATAATGAGATCTGGAAAATTGATCTACTAAAAAGTTCAAATCTGAAAAGTTAAAGAATAGATTTATAACTTCGAATTAAGGATACTTAAATCCAAATCTAAACAAACTGCAAAAACAAATTTAGAAAAGTAGAATTGGATAATTTCAAATTTGATTCCATTAACTGGGTAAAAGGAAGAGAAAAATCCAATTTCATTCGATCAAGAAATTTTTATGTTTTGGACCACATAAACTTCATAAAAAATGATATCTTTATTATATGGTCTAAAATTACTATAATAAAAATTCAAATTTTATCATAATTTACATATTATTATTGTATATTTTTAATTGAAACAATTTCTCTAGAAAGTGCTTTTTTTGACAAAGTTGTTCATTTTTATAGTAACCACAAACACTTATTATTATAACAAATAATAATTACAAGAGTTACGGGAGATTGGCAGATTACCAACCAACTATTCGGTTTTTAAGGTGGACTATCCACCATAGACGTTTTATAGTGGAATGGCCACTACTAATGTCCTAGCGTGTAGCACAAAAGCTAATCTAATCGACTAGACTACTAACGACATACTCCACACAGGGAGTGAAATACTAATAGGAATTTGACATCTCAGGCAATGAATTACAACAAAATAACTCACCTAAACCAAAGTACATACCGAAGGAAACACAACATAAATAAGCTTACAACGAGTTGGAAGTGAAATAGCAAAAATTGAATACAAATCCCAACAGGGCAAGTAGCATCGAGCACAAATTTCTTGCTCCATAGACATGAAGATTTCTCAAGCCCAAGTAAGCTATTAGGCTACTACCGATAGCAGCAAATAACACCATGAAGCACACATAGGATTCCTCTCATTCATCAACACCCCAAACCACATCGACAACAAACTCGCAACAACCATAAACCAAAAACCTACAACACAGATTTCAAATCACCGCAATAAGACGAATCCCCTGTAACACCCCGTATTTTCTATGAACATAAGAGTAACAAATCAGAGAATAATTAAATTGTAACAAAATAATTAAGGGAAATGGGTTAAGCCATTGCGTTCGTCTCGAAATTCTGCTTGGAAACGAGTCCGAGTTTTCGAGAAACGGAGTCCGTATGAGGGAGATATGACCCTCCGAAGTTTCAAGAATTTTTAGAACAGAAAAACAGTTCGAATTCGAATTCGAAATTCGAATTCAAACCCCAGCGCAGACTGG
This sequence comes from Allium sativum, assembly GCA_030737875.1. Classification (NCBI taxonomy): domain Eukaryota; kingdom Viridiplantae; phylum Streptophyta; class Magnoliopsida; order Asparagales; family Amaryllidaceae; genus Allium; species Allium sativum. The sequence continues at coordinate 1,016,691,479 of CM060913.1, forward strand.
GCAGGAATTTTCCCGCCCAGGACCAGGTCAACACTATGGTCGACCTCTCAGGGACCAGGTCGACCCTATGGTCGACCTGGGGGTCGACCTGCCTCCCGAAACCCAGTTTTTGAACCTGATGCATTCTGATGTATTTAGACTCATTTCGTGACCAGATTTGTGAGCTCTGACCTATTTAAACACCCCCAAACCTAGCTTTCTCCCCACACAATCTCATTCTGCCTATACTCTGTCTCTATTCTAATTAAAAATAAAAATGGCGTCGCTACTCTGCTGAAATCAAAACTAGGATCTTCTTCCCATCTGAATAGAGTTAAAGGGAACAACTATTTTCTAATCTAATCGATAGTCTACGCCAAAGGAACGCTATTCGGTGTCAGAATTCATATACCAGAAATCAATACTTTCCTTTTTGATAGTGAGTATAGTTATTTTCAGATATGAACTTTAATTTTGACCTTGACAACATGGTTATAAATCTAATTCTGAGGTTAGGTATATTCTTATCTGTCAGATCTGTTTTTCTGTGACTATTCTGTATCTCTTTCTTCTTTCTGTTCTATAGCCAGGCTACTATGACCCTGCGCCTAATCTCATAAGAGATAAACGCATAAACCCTAAATTTGGGAAGAATATTGAATGATAAATATTTGGGCATAATTGATTTGTAACTAATTTGAGGACACAACGCATGTTGTAATTCTGGACATAAATTTGAGGCATATTACATAAGACGATCTATGACTTGGAAGGAGAGAATTATTGTGACTTAGAACATAAAGAACATAGGTTGTAACTTAGAACATAAGTCTGAGGCATATAATTGGGCATGTTGTATTTAAAACATAAGGTGTATTGAACATATGACTTGAGATTTGGGGCGTTAAAATTTAACTGTGAACATGTAACCGATTTGGATGCATAGTACAAGTTCTAGATCTGTACATATTATATATATTATAGTCTGTAATTTGAAAAAAAAAAAGAGAATTACTTTGCATATGGCTTAGGTGTAAAAAAATCTAAGATTTGATGACTATTAAGTGTGAATACACCTAAATGGGGTTTTTGGATATGTGACATGCATTGTAACCAATGGCTATATTTTTGGCATAATTTATATGTGAATCACGATTTGGGGTTTTTGGAGAATATTCTGAACTATGTAAGTTTAACTAAAATTTGGGACATAAGTTATATGGTGAATTTTGACCATAATTTGGGCATGTAAGTTTAGGCTTACTTTATGATTAGGCAAGATATATGAATAGGACTTTAAGAAATGTTTAAGTCTGCTAAAACTGTTATCGGCTTAATATGTTAATCTTCTAAAATCTGTTATCTGTTTAATCTGTTGAATTGCCTACACTGCTAAATATGTTGAATCGCCTAATCTGCTAATTATGTTAAACTGCCCAATCTTCTAAATCTGTTGAGTTGCCTAATCTGTTAAATTTGTTGAACCGCCTGAGCTGCTAAATCTGTTAAATCTGTTGAAAAGCTGAATAATTGTAATTTGTAGGCTCAATCTAAGATTGAGTAAAACATGTTAATTTGATTAATCTGTTGCGACTTGAAAAGAAGTCAAATCTGTTAAATGAACATAAATAGTCTGATATTTTCTGTAATGGAATAAAGTGACTATGACACGAGGTTAGACTCCGTTTGCGGTGGAAGCCTGCCCGGACTCAACCGACTTAACCAGCAACCGCAAACTGTCAGTCTAATGTGGGAGGTCGTGGGAATAACTAAAATATTCTTAGACACGAGGTTAGGTCAGGCTTGTGGCAGAAGTCAGCCCGGAACCGCCCGGCACATCCAACGGCCACAAGCTAGCGGCCTAATGTGAGAGGTCTGTGCATTAATAATTAATTAACGCAAATCTAAGATAAATATGATGTCTAAAACGTGTTGGGTGGATAGGGTTAAACCAAATGGACTAATGAGTTTAATAAACCCATTTCATGAATCTGTAGGCCCAATGCAAAGTTAGACAAATCTGTAAGTCTGTTAAACCTGTACATCTGATCCGTTAGTCTGAAAACTTGTTAACTTGATTTTCTGATCTGTGAACTAGTTGACCTGAACTCTGTATGTCTGAAAACTTGTAAACAAGTTAATCTGAAATCTGTTAGTCTGGGGACACAAGGTTAGGAGGGAAAATACTTGTGTCATCTGTTGTTTGGGACCCATATTAGTCAGTAACCCTTTCTGGTATCAAAACTATGACCCAACAGTAGGTAGGGTCCGGGCACGCTTACTGAACTAATTATAAGCGGTTCATTCTGATAATGGCGAGGGGTGTTGATGGTGCGTTCCAACCGGGTCATGTGCGTGCATGGATCCCAGTCTGCCTCTGAGGATGTAAGATGTCGTGACATCTGTAAATAGGTCTGTGTCATTCAAAGGTTGCCACTTTAGGGAATGATACACCTTTTTGTGGGGCTGGCACAGGGTATTTATGTATTAGGGAGCCGATTGCGTGGGGTAGGATTTAGGGTACACTTAGTTCTGTCTGTTCTGTGGGGTACCGTCTGTTTCTGTTAGGTGGTAACACCTGTTTGCTTCTGCGTGGTACCATCTGTTGGGGGGAGGGGGGGTTAAAGACCCATTTACTAGTGTACACCTAATTCTAACATTCTGTTTCCGTAAGGATTATTCTGTTCCTGTACCTTCTGTTGGGGTGGCAAAGGCCCATTATTCTGTTTCTGTTTAGACATTAGGGTAACACCTAATCCTGTTATACTAGTATTAGTGCAGAGAAGTGAAAAGTAATAGTTTATATCATTCTGTTTCTTCTGTTTAACCTAAGTATATCTGCTACTCCCGTTACTGTTATCTCGCATCCAGTTTTATTTGCATACCATGATTATTATTATCTGTTCATATGCTAAAAGTCACTGGACTCGCCAGACTTTATGTCTGACCTCGTTTGTTTTCGCCCCTTTTTCTTTCCGTTTCCCCCTCCCCCCGGTTTCCAAGGAGGGAATACTTTAGCTTGATTCAGATTTCTTCTGCTTGAAGTGCTTGAGGTGCTTAAAGTATGGCTTGACTCCTTATGGCATCTTCTATGGGGATTATGATTTTAAATTTTTGTACTCTGATGACTTTTGAACAAGACTGATATTTATGTACTTGAGTTTTTGGTAAAGATGTAACTATACTGATTTCCGTTTTTGTCCGCTGTAATAAAGTTATAATTTTTCAAGTACTGTTTATCTGTCTTGTAATATTCTGTTCTGTTTACTAAAATGCTCCACCAAAGTCAAGACATTCCCTTTGTGAGTGACCTTAACGGAGGTGGGGTGTTACACTTGGTATCAGAGCTGAAGGTTACCAGATTTGATAAAAAGTTTTTGAAAAACTATTTTCAAAAAAGGTTTGAAAAGGTAGTATTTTCAAAAGTAAAGTTTATTTTGAAAAACATAGTCCCCAAAGCCATATGTCTATCTTCTGATTTTCTGTTTAATCCTTGTTTTCCTTCTTTTCCGAGTCTCCGGGGCTCCTGGCTTTCTGGGAGGTAACCTCATCGCGACATGGTTCCATAGGCATGATGAGACTACGGCATCTGTCGAAGGGCAAAGAAGTGCCTAACTTCCATCTGTAGCCGCAGTTATTTCACCTACGGCTAATCCTCTTTCGGGCTTCGTAAGTTTTTTTTCCTGCGCGATGGGGGCAACTTTAGAGGAAGACTTGTTAACATGTAAGAAGGTTGGTTGTTTTCGGTGCCATGAGACAGGACATCTGATCTAGGATTGCCCAAGAAAGCAAGGGCAAAGGGTAGAATCTTCTGGAGGGTAGGTGGATGCTCTCGTAGTTGGTGGACAGGATAGAGGTGGAAAAATATTCCGTAGAAAGTTTAAATTCCTTATCTGATCATTCTGGCATTTTGATTCTGTAGTTGAGTTTCTGCACTTAAATACTAGTCTTATTTCTGATCCCGCTATGGTCTCAAAACCCATAAGGGTTACGACTCATCTGTTTGTGATAGGTTGGGGTTTGAGGGTATCTGTGTTGGGCGTTAAGTTGACTATGACGCATACATTCTGGTTTTTGTGGGATATGGTGGGGTTTTATCATGCTTAGTTTCCTAAGAATCTTTTGATAATCTGATCTGTACCAGTAGTCTGTAAGTATCTGGATATTTCTGAAAAGGATAGGTTTTTTTTACTGAAAGTGTGAAGTAGATTTCCAGTTGGGCATTTGTTTAATGGGGGTGATTCTCTGAGTGTCAATCTGATGTTGATTTCGGTCATCGGGGTTGATACTTAGGGGGTTATTCTCTTAAACCGATGTCTAATGGGAACAAATCTTTTTCTTTAATTGTACTTGCTTCTATCACTCGACTGTATCATATCGATCGAATCTTCAACCTTTAGGTAGAAACTAATGGGTGTAAACATGTGTTTGAGACATGTTATGTTTGATGGTTGCAAGTGGATGCAAGTGGTTGCTAGTGGTTGCTCGTGGATGCATATACACACACTAGGCACTAGATCGGCTCAAAAACACTCTCATACTGCACAGGATGTGTGTGCATTTTTAAAATTTTTATGGATGCAAAATGGTTGACTCGGGACATGGATTGTAACAACCCAAACTTCCCCGTAAAGGAAAGCCGGATTGCTTTGAGAACAACACACATTAGAACACAAAACAGAAGAACATTTTATTGCTGTTACAACAATTACATCAGAGTACAAGAATTTTCCAGAGTATGAATAATAATATACATTGGAAATACAATAATATCAGAGTTTAAATTACATTTAAATAGCAGCGGAAAAATAATACAAAACACAACTGAAAGAAATACACGGATACAGAGCCTTCCGAATATCGCTTCAGCTGTAGACCAGGATCCTGTGAATATAATATCTGCAAACCAAAACTACTAGCTGCCCGTGTGGAAAATATGGGCACCCAGAGTTTAGGTTAAAAAAATAAACTCCAGGTCAGTCATGGGACTGGTGTGAGAACTCAAAAACAGTTATTAACTTTAATTTTTAAAGTTGGGTAAATCAAGGGACCACGCCACTTTCGCGGAACGGGTTTCCTCCCAAGAATACCAGTGCATAAAACAACGAAATGCTTTTTTTGAAAAATGAAACCGTTATAAGACTCAATCCCTTGCACATACGCCGAAGGATAGAGTTTTTCCTTATAATGGTCTAAAATGCTTAATACGCGAAATTCATCTTTTACTATGAGTGCACAGTGTAGAAATCAATTTCGAATATAAAAGTATCAAAATTAGGTGGCATAATATGTTATGTAAGTGGCATAATATGTTATGTCACCATATAAGTATACAACTAAAAACCGTAAGATCGTATTGGAAAATTGGATTCCATCATGATGGCTACTGATTCGAAAGATCAATCGCGAATGTATCTCCACGGCTTACGTCTCGGCAAGAGTAAACACCGAAATACATATACTACGCACTTTGGATGAGCAGTAATCTGATCTATCCTCATGAGATTGGCTGAAATGACCTATCCCACTTCTAGAGTGGAGCGACCATCCTAGCCCATCGGCCGACCCCAAATCCATATAAAGTATATTGGTCAAACCGAACATTATCAAACAAATCGTTCACCATCATACCGTGGTGTGTGAGGCCCGCGAAGTCACGTTGTATCCAAAGCGGCACTATATAAAAGCTATGCTTTGGTCTTCATCCACAAGGCTCTGCTTTTCAATAAAAGCCTTGATCATATGCATCTTAGCATGCCACATTATCAGACCATAACATATCATTGATTCATCTATCGATATAAAACAGGGTGTTAAGCAAGAGAATAAATTTTCCGCCACCAAACAACTATATATTAAATAGAGATCAACGAATACAATATAAAGGAATACAATGTCAGACACACAATCCATTTATCAGTCCGTTCTGAGTCAGAACGAAACCATATCCGGTAGATCTCCAAATACGTCTGAATGATCACCAATTTTTCCCTCATTTTGGGTGTACGGTCCAATCAAGATATCAATAATCATCCATTCGATATGGAAATTTCCCAGTCTTCAATAACCGTCTTCATCATCGATCTTCAATCGTCGTATGAATTATTCAGAATGGGTTAAACCCGGACTTTCTGAATAATTTGCGTAATTTAAAATCATGTGCTTTAAAACACAACCAACGCCTCATTCCAATCAAGAGTATTCTTTGATTTTAATTTAAACCAAATTAAGGTTTATTAATCTAGTTGGGATTAACGTCTTACCGAAGTAATCATTTATTAACATCCCATTCCCAACCTATACAACCCATGGAGTAAAACTGGTGGTACTCCATATCTAACACCCAATGGGTTACGGTAAACTTAATTACTGTTTTATCATTCAAATCTAATTAAAGATTTAACTATCGCTTGGAGTAAAACTGGTGGTACCCCATTATCGTTCATTTCTTGAATTAAGTAAATTTAATTACCTTTATCCTCACTCAATCCAATTAAAGATTTATTAAAACTATATTTAGCTTTAATCTTCAAGAATCATTATTTAATGCTTATTTAACTTTCAAGAAATAATCTTGCCTTTAACTGGGTTAAAGAACAAATGTTGCTTAAAAACATCGTTCACAATAAACCCAAAATCATATTCCAATTTAATATATTAAATTGAAAATTTCTCTTTAGAATATTTCGTTAAATCTTAATTAAAAGATTTATGAATTACCAATCTAAATTTCACTGTCAATCGGGTTTTAAGAACTAATGTAATTTAAAAACATTGTTCACAATCAACCCAAAAGTCGGTTTCACTTAATTTTCTATTATGTTTAATAATTGAAAATCTTATTTAAATCTTAATTAAAAGATTTATTCTTTCCAAATTTATATTTACTATTTAATTCCAATTAAATATTAATTGGAAAACTTCATTAAATCTTATTTAAAAGATTTATTCTTTTCTAATAGGGGTTTAAGAACAATGTTATTAAAGACACAGTTCACGACAACCCAAAATCCAATTCTTTTTTTTTCATTCCAATTAAATATTAATTAATTGGATTTTTATTCTAGTCAATAACTAGTTCATTTCAATAAAGGTACATTTTTAATTAAATCTTTATTACATTGAAAATGTAATATTTTCATTTCAATCTTTATTACATTGAAAATGTAATATTTTAATTTTTAAATCCAAATTGAATATTCTATCTATTATCATATTAAAATAATATTGTTTCCAAAATGTTAATTTTGAAATTAGCTCTTTTAATATGCATTGTAAAATGGATAAAATAAATCGATAAACACGTTCGGGTTAAAATGGCGCTGCTATTTAAAACAGATTAAATAGCCCAATTCATTATCTTATTCATTTATATTTTATACTGGGTCAGACCTCCCACATTAAGCCTGTGACTTGTGGATGCTGGACATGCCGGTTGGTTCCGGGCAGACTTATCCCACAAGTTGGGCTTAACCTCGTGTCATGGCCCAATTCGTATTTGCGCACTTGGACCTCTCACATTAGGTTCAACATTTGTGGCTGCTGGATATGCCGGACGGGTCCGGGCAGACTTATACCACAAATGTAACCTAACCTCGTGTCCAAATACAATTATAATTAATAGTTATAATTAATTCACTAAAAATATTCTTTTAAAATATTCTTTTAAAATAAAGATATGATCTTTATATTTAATTGTTAAAAATACTTTGTTTCCCCAAATATCCTAGCTTACATTTCAATCTTTAATAAAAATTGAACTTTCTATACTATTATTATATTATAATAATAATCTTTTCAAAATGTTCAAATTTTGGAATCAAACTTTCTTATCTTAATATACTAACCGTAAAGATGTAATCTTTTTAATTGAATCCTTTTATTATAACTTTTAAACAATAAAGATATAATCTCTCTAATTCATACGTCAATTATTTCCATTAACTGAATATTAAATAGAAATATTTGTTTAATTCAAAATTGGAATGAGACCCAATCCATTACCATATAATTTTAATTATATGGATTTCAAACATCGCATTAATTCCATAATAATGATAAAACATTCAATAACAATCAAAGTGCATTTTAAACTAATTACAAAGGCGATGTGTAATCAGAATATCAACCCAAGACCCGTGTGGGGTTTCAACCAACACAAATTCGAATAATATATTATTAATTGTGCTTTTGGACGATGTATGAAAATTTATCATCCAATCAACATAAACAAGTCAAGAAACTTGTAAATGGCAGTGTAAACATGTTTTCAAATATCAAAAATGTCATAACAACACATTACATATTTCAAATTTCAAACAATTCACAATAGTCATCCAAATCAACATTTTATAACAAAAATGTTATTTATATTCTAATGTACATTTTATAACAAAAATGTATTTATAGTCTAATGTACATTTTTATAACAAAAATGTATTTATATTCTAATGAAACATTTCATAAAAAAATGACAATTGTATTTCTAATGTAACATTTTACATCAAAATGTTATTTTTTCTAGTGGAACCTTTTTATATGAAATCCTGCATTACAATAAAAATGTAAATTCTAATGTAATCATACATTTTAATCAACATTGAATCATTTTATGTGAAATCTCCTATTACATTAAAAATGTAATTTTAATTGTAAACATACATTTTATCATGTTGAATCTTTTAATATGATCCATTCATACATTAAAATATACTTTTTTTTGTCAAAACAATTTTATCCCAACTTAATTCTTTTATATGATTCATACTTACATAAAAATGTAATTTTTATGTTAACACGAATTTTATCCAAACTTGAATATTTTAATGACTCTATCTTACATTGAAAAAGAAAATGTATCTTTTTAATCATTCATCTACTATATTAACAATGTAAACCCTTTTTCATTCATTCTTGTATTACATGGGAAATGTAATCTTTTTACATCATATCAAAATGTAATTATTTTTATCTTGCATAAAGATGTAATCTTTTTGTATTACATAAAAAATGGAATTCTTTTTATATTACATAGAAAAATGTAATCTCTCCTATATTACACAAAAATGTTATCATTTCTATATTACATAGAAAAGGAATATAATTTAAAAATATAAATATAAATCATTCCATGTTATCGTTAACATATAAAGGCGATGAATTTATCAAGACAAACAAGATGACAATAAAAAGATATTCTTTTTATATAAAACAAAATGCCATTAAAAGATGTTCTTTTTATAAGGAAAACATGTTGACACCAAATATGTTCTTTTTTAATTTCAAAAATAATATTACATCAAAATTTGTTCTTTTTGCTTTCAAAAAGAATATTACATCAAAATGTTCTTTTTACTTTCAAAAAGAATATTAAATCCAAATTTGTTTTTACTTTCAAAAAGAATATTAAATCAAAATTTGTTCTTTTTACTGAAAAAGACAAATTCACTCCAAACCCAATTTTTATATGAAATCAACAAAATATTATTTTATTGGAAATCAAATCTTAATAAAAATCCATTTTCATGTGGTTCATGAAAATGAGATTTTTATTCTAATTCTTGATTTGATAAAATCCATGTTTCATGCAAAACATGAAAAATGTGATTTTATCTCAAATCTGATAAAAACCCGTATCCATGAACAACAATAAAATGTAATATTTTTTTTTATTATATTGTTAATCCTGATTCCAATGTTCATGCATAAATAAAGATTGAATCTTTAACGCAAAAAAATAAATCAACATTACAGATAGAAATAAAAATGAAATTTTTATCGCCTAAACATGATAAATATTATTAATCTCAAATAAAGATGAGATTTTTAATGCGTGAATAAACAAATAACATGAATCTCATAAAAAGATGAGATTTTTATCGCTAGCATAAATAAATAACATGAATCTCAAATAAAGTTGAGATTTTTATCGCTCGCATATATAACATATATAAATAACATGAATCTCAAATAAAGTTGAGATTTTTATCGCTCGCATATATAAATAACATAAATCTCAAATAAAGTTGAGATTTTTATCGCTCGCATATATAAATAACATGAATCTCAATCGTACAAACAAGAATTAAGTAACAAGGAAAAAAATAGTAATTAAATTTCTAATTATTAAATAATTCAGAATTCTCACCTGTCATGGATATGATAAAGACAAGGAACCAGCAAATTTCCAATTTGAAGATCCTCCTTTTCCTTTCTTTTGAGAAGGACGATGGTAGAAATTTTAAGAAAACATAAATTATTTTTGTTGTAGGGTTTTTCAAACAGGAAAAAGAAAACGAAAGAGATAAGGAAGGAGAAGAGGAGGAGAAGAGAAAGCGGCGACCATTGGTGAAGAGGGAGAAAGAAAATAGGGTTTGGTGTTAGAGTTATGAGAAAGTTAGAGATAATATATAGAGGTGAGGAGTTTTCTTTTATTTTATTTTTTGAGAAATGACTAAGGTTAAGGGAGAATGAGATATTATACAGTTGTGGGAATTTTAATTTAGGCCCTTGCGCTTTTTTTTTCATTCTTTTCTTGAAGGCATTGCTAGTATTTTATGAATTCTAACTTTTATTATTCTCCCTCTTATTCACCCAGATAAAAATAAATGGTACCACAACTAATTAATTCTGATTGTAGAATGATCAAACATATTTAATGTTGTCAATTAATTGAGAGGGAAAAAAGGAAACATTTTCGTATGAAAAGCCCAACGCATTTCATAAATGACATGTAGTTTCATCGCCATTAATTAACATAATATCTAATTGGCAATTCAAGCCACTTTTGAATGGAATTAATGGACTATTTACTTTTGGAGGTTTTATTTAGACTTAATTATAGCATAGCAAGAGATTAAACAATAAAAAGTAAAAATAGAATGAAATTATCAATTGATGCTAATTATAGCCAGTTTATAATAATAATAAATAGTGAGGGTTATTGTATTCTGATGACTAACAAAACCATTAATATAGTCGTGTTTAAATCTTGATAATTATCCTAGTTTTGTATACATCTATTATAACATAGCTATTTTTGAATCAATTAACACAACAATTGGAATTCACCATAATTCTTATTATATTGAATTAACTAATAATAATAATGAAGGGTAGCATTATTCAACACAAAGGAATTTTCCATTTTCAAAATTTGAGGAAATTTTATTTAAGTTATATACAATTAATGCGCTCTAATCGTTCCATGTTTCGATTTTTGAATTGAAAAAAAAATACCATTTATAAATATTTTAACATATTGATAAAAATTAAGAAGTTAGCTTTAAATTAAACAATTAAAATATTTGCAATAATACAAGACGTGCATAATAATACTACAAACGCTATTATAATTCAAATATTTATAACACAAAAACTTTTTATAGAAATATTGGATAAAAATTTGTTTGTAACATCAAGTTGTTCATTTTACTATTTTTCTAGTGATATGCATTATATATATGCCATTTGTATAATGCATTTACACTTCACATAATTGAAGGTATTTACATCTGATGCACAAAACATAACCATGAATAAAAGAGTAACGTCTAAAATATAAATATTAGGCACATTAAATTTTGAAAATTAATGCATAATTGATTGCCAATCTATGGAAATGAATTCTTATTAGCAAAAGCATTAAATACAATATTAAATAAATTCCTAGATGTTACATTCAAAGTAGAATTTTCTAACAAAAACTTCATGAAATAAATTTTTTAAATTTATCCCCAATTTCCGGGTTGTTACATGGATGTTGCATATGAATGAACGGTTGTGCACTCATATAGAAATAATATGTGTCAAATAGGAAAATTGCATACATGTTGGACTCATGGCACTAACATAATTCGCATTAAGGAGGTCAACTGAATCAATAGACCGCCTGATTTTTGCATTAGATAAGAGACATATACACACACTTTTGCATATGTTCATACAGCAGTAGAAGTTTCTAAGGACAATGGATGCTTATGGATGATGGTGGAGTAGATGGGTGATTGGATGGTAGGACACATTCTTCCTAACTTGAAGATTTCGGGGACGAAATCCTTTAAGGAGGGGAGAATGTAACATCCCGTATTTTCTATGAACATAAGAGTAACAAATCAGAGAATAATTAAATTGTAACAAAATAATTAAGGGAAATGGGTTACTCCATTGCGTTCGTCTCGAAATTCTGCTTGGAAACGAGTCCGAGTTTTCGAGAAACGGAGTCCGTATGAGGGAGATATGACCCTTCGAAGTTTCAAGAATTTTCAGAACAGAAAAACAGCTCGAATTCGAATTCGAAATTCAAATTCAAACCCCAGCGCAGACTGGGCATGAATTTTCCCGCCCAGGACCAGGTCGACCTGGGGGTCGACACTATGGTCGACCTCCCAGGGACCAGGTCGACCTGCCTCCCGAAACCCAGTTTTTGAACCTGATGCATTCTGATGTATTTAGACTCGTTTTGTGACCAGATTCGTGAGTTCTGACCTATTTAAACACCCCAAACCTAGCTTGCTCCCCACACAATCTCATTCTGCCTATACTCTGCCTCTATTCTAATTAAAAATAAAAATGGCGTCGCTACTCTGCTGAAAACAAAACTAGGATCTTCTTCCAATCTGAATAGAGTTAAAGGTGTTTGCGAACAAATTATACAATTGTAAACAACTGTAAAATCTGTTCGGTTTTCCTAAACAACAAGGATTGTTGTAGAGGGTGTCGAACTCTGGGACCAAAAATATTGTAATTAATAAATCCAATCAAGTTATTCCAGAATTTTGATTGATTGAAAACACAGAAAATAACAGCAATTAAATATAAAAGAGAGATTTATCTAATAAGAGAAAGCAATTAGGGGATAATGACATAGATTAGATTCACACTCATCAATCGCCAACAAATAAATATAGATCTAATTCATGTTTCTGTCACAAACACGAATCAATGATAGATAGATTCTTAGAAACAAATAAGTAAATAACGACAAGCATAGTCTATGCAGGAGCTGAGCTCTTAAACAACCATAGACTATCAGGACAGATTCACAAATTAATTTCTAAAAACCTTAAACTAGATCTAAATCGGATAATTGTTAGATCGAACACGAATATAACCTGAGAAGGAGCATAGCTCTTAAACGACACAGAATATGAAGGTTCAGATCTAACCCCTGAACAGATCTAGATCTACATATATAAAATCCTCATCTATTGGCTATGTGATTCATGTTGAATCATATCTATTAGCGTCATCACCCCCTAATCAAAGGGGATTAGCTAGACATAGCTAAAGAAGAAGAAAAACAGAAATTAAATAACATGAACATAAATAAAACTAAAACTAAATAGAACAGAGGAAGAAGAGTTTTATTCCAAGAGAAAGATTACAGAATAAAACTAAGTGTGTTTTACAATGAATGAGATAAAGTGTATTTATAGCTGATATGACAAAGGCTACTTGGAAAATTCCACAATGTGGGACTAAAGAATTAGCCCAAATAACACATAAGCTAGTGTGAACGGGGTTGTAGAGTAAGGGGCCTTGTAAGTGAGCCAGTGTGAACGCGTGCAGTGCATGAATGAGAAGCCTTGCAAAGGAGCTAATGTGAACGCTACATGAGTGAAATGGTCTGCAATTGAGCCAATGTGAACACAATATGAGTCTTTAGTGAGCCAAATCTACCCCACTGAACTCTATTTGCAACCGTTCTTCAAGCTTTAAACTCTTCAAGCTTTAGTAATTTTAACTTCACTCTTTTTCAGCAAATTCTTCATGCTTTATTCATCAAATGCTCTAAACCATGATTCTTGTCAACAATCTGAAAACACAGCTATAAATACACAATATCAATTATTTAAAAGATAAAATAAGATAAATATGCGGATAAAATATACACATTTACGTGTATATCAAATACCCCCACACTTATCTTTTTATTCGTCCTCGAATAAACTAAACTAAGATATGTCACACTTTCGTAGGAAACACGATTGCATTTAGCGTATGCAACAAGTCGATAAACCTCTGGGTGTCCCCAATAGGACGAGTGTTGTCTCGTGAGGGTTTTCAGCGGATACTACCCACAAAATCCAAAGCGTCTTATGTACGCGGATTAATCAAACAATATATTTAAGGTCTTTCACATTCCAAGGATTTCACCTAACTTCAATAGTAATGGTTTAGCCCCAAATTGTCCATCCTATAATTAGTGCAAAAATGAACAAAATTTTTCAAGCTGAATCGTAATTCCTTGATAATACTGTAATTGTCTTGAAGGTTAAGAGCATGGTGTCAACCAAATTTCTACACATCGACAATGTGCACCCAATCATTTCTTTATTCTTTTTTTTTCTTCTTTTTTTTTCTTTCTTTTTTTTAATAATTCTGCACCAATGTAACTGTAATGTATTGGATATGAGTTATGCATAGATGAAGGAATTTTTTTTTAAGTTCTAAAAATATTCTAGATAAGAGGGCAAGTGTATTAGTTGAATTTTAAGCTACAAAAGATAAAGTAATACTAAGGCACATATGGACATTTTGTTTCCTTTCATCTCCTCAACTACAATCCTTGCTTCTAAGTACGGTATGATGGATGTGGATGGAATGGAAATGGATGCTTCATTGTCAGGAATGATGAAGACTATTTTATTCAGAGAGACTCTCTCTTTATTTCATTTTTCTTCTTTTCTTTTCTTTTTCTCTTTTTCTTTTCTTTCGCATGATGAATGATGAATGGAGATGGAATGATGACGTACATGATTTCATTTGATTCCTCCTCTACTACCAACACTTCATGAAAGGAAAGTTTTGTGCCCTAGTTACTCCACTTCTATAACCTTAATTCAACACACAAGTCTGGATTGATGTTATTCAAAAAGCTGAAAGGAATGATAAGCAAAGTTTCGTAAGATAGATAACCCATATAAAATAAGATGTGGTATATGGTTATCCTACCTTAAAACAAGTACGGAGTGGGTAGTGTAATATTGGTATAAAAAGTGACGTTTTTGAACCTTTGAAAATAAATCAGTACAAGGTTTTTAAGTATACCAATATAAGAAAAACTTGTCGAAACATGGATGTAATTCGACTAAAACTTGGGTTTGAATAATGTGGGATATCGAAGAAGAATGCTACAATGAGTCATTTCTCCTTAATTGGGCCAAGTGGATTTTAGAACTTACGATTTTGAAAATTTGAGTGGAAAAGAAAATATTATGCATGAAAACGAACTCAGAAAATCCAACAAATGTAGGTGCAAAATCCTTTTATTTCATGATTTTTTTTTTGATTATTTTTACTTGCACATTCTAACATGTATAACAAAGGTTGACACACTTACTCCAGAACACGACTAACGTCTGCACAGTCTCAAGCTAGCATCTTAAAAAGACACATTACGATTCAATGAATAAATAATGTTCATTCCCATCACCCAACAATTCAACTTATCAAACAAGAACCAAGGTGTTATTTATGAATTTAAGTTAATCCTTGTTCAATGAATGACCTAGTTCATAAAATTTGATTGCTGATGTAATGTAAACTCCCCCCACACTTGAGTATGACTGTGTCCTCACAGTCGTTAATCAGACATATCTTAGTGAAAGGGAAATAAAATAAGAGGGTCAGCACGGCTTACCGGGTACACGTGCAGAAAATACGCAGTCATCGAATAGATGAACCGGTCCACAATGGACCAATGGATCAGCCTCATCAAGATTATGAGACACAGCTGAAGCACAGAAAACCAAATCATAAAGGATTTTATATTACATATCTGATTTGGAAAAACAAATCTTGTTTTTTCAGAAGTTTGAGTTGCTAATTTTAAAATTTTGAGCTTACAATTGATCCTAAAATCAAATTGAATTTCTGTAGCAGCTAAAGAGAGGTCATCGAGCTGGGGTTCAGTAAAAGTTTCAAAAACAAAATTTGATTTGTTCAGATGATGTATAAATTGAGAGACGTGTGCATCACTCTCACCCCCACACTTGTTTTGAGAAATATAGTTTAGTTTTGTTATTTGAAATGTTGTGGACTAAAGGTTCATTCATAAATCCAAAGTCAAAACCGAACAAATGAATTTTCAGTAAATTTCGAAATCGTGTTTTCTCAAAAACAGTGTTATTCCAGAAAGAGTTCATATAGTGCAGAAATTTATCATTGAAAAAAAAGTGATCAAAGTGAGGTTCAGTTGAAACGATCAGGTCACAAGGGGTTTCAACAGTTTCAGAAAACTCGTCATTGTGTTTAAGATCACTTTCAGCAGTTTCGTTGTTGTCACCCTCAAGAATTTCAAGATTTTCAAACGTTTCATTTTCCGTTTCAGACCCAACAACATTATCGTCTATCAGTTCAAGAAGTTTTCGCTCATCAAAGTCATCCTCATCTAAACAATTGTTACCAACTTCGTCATTTCTTTCAAGTTGACAATCGAAAGTTGCTAAGTTATCAAAATTTTCAGAATTTGAGAGAGGAAGATCGAATTGAAGGTTGATGTCTTCGTGTTCAAGAAACTTTAAATTCAAATCAATTATAGAAATTTCAACAACTTCATTAAGCTTTTCATCAATTTCAAAAGTTGTAAGTTGAAAATTTTCGATTGCAGTAAGAGTTGAATTTTTAGTAGAAGCATGAGTTTGAGTTTGAATTTCACTTTCACAGAAATCATTGTTTTGCACAAGAGATTTTTCAAAATTTTCATTTTCATCAGTAGTCATATCGTCAGAATCATCAATAATCGTCACGTAATGTTGTGACGAGGTTACTGGTTGATTAGTTGTTTCAAAAGAAACGTGGGCAAAAACTTGTTTGTTGCTAGATTGAGATTTATAGTTGTTGAACAAGTTTGTAACTTCAGTTTGAAGAAGAGAAATTTGATAAACAATCCGATAAGAAACTTGTTCGCTATTGTCCATTCTTTGAGCCAGTTCTTCGATGTAAGTCAAGCCAAGTTTCATGGAGTCCTCAAAGTCATCAACACCATTAATTCCCTCAAGTAATTGATTTTCTAGATTTTTCCAAAATTCAATCGTGTATTGAGACAGTTGTTCAATGATACGCATGTTTTCGATATTTTTATTTTCAGAATCTTGTTTTTTATCTAAAGTTTGCGCCCATTCCTTGATTTCCTCGCGACAAATCCAAATTTCATGCAATAATTTATCAATTTCACTCAGGCCCTCGTCAATAAAATCGGTAGACACATTAGACCTCAAAATGTTGTTTTTAAGATTCGTCGTTTCAATGTGTTCCTCACTGGTTGACCTTAAAAATTCATCCACCTCATCTCTTAGAAGTCGTCCATTATTTATTTTCCAAAACCAACATCGCCAAAATTTTATCTTGTTCGCAACACATTTTTCATATTCGATAACCATCGTATTATGAAAATCATTTTTGTGTTCAAAACTTTCGTTGAAACCCGTGTTGAAGTTGTTTTGAAATTCAGCATTTTGCTTATCCATTTGCGCTAATAGTCTCCTCATCTCAGATAAATTCTCCTCAAACGTAGAATGTCAGTCTTCATATTGTGGAGCAACAGTTTGTTGAGCGTTGTGGAAATTATTCGAAAAGTTTTCAGCTTGAAATTCATTTTGATTTGAATTGAAACCAAAATCATTTAAAGTTTGAAAAGAATTGCAATTTTGGTTATACATGGGGCAAGCGCGTATGTACTAAAAGAATTGCAATTTTGGTTTGAATTGAAATTCTCCTCATTTGCAAAAGTTGTGGCTCTAAGGAAGCTCCTAAAAAAAATATGTTAAAATTAACAACTTCGGATTATATGAATACAAGTCTGGGCCAGGTTCGGACAGGGGTTATCAGTGTGCCACGAATTACCGTAGAAACACGACTGAAGGTTTAAGAACCTGTTTGAGTTCTAGACTCTACCGTTCCTTAGACACCTCAGAGAGTATCAATCCTAATTGTCAATTTAACAAATATTTTGTCCTATGAGCTTTGGGGAATTCTCGATTCGATTTCAAAAATAAACTTTTCAGTTAATCCCACGTTCGTTTTAAAATTTTAAACCACACAACAAGCAGAATAATCAATCACAGAATAATAAATTGCAGCAGTAAAATTTTTACAAGCAAGCCGCTGCCCCTGCAGAAGATTTTTACAAGCACTGTCTATATATATATATATATATATATATATATATATATATATTTTTTGCAGCAGCAGTCCCTGTAAAGTTAGAAAATACTCACCTTGATCGGCGGTCCTTCCAGTGTAGTTGAGTCGCGTTAGCGCGTTCACACCCCACTTGGTGTGCAACCACTCCAATCAAATCTGTTTGCAAATCACTTGGCTGAACTCTTCACTTCTCGTTGTCCTTTGAATTGATTTCTTTGCTTGACTTTGATTCCTTGATTTGTTTGCTTGAGCCTTGAATTCTTTCTGCTTTGGCCTTTGTTTGAGTTCTCTCTCTCTCTTTTTTGACTTTTTTTTTGTTTTGAAAGGAAAACTAAAATGGCACTAAAACAAAAACAAAAGAAAACTAAGGATAATAAAAAAAATTAAACAAAGAGATGAAATCTCTTTCTTCCTTTTTTT
Organism: Allium sativum; assembly: GCA_030737875.1. Taxonomy (NCBI): domain Eukaryota; kingdom Viridiplantae; phylum Streptophyta; class Magnoliopsida; order Asparagales; family Amaryllidaceae; genus Allium; species Allium sativum. The sequence continues at coordinate 1,016,710,025 of CM060913.1, forward strand.
TTTAAGAAACACAAGAAAATATATAACAAACAAAGAAAACATTTTTTTTTTTTAAAAAAAAGGATTTGGGAAAAGAAAGCTAGAACCAACTTACAAAATTCAAAGAAGTGAAAAGGAATTTTTTTTTAAAAGGGAACAGGGAGAACTATAAACTATGAGAAGAAGAAAAAAACAAAGTAAGAGGATGGGGTATTGGTTTGAGAAGTGGTTGTGGTGACTATTATTTGTGATGAAGAGGTTGGAGAGGATGGGTATATGTAGAACAGAAGAAATAAAATTGGAAAGAATTGAAAAAGGATTTTTTTTTTGGGAAAAGGAATGTATTTATACAAGGAATATTGGAAAGTAGAGAAGTTTGGAAAGAAATTAAAGAAAAGAAAGGAAAGGAATTGTAATAAAAGCAATTTATTTTTCTTTTTTAGAGAATTGCTGAAAAATAGAAAGAGATTGTAGAAATTTGGAAAGAAATAATGGAGAAGAGGGGAAAGAAATTGGAAAAAGTTGGAACGAAATTAATGAAAGAAAGGGAAAGAAATAAATGAAGAAAGAATGGCAATGAATAGAAAAGAAAGTAGAAAAGGAAAGAGATCAAACTAAATTTGCAAGTTTTTTTTTTTAATTAGAATTGTTGTAAAAGTAGAGGTGTGGAAAGGTGGAAAGAAATTTGAAAGAAAAAGAAAAGAATTAAAAGAAAGGGATTGTTAAAAAAGTTGAATTTTTTTTATATGGAAATGTTGAAAGGAGGAAGCAAGATGCAAACAAAAGTGGAAAGAAATAAATAAAAAAATGCAATTTTTTTTTATTGTTGTCAAAATAGAAGAGAGAGAAGAGATTGTGTAGAAGAAAAATTGGAAAGAAGTAAATGAAAGATTAGGATAGAAATAGATGGAAAGAAATTGAATGGACATTAATTAGAAAAATTGGCAAAATTTTATTTTTTAGAAACTTGGAAAGAAATCAATTTGTGAAACAATTGCAAGGAGGAAGAGAAATAGAAGAGAAGGAAAGAAAATCACAAAAAGATTTGTTTTTTTTTAATTTATAAAAATTGTAAAAAGAAAAAAAAATTATGGAGAGATGTCAAGAAAGAAGGAAAGCAACAAAGAAAGGAAACAAAACAAAAGGCAAGAATTTTTTTCTCTTATTTGGTAGATATATGGTATCACAAATCAAATACCAAATCAACCAACAAGATTTTTTTTTCTATGCTAGAAAACAAAAGGGAACAAAATAAAATAAAAATATTTTTTTTGTGTTTTTTTTATATTAAGAAAAAGAAAATTATAACCCGAAGGATTTAAAAACAAAAATTATTTTGGTCCCTGGCAACGACGCCAAAATTTGTTTGCGAACAAATTATACAATTGTAAACAACTGTAAAATCCGTTCGGTTTTCCTAAACAACAAGGATTGTTGTAAAGGGTGTCGAACTCTAGGACCAAAAATATTTTAATTAATAAATCCAATCAAGTTATTCCATAATTTTGATTGATTGAAAACACAGAAAATAACAGCAATTAAATATAAAAGAGAGATTTATCTAATAAGAGAAAGCAATTAGGGGATAATGACATAGATTAGATTCACACTCATCAGTAGCCAACAAATAAATATAGATCTAATTCATGTTTCTGTCACAAACACGAATCAACGATAGATAGATTCTTAGAAACAAATAAGTAAATAACGACAAGCATAGTCTATGCAGGAGCTGAGCTCTTAAACAACCATAGACTATCAGGACAGATTCAAAAATTAATTTCTAAAAACCTTAAACTAGATCTAAATCTGATAATTGGTAGATCGAACATGAATATATCCTGAGAAGGAGCATAGCTCTTAAACGACACAGAATATGAAGGTTCAGATCTAACCCCTGAACAGATCTAGATCTACATATATAAAATCCTCATCTATTGGCTATGTGATTCATGTTGAATCATATCTATTAGCGTCATCACCCCCTAATCAAAGGGGATTAGCTAGACATAGCTAAAGAAGAAGAAAAACAGAAATTAAATAACATGAACATAAATAAAACTAAAACTAAATAGAACAGAGGAAGAAGAGTTTTATTCCAAGAGAAAGATTACAGAATAAAACTAAGTGTGTTTTACAATGAATGAGATAAAGTGTATTTATAGCTGATATGACAAAGGCTACTTGGCAAATTCCACAATGTGGGACTAAAGAATTAGCCCAAATAACACATAAGCTAGTGTGAACGGGGTTGTAGAGTAAGAGGCCTTGTAAGTGAGCCAGTGTGAACGCGTGCAGTGCATGAATGAGAAGCCTTGCAAAGGAGCTAATGTGAACGCTACATGAGTGAAATGGTCTGCAATTGAGCCAATGTGAACACAATATGAGTCTTTAGTGAGCCAAATCTACCCAACTGAACTCTATTTGCAACCGTTCTTCAAGCTTTAAACTCTTCAAGCTTTAGTAATTTTAACTTCACTCTTTTTCAGCAAATTCTTCATGCTTTATTCATCAAATGCTCTAAACCATGATTCTTGTCAACAATCTGAAAACACAGCTATAAATACACAATATCAATTATTTAAAAGATAAAATAAGATAAATATGCGGATAAAATATACACATTTACGTGTATATCAAAAGGGAACAACTATTTTCTAATCTAATCGATAGTCTACGCCAAAGGAACGCTATTCAGTGTCAGAACTCAGATACCAGAAATCAGGACTTTCCTTTTCGATAGTGAGTATAGTTATTTTCAGATATGAACTTTAATTTTGACCTTGACATGGTTATAAATCTGAATCTGAGGTTTTGTATATTCCTATCTGTCAGATCTGTTTTTCTGTGACTATTTTGTATCTCTTTCTTCTTTCTGTTCTATAGCCAGGCAACTACGAGCCTGTGCCGAATCTCATAAGAGATAAACGCATAAAAGCTTAATTTGGGAAGAATATTGAATAAGACATATTTGGGCATAATTGATTTGTAACTAATTTGAGGGCACAATGCATGTTGTAATTCTGGACATAAATTTGAGGCATATTACATAAGACGATCTATGACTTGGAAGGAGAGAATTATTGTGACTTAGAACATAAAGAACATAGGTTGTAACTTAGAACATAAGTCTAAGGCATATAATTAGGCATGTTGTATTTAAAACATAAGGTGTATTGAACATATGACATGAGATTTGGGGCGTAAAAATTTAACTATGAACATGTAACTGATTTGGATGCATAGTACAAGTTCTAAATCTGTACATACTATATATATTATAGTCTGTAATTTGAAAAAAAAAAATAGAATTACTTTGCATATGGCTTAGGTGTAAAAAAATCTAAGATTTGATGACTATTAAGTGTGAATACACCTAAATGGGGTTTTTGGATATGTGACATGCATTGTAACCAATGGCCATATTTTTGGCATAATTTATATGTGAATCACGATTTGGGTTTTTTGGAGAATATTCTGAACTATGTAAGTTTAACTAAAATTTGGGACATATGTTATATGGTGAATTATGACGATAATTTGGGCATGTAAGTTTAGGCTTACTTTATGATTAGGCAAGATATGTGAATAGGACTTTAAGAAATGTTTAAGTCTGCTAACACTGTTATCAGCTTAATATGTTAATCTTCTAAAATCTGTTATCTATTTAATCTGTTGAATTGCCTACACTGCTAAATATGTTGAATCGCCTAATCTGCTAATTATGTTAAACTGCCCAATCTGCTAAATCTATTGAGTTGCCTAATCTGTTAAATCTGTTGAACCGCCTGAGCTGCTAAATCTGTTAAATCAGTTGAAAAGATGAATAACTGTAATTTGTAGGCTCAATTTAAGATTGAGTAAAACATGTTAATTTGATTAATCTGTTGCGACTTGAAAAGAAGTCAAATCTATTAAATGAACATAAATAGTCTGATATTTTCTGTAATGGAATAAAGTGACTATGACACGAGGTTAGACTCCGTTTGCGGTGGAAGCTTGCCCGGACCCAACCGGCTTAACCAACAACCGCAAACTGTCAGTCTAATGTGGGAGGTCGTAGGCATAACTAAAATATGCTTAGACACGAGGTTAGGTCTGGCTTGTGGCAGAAGTCTGCCCGGAACCGCCCGGCACATCCAGCGGCCACAAGCTAGCGACCTAATGTGAGAGGTCTGTGCATTAATAATTAATTAATGCAAATCTAAGATAAATATGATGTCTAAAACGTGTTGGGTGGATAGGGTTAAACCAACTGGACTAATGAGTTTAATAAACCCGTTTCATGAATCTGTAGGCCTAATACAAAGTTAGACAAATCTGTAAGTCTATTAAAATTGTACATCTGATCCGTTAGTCTGAAAACCTGTTAACTTGATTTTCTGATCTGTGAACTAGTTGACCTAAACTCTGTATGTCTGAAAACTTGTAAACAAGTTAATCTGAAATCTGTTAGTCTGGGGACACAAGGTTAGGAGGGAAAATACTTGTGTCATATGTTGTTTGGGACCCATATTAGTCAGTAACCCTTTCTGGTATCAAAACTATGACCCAACAGTAGGTAGGGTCCGGGCACGCTTACTGAACTAATTAAAAGCGGTTCATTCTGATAATGGCGAGGGGTGTTGATGGTGCGTTCCAACCGGGTCATGTGCATGCATGGATCCCGGTCGGCCTCTGAGGATGTAAGACGCCGTGACATCTGTAAATAGGTCTGTGTCATTCAAAGGTTGCCACTTTAGGGAATGATACACCCTTTTGTGGGGCTGGCACAGGGTATTTATGTATTAGGGAGCCGATCGCGTGGGGTAGGATTTAGGGTACACTTAGTTCTGTCTGTTATGTGGGGTACCGTTTGTTTCTATTGGGTGGTAACACCTGTCTGCTTCTGCGTGGTATCGTCTGTTGGGGTGGTAAAGACCCATTTACTAGTGTACACCTAATTCTAACATTCTGTTTCCGTAAGGATTATTCTGTTTCTGTTCTTGTACCTTCTGTTGGGGTGGTAAAGGCCCATTATTCTGTTTCTGCTTAGACATTAGGGTAACACCTAATCCTGTTATACTAATATTAGTGCAGAGAAGTGAAAAGTAATAGCTTATATCATTCTGTTTCTTCTGTTTAACCTAAGTATATCTGCTACCCCTGTTACTGTTATCTCGCATCCAGTTTTATTTGCATACCATGGTTATTATTATCTGTTCATATGCTGAAAGTCACTGGACTCGCCAGACTTTATGTCTGACCTCGTTTGTTTTCGCCCCTTTTTCTTTCCGTTTTCCCCCAGGTTTCCAAGGAGGGAATACTTTAGCTTGATCCGGATTTCTTCTGCTTGAAGTGCTTGAGGTGCTTAAAGTATGGCTTAACCCCTTATAGCATCTTCTGTGGGGATTATGATTTAAAGTTTTGTACTCTGATGACTTTTGAACAAGACTGATATTTATGTACTTGAGTTTTTGGTAAAGATGTAACCATACTGATTTCTGTTTTTGTCCGCTGTAATAAAGTTATAATTTTTCAAGTACTGTTTATCTGTCTTCTAATATTCTGTTCTGTTTACTAAAACGCTCCACCAAAGTTAAGACATTCCCTTTTTGAGTGACCTTAACGGAGGTGGGGTGTTACACTCCCCCTCCCCAATTATTCGTAGACAGCCGAACACCGAAAAATAGTACTAGCCATGTCCAAACACACCAACTCCAACATTCAACCAAAACAAAAACCCTTCAATGGCTTACCAAGCTAAAGCATAGCATTGTTTCCCTCTAAACAAACTTGGTATGTAGAGGGCGAAAGTTGCAGGGCCAAAACTAGAGGAGGTTGGTTGAGTTGCAAAACCGTCCAAGGATCACAACGTGCACTGAGAACAAAAGGGGATTCCATGATAACGACAATACTTCCTCACCCATGCTAGTCAAAACACTCACTGCAACAGGCAAACGCTCTCAAATGACAATGAAAACTGAAAAGTACCAACGGTAGACCAAACCAAAACCCCTTCACGGGATCTAACAACGCAGACAATATAATTCACCAAGCAGAAGATAAACGATGCTCACTTGGTTACCTTGCGAGACAAATGAATGGACAAGACAAAGAAGGAGATTATGTGGGTGCAGCCGCGAGGACAATCCAACTAGGTACGTCAAGAAGATAGCAAGCTTCAGAAGGGTACACCACATAATAAGTAGGGAAAGGAAATCTGGTAGCCATTGAGGCTCATGGAGGAGAGTAAGTGTAGAATGAAAAGGAAACAGGCAGGATATGGTGTGGGAAGGGCGTTCAGATCCGACAAAGAGATATGTAAAGCTAGGGTTTGAAGATGACACTCCACAAGGATGAAAGCTGTTAGGAGAGGAAGGAGGAGGGATAAGGAGGATGGATCAGATGAAGTACGAAGTTTAACAGAGATTGGGAGAGGAGGTTGTTGTAGCGATAGAAACTGAAGAGAAAAAAGGGAGTCAAATTCCGAATCGTCGTTAATAGAGGCGGCTTCAAACTCTTATCATCTTAAAAAAATAAAAATGATCTAGAAAGTGCTTTTGTTCATGTATGAAATTCATTCCACAAATTTTCTTCAAAAAAATAGTATTTATTATTAATGTAATAATTTCTTCTAACAATAAATTTCATCAAGAAATTATATGTAGCATAAAATTGGAATATAAGCCTTTTACCTTTTATTGAAATTTCTCCTCTCATTGATTTTTCAAATCCTTTCCTATTATTGAATTCTATGTCCTTTGCTATAAGCAAATAATAAGCGTACTTATATGCTTTGAGGCTTTATTTTAGTTTTTAATGGCTTTAACTTTTCAGCTTTTTGCATATGAACTTCAGGTTCCTTACTTGAAAGAATTTGTTTACATCAGGAGTTTTCAATTTCACTTTCAGTCATAAGTCGGTATTGCTATTGAATTTAAACGCTACACCATTATAAATTATACCCATAATTAGTTTGGTATACATAAAAAATCATTTTTAATAGATATTCTATCTTCAGTCTTTCCAAAACAATTACATATGAAAAGTAATAGTATATCGGGAAAGATAAAATTAGATCCACCTCAATATCACCAATAATAATGAAAACAATACAGCATAATCAAAGCTCCATCAAACGGTATATGAAAACTCAAAATTAGATTCAGAAAGGATTAAAAGAACAAAATTAAACACATATTTGTGGTCAAAAAAATAATTAGATTTAAAAAAATTGATCCACTAGAATCTAATATAGATCTATAAAAAATATATAGAAAAATGAATCTAGAGGTTTGAGTGAAGAATTCTTAAGTAGAAAATAATTGCATAACAAATCCATAAATCTGTTAATCAAGGGTTCTTAAACAAAAAATAATTACAGAACCAATTTAGAAACTCATAAATCAAGAATCCTCAAATAAAAGTTACTTACATAACGAATCCATAAACGTAGATATAGAAGATTTCAAAAAAATCTCTAATAGAATCTCATGCTAATAACGTGTTATAAAATAAAATAGAACATACAATAAAAGAAGAGAAGTCATTAGATAGAATCTAAGAGATTAGAGAGAGAGAGAGATCTTTTATTTTTATTGATTTAGATCTATCATACAATGTAAACAACCTCTCTAATTTATAGAGTCTATATGACCTATAAATTATAGTAACTTTCACGCTTATTACTTCTACATATTACAACAATAGCTATTTGATTATGCAAAGTCACAAAGCTATTTTACTGTAAATTCTCGATTCTATATTTGTCATTTTTCAAATTAAAAGCTATGGAAAAATCAAATAAGTTAAATTCCTAGCTTAATTTTTTTTCAAAATATGTCAATAGAATCGAGTCAAAATATCAACGATTATATTTTTTTTAAAAAAATTCTAACTGATAGTTATCGTAAATGAACATATGGATTGAATTTGCTATTATTATTCCATTTAAAAGAAATTAAATCAAAGCATTAAATTAATTGTAACGACCCACTATTTAAATAATGGAATTTACCCAAAATAATAGATAGTTACTAGGTTAATAATAGAATCAATCACAGAACACAGATACAGAAATAAAAAACAATTTAGAATCTTGCATAGGAAACAAATAATATATAAGTAATTCATATGTTTACATTTTTCTTCCTTTGAAGTAAAACAATCGGAAATAACGTAAGTTAACAACTACATAGCTAAACTAAGATGATGATATAACTAAAATAGAATAGAGCTTTCTCAATGCCTTCGTCTCCAGAAAGCCCATAACGACCCAGAAATTTAGATGTTTTAAAAATTAGAGTTTTTAAGAATTTAGAATAACCGCGCACGGTATTGGATACATACAATCATTTTTACATACGATTTCAAAATGTATAACGATCAGATAAGTTATTCAAATTTGTTTTATCAACTTATCAGTTCAAACAATTTTGGTCAAATGAAAATTTGACACTATTCGTCGAAATTGTAAATTTGAGATAAGTATTTGAATACGACCTATTAAATAGTTAAGATAAGGTTAGTGAACTTTTAGAATTTATTTAAAAGTTAATTATATTAAAATTCGATATTTTAATATTATTTTAATAGCCTAGGAAATAGAATTTTTAAAGACTGAACGTATTTTAAATTTGTGTTCACACCTTGAACTTGCTATCTCCAAAGCGTGTTTCTTTTGAGGTGTCATGCAATGAAAGCCTCTTGATTTGCTTTCTCCCTTATGCTAGATGAATGACACCTATGTGATCCATGGCAACCAAAATTGCCTATTAATACCAAGTCTCACACCACTTTTCACTTTGCTTTTCCCTTTCCTTTCTTCCTCCAACCCGCCGGCCATGGCCCTCAACCACCACCACCAGCTCCTCCCCTCTCCCCCTCCTCCAAAGTGGACCCCCACCACCTCCATATCTCTAAAATACCCTAAAAACCCATTTTTACCCCTAAAGCCATATACTTTAGCCTCCGTCACCTCAAAATTCACCTCCACCCGCCACCACCTGGCCCCAGCCCCCACGGTAACGCCTTAGCCCCCTACAACCCTAAGGACCCCACCTCCTCGAACCTCGATCCCCGTTCGCCTCAAATCGCTTTCTGTTCGCTCCAAAAAACCAAAAATAGCTCCACTTTATTCGCTCGTATTTCCGAAACTCAAATAGCGTCGAACCTCAATCAAATTTTTTTTGGAAATATTTTGATGATACCGAAAGGCAGCCGAAATCATCCGAAATAGTTAAGACGCTCTTCGATTGATGTTAAGAGTTGTGGAAACCAATGGTGAGAACACTAACCTTTGTTTATAAAGATGTGGTAACTATTAACTCACACTTGTTGGCAAGTTTGGTTAGAAATAAATAATGACTTTTATGTAGTTAGAAATAGTTAATGATGTTTTTGTAGTGATAAATAGTTAAGTGATGGATTACTTGATGTTAAATAGTGAGAACAAATGAATTGAAAATAAGGGCTAGTTAATTATTTACTATTATTGTGAACTCGATTGAGTTATATATTGATGTTTGGTTAATACTATGGGTTAATTCTATGGTTTAATGATGTTAGACATGAAAAAGATTTGATTTTTAAGTGAAGTTGATGTAGAAACTTGAGGTATGACACTTAGAACCGATATAGTTGACATTGGAATTGAATTGAACCTTAAGTGGTCATTAGAAAGAAATTAACTAAGTATTGGTTATTGGATGTTAGTATGAACCCTTTTTGATATGATAGTGATAAATGCTTATGTTGATATGATTGTGTATATTGCGATAAGTATTGGTTATTCGGACCAAACTTTGATATGATTGTGTATATTGCGGTTAATCTGTTGATCGACAAAACAATATATGCGTTAATGGTTTAAGGAATATATGGTATATACCACGATAAGTTGGTTGGATGTTATATTGGTTGTTAACATGTGGTATATAGTTAATAAACTGTTTGAAATAGAATCCTCTTTGATTTTATTTATAATCAAAGTTTGGTCCGAATAGAACTCATCTCGCAGCGGCAGTTTGCAAACTTGACCCGTAACTTCAAACTAACGTACCGGAAGATCCAACCATTGGATCTTCCCGAAATGAAAAACGTTGGGTTCGAAATGAAAAGAGCTTTCAAATGATATGTAGAGTAGTGAAATCCAACAGTAGATCTTAAGATCAGTTCAAACCAAATTTGAATAAAAACATCTCCAATGTAGTTTAGGATCCGAAATGGGATCTGACTGAAATGACTTATTTTTAAATAAATAAAAATAAAGAAAAATTATGATAAATCATAATAAATGATTAAAAATAAATTTGGATTGAATATACTAAGTTTGGAAAATTAAAAGGCTATATTGGGAAAATGAGCCGTTTAAGCAATGTTATTTGTGACGCTTTGTTTTGCGATAGTAATAGAACTCATTTAAATTTTGGATCGATGGTTATGAAAGATGATTCATAAAGAATATGAAATGAAACGTTTAGTTTCAGATAGCAAAAAATATTTGAAAATAAATATTATGAAGATGACAAATGATTTATAAAGGTTGTTTTATAAACAAAGAGAATTTCGATGGCTTAGATCCCAATGTTTAAATGATTTAGAAAGAAACAATACTATGGTTTGAAAGTACTTGTGACTATTATTGCGAAATGATTTATCACTTCGGAAATCTTCATTTTATATAAAAAGGTCATTTCAACATTACAACCATTATAATTGCTTCATATGGATTTGTTTAGGCCGACCTCAAGTTCAATTCATGAAACATAATAGATATGTATTTGTAATTGTTGATGATTTTTATAAACATACTTGGACGACTTTTATGAAAAATAAAAGTGAAACTTTCGATTATTTTAAAACTTTTGTCAAAGAATTCAAAATTTAAAAGGATTAAATGTAGAAAATATAAGAAGTGATCATGGAGGAGAGTTCGAAAAAGGAATATTTGATAAACATTATGAAAAGAAAGGTATTTTCCATAATTTTTCATTTTCTAGAACTCCACAATAAAATGGAGTTGTAGAACAGAAAAACAGAACACTATAGGAATGTGCCAAAACTTTACTAAATGGAAGCACGTTATCTAAACATTTTTGGGCAAAAGCAGTTGCAACAGCCTGTTATGTTTAAATCGTGTGTCTATATGACCTCTTATGGAAAATACTCCTTACGAACTTTTTAATGGTACAAAATCAATTATTTCATATTTTAAAATCTTTGGTTCAAAATGTTTTGTTTTAAACACAAGAGATCGACTTGAAAATTCAATTCAAAAATTGATGAAGGAATATTTCTAGCATATTTGGATCGATGCAAAGCATATCATATTTTTAATAAAAAACAAACAAAATTGAAGAAACCCTTTACGTATCTTTTGACAGAAATTTTAATCAAGATTCATATAATAATACAAATGAATTTTTATATAGTAATTCTAGGTAAGACCAAAACTTTATCCATAATAATAACAATGAAAATATCATTAGTAATAACGTAGACAATGAAAATAATATTCAAGATGAAAATAATATTCAAGATGAAAACACTAGTCATAATACTGGAGAAGATGAAAACATTGTTCATAATACTAGAGAAGATGAAAACATTGTTCATAATAATAATGAATTAAGAACTCCACCCAAAATATTATGGGATCACCTAGTTTAGAATATTATTGGAGATATAACTTCAAATGTAAGAACTATAAATTAATTAAATCTAGTAAGTCACGTTGCTTTTCTTTCTAATATAGAACCCAAAAATGCAAAAGAAGCCTCTACTGGTGATAATTGGATTATAGCTATGCAAGAAGAGCTTAATCAATTTGAATGCAATAAAGTTTGTAAATTAGTTTCTAGACCAAGTGATCAAGTTGTCTTTTGTACGAAATGAGTTTATAAAAACAAAGTTGCCGAAGTATGAAATTCAACTAGAAATAAAGCAAGAGTATGGAAAACATCACCCAAGGCAAATTCCTTTAAAGAAGTCCGTTTTAGAGTAACTTTTCCCTTACCTTCAACCTTCGATGTGAATGAAATACCCACGAAGAATTGTTTATCATTAGTAGCAGCTTTGTAAATTGTAAACATCCACCTGTTCACACATATATGGCGAGTTGTCCCAGTGTCTACAAACCATTCCTTAATTCCATTTTGACATTACTTCGCACTGATCCATATTAGGGACACCATCAGAAACTTTAGCCATGTTTAATTCACATTTGTTTTGCTACGCATTTTCGACATTTTGCTGATTTGTATTCCTTCTTTTCATAGTTATGACATAAGCCCTGAAACTTCTTAGACTTTTTAGTAACATTTGACGTTTTCTTTTGTTGGGTTTATCTGTCTCGACATCATTAGCCTTTGCCATCAAGTTGTAGGAAGTCTTTTTATCTGATTTTCTATTGTCTTATTCCATCCTCAACCCGGTTATCATTTCTTCCATTGTCATCTTTTTGAGTTTGTGCTTTAGATAGTTTTTGAAATCCTTCCATGATGGAGAAAGTTTTTCAATTGCAGCAGCAACTTGGAAAGATTCGTTGAGTGTCATACCATCATTATATTTGTGGATGATGACTTGTAATTCTTGGATCTAACTGATCACAATCTTCCTATCTGTGCAGTTAATGCCCAGCTGTATTCCTTCCTAATATATCCTAAAATTTCAGCTATATTCCGCTATTTTCGCAATAGTTTTTATAGAAGTAATGAATTGAAAAATGATGTTTATACATTATAAAAATTATAAAAGTAGTTTTTTAATTGAAATTTTTGACTTTTACTTTTCAGAATAAAAAAAATACTATGATATTCTATTAGATTTAGTTAAGCTAAATAAAACTTTACATTTATTCACTTATAATTAGTACATGTTTTTATTTAAAATTAAGAATGTAATAATTACAATTAAATTGAATGTTAAATTTTCATTTATTTATATTTATATATATGCAAAAGCATTAAGTACGAGTTTTATATGCCATTTTAGAGTTGTCTGCTATATCCTGCAATTTTCTTACTTTATACCCGCTGCAACATTTTGCAACTTTGCAGCATTGAACCCGCTGAGTGCTTTATCGGCATAACTTCTAAGTAAGCATTTTGAAATCGGGGAATTTTTCTACTATTAACTTCTTTCTTACTTCATCTTCTATCTTGTACTTTTTATCCAAGCCCGTCCACAATTCTTTGGACGTCGATGCAGTAAATATACATTGTATAGACTATTGTCTAGTTCATTGTGGATATAATTTTTCACATAAAGTTAGAGATCTTCTGTACATTCAGGGCATCTGCTTTAGTGGCATCGGGTTACAGGTCTGCAATCTTTAGAGCATCTTCACTTAGGCACTTTGCAGGCGTTATTGTCATCAGAAAGAATATCATCTTTTGGCCATCTCTTAAAATCCACTTTGGTGAACTTCTCTGACCTTTCTCCATGATATAGCACCACCAATGGAATCATTGCTGTAGGCTAGGTCATAGTTTAGTTGATACTTTCTAAGACATTGTCGTCTACAATAGCAGCCAACAATAAATATTGTTTCAAGATTGTTAGAAAATATGAAATATACATCACAAACTGTCACAACTATGTTGTAGAAATTTTTTTGTGAATATTTTGCAAAACTGAACTTAATTATGTTATAGAAAAATTATTTGCAAAGATTTTGCAAAAACCGTTGTAAAAATGTTAGTGAACAAACAATTATAGCACCTTTCAGATTGAGTACCTTTTAGTATATCTGAGTCCCGAATAATTTTTTTTCTTGAAACAATATTGCTTTTTCTATGACATAAAAGGGTGATGAACAATTATTTCTCAAGAAAAAAACGTACCAGCTTTGCAAAATAACGTTGAAATTTTATAGAAGACGACTAACGAAGGAGAAGCAATAAAGAACAAAGTACAAGGAGGAAGGAGAACATAATTCAAAATTATTTAAATTGATGATTATGTTCTCATACATTCGGATTTTAAACGACTGTAATGCTTGAAAATATTGCAATCTTTTTACCAAGTGCCTCTAACCCACCCATTCAGTAGATGCGGATGCCGGTGTGGGTGCAGATACGAATTCAGGTACACATGCTTGCGAGGCCAACCGATAAGATTGGTTTGCTTTAATGTATCTCTTTGTCCCATGGAAACTATAATAGTGTCCTCATCTTGATATATAAACGTATTTATTATTAAATACTAAGATGTGTTACTATTCACGTTTCTAGGCATTTAGTATCGTTTATTTTCAATACATTCACATTTCTCTATCCAATACTCATTCATTTTCAACTGTTGCAACATTGTAATTGTGTGTAGAACACACGTATATCAATCTCATAGTATGGTAAAGCAAGTAAAAACAGGGAGCACACACAAAATATTTATAGTGGTTTGGCAAAATCGGTGTCCACGTCCACTTTATATCTATTGATTTTTTTAGGATTGGAAAGTACAATCGGCTTTTCTTAGTGGAAGAGAAGTAGAGATTATAATATTTTTGTAGTACTTTGAGTGCACAATTGGAAGCTTTCCAGTATACCGAGCATGGGTTGGAAGTGGATAATTCAACCTCTCCTTCCATTTTCGGTAATGGGGTATTTATAGTTGTAGAAGAATGATGAGTTTCGTGCTACGTGGATTTCCTTTTTTGGGGAGCTTGGACATGTGGAGCTCGATCCGGCTGAATAGTTGCGGCGATGGGACCCGGTTTACTGGTGAGTAGTAGTTCTCTCGAGAAATGTGGCTTGCGTGACACTTGAACTATGGTGTATCAAAAGCAGTGTTTTGGTCGGATGTGCTTGACCACTTTAATTGCCTTGAGAATCAGATTTCCTTGGATAAATCATTTGGATATTTCCAAGTAAATCAGATCGATCCAAATTTTAAGGAGAGGTCGACTCGATCGACTGAGAAAGCGATTATGCAGGGAAGAGATATGCTGCTGCTGGAAGGAATCTGGATCGGGCCGAGCCTTGTTTGGACTTTCTAGAGTTAAAGGGCTGTTCGTTGGGGTTGGTTGGTACTGTATAACAAGCCTTGTGCCATTGGGCTTCGATCTATGGAGCCGTGACAGCTTGTGCTAAAAAGTTAGTCAACACTTTGCCCTCCAGAATACATCTTTCTTAGTAAAGGGAGATATGTTCTGGATCTTCTAAAGAACGTTGCATCGGAGTTCAATGTGCATATTAGCTATGGTCAAGCTGAACCATATTAAGGCTAGAAAACTGACGATCCCAATGGTTGTATTAGGGCTAGAAAACGACGATCAGTGTAGATCGTATTAAGGCCAGAAAACCGACGATCACCGAAGATCGTGTTAAAGCCAGGTATATTACGGGATTAGTTGACAGACTTTGTCATAATGTCCAATGCCTGTAAAGGTAGTATGGGCCATTCTCGGTCTAGAGATGGCTGTGAGCTTGATCAGGAAATAGTGGTGAGTATTAACCATACTCGGCCTAAAGAGTTGGCGAGTATAAGTCATATTCGGCTTTGCTTAGTGAGATGGTATAGTCGGTTGTTTCAAGATTTCTAAGGTCGAATCTTAACCATGTTTTCGTAAGTAATCAATAGGTCTGTGCTTTTGAAAATGTATTCTGAAGTTTGGCGAGTGGCAGTTTTCACTCAGCTGAAAGAGGGTGTGAGTATTAGTTATACTCGGCTTACGGAAGTGGCGAGTATTGAGCATACTCGGCTTATGGAGTCTTGATCGTACTCGACTTATGGAGTCGATTGGATATGGTGGCGAGTATCAAGCATACTTAGCTTTTGGATGGTGGGTCTTACTCGGCTCGTGGAGTTGGCTTAGATATGGTGGTAGACATTGACCGCAGCTTAGAGGCGGTGGCTAGCACTGACCATATTTGGATCGGCGATCGTCAATCATGATCGGCTTAGGATCATTTCTAACATACTCTATGCTCGAGAAAGAAACTTTATTGATGCTATAGAGCTATTACCGAAAGATGGAACATAAATTCTAAGTGGGGAGATAACTGAATCCAAAGCATGTCTAGGAGCTAATTCTGTATGTGTGTACTTCAACATACCCACATTATTGAAAGAAAACACTAAAAATACATTTCTTACATCTTTAAGAAATGGAAAAAAATCTAACTCTTACTAATTGATGATGATGCCGCGATTGCTGGGCTCAGGGTCCTTTCCGTTTCTCAAAGCTTGAGGACCGACTTGAGGAGCTGGGGCAGAAGATTGTAGCGGCACGACCTGTGTAGGTTTCTTGACAAACTAGAGCAGTTCTCCACGCCTGACCCTATCCTCAACGAGATTTCGCAAGTACTTGCATTAACTGGTGTCGTGGCCTGCCATGCTGTGGCACATGTAGTGCTTTCCAGAGTTGAGTTCCTTTTGGGTCATCTCCCTTCGAGGAGGTTTTGGGAAGGTAAAGTTCCTCGCATGTCCAGGTAGATGTCGAGTAGGGAGAAGTTGAGCTCAGTGTATTGATCATACTTGTTCTCTCTCCAGGGTCGCACGTTGTGGTCGTTCTGTTCCGAGACTTTTCTTGAGACTTTCCCTTTGCTCTGGCCATTGGCGTTGGATGGACCTCCGTCCTTGGTGGCAAGCACCTCGAAGCTTTCCATCTCGATGCTAGTGTCCTCTTGTCGGAGGAATCGGTCTGCTTCGGCATAGAAGTCGTCGATGTCTTTGAGGGGATCCCTGGTTAAAGAGATTCTGAATTCTGATCGGTTCTGAACACCTGTAATGATAGCCATAAGCACCATCGACGGCTCGGGTCAATCGGCTGATCGTTCTAGGAAGAATCGGAGAGTCTCACCAGGTCTCTTTTTTATGGTGGTAAGGAACATGACGCTCTTTGATTAGGAGATGTGGACTCTAAGTTCCTCGATGAAGCGGGTTACCAACATATTTCAGTTGTTGATCGACTCAGTTGTTAGCTATCGGAACCACATTCCACCTATGTCGGTGAGGAAGAGAGGGAAGCACTTGGCCATGAAGTTGGTTGATGCAGAAAGCGCTTCCATGTGGCACATGTATCGCATGAGAAGAACGGTCGGGTCGGTTCGGCCATTGTAGGGCTCTATGGCCGGAAAGTTGAAGTATGGAGGATTTCAGAACACTACAAGAAAACACTGATTTAGCGTCAAAAATTTAGAAGCGGAAATTTCCGTCCCTAATTTGCAACGGATTTCCATGTGATCTGCAAGGGATAGATTTTTGTTTTTTCAACTCTTTTTTCTTTTATTTATTACCGTCGTCTTCTGTCATCCATTAGTAAGCCGTTGCAAATTGCGTCAAATCACCAACAAAAAATTTCTGCTGTTATTTTCCGCTGCAAATCCGGGCAGAATACCGACGAATATTTATAGAAACTATTTTGCGGCAGAAATCTGAAAGATTTGCAAGTGATTTTTTTTAAGGTATACAGAGGGCAATCCACATCCTCACACCACTGTTAATTTGAGCCATTGAGATCGAACTATCCAACTGTTGTAATTGGTCATCCGCATCAAATTGGAAAACCAGCAAATCTATTAAACATAGCTCTGAAACGTGTTGCTCCTTTTTTTCTCTTCACCCTTCTTCCTCACTTCCCACACTCACTTTCCCTTTTGGAAAACCAACCGATACCAAATCCTTAATCTACGTCCTTTAAGATCTTTCCTCCTATCAATGGCGCATAAATAACCGAGCTTCTCAAATCTGGAGCCGATAACGTCCAAACTAATCCCTCTACGTTCTCTTCTACTCTGATTTATCTCTTCAATATTTTTGCCTCAACAAATAACTGCTATTATTTCATTTGCCGTGCCTCCCTAAATAGTTCCTCTCTAATTTTCAATAAGGAATCTAATTTCACCGATGACCCACTGTAGGCAATGGTTGGCCAACGAAGCGAAGTTTATCTCTTAAATCCTACCGTCAATCATGGTGACGAGGTATTAATTTTTCTTAATTTTGTCTTACCACTCATTATTATTTATATCTTTGTTCGTACGATTGCAAGTACGACCACCGTTTGTTGATTTTGTGTTAAATGGATACCAATCAGAAAGGAAAAAAGGACCTGCTGGTGAATTGTAAACATTATTTTTGGTTTTAACATGTTACAGAGTATAAATGATGCAGTAACACCTTTACAAATAATAGGTGGATAGGCCCAGATTGTTCAGGTTTTATCTGCGGTATAATTATATCATATTGTAGGTCATCCAATATATTTTTGGAAGTTGATTTTCTTTGCTTATGTCCTCAGATAATGGTAAAATACCAAGAGAAAGTTACTGCAAAATCTGGTGAGTATTGGCAAGTTGCTACATTACTAGATCGTATTGCTAGTTTAGAATACTTCTTGAGCATATTCATATTTAATTTGTGCAACCAGTATATGTAGCTTGAGGACTATTCCATTCATTTGCCATTTAGTTTGAGTTAGATAATTAAACAGGTGACAGTCTTAGTTGTACTTTACCAGTTGAGTCAGCTCTAAGCATATTATATCTGACACTACAAACTTCAAACGTATGATTGATACAATTATTGGGTAATTTGTGCAGTTCATGCTTAACACACATTGTGAGTCATTTCTGTCATTGTCATTTGTTTTAAAATAGCTTTTTACACGTATTTAAGCTACTCATACATGATCATAAATCATTTGTGTCTTATTATAGAATTTCATGAATGAGAGCAACCTACAATTTGAAACACAATGGATGCTCCATTTGTGGGATTATCATTTTATTCTTTTGTAATAAGCTGGATATGTTAATGTTAAAGGTCCTAACTTAGTAAATTCTTACATGTTATTAGTTACTGCATGTGAATCTTTATTTCTTTCTTATGCACTCAAAATATCAATTTACAAATGCCTTATCTGAGTTGTCCCTCCTTTTTGATATCATGACCTTTTATTCGCATTATCTGGAATCTCAAAGAAAACACTTTTCATTTCTGAAAGCAGCTTTCCACACATCAATTAGTAAAAAAAAATCAATAATTTTATTCTTTCACGGGGTGTTGTGTGGTTACCTTTGACTTTATGATTTAACATGATTGTTAATCTTAAATTCACGACTGCTTAAGATGTGTTTTCAGAGTAATCTCGCCAAAGAGTCAAACGCCAAAGCAATTGCTGAGTATAATTCTTATTGCTTGAGCAATTCGCTAGATTCACTCGACAATTGAGTGAAGGGTGATTTACCAATAATAATGTAATTGATTTGTTTTAGCAATTAGTGGGTCCGTAGTTGTTTTGTGTGAATGTAAGTGGGGCCCATCAGCTTATTGTGGAGCAGTTTTCCAAGTATGTCAATTATTGTATTTATTTGATTGAAATGGCCCATTAAAAATGAACTAATAGTCAAAAATTTGGTTTATAGCCGACTTTGACTAATGGGTGCAATTAGGTGATTTTTCCGTCAAAATTGTCGAGTTATTTAAATCAATTATTACAAGCTTTCATATGTGACAACGTTGCTAACTTATTCTCCTAACTTATTATCAGGAACCATGTGTTATATGCTTAGGTCAATTTAGATGGACAATATCTTATTCCCTAGGAATGAAGGAGGTGCATTGCGGTGGTTACTTGGAAAAAATGTAACCAGCATAGTTCTTACAAATGTTGGCACTGAAGATGGATTTGTTGGAATTGCAGCATCATCTCTTGCCAGAATAATCCCGGTCAGTTTATAAGGAAAACTAATTTTGAATGCTTAATATTAACATCAAGTGTTTTTAAATAACATCATTGTTTCAAAAATAACAATAATAGTGATAATAATAAGAGGCATAATAATATGTCCGTCTGTCTTGGAATTGAATTCCAGACATGGTCTTTGGAAATATTATTTGTTTCTGGGTGTAAGTCTTGTTCACAATGAAAATCCTTCCAAACCCTTACATTTTGAAAATTTTCTACACTAGATTCCATTATACGCAAACAAAGCGTTTGTAGGATTGGAGGGCTGTGCACGCGCACACATGCACATGCAAATTTGTTTTCCATAGGCTTTTGTTTGATTTTCCTACGCTTGTATATTAAAAACTATCACATTTTTAATTCATAGTTTTATTAAAGGTACAAAATTGCATTTGTTAATTGATTATATTAATAGATAACGCGTTGATCATAGCTTTTTCTATTTAATATAATCATATTGTTCTTTTCTATTTATTTTCTAGATTGATCTAGCAAACATTGGTGGATAACTTCTCATCCAAGTAGATCCTTTTTAACGTTAGCTTTGTATGTATTACTTCGCTAGTTATTTGTAGCACTCTTTTTTTTGCTTGCATCACATTAATTTAGCTATTGTTATATAAATAAAAATAGCGATAAATCGTTATTAAATACTATTAACGACATGAAATGGTTTTAAACTATATATATGCGAGAATCGTTTGAAAAGACCGAGTTCAATCTCATTTCAAATGATTATACGACGATATAATCGAAAATATCAAAGGCGGCGATTGAAGACCGACGATCTTCACATCGAATGGATAACTACTGATGCCCGACATTGGTTAGCTACAAATAAAGGGTTAAAGTGGTAGTTGTCCAGACGTACTTGTTGATTGTCCAGATATGCGAGCACCTCTCTTCCGTATTGGACATACGGGACGAGGAATAAGGTGTCTCCGGTTTCGTTCAGACCAAAACGGACTTGTAAATGGATGTGTGTCCGACATTGAATTTCATTCCATGTAAATTAAATTGGTTTCTATTTAATATATATATCTGTGGTGGCGGAGAATTTATTCTCTTGCTTAACACCCTTCTTTGAGACGCATGATCTCAAAGGTTATATATTGGTAGTTATCGATCGCATGGCGTGAATTGTCAATGTGACATGCCAAGATGCAATTGATCGAGGTTTTTGTTGAAAAATAGAGCCTTGTGGATGATGATAAAAGCATAGCCTATTTCGGCATAGCTTTGTGTATTACGTTACCTCACGAGCCTCACACCCCGGTAGAGTCAGAAACGGGACAAGGGAACGCAGGGAGTGCACACGTTTCTTTCTAGCTAGATGTGGTATCAGAATTTTGCAAGCCCTGGCATTTTACTTATGTGGTTGATGGAATGAGGCGCCTCAGATTTGTTGGTCGATCGTGACCATTTTATAGGTCTAATAGGATCGGCAAGCGTGTGTTCAGGCATAACTAATCCACTAATGTTATTTGTGGACCGACCCTGCAGGATCCATGGGTTGCCCGTAGGTGTGATCTTGAGACATTGCTAGAGTGTCTCGAATCAGTTAGGAGATCGTCCCTATCCTTGACGCGTGATGGAACTCCAATCTCCAATATGACATTACGGTTTTGATTGTAAACCTATATATGGCGACATAGTATATGATAACTATGCCGTCTATGATTGATACATTTACTTTGAAGTATTTTAATAATGATTAGACAATAATAATAATATTAAACATTATTTCCCATGTATCAAGCATTTTTTATCATTATAAGATAAAAATCTATCCTCCGGTTTGCGTTGCATTGTGTGATGGGACTTGAGTCTTATAATGATTTCATTTTCTAAAAAGCATTGCGTTGTCTTTAAATAAAATTTATTAAACATATGCATTGGCAATCCAATAGAGTAAACCCGTTCCGCGTTAGCGGCGTGGTCCTGTGATTAGCCATATTATTAGTTAAGAAAGATTTCTCATACCAGTCCCATGATTGACTCGTAGTTTGTTTCACTTTGCAAACTCGGGTGCCCTCTTTCCACATGGGCAGCCAAATGACAGGTTTAGGTATGGACACATTCTGGACTGGAGCTTGCTTACGAAGAGGAAGAAGAACATTTCCCTTTTTACCTTTTTATTGTTTCTTGATACATTTAGACATTATTGATCATTGATGTATTTGGTGGAGATTGAGACTTATTTCTTTCCTTGTTGAGACTTCTATTTTGTTTAGTGCATCATGTAACTGCGAACTCTGATGTCTTTGATGTTATGTTGTGATGACATTTCCATTTCCGCTGCAATGATTTATGTGTTATGCTATTATCTGAGATCTGTTATTGTTGTAATTATGTTATACTCCTATGATTATCCTTACTTTCGTGCCACAGAAGTTTGGGGTTGTCACACCGGCGGAGGGAGGAGGCGGCGCAGGGGAGGTGTGGCTGCCACTTTTGCGGGAGGAGCCATTAAAAGAAAAAGAGGAAGAAAGAAGAGGAAGGGAGAAGTGAAGGAGAGAAATGGAGAAAGGGGTTTTAAGTAGGAATTTTATCGCCAACTCGATCCGATTGCCCCACTGCAAACAATATCCGTTTTCCATGAAATTTTGGCACATGATAATATACGGAATTACTAATCCAATGAATCAAGTTTCGTCGAATTCCGAGTTCGTTGACCTTACGTTTAATTTCTCAATTATGCTCAAATTAGTTTCAAAAATGCGATTTTGGCATACATTTTCTTCTTGTACGCCCACACGCTAACTCAAAAAATTATAAAATTTTAGATTCTACCATTATTTGATGATACGAATCCAAAAAAAAAGTGAAATCGAATTCTGAGATCATCTCAAAAGTTTGATTATTAACAAATACTGCTTGGAACGACCACCGCAAAATTTTAAATATTAATTAGCTAAGCCTCAGATGCTGTGCCGTTAAAGCGCTTAGCAGATCCAATGCGGTAGAGGTATAAAAAGATGCAGTGGGGATATACCGAGGAAATAGCAGGATATAGCAGATGAGCCTAAATAGCATATAAAACTCATATTTAATGCTTTTACAAATATAAAAATGATAAATAAACTGAAAATTAACATTTAACTTAATTATAATTAGTGCTTTCTTAACTTTAAAAAAAAAAGCATAATACAATATATGAAAATAATTGTAAACTAGTTTGATTGTATTTAATGGAATATTGTAGTGTTTTATATTCAAAAAAATATATGTTAAAAAATTATATCAAAAAGCTAATTTTATAAAATTTATAATGTATAAAATGTCATTTTAAAATTCATTTTTATAATAGAAGATATAGCGGAAATAGCGGAATATAGCCGAAATAATGGGATACATCAGGAATATCGGAATATAGCGGGAATTAAAACGGGGGTCCATTTGGCACATGTCTCTATTTTAGGTTTTAAATTAGGTTCAGGTCCGGTCCAACTTTTCATGTAAATTAGGTTCCTATTTTTTTAAAATTCATTAAAAAAATATAAAAAAATAATGTAAATTCAGTATTAAATAAAAAAACGTACACACCATAAAAATCACGTGTTAAAACAATCGAAAACCACGTCAAAACCCAAAAATACGAACGACGTGTGAAACACCAGGTTTTTGCATCAAAACATGCACCTATTCGTAAATAGTTGCATACATTCATACTTATATTTCAGTATTGCGCCAACCTGCAGTATAAATGCATACATGTATGTAGTTAAACAACAATATATGCATCGGTTGATGCATATATTCAAATTTGGCCTGTTTTTTCAAACATTCACGGTTTTCAGGCATTGTTGCATTCATTCATGCAATTATACAAAATACATGCATACATTCATGCGCATATTCAGAAGCCGTCGTCCCTTTTAAATTTGTTGCACACATACATGCATATATACAGAATAGTTGCATTCATGTATGCAACTATTCGTAACACCTGAATTTCAGTTCAACTTTGTATGCATACATGTATGCAACTATTACAAATATATGCATGCATGTATGCGTATATTGGTCTAGATTTTCAACAGAAAACATTATATCAATATATGCATGTAGAGCATTTCTTTTAAAGGACAAACTTAGAAAATTCTTTAGTCAAAAGTATGCTAAATTTGGTTTTTAGGCAAAAGTCCACATTTTAGTGCAAATGTGGAATTTAGGGGGCCCACTGTCATTTTCATTTTGCACTAAAATGCGGACTTTTGGCTAAAAAACTAACTTTCCATACTTTTGACTAAATTTGGCATTTTCCCTATTTTCCACATGCATGTATGTATACTACTATTGGCAATAGTTGCATAGAAGTATGCAACTTTTTTTTTTTGTGGACTCCCGTGGATGTTTCCTAAATTTAAAATTCCTTTTTGTTTACCTGAGACCGCCGTTTTTTTGGTCAAAAAAGGCAAAAGGTGGAAGTGGTTAGAAGAATAGGCGGAAGTGGCAAAAAGTTTGGGCTGCAGCATAAAAAAAGAGGGTGGGTTTACATATAAACTTTAAGAGGGATGTGGCGTCCATTTTAAAGTTAAATAGGGACTCTAACCTAACTTCCACTTAAAACGAAAAGGCTATTTCAGAGGCTATTTAGAAATAGCGTAGCGGTAGAAACCCGTTACACGATATAGTGGAGATATTGCGAGGTAACAGCGGAGCATAAACCGTACAGCTCAGATGTCAAAATGGAAATATTGCGAGGTAACAGCGGAGCATAAACTGTACAGCTCAGATGTTAAAAAAATAGCCATCTGTAGTCCATCACATACGGACATTTGCCGATATGTGTTTAATGCGTATGGGTTTCAAATGATATGTTATACCGCCATAAATTTTATATCCTACCCAATGTTTAGTCACCATCATATAAATAACAATACATGCAAACGTACATAGAAGGGAAAGTCTATCCCACCCAAGGAAAGAAATAATGTGCAGTCCCATGTATTAGCTCATGTAACCTATATATATTCCATCTGAAAACCCTAGGTTGCGTCAAATGTTTCACTTGCATGGTCAACGCATAAATTGGCCGCCACCATCAGAATGAACAGCTACTTGATTCTATTCTTCTTCCACAAATAACTTATAATTCGTCCAATAATTTCATGAACTCCAAACAACAATATGGCTCAGCACCTCGAGACCCTGAGACTGACCGATTATGATTGGAATTGGCTAACTCTGTTGATCTTAATCGTGGCTAGAATGGGCGGTTTTCGAAGTCGAATCAAGAGGGAATGGGTCAACCGAGTGGTGAGCAATTCTGGGTGGGGGTCAAGCATGAGGCGGCGCATCTAGTGGTGGGTTTGGATTGACGAACGACAAATGGAAGGTGGAGCGGCGAACGTGAGGACTGAGGAGGTAATGTGGTTTGGGAACCGTCAAAGGATCAGGGGAAGTTAGGAATAAAAATAAAGGGATGATGCTGGTTGGACCGAAGAATAATCGGTCTATTTGTGCGAATTTTACATATATAGTTTTGAAATATAATTTTTATTTAAAATAGCGTAGTTTTATAAAAAATAAAAATATACATTGTCATTAGAAATAAAAATATACATTGTTTTTAGAAATAAAAGTAACATTGGTTTAAAAATATACATTGTTTTTAGAAAAATATATCATTGTTTTAAAATAGAAAATTAGCATGGTTTTAAAATAGAATTGTAAATAAAAATGTAATTTTTATAATATAAACATCGTATTAAAAATGGGATTTTTAAAATATATTTAGCATTGTAACTTATAAATCTCTGATATTTGGTAAATGTGTAATATTTTTTCATACTCTTTATATTCTTGTATTCTGATGAAATTATTGTAATAAACAATGAAATGTTCTTCTGTTTGTGTTTAGATGTGCTTTGTTTTTAAAGCAATCCGTGCTTTTATTCACGGGGAAATTCGGGTCGAAGAAAAAATGGGTTCCACCCCCTACTTTTGAGACGCAATTTATGGTGTCCTACCCATTTATTTTACATTCGCACAAATTGACATAATTTTTTTCGGTTCATTTAGCATTTTTGAAAATAAAGTGGGGCAGTTTTTTTTGTGTACAGTAGCAAGCAAATGGAGTTCGGCTTGTTTTGCGGTGGACAATGTAAAATAAAATAAAATAAAACAAGGAAAGGAAAAGCTGGGCGTTGATTGTGTACAGAAGAGAACGAAGGTATCTGGAGACTGGAAACATATTGGCCGTTAAAACAAGTAATGAAATTAGTTTAAAATCTTAATTATAATTAAGGATTTGATAAACTAAATTAATAATATCATTTGTAAATGTTATAACAGCTGCGTGATGCGTAGTAATCTATTACCTAAAGGACTTTGCTAGAACGACCGGAAATAATTTTATACGGGTGACGTGGAAAGAAATCAAACGGTGGATATTAGATGATGGAAACTATAATTCAGGAGAAAAAATAGGGATGGTCCACTTTCTATTTCTACATCGGTGTTTTTCACCGCTTTTTTGGCCGGTTGAAATAGCATTTTCGTTACCTAAATTGTAAAACAGGTTCCTACTCCCCTTTACGTGGACATCCTCCAAAAGCTCTATTTCAAAATAGAGCACTTTCCGTGTAATGACTTTAGTTTAAAACTTTACCACTAACCATCCACAGAATACACGATCTCCTATCAAAACCGCTTATATTAGAACTACCTTCCTTCTGTCGTTGTCTTCTTCTAATCTTCTTCACTGCCAATTCCTCCATCGTTTTCCTCTTTCTCAACAACCAGAATTTCTAATTTTCTACCAATCCGTTGCATCCTGACCAATATCTACCAACTTCCCCTTCCAAATATCTAATTATCCCTAATTATCGATCGCATGTTAAACCAAATACACGAAAACTTTCACCCCAACGATCGATCCCTAAACACTATTTTGTAACTCAGTTATTCGGTTCCTCTTCTGCTCAGTGTTATATCCGATGGCTACCAAAATCAGATTCTGACTGCTGCCAAATTTGAATCATCGTAGGTAACAAAATTTCCTTTACATTTTCTTACTTGTTTGCTAGAGCGTTCATATATGTTCTGCAACCTTGGTATCTTGAATTCAACTCGGCCATGTCAAATTTATGTTTGTTCTTATCATCATTACATTAACTTTCCCAAATTAAGGGTGCGTTTGGTTTGTTATTTTCGGTTCGTTTTCGGTTTTCGATTTTGAAAAACAATGAAAACGTGTTTGCTTTATCATTTTCAAAAATTCATTTTGAAAAATGGATTATTTTTCAAAATGGGCTAAACAAAGAAAACTAAAAATAGTTTTTATTCATTTTCCGCATTTTCAAGCCCAACAGAAAATTCTGAAAACCCAAAAGCCCAAAAACAAGGCGAACACGTTAAAAACACCTGATCTATTTTCAGGCCGCACTATCTCTCTTCTCCGATTTTAGGCGATAATCACGAATTTAGGTAAAATCGCATTTTTTTCTGTTTCTCTCGTTCCTCCTTTAATTCAATTTCACTAGTTCATCAATTGTTTTTATTTGACAGTCTCTCCTTCTCTTCGGCAGGAGTTAGGGTTTTATCTTGTATTCAGCTACTTCGGTTTCAACCGCTACAAGGTAAAATCGTATCCTTTTTTGTTTTAATGGCTATGAATCCCTTTTGCAATGAAAACGTATTGATTTAGGGACCACTGCTCACTATTTTCTTCTCAACATTACATCATACTGTAACTTCTCTCAACCTGCAGTTGGATTTAACTGCTATGGATGTTTTATTTTTAATTGCGGTATGTTATCTATGTGGTTACTGCTAAGTTAACAACTACATAGTGCTTAGTTATGGGTGATTAATTTTTCAGTTTTTTTACATATTTAACAAGGATAATATTATTATATCTATGTATCTGTATATTACTTTTGAGTGATTTTCTGCTAATCAATTAGTGATCTGTATACAAATTGTAGAAAGATGGATTTTCTAAGGAAGAGCAAAAATATTCTATTTTGTATATGGATTTGATTATTAAATTCTTTAATACTATAAAATATTCTAAGGAAGAGCAACAATAGTAATTCTATTTTTTTGCTATGGTCCTCATTGTTCAGTCGAGTCTGTTCACATCTTAGTGCATTTACTTGTTGTACCTGCCTGGAACCCTGATATTGTATGCATGTACATCCTTGTTGCCAGTTGCATTTGAATTTGGCATGCACTTATACTTTTGGCCTGCTTGTAGTGCATTGACCTTGAATTTGCATGACTGTTATTTCACCTTGTTGTTAAATGAGTAGCTACTGCTGTATCGCCTTCTTTGACATGTTGATGTTTCCTTGCACATACACTTCATCCTTGCTCAATACATAAAATAGTGTACCATTCTTATGCGTGCCTTCACTATTTGTGAACCCTTATGTGTGCACTTATGAATCTGAATTAACAATAGGATGCTATAGCGCAGTAAACTATTTTTGTGTGCATCTCCAATACGTTATCCTTTTGCTTCTTTGTTTAAAATATTTTTGTGTGCATCTCCAATATTTTTGTGTACATCATGTCAGCAAAAGGATAATGTGTGCACTTTGCTTCTTTGTTCTGGTGATTTGTTTCTGTAAGTGAGATCATCTTCATTTTCAAAATAAATAATAAATAGATAAATGAAGAGGTTCAATCCATTTCTCTGTTGATTGACTGCAAACTATCCATTGGTTAAAATTGTACATTTCATTTCACATTTTTGTTTGCTGTTGTATTTTTTTCCAGTCCATTTCTCTGTTGTTCACGTCACTCACTTTCATTTCATCTAAGCTGCATTTCCAGTCCATTTCTCTGTTGTTCACGTCACTCACTTTCACTTTCAGTTTTTAACTCAAATGCAGGGGTAATGACCAAATTGCCATGAAGTTAAAAGAAGTTTTGATGGCATTTACCAACTTGTTTATATAGGATTCTATACCAACTCATTAGGTTTATATACAATACTTGAGAAAAGTCTTCAGAATTAAAATGAATTATTGGAGACTGTAGGATATGATAATAAATTTCAAAAATTGGCTTGCAAAGTGATACAAAACTGCACGCCATTCGTATTTGAATTTAAACTTAAGGCCCACCCAATTGCATATGAGATCTCTTTTCTTTTTTCCTCCGAAATAGAGCAATGTGTTTTTACATTATTGTTTCCATTGTCATCAAGAAAATAATTTCTGTATTTACTGGAGCAATTGCGTTGGTAATAAATTAAAGTTTGTAGGCCCTAAATTCTAAGGGTCAAGAAGATTTTTATGCCTTTACATTTGAGAAAATTTAAACCCTTATCAAGCAGGATGCAGCAAAGAACATGACATATGTCAGTTCTGTAATATTGAACGTTAAAAATATCAGTCATAAGAGTTAGTCAAATTAAAGTTAGCTAGCTATTTTGTGATGGTGATACTTTTTGAATATGATGAAATTTATCGAGACTTCGATGATTATTCAGTGAATGCGATATCTTCTTGTTACTATCGTACAATCAATGATGAGACTATAATTTAGTAGTGTTTAATAGTGAAGGAGCGAGGTGGAGAACAGAATGAATCCCTAATTGCAACAGACTATATATTTTTGTTCCTTTTTTGTACCAAAATCTTTACAGTGAATATCATTATTTCCGTAAATAATTTTGTCATGTTCAGAATTTGCAAAATATCTGCCGGAGTTTGTACCAAATCGTTTAGGTTGGTGAAACGGAAGTTTCAAAATGAATATTTTTCTATAAAGTCATTTCTTATCAAGACTTATGCTCAGAATTTCAAGTTTTCACTTGTAGTTTGTACATGGTAACCTTTTGTATTGGTTAGTAGGTGAAAAGTTGAAGAATAAAAGTCTGACATAATAAAATTACCTGCATATTTTACTGTTTTCTACTGTGGATTTCAGTTGTCATTTTAGAAACTATCGCAAGTGGTTTTTGTTAGGTAACAATGGTAAACAAAACAAAATTTTGCTCGGTAACACACTCAACTATAAAATTAACTTGGATGCTAAATATTGACTGTATATTTGTTGGATGGTCAACGGATATTTTGGGATAAACTATTTATGGCTGGCCAGACAACAAATATTGTAGGATTAATTGTTATATTATATAACAATCCTATGCAACTATTTGAAGTGTAATGCATTGAACAAAATCTGGTCATTTAGTGACTTCATATGAAAAAAATATGGTCATTTGCTTTGCATTTATTTTGGTTAACGAACATTTCTTATGGACATAAATACATTTGAATACATTTGTATTAATGTATTGGAATTTATAAGTTTTATAAATTTGCATACATTAATTTTATAACTCAACATGTATTAATATATTGAATGCATTAATACATTTTTATGGACAAATGCACTGCTGTTTTGTATTAATGTAATGATTTTTTAAATGTATTCAAAATAAATGCACAACAAAATAAATCCATATAAATTTTATAACTCCAATACAGCAAAATAAACGCACTGCTGTTTTGTTCAGTTGCTTCTGAAAGCAATTCCTACTTACTGCTTAAGTTTACACTTTTCTGTTGTCCCAATACGATTATACATATAAATTAATGTAATAATTGCCACTTAGCTCATACTTGTTCTATTATCTGTTTTTCTACAATTTAATGTTTAGTCAAATTTGTTCCACAAATCAAATATTTATTATTATTATTTAGTTCTTTTACATTGAAGCAACATTATGTTTAATGTTCGAAAGGTAACAGTGAGTACAGTAGAGAAATGAACACATTTCATTTTTCTTTTAACTAAGATTGAACAGAATGGATAAGAAAAAATTATCAATTTACTGTTTAGTCAAATTGAACAGAATAGATAACTAAAATATGAACAGAATTGAACACATTTCATTTTTCTTTTTAAAAATATATATACACACTCTAAAGTTGGAGCTTACTGAGTACTAGAAGTCTTCTTCCTTGACCTGGGAGTATGCATGTGAAGTTTTGTATTGGGTTTGTTAAGTTATCACTCATGAATGTGTGATCTGTCACAAATTTTGAGCTGGATTAGGTTGCCTGAATGAATTATACATGTGTATTTATATATTTTAGTTGAGGCTTTAGTTAGAAACTTGTTGCATGTATATGGTCTTGATTATGCAAATTTGGTTAGGCTCTAACTTAAGATTGTTTGTGGTCCTTTAGTTGAGTTTCTTTTCTTCCTGCAACTTGAATGTTGCAAGTCGGTGCTGGTGCATGTGCCTTATGACCATGCTGCACTGGTTTGTGCACTTGCATTGTATGCATCCAGGAGGTTGTGCCCGGTTTGTTTTGGGCTGCGAGCCATTCTTGTTTATGTTGTATGAGTGGACATTCAATGGCCTTGCTGTTGTTCATGTCTTTTGAATTTCCTGTGTCAACAATTTGTAAGGTCGGTTTACTTGTGTACTAGTTCCACTAGGAGGTTCATTTGAATTTGTATTGAAACTATCTAGTCCTAGATTGTTGTTATCATCTATCTGAAATGCTGCATTTCCTCACCTCTTGTAAATTAATTGTGTTGGCTAACCTTTCTTTTGCACTGTCTGAAATGATTTTCTTGAATGTTATTTAATTTAAATTATTGTCTGTTGCATGAAAGAATTTGGAGTATTGGTCTCTGTTTCTAAACCAATCCACTTTTGGTTTTTGCATATTTTCTGTATAACTGTCATTTTGAGTTTGCTACTAAAGCAGTCTGTCTGCAATAGATTTTTTTTAAGAAAACCCTGTCATTTTAAGTTTGTTATTAAAGCAGTTTATAGTTCAGGTACAATTTTATTTCTATTTCAATTTCGAAATTCATTCCATCTTTATTTCACTAACATATTTGAATAGTTAAGGTACTCTTATTTTTATTTACTTTTATTTTTGATTCAGTAGATGTCT
Organism: Allium sativum; assembly: GCA_030737875.1. Lineage (NCBI taxonomy): Eukaryota > Viridiplantae > Streptophyta > Magnoliopsida > Asparagales > Amaryllidaceae > Allium > Allium sativum. The sequence continues at coordinate 1,016,741,558 of CM060913.1, forward strand.
GACTTTTGTACTATCGATTGCAGATGTGACTTGGAAGACATCAAAAGCGCGTTGATTACAAAATTTGTGGCTGATATAAATATCATATTGTTATGAATGATGCTTGAGTTCTCTTTCAACTTTTTCTTTATCTAGCTTATCTCTTATATCATATATTTGAAACCGTATTATGAACTTTTTTATTGTAATTTTATTCATGACAATTTGACCTCATGTAGTTTAAAATATTGTATTCTCTTTAATGTTTAATCATCGTGTTTAGAATTCAGCTTATAATCTTTCATCTATTATCAATTTTTAAATAGCAGCTCGATATATTCACAGTTGTTTTTATTCAAATTCTTTATGTTTGAATTTTTCGTTTTGTTTTCTGATTGATTTACAACATGCAATATGTTCATGTAAATATGAAAAATGAATAGTATATATTATTAGGGCGACTATTTGAACATAAATTAGATACAATAAGTGACAAAAGTGATCTAGGTCGTTGAATCGTTTTGGCTTTATATGAAAGAGTTGAATTCATGGGGTGATCGAATGGTGAATATTTGTTGTATCATCAATTATATCTATATTTTGTGTCTAAATAAACTTTCCTATATTATATATTATGTATTATACTTTAAATGTAAAATTTATTTGAATTGCCAAAACGAAAACTCAAAATTTCAAAACTGTATTTCAAACCAAACACATTTTTTAATTTTTAGTTTTGAAAATTTGTTTTCGAAAAAAAGATACCCAAACACATTTTGAGAAATAGTGAAAATATTCAAAATGGAAAATTGAAAACAACCACGAAAATTCAAAATTGAAAACTCAAAACGTAAACCAAACGCACCCTAAGGTTTCCACCTTCAAATTTGTGATACAAATGCTTTTTATTGTATTTAAATAGTGTGTATGTCTAAACATGGCTTATATGTTGTTGACGAATTCCATACTGAGAATCAACACACAAAAAGGATTACATTAGTTAATAAAAAAATCCGCAAACCTAATTTTTGTCTACGGTGGCATTTCGGACAATGGAGAGTGCAACCAGCTTATTGATATTCAATTACACACTGGATTTCACGTTTCTTACCTACTACTTATTTTTTGGACTATGGTTTACATATTGCCTTCAGTTGGGGTTTTGTTCATAATAACAGGTGATAATATATCTACTAATTGATAGTTGTTCTTCTCACTGATTTCTTTAGATTACTGGTACTTTTATTTCAATTGATGGTTTACATTTTCTTACCAATGGTTCACTCATGTCATTTACATGGAATGCTGAAATACTGTAGAGTAACAAAGTTCACTTTTTTCCCATACAGGATTGACATGGATGGTAACTCTGCTTCACAGATCCACGTTTGATCGCAATAGAGAGTTTCATGTGGTCAATTTGTGAGTGCCATAATGCCTACTATGGTTTTTTTTATTCATATAATTACTAATCACTATCTCTTTTATTGCATAAACTGCTGTATGCTTTGCATTATTGTTATTTGAAGTTAATAGATGACATTTTATTTACATCTACTGTTAACCAACTACTTTGTTAATTGTTCTTTATCATAACTACGAACCGGGGTGATGAATGATTGCACTGCCACTTTGATTATCGATTACCGTTGGTAATTTCATTACTGTATTATATCGTTCACTCGACCATTTCTAGCTATGGAGTGCGAGAGTGTAGATCTGCCAAGCAGATTGTTCCAGACTTCTTTTAAGGTATTACCATTTTTAACCCCACATAATTCCATCATTATTATTCAACATATTTAATATAATCTTTTAAATGTTAAGACATATAGTGTGCAATATGTTATATTTGTTGGACTTTTTTGGTTTCGCTTAGTTGATTCAGCTTTAAATATCAGCTTAATTATATTACATCATAACTGTATAATTTAATTTTATGTGTTTACTATTTCACACTATATATAATCCATCAAAATGCTATTACGGATAGATAAGAACCAAAGTCAGCGTACTGTGAGCTATTACACTGACTTATGATTGCAGTTTTATCTCCTTTTTTTAAGGCTAATTTAAGAACATTAATTATGCATATGTTCTACAAGTATGTCTATTATGTCAAATAATATATTTTTCGGTTGAAAATGGGATCATGTACATGATCTTTTTGGTAACAACAGTAACATTTCAGTAAATTAATAGGTGTATATGAGCACTGCATGCATTTATGATGCTTATATGTTGTGATTCCCACTTACTGTATACATCAGTGATGGTCAATATTTTGCTTTTGTCCCCAGTAAATTAAAATGAGAGACATTTTTCCCCAGTTAATGAGCTAAATATATAATTTCAGTTTTGGCTAAACTAGGTAAATATGTTAACTGAATGATATAAACTTTCCAGATTTATCATTTTAAATATCATTTCAAAGTCTTCTTATGAATACATAAGACTCCTTGGACCACAGTGTTCCATGATGGAGAATCCTCATGTGATGAGGTTTTACGATTATAGTTTTATATCGATTTCTACCAATACAACATTTCTTGGTCTCTTCCGATTATTAGCTCTTGATGAGAACATAATGGTCTAATTACTTTCTATGCCAAAAAAATACTACACTGAAATTTGTCTTTCGGATTAGCTATATTTACGACTCTTTTTTATACATTTTCAGCTATATTTATATGCAGTAAATAACCATATTTTTGTCAACTACTAATTTATAATCAATACCTTATTATGTCTCATAGGGCAAGTAGGAAAAAAATTAAGATTTTAATTACGGTGGTATCCTTCTTAATTCAATGTCAGGAAACTTCATATATGCAAGATGAAAAAACATTATCTGATGAATTTTAGTGATAGATTTTAAGATGTATATTTTTTAATACTCTTTTATATTAATTAAATGACAATAAAATCTCTTAATTTTTTCATTGATGTTCTTGGAAAAACAGAGTATGTTTTAGTTACTTCTTATTGCATGAAAAACATACTTCTATGAAAATCATCTTCCTGATTTGACTGCATGCTGAACTCATTAGTTTAGCTTTTTCCTTAAACATTTACACAATAAATGTCTAAATTAATTAAAACACTAATTTACTTAACAATTTTCCATGACTTCACACAATAGGAAAAAACTCACTTCCTTTGTGTCTAACGTTATAAAATAAGTTATAAATGCTCAATATGCTTTGTTCGAATTTAATGTGCTACGCTGAGAACTTAAAACACAAATTTACATATTTCTTTTCATGTTATTGGGAAGATAGCTTATATAAATGAGGTTACCTGTGGTACAACTAACTATAATATTTGCATATGTACCATTTTTTAACGATGTGCTGCTAGATGCTTTCTACTCTCATTTATTGCTTACGATAAATCGGAACACATTCAATGACGCACAATAGTGTAGTTTTTGCAACCATTCAAGTTTGATAAAATACTGGTCGTTTAACCCATAAATTTATGTTACTTCCAAAATATGTTCGAACCTTTTTTTGTTAACCTGGGGAAGATTTTAAATTGGTTCCCCTGCTCAAAATATTCCTACTCAAATAATAATGTTTCACTTTTGTTTACCAAATATGGGATGTAATTTGTTAACAAGATTCACCAGCATTTGGATTAATAAGCTGCAACACATTTTATAACTTTACTATTCTACTTGTATTTTTTTTTATTTATTTTTTGAATAAAAAAACATTGAACCCTTTCTTACTGTCACTTTAGTGAATTTGAGAATACATGCTTAATTAGACCTGTAACACCCCGTATTTTCTGTGAACTTAAGAATTACAAATCTGAGTATAATTAAAAAATAAATTCAGAATCAAGGGAAACAGGCTGTGCCATTGCGTTCGTCTCGGAAAAATACGCGAAATAGAGTCCGAAATTTCGTAAATCGGAGTCCATATGACCAAGTTATGGCCTCCAAAAGTTCAGAAAAAAATTAAACAGCACAGACCAGGTCGACTGGGGGGTCGACCCTAGAGTCGACCTGCCCCCAGGGGGTCGACCTAGAGTCGACCCTAGAGTCGACCTACCCCCAGGGGGTCGACCCTAGAGTCGACCTGGGGGTCGACCTGCCTCCCGAATCTGCTTTTCTGCCTGGGCGCGTTCTGATGTATCTGGTCTCGTTTTCTGTCTAGATTCATCTGCCTAAACCTATTTAAACAGCCCCAAACCCAGCCTTCTCTGCACACAATTCTATTCTGCTTCTACTCTGCCTCTGTTCTAAATTAAAAATAAAAATGGCGTTGCTACTCTGCTGGAATCAAAACTAGAAGACAATCAACATCAACCTAAATTCAATTAGAGATTAGAGCTTCTGCAACGGTTCTACAACAACTAGAGTTCTTTCTTTAATCCAATTAAGGCAAGTGCAGTTACTTTCCGATATAAACGTTAATTTTGATTGTGACATGAACTCTAAATCTGAATCTGAGGTTATATCTGTTCTGTTCTGATCTGATCTGTTTTATTCTGTACCTCTTTCCTCTTTCTGTTCTATAGCCAGGCTACCACGAGCCTGAGCCAATCTCATAAGAGATCAACATACGTTAAAATGTTTGGGACAATCAAATGAATGTGCATAAATTGGGCATGACCGATATGTGATTGATTTGAGGAAAGAACATAGGTTGGACTTGGAACTTAGAACATAAATCTAAGGCATAATTGGACTGATCTGTGACTGATTTGAGTATATAAACTAGATCTAGATCTGTGCATATATGACTGTTTAGGATTATCATATGATAATACATAACTTGCAAATCTGGAATATTAAGATCTGAACTAAAACACATATCATATGTTAGATCTAGATCCTTAGGCATATTTTATAATGGATTATAACTTAGGTGTGAAGATCCATATTAAGATTCAATAACTATCAAGTGTGAATAACACCTAAGTAGGAGATTTTTGAATATATGACATGCATTGAAATAGATGGCTATAGTTGGTATGATTTATATGTGAATATTTTGTACTAGGCAAGTGGAACTAAATTGGGACATGTAAATTATGACCATAATCTATGACATGCAAATTCAATGCAAACGTAGGGTATATGATCCTAGTGTGAATCATGACCACTATTTAGGCATGCAAATTTAGGCCAAATTTATAATTAGGCAAGATATGTGAAACTTTAAGGAATGATGAAAATCAGTTATAATTGCCTAATTTGCTAGTTCTGCTATATTTGCCTAATCTGTTAGTTTTATTATATCGCCTAATCTGCTAGTTCTGTTATATTTCTTAATCTGCTAGTTCTGCTCTACTGCCTAGTTTACTAGATCTATTCATCTGCTAGATCTGTCATCCGCTAATCTGTTAAATTTTTTTTTAAATGCCTAACCTGTTATATGCCAAAATCTGCTAAGTTGCTAAATCTGTTAAATCCGTTAAGTCATATAATCTGGAAAATCTGTTATCTGCTAAAATCTGTTATCTGCTGTGTTGATATAATCATCCTGTTATTGATATAATCTGAATTGGCATATATATTGGGCATGCGCATAAACGTTAAATTATTAATTAATTGGCCGCAAAGATAAACGTGACTAACTCGAGTTTAGAATGAGTTTGCGGCGTAATTCTGCCCGGAACCGCCCGGCACATCCAGTGGCCGCAAACAATAGGTTCTAATGTGAGAAGTTAGTCATAACCTGCTTAAGACACGAGGTTAGGTCTGGCTTGTGGCAGAAGTCTGCCCGGAACATCCAGCGGCCACAAGCTAGCGACCTAATGTGAGAGGTCTGGGCATTAATAATTAATTAATGCAAATCTAAGATAAGAATGATGTCTAAAACGTATTGGGGGAAATAGGGTTAAACCAACTGGATTAATAGGTGTAGTAAACCCGTCCATGAATCTGTAGGCCCAATACAAAGTTAGACAAATCTGAAAAATCTGTACATCTGATCTGTTAGTCTGAAAACTTGTTAACTTAATCTGTGAACTAGTAAATCTGAATTCTGTATGTCTGAACTTGTAAACAAGTTAATCTGAGATCTGTTAGTCTGGGGACACAAGGTTAGGAGGGGAATTACTTGTGTCATTTGTTGTTTGGGACCCATATTAGTCAGTAACCCTTTCTGGTATCAAAACTTTGACCCAACAGTAGGTAGGGTCCGGGCACGCTTACTGAACTAATTATAAGTGGTTCATTCTGATAATGGTGAGGGGTGTTGATGGTGCGTTCCAACCGGGTGATGTGCGTGCATGGATCCCGGTCTGCCTCTGAGGATGTAAGACGCCGTGACATCTGTAAATAGGTCTGTGCCGATTGGTTGTCACTTTAGGGAGTGATACAGCCTACTGTGGGGCCGACACAGGATATTTATGTATTAGGGAGCCGATCGCTTGGGGTAGGGTTTTAGGGTACACTTAGTTCTGTCTGTTTCTGTTGGTACCGTCTGTTTCTGTTGGGTGGTAACACCTGTCTGTTTCTGCGTGGTACCGTCTTTTCGGGTGGTAAAGGCCCATTACTAGTGTACACCTAATTCTACATTCTGTTTCCGTAGGGATTAATCTGTTTCTGCTTCTGTCTGTTTCTGATCGGGTAGTAAAGGCCCATTATTAGTATTCTGTTTCTGTTAAATTATTCTGTACCCGTTCCTGTTTCAGTTTAGACATTAGGGCGACACCTAATTCTGTTATACTAGTACAGAGAAGTGTAAAGCAATAGTTTATGTCATTCTGTTCTTCTATTATATCTGCTACACCTGTTACAGTTATCCCTCATCCAGTTTTATGTTCATGTCATATTATTATTATTATCTGTTCATATGCTGAAAGTCACTGGACTTGCCAGACTTTTTGTCTGACCCTTGTTGTTTCGCCTCCTTTCTTCCGTTCCCCTCAGGTTATCCAAGGAGGGAATACTTTAGCTTGATCCGGATTTCTCTTTGCATGAAGTGCTTAAAGTATGGCTTGGCTCTGTATAGCTTTCGTTCTATGGGGATTATGATTTTATACCATGCATTTTGAAGGCTTTTGTACAGACTGATATTTTGTACTTGAATTCTGAGATTTGAAAGGATGTAACCATATTGATTTCTGTTTCCGCTGTAATAAAGTTAAAAATTTTCAAGTACTGTTTTATCTGTCTTGTAAGTTTTTGTTCTGTTTACTAAAATGCTCCACCAAAGTTAAGGCATTCCCTTTGTGAGTGACCTTAACGGAGGTGGGGTGTTACACTTGGTATCAGAGCTGAAGGTTACCAGATTTGATAAAATGTTTTTGAAAACTATGTTTTTAAAAGGAAGTATTTTCAAAAGTAAACTTATTTTGAAAAGAAAAACATAATCCCCAAGAGCCATATATCTTCCTTTCAGTCCTTTTTGTATTGAACCTTTCCTTTTTCGTTTCAGCATGTCTGATGCTTCTGAGATACCAGAGGGTGTTCATGTACCCGGTTGGTTTCGTCAATATCTTGAGGCTAGGACCGCCGCTGCAGGTCCAGCAAATGATCCCCCTACTCCACCCCCTCCTCGTGCAATTGCTTTCTCAAAGATCTGTAGAGATTTTAGGGCCATGGGTAGGAAGGATTTCAAAGGAACTGAATCATTTGTAGAAGCAAGGAATTGGCTCAAAGAAATTGAGGATCTATTCGTTATCTTCGAGGTGGACGATAGGCAGAAGGTACAGTTGGCGGTATGGCTGCTCAAAGACGAAGCTTCCTACTGGTGGGAAGTCACTAACGCCGAGAGGCTGGTTGAGACATGGATAGATTTCAGAACAAGGTTTGAGACAAAATTTCTCTCGCAAGCTGAACGGAGTTTACAACTGGAAAAGTTCTTATCTCTTAAGCAAGGAAGTATGACGGTCAAGGAATACGTCAACCAGTTCAACCAACTAGCTAGGTTCGGATTGGATTTAGTCAACACTCAGCATAAAAAGGCTCTCCGCTTTGTTAAAGGATTGAACGAGCCACTGCACAGCCTACCCATGACCCATGTACCCATGGGAGCGACTTACGAGAAATTGGTGGACATGGCACTACTGCACGAGGAAGACAAGGGCCCGAAAGAGACAAAGAAGGAAGAACCACAGAATAAGAAAGCGGGGCCCAAAAAGGAAACACAAAAGAAGGATGAAAAGACTGAAGATAAGAAGGGGAAAAAGTGCTTTACTTGTGGGAGCTCGACTCATCTGAACAAGGATTGCAGAAAAAGGAAAGGCACTTGCTTCAACTGTGGAGAGATGGGACACTTCACTAGGGACTGCCCGAAGAGACGAGGGCAAGGAGGGCAGGCAAACACTCTCGAGGCTAGTGGCTAGGATAGAAATAGGAAAATTTCTATAGTAGGTTTAATTTCTTTATCTGATTATGGAGTTAAGACTTTTTCTGATTCTGGTATTTTGATTTTGTAATCGATACTCTGCACTTTAATACTAGTATTATTTCTGAATTCCGCTGTAGACTCAGACCCATAAGGGTTATGGCTCATCTGTTTAGGATTGGGGTTTGAGGGATATCTGTGTTAAGCATCAAGTATGACGCATAATTCTAAGTTTTCGTGGGGTATGATTTTATCATGCTTAGCTTCCTAAGAATCATTAGGGAACCTGATCTGTATTAGTAGTCTGTAAATATTTGAATAATTCTGCTTTCCAGTTTTGACATTGGCTAAAGGAGGTGATCCTCTGGGTGTCAATCTGATGTTGATTTCGGTCTTCGGGGTTGATACTTAGGGGAATTATTTTCTCAACCAATGTCTAAGGGGAACCAAGCCTTTGACTTATCTGTACTCGCTTCCATCACTCGACTGTATCCTATCGATCGAGTGTTCAACTTATAGATAGGAATCCTAATGGGTGTAAACATGTGTTTGAGACATGTTATGTTTTATGGTTGCAAGTGGATGCAAGGCGTTGCTAGTGGTTGCTCGTGGACGCATATACACACACTAGGCACTAGATCGGCTCGAAAACACTCTCATACTGCATATGGATGTGTGAGCATTTTAAATTTTTATGGATGCAAAATGGTTGAATCAGCACATGGATGTTGCATATGAGTGGATGGTTGTGCACTCATATAGAAATGATATGTATCAAATAGGAAAATTGCATACATATTGGACTCATGGCACTGACATAATTCGCATTAAGGAGGTCAACTGAATCAGTAGACCGCCTGATCTTTGCATTAGATAAGGAACATATACACACACTTTTGCAAATGTTCATACAGCACTAGAAATTTCTAAGGACAATGGATGCTTGTGGATGATGACTGAGTAGATGAGTGATTGGAGGGTAGGACACATTCTTCTTAACTTGAAGATTTCGGGGACGAAATCCTTTAAGGAGGGGAGAATGTAACACCCCGTATTTTCTATGAACTTAAGAATTACAAATCTGAGTATAATTAAAATATAAAATCAGAATCAAGGGAAACGGGCTATGCCATTGCGTTCGTCTCGGAAAAATACGCGAAATAGAGTCCGAAATTTCGTAAATCGGAGTCCATATGACCAAGTTATGGCCTCCCAAAGTTCAAAAAAAAATTAAACAGCACAGACCAGGTCGACTGGGGGGTCGACCCTAGAGTCGACCTGCCCCCAGGGGGTCGACCTAGAGTCGACCCTAGAGTCAACCTGCCCCCAAGGGGTCGACCCTAGAGTCGACCTGGGGGTCGACCTGCCTCCCGAATCTGCTTTTCTGCCTGGGTGCGTTCTGATGTATCTGGTCTCGTTTTCTGTCTAAATTCGTCTGCCTAAACCTATTTAAACAGCCCCAAACCCAGCCTTCTCTGCACACAATTCTATTCTGCTTCTACTCTGCCTCTGTTCTAAATTAAAAAATAAAAATGGCATTGCTACTCTGCTGGAATCAAAACTAGAAGACAATCAACATCAACCTAAATTCAATTAGAGACTGGAGCTTCTGCAACGGTTCTACAACAACTAGAGTTCTTTCTTTAATCCAATTAAGGCAAGTGCAGTTACTTTCTGATATAAACGTTAATTTTGATTGTGACATGAACTCTAAATCTGAATCTGAGGTTATATCTGTTCTGTTCTGATCTGTTTTATTCTGTACCTCTTTCCTCTTTCTGTTCTATAGCCAGGCTACCACGAGCCTGAGCCAATCTCATAAGAGATCAACATACGTTAAAATGTTTGGGACAATCAAATGAATGTGCAAAAATTGGGCATGAAGGATATGTGATTGATTTGAGGAAAGAACATAGGTTGGACTTGGAACTTAGAACATAAATCTAAGGCAAAATTGGACTGATCTGTGACTGATTTGAGTACATAAACTAGATCTAGATCTGTGCATATATGACTGTTTGGGATTATCATATGATAATACATAACTTGCAAATATGGAATATTAAGATCTGAACTAAAACACATATCATATGTTAGATCTAGATCCTTGGGCATATTTTATAATGGATTATAACTTAGGTGTGAAGATCCATATTAAGATTTGATAACTATCAAGTGTGAATAACACCTAAGTAGGAGATTTTTGAATATATGACATGCATTGAAATAGATGGCTATAGTTGGTATGATTTATATGTGAATCTTTTGTACTAGGCAAGTGGAACTAAATTGGGACATGTAAATTATGACCATAATCTGTGACATGCAAATTCAATGCAAACGTAGGGTATATGATCCTAGTGTGAATCATGACCACTATTTAGGCATGCAAATTTAGGCCAAATTTATAATTAGGCAAGATATGTGAAACTTTAAGGAATGATGAAAATCAGTTATAATTGCCTAATTTGCTAGTTCTGCTATATTTGCCTAATCTGTTAGTTTTATTATATCGCCTAATCTGCTAGTTCTGTTATATTGCTTAATCTGCTAGTTCTGCTCTACTACCTAGTTTACTAGATCTATTCATCTGCTAGATCTGTCATCCGCTAATCTGTTAAATTTATTTGTTTAAATGCCTAACCTGTTATATGCCAAAATTTGCTAAGTTGCTAAATCTGTTAAATCCGTTAAGTCATATAATCTGGGAAATCTGTTATCTGCTAAAATCTGTTATCTGCTGTGTTGATATAATCATCCTGTTATTGATATAATCTGAATTGGCATATATATTGGGCGTGCACATAAACGGTAAATTATTAATTAATTGGCCGCAAAGATAAACGTGACTAACTCGAGGTTAGAATGAGTTTGCGGCGTAATTCTGCCCGGAACCGCCCGGCACATCCAGTTGCCGCAAACAATAGGTTCTAATGTGAGAAGTTAGTCATAACCTGCTTAAGACACGAGGTTAGGTCTGGCTTGTGGCAGAAGTCTGCCCGTAACCGCCCGGCCCATCCAGCGGCCACAAGCTAGCGACCTAATGTGAGAGGTCTGGGCATTAATAATTAATTAATGCAAATCTAAGATAAGAATGACGTCTAAAATGTATTGGGGGGAAATAGGGTTAAACCAACTGGATTAATAGGTGTAGTAAACCCGTCCATGAATCTGTAGGCCCAATACAAAGTTAGACAAATCTGAATAATCTGTACATCTGATCTGTTAGTCTGAAAACTTGTTAACTTAATCTGTGAACTAGTAAATCTGAATTCTGTATGTCTGAACTTGTAAACAAGTTAATCTGAGATCTGTTAGTCTGGGGACACAAGGTTAGGAGGGGAATTACTTGTGTCATCTGTTGTTTGGGACCCATATTAGTCAGTAACCCTTTCTGGTATCAAAACTTTGACCCAACAGTAGGTAGGGTCCGGGCACGCTTACTGAACTAATTATAAGTGGTTCATTCTGACAATGGCGAGGGGTGTTGATGGTGCGTTCCAACCGGGTCATGTGCGTGCATGGATCCCGGTCTGCCTCTGAGGATGTAAGACGCCGTGACATCTGTAAATAGGTCTGTGCCGATTGGTTGTCACTTTAGGGAGTGATACACCCTACTGTGGGGCCGACACAGGATATTTATGTATTAGGGAGCCGATCGCTTAGGGTAGGATTTTAGCGTACACTTAGTTCTGTCTGTTTCTGTTGGTACCGTCTGTTTCTGTTGGGTGGTAACACCTGTCTGTTTCTGCGTGGTACCGTCTGTTCGGGTGGTAAAGGCCCATTACTAGTATACACCTAATTCTACATTCTGTTTCCGTAGGGATTAATCTGTTTCTGGTTCTGTCTGTTTCTGATCGGGTAGTAAAGGCCCATTATTAGTATTCTGTTTCTGTTAAATTATTCTGTACCCGTTCCTGTTTTAGTTTAGACATTAGGGCGACACCTAATTCTGTTATACTAGTATTAGTGCAGAGAAGTGTAAAGCAATAGTTTATGTCATTCTGTTCTTCTATTATATCTGCTACACCTATTACAGTTATCCCTCATCCAGTTTTATGTTCATGTCATATTATTATTATTATCTGTTCATATGCTGAAAGTCACTGGACTTGCCAGACTTTTTGTCTGACCCTTGTTGTTTCGCCTCCTTTCTTCCGTTCCCCCCAGGTTATCCAAGGAGGGAATACTTTAGCTTGATCCGGATTTCTCTTTGCTTGAAGTGCTTAAAGTATGGCTTGGCTCTGTATAGCTTCCGTTCTATGGGGATTATGATTTTAAACCATGCATTTTGAAGGCTTTTGTACAAGACTGATATTTTGTACTTGAATTCTGAGATTTGAAAGGATGTAACCATATTGATTTCTGTTTCCGCTGTAATAAAGTTAAAATTTTTCAAGTACTGTTTTATCTGTCTTGTAAGTTTCTGTTCTGTTTACTAAAATGCTCCACCAAAGTTAAGGCATTCCCTTTGTGAGTGACCTTAACGGAGGTGGGGTGTTACAAGACCTTTTAAATCTTGGGAAAGATGCATCATTATGAAATACAAGATTAGTCTTTATCATTTTATTATTAATTTTCCAACAAGCTTTTCTTCGGCTTTTGCGTACGAGCTCAAATCTCTTGAAAAAAAATTGAAACATATGGGATGTGAATTCTAAGGTTAGCATAATAATACTGAGTTTGAGATTCAGATCTAATATTTATAACTATAAATGGTTTTTTGTTGAAATACATTGAAATAATAGCAAAATATATAAAATTTGGTATATGTGTATGTCTTATCAAAAGTTGAAACTATATATTCTTTCATTATATAGCGGTATCTATACAATGTATGTGTTTTCAAACCTTTTAAAAATTAGATTTATTTGTTTCATATGTAGATCTGATCGTTTGGCAAAAAAGTATTGAGGTCTTTCACATGTATAAATTAAATACACTTTTTGCTCATCATAAGCATATTTCTCCCAAAAATATCAACATTTAAAAAAAATCGTTTGAAACTTATATATTTCCGTTTTTGTTTCAGCAAATACTATATGGCCGTAAATCTTTTATTTACCCAATTATTCAATTTGACTCTTCTTCTGCACATACTAGATAATATGGCATTTATGGGGATATAAATATACGCTGAAATTGATTACTTGCATTTTATTCAAAATCAGGTCATACTGCATGACTAAATTACTGATATACACATTATTTGAATGCAGAACACATCACACCAATACACATCTTATAACCAAAGATATTGGGTGTCTTAGTTACATTGTTTAAAGCAAAATTACATTGGGTACTCAAATATTAGGTGCATTTTATGTACAATTTATTTGTTTAAAGCAATACACAATACACAATATTACTTGCATTTTACGTTTCATTTCATTGTTTAACGCAAAATTACATTGAGTGCTCAAATTTTAATTTGTTATTTCTTACCATCCTTAAAATCATGATATTGGGTATCTTAGTTATAGTAATCAATGCAAGCGAACTTATTTATGCTTCAATATGACAAAAAGAAGAATGGCAAACTAAAGATAGCATGTACATCAGATGGCTATTACAAAAAATGCACATTAAAATTAACAATGTTAGAATTATTTCCGTCAAATTATCTGTCATCCCTACAATAAGCAATTTAAGCTCAGACAAATGATTTTCAAGCATAGGATTAGGTATCTAAATGGCGGGTCGAATGAAGAAGGCTTGCATACTTGGTAAAGTTAGACAAATTGTTTATTTACTTGATAACGTTACTCAACCAAATTTATTTTGTCCAGTTTTTAACCAAATTTAGGTATGTTTGTTCTGTTTATTCTTCCTAACTGAAACAACTTATTAATAATATACGGGCTATTAAAATGTGTTCTTTGCAGAATCAGTTTTTCCTATGGGATCAGATAGAACAATTCTTTCAATCTATATGACTGGAAAATGGATTTTTAGAATTTTGGTTGTAACGACCCAGGCATTTTCGACTCCGAAAATCGACACAAAACCCAACGTCGACTGTTCAGACATCGAAAATACCGGACCACTAATAGAAAGAAGTTAGAGGATGAGATAGAAAAGATAGAACTAATAGAATAGGAGAAGAAGAAGAACACAGCTGAACATAATCAGAGTAAACATGAATCTCACAGCGGAACGAATAAAATATATTATATAACATAACTTTGAAATACAAAACTGTATTGTATGTACATACCATTATCAGAGTACAATACATCATATCACAGCGGAAATAGTCTCTAAATACTAACGGTGCAGCCTTCTGCTTTTAGCCCCTTCAAGCGTATCTGTAAAAGCCTGAAACACTTGACTACCCGTACAAATTTGGGCACCCAAGAGTTTAGGGAAAACAAACAAAATAAACTCTGGGTCAGTCATGGGACTGGTGTGAGTAAACTCCAACCATACGGTTTAACTTTGAAAATCCTTCCGAAACAAAAGGATAATAGTAAGACCAATCCACACATAAACATGGACGGCTTTTACCTTACTATAACCCAAAATATTTTTGATATCAAAATCCAGTGATATTATAATAATGTCTAATCAAGTAAATAACCAAATAGTAGAACGCCTGCATCTCACGCTCTACATATATAGTATAAAATCAAAAACCGCAGGGCGCTTATTGGAGATTGGATTCCAACTATGACAAGGTATGGGACCACCTTCCGATGATGTATCTCTAGAGGCGAATACACCTGGGTTCAACAAGAACGTCTTGCAACCCGGCCCACACATGACCGACCACTCATTTCGCTTGAGTGTATCGAATGTATATCACCAACGGTTGGACTCAAACCACCGTTCCCGAATGGGCAGAATCGATAGATTTAGAAACAAAAGGAATTTCTCTAGATAGGTGATTATACACCCTAATGGGAGCGACCCACATAGCCATGCTGCCTGCCCGATTTTTGTCATTTCCCGGTTGTGAAGCTTGAGGCTACGTTTACCTTTTAGAACATCTGGCCATCATACACTTTGAATGCCACATCGTCAAACCCGTCAAATCACTAGCTGATCTTCCCAAAATATCACGGGTATAAAAGCCAAGAGAAACGAATTTCTCCGCCACCAGACGTAATATCTTGAAAAGAACGTCTTAGGTGATCTTCTAAGAATACGCTGTCAGGCATTCATCCATACAAGTTGTCCTGGGTCTGGACAAACAGAAAGCACCATTCTGAATAGGACGACCCTTGCATTTCACTCCGTCTTCAATTTTCTTCAGCATAATTTGCAGCGCTTATGCCTATACGGAGTGGTTTCAGATAGTATATCCAACCGGTCTCCCCGTATAGACAACGATGGTCAAAACACTTCGATAGTCGGTTGTTTAACTATCGAAGTAAAAACAACATCCATTCAATGTACAACCAATATCACACAAACCACAGGCACTTTTTATTTAACATTCGTTCTTATATTTCTTTGGTCAAACGTCATTACTTATTTCTTTTGAATAAGTGAATTTCAAAACAAGCTGTTTTCCTTCCCTAGGAAGTGCTACTGTATATAAACATCACGCTTAAGTTTGGTTAACAGCGTTTCATTTATCGTTACAGTTCAAACTAGCTATACGCTGCTATATCCCTTTATAACTAATCTTGACATAACAGTCACGCTTAAGCCTAGTCAACAGCGTTACTTTACTGCTATAGCTCTGAGACTTGCAATATGCTACTATATTCCACTTTATAGTTAATCTCAACACCTCTTTCCGTTACAAATTCTTGACATCTCTTTTCATTACAAAAATCTTGATAGTCGGTGTTTTGAAAATAAACATCCATCAAACTATTTCACAATCTCGGCACTTTCTAATATTTCATTATTCATATTTTTCTAGATATTTCCAAAACTGTTTAACCTCATACTTCTTTGAAAAACCCATTTCCAAATATTATAGCACTTGTTCACCCACATTCTAGAAGATATACATTTATTTAATATCTGGAACATTTCCATCTTCCTTACCTTTCTTATTTTCTGTACTTTTAGAAAATACACATTATTAATGTTGGAAAAACATTTCAAAACTCCATTTCTAAACTTCTCGTTAATCAGATCAATTTAGTTTAACACAAATAAAAATATCTACTTACAAAATGTTTACTTTCTGACCACTATTCACTTTTACTAAAATATCATTTCGCAATAGCAATCTAGACTCGTTTTACTACCATTATTTCAAATACGATCATACTCCAAACATAGAATTATACTTTATTTCATAAGCATCTTTAAAATCGACTACTTGTTTTTGATATACTTAAAACAAGTCATTGCCTCCTTGTTTAATCAAGATTCAATTTCTGTTATTTAGAAATAATAAATAATCGATTCTTCCTATTTAAACTCGAATCAATTTATATCTAACTCACGGTATTAAAAAAAATACCAGTTTATCATAGAACTTCTATTATAATTTAAAATTTTGCTTCAATTATAAAGATATAATTTTTATAATTGAACTTCGTTGGTTTGCTTGACGGTCAACCAATTTCTTAACAAAACGATGTGTTTATGGTTGACTGTTGCCACTTTCTAAATCAATATCGTTTATTTACTAAATCAACATAACGTTGAACTTCCATTCAACACAGTTCAAACAGTGCATAAACAATACATATAATTATTGAAGAATCCGGTTGAATTCCTCCTACCGGTTTCCGCATCCACAAATGTTAGTCAAACAATTATCACTGATTCCATACTGATGGAATCAATATCCAACCGGTGATGGGTACATATGCAATGATATATGATATTTCAACCAATTTAACCATAATCTGCCTAAACAACCATCACACAGCATTCAACCATTATTTAAAATATAATTAAAATATTTTAAATAAAACAGAGTTAGTGAATTTACTCACCTTGGCGCGTTAACCGTTAGATAACGATTTGCGTCAGCCGATAAAATCAGGCGTTTAGTTCTGTCATAATCCATAACGAGCCGCAAACCGCTCCAACTAGCCTTGCTGCATAGCGTGCGTCCATACAGACTCAATGTAACCGACAGCATCCAATTTCTTCTATTTGAGCCGGTTCACGGATTTAAGCACCGTGCAACTTTCAAACAAACTTTTTGTTCCATCAGTCCATTTCCCAAAACTTCCCGCATGCCCATCTTCTTCAACAAAAGATCCACCCTTTTGTTACAAACAGAACCAATTCATTTTGCTGTGCCAAGAAGGATAAGCACCGACAACATCACATGAAAATCCTCTTCCGTTAATAATGGCCGAAGCCGAGACTTTACCTTACCTTCCCGAATTCTCTTCTCCCATAATTCAAAATGAACACACCATCATTCTTTTGCTGTTGACCTTAACACTGACATCCCCTCGTTTTTCCATCATTTGTTCCAGTATAGATCCCTGCGCTCCTCGTTCTTTTCATGCTACTCAACTCAAATCCTCCAAACATCTCTCCCTGCAGTACTGGATTGAACGTTGCGCCCCCCTGTTTATTTCTATTTTTATTTTTTCTTTGGGCCTTCACGTTAAGCCCACAACAAATCATCCCGTCCACCCTTCTTCAAACAGCTCTGCATCAGTTTGAGCATGCTGCTCATGTACGCATGTATACACAATGCCCCCAAACCCTTACACTTTAATTCAACTGTTGCTCTCTTCTTCTAGGATCAAAACTTCATCTTCTCCTTCCTCTTGCGTCACCAATATCATTCATGGCACCACACTCACTACTTCAGACTTTCACCATCTTTCCACATGTTATTCCTCTACACTACAACTCCACACAACAACAAATTTGAACACCCAGCACCATGCAAATGAAACTCGCACACTACTTCATACTAGAACTCACGCTTCAAACAAGTATCCGCATGTATCCTTATTAAATCCATCCACAAGCAAATCACCGAACTCCACCAACTCCACCGTATAAACCCACACGTGGCTCCAGTTTTCGAAAATAGTTCACAGAAGAAGGAAAAGGAAGACATTCTTGTGTGTTTCTGTTTTTGTCTCGTTTTCCCGTTTTAAGAAATGAAGATAAAACAAGCATATATATAGTGTTTGAGTGCCTTGGCCTCCACGTAAATAGGAACATAGAATAGGTTTTGTAGGCTCAGTGATCATGTGGGTGCATTTATTTCACTTTGTACGTGAACTTTGTTGGAAACTTCAAACTGATTATGTGTGAAAGGAAATGCTAGGAAACAACTTGATATTTTCTCTTGTCTGTAGGATTTGAAAATACATTGGGTCGGCTGTTTGATTATGAAAGCATAGGTGTCTGCGATAGGAGCTATTGGGGTAGCTGAAACATGAAAGAGGTAGGCATGTTCATGGTTTTAATCCTTTTCAGAAGCTTATTCGGTGAAGGTCGGAAACTGTCATTTCTTTAGAAGCATGGATTCAGAGTTAGGCATGTGCAAACATAGAGGAGAGGCCTGCGTGATAAATTTGTGGTGACGTTTACTGTACGATACTTGGCTACCATGTAAGGATAATATATATTTTACTTCCTAGCGTCCTAATATACAAGGGGATTCACTAACCGGTCTACTATCATACCACAAAAGAAAACATTGATTTAACAATTCAAGTGTGCACTATTTATACGTGTTAACCAAGGAACTGCAAAGTCAAATAGTGTGAGTATTTAATGTATATTTGAACTTGCGTGACTAAGCAGCATGGAGGCAAGGATGTAGTGTGTTTCCGGTGTAGGCATTTTGATTGGTTCGGTGTCCAATTTTAGTGTATTGCGGTACATAAGGTTTTCGTTCATGTTCGAACTGCTACGGACAGAAATAAGAGTACGGTCGTGTCCAGTGAGGTGGCACGATCTCAAAAATATAATAATATCGGTAGATTAACTCATATTTTGAAACTCCAAAATATCGATATAGGGTGCAAAATACTCTAAATAAAAAGTTGCGTATTTAATAAATTAAAAATTACAGAAAAATTCTAAAAATTAAATTATCACTGCGCCCCAAAAGAACCTTGTCTAAATTCGAAACCGATAAGAAGTTATTTCAAATAAACCGTTATGGTCGATATACGATTTCATAGCGACTTTCTGAATATTTGATTTTGACATATCTTGCAATCTATATGACGAAATTTCCATTTTCCGCTTTCGTGGGAAAGATACAGTTCAACATATTCCAACACATCTTGTTTCGAAGAAATCTGATTTAAAACGAGTTCTGTACACTCCGTTGAAGTTCAGAACGTTAAATTACGAACTGCAGCGTCGTTATAAGCTCGATTATATTGAATATATATTTTTATACGTTCAACTTCGTTTTAATTAATATTTAAATCTACTTATATTAAGAATTCAATATTTAAACTGATTTAAATATTCAAATATAAACCGATAAAAATGCGGGACATTACATTCCTTCCCCCTTAAAATAATTTCGTCCTCGAAATTGCTAAGATGGGGAAAATGCTACAATCTCTGTTGTAAACAGGTTAAAAATCTTTTTGGTTTACTTCATAATTTCAGTTTTCAACTGAACTGATCAAAATATTAATTCCCTTCTTTGTAACGAAAATTTTCAAAATTCTGAAAATTTTCTAACACTTTAATCTTCGGAGAATTTCGTCAGCCTCTCTGTTGCACGGTTCATTTGGTACTATTACCACACGCCACTCTGGGCCTTCTCGCTTTATCGGGCATCTAACTTTCTAGCTTCCATTTGCAATCCATTCAGCATACGAAATGCATCTTCAACTGATCTCCATTCAATTTATTCTCAATCAACAATTTTCTTACATCCCAGCTCAAATTTCTTTTTCAAATTCCAGTTTCAATTTCAAATTTCCAATTCTTACTCAATAATCAAATTCTATCTCCAAGTTCGGCTATATTCCAAATCTTAATTCACAACTCAACTACTTTGCCAAGTCAAATCCTTATTCTAGTACGTTTTCCACCTACTTGGCATCAATTCAACTCCAAATTTTATTTGACTTATTTAAATTCTCTGTTTATTTACTTCATATGTAAATTTTAAATTTCAGAATTTAAATTCCTGGGGTTTTCATTTCAAATGAGTTTGAAATCATATACACAGCAATTCAAAACATTTGAATTTCCAAACAACTTATTTCAAAACAAAACTTTGGTAGTAATCCGTCACTTAGAAACTCGAAAACGAATACTGATAATGCGGCCGTCATCATCAGAATTTATTTCCCAGTGATCAAAGTGAGTTCAATACTTTATCACTTTCAAAACTTATATTCAAATACTTTTATTTGAAATTACTTCAAAAATATCTTTTCGAAACTTGGATAATATTTCAAAATTTCCCCAGGATCTTAAAATTTCATATATTTAATTCAAATTTCATTTACAAACATATTCATGTTTCAAAATTTATATTCCAATTCTGGTTTAAATTTCAAATTCAGTATATCTGATTAATATATTATATTCATATAATATTCCGATTGGTTATTTATATAACCAACTCATTTATATATCTTTATCTGATCATAATAATGATCAATACATCTAATATACTATAATATCAAGATATATACTTCTCTTTATATCAAAATATATTTCGAGTAAAATTATTTCATTTACCCTCTTTCAAAACAATACTATGTCGAAATTCTCTATCCAAGCGTTTATAAATCCCTATCGACCTCGTCAGCTAAACGCGTCGATCTGGAATTTATATACCACTCATCAGAACAATCAACACAATATAAAACAGTTTTATATCAAATCTACAAATACGCGCTCATATATATACACTCAAACTCAATCTAGAGTATTACTAACTCCATCTCTATTGAGTCACACCACAGAGCCAAGGTAATCACTTAAACCTTCAGCTCTGATACCACTGTAACGACCCAGGCATTTTCGACTCCGAAAATCGACACAAAACCCAACGTCGACTGTTCAGACATCGAAAATACCGGACCACTAATAGAAAGAAGTTAGAGGATGAGATAGAAAAGATAGAACTAATAGAATAGGAGAAGAAGAAGAACACAGCTGAACATAATCAGAGTAAACATGAATCTCACAGCGGAACGAATAAAATATATTATATAACATAACTTTGAAATACAAAACTGTATTGTATGTACATACCATTATCAGAGTACAATACATCATATCACAGCGGAAATAGTCTCTAAATACTAACGGTGCAGCCTTCTGCTTTTAGCCCCTTCAAGCGTATCTGTAAAAGCCTGAAACACTTGACTACCCGTACAAATTTGGGCACCCAAGAGTTTAGGGAAAACAAACAAAATAAACTCTGGGTCAGTCATGGGACTGGTGTGAGTAAACTCCAACCATACGGTTTAACTTTGAAAATCCTTCCGAAACAAAAGGATAATAGTAAGACCAATCCACACATAAACATGGACGGCTTTTACCTTACTATAACCCAAAATATTTTTGATATCAAAATCCAGTGATATTATAATAATGTCTAATCAAGTAAATAACCAAATAGTAGAACGCCTGCATCTCACGCTCTACATATATAGTATAAAATCAAAAACCGCAGGGCGCTTATTGGAGATTGGATTCCAACTATGACAAGGTATGGGACCACCTTCCGATGATGTATCTCTAGAGGCGAATACACCTGGGTTCAACAAGAACGTCTTGCAACCCGGCCCACACATGACCGACCACTCATTTCGCTTGAGTGTATCGAATGTATATCACCAACGGTTGGACTCAAACCACCGTTCCCGAATGGGCAGAATCGATAGATTTAGAAACAAAAGGAATTTCTCTAGATAGGTGATTATACACCCTAATGGGAGCGACCCACATAGCCATGCTGCCTGCCCGATTTTTGTCATTTCCCGGTTGTGAAGCTTGAGGCTACGTTTACCTTTTAGAACATCTGGCCATCATACACTTTGAATGCCACATCGTCAAACCCGTCAAATCACTAGCTGATCTTCCCAAAATATCACGGGTATAAAAGCCAAGAGAAACGAATTTCTCCGCCACCAGACGTAATATCTTGAAAAGAACGTCTTAGGTGATCTTCTAAGAATACGCTGTCAGGCATTCATCCATACAAGTTGTCCTGGGTCTGGACAAACAGAAAGCACCATTCTGAATAGGACGACCCTTGCATTTCACTCCGTCTTCAATTTTCTTCAGCATAATTTGCAGCGCTTATGCCTATACGGAGTGGTTTCAGATAGTATATCCAACCGGTCTCCCCGTATAGACAACGATGGTCAAAACACTTCGATAGTCGGTTGTTTAACTATCGAAGTAAAAACAACATCCATTCAATGTACAACCAATATCACACAAACCACAGGCACTTTTTATTTAACATTCGTTCTTATATTTCTTTGGTCAAACGTCATTACTTATTTCTTTTGAATAAGTGAATTTCAAAACAAGCTGTTTTCCTTCCCTAGGAAGTGCTACTGTATATAAACATCACGCTTAAGTTTGGTTAACAGCGTTTCATTTATCGTTACAGTTCAAACTAGCTATACGCTGCTATATCCCTTTATAACTAATCTTGACATAACAGTCACGCTTAAGCCTAGTCAACAGCGTTACTTTACTGCTATAGCTCTGAGACTTGCAATATGCTACTATATTCCACTTTATAGTTAATCTCAACACCTCTTTCCGTTACAAATTCTTGACATCTCTTTTCATTACAAAAATCTTGATAGTCGGTGTTTTGAAAATAAACATCCATCAAACTATTTCACAATCTCGGCACTTTCTAATATTTCATTATTCATATTTTTCTAGATATTTCCAAAACTGTTTAACCTCATACTTCTTTGAAAAACCCATTTCCAAATATTATAGCACTTGTTCACCCACATTCTAGAAGATATACATTTATTTAATATCTGGAACATTTCCATCTTCCTTACCTTTCTTATTTTCTGTACTTTTAGAAAATACACATTATTAATGTTGGAAAAACATTTCAAAACTCCATTTCTAAACTTCTCGTTAATCAGATCAATTTAGTTTAACACAAATAAAAATATCTACTTACAAAATGTTTACTTTCTGACCACTATTCACTTTTACTAAAATATCATTTCGCAATAGGAATCTAGACTCGTTTTACTACCATTATTTCAAATACGATCATACTCCAAACATAGAATTATACTTTATTTCATAAGCATCTTTAAAATCGACTACTTGTTTTTGATATACTTAAAACAAGTCATTGCCTCCTTGTTTAATCAAGATTCAATTTCTGTTATTTAGAAATAATAAATAATCGATTCTTCCTATTTAAACTCGAATCAATTTATATCTAACTCACGGTATTAAAAAAAATACCAGTTTATCATAGAACTTCTATTATAATTTAAAATTTTGCTTCAATTATAAAGATATAATTTTTATAATTGAACTTCGTTGGTTTGCTTGACGGTCAACCAATTTCTTAACAAAACGATGTGTTTATGGTTGACTGTTGCCACTTTCTAAATCAATATCGTTTATTTACTAAATCAACATAACGTTGAACTTCCATTCAACACAGTTCAAACAGTGCATAAACAATACATATAATTATTGAAGAATCCGGTTGAATTCCTCCTACCGGTTTCCGCATCCACAAATGTTAGTCAAACAATTATCACTGATTCCATACTGATGGAATCAATATCCAACCGGTGATGGGTACATATGCAATGATATATGATATTTCAACCAATTTAACCATAATCTGCCTAAACAACCATCACACAGCATTCAACCATTATTTAAAATATAATTAAAATATTTTAAATAAAACAGAGTTAGTGAATTTACTCACCTTGGCGCGTTAACCGTTAGATAACGATTTGCGTCAGCCGATAAAATCAGGCGTTTAGTTCTGTCATAATCCATAACGAGCCGCAAACCGCTCCAACTAGCCTTGCTGCATAGCGTGCGTCCATACAGACTCAATGTAACCGACAGCATCCAATTTCTTCTATTTGAGCCGGTTCACGGATTTAAGCACCGTGCAACTTTCAAACAAACTTTTTGTTCCATCAGTCCATTTCCCAAAACTTCCCGCATGCCCATCTTCTTCAACAAAAGATCCACCCTTTTGTTACAAACAGAACCAATTCATTTTGCTGTGCCAAGAAGGATAAGCACCGACAACATCACATGAAAATCCTCTTCCGTTAATAATGGCCGAAGCCGAGACTTTACCTTACCTTCCCGAATTCTCTTCTCCCATAATTCAAAATGAACACACCATCATTCTTTTGCTGTTGACCTTAACACTGACATCCCCTCGTTTTTCCATCATTTGTTCCAGTATAGATCCCTGCGCTCCTCGTTCTTTTCATGCTACTCAACTCAAATCCTCCAAACATCTCTCCCTGCAGTACTGGATTGAACGTTGCGCCCCCCTGTTTATTTCTATTTTTATTTTTTCTTTGGGCCTTCACGTTAAGCCCACAACAAATCATCCCGTCCACCCTTCTTCAAACAGCTCTGCATCAGTTTGAGCATGCTGCTCATGTACGCATGTATACACAATGCCCCAAACCCTTACACTTTAATTCAACTGTTGCTCTCTTCTTCTAGGATCAAAACTTCATCTTCTCCTTCCTCTTGCGTCACCAATATCATTCATGGCACCACACTCACTACTTCAGACTTTCACCATCTTTCCACACGTTATTCCTCTACACTACAACTCCACACAACAACAAATTTGAACACCCAGCACCATGCAAATGAAACTCGCACACTACTTCATACTAGAACTCACGCTTCAAACAAGTATCCGCATGTATCCTTATTAAATCCATCCACAAGCAAATCACCGAACTCCACCAACTCCACCGTATAAACCCACACGTGGCTCCAGTTTTCGAAAATAGTTCACAGAAGAAGGAAAAGGAAGACATTCTTGTGTGTTTCTGTTTTTGTCTCGTTTTCCCGTTTTAAGAAATGAAGATAAAACAAGCATATATATAGTGTTTGAGTGCCTTGGCCTCCACGTAAATAGGAACATAGAATAGGTTTTGTAGGCTCAGTGATCATGTGGGTGCATTTATTTCACTTTGTACGTGAACTTTGTTGGAAACTTCAAACTGATTATGTGTGAAAGGAAATGCTAGGAAACAACTTGATATTTTCTCTTGTCTGTAGGATTTGAAAATACATTGGGTCGGCTGTTTGATTATGAAAGCATAGGTGTCTGCGATAGGAGCTATTGGGGTAGCTGAAACATGAAAGAGGTAGGCATGTTCATGGTTTTAATCCTTTTCAGAAGCTTATTCGGTGAAGGTCGGAAACTGTCATTTCTTTAGAAGCATGGATTCAGAGTTAGGCATGTGCAAACATAGAGGAGAGGCCTGCGTGATATATTTGTGGTGACGTTTACTGTACGATACTTGGCTACCATGTAAGGATAATATATATTTTACTTCCTAGCGTCCTAATATACAAGGGGATTCACTAACCGGTCTACTATCATACCACAAAAGAAAACATTGATTTAACAATTCAAGTGTGCACTATTTATACGTGTTAACCAAGGAACTGCAAAGTCAAATAGTGTGAGTATTTAATGTATATTTGAACTTGCGTGACTAAGCAGCATGGAGGCAAGGATGTAGTGTGTTTCCGGTGTAGGCATTTTGATTGGTTCGGTGTCCAATTTTAGTGTATTGCGGTACATAAGGTTTTCGTTCATGTTCGAACTGCTACGGACAGAAATAAGAGTACGGTCGTGTCCAGTGAGGTGGCACGATCTCAAAAATATAATAATATCGGTAGATTAACTCATATTTTGAAACTCCAAAATATCGATATAGGGTGCAAAATACTCTAAATAAAAAGTTGCGTATTTAATAAATTAAAAATTACAGAAAAATTCTAAAAATTAAATTATCACTGCGCCCCAAAAGAACCTTGTCTAAATTCGAAACCGATAAGAAGTTATTTCAAATAAACCGTTATGGTCGATATACGATTTCATAGCGACTTTCTGAATATTTGATTTTGACATATCTTGCAATCTATATGACGAAATTTCCATTTTCCGCTTTCGTGGGAAAGATACAGTTCAACAGATTCCAACACATCTTGTTTCGAAGAAATCTGATTTAAAACGAGTTCTGTACACTCCGTTGAAGTTCAGAACGTTAAATTACGAACTGCAGCGTCGTTATAAGCTCGATTATATTGAATATATATTTTTATACGTTCAACTTCGTTTTAATTAATATTTAAATCTACTTATATTAAGAATTCAATATTTAAACTGATTTAAATATTCAAATATAAACCGATAAAAATGCGGGACATTACATTGGTGATGGAAGTAGTTCTTCTACTCAGGTTCGTTTATTCATGCTTAAACTTATTTTCCTTATAGTTTATGTTTGATTAAACTAAAATAAGTTACTTTCAACTAATTAACTCAGTAAAATTATTACTATCATACTATTCCATTAGGCCTTATTCATTACTAATTCTGCTAATTGGTCAAAATTAACGGCTTTACTTTGTGAAATTACAAGTAATAATTTAGTTGGATGCCTAAAAAACTCACTCATCCAATAAATAGTTCTGGTAATATTATGGTTGTTACTTTCAGAGTCATAAAACATTGTTTTTCCTACAAATTTGATAATATATTTAAGTTATAATTTATTGCTATGCACATAGGTGCTAGCAAAGGTTTGGTGCAGTTGCAATGTGTATGAGAATGAACTATTTGGTAGTTTGATAGCAATGATAATCTATATATTCGAATCAACAATGTCAGAATCAATGATAATCTATTTATTGGAATTAACTATTATTGATACTTATTTTTTTCTGTGATATTTAACTATTAATAAACCAAACTTCAATTTTTGATTAGATGCACATACTGAGCATATACTTATTCCTATTTGTTTTCAATAGAGCATGAATACAATGAAAATTAGCTATATTTGAACATTACACCTGTAACTAAGATTAAGAAAATTTCAATTTGTCAAATTTGTTTACTAACTGCAAACTATAATTTAAAATTTAACGTGGTTATGTGATATTATGAATTAATTTTGCTGATTTTCTAAACCGTATTTACTGTCATTTAGCATGGTTACCTTACCCACTTACCGTACATACAATTGAATTTAAGCTATTTGTCATAAGATTTTTTTTTTTCCTTTTTTCCAAAAAAATGTTTTGACGCATGTAAGGCTGATAGCTAAATTCTATATACACATACACATGCCCGTTTACAATTTCAACACATACTGCTGGTCTTTGGTTATGGTTATGTGCATCTCACTTTACATTTGTTTTTGACGTTCCCTATACCACTACAAATTTCTACCTAAAACCTTATTCCTTTTTTTAATTCATGTTAGGATGTGGACAATGATCGAACTACTACAAGAACACGTGGAAATAAAACCGAGACAAGAAGCAAAAGAACTTGTTCACTCATGCAATCCTTACTTCACTTCTGCTGATCCACTATATTTTGTTTGGCAGTTATTATTTAATTACTTGACTTCTACTTTAACTTCATTTTTAATAGTTTTATATAACTTTATGGTTTGTTTTTTTTTCTTTTAATATTGTTCATGTATATCTCTTAGAATTCATTGTCTGAAATGGTATACTTATTATGCTTATATGTTCAGTTTCTACTAACAAGTTCTGTTTTCACTTGCTTGTTCTTCTCTTCTACCTTTATTTTCTGCGTATGTGTATTTATAATTAAATAGAATGAAAATATGTCAAACTGAATGGGTTGAAGATCCGTTGTCCGCTTTACAGTTGGATAAATTGTTGTGTTGTCTCAGAGCACCATTAAATGTTTTGCTTGGAACTTCACCTTGCCAGACTTACCTGTATTTCAAATATTCTAAGAATAAGCTCACATGTGATTGAGCGGAAGCTTCTCGGGTCTACATAATAACTAAAATGTTGCAAAAAAATGTTTAAGAATTGTAAAAAATATTAATAAAGCAAACAATAATGTTACTAATAAGTTGAGGCAATAGCAAATAAAATTGAAGCACTGCAATAGATGTTTGAAAATTCAAAACTTTTGGATCTAACAATGTTATGCAAGGTGATTTCTAATCATTAACACACATCTGCTAAAAATTGTAATCTAACAAGTAATTCAACATTATAATTGATGGATGAAAACACATATTTTTCCAGCGTAATGTATATTCCTTTACACATTTACGTTTACAAATTGCACTATGGTTATGGCTTAAAGAATTAATGTAGAAACATATTCTTTAATGACATACTAAATTGTGAAATTGACAGCTGAAAAACCAAAACTTACCAATATCATGTATAGTTATATAACAACAGACTACACAATAAGCATTCGCGATACGAATTAGAAAACACCCGTCAAACAAGATTTCTACATATATTGTAACAGTGCATGAGATTTTTGTTACTTCGTTAAGAAAGGCATTAAACTCTGCATTTTATGCCTATTACTACTTCTTTAAAAAGAACAAGTAGATCATCAAATACTACACAATACCCGTGTGCGAAGCACGGACCACTCACTAGTAGAAAATAAGAATAATCCAAGATAGGTGAGTGATACATAGTAATAGAATATACTACAACATGCATATGTATATTCCCTGGTCGTGCATACAAATATTTGTTACGCATGCAATATTTGTTACTTAAAATAAGTTAATTCAGTCGCAGTTAAAACTAGAACCAGATTAATTTCCACATTATTACAAAATATGTAATAATATGTAACAAAATATGTAATAATATACAAAATACGTATCATGCGATTAGAAACAACAAAATATTCTACACAAATTTCTGATCCTGCAACTGTCATCAATGGATTCGAAATTATCTAAATCATCACTGCTGGAAATCAGGAAACCTTCCACATGCATGATATATTGCAGCTGAAATAACTGTAAAAATTTAAGCTTATGCATTGCAAAACATAAAACTTGACACCTGCAACCAGTCGGATTATTCTAAAATGTTTAGTAGTACTTTCTTTCTGCATATACAACATTTTTTTTCATTATTTATCTTCATCTTTGAAACAACCAAGAAAAAGGAGCAGAGAATTTATATTAACATGCTAGTAGTACTTACTAGCATTTATTATCGGTTCAATTGTAAATACCTGCCCTGCTTTCAACATACCTACCTCTTTATTTTCCAAACAATGTTAAGGAAAGAACAAATCATGGTAAAGCAACGTGCTTGTTTAAATGGTCACTTCTAAACATGCAGCAATTCTTCACAAATCCATTGCTACATTTCAATAAAATAACCTAGAATTTATAAGATATTCCTACAAACAAGAATGAAAATTTGTCAAATGATGCAGATTTATAGCTAATATCGTAGGACTGAAAAAAGAATCATAAGATTTTAGAAGACAGCGTTGATATGTTGAAATACAAGAAATATGTTAACAGACATGATTTGCAATAACTTCAAGACTGATTAATTACATTCCCGAAAAAGAAGTAAATTTGCATTTGAGCAGGGACAATCTCATCTCTACAGAAATTAACATGAAGACATTGTGTATGCATATATATATATATATATATATATATATATATATATATATATATGAAAGCGTTCAATGGGATGCTGCACTGTTTGTGTGGTGGAAAACAGAAAGGCCAAAGGGATGCTGCACTGTTTGAGGTTCGAGGGCACCCCAAACAGTGCAGCACCCCAAAAGCCCCTCAACCACAACCAAATATTTCACTCTCTCTCCTTCCACTCATTCTCTCACTTCCCACTCACATTCTTTAATATAAACGAGTGGCTACGGTTCAGGTGCAAATGGAGGGCTGAAATTCAGGGGGGCTTCCTGATCCTATCCCATATATGTGTGTGTGTGTATATATATATATGTGTGTGTGTGTGTGTGTGTGAGTAGGGTTTCAGGGCACTCCTTTTTTCTAGCACCCCATTTACCCCTCAAAAAGGACTACACAATTATATTTAAATAAGTTAGCGAGGGGAGAGAGAGAGAGTTAGTGGGAGGAGATAGAAATAGAAATAAGTGGTGGAAGTCAAAGGACTATAGGGGTGCTGCACTTTTTGGGATGTCTTAATCCTCTCTATCTCTTTATATGTATATGTATATGTATATGTATATGTATATGTATATGTGTGTGTGTGTGAATTGATCAAACGAGAAGAAAAATTGATACCAAACAAGTTAAACAGTGAGTCTGACATAGGTTTTCTAAAGAAAATCAGTCGTCTTTCTTGCCACCGGTTAAAATAGGTGAGACCTGAAATCCACGGCTAAATTTTTGTTTAAACAGAAGCCATGCCTGAATTTTGACACAAATGGGAACCACGCCAATATTGCCGCTGGGGTGAATACAAATATTCCCATCAAATAATCATACACTCTTCCTAATGCTTTAGCTGACCCCCCTAATCCTAATGAATCCAGCACTGGCCTGCATGCTTGAGCGATCTGTAGTTTTTTTTTTATTTCATACACTAATTAATTATATATATTCAGTTTCTAACACAGTAAAGGTTGTGTCCGAATTTAGCCTAAAAAATTGTTTGAATCTTATTTGAACTTTTAATTTGTTTCCCAGAAATAAAAATAAACCAGTTCATTCCCATTTAAATATTAAGGTCGCTTCTATTCAAGAACAAAATGTTCAAAACCCATTTCAACTTTTAGTTGTTTTATTCTATTCTGAAACATTAACATTCATTTTCAAACTGAACTGCATTGAAAATGCCAACAGGATGGTTGTAAATAACAAGATAATTCTATAATGCAGAGGCATAGAAGTACCTGGAAGCCCACCGAGTTGGAATGAATGCAAGAAAACTGGCGAATATGTCACCAGTTGTGAGATTGAAAAGAAAAAAAAAAACAATGATAGTCCCAGTTGTTGCAATAAACAAGAATAGCTTGAGTAGCCTGTACATAAGCTAGAAATTGACACAGAACTTCTTCCTTCTAATTGATATCACCTAAATATACAATAGATAAACAAATAAATAATTTTGCATACAGCTCATATGACAATGCATGCATCTACGAGTAGTTTCCGGCAGTTCAAAGACTAAACTAAATAACAAAATCATCCTTTGTCGAACTCTTCAACTTCAACCATTGATAAAAATCTGCACACCAATGTTGTAGGTCTCATGTTCCATGGATTTAAGTTTATCCATGTAACTTTTCCCCAAGGCCCCATTAATGGCTGTCACACCATCTTTTTGGGATTTTGAACATCTCTTGGACATTTTCTGTAGACGCTTGAACATCAAAGCAACATTTTGGCGTTTCCTTGGACATTTGGACATCTTTTGGACACATTTGCATATTTTTGAACATTGAAGCTATTTTTTGGACATTATTGACCAATTCAACGCACTTTTGACTCAACGAAGAAGAAGGGCATTTTGATCAAAGTTTGAAATTAACAAGTTGTTTGTTGTTCGATTATACAACTTTATACACATAAATTGTCCGAATTTGTACAAATTTTGTAATCGACAATTATATGATGAATGACTACTATAGAGTGGACGTAGGTGTTAGTGCTGAACCACTATAAAAGTTGTGTCTCCTTTACATTTCTCGTTTGGATATTTGGATTGCAAGTGACAAATTTCCCGCGTCAACATCGAACTTAAATAACTTTTTTGTATGAACTCCATTCGGGGCATATTATATATGTCAATTAATCAAAAATCGCCACAAACGCAATGGTACCAGTCTCGAGGTCAAAATTTGACAATTCTAATAATATTTATTTTCTTTGTCCATAATTTAATTATATTAATTATTTATGCTAAAAAATGCAGGGTGTTACAAATGTGATTTATATCCATTGCTTAGAAGTAGGTAGCAAAATTTTGGAATTCAACTCGCTTCGTGTCGATTCCGTATGATTTAAAATGTTCGCAACCAGGTTGAAAACAATATACAATTCATCCTGCGGTGCAACTTAGGGGGCAAATTTAAAAACTATAATATATTGTTTGCGGACTTGAATTGTTTTAATATTATTATTATAAAGCATCCAGGAAAATAATAGTAGCTAACGCCTTATTTTCTAACTTCGATAATAAATCATAATTAAACAAAAGAAACAAGATAGAACGAAAATATTATATATACCTACGATCACCATAGTAACAATCTAATAACAAGCCAATCAAAATTTTCTATCCATCTTCTAAACACTGGACAACAAATAAAGTTGCACTAAGAACATTAGGAATCAAATAAACTATGACCGTCGAAAAATATGTTGGTGATCCACCTTGTATTTTTCTAAGAAAGCATGCAAAAGTAGAAATTGGTAGATTTATTGTTCTTTGTGATTGATGCAAGTAAAAAGCAAGAAGAATGATGATCCATGTCATGCTAACCAATATTTTGAGAACATTCCTCAAAACATAATGAAATTTTTAACTTGGAAAGAACCAAGTCCAAAATATCTATGATCATATATTATAAATGAATAGTTTATAACATATAAAAAGGAAAGATTCGAAAACGATACTAAATTAAACAATGTGTACAAAATTTCAGACTATCGAATGATATGATATATCATTTTAAATCATATAATTTTATGTTTTCAACAAAGAAAAATACTAAAATCTACTATTATATATTTGATATTATCGTGAGACATGTTAATAATAATAATAATAATAATAATAATAATAATAATAATAATAATAATAATAATAATAATAATAATAATAATAATAAATACATGCTTCGTATGAGATGAAGAGCTATTGCAATGATAAAAACACTATATATCTTATATAATGTCTTTTGTTGAACAATTTCGTTTAATCCATATTCTTTCATTACGGACATGTATCACGATAATCTCAAATATATAATAATAGATTGTCTAGTACCAATCTTTTTGAAAACATTTATGTGATGTAAAATTATACATCATGTCATCTTCTAGTCTGAAATTTTATACACACTGTTTTTTCTAATATTATTTTTAAATCTTTCTTTTTTATATGTTATGAACTATTTGTCTATATTATATGATCATAGATATTTTTTACTTATATCTGAATTACTCGGGCTATCTAAATTGAAAATTTGATGAAGTTTTGAGAAATGTTCTCAAAATATTGATCAACATGGCATGGGTCATCATTCTACCTACTCCTTACTTTCATCCATTACAAAGGACAATAAATTTACCAAACCCGACACTTGCATGCTTTCTCAATCAAATACAAGGAGGATCACCAATATTTTTGATGGTCATACTATTAGTGGTGGAAAGCAGCGTTGGTAGGGTGGGTGAGAATGTATTGACGGTGGTAGCATCGGATGATTTGGGTAGTGAATGAGTATTTGACTCGGGTGCCTCATATTATATGATGCCAAATAAGAATCGTTTTTCCTCTAATGCCGACAAAAAGGGAAATACCAATGTTATGGGAAATGGTGTTATATGTAAATCAATGGGCATTGGCTCCGTGCAAATAATAATGTTTGATGGAGTGGTTCGCAAGCTCACTAATGGACACTATGTTCCGGGATTTCGGAAGTCATCTATATCTTTGGGACAATTGGATTCTCTGGGATGTAAAATTACTGTTGAGAATGATTGCTCGAGGATTTCTAATGATGCGCTTGTGGTTATGAAAGATGCTATAACTCATGGTGTGTGTTTGCTTCAAGGAGTGATCATAGAAGGTGAAACTTGTATAGCTATTAATAGCTCTCGTGGTTTGAATGCAATCAGGTTGTGGCATTTGAGATTAGGTCATATCCTAGAGACGAATTTAGATATTCTTCGAAAGGACATGACCAAGAGAGAGTTTCAACAAACCAGAGTTTTGCGAGGAATGTGTCATAAATAAGCTAAGGTAACATTCAATGAAAAAAACATGATTCAAGAGGTGTTCTTGAGTATGTTCATTCAAATGTTTTAGGACCGGCACTGATTGCTTCTTTAAGTGAAGCTCGGTATTATACATCTTTTATTGATGATTTTTCTCGAAAGGTACGCATGTATGTAATGAAGGCCTAGTCAGAGGCATTTGTAAAATTCAAAGAGTGGAGAGCTCTTGTTGAAAACCAGAGTGACAAGTCATTGAAAGTACTAAAGACCGACAATGGTATAGTAAGTCTCCGGAGAATTTTTGAAGTATTCCAAGCACTATGGTATTCATAGGCATTTTACTACACCAGAAGATCAGCAATCTAATGGTATGGCAGAGAATTCTACTTGAGAAAGCTCGATATTTGAGATTGACATCAAGTTTGTCAAAAGGATTTTGGACCGACGCATCATCAACCGCGGTGCATATTGTGAATCAAAGAGAGGGCTTCTA
This sequence comes from Allium sativum, assembly GCA_030737875.1. Classification (NCBI taxonomy): domain Eukaryota; kingdom Viridiplantae; phylum Streptophyta; class Magnoliopsida; order Asparagales; family Amaryllidaceae; genus Allium; species Allium sativum. The sequence continues at coordinate 1,016,776,204 of CM060913.1, forward strand.
ACTTGTTCAAGTATTCATCTCAAGGGAAAAAATTAGGGTTTTAACCAAATTTTATTTCTTTAATTATATTCTCCACAAACTTGATTCTAAAGTGATTATTGTTGATCATTGTATCAATCTCTTGTACTTTTCTCACTGTGGTAATAATTTTTTTTCTCCAAAATGGATATAAACTAACTACTCGTTAGTGGAACCGCCATAGATATGTTGTGTGCTTTATTTGTTATTTATTATTTTGGACTTCTTGTGATTAGAATAGTTATATTTGGATTGGTTATTTTTTGTTTTGATGATTGAGATATTGTAATTGATTGTTTTCACAAGTCTATCGCAAGATCTCGTCTTCCGCTCAGTTTGGGTTCGGAATTAAGTTTGGAATTTGAATTCAAACTTTACAACAACAAACCTTTGCCAAATCCAAGTCATTTAGCCTAGATAGCATGAGGAAAAGGATCAGACCATTCATTAACTCCGCTGATTCAAGTTCTGTTCACTCTCGCTACGCACCTGAGAACTATAAGAATTTCATTTGCTACCTCCCGCTCACTTCGCTCGCCTTGCTCTCCTCGCCATTCGTTCACCTGATAAATAATTCTATGAGATCGATGCGTTAAGCATATACAAACCTATCATTTTTTTTAAATATCTCAATAGGCGGTTCCATCGTTTATAATCGAAAAGAAAAGTTACAATAGTTTTTACAAACCAAAAGGGTGTTTTCTCTTTTTTAAGTTTTCTTAATTCCCAATTATCTTATAATAGATGAAAACAAAAGATATGATATTATAATCTAACACAAAATTTTGAATTCACGTGCACTGAAAACAAGGTTACAACATATTTTCAATAGACAATACATTCAACAAACTACTCTCAATATTCCAATAATACAAAGAGTTGTTTATTATACACTAAAAAATAATATATTAAACATATACCCATCTTTACATTCTATATACATTTTCCCCCATTTTAACAAACTTATGGTGACAAATTACAGTGATAAATTGAGTGTTGTGTTTGTTACTCTTATTGAATTATGGCTAATGTTTCGATGAACATCTGCACATTGCAAGTAACGTTGTATCATTATATATGAAAAGAAGCATCAACTTGAACCAATGTTTTAAAACGCAAAAGGCGTACGCGAGGCGTTTTCGGGTCCGTGAGGCGAGGCGTAAGCCTCGACGCGTAAGCCTTTCGGGGAAAAAAAAAGCGCTCATTTTTTAAGGTGTCTGGACATTAACACATAATTAAAATAGGTCATGACAGTCGCTCAAATAAAAAGACACAGGCAAAAAAAGAAAGATCAACAAAAAAACAAGTAACAGTAGTTTTTTAAAAAAAAAAAGATAACAAAAAAAAAACTCTCTTTCAATTCATTGAGGAATGGAACTCGATTCCTTAACAGGAATCGAAATGAATCGATTTCGATTCCTTAACAGGAATCGATTTCGATTTCTGTAATCGAAATCGATTCCTGTTAAGGAATCGAGTTCGATTCCTGTTATGGAATCAAACTCGATTCCTTAACTGGAATCAAGCTCGATTCCAGTTAAGGAATCGAGTTCGATTCCAGTTAAGGAATCGAGTTCGATTCCAAACAGGAATCGATTTCGATTCCAAACAGGAATCGATTTCGATTCAATCTTCCAAATGAAAATTAGGTTTTTTTTTATATATATATAAGCGCACGCCTCAGATAGTTGAGGCTCTGAGGCGTGCGTTTTTTCACGCTTTCCGCGCCTCAAACCCCTGAGGCGTAAGCCTCAAGGGGAAAACGCCTTTTAATTCACGCCTTCAGGCGTTTTCACCTTCGCCTCGCCTTGAGGCGCGCCTTGAGGCGCGCCTGAGGCGCGTTTTTTAATACATTGACTTGAACGCATGTAGAAAGCTTGAAGGTTGCGAAAATGAGAAGAAAAAGGGAAAACATATGCATTATTTATATTTTTAATGTGGATAAACTTATTAATATACATATACATATACATATACATATATATATATATCTTTTGCTAAAAAGTCAAAGAATGCAAAATAATAGGTGGATCAACTCAATAATGTCGTGGATGCAAATAAAATTATGGCATATTATATTCATACACCACAATTGCTTTACATACATCGAAATATTTGTCAAAACCATATACGCCACGCTTTACTTATTACCCTCACTTTTGATAAGATAAGATAAGATACTAAAACTCTCTCCATTTCTCTCTTTATCTTCAGTCAATCAAACCCGTAATTATAAATTTACCGACATTTCAAATTTTAGTTTTTGAACAACGAGCTTGTGAAAACACATTCTCAATCATCATACCAATTTACATGGCTCCTTTGATTGTGATTGCAATTTCTGAATGTAAGCACAAATATGATCTAAAATTTTGGGATTATGTTTTCTCAATTTTATTTTAAAGAGATGAATTTGATTATGTAACAAAAACTACATATACAAGTTCACACATAAATTTTGCATTCAAACCAGTAATTTAACCAGAAAAATGAACTTTGAAGCAAAAATCTAACGCAAAACGGAGATAAATTTTGATTTTTAATGGTTATAACTTGTGGCAGTAAATTCTGACGTTGATTTGGAAAGTTTGACTTTGATTTTATATTGTAAAAATTTAAAATTATAACATTTTGACGGTGAGTTTATATTGTAAGAAATTAAAATTATGTGTGAACAGATCATTGGCTTTTCGTTATCTGTAATAAACTGTAATCTTTATTTAAAACAAAGTTACAAAAATAAGTAATGCATTGATTTGATTTATTGTCATGGCCCGACTTTAATGTCCTCTGTCTGTATAAGTAGCCTATGTTTGCCCGTAACTCATATATTTATGTGTAAGCAGCCTGGCCTGGGTTTTAATGTCTAGGCCTCTTAATTTTTATAGCAACAATTTTTTTATTTTTTTTCAAAACAGAATTCCATTGAGACGAAACAACACATACAAACCACGCACCTTGACAACAACTACGAACAACATAAGAGGAAAGACCATACAGACCCAAACTACAGAAAAACCTAGACTCGACTAAAACAAGGCACCAGCCGCCCACCGAGCAAACGCCACACCAAAACAAGAAGCATATGAGAATCACTGAAGACAGCGAAACTGTGCAGTAGCACGAGCACTCCAAGCTCACACCCCAACAAAATAGAGAGCACACTCAGTCGCATCAAAACATCCAAACAAGCAGGATCAGCAACAACACACCACAAAGCACAACCACCTCCAAATCCAAAGATCCGAACAACATTGCAGAATTAAAGATGATATCTAAAAGCGCAATAAAAGCCATCGCACCACAAATCACATCAACACAGACAAGCCAAAGTCTGATGAAACTAAAACCGAAGAGATAGACAACCGAGCAAGGCAAAGAGTGCTAAGCCTGGTGACTGAGTGTCAGCTTACCAGAAGAAGATGGACGAGTCGGGAGCAAACTCACAGTGAATGGCTTACTGCACCCCCAAATCACATCGAGCTCAATACAAAGCCATCCAAGCCTACAACATAAGCAGCACCATACGAAGATCGGACAGCAGACAATCCACATAGAAATAACAGCTGGACACAGAGTCTGAAAAGCCCAAAAACAAGAAATATCCATCCAAAAAGAACAAGCAAGGCGGAAAGGCTAAGGACATAAGCAGGGGAAGAGGAGCTTGGATACGAGCAAGTTTAGTGTGGAAGCGTAGGAGGCTGGAAGAAAACAGACAAAAAAAATGAAGACTGAAAACCAGATCTAGGGTTCAGTCGATGGAAAAACAAACGGGAAAGGAGACCAAAACCTAACGGGAAAAAACAGCAGAAAGGATGGAGAGAGGAGAAGGTGGAAGATGAAGGTCGAGGCGGAAGTTAGAGAAAGATGAAAAGAATGGAGAAGATCGATGGAAGAAAAGAGCGGAAGAGCAGCCGCCATTTTTATAGATCTACATTTTAGAATATTAACTGCAATGTTAAACCAACATGGTTGACAGTCTGATGCTAAACTCAATGACTACTATATATGATATACGAATATATAACTCACTGCATACAAAGTTTGCAATATATTCTTGTTCACAAAATGATAATTTTGCTTCTATTTTACACACAAATGTTACAGTCAGCTATTGTATATGTGTTTTGCTGTCAACTATATATCATGCTTAGTTCATTTTCATGCAAGATATGATTGTATTGAAAAAAGAATGAATTATCATTCTTAATAACAAAGTCATGAACTAAACATAGTTTAGTTTTTATGTTGTTGACAAATCAGTTTTCATATTTGCTTGCAGTAGTAGCAGCAGAATATCAATTACCATGAACCATATGCTTTAGTTTTGTTGAATTTAATCATTTATTGTAAACAATAACCAAGCCAATCAACCAAGCCAATCAATTGTTCAAACATCAATTAATAACAATATGATAATATCAACCAAGCCAATCAATTAGCAATTTCAACAACCAAGCAAAAAATAATATTTTAATCCACTTTTTACTACACTGGTTAACTAGAAAAGTGAGTTTAACTCACCATCGTTCTATTTGTGGCTTCCTCGTTCTGCTTTGAGTATGTCCAAATGTATCCAATTCAATTCCAGAACGAAGACATCGTTGCTATGATCCCACGCTTGATTTGAATCTAAGATCAGAAAGATATTGACAAGTTCACGGATCAATTAATGTAAACTTTAGCACTAATTACAGTACAAGTCCTGAATTACCATCTTAGCCTCTTCTTCGCCAATCAACCAAAATGAGGCCGCCTGCTCTGACACCTGGTCCGCAACTCCGAACCCACACTGCGCAGCTAAATCCAGTGGTGCGGTGACAAATCCAAAGAACAACGCACCCATGCCATGGTCTAGCTTCGCTTAAAACACCTCAAAAACCGAACCCTAGATAGCTTGTAACTGCCGCTCCTCTTCCAACCCCATCGGACACAACAAAATACACATTCACATGAAGATCTGGCTCATACCAAGTAAAAGATCCAGCTTTTTATTGGTTTTTTCAATTTTAGGCAGCCAAAATGTTTTTATTTATTTATTTATTTATTTATTTTTTTTATTTTTCCTTCCAGAAGCCTGCGAATGAAAGTGAGAAAAAAGCACCAAACGTCAAAATAAAAATGGCATATGGTCACGATTAGGATCCCAATATGATCTTACAATAATTACAATGTATATACCATGTTATAAAATGAAACAGAACCGACAATAAAAGAAAAGAGAAAACATAAAAGATTAGAAAGTGACCTCTTATTTCTATTGATTGGGATCTATGATACAATGTAAACGACTCTCTATTTATATAGTCTATATGTCATGTAAATTACAATAAAGTCCCTTATCATATTAGTATATTTACTCATATTACTTTTATATATTGCAACACTCCCCCCTTGAACATGTATATACAAAGATGATAAAATTAACTGTCTCATTAAAAACTCTTTTAAGAAAATTCCAGTGGGAAAAAACATAAATAAAGAAAAGAGTACAATTTTGTTTCATTTTTGGGTAATATGTTTTACAATGTTACAATGAGGGTTGATACTTCATAATTAAGATAATACATCATTAACAACCTTACTAATAAAAAGCCAATGAGAAAAATATTATTAAAGCAAAATATTACATTATAGCATATTATATGTTTCCACTAATTTATCACGCATTATTCAAAAGATTACATTATAGAAAGGGATTTTTACCCTCAAGGACAAAAGGAACAAAAATTTATCTCATAAGGACAAGGGGGCAAAATTTTATCCTCTAGGACAAAATTTAGTGTAAAGGGAGGAATTCAGGGGTCCACTATAATTCTTCCATTTACACTAAAACTTGTCCTTTTGGACAAAATTTTGCCCCCTTGTCCTTATGGAATAAATTTGTGTTCATTTTGTCCTTTAGGGTATTTTCCTGTTATTGTTATAGAAATTATATCGTCTTATATTCAATATCAAATTATGAATCTAACGGATATCGTAATTGGGAATAACGATATCTGTATCTTCCAAATTCCCATAACAATATCCGTATAGCCATGGAATCCAATATCGAAATATTTCGAAGATTATTTCCATTCCAATCCATTCCAATTTATTCATTGGAAAATTCTTGTTATTTTAAAATCATTTCAAATCCATTTTCAATCCAATTTATTTATTTAAAAGTAATTGGATTATTATTCTAGTTATTAACTAGTTCATTTCGATAAAAACATATTTTTATCTTTTCAAACTTGGAATTTTTCATCCAAAATCTTCCTAAATCATTAATTATGATTTTACATAATTTTTTCATATTTTTAATTATTTTATTTAGGCCATTACAGTCGGTTTCCAATAATGGCCACCAAACTGCGTCCATAGCGACGTTTTCTGAAATTGATTTGGATATATCTCAAAATCTAACCGTTAGATTTCAAATCTCTTATATTCATTGGAAATCTCTTTTCGATACGAACCCAATGGTTCCGGTTTTAGGAGAATCTGACGGTCGGATCTCCCGTTACATCAATTTGAAGTTAATGGTCGAAATTCGCGAAAGGTCGCTGTGCGGCATGTTCTATTCAAGCCATATAATATATATATATATATATATATATATATATATATATATATGTATGTATGTATGTATCGTCGATTTCCATTTAAAACGTATTTATAAATCATTTATTCGTTTTAAAAATGATTCCTACTTCCATTTCAATTTTAAATCAAATTGAATATTCCATTACATGACAATTTTATACAGTGCATATATATGTTAAAAATTATATTTTTAACAATCCAATAATTATTCCATTTCACGACCATTTTATATATCTCATATATAAGCTAGAAATAATATTTTTAGCGAACCAATATTTATCTCATTACATTATCAATTTATATATCGCATATATAATTTTATACAATGCATATGTATATTTTATTTCACAACGCATATATATTTTAGTACAACGCATATATATATTTATTCACATCGCATATAAATATTTTATTCACATTTTATATATATACATATATATATATATATTATTCACATTTCATATATATATTTCTGTTGATTCTGATGTATGATACAATGTAAACGACCTTGTTATTTATATATTGTATATGTCATGTAAATTACAATAAAGCCCCTTAACATATTGCTATAATTTACTCATATTATTTTTACATATTGCGACACTCCCCCTTGAACATATATACGCAAAAATGATAAAATTAATTATCTCATTAAAAACCCTTTTAAGAAAATTCCAGTGGAAAAAAACATAAACAAAGAAAAGAACACAATTTTGTTTCATTTTTGGTAACATGTTTTACAATGTTAGAATGAGGGTTGATACTTCAGAACTAAGATAATACATCACTAACAACCATACTAATAAAAACTCAGTGAGAAAAATATTAGTAAAGCAAAAGATTACATTATAGTATAATTTTATATGTTTCCCCTGATTTATAACGCAATTTTCAATTAGTCTATTGATGTAGTTGACGTACGCTCATTTTGTACACCATCTTCTAAAACGTTGATTTGGAAATCGCCATTGAGAATGGGTCTACCCGCTTTTCTTGGAACTGAATATGTTTCTCCTCTTTCTTGTTGTCCTTTCATAGCTCATGTGTGAAGAGAAATTTAAAAGAAATGTGCTTCATTCTATCATGTATGATATAATCTACTTGATTCTGAGCCACACAAACTGCATTGTCTCCATAAATAAAAGTTTGTTGCATCAAAAGATGTTTGATATTTCTGAATCAAAATGTTGTCTCATTAAAACCTTACTAAAAAAATTTTGATGGGAAATATCTCAGTGAAAGAAAAATAAATATAAAATGTCATATTTAATAATTTAGTACGTCAAATAAGGTATGATACTTCCGGATCAATGTAATGTCTCGTTAAAACCTTAATAAGAAAAACCCTATGAGAAAAATCTTAAATAATGAAGAAGGATACATTATAACTTATTTCATATGTTACTATTTGAATTAATACTTCTGAATCAAGTACATTTTCTTCACCTTCTTTTGGATGGTAAGTGTCCTTTATAATATCAAATAATCTGTCAACCATAGACGTACTAAGTATGTTTCTTTAAAGTCAAAACCCGGTCTGTACAGGAAACCTTGCATAATAAGTCGTGCCTTCACAACCCCATAGATGGCCTATCGCAACGAAAATCCATGGTGTTGCTAGCTACAATGTTGTCATAGCTATGCTGATTTTTGTCTATTGCAACGCATGCTTCAATGTGTTAGCATAGATATCAAATTGTGTTGCAACAGCCATAGATATATTCTAATTAAAAAAAAATTAAACATCAGTGATCCATACCATTAGTTAAAACAAAATCTCAGTCGTCCGTCCACACCATTAATCCGCGCCTCACCTACTTCTATTCCCGCTTTTATTTTCCTTCTGCCACATCCCTTTTCATTTCGTTTCCACCCCAAATTTCCAAAATCACTAATCCCTAATTTTCAAAATCATCAATCTCTAATTCCATCTCGTGCCTAAATCATCAATTTCTACTTGAATTCCCATCGATTTATTGCTTCTTTCGTCGTTTCGTGACTCGCTCTTGGTGTTCATGTTCAGGTCACATGAATCCAGGTGCTCATTGAAATCTCTATTCTCAATTTATTGGTATTCAACTATTATAAACGAAAATAGTTATGGTTTATTTCTTACTTATTTCGAATTTTAAGCAGTGTTTATAGATGAACCTTGTTTGTTTCTATCAAACGCAAAATAATTATAACAAAAGCTATAGATGGATTGGACTAACATGAAAAGCCAATCCATCTCTCAAGAGTAAAGCTATCATTTTGCAGTACAAAGGGGGTCATTCCTCTAGCAAATTGCTTTTCTCTTTTATTTCGTACCATTTTTCAGCAAGTGATTGCCCTATTTATCATTCACAAGCTCTCGGCTATTTTGAGAAGCTTCTACATGATTTAGATGTTATATGCTCGATCCCTTTAGATCGATCAGTTGAAGCTGTTTTTGAATTTGTTGTTAAATTTCACAAGACAGGGCTGGATCTGGTTGCTAGAGCTCATCTTCAGGTCTTGCAAAATTGGTTTCGTTTAGTACTATGTCATCATTTGTATTCCAATTGTTGTCTTTAATCTGACATTATCATCTTCAATTTCTAGTAGTTGAATTGGTAGTTTTTTAATATGTCAACACCGTGCTTCTTTAGAATTCTTTTTTACATAGTTTTTTTAACTACTCGACAGCTTCTACTTGTTCAAGATGGAAAACTTTATGGGCAGGATTCCTTCCATGATGTGATAGTAAGGGCATTGAAAATGAAAGAAGTTCCAAAAACTTGGAGCCTCAGAATAATGAGTTTTTGCTACATTTAAGTCAGGTTAGTGCCTTTTGTTAATTGTTTTTTCTGCATTAAAGTTACAATTTCTGTATACATAACTGTATTTTACCCTTAGTACTTTGGATTATTCTGATTTTTATTTCATTTATTGGAATTTGGTGATACAATATTTACAAATATCAATTAAATTTTTGGAGATATTCGTGGTAATTTCGTTACCCGTTTTGTGCAAGAAATGAATGGAAAGAAATGGAAGGAATATTAATGAATATGGGATATTGGAGATATTCGTCATCTAATTTGTTGCCATGTTTCATGAAAAAGAAACAGAAAGAAATTAAAATTGGAAAAGGGATTGATTGATGGAGAAAAAAGATAGTTATCAATCAATCAATCATATGACAATCAAATTAATGGGAATATTAGCCTTCCATGATTTGATTTATTTACATAAATCAAATTAATTCATCCCCAAAAACATTTCCATCTATATAAAGAAAGGCATAGAGGATGTTATGAGATGATATGTGAGAACATTTGCATTCTTCATTTCTTTTGCCCTACTTCAAAAACTATGTAATCTCTTGAATATTAATAAAATCTCTTCCCCATTGAAGTAGACGTACACTATCTCGCGATAGTGGAACCACTATAAATTTGTGTGTTCTCTGTTGCCTTTATTTTTTCTGTGATCTGAGATTGATATTCATTTCAAGCTGTTTGTTCTATTACATCATTGCAAGATCCTATTGAGGTTGATTACCCCTTACAACTGGTATCAGAGCTAGATTCGCAAAGAAGGTGTTTGGTAGAATAGCAGGAGGAGATGAAAACAATACAAATAATACGTCAGTGGCCGTAGTTGCTCCATACGTCAAATGCTCCTATGTGGCGTCAGGATCACAGTTGACGATAGAGAAGTGGAATGGTGAAGGAGATTATGAAAAGTGGTAGTGGATGATGAAAGCAGTCTTGAGAAGAAATCGTGTTCACCGAGTAGTATTTGATATAGAGACATTGCGTGCTGATATTTCATCAGTGGAATTAGAAGAGATGGAAGAATGGGCCTTTACTACTCTTCAGCTTGCTATGAGAAAGAATGTAAATTTTAAAATTAGTCAGGAGACAACAGCTAGAGGCATTTGGAAGAAGTTGGAGGACCTCCATATGAAGAAATCCCTAACCAATCGTCTAATCCTATTGAAGACTTTCTTCACTTATAAGATAAAGGATGGTTCTTCACTTAAAACACACCTAAGTGTGTTTGATGACCTGTTGATGAAGATGAAGTACGTTGAGTTGAAAATTGATGGAGAACAAAAAGCAATGGTTCTGTTGTGTTCGCTTCCAAAGTGATACATTGGTTTCACTAACAGCCTTATCTATGATAGAGACACATTGAAATTAGATGATGTGAAGACAGGTTTGCTTAGTGGAGAGTTGAGATATCAGATGAAAGAGTTTGGTGTTGGTGATAGTAGTGGAGGAAGTAGTACTTCAGGCTTATTTGTAGAGAGAGGAAGAGCAGAGAAGAAAGTAAAGAATAATAGAGGCCGTTCCAATTCTAGGAAGCCTAATTCGCGGAGTAAGTCTAAAGATGGAAAGTGTTATAATTGTAAGAAACCAGGCCATTGGTGAAGAGACTGTCCAGGTTTGCAGAAGAAGACTGATGGTTCTTCATCTACTGCGATGGAGAAAGGCGGTAGCGATTTGTTGACAGTAGTTGTATCAGATGTTGCAGACCACTGGATTCTAGATTCCAGAGCATCATTTCACATGACTCCTAATAAGGATTATTTTTCTTCCTTCGATGCCAAAGAAGGAAGTCCTATCCTTATGGGGAACGATGCTACATGCAAGTCTATGGGAGTTGGTTCAGTTCGCATTTGCATGTATGATGGGATTGTTCGCACACTTTCAAATATTCGCTATGTCCCAGGTCTTCGGAATTCATTGATATCATTAGGCCAATTGACATCATCGGGATGCAAAGTTACCATTGTTAAAGATGTTTTGAGAGTTTCTAGAGAAGCACTTGTATTGATGAAGGGTGTTATGGTGCGAAATCTATATTTGCTAATGGGTAACACTGTCCATAGAGAATTATGTGTTGGAGTTGATAGTTCTAAAAGTTTGGATGCTACCAAGCTTTGGCATATGAGATTAGGTCATACTTCGGAGAAGAACTTAGAGTTGCTTCGTAAGAAGAAAAAGATCAAGGGAGAAATCTTCAACAAGTTGGACTTTTGCAAGGAGTGTGTATTGACAAAGCAAACCATAGTTTCTTTTGGCGATGGCGTGCATACTTCTAAGAGGGTACTTGATTATGTGCATTCAGATGTTTGGGGGCCATACTCTACAGCTTCTATTGGTGGAGCATATTATTTTTTTTCTTTCATTGATGACTACTCGCGCAAAGGTTTGGGTGTATGTAATGAAAGCTAAGTCGGAAGTATTTGAGAAGTTTAAGGTTTGGTTAGCTCTTGCTGAAAACCAAACAGAAAAGAAATTGAAGATTCTTATATCCGACAATGGTGGCGAATATTTCGCCAAAGAGTTCCTCGACTACTGCAGATAGCGTGGTATTAGAAGACATTTTACTACACTTTGTGATCCGCAATCCAATGGGATTGCTGAGAGAATAAATAGGACTCTACTTGAAAAGACCCATTGCTTGATATTGACTGCGGGTATGTCTAAGGGTTTTTGGGCTGAAGCTATTTCGATTGCAACACATATTATTAATTGGATTCCGTGCTTAGCCATTGATGGGAAGATTCCAGAGGAGCTATGGAGAGGTAAAAACACTTTATTAAGTTATTTTCGTATATTTGGATGTCCAGATTATGTTCACAATACAGGACATGACAAGTTGGAGCCTAGGGCCTCCAAATGTGTTTTTCTTGGTTATACAGATGGCATAAAAGGACATAGAAATTGGAATCCAATTATGAAGAAAGTTATACATTCCAGACATGTGAATTTTGATGAGTCAACAATGTTCAAACCTTTGGAAGGTTTATCAGAGGGTTGACTCAGTTGATGAGAAGCCTGAAAAGACCGAGATTCCCAGTTTTCAAACCCGAAGTAGAGCTATCACTATTGATAATAGTGACGGCACAGTTGATGACATCCACATATTTCGTCTAGTAGTGATGGTGATGTTCATGAAGCTAGAGATGATTCAGCTCAAGGTGGAGCTGAACGAGAGTCGGATGATATAGTCATTCGGGCTAGTCAGAGACCAAAGAGAGCTCCAATTAGATATGGAGATTTCCAGTATGCAAATTTGAGCCTTGATGATCAATTTGAGTATACTTTACATGTAATTCATGATGAACAATTGAGCCTTTAAGAAGCCATGAAGTCGAGTAACAACTCGAAGTGGAATTGTGCTATGGAAGAGGAGATACAGTCTTTGCAAAAGAACAAGACTTGGGATTTGGTACTACTACCTCAAGGAAGCCGAGCCACAAGTTGCAAGTGGGTGTTCAAGGTAAAATATGATGGTAAATACAAGGCAAGATTAGTAGCCAAAGGGTTTTCACATAGAAAGGGGTTAGAGTATGATGAAATATTTACTCCGGTTGTTAGACAAACTTCAATTTGAATCCTACTTTCAATAGTTGCCACTTACGATTTGAAGTTAGAACAACTTGATGTGAAGATCGCTTTCTTGCATGGTGACATGGAGGAAACCATTTACATGAAGCAACCAGAAGGATTTATTGTAGATGGAAAGTCAGATTGGGTATGCAAGTTAAAGAAATCTCTTTATGGTCTAAAACAGTCGCCTAGACAATGGTACAAAAAGTTTGATTCTTTTATGCTTTCACATGGATTTAGTCGTAGTACTAAAGATGCATGTGTTTATTTTAAGCATTTAAAGAATAATAAGTGGGTGTATTTACTTTTGTATGTGGATGTTATGTTGATTGCTTCCAAGGATAAAGCTGAAATTGATGCATTGAAGTTGAAATTAAAAGCGGAATCCGATATGAAAGACCTTGGAGAAGCAAAGAAAATTTTGGGGATGGAAATCCAAAGAGATAGAAAGCTTGGACTTTTGAGACTTATCAAAAGGAATATATTCAAAAGGTGCTTGCTCGGTTTAGCATGGATGGTGAAAAGGCTATCAGTACACCCATGCCTTTGCATATACAGCTTTCTAATCAGGGCTCTCCGATCTCAGAAAAGGACAAGGCCTATATGAAGAAGGTGCCTTATGCCAGTGCAGTAGGTAGCTTGATGTATGCTATGGTGTGCACTGGACCTGGCATTGCTCAAGATGTTGGATTAGTTAGTAGATATACGGCAAATCCGGGAAAATATCATTGGGAGGCAGTGAAGTACATTTTAGATATATTAGAGGAACATCATATTATGGGATTGTTTTGCGGTAGAAATAAGGATTTCAACTTGGTTAGATTCTGTGATTCAGACTACGCCGGAAATAGAGATAGAAGGAAGTCAACCTCAGGCTATGTGTTCATGCTTGGAGGAACAGCTATTAGTTGGAGAGCGAAGTTGCAGACTATAGTTGCTTTGTCTACAGCAGAGGCAGAGTTGATAGCTGTAGTTGAGGCAGCTAAGGAGGCACTTTATTTGAAGAAGTTATTGTGTGATTTAGGCTTCATGCAAGAAACTTGTTTGGTGAATTATGACGGTCAAAGTGCAATACATTTAGCTAAAAATCTGGCTATCAGTTCTAGAACAAAGCATATAGAGGTAAGAGAGTCTTTCCTTATCTCTATGAATGAGGAGAAGTTAGTTCGTCTTCAGAAGATACACACAAATGAAAATTCAGCATACATGTTTACGAAGGCATTACCTGCTACTAAATTCGAGCATTGTCCGAACCTGATTCACTTGATGAAGTGCTAGGTACCACATGGTGGCACAATGGGGAAGAGAGAGACTTGGTTGAAGTCAAGAGAAGATATGGTATTCTTCTTGTATGAAGAGATAGGAGTTGGTTGCACAATGTCTACCTTGTTTTTTGAATGCTTCCAACACTTTGTTGGTGGGCGATGGCCTTGCCGGAGTTCACTGACAAAGTGCAATGAGGGGTGGTTTTTGCAGGAACTCATTGGGAAGCATTCACATTGGAGTCTCTAGGTTGCATGAGATATTGTATCAAGGTGGAGATTATTGGAATTTGGTGATACAATATTTTCAAATATCAATTAGATTTTTAGAGATATTCGTGGTAATTTCGTTACCCATTTTGTGCAAGAAATGAATGGAAAGATATGGAAGGAATATTAATGAATAGGGGATATTGTAGATATCGTCATCTAATTTGTTGCCATGTTTCATGAAAAAGAAACAGAAAGAAATTAAAATTGGAAAATGAATTGACTGATGGAGAAAATAGAAAGTTATCAATTAATCAATCATATGACAATCAAATTAATGGAAATATTAGCCTTCCATGATTTGATTTATTTACATAAATCAAATTAATTCATCCCCAAGAAACGTTTTCCTCTATATAAAGAAAGGCATAAAGGATGTTATGAGATGATATGTGAGAACATTTGTATTCTTCATTTCTTTTTCTCTACTTCAAAAACTCTGTAATCTCTTGAATATTAATAAAATCTCTTCCACATTGAAGTGGACGTACACTATCTCGCGATAGTGGAACCACTATAAATTTGTGTGTTCTCTGTTGCCTTTATTTTTTTCTGTGATATGAGATTGATATTCATTTCAAGTTGTTTGTTCTATCACATCATTGCAAGATCCTATTGAGGTTTTTCCGCTGAGAGGGATTGATTACCCCATACGTCATTGTGTTGTGCAGCTTGTGATCAATTTGCTTAAGATTCTTTATACAAATACTGCATGTCAGAGACATAAACTAGGGAAGATTTTGCAAGATTGGAGTGTTTTTTGCATTCAGATCCCTTTTTTTGTCAGATAATTGATCGTCCCTACTAACTAAATTAGTGTCTTTTGCTTGTGATTGTTTACACTATCCTACATAATTGGACTTTATAATAGGTTTATAAAATCATGATACAACCGATAATCATGATAATAAGTTTATAATAGGTTTATAAAATGGTACTTTATAACCGATAAATGGTACTATCTTGCATAATCAAGATACAACGATAAATGGTACTTTATAATAGGTTTATAAAATCATGATGGCTTACACTATTTTAAGGGACTGTATGTTAATCTTAGAGGATAATGTTTGTTTATGTGCCATGTTGGTTGCACTATAAATATTTATGTATTCCCTGTGATGATAAGATTGATGTCATAAGTATAGAATATTGTCATAAGCAGCTAGCGAGCTAGATGTTGTTCCACTAAATTCTTAGTTGCATTCACATTTCTACATACATTAATACTAGGGGCATTTTACCATAAGGGCCTCCTTTCATCCGCTAATTAGTTTCTAGGACACGCCGTTACAATAATTATTTTCCATAACAAAAATTAATTCGGCTATTTGTTCCTTCTATTCTTCATCTCCGTAAGTATTATCAAAGCTCAAAAAAACACTAAATCGATTTCAAATCCACTTTCTTCTTCATCTTTATACTTTCAAAACCAAATCTGCTGATAATCTACTTTCGAAACAAAATCGACTCAGCTGATTTGTTGAAGAAATCAAACCACATCACTTTTGTCAGCTGAACAAGTAAGTAATTATTTATTTCTGCTATTTTTATATGTTGATTGCTGATGTTAATCGCCTTACCTTTATTCAGCTGAAGAAACTAAGACGCAATTTCTATTTACTATTTACAAGACGCGATTTCTGTTCAGTAGTTGTTGAACAAGTAAGTACTTGTTTATCTTTGTTGTTTGTTGTTCCTCGATTTTTTTTGTTTTCTGTATATCGATTGTTTTTATTAGCTGAAGTAAGTAGTCATTGATTGATTGATTTTATTTGCTATATAAAACTGTTCATACATATATATTCAGTGGTAGAATTTATTTTGTTTGACAACTTAAAAAGATAAAGGTGTTTATCTTTTGATTTGAATCATTTAATTACATATTGAAATTTAGCAATATTTGAAAATTACTGATACATGTAAACATATTTGTTGTTTTGTTAATCACATATAAATATATATTCAGTGGGTTAATAACACGTAATATGAATCAATTTATAGTGACGATGAAATTGTTCATATGTATATATTCAGTGGTACATGTTAATTTGTTTGACAGCTTAAAAAGATAAAGGTTTTTATATTTTGATTTAACATATATCTTTTCAATACTGAATTTCAGATTTAACAAATTTTTTAATGTTTAGTAGAATATCTTATTTTGTTTCAGATTTAAAAAAGATAATTTCATCTATCTTTTAAAAAAAACACTGGTTTATGTTTGACATATCTACCGAATTTCACAAGTTGATATTGTCTGCGTTTTATGTTACTATTTGTTAAATTATATACATAAATTTTGTCTAAACTTGTTTTATTTTATTTCAAATTTAGAAAAGATAGTTGTATCTATCTTTTCAAAACAGAACTTCAAATATATAAAAGATAATTTTTTAATGAAAATTGTGAAATTATATTTTTGTATATACTTACAAGTTTTATTAAAATATATATATATATATATATATATATATATATATATATATATATATATTAATGTATACATCATTTTCAATAGTATTTTATGTAATAAAGTAGTAAAAAGATAAATATATTTATCTTTTTAAACAATTTATGTTTTCTCATATGATTTATACATATTATTATTTTCAATAAGATTGTAAATCTATTATACTGTTGAAAAAGATAAAACCATTTAGCTTTACCTACATAGAATTAAATAGCTATATTTAACTGCATAGGATGAAACCAGTAGAAAACCTACTAAACGTCAGTAATGTACAGATCAATCATTGTTTTTAACTACCGAAAAAAGATAAAATCATTTAGCTTTACCTGCATTGGATTAATTAGCCATTAATTTCATTGCAATGTTAGTAATGAATTAGTTTCAATATTGGCACTATAACATGATTAATTAAATATTTATGGTCTGTCTTAAAATAGGTTAGAAGTCTCCTTGTTTCTTCAAGTGAAGCCCGACCTTTAAATTTAGAATGGAGCATTTTTATCCTCTTTTGTATTCATTTTTTTCAAGATGATATTCCTTTGATTTCTGCTTATGCACTCGGTGTGTAGCATGATGCTTGATTTGAGGTTGTGCATCTATTAGCAGTTTTTTATTTATGCACACAGGAAGCGATCCAAGAGAAGTAAAAGCATGTCTGATGGTTTGGGCTCAGGCTATTGCTTTGGCTTTTGCATCAAGTGTTAGTGGATGATCATCACTAACATTATTTACTGGTGTGTTGGTGATTCACATGTGAAAATGAAAGGCGACATTATTGCTGGCGTTCTTTGAATGATTCATTTGGCAATCTTCTCCAACATTTGATAAATTCATATGCATTTTCATTCTATATGAATTGATAAAAGAACTTATCTTTTATACAAAATAGCACAAAAGTTGTCATCACAAATTGTATCATTTAACTATAAGTGTAGACTCATATTAATCTATATATCTAGACACTTTTATAATGTATTTTGCTGCACTTTTAGTTTTATGTATATGGGTTGATTCAAGTCCCATGTATATGGGTTGATTCTGTTTTTTTTTTATATTGGCACTTTATTCAGTATGACATAGTACAGATAATGCATTTGTTTCGTGCAATTGTTTGAACTGTTATTTGGAATACGATGTTGTTACTTCTATTCAAAGAGATAAATTGATTTATCTTTTTTATTCTTATGTTGTCTTTTTATGTGTTTTGACTATGTTGTTATGTCTAATTCATTGGTTGATTTTGTTCTAATTTTGCTATTGATTTTTCTACGTAAATTATGTACAATATATAAACTTGTTTTGTTGAATTGTTTTAAATAATAAAAAACAAAAACAGAGAAAGATGTACCTAAAGGCATAAAATCAGCATAGACAAAAGTGATAAGTAAATACAACACAACAGAGAATTTACTTCAAATATACATTGAAGGGGTTGGTTACAGAAATGATTAAGTAAAAGATAAACGGTTTTATCATTTTAGCACTACATCACAAAATAAATTAATACACAATATTATTATGCAATTACTTGATCATTAAGTATAGTTTGATATATAATACTACTTCATTATCAAACCAAACGTACATATCTCTTTGTATCAGTTGTAGATAATATGCAGTAGTAACATATTTTCATGTCCTCTGTCCTTTGCAGCGCAGTGCCTTTGCAATACATCAAGCCAATGCATTTCCAAGAATGGCACTTTTCATGCATTTGTGAGCCTGATTTTTTTAATTCTGGCTGTAAATTGATAATCTAATGTTCAGCTTTTGTGAAAGCAGCAACACAAGGTTGCCACTGAAAAGAAACAGAGAGGGTAAAGTCCAAAGCAGGAGGTTGAGTGCAACAAGCTGAAATGCATGAGAAGAAACCACATTAGCTTATTCAGTAGACTAAAATGCAAGAGAAGCAGACATAGGATTAGGAACATGCTCAATATGTTGAAGTGTATGTGAATCAGGAGCAAGAGCTTATGGAATACTAGCTTTAAGTGTCTGTCATGTATACTTTTTTATGTTTTCCAGATAAAGATAAATACTTTTATCTTTTTTAGAAAATGAAGAACAACTTGCAATAATGATCTAAATCATACTGGCATACTTGAACCGTTTTTGTATACTATGCACTACAGTACGAGCAAAATTTGAGATCATTGCAGAAGCCGTAGTAGGGAATGTCTTACGGATAGAGGGACTGACTCCAGAACGGCTGAACATGTAAATATTTTTATCTTTTTCAAATAAAGATAAATGCATTTATCTTTTTGTAAAAGGACACTTGTTATCTCAACTTATTTTTTGCAATTTGCATAAAGATTATATATTAGCATTAACATAAATAACAAAGATAAATCTAAATACATGCATAAAAACTTAACATTTTGATTCATTAAGCAACAAATAAAAGCAATTAACTTTTCAAACAAAAGATAAAATCATTTAGCTTTTTATTTATAAGATCGTAGACAGATTTCTTTAATATGAATTGGAAAATAAATTAACAACTCCTATGCTAAATTTACATCAAAATAAGCTAGTAAATTTAACCATAAAAACCAACTAGTCTTAAGATACATTATACAGTCTTAAGTTAACTAATGTTTAGCAATATTTTATTTGATGTGTTTTATCTTTTTATTCAAGTTGCGGTACACTCTAGATTATGTTAAGAAACTGATATCATTTTGTCTAAACAGCTAATTAATCCTTTATAGGTAAAGGTTAAGGGTTTTATCTTTTTCAGCGGTTAAATACAGTGACTGATCAGTACATTAATGACGTTTAATAGGTTTTCTACTGGTTTTATCCAATGCAGTTAAATACAACTAATTAATCGTATGCAGGTAAAGCTAAATGGTTTTATCTTTTTCAATAGTATAATAGATTTACAATCTTATTGAAAATATAATATGTATAAATCATATAACAAAAACATAAACTGTTTAAAAAGATAAATATATCTATCTTTTTTCTACTTTTTTATATAAAATACTATTGAAAATGATATATACATTAAAAACACCGTAACTGAAGTTAAAAAATACGGGTTTTGACTACTTTTTGTATATGCAATATTAACCGCTTTGTATCTTTTTGTATATTTATCTTTTAAACACCGGTACTGTGAATCACCACTTGCATATCTTTTTTGCCTTTTTATAACCAAACTCTAATCTAAAATAACATCTCATTTTTATATCTTTTTTGTATATATCCTTTTGAGCATTACATAATACCTTTTTGTATATCTTTTTATATATCTTTTTGTATATCTTTTTGTATATATATTTCTTAATCTTTGGTGTGTATATTTTTTTTTTAATCTTTGGTGTGTATCTTTTTGTATAAACTTTCACAGTCACGTATTATATAAACTTAAGTTAATTTACCTTTTTGATTTGTATCTTTTGGTAATCGATTTCTATTTTTTGATTTTATCCCTACAACACAAAAACTGTCAAAAACCGCATTTCATGTACAAAAAGATATACAAAAAGATAAATACTTTTAGCTTTATAATAACCATCAATATTTGATATACAAAAAGATATATACAAAAAGATACACAATGCATAGCAGATTGCATCAAAGATTGAGATTTAGAATAACCAATTACTTCTCAAAACTCTCACAGCATAACCATTTAGCATCCAAGTTGTCATTACAAAAAGATATATACAAAGATACACAATTCATATACAAAAAGATGTACATAAAGATATACAAAAGGATACATAAAAGGATATACAAAAGGATATAAAATCAAAAACTGTCAATCATTACAAAGGTTGAGATATACAAATCAAAAAGATATAAAATCAAAAAACTATCAAAAACCGTATTCCATATACAAAAATATATATACAAAAAGATATACAAAAGGATACACAATTCATAACTATCAATATTTGATCATGCAAAAAGATATATATTCATAACTGTCAATCATTACGGAGGCTGAAAAGATAAATACTTTTAGCTTTTTCATGACTTATGTTTTAACATACAAAAAGATATACAAATTAGCTTTTTTACTGAAAAGATAAATTAACTTATGTTTTAGCAGTACTAATTTTTGTATTAGCAAATAAATAGACAAGAAGATAAATATATTTATCTTTTTAAATAATTAATTTTTCTTCCATATAGTTATCTAGTATTAATTTTTCTTTTGTATTAAGTTTTAAAATTATTAATTCATACAAAAAGATACATAAAAAGATACACAATTCATTACAAAAAGATATACAAAAAGATATATCTATCTTTTGTCTACTTTATTACATAAAATGTTTAAAAGATAAATATTTCTATCTTTTATCATTAATATTGCATATTTGCAATTAAAAACTAAAACATAACTTATATATTCAACTATCTTTTTTAAGTCTGAAGTTCAGTTTTGAAAAGATAGATGCAACTATATTTTTTAAATCTAAAATAAAATAAGATATTGTACTAAGCATTTAGAAGTTATTTTCCTTCCAGAAATTTTAAAAAATTGTTTCATATATAACCATCAGGTAAAGATTCTCGTACATATTTATTTCGTAAATGAATAGAACTAGTAATATTGCTGGTATCATTTGAAACTGTGCAAAAGATAAATGGATTTATCATTTTTGAATAATTGGTTAAAAAATATGTTACAGGTAACATAAACAACACTTATCTTTTGTTGAAAATATGATTGCACTATATTTGAAGCACTACTATATAACATTAGATCAATGTTTTATTACAGTTTAAAAAAGAGAAAAGAAATTATCTTTTTTATTCCTATAACATATGTTATGTTATTTGAATAAATAGTATAATACTTTCCCATAATGCATTTCCATTTATCACACTGTTTAAAATAAATAAAACCAATTATCTTTTTTAGTCCTAAAACATCTGTTATATTATTCGAATAAACAAATCACCTACTAACAAAATAGTAAACCCAATTATCTTTTCCATAATACATTTCCATCATAATTCTTTTCATTCATCCATGTTGAATTCAAAAATCCAACGTCATCTGTATATGAATTACCAATGCATTCTATAAATTAACAAAATCACACTATTTGATAAGTAAAATACCATACCTTTCGGCAACCCGATACTATAAATGACTACTTCAACTTTGAATTTCTGTAACAACCCGAAAATCTGGGCCAGTTTAAAAATTTTATTTTGGCAATTTTAGCGAATTTTGAATATTTAAAATAGATTATTTTAAATAATATCGACGAGAAATCTGTTTTGAATATAATTCGAACGTATATATTTATACGCGTCGTCGTTAGAATATAAATAATTATATATAATTATAAAAGGAATTGAAAATGGCGCGGTAGTTCGAAAATTCGATTTCTAATTTCAAATGAATATACAGAATTCAATATAAGTCAGAATTGAACGAAACAAGAAATATTTGAATCTGTATAACTATATCTTTGTAATGAAGTTAACAAACTGGGATTTCATCTTAGAAATGATAAGATATGTCCAGTTAAAAATTAGAAATAGTCGCTGTGGAATTTATATATATTTTTATATATATAAGGCCCTTAAAAATAGCAATTTTGCAAACGACCTTGGATTACGACGAAACCAGTTTTGTTGGGTCCGTGATGTCGAGTTATTGCTAGATTCCAAATTTCATAATTTTTCGAATCAATATGTGAGCGTGGCAAAGGAAAATGCGTTTGACCATTTTCAGTTGATTTTAATCGACTGGAAATTGGCCATTTTTCAAACGGTCTCGGAATTCGACGAAACTAGTTTTGTTAGGACCGCATCGTCAATACGAAGCTAGAAAATATTTTTCTGGAATTTTTCTAGTTAGTATGTGACCCCGGTAATTAGAAATGTACGTTTAAAATTCAATATAATGATTTAAATGTAAATTCAACAGAAACTGATCAAAGCGATCAGATCAGCTTACGTTACATATCCCATTGTGTTCGGAATGGGGGTAATTAGCTAGGGGCGACAGTCGGTGGGCTTGATTTCGAGTTAAAACGAAAAGTCAACTTTAAATTGAATTAAATAACTAAATTAAAATAAAAAAAAATATAAAATATACCCCTTCCCCTTAAAAACCCGCTGGCCCCCCCCTTTTGTTTTTTTCTCAAATCGATTTCAAATAAAAAAAAAAAAAAAAGAGAAAGGCGACGGGGTGGGGGGCGAATCGCGCCGCCGCGGCCAGCGAGGCCGCCGCGCCTCAGGCGCCGCCTCCCAGGAGGACCACCGCCCTCCTCCGCTTCAAACCCGACCCTCTGCCCTCTCCTCTCCCTCCTCCCAACTCACGAAGCTCAAAACCCCACCGCGAAGACCACCACGCTCCCCTCGAAGACCGCCACCGATGAACACCGCAACCACCATCTTCGCCTCCGCCCAGTCAACCCCGCATCCCCTCCGAGCCGTCGACGAGTCCCCCCTGTAAGTCGTTTTTCAATTTATTTGTTTTCTTTTTTTTTTATATTAATAGAAGTTTAAAAAAACTGGATTTTTAAAAGTTTAAAAACTGGATTTTTAGAAGTTTAAAAACTGGATTTTTAGAAGTTTAAAAACTGGATTTTTAGAAGTTTAAAAACTGGATTTTTAAAAGTTTAAAAACTGGATTTTTAAAAGTTTAAAAACTGGATTTTTAGAAGTTAAAAAAAACTGGATTTATAGAAGTTTAAAAACTGGTTTTAAAAGTTAAAAAAAACTGGATTTTTAGAAGTTTAAAAAAAACTGGATTTTAAAAGTTTAAAAAAAACTGAATTTTAAGAGTTTAAAAACTGATTTGAAAAGGATAAAGGAAAAAAAAAAAAAACTGCATTTTTAAAAAGGCAAAACTGCATTTTAAAAACAAAAACTGTTTTGAAAAACTGTTTTGAAAAACTGTTTTGAAAAGAAAATAAAAACTGATTTGAAAAGGAAAAGAAAACTGATTTTATTTTAAACTTTGAGATAGAGAAAAAAAGGGGTTTGATCTCTTAATAGAAAAAGATTTGAACTTGAAAATAAAGATCATATTTTTAAAAACAGAAAAGATGGAATTTTTGTTAAGTAGAAATAGTAAGGTATGATTCTTATATTTTTAAAGCAATAAAAATATAATTGTTACATCATAAGAATAGTAAAAATATAATCTTTGCATAGTAGGAACTATAAAAATCAAATCTTTGTTTTTGAAAAAGGTGAAATCTTTAAATTTAAAAAAAGGTGAAATCTTTAAATTTAAAAAGGCGAAATCTTTAAATTTAAAAAGGCGAAATCTTCATATAGAAAATAGCGTGATAAAAATATAATTTTTATCTATATAACATAGTAGAAAAAAACTTCGATTTTTATATATTGAATAGCAAAGTAAAAATTCGATTTTTACATATTGAATAGCGAAGTAAAAATGTGATTTTTACGTATGTAGTGAAAGCAGCAACGAAGGTGACAAAAAGGCGAAACGACGAAGACTTCTGCAAAAGAAGAGTCGAGATGGTTGGATAGCTAAAGGTGAGAATTTCTCACCTTTCTATTTTATTTCTAGTTATATATATATACTAGGATGCAGACGGTGCTTAGTAGCACCCGACACAATCGTCCACAGACCATGGACTTGTTTGTTTGACTGTTTGGTGATTGATTGCGATATTGGTTTGAATGTGGTTTGTGGTGTGAAAAATCGAATCGATAAATTGGTTAGGATTAGACGTGCGCCGTTATAAGGCGAAGGAGTAAGGCTAGGTTAGACCCTTACTCCAAAGTTTGTGGTTTGCATAACGAATTGATTTGATTGATGTGTGAATGGCGTGGGCCTTCACTAGACCGGGGATAAGGCTAGGCCTTGTCCCGTTTCTAGTATCGTGCCGTTATGCCGCCGAAATTTTCTAAAATATGTTAGAAAAATAAAAATATCATTTTATTTGTGTAAATGAAGAATAGAAATTCATATGTCAAAATAAAATGTGTTATCGTTAAAAATATAATTTTTAACGTGAATGTGAATAAATAAATATTCATTTACAAACCAGACGGTTTGTTTATGTACACCTATTTGAATGACGTTGATTGGGTCGATAAATTTTACACATCGCCTAACTGCACAAATAAAATATGTGTTTGATTGTTTGAAACCCCACACGGGTGTTAGGATGAAATTTGAAGTTCACTCATCCTGATTGATTAAATATGTCGATCGATTGATTGACAGGCTGTTATAAGCGTTGAATATCTATATTTGATGCTTATACAGTGTAGTGCACTTTGGTTGATGGTTGATTATTTTCAATGCTATTATATACATGTGTTGTATGAAAATCCATATAATTAATTTTATATGGTAATTGATTGGGCCTCATTCCAGTTTTGAAAAAGAAATATTTGAAAAAGAAATATTTGAAATAGAATATTTGAAAATAAAGGAATATATGAAGCCGTGTTGATTAGATTGACGCCATTTTGACGTGAACGATATTTATATCGATTTTAAAAACGAATTCGAAATGAATTGAAAACGATTTCGAAATGAAATGAATTGAAAACGATTTCGAAATGAATTGAATTGAAAACGATTTCGAAATGAATTGAATTGAAAACGATTTCGAAATGAATTGAATTGAAAACGATTTCGAAATGAATTGAATTGAAAACGATTTCGAAATGAATTGAATTGAAAATGAATTCGAATTGAATTGAAAACGATTTCGAAATGAATTGAATTGAAAACGATTTCGAAATGAATTGAATTGAAAATGAATTCGAATTGAATTGAAAACGATTTCGAAATGAATTGAATTGAAAACGATTTCGAAATGAATTGAATTGAAAATGAATTCGAATTGAATTGAAAACGATTTCGAAATGAATTGAATTGAAAATGAATTCGAATTGAATTGAAAACGATTTCGAAATGAATTGAATTGAAAACGATTTCGAAATGAATTGAATTGAAAATGAATTCGAATTGAATTGAAAACGATTTCGAAATGAATTGAATTGAAAACGATTTCGAAATGAATTGAATTGAAAATGAATTCGAATTGAATTGAAAACGATTTCGAAATGAATTGAATTGAAAACGATTTCGAAATGAATTGAATTGAAAACGATTTCGAAATGAATTGAATTGAAAACGAATTCGAATTGAATTGAAAACGATTTCGAAATGAATTGAATTGAAAACGAATTCGAATTGAATTGAAAACGATTTCGAAATGAATTGAATTGAAAACGAATTCGAATTGAATTAAAAGCGAATTGAAATGAATTCAAATTGAATTGAAATTCGAATTGAATAGAAATGAATTTTGAAACGAATTTATAAAGAAGAATTCAATTTTGATTTGAATTGAAAAGGAAGTTGAGATTGCTTTTGAAACGAATTTTAAAACTATTTATATAATTCGTTTTAAATAGAAATCGACGAAGTATATATTATATATATATTATATATATAATATAATGGCCTGAATAGAACGCGCCGCGCCGCGGCAGTTCGCGAATTTCGACCATTTATTTCAAACGGACATTACGGGAGATCCGACCGTCGGATTCTCCTAAAACCGGAACCGTTGGGTTCGTATCGAAAAGAGCTTTCTAATGAATGTTAGAAATTTGAAATCTAACGGTTGGATTTGGAATTATGTCCAAATCAAATTCGAAAAAGGTCGCTATAAGTGCAGTTCGATGGCCATTGATGGAAATCGACTGTACGGGCCTTGATAAAATTATTAAAAATAGTAATAATTTGTGTAAAATCATAAGAAATGATTTAGAAAGAATTGGGATGAAAAATTCCATATTAGAAAAGATAAAAATAGATTTTTATCGAAATGAACTAGTTTTGAACTAGAATTATAATTCTATTTATTTTTAAATAAATAAATTGAATTCGAAAAGGGTTTTAAAAGTAACCAAAATTCCAATGATTACACTGGAGTGGATTTGAATCGAAATTGTCTTCGGAATATTTCGATGTTGGAATTCATGATTATACAGGTGTTGTTATGGAAATTTGAAAGATATATATGTATATCGTTATTTCCAATACGACATTTGTTAGTCGTAGAATTCGATATTGAATATAAGCCGATATATTTTCTATTCAGAGCCTTGTATTGAATATCGAATGTGATTTGGGTTTGTCGTGAATGGTGTCTTCACTAACACTGTTCTTGAACCCAGCTGAGAAAAGATTAAATCTTTTTATTTAGATTTAATGAAGTGTACCAATTAAATAACATTTAATTGGAATTGAATTGATATTGATTTTTGGGTTTATCGTGAACAGTGTTTTAAATAACACTCGTTCTTTAACCCGATAATTAATGAATGTGATTTGGGTTCGTCGTGAATGGTGTCTTCACTAACACTGTTCTTGAACCCAGCTGAGAAAAGATTAAATCTTTTGATTTAGATTTAATGAAGTGTACCAATTAAATAACATTTAATTGGAATTGAATTGATATTGATTTTTGGGTTTATCGTGAACAGTGTTTTAAATAACACTCGTTCTTTAACCCGATAATTAATGAATGTGATTTGGGTTCGTCGTGAATGGTGTCTTCACTAACACTGTTCTTGAACCCAGTTGAGAAATGATTAAATCTTTTTATTTAGATTTAATGAAGTGTACCAATTAAATAACATTTAATTGGAATTGAATCGATATTGATTTTTGGGTTTATCGTGGACAGTGTTTTTAAATAACACTCGTTCTTTAACCCGACGATTAATGAATGTGATTTTGGGTTTATCGTGAACCGTGTTTTTAAATGACACTGATTCTTTAACCCAGTCAAAAGATTAAAACTAAGTGGAGTTTTAATGAATCTTTAATTAGATTGAAAAGATCGAGAATGGAGTATCACCAGTTTTGCTCCAGGCGATAGTTAAATCTTTAATTAGATTTGAACGTGAAATTTAGAAACTAACTGTCGGTTAGCCAAGCAGAATGGTTTTCTGGATATTGATCTGATGTTGGTTTCGGCCTTCGGGGTTAATATTTGGGGAATTATTCTCTTGATTAATTTACGGTTAGTGACTAATGAATTGGAATGAGGCGTATGTTGTGTTTGTGTAACACTTATTTAAAATATACGCGAGTTATTCGGAAAGACCGGGTTTATCCCATTCTGAATAACTGATACGACGATAAGTCGAAGATGAAGACGATGGTCGAAGACCGGAGGTCTTCACGTCGTTTGGGTGATAACTGATGATCTTGATTGGGCTGTACACCCAAGAAGATGGAAACAGTTAGTGATCGTCCAGACGTACTTGGAGATCGATGGATATGCGAGGTACTAGGTGCCTCCGGTTTCGTTCAGACCCAGAACGGACTTGTAAATGGACTGTGTGTCTGACATCGGATTTCATTCTGTGTGACTGATATCGGTTGCATAGGATGGTTTGCCTGTGTGGCATGCTAAGATGCAAATGATCAAGGCTTCTGTTGAAAAGCAAAGTCTTGTGGTGATGATCAAAGCACGGCCTTTGTGGCGTAGCTTTGTGTAACGTTTACCTCGCGTGTTTCACACCAGGTATGAACCAAAAACGGGAGACGGACCTCAGGGAGGACTTGCGTTTCTTTCTAGTTAGAAGTGGCGTCAGTGGTTTTACACGCCCTGACGAGTTTGACTTATGTGGTTGTTGCTGTTGCGAGGCGCCTCGGTTATATCGGTTTCGGCCGATGCATTCTGGTCGGCTGACGGACCAGACTTACACCCCATAGGGTGGGGAAACGTAGTGTTCAGGCATTTTAATCCACATCGGTGGACCGGCCCTGTCGCTCCAAGGTCACTCGAGCTCTGACCTGTGGCTCGGGCTAGAGAGTCACGAATCGGTTGAGGACTATCTTTTGCCTCGGTTCATAGACGGAAATCCAATTTCCAAATACGTGACATTTGCGGTTTTATTTGTAAACCTATATATGGTGACATAGTGGGATGGGGCGCTCATGCCGCCTATGATTGATACTTATGATTTGAAGTGTTTTATACACTATGCACTTATAATAGTATCAAATGATTTGTTTTAAACGTATCAAGCATTCTTTGGCTGTTATAAGGGAAAACCCTATCCCCCGGCTTGCGTTGCATTGTGTGATAGGACCTGGGTCTTATAACAGCTTCATCTTTCTTTATTTAGCATTGCGCTGTTGGTTTTATGCACTGGTATTCTTGGGAGGAAACCCGTTCCGTGTTATACGGCGTGGTCCCTTGATTTACCTAACTTTAAAAACAAAGATTAACAACTGTTTTAGTTCTCACACCAGTCACATGACTGACCTGGAGTTTATTGTTTTAACCTAAACTCTGGGTGCCCTTATTTCGACACGGGCAGCTAGTAGTTTTGGTTTTGCAGATTTATATTCACAGGATTTTGGTTTACAGCTGGAACGATATCCGGAAAGCTTTGTATCCGTATATCTTCTTCTAGTTGTGTATTGTATTATTTTCCGCTGCTATGTATTTAAATGTAATTTAAATCTCTGATATTTCTGTGTAATATTCATTCATACTCTGTATATTCTTGTAATCTGATGCATTGTTGTTATATACAATGAAATGTTCTTCTGTATGCGTTCTATTGTGGTTTGTTCTCGAACTATCCGACGCTTTCCTTTACGGGGAAGTTGCGGGTCTTTACATTTGGTATCAGAGCTTTGGTTTACAAAGCAGAGAACAAGACACATTAGAACCGTACGAAAGAATTCATCAGAAATTGGATTAGTAATATCCAACGAGAATGACTCATTAGAGATGCGATCAGTAGTATCCTAGAACGAGTGTGAAGAGTATATTTTTGAAAATGAAAACAAATTTTTGTTTTGAAAATTTAATCAATTATTCGTATTTGATTATCTATTTAAATTGATGTGGACAATCCAGTATATATAGATTTTGCGTATACGTCTGATCCGCGTGTATTCGAAGTTTTAATATATTGGATAGATATAGAGTCGCACTCTAGTCGCCCGGACATGGTCCTGATGATGAAGTATACCATCACCAGCATTTATTTTCGAGTAACGAAAGTATGATATCTATATATTTCCATTAGGCTGGTGTGAGAACCAAATCTTATATAGCTAGAACACTTTGTTGTGAATTGGCATCAAAAACAAGATTTTCAGTATATATATCAAAATTATGAATTTGAAACGTTAAATTCACTAATTGATTGATGTTTGTGTTGTTTGTTCATTTGTTTGCTAATTTTAAACCATTTAGCCTAATTGAATCAAATATTGGATTATATTGAAAATTGGTCGCATTTGCTTGCATATACATATACTTATATTGAGCAGGTCATAGCAAGGAGGCTAGAGCCAGAGAATAAAATTTGTTTGCCCGACAAATAGGTACATGTTTACTACATAATTTACTGTTTTGTTTGGGTGATGATGATTTTGTGAGCCTATTGGCTAGCCGCTTGGCTTTTTCTTTTTCTTTTTGAGATCTGAAGGACCGGGGAAGCTATTTGAAATTCCCCGATGCTCCCGGTGCAGGGGAGGTTATGGCGAAATTTTTCGAAAATTTAGGGTGTTAGCCAAATTTTTGAAATTTTGAAAATTCTCAGAAACTAAAGAGTTGGAGAATGGAAGCCTGATCGATCGTAGAGCTGAATAATCAAACCACTTTCGACTTTGTTCCTTTTCGGGGACGAAAAGTTTTAAGTGGGGGAGATTGTAACAACCCGAAAATCTGGGCCAGTTTAAAAATTTTATTTTGGCAATTTTAGCGAATTTTGAATATTTAAAATAGATTATTTTAAATAATATCGACGAGAAATCTGTTTTGAATATAATTCGAACGTATATATTTATACGCGTCGTCGTTAGAATATAAATAATTATATATAATTATAAAAGGAATTGAAAATGGCGCGGTAGTTCGAAAATTCGATTTCTAATTTCAAATGAATATACAGAATTCAATATAAGTCAGAATTGAACGAAACAAGAAATATTTGAATCTGTATAACTATATCTTTGTAATGAAGTTAACAAACTGGGATTTCATCTTAGAAATGATAAGATATGTCCAGTTAAAAATTAGAAATAGTCGCTGTGGAATTTATATATATTTTTATATATATAAGGCCCTTAAAAATAGCAATTTTGCAAACGACCTTGGATTACGACGAAACCAGTTTTGTTGGGTCCGTGATGTCGAGTTATTGCTAGATTCCAAATTTCATAATTTTTCGAATCAATATGTGAGCGTGGCAAAGGAAAATGCGTTTGACCATTTTCAGTTGATTTTAATCGACTGGAAATTGGCCATTTTTCAAACGGTCTCGGAATTCGACGAAACTAGTTTTGTTAGGACCGCATCGTCAATACGAAGCTAGAAAATATTTTTCTGGAATTTTTCTAGTTAGTATGTGACCCCGGTAATTAGAAATGTACGTTTAAAATTCAATATAATGATTTAAATGTAAATTCAACAGAAACTGATCAAAGCGATCAGATCAGCTTACGTTACATATCCCATTGTGTTCGGAATGGGGGTAATTAGCTAGGGGCGACAGTCGGTGGGCTTGATTTCGAGTTAAAACGAAAAGTCAACTTTAAATTGAATTAAATAACTAAATTAAAATAAAAAAAAATATAAAATATACCCCTTCCCCTTAAAAACCCGCTGGCCCCCCCCTTTTGTTTTTTTCTCAAATCGATTTCAAATAAAAAAAAAAAAAAAAGAGAAAGGCGACGGGGTGGGGGGCGAATCGCGCCGCCGCGGCCAGCGAGGCCGCCGCGCCTCAGGCGCCGCCTCCCAGGAGGACCACCGCCCTCCTCCGCTTCAAACCCGACCCTCTGCCCTCTCCTCTCCCTCCTCCCAACTCACGAAGCTCAAAACCCCACCGCGAAGACCACCACGCTCCCCTCGAAGACCGCCACCGATGAACACCGCAACCACCATCTTCGCCTCCGCCCAGTCAACCCCGCATCCCCTCCGAGCCGTCGACGAGTCCCCCCTGTAAGTCGTTTTTCAATTTATTTGTTTTCTTTTTTTTTTATATTAATAGAAGTTTAAAAAAACTGGATTTTTAAAAGTTTAAAAACTGGATTTTTAGAAGTTTAAAAACTGGATTTTTAGAAGTTTAAAAACTGGATTTTTAGAAGTTTAAAAACTGGATTTTTAAAAGTTTAAAAACTGGATTTTTAAAAGTTTAAAAACTGGATTTTTAGAAGTTAAAAAAAACTGGATTTATAGAAGTTTAAAAACTGGTTTTAAAAGTTAAAAAAAACTGGATTTTTAGAAGTTTAAAAAAAACTGGATTTTAAAAGTTTAAAAAAAACTGAATTTTAAGAGTTTAAAAACTGATTTGAAAAGGATAAAGGAAAAAAAAAAAAAACTGCATTTTTAAAAAGGCAAAACTGCATTTTAAAAACAAAAACTGTTTTGAAAAACTGTTTTGAAAAACTGTTTTGAAAAGAAAATAAAAACTGATTTGAAAAGGAAAAGAAAACTGATTTTATTTTAAACTTTGAGATAGAGAAAAAAAGGGGTTTGATCTCTTAATAGAAAAAGATTTGAACTTGAAAATAAAGATCATATTTTTAAAAACAGAAAAGATGGAATTTTTGTTAAGTAGAAATAGTAAGGTATGATTCTTATATTTTTAAAGCAATAAAAATATAATTGTTACATCATAAGAATAGTAAAAATATAATCTTTGCATAGTAGGAACTATAAAAATCAAATCTTTGTTTTTGAAAAAGGTGAAATCTTTAAATTTAAAAAAAGGTGAAATCTTTAAATTTAAAAAGGCGAAATCTTTAAATTTAAAAAGGCGAAATCTTCATATAGAAAATAGCGTGATAAAAATATAATTTTTATCTATATAACATAGTAGAAAAAAACTTCGATTTTTATATATTGAATAGCAAAGTAAAAATTCGATTTTTACATATTGAATAGCGAAGTAAAAATGTGATTTTTACGTATGTAGTGAAAGCAGCAACGAAGGTGACAAAAAGGCGAAACGACGAAGACTTCTGCAAAAGAAGAGTCGAGATGGTTGGATAGCTAAAGGTGAGAATTTCTCACCTTTCTATTTTATTTCTAGTTATATATATATACTAGGATGCAGACGGTGCTTAGTAGCACCCGACACAATCGTCCACAGACCATGGACTTGTTTGTTTGACTGTTTGGTGATTGATTGCGATATTGGTTTGAATGTGGTTTGTGGTGTGAAAAATCGAATCGATAAATTGGTTAGGATTAGACGTGCGCCGTTATAAGGCGAAGGAGTAAGGCTAGGTTAGACCCTTACTCCAAAGTTTGTGGTTTGCATAACGAATTGATTTGATTGATGTGTGAATGGCGTGGGCCTTCACTAGACCGGGGATAAGGCTAGGCCTTGTCCCGTTTCTAGTATCGTGCCGTTATGCCGCCGAAATTTTCTAAAATATGTTAGAAAAATAAAAATATCATTTTATTTGTGTAAATGAAGAATAGAAATTCATATGTCAAAATAAAATGTGTTATCGTTAAAAATATAATTTTTAACGTGAATGTGAATAAATAAATATTCATTTACAAACCAGACGGTTTGTTTATGTACACCTATTTGAATGACGTTGATTGGGTCGATAAATTTTACACATCGCCTAACTGCACAAATAAAATATGTGTTTGATTGTTTGAAACCCCACACGGGTGTTAGGATGAAATTTGAAGTTCACTCATCCTGATTGATTAAATATGTCGATCGATTGATTGACAGGCTGTTATAAGCGTTGAATATCTATATTTGATGCTTATACAGTGTAGTGCACTTTGGTTGATGGTTGATTATTTTCAATGCTATTATATACATGTGTTGTATGAAAATCCATATAATTAATTTTATATGGTAATTGATTGGGCCTCATTCCAGTTTTGAAAAAGAAATATTTGAAAAAGAAATATTTGAAATAGAATATTTGAAAATAAAGGAATATATGAAGCCGTGTTGATTAGATTGACGCCATTTTGACGTGAACGATATTTATATCGATTTTAAAAACGAATTCGAAATGAATTGAAAACGATTTCGAAATGAAATGAATTGAAAACGATTTCGAAATGAATTGAATTGAAAACGATTTCGAAATGAATTGAATTGAAAACGATTTCGAAATGAATTGAATTGAAAACGATTTCGAAATGAATTGAATTGAAAACGATTTCGAAATGAATTGAATTGAAAATGAATTCGAATTGAATTGAAAACGATTTCGAAATGAATTGAATTGAAAACGATTTCGAAATGAATTGAATTGAAAATGAATTCGAATTGAATTGAAAACGATTTCGAAATGAATTGAATTGAAAACGATTTCGAAATGAATTGAATTGAAAATGAATTCGAATTGAATTGAAAACGATTTCGAAATGAATTGAATTGAAAATGAATTCGAATTGAATTGAAAACGATTTCGAAATGAATTGAATTGAAAACGATTTCGAAATGAATTGAATTGAAAATGAATTCGAATTGAATTGAAAACGATTTCGAAATGAATTGAATTGAAAACGATTTCGAAATGAATTGAATTGAAAATGAATTCGAATTGAATTGAAAACGATTTCGAAATGAATTGAATTGAAAACGATTTCGAAATGAATTGAATTGAAAACGATTTCGAAATGAATTGAATTGAAAACGAATTCGAATTGAATTGAAAACGATTTCGAAATGAATTGAATTGAAAACGAATTCGAATTGAATTGAAAACGATTTCGAAATGAATTGAATTGAAAACGAATTCGAATTGAATTAAAAGCGAATTGAAATGAATTCAAATTGAATTGAAATTCGAATTGAATAGAAATGAATTTTGAAACGAATTTATAAAGAAGAATTCAATTTTGATTTGAATTGAAAAGGAAGTTGAGATTGCTTTTGAAACGAATTTTAAAACTATTTATATAATTCGTTTTAAATAGAAATCGACGAAGTATATATTATATATATATTATATATATAATATAATGGCCTGAATAGAACGCGCCGCGCCGCGGCAGTTCGCGAATTTCGACCATTTATTTCAAACGGACATTACGGGAGATCCGACCGTCGGATTCTCCTAAAACCGGAACCGTTGGGTTCGTATCGAAAAGAGCTTTCTAATGAATGTTAGAAATTTGAAATCTAACGGTTGGATTTGGAATTATGTCCAAATCAAATTCGAAAAAGGTCGCTATAAGTGCAGTTCGATGGCCATTGATGGAAATCGACTGTACGGGCCTTGATAAAATTATTAAAAATAGTAATAATTTGTGTAAAATCATAAGAAATGATTTAGAAAGAATTGGGATGAAAAATTCCATATTAGAAAAGATAAAAATAGATTTTTATCGAAATGAACTAGTTTTGAACTAGAATTATAATTCTATTTATTTTTAAATAAATAAATTGAATTCGAAAAGGGTTTTAAAAGTAACCAAAATTCCAATGATTACACTGGAGTGGATTTGAATCGAAATTGTCTTCGGAATATTTCGATGTTGGAATTCATGATTATACAGGTGTTGTTATGGAAATTTGAAAGATATATATGTATATCGTTATTTCCAATACGACATTTGTTAGTCGTAGAATTCGATATTGAATATAAGCCGATATATTTTCTATTCAGAGCCTTGTATTGAATATCGAATGTGATTTGGGTTTGTCGTGAATGGTGTCTTCACTAACACTGTTCTTGAACCCAGCTGAGAAAAGATTAAATCTTTTTATTTAGATTTAATGAAGTGTACCAATTAAATAACATTTAATTGGAATTGAATTGATATTGATTTTTGGGTTTATCGTGAACAGTGTTTTAAATAACACTCGTTCTTTAACCCGATAATTAATGAATGTGATTTGGGTTCGTCGTGAATGGTGTCTTCACTAA
This sequence comes from Allium sativum, assembly GCA_030737875.1. Classification (NCBI taxonomy): domain Eukaryota; kingdom Viridiplantae; phylum Streptophyta; class Magnoliopsida; order Asparagales; family Amaryllidaceae; genus Allium; species Allium sativum. The sequence goes on from CM060913.1 coordinate 1,016,812,057, forward strand.
CACTGTTCTTGAACCCAGCTGAGAAAAGATTAAATCTTTTGATTTAGATTTAATGAAGTGTACCAATTAAATAACATTTAATTGGAATTGAATTGATATTGATTTTTGGGTTTATCGTGAACAGTGTTTTAAATAACACTCGTTCTTTAACCCGATAATTAATGAATGTGATTTGGGTTCGTCGTGAATGGTGTCTTCACTAACACTGTTCTTGAACCCAGTTGAGAAATGATTAAATCTTTTTATTTAGATTTAATGAAGTGTACCAATTAAATAACATTTAATTGGAATTGAATCGATATTGATTTTTGGGTTTATCGTGGACAGTGTTTTTAAATAACACTCGTTCTTTAACCCGACGATTAATGAATGTGATTTTGGGTTTATCGTGAACCGTGTTTTTAAATGACACTGATTCTTTAACCCAGTCAAAAGATTAAAACTAAGTGGAGTTTTAATGAATCTTTAATTAGATTGAAAAGATCGAGAATGGAGTATCACCAGTTTTGCTCCAGGCGATAGTTAAATCTTTAATTAGATTTGAACGTGAAATTTAGAAACTAACTGTCGGTTAGCCAAGCAGAATGGTTTTCTGGATATTGATCTGATGTTGGTTTCGGCCTTCGGGGTTAATATTTGGGGAATTATTCTCTTGATTAATTTACGGTTAGTGACTAATGAATTGGAATGAGGCGTATGTTGTGTTTGTGTAACACTTATTTAAAATATACGCGAGTTATTCGGAAAGACCGGGTTTATCCCATTCTGAATAACTGATACGACGATAAGTCGAAGATGAAGACGATGGTCGAAGACCGGAGGTCTTCACGTCGTTTGGGTGATAACTGATGATCTTGATTGGGCTGTACACCCAAGAAGATGGAAACAGTTAGTGATCGTCCAGACGTACTTGGAGATCGATGGATATGCGAGGTACTAGGTGCCTCCGGTTTCGTTCAGACCCAGAACGGACTTGTAAATGGACTGTGTGTCTGACATCGGATTTCATTCTGTGTGACTGATATCGGTTGCATAGGATGGTTTGCCTGTGTGGCATGCTAAGATGCAAATGATCAAGGCTTCTGTTGAAAAGCAAAGTCTTGTGGTGATGATCAAAGCACGGCCTTTGTGGCGTAGCTTTGTGTAACGTTTACCTCGCGTGTTTCACACCAGGTATGAACCAAAAACGGGAGACGGACCTCAGGGAGGACTTGCGTTTCTTTCTAGTTAGAAGTGGCGTCAGTGGTTTTACACGCCCTGACGAGTTTGACTTATGTGGTTGTTGCTGTTGCGAGGCGCCTCGGTTATATCGGTTTCGGCCGATGCATTCTGGTCGGCTGACGGACCAGACTTACACCCCATAGGGTGGGGAAACGTAGTGTTCAGGCATTTTAATCCACATCGGTGGACCGGCCCTGTCGCTCCAAGGTCACTCGAGCTCTGACCTGTGGCTCGGGCTAGAGAGTCACGAATCGGTTGAGGACTATCTTTTGCCTCGGTTCATAGACGGAAATCCAATTTCCAAATACGTGACATTTGCGGTTTTATTTGTAAACCTATATATGGTGACATAGTGGGATGGGGCGCTCATGCCGCCTATGATTGATACTTATGATTTGAAGTGTTTTATACACTATGCACTTATAATAGTATCAAATGATTTGTTTTAAACGTATCAAGCATTCTTTGGCTGTTATAAGGGAAAACCCTATCCCCCGGCTTGCGTTGCATTGTGTGATAGGACCTGGGTCTTATAACAGCTTCATCTTTCTTTATTTAGCATTGCGCTGTTGGTTTTATGCACTGGTATTCTTGGGAGGAAACCCGTTCCGTGTTATACGGCGTGGTCCCTTGATTTACCTAACTTTAAAAACAAAGATTAACAACTGTTTTAGTTCTCACACCAGTCACATGACTGACCTGGAGTTTATTGTTTTAACCTAAACTCTGGGTGCCCTTATTTCGACACGGGCAGCTAGTAGTTTTGGTTTTGCAGATTTATATTCACAGGATTTTGGTTTACAGCTGGAACGATATCCGGAAAGCTTTGTATCCGTATATCTTCTTCTAGTTGTGTATTGTATTATTTTCCGCTGCTATGTATTTAAATGTAATTTAAATCTCTGATATTTCTGTGTAATATTCATTCATACTCTGTATATTCTTGTAATCTGATGCATTGTTGTTATATACAATGAAATGTTCTTCTGTATGCGTTCTATTGTGGTTTGTTCTCGAACTATCCGACGCTTTCCTTTACGGGGAAGTTGCGGGTCTTTACAATTTCATCTCGCCTTGATAGAAATACATAATGCAAAAAAATCAAGGGCAAAAATTGAGATAATGAAGTATTATATAACAATTTTGGTTTCAACTGAAAACTAAAAATCACCTGATAGAATTATAATCGAAGATTCAAATAAAAGTAATGAAAACCACTTGATAAAATTGAAAAATAAAAAAACCAAAGAAAACCACCTCCGTATTCTCGTGAAGGCATAAAATTGATTTCTAATTTCAAAATATTAATAAAAACAAAAAAGATAAACCTCACTTGACAAAATTAACAATCGTGGCACGAAATCGAAACTCGCCTAAACATTTTAACAAATTTGAGAGATCGATTTAGAAATCGCGCCTAATTAAATTGGGGAAAATGAATGTTTTAAGCAACTTTTCAATTTGAGTAATCTTTTGTTTAATTGTTTAATGAAGATCTACTTTTTCATTTTGAGAAAGGGGCAAACGAGATTATAAAATAAGCAGCACATTAATTTTTGTCCTTACAACTAATTCCGGCGAAGCCGTGTCCTTAAAACAAATTGGCCGGACTAGTAAGACCTTCACGCAAATTTCCACTTAATACCATGCAGCTTGATAAACAATAGAAATTGGATTTCATTTTGATGATATGTATGTGGGAAATTGAACTTGTCTGTGATACTGTACTCTAGCAAAGTGTGTACATACTTCAATGTACAAATCGCTTAAATAATGACGGTAGACAGGGCTTACACAGTATAGTCAACATATGTATATTGTTTTGATGACTAACCTTGAGTTCTTTTGGTCTGTAAGGACGTTAATGCAATGCTAAGATTTTACTGGTTGAATAATGTGATTGCATGTTCATCTACTGTACTGAACTGTTCAACTATGCATTGTCAAGGCCTTCTTATATGATTCAATGCTAACATTGAGGACGTCAGGTGTTTTTTTGAGTGTTTCTGTTATCTCATTTATGGTCATTTTTGATCATATATGTAAGTTTTAACTCAAAGCAGTTGTCCACATTTTATATATTATGGTCATACCTTCACACTATCCTTGGCACAAAGTAGTTGTTCCTTACTAGTTTGTCTTGGTAGCAGTTCGAGTTGCTTTAGCATTTTTGATCCATGGATTGATTATTCAGATAGTTTCCACGTTTGATTTTTGATAGGACTGTGCATGTTTTATCACTTTGCATGCATAATATATCTTATACAAGTTTAGTTTATTGCGCCATGGTGGAAATGGGTTTGGGGCTCGGTCATTCATTTGTTCATTAATTTTGACAATGTAAGTCATTTTCAAAAAATGGTTTGTGAGTTTGAAGGCTTTCCTTAGTGCTTCAATGTAAGTTCGGTTACTGTGGTTGCCTTTAGTTTGAATGGTGATGTTGATGGGATTTTGGATATTGTTTTGTTTGGAAAGGCTGAGCAGTTTTGGGTCAGTAATGGTCTAATGGCTGATTGTGCTATCATGGGTGAGCAAGCTTGTTTTGAAGCTGGATGGCATTGGTACTTAGGTGGTTGCAGTGTTATGAAACGACAGTCGGAACAAAGCCCTCCTTCCTTGCATGCATATGAGCTGGCACACAACTCCCATATAACAAAAGTAATCCCTGTTGTTACGTGCCTACCAGCTCATATTTGTACACAATTCCTTCAATTTATTCCATGATGTTGGACTATTAATTTCAACCCGCCATTTCTTCTTAACAACATGCGAGGCAATCATAACAGTCTCCCCTTTGACTCGCATCCTACGAGTATCTTTTGAGAGCACTGCCTTGCCTGCATGGCCCAGTCCGAACCTTCGGCTCTGATACCATTGTTATGAAACGACGGTCGGAACAAAGCTCCCTTCCTTGCATGCATATGAGCTGGCACACAACTCCCATATAACAAGAGGAATCCCTGTTGTTATGTGCCTACCAGCTCATAGTTGTACACAATTCCTTCAATTTATTCCATGATGTTGGACTATTAATTTCAACCCGCCATTTCTCCTTAACAACATGCGAGGCAATCCTAACAGTCTCCCCCTTGACTCGCATCTATGGGTATCTTTTGAGAGCACTGCCTTGCCTGCATGGCCCAGTCCGAACCTTCGGCTCTGATACCATTGTTATGAAACGACGGTCGGAACAAAGCCCCCCTTCCTTGCACGCATATGAGCTGGCACACAACTCCCATATAACAAAAGGAATCCCTGTTGTTACGTGCCTACCAGCTCATATTTGTACACAATTCCTTCAATTTATTCCATGATGTGGGACTATTAATTTCAACCCGCCATTTCTCCTTAACAACATGCGAGGCAATCCTAACATGCAGTGCCTCGAAACTCGGTAACAAGTCCATCATTCCCCAAAACAGAAGTGAATGTAGCAACTTGCATTATAGGTTTGAATATGTTTGGTAATGATGACATGAAATATGCAGTTGAGGAGCGCTACACTAGTGTTAAGACCATCTGGGTTGAACTGCTAGACAAAGAAGGAAGGATGTGGTGCGATATTTTCTTCTTCTTATTTGTGAACTAGATTAGTTAAATAGTCTCTTTTATATTAATTTTCTTCTTATATGTTGTATTGTTTTGTTCTTAAGGCCGAAATAAGGAGAGCTGAGTTTGCTGTTAGGAGATGAGCTATGGAAGATGTGTTCATGCCTTTTATGGTTTCTTGCTCATTTATTCATGTTATCCATGCACTCTACAAATCATAACTATAAGTACAATTTAGTTTATTACTGTTTACTCAAATATTACTACTACTTTGAGTGCATAGTACTTCTTTATATTGTCTAAGGCTGATGGGATCGATTACACCGATCTTGAGGAGGTAGTGTTATGAAGATGGATTAATTATTTTCAAATGTGATTATATTAACATCTGTAAAATTTAAACTGCTCAAATAAAATGAGTTTTGAGACTTTTGAATGAAGCTTGAATTGTTAGCAGTTGCTCTTATCGATCTTGATGCAATGGATGGTAAAGGCAGCGTCTCTCTTTAGTCTGAATGCTCCAGTTCACCCGATGTTAACACGAGGTATTATCATTTGTATACTAGATGGCACAAACCATAAATTTTTATATGATTAAACTAGAGAAGTTGCACATTCATTTGTCTCTCTTCAGCCAGTGACCATTCATGATTGAACTAGAGAAGTTGCGCGTACCTTGCGAGCGAATCATCAGAAGAAAAAATAATAAATGTACTAGTTTATATAATCATTTTCGTGTATTTTTTCTTGCTTATGGTTGTACGTTTGAGTCTGTATATCAGTGAATCGAGTGACAATGTAGTGAGGAATGCATGTAAATATAATTGATTATGTAATACACGAATGAATGTACAATAATAGAGTCCAAAAATTTGTACTCTTTGAAATAAAATATTTTTTTGAATAAAATACTGTGCTATAATAATATTTATTATAATATTATGAAATCTTTGATTAATAGCGGTTGAGGTGTAATTACTTTTAGCAGTTGTAAAACAAAATTTAACAACTGCTAGAGACAGTTGTATAAAAGGTTGACTTTATTACGATTGCCAGCTGTACTAGACATATTACAACTGTTTTTGGCAGTTGTGAAAGGGTATTTTCTTGTTCTAGTGCTACTTTTGGCAACATCTGTACTGATGTTACCATAAAGTCGCAAAGGTGTTGCCTTTGACTCTAAGGCAACGTGGCAAAAGACAACCCTGAGAAAGTGTTGTCACAGATTATTTTTTTCCTATAGCAACACTTTTTGGCACTTGCTGCATCACTTCTTCGGTGTTGCAGTATGCAATCTATGGCGTAGTGCTTATATCTCATTACTTCATTTTTATCATTTCGTTTTCTTATTTAAGGTGCCTTTTTTGACCATAAATACCTTTTATTATAACCAATAATAAGAATACAATATAGTACAGGTGACTGTAGTTGATAGTCAATTACAATTTGGTTTAAGGTGGACCGTTCACCATATACTACATTTAAAGTGGGTTGTCCACCATATCTATACAAGATTATAGTGCAGGAGCTCGTAATTACACTAGACTACTATAGCTTTCCTATTCTAAAGCACTCCAAGAAGGGAGGATAGAATGACATATCAAATTATTGCACAACAAGTAGCGTATACAAAAATGTGCCTATCTAGTACAAGATTGTAATAGCGCGACTACCATTGCACAGGTCTCCAAAATATAGAAAGCTTGAAGCACAGGGAAGCCCATCTACATGACATTCTGACAAATTCATAGACATAAAATTGTGGCTATTCTTGCATGTAGAAGCCCATAGCCGACCACCGGACAAAATAATAAGAGCAGGCTCAACACGTTTGCCAGAGTGGGAGAAACCAAGTTTTACATCGAAGAACAAAAACAACATTATAGCATATTTGATTACCCAGCGAGGAGAACATGAACCAAGAGTGAAGAGGAGGATTTGTAGCCACAGATATGCAAAGTTGTGAGCAAAAGCTTCCATGTATTGCATAAACGATCAAGCATCATATCCAATACACCAACATCATCCAAACATGAAAAATCTCACAATATGATATATACAATCATCAATAGAGCATATCAGATTCACACAGAAATGTTCATCCAACATGTTTCCATACTCCAAACAAGTAGGATGATAATCACTCACAAATAACGTCCACCCATCACCGTTGCAATCTCTACCGACTCACACACACCAAGACGAACTACCTGAACGTCATTCAATAAAACTTACTGTAGCGACAGTTGAAAATTCGACACTCAAATTTAGATACTAATACAACCTGTATCCAAATTCAAGTATCGAAAACCCAGAAAGCTAATGGAAAGAAATAAGAGAGTGAGATAAGAAAAAAAGAAATATTAGAATAGAAGAAATGAGGAGAAGAAACAACACAGAATCAGAGTCTCACGACGCAACGGAACAAAATATAATATAGAAATAAAACTTTATTGAGAGCTTGAAATAAAACTTATAATCATCAAAGTATATCAATACATCTGGACAGTCATAATAATCTATCCTCATACACAACACACAATGGAATAATATTAGATATCATACGTCTGAACGTCTCCAGCTCATCTCTGGACTTCACAACGTCTTATAACATGAACCTGTACAACCCGGTCTAAACCGAGCATTACAACGTTGGATTGGTATGGTGAATCAGAGTGAGAAAAACTCCCTAAGTTTATGGGTAACATCCAACTTGATTTTAAGTTAAAATCTTTTCGAAAGAAAGGATAAACATAAGATCAAATCCACACATAAATACGGATGGTTTTTACCTTACGATAACCAAAAACATTTTCAAAATCGTATCTTTTCTGATATTATAATAATGTCCAAATACAAGTAAATAGCAATCTAGCAGAACGCTTTCATCCTACGCTCTACATATATAGTATACAATCAAAACCGTCGGCTCTTTTGGAGAATGGATTTACATAGCAAGGCATGGGCAACCACCTTTTCGGCAATTTATCTCCGGAGATTAATACACTAGGGTTCAACAAGAATATCTTGCAACCCAGACTAAACATGATTGACCCCTCATTTCACTTGAGAGTACCGAATATATCATCACCACAGTTGGGGGCCAGCCAGCCGAATCGATAGCGTTCATACAAAAATAAAAAGTGACAACCGAAGGCATTTTATTTCTCCAGATTAGGTAATGATATACCCAAATGGGTGCGACCAACATAGCCATGCAACCTACCCGATTTTATGCCATTTCCCGGTTGATGAGGTTTGAGGCTAGAATTTACTTTGTAGAACATATCATTACCATTCACTTTAAATGCCACATTGTCAGATCCATCAAATAACTAATTGACATCCACAAAAATACTCTGGTCCTTAAGCTAGAGAATGGTCATTCCTCGCCACTAACAGAAATACGTTTGTAAAAATCAACGTACGTGATTCTTTAGAAATATACGGTCATACCTCCGTCCATACAAGTCATCCAGGAACACGATGAACCGAAGGCACTCTCCTACCGCATCCTAGGATTCACCCTATAGATCAGTAGCGAGTAGTCCTTACAATCCGTAGATTTCAATCACGATAGAATCATTGTTAACTCTGGCGATCAGCCAGAGATATTTAACAATACTTCTTTCGCTCATGAAGATTTACGGTCTTCAATTTCTCCATCTCAATTAACATCTTCCACATATTCGTATTTATTGGTCGGAATGGTTTTCGAATATAAACTCAATCCCGGTCATTCCATACTAATAATCGTATAGGCCAGATTTGATAGTCGGTTATTTAACAATCAAATAAACAAACACTCATGCATAAAAATAAAATGAATTCACTGATTCAATACCCAGTATTATTTAGCCTCTTTAATTAACTCGTCGTTAATTAAACTTCTATATCGTCCAATATTTGAAAAAACATTTCACATTTCTTATTTAATATATACGAATATTTGATTTTCAATTCACTTCTGTTATATTAGCTCCTCATTGTAAATTGGTAAGTGGATAAATCTCTAAGTATACAACCCCGTAGGTCGAAACCAACATCAGATTGACACCTCGAAAGTTACTTAACTCAACCAACATATGACAAGTTCCGCTTTCTTAGAAAAACACATCAGTATTCCTTTTAACCATTTAAAACGATTATATTGCTTCATAATCCCACAAATCATTTCTCTTTTATTTAAATATCATTTCGTAAAATTAATTATAATTCAACTCAACCTTTGTAAATAAATATTTCAAATTTCGTTTAAAAAATCATTTATCCTTCCATTTATATAAAACAATTCCACAACTTCTTTCCATATAACTTAGTTTATATAAATTTCCATTTATAACTCATTTTGGCAATCTTGCCTTAAAATTCCATTTATTAAATATTCGTCTCATTTCCCTAATTTACGCAAAAATATTCATATTTTATTTCCAATTTCATTTATTTACTAATCTCATTCTCGTAAACCCATTTTATCACTCTCCGTATTTATAAACAATTATTGCAAAAACGTTCATTAATTACGCTTTTCAATCCCTTTTAAAATCAATTCCCATACACTTCTAGTTCCATTAGTCCATTTCCTCATTTTAAAATCCTTTAAACTTATTAAAAATCTATTTTAGTTTCATTTTAATAAACTTCATCTCTTCTTTTAGATCTGCGACTTAAATCGACTTCCTAGCTTGTCTAACCATTTCACTTAAATTTGGGATTTCTATTTCGATTTCCATTTCATATTCCATACTTCTACTCTTCTATTCATTTCATGAACTATTTAAAGTTTGTAACTTTATTAATTTATTTCAATAACTGAAATCACCTTCGAGTAGCCAATAAACTTGAGTTTTAACACTTCATCTAATCTTGTATTTTATAAATCCAATTCAATAGAATTCCAGTATGTATTCACTTTAAGTTTCAATTTAAACTTAAATTATTTAGTATTAATATCAATTCGCTTAAGATTTCATTTAAATATAAATAGGGCCTTATGGTTTTACCAGCCATCATTAGTTTAACTTTTAATTCATCACTTTGATTATTGTTAAATAATAATCAATTTCAAATTTTTTAGGATAAAAATGGTTTACTTTATCATTAACATCTTCCATTAAATTAACTTATAATAATTAACTTAATAATCAAACTCCTTTAAATCTATTAACTTGTCAAATCCCACTTAGTCCTTCTATCTAAATTAATTAGTTAATAACGTAATTAATTTAAATAATCTCATTTACTTTGACTATTATTAAATAATAGAAATAAAATTCATTTCAACAATTAATAAAAATTGTTTACTTCATCATTAACCACCTTTTATTAATTTAATAAATTAATTAGATAACTAATTCAATTAACACAGTTGACTTGATCAACTTTAAACATGATTAACTAAATAATTAATTCCAATCAGTCTCTTTAATTTTAATTAAATAATAATATAAAATTAATTTAAATAATCTCATTTACTATGATTATTAATAAATAATAGTCAATTCAGTATAATCCCTTTTTAACTGTTTTTAAAAACAATCAATTCCAGTTATCCATTGTTAGATAAATTTCTACACATCCGCTTATAAAACATAAGATTTTGCTTTATAAAAATAATTTTATAATCACTAATAAAATTACATAAATATTTGTTTATTTTAAAACCAAACATCGTATTTAAATTTATATAAAATTTTGAAAACAATTCAGAATCAATTTAAAAATCAATTCCACTAATCTTTTATTATACGTCGATGGTACTTAAAGAAGAAATGTTACTTAAGTACCCAACCCGTGAAATATAACTTAATTTCACATCAAATAAAATATAAAAAATCATATTGATAAACGTTATCAATATCAGTGGGGAATTTCCTGCATCACATATTCAATATTCAACATACAATATAATATCATGAATAATCAATCGTTAACTAACATAATACAAGCATCCAATTCAATTTAAATACGTTTATATCATTATAAACGTAACCAATAAGGTAAGTTAACTTAATTGGAAATAATCGTTAAAAATAATGATTTCGTTTTATTTAGATTAAACAGCCATTTAATTTAAACAATATAAAAATATCCAACAACAACTAAACAATTATCAATCAGTCAATAAATAGCAAACATAGCACACAGATATTAAAACCCAACTTATAAAAATTATAAGTGGGACAACTGAGTCAGTTTAACTCACCTTGGGTTTTTCCTGTCGTTAGCACGCTTGTTTTTAATTAAATTAAACAGTCGTTTAATTTAATTAAAAATTTATGTTGCTTCGAATCCTGATTAAACCTGTTTCATGTTGAAGCTCCCATCATGGTTCCAACGAAACCAACTGCACGTAGTTCTGACTATGAACATGCGAGATATTAAATTAAAACAATTAAATTTAAATTAAACTTAATTTTTATTTAACTAGGCCTTACCCAAATCTAATCAACTAGCGTCCACACATGAAAACCCAAACCCCACGTTTAACGGTACTTCCCTGATTCTTCGTAACGTCCACCCGCCTTGCATTATTCCCATTTCCACCTTTTTATTCTTTTTTTATTGGCCCAAGACTCGTGCTTCAAGCCCACACTATAATGAAACCGCACCCAAAAATCACTGCCAGCGTCACCCCTTTTAACCCAAGAAGCATAGTGCTTCTTCCCTTCCCATATCAGCTTTCTTCTTCCCCATATGTCGTTGTGCTCTCTTCATCTTCTCCCTTATTTTTTTTCGAATCCACATAGTAACTTCCTTCCCTAACTCACGTTTTCAAACCTGCTGCAAATCATTCATGTCATGTCCGAACTTCAACACCTCCTCTTTTCCCGATACCTCCACGAGCTTCATTCCCACGTCCAGTTTGACGAGTACAGCTCCACAAACCTTCAAGCTGGTCTGCATCAACCCCATCGAAGAACCCAACTCCTCACACTTCTCACACAATGCTGCTGCCTACGATGATGCCACCGACGTCGACCAAACCCCTAAGCACCACCAGCGTACTCTTCCCTATATACAAAACAACACCGCACAGACACTTCTCACCACCACGCACCGTTGCTCTGGCTTGAGCATCAACAACAAGTCTCCCCTCCAGTATGTGCTCATTCTTTTCAGACCCTTCATATTTTATTATTATTATTATTGGGTTCAGATATATTCGGTAGAGAGGAAATGGAAATGATTTACTCAATACAGAGGAAAGAAAACAAAGCGAACTCATTAGCTGGAAACGAAAGAAGGGGCATGATTTATATAGGACGAAGAAACCGTGGTGGTCAAGTTTTCGTGGGGAGCACGATAAAAAGTTTTGCTGCCAAGGAAAAAAAAGAGTTGTTTATTTTACTTTGTCTCCACGGTTTTCTCATAGTTGTGAAAATATAGGGGGATTAGGTCTGTGTACGGTGTTAGGAAAAAGTAGAAGCAGGTGTACGTTTTGCTTTAAATTAAAAGTAGGGTTGGCTGCATGCTCGCACTTACGCAAATGGGTTTAGATAGGCTTGGCTTTGCATGATTTTACATTTCATTAGCTATAAGATTAGAGATTGTAAGGTAGATAACTGTGCGTTCTTTCCCTTTCCAAATAGCTGTGTAGCGAGATTGATGGAAATGGGTACTTATTGTTAGAGTAGAAAAGACTCACTTTTAGATTGAAGTTGTACGTGTGTGGGTAGGTTGAAACATACTCAAGGCTTAAGTATGAATATTTGAATATTTATTATTTTCAGTTGTTACGGTTAGTTAAATTTTCAACTGTTATTTTACGTTGCCTATTAAATACACACACCGTCGTATACCAACTCCAAACACAACGAAAACAGATATACTATTATGTCTTTACATTACGAACTCAAGGAAATTTGTTTTGTTGAATTCCGACTCCGTTTGCACACCATCGTTATTTTAATTTCAATTTAGTTATATGTTCACATTTAAATTTTGTCTACCGACAAAATAGCTCTGATTGATCCCAAACTGGAAATCTAGCAATAATTAGGGATACGTATTCCAATAAAAGTTTTCCATAGAAAATGAAGGTGCTTTGGAAAATAGATATTTTTAACGCTTTTGTCATATCGATATAATAATATAAATTAAATCCAAAACAATTTAAGTAAATAAAAATAAATTATTATTATCGAATATATCCAGATAAAATAATATATCACTTTTGATTCAACTAATATAGATTTTCAATTCAACATTAATATTTCCGAGTTAAACGATATCCAAATATATTGAAATTCCTTTTACATAAATTAAATAAACATTAAAATTTATTAAAGAATTCCATAGCGATTATTTTAAAATTTGAATTGGACATATCTTATAATATATAAGTTAAAATCTCGGTTTTTCTCTTCCATTAGCAAATTATAAACAATTGGATTCAAACGTTTCTTGTTTTACAGAATTCCGACATAAAACGGATTCTGTAAATTCAATTGAAGTTCAAAACCCAATATTACGAACTGCCGCGACATTTCGAGTTCATCTCATATTAAATATAAATTTAACTGTTCAATTGTTGTTTAGTTAACAAATTCAATATTAAAATCCAATAATATTCCAAATAAAATATTTAAAACAAATTTAAATATTCGAATTCAAATGATCGAAAAATCTGGGTTGTTACATTCTTCCCCCCTTAATAGAATTTCGTCCCTGAAATTACTAAGTTAAGAAGAATGCTCCAAACATAATTTATTTCCCAAAAAAATATTTTCCAAACCATAAATATATATTTTCATGTTTTAAAAAGTTATCATAAAAATATTTTAAGTTTTAAAATTTTATGAAAAATTCGCCAGCACCTCCTCTGTACGGCTCGATCTTAACAACTACATCTGCCACTCCGGGCGTCATATCGATCAAAGAAACAAAGTCAAATGGCTACCAACTCAGAGGTATAAAATCGATCACCCAAATCAATAATGTTAAGATTTACCTATTTGTCGGGCAATCAAACTCTAATCACCAAGCAAAACACTAATTGTTCTTTCTTCTCTTACAACCTGCACTAAATTCAATATCCAATGCCAAAAATAGATATATGTTTAAATCATTTAGTTTTACCCCATAAGTGATTTTATTCCCATTCATTTTTTTGGAATTTATTTCTCAGTTTTTAGTTCATTTCAGTTGATGAATTTTTCATCTAACCAGTCTATTATCCAATACACAAACAATCAACAATCAACATAACCCAATTATTATATTTTACTTTCAAATTTATTTAACTTAGTTAAAGTTAAATTATGATATATTTAAACTCCCATTCACAAATTTAATATTTTAAATTCTCTTCTAGTTTTATTAAACCACTTACAATCTCATTTGAATTCCATTCAAATCAATCAACAAATCAATATCAATATTTTAAGAAAAATTATTTCCTTTCTACATAAAAATATAGTTTTGGGCAAAATTATTTCATTTACTCTCTTTACAAAATAATATTGTATCAATTGCCAGTCCAATTTGAACCTATTAAAGAATACAATACAAAACACTTGTACATATAAAATCTACAAATACGCCCTCTCATATATATCCACTCAACTCAATCTAGGGCATTTCTTACCCCATCTCCATTGAGTTACACCACAGAGACAATGTTGTTATTAAACCATTGCTTTGATACCAACTGTAGCAACCCGAAAAATTCGAATCTCGAATTTAGACACTAATACAACCTGTATCCAAATTCAAGTATCGAAAACCCAGAAAGCTAATAGAAAGATATAAAAGGGTGAGATAAGAAAAAAAGAAATATTAGAATAGAAGAAATAAGGAGAAGAAACAACACAGAATCAGAGTCTTACAACGCAGCGGAACAAAATATAATATAGAAATAAAACTTTATTGAGAGCTTGAAATCAAACTTACAATCACCAGAGTATATCAATACATCTGGACAGTCATAATAATCTGTCCTCATATACAACACACAGCGGAATAATACTAGATATCATACGTCTAGACATCTCCAGCTCGTCTCTAGACTTCATAACATCTTATAACATAAAACTGTATAATCCGGTCTAACCCAAGCATTACAAACGCCGGATCAGTCTGGTGAACTAGAGTGAGAAAAACTCCCTAAGTTTATGGGTAACATCTTACTTGATTTTAAGTTAAAATATTTTCAAAAGAAAGGATAATCGTAAGACCAAATCCACACAAAAATAAGGATGGTTTTTGCCTTACGATAACCTAAACCATTTTCAAAATCATGTCTTTTCTGATATTATAATAATGTATAAATATAAGAAAATAACAATCTAGCAGAACGCTTGCGTCTCACGCTCTACATATATAGTATACAATCAAAACCGCAGGCTCTTATTGGAGAATGGATTTCCAAGGTAAGGTATGAGCAACCACCTTTCTAGCAATGTACCTCCAGAAATGAATACATTGGGGTTCGACAAGAACATCTTGCAACCCAGGCTATACATGACTGGCCCCTTATTTCACTTGAAAGTACCGAATATATCATCACCACGGTTGGGGGTCAGCCAACCGAACCGATAACATTCATACAAAAATAAAAAGGGACAACCGAAGGCATTTAATTTCTCAAAATCAGGTAATGAAATACCCTAATGGGTGCGACCCACATAGCCATGCGACCTACACGATTTTATAACATTTCCCGGTTGATGAGGCTTGAGGGTAGAATTTACCTTGTGGAACATCTCATCGCCATTCACTTTGAATGTCACATTGTCAGATCCATCAAATCACCAACTGACGTCCAAAAAAAATACTCTGGTCGTCAAGCTAGAGAATTGTCATTCCCTGCCACTAACAGAAATACGTTTGTAAAAATCAACGTACGTGATTCTTAAAAAATATTTTGTCAGACATTCGTCCATAAAAGTCATCCAGGAACAGGATGAACCGAAGGCACTCTCCTACCACATCCTAGGATTTACCCTATAGATAAGTAGTGAGTAGTCCTTGTAATCTGTAGATTTCAATCACGACAGAATCATTGTTAACTCTAGGGTTCAGCCAGAGATATTTAACAATAGTTCTTCCGCTCATGAAGATTTACAGTCTTCAGTTGCTTCATCTCGATTAGCATCTTTCACGTATTCGTATTTATTGGTCGGAATGGTTTTCGAATATAAATCCAATCCCGGTCTTTCCATACCAGTAATCGTATAGACCAGATTTGACAGTTATTTAACTATGAAATAAACAAACATTCATGCATAAAAATAAAATGAATTCACTGATTCAATAACCAGTATCATTTAGCCTCTTTAATTATCTCGTCGTTAATTAAACCTCTATATCATCCAATATTTGAAAAAAAAAATTCACTTTTCTTATTTAATATATAAAAATATTTGATTATCATTTCACTTCTATTTTGTTAGCTTCTCACTATAAATTGGTAAGTGGATAAATCTCTAAGTATACTACTCCGAAGGTCGAAAGCAACATCAAATTGACACCTTGAAAGTTACTCAACTCAACCAACATATAACAAGTTCCACTTTCTTAGAAAAACACATCAATATTCCTTTTTACCATTTAAAATGATTATATTTCTTTATAATCCCACAAATCATTTTCTCTTTTAGTTAAATATCATTTCATAAAATTAAT
Organism: Allium sativum; assembly: GCA_030737875.1. Classification (NCBI taxonomy): domain Eukaryota; kingdom Viridiplantae; phylum Streptophyta; class Magnoliopsida; order Asparagales; family Amaryllidaceae; genus Allium; species Allium sativum. The sequence continues at coordinate 1,016,828,455 of CM060913.1, forward strand.
TATAATTCAACTCAACCTTTATAAATAAATATTTCTGATTCCATTTACAAAACCATTTATCCTTCCATTTAATAATCATCAACATTTTATTTATAAAATCCTTGATCTACCATTTATATAGTCTATAACCATTAATCAATATTTAACTCAGTTTGACAAATTTCCTTATTTATATAAAACAATTCCACAACTTTTTTCCATATAACTCAATTTATATAAATTTTCGTTTATAACTCTTTTTGGCAATCTTGCCTTAAAATTCCATTTATTAAACATTCGTCTCATTTCCCCAATTTACCCAAAAATATTCATATTCTATTTCCAATTTCATTTATTTACTAATCTCATTCTCATAAACCCATTTTATCACTTCCTGTATTCATAAACAACATTGCGAAAACGTTCATTAATTAGTCTTTTAATCACTTTTAAAATCAATTCCCATACACTTTTTATTCCAATAGTCCATATCCACATTTTAAAATCCTTTAAACTTATTAAAAATCTATTTTAGTTTCCTTTTAATAAACTTCATCTCTTCTTTTAGATCTGCGACTTAAATCGACTTCCTAGCTTGTCTAACCATTTCACTTAAATTTGGGATTTCTATTTCGATTTCCATTTCATATTCCATACTTCTACTCTTCTATTCATTTCATGAACTATTTAAAGTTTGTAACTTTATTAATTTATTTCAATAACTGAAATCACCTTCGAGTAGCAAATAAACTTGGGTTTTAACACTTCGTCTAATCTTGGATTTTATAAATCCAATTCAATAGAATTCTAGTAAGTATTCACTTCAAGTTTCAATTTAAACTTAAATTATTTAGTATTAATATCAAATCGCTTAAGATTTCTTTAAAAAATAAATAGGGCCTTATGGTTTTGCCAGCCATCATTAGTTTAACTTTTAATTCATCACTTTGATTATTATTATATAATAATCAATTTCAACATTTTTAGGATAAAAATGGTTTACTTTATCATTAACATCTTCCATTAAATTAACTTATAATAATAAACTTAATAATCAAACTCCGTTAAATCTATTAACTTGTCAAATCCCACTTAGTCCTTCTATTTAAATTAATTAGTTAATAATGTAACTAATTTAAATAATCTCATTTACTTTGACTATTATTAAATAGTAGATATAAAATTCATTTCAACCATTAATAAAAATGGTTTACTTCATCATTAACCACCTCTTATTAATTTAATAAATTAATTAAATAATTAATTCAATTAACATAGTTGACTTGATCAACTTTAGACATGATTAACTAATTAATTATTTCCAATCAGTCTCTTTAATTTAAATTAATTAACAATATATAATTAATTTAAATGATCTCATTTACTCTGATTATTAACAAATAATAATCAATTCAATATAATCCCCTTTTAACTGTTTTTAAAAACAATCAATTCCAGTTATCTATCGTTAGGTAAATTTCTACACATCCGCTCATAAAACATAAGATTTTGCTTTATAAAAATCATTTTATAATCACTTATAAAATTACCTAAATATTTTTTTATTTTAAAGCCAAACATCATATTTAAATTTATATAAAATTTTGAAAACAATTCAGTATCAATTTAAAAATCAATTCCACTAATCTTTTATTATACGTCGATGGTACTTAAAGAGGCAATGTTACTTGAGTACCCAACCCGTGAAATATAACTTAATTTCATATCAAATCAAATATAACAAATCATATTGATAAACTTTATAAATATCAGTGTGGAATTTCCTGCATCACATATTCAATATTCAACATACAATATAATATCATGAATAATCAATGATCAATTAACACAATACAAGCATCCAATTCAATTTAAACACGTTTATATTATTATAAACGTAACCAACAAGGTAAGTTACCTCAATTGGAAATAATCAGTAAAAATAGTGATTTCATTTTATTTAAATTAAACAACGTTTAATTTAAATAATATAAAAATATCCAACAACAACTAAACTATCATCCATCAGTCAATAAATAGCAAACATAGCACATAGATATTAAAACCCAACTTATAAAAAATATAAGTGGGACAAATAAGTGAATTTAACTCACCTTGGGTTTTTCCTGTTATTAACATGCTTGTTTTTAATTAAATTAAACAGTCCTTTAATTTAATTAAAAATTTCTGTTGCTTCGAATCCTGGTTAACCTTGTTCCATCTTGAAGCTCCCATCACTGCTCCAACGAAACCAGCTGCGCGCAGTTCTGACTATGAACATGCGAGATATTAAATTAAAACGATTATAAAATAATTAAATTTAAATTAAACTTTAATTTTTATTTAACCAGGCCTTACCCAAATCTAATCAACTAGCGTCTACACATGAAAACCAAGACCCACGTTTAACAGTACTTCCCTAATTCTGCCTAGCATCAACCCGCCTTGAATTATTCCCATTTCTACATTTTTTTCTTCTTCTTTTTATCGGCCTGAGGACCGTGCTTCAAGCCCACACCAGAATGAAACCGCATGCAAAAATCACTGCCTGCGTCACCCCTTTTAACCCACGAAGCATAGTGCTTCTTCCCTTCCCATATCAGCCTCCTTCTTCCCCATATGTTGTTGCGCTCTTTTCATCTTCTCCCTTATTTATTTTTTTGAATCTACATAGTAACTTCTTTCCCCAGCTCATGTTTTCAAACCTACTGCAAATCATTCAAGCCATGCCCGAACTTCAACGCCTCCTCTCTTCCCGATACCTCCACGAGCTTCATTCCTACGTCCAGTTTGACGAGTACTGCTCTACCAGCCTTCACGCAGTCCGCAGCAGCCCCATCAAAGAACCAACTCCTCACACTTCTCACACAACAATGCCGCCTCCGGCGATGCCACCGACGTTGACCAAACCCCTGAGCACCACTAGCGTACTCTTTCCCATGTACAAAATAGCACCGCGCAGACACTTCTCACCACCACCACCATTGCTCTGGCTTGAGCATCAACAGAAAGTCTCCCCTCCAGTATGTGCTCATTCTTTTCAGACCCTTCGTATTGTTTTTTTTAATTATTGGGTTCATATATATTCAATAGAGAGGAAATGGCAATAATTTACTCAATACAGAGGAAAGAAAAAGAAGCGAACTCATTAGCTGGAAACGAATGAAGGAGCACGGTTTATATAGGAAGAAGAAACCATGATGGTCAAGTTTTCATGGGGAGCACGGTAAAAAGTTTGGCTGCCAAAGAAAATACAATGAGTTGTTTATTTTACTTTGTCTCCACGGTTTTCTCATAGCTGCGAAAATATAGGGGGGTTAGGTCTGCGTAGGTTGTTGGAAAAAAGTAGAAGCAGGTGTATGTTTTGCTTTAAGTTAAAAATAGGGTAAGCTGCGTGCTTTCACTTGCGCAAGTGGGTTTAGATAGGCTAGGTTTTGCATGATTTAACATTTCATTAGCTAGATGATTAGAGATTGTAGGGTAGACAGTTGTGCGTTCTTTCCCTTTCCAAATAGTTGTGTAGCGATATTGATGGAAACGGGTACTTGTTGGTAGAGTAGAATAGGCTCACTTTTAGATTGAGGTTGTACGTGTTGTGGGTAGGTTGCAACATACTTAAGGATTAAGTATGAATATTTGAATATTTATTATTTTCAGTTATTACGGTTAGTTAAATTTTCAACCGCTATTTACATTGCCTGTTAAATACACACACCGTCATATACCAACTCCAAACACAACAAAAATAGACACACTATTACGTCTTGACGTTAGGAACTCAAGAAATTTATTTCGTTGAATTCCGACTCTGTTTGCACACCATCGTTATTTCAATTTCAATTTATTTATCGGTTCGCGTTTAAATTTCATCTACCGACAAAATAGCTCTGATTGATCCTAAACTAAAAATTTAGCAATAACTAGCGATCCATATTCCAATAAAATTTGTTTCGTCGAACGAAGGTGGTTTGGAAAACAGATATTTTTAACGCTTATGTCATATAGATATAATAATATAAATTAAATCCAAAACAATTTAATTAAATAAAAATAAATTATTATTATCGAATATATCCAAATAAAATAATGTATCACTTCAGATTCAATAAATATGGATTTTCAATTCAACATTAATATTTCCGAGTAAAACGACGTGCAAATATATAGAAATTCCTTTTACATAAATTAAATAAACATTAAAATTTATTAACGAATTCCATAGCGACTAATTTAAAATTTGAATTGGATATAACTTACAATATATAAGTTGAAATCTCAGTTTTTCTCTTCCATTAGAAAATTATAAACAATCAGATTCAAACGTTTCTTATTTCATAGAATTCCGACTTAAAATGGATTCTGTAAATTCAATTGAAGTTCAAAGCCCAGTATTACGAATTGTCGCAACGTTTCGACTTCGTTTCATATTAAATATGAATTTAACCATTCATTTGTCATTTAGTTAACGAATTCAATATTAAAATCTAATAATACTCCAAATAAAATATTTAAAAATAAATAAATATTCGAATTCAAAGGACCGAAAAATCCGGGTCGTTACACTTATTAAAAGAAACCCATCACATACCTACTTTTCCAGACAACGTGCTGACATAGTGTTGGCTCAACACGTTAGAGATCGGACAACTCCAACGGCAGACCTAATATATCTTGCTTATGCATAGCTTCCGGAGCAACTAGGTAGAGACGCGAGATTCTTTTTGAAGGTACAACCAAACAGCAAAAAGGAGACTCCATGGTGATGAGAAGACTTTTATAAAAACAAGTCGACCCAAGTCATTCAAACAGTCATCCTCAAACACAAACCAAAATCAAAGAAGCCCAACAAAAACCTTCCAACAACACCATCTGACAATGGTCAGACTTCAACGGACATAAATTCACTAGGTAATGCATGCTCAAAATCACCTGGATACCTGACAAAGCACATTATAGGTGCTTGTTGAAGGTAAGTCGTGAAACTCAAGAAATAGAGGCTTAAATCTGAAGAAAAAAGTAGAACAACATGGACACCGCATGAATTAGGGAATGGGTAGAGATAGAAAGTGGCGGTGGAAGAAAGTGTGGGCGAAAGAAATTCGGAAACAGTCGTATGGTGGAAAAGGGGCCAGATCTAAATTTAGATCTAAAAATTAAATCTCGATAAAAAATTACGATGATGAAAACATAGCTAGAGCAGAGAAGGGTTGATAGTTGATGATTTGAGAGGAGCGTTTGGATTAAGGAATGATTTCGTGAGAGAGTGTAGAAAGGAAGATCGAGGAAGATAAAGTTATGTCGCCATTAACAATCTGTTATCGAGAAAACCCTTCCATGGTGCGCGCCTTCTTTTTTTGATTTGTATGCTACTAATATTTATTTATGAATATTCTTCATGTGCTTACAATTTTGTGTTTCAATCAGGTTTACATATTGCAATACACATTTAATGAATAAGACAAGTTTCATTACAATAACTAATAAGCAAACAGTAATCTATTCATCTTGACGTATATCAAGGTTTTCATTACAACAATACATAAAAGAAGATTGTAATTTGTAGTTCATGTCCTTGGCATTTTTTATAACAACGAATGTGTTGGAGAATGGAATTTTGATGACAATAACCTTGTTTCAATTATCAACATTATTGACTATAAAATATATACTAACATCATTACCCGGAATATATATATATATATAGGAATTATATGTAGGAGATATAGAAGACTGTACAGTTTTTAGAGATTCAAGATATCAAGGAATTCAGGACTCATAAGTATCAAGATATAAAGATTTTAAGAGCTCAAGATTATCAAAGTACTAGAGTCTAGTTTATATGTAAAACTCCAGTTAGCAGTTTCAAATTTTGTTTCCAAATTTTGTTTTCAAATTTATTTCAAATTTATTTTCAAACTCCTTTTCTAAATGATTTCAAATTATTAAGTTTTTACTTATGATTTCAAATATACATATATGTTCATACTTTATAAAGTTTTATAATATACATATGTTTATAATATATGTTTTATAGTCTTATGTCATATAATTGTTGTATATAACAATTCTATGATTTTTGTTTGATGATAACAAACATATATATATTATTATAAATGTGTTTGTAGTTGTACTATTATACTATATAACAAACATAATATAATGTTTATATCAAAATAAAATACTACTGCATAAGAATTTATATATTCAAACAATATTTTATTAAAATATAATATTTTATTTCTATATTTGAATAGTATATATTTCATAACTCCACTATTTGTACATCTCAGTAATACAATAAATTTCAATGTAAATTTTATTTGTTACATTACTCCTCACTAGAACACTCAGTCAATCAAGTTACATTTCATTTACACAGTTGTATACACATACATTTCACTCTATCACTATTTTACATTCACTCTCTGTTATATATACATACATACATACATACATAGATATATATATATATATATATATATATATGCATTGACACACTGACACAGTCTTGTCTTCTGTCAACTTCACAGTCAGTCCAGTCTTCTGCTTACCTGTCACGGGAACACACACAGAGTAAACTGGAACAAAAATATTTTTATATTCTAGCAGATATAATTTTTATTTTAAAAATTTATTTGCCTCAGAATTTTGGTGTGTTTCTCATCATTTTTCATGACTTGATATGATTTATATGGACATCCATCTATATCTAGACAGCTTGTGATATTTTCACAGTGATACACTGTAAATACCACAAGGTAGACAGTATTTCTAGTGCTCATTTTTTTTTGAAGATGGGTTTAATTTTATTTCTTGGCTTGTCAGCCTAAAAGGAAACATTGGCCCAAGGCCATGTTACAGCGTTGCAACGTCGGTTTAGCTATCCGACAATTCAGCGCTTTATATCACAAAAGTTACAGAATATTTAAGATAAAGTAAAACATTTCAGATCTACGCAATTCTTCTTCCAACAAGTTCATGGTGGTTGGAAAGCAAAAAAACTCGTGCCTATACCTCGGTGCTGAACCTATGGAGGCAACAGATTCTCGTCTCTCCTTCCTTTTGCTGAAGGTACCCTTCCTCTGGTAAGATTCTTGCTCTTCCTCAACATCGCCAGTTTCAAGTGTTGAATTGCTAATTTACTAATCAGTTCCACAATTTATTCTTTCTGCTGGAGCACTCAATTGTTCCTCTCCTTCCATATGCTCCTAACAGCAACTATAAGAGCGACATCATTCACTTCGGGCTCCTGACGCACGCTCTGCCGGACGACTTCAAGGTGATCCATAATCTCATTAATCTGAGTCTCTATGGTGTGGTAGTTGATGTATTTGTAGCAGTGTTCCCAAATTTTCTTCGAAAAGGGGCATTCAAAAAACAAATGACTGTGATTTTCCAATGTGGCTTTACATAAATTGAATGTGTCTTCTGTGATGAGTCCCCATTTAAAAAGACGATCTTTGGTCGGCAATCTACCCAGTATAGCTTTATAGGCACAAGAGGCCATTTTGGGGTGTGGGTCTCGTTTCCTTTTGCAATTTCTCTTCTGTTGTATATAACGGTGTTGTATACACAATTATATGTTTTTTGTTTGATGATAACAACCAAATAAAGATTATGTATACAATGTGTTTGATATTGTACTATTATTATACATCACAGACTGGAATATAATATTTATATTTAAATAAAATACGACTGTACAGAAATATAAATATTCACACAGTATTTTATTTAAATATAAAATTTTATTTCACTATCAAAACAGTACAAATTTATAAACTCCACTGTTTATACATTTCCCTTATACATTCACAGACTCATTTTACTTTTTCATGTTCATATATACATTCGTTCACTGTTATATACACTGACACTGCAATATACTTGTCTTCTGTCTTCGGCTTCAGTCAGTCCAGTCTTCAGTCTCCACAGCACTTCACTGTCAGTCCAGTCATCATCTGCTTACCTGTCACAATGAAACACACACACAGTATACTGCAATAGAATTTAAACTGAGTATATGCGAATATAAATTTTATTTTTGAAATTTTATTTGCCTCAGAATTTCGGTGTGTTTCTCATCATTTTTCTGACTCGATCTGATTTGATCAGCCTCGACATAATCACACTAGTTTGCTGATTTTTGATCAGCCTCAACATAGTGTGACTAGTCTGCTGATATATCTTATACAAAATGCCAAAAAGCATGGTCAAAATTGACATAAGAAAAGTCAAAGCCAGAAGCTCAAAAGTCAACATGCAAGTTTTTCAAGAAACAGCAAAATCAGAGTACAACATGGAGCAAGTACATGCTCATGCAAGCACAAACCAGAAACTCAATAGCAAAGCATGATTCAAGCCAACAAAGAGTAAAAATGGTCGAGAGCTCAAACAGTTTTTTCAAAGCAACAAAGTTAACTCAGCATTGACAAAGTGGTCGAGGCAATCAAAACAAGTAGCATAATCAAGCAACAGTAGACAAACTTATCAAATGAAGCAGCATGGTCATAAGTGCAACTATAACACAACAAGGAGACTTGCATGGCATGTACAAATGAAATATGTTCAGTCAATATCAATAAAGAAGCATGGATGACAAGAATACTATTTCTGAAGGTTCTGGAGGTCAAGCATGTATACAGGTTGCAATTTCAAGTCTATTCAATGGTGCAATCAAAGACCAGGATGTTAGACAATGTTCAGATCAACATATATATATATATATATCATTGGTGTATTCAGTTTCAAATCTCGAAGTGCCCAACTACATCTTTTACAATTTCATGGCAGTAAAATAGTTTGGTTAAGGGTGCAACATATCTTGATCAAGACAGTACAGATGAAACAATGCAAGCAAGTTCATATGCATACACAAGCAGATAGTGGTACATGGTGATGCAATTGCAGGTGTGTGTGTGTACACTTCATATCATACACATGACAATAAGCAAGCTGGAAAAACAAGTATGATCAGAGAACATATGCAAATGCATGGCGCAGCTAACAAAACAGTTCAGCACAGCATGGACAGGTTCAATCAGTGAACTAAAATCGATGGTGCAACTCATACATGTTCAAAACAGTTCAAATCTGTGTAAAGTAATTAACAAGACTCAACATATTCATGGACAAATGGTCAAGACCAACCAGAATTGAAATAGCAGGTCAAACAAGTGATAAAGTGAATATGTGCAATCACAAACAGGAGTTTCCAGAAAAATGAAGTAAACATATATGGCAAATAGCAAGTATTCAATACTGGAAGGAATGCAGAGAATTCATTTCAAAAATTCAAGATTGGCAAGAAAAACAATTTTGTTTCTCCAGAAATATAAATGATTCAGAGATTTCCAAAAATCAGTAAGTATATCCACGACTTTAAAATCATGTTCAGAAATCATAAAGGATTTTTTTTCAGAAATCAAGTCAGTATTTTTTGTTGGCAATGTATTTAAAAATGTCTCTGGAAATCATTAGTTTTGGAAAGAGATCAATGTATCATAAGGGGAAAGGTTTAAACATTTTCAGAAATCATATTATGAATCAAAAGGAAACATTGGTATGGTGATTCGACATTTGTTTTGGGGTAATTTTTTTTTTCTTCAGAAAATCAGCATGAACATATGTGGAAATGTTTTCAAACCAATATTTGGGAACAAATATTTCCAGAAAAACATTCAAGTACATCCAAGCTAATTGCACAAATATATTCGGAAAGATTTAAAATCATTTTTTTTGGCAATTAAAGAAAGTCACAGAAATCACTCAAATCTGGCAACAATTCAATTAGACAGCAAATTACTATTTCCAGAAATCAAGCATGTATTTCAAAGCTGTGGAAATCGAATTCAAATCAGTCGAGCCATTTATGAAATCATCAAAGGCCATTGAAGACCAGATTCACATGCAAAAATCAAGGCACCAAATTCACGCTGATTTTTCAAAGCCAAAATTTCAAAAGGAGAAACCACAAAATACAAGAGCCAAATCAATTAAGCCGAGTAACCAAAGGAGGAAAGCTGCAAAATCATCTCAAGTCAATCACGAAATCAGAGGTTAAGGATTTTATTTTATCCTATATAACAACACCATTTTCATCACAGGCAAGTTAGTCGAAACCATAAACAATTCAATCGAAAATTGAAATCAAGCATCACAGATTCAGGAACAAAAGGAGTTAAAATACTCACAATTTTTCCTCCAGAGAGTTTCGATCACAAAGTTGGGGACAAGGAATCAAATCCCAGATCGATCGAGCAAGATAAAGAAATCATCAACACATTCGAGCTTCCAGAGAAAATTCCAGAAGCAATTCATCACGACATCGATCTGATTTGGGGAGAATCCAGAAACCCTAGCAAATCGCCGCCGCCTTTTCTTTTTTCCAGAGGAAGCAAAGCTAAAGGGGAAACAAAAATAACGAATGGGCCGGCCATGTTTTAAATGGATAAGGGGATGACCCTTTTTAACCTAAATCCTAGGGTTTCCTTTTTTTTTATATACTTGTATTGTTTTTAATTCTGTTTTGTAAAAACGAATCGAACAGTTTATAGATTCTGTAGAAATCTAGAGGTGAATCAGTCATGATTTTTGACTGTCAGTTTCAGAATCTGTAAAATCTGAGTTATTGATTACGGGGTTGTAATCAAGGGAAAATCTGATCGGGTGAACATCGGTCAGTCTAGGGATTTGAGCGTAGGGTTAGTACAGGAGCAGGGAGTGCGAGTTTACAGAGTCTGTAAGCGGGATCTGTTATTAACACCTAGTAGAAACCTTAGTGAATGCAGCAGTAGGCAGAGTCTGCCGAAGCTGGGTATATCTGTGTGTGATTTATTTTCTGCATTTTTGTTTCTGCTATATTCTATGATTTGTGTATTATTACATATCCCGTTAGATTTTTAATTTAGTTATAAACTGTGATAAACCCTATTCACCCCCCCCTCTAGGGTTAATCTAGATCCAACAAGTGGTATCAGAGCAGGTATTTTCTTTAACTCTAGAGTCATGGGTAATCCTAGTTGTAAGTTTAGTGAGAGTCAGTCTAGTTTATCCCCAACTATTTTCACTGGAACAGATTTTTTAAATTGGAAATCCAGAATGGAATTTTATTTAAAATCTGTTAATATTAAATGTTGGGATGTTGTTATTAATGGGTACGATATGGTAGATAAAGTTTTTAATTCTCGTGCTACACATATTCTTTATTCTCATCTTGATGATAATCAATACAATCTGATTTCCCATTGTTTAACTGCGCAGGAAATTTGGACAGCTCTCAATACGGAGTATGGGCAAATTGACAACAACTACTCAAAATCCCGAAATATCAACTCAGATTCAGATCAACACTTGAAAGGAGAAACAGATAGATCAAACGATGGAGAATCAACAGATGATGAAACAGAAAATTTTTCTTACGAAGATTTAATTTATATGTGTGCTGATCTAACTAAGTCTGTCGATAAACTACAATCTAAAAATAAAAGTCTAAAATCTAAAAATTCTGAGTTGACCGGCAAAATTGATGATTTGGAATCACAGCTTGAATTTTTCAAAAATCCTTCAAATTCTGATTGCAAAAATTGTTTGAAACTGAAAACCAATCTTGTTCATCTCGATAAAAATATTCAAAAGTTTGAAAAAGAAATTTTGATCTTAAAAGAAAACAAGATTGAGTTATCAAGTTTGAATAATTTTTTACAAAAGGAATTTGAAATTTTTAAGAATGATATATATTCCAAATTTGAAATTGCTGAAAAGGAGAATTTGTTGAAATCCGATTTGATTTTAAAAGAGCTGGAAAATGAGATTGAGAAATCCAAGAAATTTGAGTTTGAAAAACAAAAACTCATTGAATCTGAAATTGATGAATCCCAAGCCAAAATTAAATTGCTTGAAAATGAGAATTTGGTTTTGAAACAGTCCAATGCTGAACAGAAGATCGCTATAAATAATTGCTCAAATTTATTAAAGGAAAATAGCAATCTAAAATCCAAAATTCAACGACTAGAATCAACTTTGGATAAATTTTCTAATGGGGAAAAATCGTTGAATATGCTGTTACAAAACCAAGTTTCTATTGGAAATAAATCTGGTCTTGGCTTCGGGAAAAATAATGTTTTTGGAAAACAAAATTCAAATGATTTGAAAAATCCTTCAAAATGCTTTGAAAAAAATCTTTTTGAAAACTCAAACTTTGATAATCCCAAAGGATTTTTGAATCAAAAACATGATGTGAATTTGTTTTATAACAAACCATTTAAACAATCTTGGATCCCAAATAAAAATAAAACGACTTCAACTAAATTCAAACAGATCTGGGTCCCGAAAGGTACAAAGGTTGATTCGAATGGTTTGCTATATAAACAGGTTTGGGTACCAAAAGATTTGAGCAAAACTGTGAGTGGTTTCACAAATTTTGTTAGACCGCTCGATCCTCTCAACTGTTAGGTACCGAAGAAGGCTGGGGAACTGCTGTGGTGAAAAGAGATTGATTTCAGGTTGTCATTTTGTTTGTATTCTTTACAGTTCCTTGGCCAAGATTGGATGAGTTAGAAATTCTGTTTTACATCGTCTGTCTGGTATGATTTCTAAACTCATCTGTGTAAATATTTTTTTTTCTTTCTACCCTTTCTATTTTTATTTTGTTTTTTGTTTTGTTACTGCCATATCTTTGTTTATTCTGTGCTCCATTAACTTCCAATTGCAAAACTCATATTTGTCTGGAAATTCATTTTATTTGTAGAAAACTCTCGAGTTTGTAATCATTTCCAGATCTTGAATTTATTTGTGTAAATATCTGCAATTGTTTTGAAGTTTATTTTCCTAATTCTGAATTCATAACGGTGTTGTTGTATTCATGTCATATCTTGAACACTGTTAATTAATTTGAATTCTAAATTTTTTGAAGATCTGAAAATTGATGGAATTTCACACACTTTTGCTATTCTGAGTTTATTCTAATTCATTTTAGAAAAGCTCAAAATATTATACTCATTACAGCACTTTGTTATTTATCAGTTGTGACATTTCCAGTAATTTTTTTTGGATTGGCTTGAACCAGTGATACATCTTGAAAATCATAGTTAGTCATGATCATTATAGTTAAAATTTGTTTGTCTGAAATCATCTGAAACTATTGATATTCTGAATAATCACACACCTCCTAAATTTGAAATTATCAACCTTGTGTGACTGATTCATTATATCTCAAACTTAACATTGATTCAAGTGATTTCAAATAAATTATTTTTTAATTTCTTGTATCATGAATACCTCTCAGATTTGATGTAAATGATCTGATATTTCTATTGGGCTTGTAAGAAATAGTTTTTGAGAAATTCTTGAAAAATTCTTTTTAAAATGGTCTTTGAAAATCATTGATATTTTATGATTAATTAATTTAAATATTTATTTGTTTAAAATCATTTGAAATTATTGATTTATTGAATCACACACATATCTTGAATCTGACATTAATAATTTGGTGTAATCGATTCATTGAATCTAGAGTATTTCATATTCATCAAATGATTTAAAATAAATGGTATTTTTAATCTTGGATCATGAACCATCTTATGTGACCATCATTCTGACAAGTTTGTTTCTGAAACTATTTTTGTGCTGCTCTGATACTGTTTTCAAATAACTGCCTGTTTTGATTTGTCTGTTGCTTGCCAAATTTGTAAATCTTGTCTGCGTAGGCTCTGTGTTTGAAACTCTTTGATATCCTTATTCGACTCAAGTGTCAATTTTAAATCTTCGAGAAGAGAGAACAATTGGTATCAGAAGTGCTGATTTTTTTTCCCTCTTGTCCTGTATAGCTTTTCACATTTCCTCTTGTAATTAATTTCCAACTTTAAAATTATTTGTTGATTATTCATTTAGAAATTGAAATCAATATCCAATTGAACTGTATTTATAATTCATCAAAATTATTATCAGATTTTGAAATTGTGATGAATTATGACTGCAATATATTTCATAATAAGAGGAGATTTTATTTGGATTTTCATGATGGTTGAATATTTATTATAATATCTTTGAACTGGCAATTATTTCACGACCATCTACTTTATCTATCATCTTTCTGCCATCCATGATAGTTCTATATTAATGTGGAGAGTTTGATATTTAAAAAAAAAAAGGATTATCTTGAATAAACAGTGAAAATATTTATGATGGAATTGTGGCTATGTTATTATTATTCAGAATTAGTGATAATTGAAAATTTTCAATAATCCCAGTACAGATGAGCATATTTCATAATATAATTAATTTAGAAATTTATTTCACAGTCCATTTCTGTACCTACCACTTTTCTATCATCCATATTGATTTTATATATCGAGGAGTTTTTCTTTTTTGAAACAGAAAAAGATAATAATATAATGTTCATAAGTATTTCTCTAACCTCATTTAAAAATCCAAGCTCTGGTTATGCATGGTTACGAGATTACTTATATTTAAGCTGCAACCGATCTCATTTAAAAATCCAAGATCTGGTTATGCGTGGTCAGTGTGCTCTTAAATTAAAAGAAAAAGAAAAGAAAATAATTTGGATAAAATAAAGATTCATATGAAATTCTCCTTGGTGTATAATAACCAGCCTATCAATCCACTTTCTAATCTGTGAAATGTGTTGAAATTTTATGACGTATTATGATTTGTTGATTGATAGGTATTGGAATTTGAGATTATTCGATTTTGTCATTTAAATTGAATTATTTATTATAGTCCAAATCCATCACTGTTTTTCTTTAGCTCAATTTTATAAAATTCCTTTGGAAGTAATTGGAAAATATTCATATTTTTAAACTCTCTCCATTTTTATAAAATTCATCGTAAATCCGTCATTCTCTACAATGTGAAATATGCCACCAGTTCTTAGTTTATTATGATTTTTGTTTGACTGATTGAGATTTATGATGACTGTTCTTCTTCTTAAGCTGAAATTATGTTTTTAGTCGTTTTTCATCTGTATTTTAAACTCTGTATCCTTTTGATGATAACAAAAGGGGGAGAATGGATTAGATTTTGATTTATGAGTGAATGTTTTATAAATATTTTTAACTTTGAATTTTTAATAAACTCATTCACTTCACTCGTGCACAGTTATAGGGGGAGTTGTCTGTTGTAGGGGGAGCTAATAAATAGGGGGAGTTCAATATTCATTGCCAAACACATCTATTGTATACAAAATCTTTATTTGTTTGTCATCATCAAAAGGGGGAGATTGTTGTATATAACGGTGTTGTATACACAATTATATGTTTTTTGTTTGATGATAACAACCAAATAAAGATTATGTATACAATGTGTTTGATATTGTACTATTATTATACATCACAGACTGGAATATAATATTTATATTTAAATAAAATATGACTGTACAGAAATATAAATATTCACACAGTATTTTATTTAAATATAAAATTTTATTTCACTATCAAAACAGTACAAATTTATAAACTCCACTGTTTATACATTTCCCTTATACATTCACAGACTCATTTTACTTTTTCATGTTCATATATACATTCGTTCACTGTTATATACACTGACACTGCAATATACTTGTCTTCTGTCTTCTGCTTCAGTCAGTCCAGTCTTCAGTCTCCACAGCACTTCACTGTCAGTCCAGTCATCATCTGCTTAGCTATCACAACGAAACACACACACAGTATACTGCAATAGAATTTAAACTGAGTATATGCGAATATAAATTTTATTTTTGAAATTTTATTTGCCTCAGAATTTCGGTGTGTTTCTCATCATTTTTCTGGCTCGATCTGATTTGATCAGCCTCGACATAATCACACTAGTTTGCTGATTTTTGATCAGCCTCAACATAGTGTGACTAGTCTGCTGATATATCTTATACAAAATGCCAAAAAGCATGGTCAAAATTGACATAAGAAAAGTCAAAGCCAGAAGCTCAAAAGTCAACATGCAAGTTTTTCAAGAAACAGCAAAATCAGAGTACAACATGGAGCAAGTACATGCTCATGCAAGCACAAACCAGAAACTCAATAGCAAAGCCTGATTCAAGCCAACAAAGAGTAAAAATGGTCGAGAGCTCAAACATTTTTTTCAAAGCAACAAAGTTAACTCAGCATTGACAAAGTGGTCGAGGCAATCAAAACAAGTAGCATAATCAAGCAACAGTAGACAAACTTATCAAATGAAGCAGCATGGTCATAAGTGCAACTATAACACAACAAGGAGACTTGCATGGCATGTACAAATGAAATATGTTCAGTCAATATCAATAAAGAAGCATGGATGACAAGAATACTATTTCTGAAGGTTCTGGAGGTCAAGCATGTATACATGTTGCAATTTCAAGTCTATTCAATGGTGCAATCAAAGACCAGGATGTTAGACAATGTTCAGATCAGCATATATATATATATATATATATATATATCATTGGTGTATTCAGTTTCAAATCTCGAAGTGCCCAACTACATCTTTTACAATTTCATGGCAGCAAAACAGTTTGGTTAAGGGTGCAACATATCTTGATCAAGACAGTACAGATGAAACAATGCAAGCAAGTTCATATGCATACACAAGCAGATAGTGGTACATGGTGATGCAATTGCAGGTGTGTGTGTACACTTCATATCATACACATGACAATAAGCAAGCTGGAAAAACAAGTATGATCAGAGAACATATGCAAATGCATGGCGCAGCTAACAAAACAGTTCAGCACAGCATGGACAGGTTCAATCAGTGAACTAAAATCGATGGTGCAACTCATACATGTTCAAAACAGTTCAAATCTGTGTAAAGTAATTAACAAGACTCAACATATTCATGGACAAATGGTCAAGACCAACCAGAATTGAAATAGCAGGTCAAACAAGTGATAAAGTGAATATGTGCAATCACAAACAGGAGTTTCCAGAAAAATGAAGTAAACATATATGGCAAATAGCAAGTATTCAATACTGGAAGGAATGCAGAGAATTCATTTCAGAAATTCAAGACTGGCAAGAAAAACAATTTTGTTTCTCCAGAAATATAAATGATTCAGAGATTTCCAAAAATCAGTAAGTATATCCACGACTTTAAAATCATGTTCAGAAATCATAAAGGAATTTTTTTTAGAAATCAAGTCAGTATTTTTTGTTGGCAATGTATTTAAAAATGTCTCTGGAAATCATTAGTTTTGGAAAGAGATCAATGCATCATAAGGGGAAAGGTTTAAACATTTTCAGAAATCATATTATGAATCAAAAGGAAACATTGGTATGGTGATTCGACATTTGTTTTGGGGTAATTTTTTTTTCTTCAGAAAATCAGCATGAACATATGTGGAAATGTTTTCAAACCAATATTTGGGAACAAATATTTCCATAAAAACATTCAAGTACATCCAAGCTAATTGCACAAATATATTCGGCAAGATTTAAAATCATTTTTTTTGGCAAGCAAAGCAAGTCACAGAAATCACTCAAATCTGGCAACAATACAATTAGACAGCAAATTACTATTTCCAAAAATCAAGCATGTATTTCAAAGCTGTGGAAATCGAATTCAAATCAGTCGAGCCATTTATGAAATCATCAAAGGCCATTGAAGACCAGATTCACATGCAAAAATCAAGGCACCAAATTCACGTTGATTTTTCAAAGCCAAAATTTCAAAAGGAGAAACCACAAAATACAAGAGCCAAATCAATTAAGCCGAGTAACCAAAGGAGGAAAGTTGCAAAATCATCTCAAGTCAATCACGAAATCAGAGGTTAAGGATTTTATTTTATCCTATATAACAACACCATTTTCATCACAGGCAAGTTAGTCGAAACCACAAACAATTCAATCGAAAATTGAAATCAAGCATCACAGATTCAGGAACAAAAGGAGTTAAAATACTCACAATTTTTCCTCCAGAGAGTTTCGATCACAAAGTTGGGGACAAGGAATCAAATCCCAGATCGATCGAGCAAGATAAAGAAATCATCAACACATTCGAGCTTCCAGAGAAAATTCCAGAAGCAATTCATCACGACATCGATCTGATTTGGGGAGAATCCAGAAACCCTAGCAAATCGCCGCCACCTTTTCTTTTTTCCAGAGGAAGCAAAGCTAAAGGGGAAACAAAAATAACGAATGGGTCGGCCATGTTTTAAATGGATAAGGGGATGACCCTTTTTAACCTTAATCCTAGGGTTTCCTTTTTTTTATATACTTGTATTGTTTTTAATTCTGTTTTATAAAAACGAATCGAACAGTTTATAGATTCTGTAAAAATCTAGAGGTGAATCAGTCAGGATTTTTGACTGTCAGTTTCAGAATCTATAAAATCTGAGTTATTGATTACGGGGTTGTAATCAAGGGAAAATCTGATCGAGTGAACATCGGTCAGTCTAGGGATTTGAGCGTAGGGTTAGTACAGGAGCAGGGAGTGCGAGTTTACAGAGTCTGTAAGCGGGATCTGTTATTAACACCTAGTAGAAACCTTAGTGAATGCAGCAGTAGGCAGAGTCTGCCAAAGCTGGGTATATCTGTGTGTGATTTATTTTCTGCATTTTTGTTTCTGGTATATTCTATGATTTGTGTATTATTACATATCCCGTTAGATTTTTAATTTAGTTATAAACTGTGATAAACCCTATTCACCCCCCCTCTAGGGTTAATCTAGATCCAACATCTTCTACAATGCTTGGGTAGCACATTTCTTACATGTAGAATGGCCTTCCATGTCGAGGATGCAATATTATCGTCTTTCATGGTCCAGAAGTGTGACGACCCGAACTTCCCCGTTCTCCAAAGAGAAGAGAAAGAATGGATTGTTATGAGAACACGACAAATCAGAACACAAACAGAAGAACATTTCATTGCTTATTACAAAAATTTACATTAAAGTACAAGAATACACAGAGTATGAATAAATATTATACATCAGAGAAATATCAGAGATTTAAATTACAATGCAGCGGAAAATAATACATAACACAACTGAAACAAATATACGGATACAGAGCTTTCTGAATATCATTCCAGCTATAAACCAGGATCCTGTGAATATAAATCTGCAAAACCAAAACTACTAGCTGCCCGTGTGGAAAATAGGGGCACCCAGAGTTTAGGTTAAAATAATAAACTCTAGGTCAGTCATGTGACTGGTGTGAGAACTAAAACAGTTATTTAAAACTTTACTTTAAAATGGAGTAAATCAAGGGACCACGCCGTATAACACGAAACGGGTTTCCTCCCGAGAATACCAGTGCATAGAATAAACAACACAATGCTTTTTGAAAAAATGAAGCTATTATAAGACTCAGGTCCCATCATACAATGCAACGCAAGCCGGAGGATAGAGTTTTACCTTATAATAGCCAAATATGTTTGGTATGTTTAAAACAAATCATTTTGATACTATTTGTTTGCGAACAAATTAGACAATTGTAAACAACTGTAAAATTCGTTCGTCTTTCCTAAACAACAAGGATTGTTGTAGAGGGTGTCGAACTCTGGGACCAAAAATATTTTAATTAATAAATCCAATCAAGTTATCCCTAACTTTTGATTGGTGGAAAACAAAGAAAATAGCAGAAATTAAATAAAAGAGAGTTCTAACAATAAGTGAAAGCAATTAGGGGATAATGACATAGATCAGATTCATAATCATCAATAGCCAAAAGATTAACCAGATCTAATACATGTTTCTGTCACAAACATGAATCAATGATAATAGGTTTTTAGAAACAAATCTGTAAATAACGACAAGCATAGCCTATGCAGGAGCTCAGCTCTACAACCATAGACTATCAGGACAGATTTACTAATTAATTTCCAAACCCCTAAAAGTAGAGCTAGATCTGATAAACGTTAGATCGAACACGAATATACCCTGTGAAGGAGCATAGCTCTTAAACGACACAGGATATTAAGGTTCAGATCTAACCCTTGGTTCAGCTCTAGATCTATATACATGAATTCCTCATCCTTTGGCTATGTGATTCATATTGAATCATACTATTAGCATCATCACCCCCTAATCAAAGGGGATTAGCTAGACATAGCTAAAGAAGAAGAAAAACAGAAATTAAACAACAAGAACATAAATAAAACTAAAACTAAATAGAGCAGAGGAAGAAGAATGATTTTATTCGAAGAAGAGAATTACAGAATAAAACCCAATGTGTTTCTTACAAGACTAAGATACAGTGTATTTATAGCTGATATGACAAAGGCTAGCTAGCTAATTACATAATGTGGGACTAAAGAAATAATCCAAATAACACATAAGCCAGTGTGAACGCATCTTTAGAGTGAGTGGTCTAGCAAATAGGCTAGTGTGAACGTAACATGAGTAAGAGGCCTTCCAAATGAGCTAATGTGAATGCAGTTTGAGTCTTTATTGAGCCAAATCTTCTTAACTGAAATATAATTGCAACCGTTCTTCAAGCTTTAGACTCTTCAAGCTTTAGCAATCTTAAACTTCACTCTTTTTAAGCAAATTCTTCATGCTTTATCCATCAAATGCTCTAAACCATGCTTCTTGTCAACAATCTGAAAATACAGCTATAAATACAAAGTATCAATTATTTTAAAGGGAAAATAAGATAAATAAGCGGATAAAATATACACATTTACGTGTATATCACTATTATAGTGTAAAGTGTATGAAAACAATTTCAAATATAAATGTATGAACCATAGGCAGCATGTGTACCATCTATCATGTCGCCAATACTAGGCTCTACAATCAAAACCGAAATGTCACGTATTGGAAATTGGACTTCTGTCATAAACCAAGGCAAGGGGCCACCCCTACTGCTTCGAGACACTCTAACCAATGTCTCAGGGCTACACACTCTGGGTTCCTTAGGCAACATGCAGGGCCGGTCCACTCTAAGTGCATGGTGGATTCATAATCCCTGAACATGCGTTTCCCCACCCTATGGGGCGTCTATGAGGCAAATGACTCAACATCCATCGGCTCCGTAGAGACCGATATATCCGAGGCGCCTCCCTTACCACCATCCACATAAGTAAAACGTCTGGGCTTGCAAAAACCAAACACCACTCCTAGATAGAAGGAAATGCACTACCCTCCCAGCTTTCCTCTCCCATTTCTTGTTCATATAGGGGTGTGAGGCTCGTGAATTAACACTACATAAAGCTATGCTACATTAAAGCCGTGCTTTGATCATCGACCACAAGACTCTGCTTTTCAACAGAAGCCTTGATCATTTGCATCTCAGCATGCCACACAGGCAATTCACGCCGTGCGACTGATATCTATCGATATATAACCTCTGAGCTCGTACGTCTCAGAGAAGGGCGTTAAGCAAGAGAATAAGTTCTCTGCCGCGAAACAGATATATTTAATAGATATCAATCAACACAGAATAAAATCCAAAGTCAGACACACATCCATTTACAAGTTCGTTCTGGGTCCGAACAAAACCGGAGGCACCTTATTCCTCGTCCCGTATGTCCAATACAGGAGGGAGGTCCTCGCATATCCGGTCGATCTCCAAGTACGTCTGGACGATCACCACTTATTACCTTGTATTGGGTGTACCGCCCAATCAAGACATCAGTAATCATCCAAACAATGTGAAGACCTCTGGTCTTCAACCACTGTCTTCATCGTCGACATATAGTCGAATCAGTTATTCAGAATGGGTATAAACCCGACCTTTCCGAATAACTCACATATATAATAAACAAGTGCTATAAAAACACAACATACGCCTCCTTCCAATTCAGAATATTCTTTTACTCTAATATTCACATTCTTAGGGATATGTTCCCATTAATTTTATCAAAGATAAATTCTTTTCAATTTATTCTTTAATCTTCCTTTGAATATCAATTCAAACCATATTAAGGTTTTCCAAACAAGTCGGGATTAATGCACCTTTTCGAAGTAACCATTTATTTAATTTCCCAATCCCAACCTATTCATCCCATGGAGCAAAACTGGTATTACCCCATAACTAACACCACGGTGTTATCGGTAAATTTAACTACCATTTCCCGTTCAAATCTAATTAAAGATTTAACTATCGCTTGGAGCAAAACTGGGGATACTCCACTCTCGATCATTTTCCCAAATTTGATAATTTAAATTATCAATTTACATTTCAATCTAATTAAAGATTCATTAAAACACCGCTTAGTTTTAATATTCCCAAAAATCAATATTAATGATTATTTAATTTTGGAAACACAAACATGCCGCATCGACAATCTACACCGTACTATTGATTTATGCCTATATATAACCTCTGAGCTCGTACGTCTCGGAGAAGGGTGTTAAGTAAGAGAATAAATTCTCCGCCACCAAATAGATATATATTTAGCAGAGATTAACCGTACAGTTCGAAATACAATGACAGACATGTAATCCTGCCTTTAACTGGGATAAAGGACTAATGTCCTTTAAAACACAGTCCACGATAAACCCAAATCACATTCCTTTAATTATGGAATCTTTACGGAAAAACAAATCAATATATAATCGATATCAATTTCCAAATTCGACTAATGATATAAATGGAATAACGGTAAAGCCTTTTAAATTCCATATGTATTAATAGTCTTCCTCCACAGAAGCTCATTTAGATTATTATAAAATCGAATTCCATTCAATTCCAATTTAATATATTAAATTGGAAAACTTTACTTTGGGAAATTGCCGTTAAATCTTAATAAAAAGATTTATAAATTACAAATCCCATTTCACTGTAAATCGGGTTAAAGAACGAATGTTGTTAAAAAACACAGTTCACAATAAACCCAATTCACATTCCATTTTCATTTAAAATTAAATGTTAATTTATTGAAAATTCTTCTTTAAATCTTAATTAAAAGATTTGTTCTTTTCGCAAGGGGTTTAAGAACAGTGTTACTGAAGACCCCATCCTATCAGTCTCTAACCGTAAATTAGTAAGAGAACAATTCCCTAAGTATTAATCCCGAAGGCCGAAACCAACATCAGATCAATACCTAGGAAACCTTTCAACTTAGCTAATCTCCAGTTAGTTTCTAATTTTCTTAACTTCATTGGGTTTAAGAACAGTATTATTAAAGATACCATTCACGACAAACCCAAAATCACATTCCATTGTTAATCGGGTTAAAGAACAAGTGTTATTTAAAAAATCGTTCACGATAAACCCAAAATCACATTTGATATCAAATACAAGGCTCTGAATAGAAAATATACCGGCTTATATTCAATATCAAAATTCTGAAACCAACAAATATTGATCGTTGCTTTTCTATGAACTAGAAAAGCGCGATTTAAGAAATAATACTGCAAGCGCACAAATCGTGTAGTATGTAGGTCAAATCACAGGGAGGTAGATTAAAATCAAATTATTTATCTAATCTCTTGGGTGAGTTAGACGAAGTTTGGAGATTTGGTTGAAATAAAAACAAATTGAAATTGCAAAATTAGGAATATCGTTGAATCTAATCAAACGATTAATCACTAATGAAAATAGAATAGCAAAGACAACTTGAGCTCTATCAAATCTAATTTAATAGATGACACAAATTGCTTGGAAAATAAAATGCAAAACACAAATAAAGTGCAGAAATTAAAATTGCAGAAAAAGAAGAACAACAAAAAGTAAAATTAGGATTGTCGTTGAAACTAATCAAATGACTAATCGCTAATAAAAAATGTAAAATACAATTGGTGTTCTACCAAAACTAATTGTAAAAACAACACCAATTGCTAAGAAAAAGAAAAATGCTAGAAAATAAAAAAAGAAGAAGAACTTTTATTAATGGAGGTTAAGATAGAAAAATAGGATGGTGGCTACAATGATATTACAAGGTTTTTTATAGGAGATAACCAAACCCTAACCCTAATTACAAATGGGCCTAGCTATTTCAAGTAAGTTTTAGGCCTTTTTGCCATTTGGAACAAGTTCAAGGCCGTTTCTCCTTTTCTCTTGCAAGCCTCCTTTAATTTGAGATGTGCATGGCCTTTTTATCAATCATTTTCTTGTCCAACAGCAACTAGATGTGAGATCTTCATCTACAATTCTTCAAAATGTAAATATATTGCAATCTGATCTCCATTTCTCTATTTTCTGGTTGCATGCGGGCTGGGTTGGAATATCTGTAAAAGTGACAAAACAATACCCAAGTAATATTTATTTATATACAAAAGATAAGATATAAGAGCATAAAATAAACACATTTCTATGTTAATCAAATACCCCCGCACTTATCTTTTACTCGTCCTCGAGTAAAACAAGAAATGAAAAAGTAAACTAGATAGGTCACACTTTCGTTGGAAACACGATTGCATTGAGCGTATGCAACAAGCCGTTAAACCTCTAGGTGTCCCTAGTTGGTCGAGTGGTGTCTCGTGAGAGTTTTCAGCGGATACTGCCCACAAAATCCAAATGCAGTATGCTATGACTCTAATGTAACTACATGAATGCGGAGGACTTATGCAATTAAAAACAAAAATTGAAAACACGACTTGTTTTAGGAAAATGGTACAACAAATTAAGTTAACAATTTCTAATCAGTTGATTGTGCTTTAGATACCTCAACTTGTCACAAATTTTCAATATAATTCAAGTTTTCAAATGTTAAATTCCAGTTTGGCCAGTTAGTTCGGTTGATAACATAGTGCAGCCATGAAATAAATTCTTAGTTTTCTTGTCACAGTTTGTGAAGTGGTATTCTAATTTCCTTGTGTATGGCTAGTCAAATTAATAAGGTCAAGAAGTGTTTGGGCATTATCGCTTATTCTCCATCTCTATAAAAATTGAAATTTATGATTAATTACATACAACTAACTAAAAAGACCAAGGTATCCCACAACATACATTGCCTTGCGGACTGACGGAGAGTTGGGACAGAGCTTGGCGGATTGTGCAGATCACCGACGCTGACTTTGTCAACAACATGTCGGTAATCCTTAGGTGTCTACTCTCATATAATGAAACCAAGATATTCCGACGCTGACATTGTCAACAACATGTCAGACAGAGCTTGGCGGGTTTGCACACCAACGCTAGATATACAAGCAATGTTGGATACCCTTGGATTACTATTATTATTGAAAATATAAGCACAAAAGAGAGTTACACGAATTCAACTTAACACATCTTAGTTTTAAAGATTCGAAAAGCCAATATAAGTATTTTAAGTCCTCCACTTATCTAAACAAAGACTACAATATAGAATAAACTTCATGGCCAGCACCTAAGAATCTTCCTATGTATCGGTTACACTATTATCCCTCAAAATTCAACTTTTCATTATATTTCATATTCGATCTTAGCTAAGAGAAAAAAATACTATCAACTGATTAACAATCCTTAACTTATTTTGTTGTATCAATCTAAAATGAGTCATGTTTCAAATCTCTTATATTCGTTGGAAAGCTCTTTTCGATACGAACCCAACGGTTCCAGTTTTAGGAGAATCCGACGGTCGGATCTCCCGTAATGTCCATTCGAAGTCAATGGTCGAAATTCGCGAACTTCCGCGGCGCAACGCATTCTATTCAGGCCATTATATATATAATATATATATTATATATATTTTGTCCATTTCCATTTAAAACTTATTTGGTAAATCGTTTTAAATTCGTTTTCAAAATGATTTCAACTTCATATTCAATTTCAAATCAAAATTGAATATTCCATATCATCGATATATAAATGATAATATTTTCAAAACACAAGATTTTGGAATCACTTCCTTTTCGATATTCATTATAAAAATGAATAAAATCGATATAAATATTGTTCACGTTGAAATGGCGTTAATCTAATCAACACGGCTTTATATATTTAAATATATTCGTGTCCATCCCAAACCAGACATCAAAATCAGATTTTGATCTTTTACTGAATATTATTTTAAAATGTTCATTATTTTAAAATAATCGTTATTTTTAAAATATTCATTCTTTTTGAACTGGAATCGGACACAGTCAATTACCATATAATGTTATTTATATGGATTTCATACAACACATCTATAGAGCAACAATGATAAACAATCAACCATCATCCAGAGTGCATTACACAACTGCATAAGCGTTAAATATAAATAATTAACGCTTACAACATGCTGTCAAACCATCGATTGACATACAACTAAATATTGGGATTAATGTATGTCCAATGTCATCCCAATACCCTTGTAGGGTTTTCAAACAACAAACACTGATTATTATTCGTGCAGTTGGGCGATGTGTAAAATATATCGTCCTAATCCATATCAGTCAAATGGATGTGCATAAACAAATCGTCCGATTTGTTTATGAATATTTATTTTACTCATATACACGTTAAAAATCATATTTTCAACTATAAACTATTTATTTCAACACATGAATATTTTATTTATTCCATTCCACATCACAATCAATTTCTACAACACAATCAAATCAAACAAGTCGTTCATGGTCTGTGGACGACGGTGTCGGGTGTTGCTAAGCACCGTCTGCATCCTAGTATATATTTCAACTAGAAAATAAAATTAAAGTGAGAAGTTCTCACCTTTGGGATCCACTCCTCCATTTCATTTTTGAATAGCTTGGATTTGCCCGAAATTCAACGTAGTCTTCTCCACGCTGTTCATAATAACAATCACATTTTTAATATGATGTTTATATATTAAAAATCATATTTTTACATCGCTATATATATAATAAAAATCATATTTTATCGCTACTTTATATATATAAAAATCGAATTTTTATCGTTACTTCATATATATAAAAATCGAATTTTTAGTGCTACTTCATATATATAAAAATCGAATTTTTATGGTTACTTCATATATATAAAAATTGATTTTTTATCGCTACTTCAAATATATAAAAATCGAATTTTTATCGCCACTTCATATATATAAAAATCGAATTTTTATCCCTACTTCATAATACAAATCCTATCTTTATTCTCGCCTCCTATAAAATAAAGTTCATATTTTTATTTCACTTCATATAAAATAAAGTTCATATTTTTATATAATTAAAAATCGTAACTTTTCTCTATTAAATATCGTAACTTTTATTATATAAGAATCATAATTTAATTATATAAAAATCATAACTTTGTACCATAAACAAATATGCAAAGATCGAATTTTTACACCATAAACACATATGTAAATTTTAGATTTTTATTCCATAAACATATATAAAATTTCATATTTTTATTTCATATAAAAATCATATTTTTAATTACTTCTGTAAATAAAAATGGAAACAAAACTCACCGCTGACTGGGTGGTCGGAGGAAGTGCTGAGAGCGGTGGAAGGCGGTCTACGGCGGCCTGGTGGGGCTCGGATGGCCTTGGGGTCGCGGTTTGGGGGTGATTGGAGATCGAGGAGGCGGTTTGGAGGGCGCTGAACGGAGGTGGGGGATCAGGTGACGCGAGGGGAGGTTGGCAGTGCAACTTCGACGGCGGCGGAGGCTGTAGAGGGGGGCGATGCGAGGTTTAGGGGTTCGGGGGATTGGGGGTTTTCTACAGAGGAGAGAGGGGAGCTAGAGGGGGGTGCTGGAGGAGAGGCGCCGCATGGGGGTGGGGTCGATGGAAACAGCGATCGCTATGGAGGGTGGAGGCGGCGGGAAGAATTGAACGGGGGTTTTTCTTTTTATTTGGGGATCGGGCTACTGAAGGGGGAAGGAGACAAAGGAGGGGGGGTTTATGTAAATTTTATATTTATTTATTTCTTATTTCCAAAAAGGTGATTTTGTACATACTCCAAATGAGACCCAACGACTGTCGCCCCCAACTAATTTCCCCTTTTCTGAACACTATGGGATATGTTCTGCAAGCCAATTAGATCGTTACAACCAGTTTTCATTAAAATTAAAATATAAATTAATATAACGTTCAACATTGATTTCAAAGCACATTTTAATTTACTGGGGCCACACACTGACTCCAAAAATTCTAGAAAAATAAATCTAGTTATGTTTTGACGATATGGTCCTAACAAAACTAATTTCATCAAATTTGAAGCCCGTTTGAAAAATGGCCATTTTCTGGTCGATCCAAATTGACTGAAATTAACCAAACACGTTTTCCTTTGTCATGCTCACATATTAATTCCAAAAATTATGGATTTTGGAATCTAGCAATAATTTGACATTCCGAATCCAACAAAAGTGGTTTCATCGAAAACGTAGGTCGTTTGCAAAATGGTTATTTTTAAGGGCTATATTTTCCATAGCGACTATTCTAAATTTTCAACTAGGAATAACTTTTTATTTCCGCTATGAAATATGGATTTTTCAGATTCGTTGGAAAGATATTTTCAAACTGATTCAAATATTTATGGTTTCACTAAAATCCGTTTACTTTGAATGTTGTACATTCATTTGAAATTTTAAATCGAATTTTAAAATTACCGCGCCATTTCCAATTCCTTCTATAATTAAAATAAAAATTTATATTCCAGTTTCGATTTATATAAATATATACGTTCAAATTCTATTCAAGTAAATTTCTAGTCGTTATTATTTAAAATAATTCATTTTAAATATCCAGAATTCATCAAAATTGCCAAAATAAAAATTTTAAATTGGTTCTGATTTTCGGGTTGTTACAATCTCCCCCACTTAAAATCTTTTCGTCCTCGAAAAGGAACGGAGCTGAAAGTTGTTTAACTAACCAACTCAACTTTCAGTCTGGCTTTCATTCTTCAACTTTTCAATTTCTAAGAATTTCTAATTTTTCAAAAATTTGGCTATCACCCTAAATTTTCAAAAAAATTCACAATAACCTCCTTTGTACAGGGAGCATCGAAAAAATCCCCAAACCGCCACACAGGCCCTCTCATCTCAAAAATAAAAAGAAAAAGCCAAGCGGCTCATAAAATCATCCGAAACCAATAAATTAGTAAACATGTACCTATTTGTCGGGCATACAATTTTATTCCTCTTCTCTAGCCTCCTTGCTATGACATGTTCAATGTATATACATGTATAGGCATACAATTTCAACCAATTTCAATTCAGCTCAATATTTGATACAATTTGGCTTAATGGTTCAAAATTTTAATTAATCAAATCAATAATCAAACAACACAATCAGCAATCAATTAGTTGATTATCTTTTCAAATTCATAATTTTTATATATATAAAAATCCATTTTTGATGTCAAATCACAACAAGTAACCCTATCTAGTTTTGGTTCTCACACCAGTCAATTGGAAATATATAGATATCCCACTTTCGAAACTCGAACATAAATACTGATGATGCGGCCGCATCACCAGAATTATCCTCGGGCGACTAGAGTGTGATTCTACATCTATCCAATATTTTAAAACTTTGAATATACGTTTGCAAGACGTACATCCAAAATCTTTATATACTAGATTGCCCAAATTCAATATAAAATAAATAACCAAATACGTATAATAGATTTAAATTTTCAAAACAATATTTGTTTTTAATTTTTATTTTAAAAAAACAATCTTCACACTCGTTCTAGGATACTACCGATCCTATCTCTAACAAGTCATTCTTATTGGATATTACTAATCCAATCACCGAAGAATTCTTTCGTTTGGTTCTAATATGTCTTGTTCTCGAGCTCTGTAAACCAAAGCTCTGACACAAATTGTGATGACCCGAACTTCCCCGTTCTCCGAAGAGAAGAGAAAGAACAGATTGTTATGAGAACACGATAAATCAGAACACAAACAGAAGAACATTTCATTTCTTATTACAACAATTTACATCAGAGTACAAGAATATAAAGAGTATGAATAAATATTATACATCAGAGAAATGTCAGAGATTTAAATTACAATGATGCGGAAAATAATACAAAACACAACTGAAACAAATATACAGATACAGAGCTTTCCGAATATCATTCCAGCTGTTAACCAGGAACCTGTGAATATAATCTGCAAAACCAAAACTACTAGCTGCCCGTGTGGAAAATAGGGGCACCCAGAGTTTAGGTTAAAATAATAAACTCCAGGTCAGTCATGTGACTGGTGTGAGAGCTAAAACAGTTATTTAAAACTTTACTTTAAAATGGAGTAAATTAAGGGACCACGCCATATAACACGGAACTGGTTTCCTCCCGGGAAGACCAGTGCATAGAATAAACAACGCAATGATTTTTGGAAAAATGAAGCTATTATAAGACTCGGGTCCCATCACATAGTGCAACGCAAGCCGGAGGATAGAGTTTTACCTTATAATAGCTAAACATGCTTGGTACATTTAAAAAAAATCATTTTGATACTATTATAGTGTAAAGTGTATGAAAACAATTTCAAATATAAATGTATCAATCATAGGCGGCATGGGTACCATCTATCATGTCGCCAATACTAGGCTCTACAGTCAAAACCGAAATGTCACATATTGGAAATTGGATTTCCGTCATGAACCAAGGCAAGGGGCCATCCCTACCGCTTCGATGTCTCAGGGCTACATACTCTGGGTGCCCTAGGTAACATGCAGGCCGGTCCACTCTAAGTGTATGGTGGATTCATAATCCCTGAACATGCGTTTCCCCCCCATGGGGCGTCTATGAGCCAAATGATTCAACATCCATCGGCTTCGTAGAGACCGATATATCCGAGGCGCCTCACTATCCATCATCCACATGAGTAAAACGTCTAGGCTTGCAAAACCAGACACCACTCCTGGCTAGAAGGAAACGCACCGCCCTCCCTGCTGTCCTCTCCCGTTTCTGGTTCATACCGGAGTGTGAGGCTCGCGAATTAATGCTACACCATGCTATGCTATATTAAAGCCGTTCTTTGATCATCAACCGCAAGACTCTTCTTTTCAATAGAAGCCTTGATCATTTGCATCTCAGAATTCCACATAGGCAATTCACGCAGTGCGACTGATGTCTATCGATATATAACCTCTGAGCTCGTACGTCTCAGAGAAGGGCGTTAAGCAAGAGAATAAATTCTCCGTCGCCAAATAGATATATATTTAATAGAGATCAATCAACACAGAATAAAATCCAATGTCAGACATACATCCATTTACAAGTTCGTTCTGGGTCCAAACGAAACCAGAGGCACCTTATTCCTCGTCCTATATGTCCAACATAGGAGGGAGGTCCTCGCATATCGGTCGATCTCCAAGTACGTCTGGAAGATCACCACTTATTACCTTGTTTTGGGTGTACGCTCAATCAAGACATCAGTAATCATCTAAACGATGTGAAGACCTCCGGTCTTCAACCACTGTCTTCATCGTCGACATATCGTCGAATCAGTTATTCAGAATGGGTATAAACTCGACCTTTCTGAATAACTCGCATATATAATAAACAAGTGCTATAAAAACATAACATATGCCTCCTTCCAATTCAGAATATTCTTTTACTCAAATATTCACATTCTTAGGGATATGTTCCCATTAATTTTATCAAAGATAAATTCTTTTCAATTTATTCTTTAATCTTCCTTTGAATATCAATTCAAACCATATTAAGGTTTTCCAAACTAGTCGGGATTAACGCACCTTTTCGAAGTAACCATTTATTTAATTTCCCAATACCAACCTATTCATCCCATGGAGCAAAACTGGTATTACCCCATAACTAACACCACGGTGTTATTGGTAAATTTAACTACCATTTCCCGTTCAAATCTAATTAAAGATTTAACTATCGCTTGGAGCAAAACTGGTGATACTCTACTCTTGATAATTTTCCCAAATTTGATAAGAAGTTGTCTCTTAGATATCTCCCATTCATCTATCTAGCCCAAAGACCTTCATTATTAATGATTCTCTGTGCTTGTTTTAGTGTAAAAGCTTCTCTCATTACTCTTATGCTTCTTATGCCCACACCCGTTCCTCTTTGGTTTGCAAAGCTCTTCAAATTTTATCTTGTGTAAACCCCCACTTCAAATGAAATCAGCACCAACTTTCTCAATTTTCTCAATAGATGCATCAGGAAGTTGAAATGTTTGCAAACAGAAGTTCACCTTAGCATGTATTACCCTATGAATGAGTCCTATGCATCTAGCAAAGGATAGCAACCTTGAAATCCAACCATAGAGTCTATCTCTTATGCTCGAAATGAGTCCTGTGCAATCCCTATCAGTTATTTTATTGGAAGAAAGAGGAACTCCCAGGTATTTCATTATGAGTTCCCCTTCTTGTACTTGCTACTCTTCTAGTATGTTGTTCTTAATTCGACATGTTCTAATGAAGTATCATTTGGTCTTCAATTCATTCATCTTTTGACCAAAGTATTCCTCCAGTTTGATAAAGATGTCCTTAACCCTTCTGGCGGAGTCTCCTCTCGCTTTGATGCATATAAGCAGGTCATCTGCATACAATAAGTGGCTTATGCTTGGATGGAAATTGTGTACAGTTTGTGCACTGCAATCTCCATTTATAGTGTGAAAAACTCCATAGCCCCGCAAATAAATATGGTGACAGTGGATTACCTTGTCTTATGCCCCTGTTGCTGCTAATAAGGCATTTAGGAATGCCATTGGTTAGGATAGAAAACGTAGGGGTATTTAGGCATTCAATAATGAGGTCAACAATTTTGTCTGGGAATTCCATACATTTCAACATATGTACTATAAAATATCTGTTTATGTAACATCCCACTTTTCCATACCAATTTAAGTTGACATTTTACTACCACAGTCAACCCAAATTATACAGAAAAGCAGAATGTTAAGAGAATGAAGTTAGAGGATGAAAAGTAGAAAGATAGAACTAATAGAATAGAAGAATAAGAGGAACATTAGAATCTCACAACGGAACGAATAATATATAATATATAAAATCTCTTTATATAAAAGAAACTGTATATATACATA
The DNA here is from genome assembly GCA_030737875.1 of Allium sativum. NCBI lineage: Eukaryota > Viridiplantae > Streptophyta > Magnoliopsida > Asparagales > Amaryllidaceae > Allium > Allium sativum. The sequence continues at coordinate 1,016,861,228 of CM060913.1, forward strand.
CCAATCATCAGAGTACATCATATATCAGACACAACGGAAATACACTCTAGATAACTAATGGTGAAGCCTCCTGCTTTCGGCTCTTGAACTCTAAGCGGAATCAAACCTGTAAATATACTCAGTCTGACCTGAGCACATTTGATTTAAAACAAAATTCACTTGGATCAATCTGGAATACTTTCAGTGGTAAATTCACAATAAACGGTTGCTTACTTGAGAAATCCCTTTTGAAAGCAAAAGAATAATAGTAAGACCGGCCTATACATAAATACTGACGGTTTTTACCTTATTATAACCCAAAACAGTTTTGATATATCAAAATCCAGCGATATTATAATAATGTCTATCAAGCCACAAATAAATAACCATCTAGTAGAACGCTTTCATCTCACGCTCTACATATTTATTATAAAATCAAATAACCGCGGGGCTCTTATTGGAGAATGGATTCCAACAGACAAGTTATGGGATCAACTTCCGATCAGTGTACTCTAGAGGTTATACACTGGGGTTCAACAAGAACGTCTTGCAACTCGGCCACACATGACCGCCCACTCATTTAGCTTGAGTGTAGAGAACATATTGTCACCCACGGTTGTTGGTCGTCCAACCGTCATCCGAAGATACAGAATCGAAAAGAAGAGCAAAATGAATTTTCTCTAGATCAGTGACAGATATACCCTGCTTGGGAATGACCCATCTAGCCATGCTGCTTGCCCGATTTCTGTCATTTCCCAGTTGTGAGGCAAGAGGCCACTTTTATCTTCCAGAACAGCACACCATCTTTCACTTTGAATGCCACATCATCAAACCCGTCAAATCTGTAATCGATTTCCTAAAAATATTGCGAGTTTAAAAAGCTAAGAGAAACAAATTCCTCCGCCACCAGACATAATACCTTTAAGAGATCAATCGTACGTGATTCGTTAGGAATACGCTGTCAGACATTCGTCCATAAAAAATCATCCAGGAACAGGATGAACCGAAGGCACCCTCCTACTGCATCCTATATAGGAATCACCCCAAGGATCAGTAGTGAGAAGTCCTTGCAACCCATAGATTCCAACCACGACAGAACCACAATGTATCTCAAGGGGCCAACCAAAGAATATAAGTAGTTCTTCTAATTTATGAAGATCTATGGTCTTCAATTGCTCCATCGTCATCTGCTGCAAGTTAGTTTCGCTCGTAACGTTGATTCGAAGTGGTTTTGGGTCTAGTTCTCATCCCGGTCTCTTCGAAAACAACACTTCAAAAAGGTCCAATATATTTCATTGATAGTTTGGTGTTTTAACTATCAATGTCAGGACAGTACGGTCAAGTACATTGGCAGCTCGGATCTTCTAATATATTTTAACTCATTAACGCTAAGAATCATTTACAAAATTCATTTGCTTAGTCTTTTACACAGATCTATCATTACCGGACTTGGACTTATTATCACAAATTCATTACCTAATCTTTTACCTTCACAAATCTCCTTTCAACTTTCACCTATTTCCCTTAATCCCATTTCCTAAGTTAAAGCTTATTTTTAACCATCGCTTGGGTTTAGATTCCATTAAAAGCTTCCAATTATAAACTTGGATTTGTTATCAAATCTTTCTATAACCCGTTCCATATTCTTTATATATTGAAAATCTCTTTCCGACATCCACACTTGTACTTAATTCAATTATTAAGTAACACTTATTTCAAAAACATCACATTTGCTTCACAATCTGTTTTTGTAACCTTTTGTATAATATTACTCTTATCATAATATAATTGACTTCCATTTTAAATCTCAATTCCTTCTTCCATTTAGACAATATATTATTTTAATTAACATTAATTAAAATAATAATTAACTCCATCATTTATTAGAATAAAAGTAGTTCACTTCGTTAGTGCTTAATCAAAGTTGTTAATCACTTTCTTAAACAATAACTAACTATTTTAATGATTATTAATTTAATAATCATTTTTAACCCACATTTAAATAAAAAGACAAATGATATTTAAGAAATATCATTAAAACAAATATTCGTTGAACCAGTTTCATTATATAAACCGTCGACCGATTTATCTGATTACCAATTCTAATCCAACAGTTGATGAAATCAACTTAAATATCATTATTTATTAAACGGATTTCCATAAAGAACGACTAATAAATATCGGCTTATTTTTAAACTCCTATTAATACAATTTAAAACTTCACTTTAGTTATAATAATAACTTTAAATACGTCGATTCGCCCATTGGCGAATTAATGGCTTAAAACAGGGTCTTAGATCGTTTGCTGCCAACTACTTAATCAATACTGATTATTGATTAAAATATCACATTAACGTTGAATTTCAATTCAATGTTCAATAGCACTATTTGGGGTAAACAGTTCTATATATTAAAATAATATAAACAACATACAGTGTATTTTGAGGAATCCGGTCAGATCCCTCCAAACTGTGCATCCCTGCATTATAGATCATAATGTTTGATAAACATCTATTTAAATTTAAATCAACCAGTACGACAAATATAATTGTCGACGATCAATCAACCAAGGCATACAATCATCCAACCAACGATAAATTATTTTTAAATGAATTTAACACATAAAAGTATTTAAGAAAACTATGAGAGTTAAATCACCTTTGTTTCCAACGATTGATTTGTGCGTTGTTTTATTTAATTTTAAACCAACGTTTAAAATTAAATAAAAACCCGACAGCTTCCAATCCCTTCTGAATCAGCTCAGTAAAGTAGCTTCCTTTACTGCGATTTCGGTGAATCTAATTTCGCACGATTCTGACATCATACGGATTAGTTATCATTACTACAACATTATATTTATAATTTAAATAATGTTAACCTTATTAACTTATTTAATTAATCTAATTATAATTATAAACCGTTACCACGTCATTATCCCTTCATGCGGGTTTTTTCTAATTGATCATCGACTTTCTCCTGCATTGCTTTTAAAAAACCCGATCGTGCTTCTACCACTCGGTTCCCGGTACCGGAAATTCGGCTTTTCGATTCAAACAAACTGAACATCAGTTGATCAAATAAAACCGCCCATACTATCACCTCCCTTTCTACTGACAATACCCGACATACTCCAATCCATAATCACAGTTCGCCTATCCCCACTAGTGTCTTCTTCTCCTTATAACATACTGCACCTGATACTACTAGCCATCTTCAACTCTAACACCGTACACTCCCCGTACACGTGCACCACTCACTACAGTTTCTCCTTCAAGCTCTTCCCTCATTTAAAAGAATATACGCTCCAGTAGAAGTGTAGAAGCGATCACTCTTCCCTCCTCATTTTGAACCATAACGTTTTAGAGAACCCTCCAGTACCATACTTTTCGATCATCGCTAACGCAGCAGTCTCCGGACACCACAACCAGATCGAACTTCCCTTCCACATACGAAGTCTGCCCCTGTATATCTTTCAATACCCCTTCATTTTGAAATCGCGTGTCCCAGAAAATGCAGAGAGTTTACAATGGACAGTCTCCTTCTTTACGTCAATATCATCTCCTTTTCGAAGGTTGGAAACCCACTTCCATGATGACCATGCCTGAACCGCTTGCATTGGAACCACCTCCTCAGGTCATCCTTCACTACTGCGTTCACCAGATAACTACTTCCCCTTCGCTCAAACTTCTTTCCATCAGCATGCAACAACTTCCCATTCATTATACTCCAGTAACGTGTGTGTGTATATATATGTATATATTTAAACAACCTCGCTCCTCTCCATACATCACGTATCCCATCCACCCCCTTGCTGTTTTCCCCATCTGTCACCATTACACTTCCCCATATAAACTGCATGCCTCGTAAATAAAAAAGAAAATGCCTGTACCCCATCAAACAACTCCAGTCTAACCTTTCTCAAAATACCACCACCTGACGCCGGTCTCTTCTCCTCTCCGCTGCCCAGATAAGCATCATGACATGCCATTTCCTATACGACCCAACCCAGTTCCAGTCATCCCCCTTTGTTCTGGCCGTTGTGTCTCCACCCATCTCGGGTACTTCGAAAATGTTTTGCAGAAGGGAAAATAAGCAACACACCTCAAGTTTAGGCTTTTCTGAAGTATTTGCATCCAGTTTTCTATTGTTGACTTGCTATATGATTTATTATTTTAGTTTAAGCCAAGAGAAACTTCTTTGGTTTTAGTCTGCGGTGTATATTATATATATATGGGAAGAAGGGTGAGGCTTCGAGTTTTGGGTAGAAAGTTATAGGATATTGTATATATAGAAACATATTATATACTTGAGCTCTATATAATTAGATATTAAGGCAACTTCCCAGAAATCAGTGCGCAAGTTCAGAGATAAGGCTTATTTTTCTCACGTACATATAGGGGAATGAAATCCCCTATACCTAATATTCCCCATCCTCCTGTACCCAACCAATCTGAACCCCATGATTTCCACCTTTTGCAAATAACCCCTTTTTGATTTCTGACTTAATTGCAAAAATGTAAAAAATTAAAGGCTCCGATTGGTTGGATACAGAGGGATAGAGAAATTTAGGGACAAATGATTTGACTTCACATACAGGATGCTAGCGGTTGACAAATTTCTTTTCACAGCATGGACACAAGTCTCTGCTCATTAAATTCTGAAATGACACGTTATGGTTGCGCATACTCTTGGTGTGTTAGTTTTTAGATATTAGATTTGACTTTACAACTAGGCCGTGAAAAAGAGTATAGAGTTGGAAAATTTTTAATGGTGCTCAGCACGTTTTGTGGTGTTCTTTATTATTATGGTGAATAAATTCTACCTGTCTTTACCCTATTGTTAAATGAATGCACCGCCATACACTATCCCCGACCTCCATGAAAATAAATACACTTCTATGTCTGGTCATTCCGGTCTCAACGAAATTAATTGTGTTAAATTTGGACTCTGTTTGCACAACGATGATATTTTGATTTATTAGTTCACCTCTAAATATCGCTTACCGATAAAACAACTCCATTTGGCTCTAAATTTGAAATATAGCAATAATTAATTATACGCATTTCAATATAACTCGTTTTGAGCTCGTTTTACTTAATTTATAAATATATAAATTCGAAATCCATTTTTTGATTAATAAATTCGATATAAAATTCATTAATATCACCAATTCAATATTTAAAATGAATTTAATATTCGTAATTAACATTCAAAAATTTAGAATGTTACATTTTTCCCCCTTAAAAGAATTTCGTCCCCGAAATTACAAGGTAAGAAGAATGATCCAAACCCAATTATTTTAAAATAATTATTATACAATTATCATCATGACAAATTTAAACTCCTTAAAAATTTCGAAAATTTCGCCACCTCTGCGTAGTTCGATTGGTACAACTACAACTACCACACTGAGCCTCAGCTTCTCCAAAGGAAAACCAAAATCCAAATAGCTGCCCAACTCAGGGGTATAAACTCAATCACCAACCAATAATATATTAAGGCTTACCTATTTGTCGGGAAATCTCGAATCCAATTTCGAAGCAAATCAACAAACAGCTCTTCATCTTCCAACCTGTACTTCAATCTCTGTAACCAAATCAACTCCCATGGCCTTCTAATATTTGTACTTTACTCAGTTTATAATGCAAATAACCATCCAAGGTAAAATAATTCAGTTCCACTCATAACCAATTTTATTCCCAATCCATTCAATTTCTGATTAACTATTAACAAATTCTATTCAACCAAACCAACGTCCAATTAATCATGATATACTATTAACTCAATCATTCAAGTTTAGTTTGATTTGTTTTGATTAAATTCAATTATTTAATTCCATTTAACCTGGTTAAATTTCTTTTTCATTTTAAATTAAATTGTTTCAATTTTATTTCATAATTCAATTCGAATTCTAATCAATCAAATAAAACTACCAAACAACCAATGTTACTATGCAATAGAAAATTATTTCCCTTTTTATACAAAAATATAATTTGGGCAAATTATTTCATTTACCCGCTTTTCAAAATAATTTAAAACAATTTTATATTCAAATTACAAATACACACTCTCGTATATATATTCAAACTCAATCTAAGGTATTACTAACCCTATCTTTACCGAGTTATGCCACATAGCCAAGGTTACTACTCAACCAATAGCTCTGATACCACATTGTAACGCCCCACTTTTCCGTACCAATTTAAGTTGACATTTTACTACCATAGCCAACCCAAATTATACAGAAAAGCAGAATGTTAAGAGAAAGAAGTTAGAGGATGAGAAGTAGAAAGATAGAACTAATAGAATAGAAGAATAAGAGGAACGTTAGAATCTCACAGTGGAACAAATAATATATAATATATCAAATCTCTTTGTACAAAAAGAAACTATATATATACATACCAATCATTAGAGTACATCATATATAAGACATAGCGGAAATACACTCTAGATAACTAATGGTGAAGCCTCCTGCTTCCAGCTCTTGAACTCCAAGCGGAACCAAACCTGTAAATATACTCGGTCTGACCGAGCACATTTGATTTAAAACAAAATTCACCCGGATCAGTCTTGAATACTTTCAGTGGTAAATTCACAATAAACAGTTACATACTTTAGAAGTCCTTTTTGAAAGAAAAGGATAATAGTAAGATCGGCCCACACATAAATATAGACAGTTTTTACCTTAATATAACCCAAAACAGTTTTTATATATCAAAATCCAATGACATTATAATAATGTCTATCAAACCACAAATAAATAACCATCTAGTAGAATGCTTGCATCTCACACTCTACATATTTATTATGAAATCAAAAACCGTGGGGCTCTTATTAGAGAATGGATTCCAACAGATAAGGTATGGGATCACCTTCCGATCAGTGTACTCTAGAGGGTATACACCGGGGTTCAATAAGAACATTGTAACACTCCACCTCCGCTAGGGTCACTCCCAAAGGGGATGCACTAGGTTTGGTGAAGCATTATTGAGGTAAACATGCACAGAAATATTACAAGACAGAACATATATAAAACAGCGGAAGTAAAACAAATTTCATTACCTTATAAAATATGGTCTAAAGCCTTTTACATCAGAATACATCAAAACTTGTCTTGCAATAGTAAAGAAGCATAAAACCTTTTCATAAATTATTCCCCAAGTGAAATAGTAAAGTAGCCATAGCCAAGAAAAGTCCAAGCCATACAAGATGACCTTCAAACAGAAGAAGTCCGAACTAACAACAGCATTTCCTCCCTGAAACCTGGGGGGGGGGGGGAACGGAAGACAAAGAGGCGAAAGAAAACGGGGTCAGTCATAAAGACTGGTAAGTCCTATCTACTTCCAGCATAAAAACAGGTATAGGTAACATGACATGCATAAACTGAAAGTAAACATAAGGATGACGACAAGATAGATAAGCTAAACCAAGATAACTGGATGAACTACTGTAGAAAGGTAAACTAAGGTATCATGATAAACTACGGTGTCAAGAATCAAGGTATCACATCGTCAGGTTTTTATCAAGTATACTATCACAAGGTATCTGTCATATATAACATCCCACGGTATCTATCATGTATATTTGCTCTGCACCTCTCGTACTAGTATCCCAACCCGCGTCATGTGTTAACTATGAATGTCCCATGCCCAATGTCATGTAATGGTCCATGTCAACCTAATATATAGCATATGTAGGTTTTTCCCACTCGTATGTTACTTTCCATGTTTAAGTTCAGTCCTTTTCCGTAGGTCGTACGGGCTTTCCCATGTAAATCTATACCACCTCAACGTAGTACCATTTTATCCTTGAAGTTGTTTTGGACTGCTACCCTTGATCTAGTTATGTTTTATTACCATGAACTATCGCGTTTTCACTTAGGATTTATGCCACCTAGGACCACTAGGGATTATGCTACCTAATGAACGTTCCCGTGTCTCGGTTTGGGTTCAGGCCACCTAGGGCCACTAGGGATTATGCCACCCGTCAACCGCGCCCTTTATCCCACGTATGTATCGTGAATCGTTTTCCATGTCTAGACGCACATGTATATCAATGTGCCATCCGAGTTCCGTGCCAGGGCAAATCAAGAAATACGGAACTCGGTCGGGAGCTTTAAGTCGTCTGCTAATGCAGATACCAAGGTCTGTTTTTGTATCCGTGGCTATGGTCCCACGTGACCCCTCCCCAACTACTGAAAGGCAATCAAAGAAAAATCATGTATGAGAACTACATCCCGGCCCCACTATAGCCCCACTTTCCTATGGGCCAACCTCACCCATGACTCGATAGCAAGAACATGGTCTGTTGGGAGTTCTCTGCCTTTCCGTTCGTACACGATTGACTAAAGATGGTAGGTAGTCGGCAACGTGCTATCCAGGGAAAAATCAAGTATCGTCGACTCCAAGCTAATCCATCCCAGTCTTTAGGTCGCTCGCATAGCAACCAAGGCATACTCTTGGCTCTTCTATCGCAGACCTTAACCTCTGTGAGGCCGGGTTTCATGGACCACTTGCCACCTCACAGAGGGATACCAAGAGTACCCTCACGTCCCCCGAAGCTACCGCTTCGTCACCCAGTTCGTTGGATCCCTTATCCAAGTCGGATAATTTGCTCCTCCTCGTGTGATTAAGCGATGACCTACCATATCGGGTTACTCATCCATTCATGAACTAGTCCCATGTCCTTGGCTAAGAATTATTACTTAGTTATACTTAACTAAGGTTTACCGCTTAGCTTCTTTTCCCCGTTATCCTTGATTAACCACGATTTTCTACCTAGTTCCTCTCACTAGGGTTTTGTCTATTGGGTTAAGTGTTGTTATTCAGGTTCATGACTTAGCCCACCTACGAATCATGTCAAGATTGGCTAAGTATTTAAGTTCAAGGCTTAGCCCTACAAGTTGGTTAAGTATACCAAGAAGCGCATGACTTAACCCTATCAAGTCAAATTGGTTAAGTATTGGTTTGTCTTAACCCTATCAGATTATCGTGTTAGATTGATTAAGCATAAATTATCTAAATCGCATCAGATCATCGAGCCGGATTGGTTAAGTATGGGTTAGCTTAACCTCATCCACTAATCATACTACAAGGGTTAAGTATATTCAAAAGGTCTTGTGACTTAACCCTATCAAGTCCGCATGTTAGATTGGTTAAGTATAGGTTACTTAACCTCATCAAATCATCATGTATAATTGGTTAATTATAAGTTAATGAACCCCATTAAATTATCATGTTAAGTTGGTTAAGTATTGGTTGCTTAACCTCATTGAATTACCCTGTTTAGATTGGTTAAGTGTTTAACTTAACCCCATTGAATTACCGTGTTTAGATTAGTTAAGTATAGGTTACTTAACCCCATCTAATTACCGTTTTTAGATTAGTTAAGTCTAAATTACTTAACCCCATCTAATTACCAAGTCGAATTAGTTAAGTGTAAATTACTTAACCCCATCTAATTACCAAGTCGGATTAGTTAAGCGTAAATTACTTAACCCCATCCCCTAATTGTCTTGTATGGTTAAGTGTCTGTAACAACCCGAAAATCTGGGCCAGTTTAAAATTTTTATTTTGGCAATTTTAGCGAATTTTGATTATTTAAAATGAATTATTTTAAATAAAATCGACGAGAAATTTATTTTGAATATAATTCGACGTATATATTATATACGTCATCGTTTGAATATATAACGATTTCGAAATGAATTGAATATATAACGATTTCGAAATGAATTGAATATATAACGATTTCGAAATGAATTGAATATATAACGATTTCGAAATGAATTGAATATATAACGATTTCGAAATGAATTGAATATATAACGATTTCGAAATGAATTGAATATATAACGATTTCGAAATGAATTGAATATATAACGATTTCGAAATGAATTGAATATAACGATTTCGAAATGAATTGAATATATAACGATTTCGAAATGAATTGAATATATAACAATTTCGAAATGAATGGAATATATAACGATTTCGAAATGAATGGAATATATAACGATTTCGAAATGAATTGAATATATAACGATTTCGAAATGAATTGAATATATAATGAATTCGAATTGAATTGGAAACAAATTGAAATGAATTCAAATTGAATTGAAATTTGAATTGAATAGAAATGAATTTTAAAACGAATTTATAAAGAAGAGTTCAATTTTGATTTGAATTGAAATGAAGTTGAAATTGCTTTTGAAACGAATTTAAAACTATTTATATAATTCGTTTTAAATAGAAATCGACGAAATATATATTATATATATTATATATATATAATATAATGGCCTGAATAGAACGCGCCGCGCCGCGGTAGTTCATGAATTTCGACCATTTATTTCAAAGGGACATTACGGGAGATCCGACCGTCGGATTCTCCTAAAACCGGAACCGTTGGGTTCGTATCGAAAAGAACTTTCTAACGAATATTAGAAATTCAAAATCTAACGGTTGGATTTGGAGATACGTCCAAATCAAATTTGAAAAAGGTCGCTGTAAGTGCAGTTCGATGGCCGTTGATGGAAATCGACTGTACGGGCCTTGATAAAATTATTAAAAATAGTAATAATTTGTGTAAAATCATAAGAAATGATTTGAGAAGAATTGGGATGAAAAACTCCATATTTGAAAAGATAAAAATAGATTTTTATCGAAATGAACTAGTTTTGAACTAGAATTATAATTCTATTTATTTTTAAATAAATAAATTGAATTCGAAAAGGGTTTTAAAAAAAAAAAAATTTTCCAATGATTGCATTGGAATGGATTTGAATCGAAATTGTCTTCGGAATATTTCGATGTTGGAATTCGTGATTATACAGATGTTGTTATGGAAATTTGAAAGATAAATATTTATATCGTTATTTCCAATACGACATTTGTTAGTCGTAGAATTTGATATTGAATATAAGACGATATATTTTCTATTCAGTGCCTTGTATTGAATATCAAATGTGATTTGGGTTTGTCGTGAATGGTGTCTTCACTAACACTGTTCTTGAACCCAGTTGAGAAAAGATTAAATCTTTTTATTTAGATTTAATGAAGAGTACCAATTAAATAATATTTAATTGGAAGTGAATTGATATTGATTTTTGGGTTTATCGTGGATAGTGTTTTAAATAACACTCGTTCTTTAACCCGATAATTAATGGAATGTGATTTTGGGTTTATCATGAACCGTGTTTTAAATGACCCGGATTCTTTAACCCAGTTAACGATTAAAACTAAGTGGAGTTTTAATGAATCTTTAATTAGATTGAAATGATCGAGAATGGAGTATCACCAGTTTTGCTCCAGGCGATAGTTAAATCTTTAATTAGATTTGAACGTGAAATGGTAATTGAATTTACCGATAACACCGTGGTGTTAGATATGAAGTATAACCAGTTTTACTTCATGGGATTAATAGGATGGGATTGGGGAATTAAAACAAATGATTACTTCAGTAAGGTTCGTTAATTCCGACTAGTTGAATCGAAATTCAAAAGTAGATTAAAGAATAAATTAAAGAATTTATCTTGGATAAAATTAATGGGAACCTTTCCCTATGAATGTGAAATTTAGAAACTAACTGTCGGTTAGCCAAGTAGAATGGTTTTCTGAATATTGATCTGATGTTGGTTTCGGCCTTCGGGGTTAATATTTGGGGAATTATTCTCTTGATTAATTTACGGTTAGTGACTGATGAATTGGAATGAGGCGTATGTTGTGTTTGTGTAACACTTATTTAAAATATACGCGAGTTATTCGGAAAGACCGGGTTTATCCCATTCTGAATAACTGATACGACGATAAGTCGAAGATGAAGACGGTGGTCGAAGACCGGAAGTCTTCACGTCGTTTGGATAATTACTGATGATCTTGATTGGGATGTACACCCAAGAAGATGGAAACAGTTAGTGATCGTCCAGACGTACTTGGGGATTAATGGATATGCGGGGTACTAGGTGCCTTCGGTTTCGTTCAGACCCAGAACGAACTTGTAAATGGATTGTGTGTCTGACATTGGATTTTAGTCCGTGTGATTGATCTCTATTAAATATATATCTGTTTGGCGGCGGAGAATTTATTCTCTTGCTTAACGCCCTTCTCTGAGACGTACGAGCTCAGGGGTTATATATTGATGGATATCAAACGCATGGAGTGAATTGCCTGTGTGGCACGCCTAAGTGGCAAATGATCAAGGCTTCTGTTGAAAAGCAAAGTCTTGTGGTTGATGATCAAAGCACGGCCTTTGTGGCATAGCTTTGTGTAACGTTTGATTCGCGAGCTTCACACCCGGTATGAACCAAAAACGGGAGAGGACGTCAGGGAGGGCATGCGTTTCTTTCTAGCTAAAAAGTGGCGTCAGTGGTTTTACACGCCCTGACGAGTTTGACTTATGTGGTTGTTGCTGTTGCGAGGCGCCTCGGTTTGATCGGACGATCCGGGTCCGATGGAGTCATTCGTTGGCTCATTTGCGCCCCAAAGGGCGGGGAAACGTAGTGTTTAGGCATTTTAATCTACATCGGTGTACCGGCCCTGAGGATCAAAGGGACACTCGAGCTCTGTTCCTGAGACATGGTAGGCTAGATTGTCTCGAATCGGTTGAGGACTATCTTTTGCCTCGGTTCATAGATGGAAACCCAATTTCCAAATACGTGACTTTGCGATTTTGATTGTATAACCTATATATGGCGACATAGTGGTATGGGGCACTCATGCCGCCTATGATTGATACTTATGATTTGAAGTTGTTTTATACACTATGCACCTATAATAGTATCAAATGATTTCTTTTAAACGTATCAAGCATTCTTGGCTATTATAAGGTAAAAACCCTATCCCCCGGCTTGTGTTGCATTGTGTGATAGGACCTGGGTCTTATAATAGCTTCATTTTCTTTATTTAGCATTGCGCTGTTTGTTTTATGCACTGGTATTCTTGGGAGGAAACCCGTTCCGTGTTATACGGCATGGTCCCTTGATTTACCTAACTTTAAAAACAAAGATTAATAACTGTTTTAGTTCTCACACCAGTCCCATGACTGACCTGGAGTTTATTGTTTTAACCTAAACTCTGGGTGCCCCTATTTTGACACGGGCAGCTAGTAGTTTTGGTTTTGCAGATTTATATTCACAGGGTCCTGGTTTACAGCTGGAACGATATCCGAAAAGCTTTGTATCCGTATATCTCCTTCAGTTGTGTATCGTATTATTTTCCGCTGCGATGTATTTAAATGTAATTTAAATCTCTGATATTTCTGTGTAATATTCATTTATACTCTGTATGTTCTTGTAATCTGATGCATTGTTGTAATATACAATGAAAGGTTCTTCCGTATGCGTTCCGATTTGTCTTGTTCTCGAACTATCCGCTCTTTCCTTAAGGGGGAAGTTACGGGTTTTTACAGTGTCATTAAGAAATCAAGCCCGGTCCCACTTAACCTACCCATTCGTGTCATATCGGTTAAGTGTCATTAGTCAAATTTACTTAACCTTATCATGTGGCATTAATTTAATTAATGAACTCTCAACCTCTCACATTAGACCTTGTTGTGGTCAATAGTTAAGCCGGGCGGGTCCGGGTAGTTTTACACCACAACCTAGTCTAACCTCGGGTCTTAAGCGCGACATGACCAACTTCTCACATTGGATCCTATTGTTTGTAGCCACTAGTTAAGCCGGGCGGTCCGGGTAGATTTATGCTACAAACTCAACCCAACCTCGAGTTGGCCACTTTCATGTTTGGTCTAGTGTCATATTACACTTACAACCCCCGTGTCTAGTTTCAAGTCCCATGTTTACCCCACATGTCATGTCCCCATTTAGGTGTATCATGAGTGTCGTATTTTCATGAAATCCCATATCAAATTTTCATGTCATAATCACGCTCGTCTATCCTACCCCAAATCGCGTTTCCAACCCAAGTAAAAGCGAGCCAACATAGTAAGGATACTATGCTACATATTGGCCTCAAAACATGCACGATGCCAAGAAGGGGTTGGCCACAAATATGCATGGTATCATAAGGGGGTTTGGCCTCAAAATATGCATAGCATCCTAAGGGGTTTTTGGCCACAAACATGCATAGTATCATAAGGGAATTTGGCCACAAACATGCATAGTATCATAAGGGAATTTGGCCACAAACATGCATAGTATCATAAAGGAATTTGGCCACAAACATGCATGATAACATAAGGGGTTTGGGTTCATTTACATGCATAAGCCCCAAAGTCAAATCTTTGCCAATGTTTCACAAGTCAAATGGTTCCCAAAGGTTCATGCTGGCATTCCATAGATAAATATTCAAACTTGCAAGATAAACTAGGTTAATCATAACATGAATAGCATGATTTAGTCACTAAGCATAGCCAAAAGTCATAGGTTCAAGCAAAAGAGGCATGACAAGGTTCATATAGGCTAGCATACTTAGTTTAATCTCGTTTTATTCCATGCCATCATTAAGACTACCGTTTAGATCTAGAAGTAGCTAGAACTTACATAGCGAGGCTTAGGGAATGAGCATGATCCGTCTAAACGAAGAAAGGTGGCTCCTTTGTCGAAGAATTGTCATGGAATTTGCGTAGCAACATTGATCTCTCTTCGATTTGGTGTAGCAAGCTTGCACCTTTTGATTCGGATCCGATTTGAATGCATAAGTTCTTGGAGTTGGAGATGGAGGCCATGATCAAGTGGCATTTGGGCAGCACTTCGTTGCATGAATGAGTTTTAGTGATTTAGGTTAGGTCCTAGGGTGTTTTTATAGAGATTAGGAGTAGTTTAGGCCCTTAGATTAACCTTAGGATAGATCCAAGCCCTCAAAAATCGTCACAAGCCTCCAAAATAGGACCCAGGAGCCAAAACAGGTGCACCAGGCCGACCTGGCCGAGCAGGGAGGTCGACACCCAGGTCGACTCTAGAGTCGACCTGGTTGGGGGGGGGGGGGAGGTCGACCCTAGTGTCGACCCCCCTGTCGACCTGCCTGGGCGGGATTTTTCTCGCCTACTCTGAATTCTGAAAATTTGAATCTGTTTTCGAATTTGAATTTTTCGTGAAACTTTGCGAGGCCATATCTTGGTCATACGGACTCCGATTTACGAAATTTCGGACTCTATTTCGCGTATTTTTTCGAGATGAACGCAATGGCGCAACCCGTTTTCCCTGATTCAGATTTTAACACTTAATTATGCCTTGATTCTTGTCTTAACACGTTGTTAAAATTCGGGTTGTTACATTTTTCCCTCCTTTAAGAATTTCGTCCCCGAAATCTCCAAGTTAGGAAGGACTCATCCTACCATCCATCATCCATCTACTCAAAACATCATCCATAGGCAACCATTGTCCTTAGACGATTTCTAATGCCATATGAACATATGCAAAACGTGTGTGTATATGCTCCTTAGCTAATGCTAATCATCAGGCCTGAATAATCTTTCAAATGCAAAATATGTTTAGTGCCATGAGTCCAACATGTATGCAAATAGTCCTAGTCATATAAGTCCTATATGCGTGCACAAACATTCATTCATATGCAACATCCGCATGATAACACATTCAATTTCATCCATAAACAAGTATAAATACTCGTGCATATGCAACATGAAACGTGACCGCGTCAATTTAGTATCTAATGTGTATTCGTGCATCCACGAGCAACCACTTGCAATCATTTGCAACCATATTAATCATAACATGTTTCAAATACATGTTTACATCCATATAGTTCTATCTAAGGTTCCCAAGATAAGATCGAGGAGATAAACAAGACAAACTCCTTACAGGGTTTGTAACAGAAACAGGACCGAGAGGATATCCACCAAGCGATAGCATGCAAGTAAGCTCTACAGGTGAACCAAGGATCAAAGATATACTCTTAAAAAGAGACATGATGCGCGTGTCTAAGCCGCATTTCCATGAGCTTAATTCCATTGTGCCTTGACCGCCTTTGACTTCATGATTTCGTAGCTCCTTGATTCCTATTTCCAAGGTATGAGTTGGAACTCATTTCACTGTCGCTTCTTGTTTCACTTTCACTTATTCTTTCCCTAGTATGCTCGGTTCAAACATATCTGCGTACTCATGCAAGCTCTCCAAAATTCACTAGTGAATTCTGGATCTCGTTTACCGATGCCAATCCATGTTACCACGTGCACTTACTAGGGTGGTTCCTATAACCCATGCTCAAGTGGAATGAACCATCCGTCTTATTGGCGGACGTTACTCGATTGGACCAGAGATTTCCGATAAATGCATCAAGAGATTCTAGGTAACTAACCATGACAGAACCCAAAAGGTTACACAAGACTTCGAAGGTATTACCAAAGCAAGCCAAGAGTCTGACTACCCTCTTTTCAAAACCGAGAATGGTATCCCTTACTGGTTAACCACTTTACCCCTAGAATCCATCCATAGCTCAACAATAGAAGCATTGCTTCTAATCTCAACACTTGGCATAGACGTTCTCAAATCCAACAAGTCATGAATAAATGGACCGACTCTCCAACCAGATTTTGGGACTAAAGTGGGATCTTCTACCATGCTAGTACTAGGGTGCAGAGACTTAACTATTGAGGCAGACTTAAATGATGCGATGATCAAAACAAAGTCTAAACGGGACGATAGAAAAGAAAGGCTAAGCCTTTAACAGAAACGGTACCATTCCTCTTAGGTATGCTAGAAATGAGAGCATACAATTGCCCTCTCGTTGATCTTGTCCTTATCTTCCTTTGTGGATCAAGCCATACCAACAAGTTGCTTATTCTTAAGCTCGTGTCATTTATCCTTGCTCTTATTATCCCTTCTTATAACTTCGGTAACAGGTCTCTCGAGAACTTCCTCCATCGCATGGGAAAACACTTACGTAGCTAGACAAGGATTAGTCGCAGTTAAAACTACAGTGACTACAGATGGAGGAAAGAAAGGAAAAGAGGTTCAATCAAGGAAACAAAGGATGGTGCTAATGGCTTTTGGGGAATAGCCATTAAAAACAAAATTTTCTTGAAAAATGCTTCTTTGTAAATGGTTTTTCAAATAGTTTTCAGAAGGTTTTTAAAAACTTTTGCCCAGTCTGGTAACCTTCCGCTCTGATACCAAATGTAACACTCCACCTCCGCTAGGGTCACTCCCAAAGAGAATGCACTAGGTTTGGTGAAACATTATTGAGGTAAACATGCACATAAATATTACAAGACAAAACATATATAAAACAGCGGAAGTAAAACAAATTTCATTACCTTATAAAATATGGTCTAAAGCCTTTTACATCAGAATACATCAAAACCTGTCTTGCAATAGTAAAGAAGCATAAAACCTTTTCATAAATTATTCCCCAAGTGAAATAGTAAAGTAGCCATCGCCAAGAAAAGTCCAAGCCATACAAGATGACCTTCAAACAGAAGAAGTCCGAACTAACAACAGCATTTCCTCCCTGAAACCTGGGGGGGGGAACGGAAGACAAAGAGGCGAAAGAAAACGGGGTCAGTCATAAAGACTGGTAAGTCCTATCTACTTCCAGCATAAAAACAGGTAAAGGTAACATGACATGCATAAACTGAAAGTAAACATAAGGATGACGACAAGATAGATAAGCTAAACCAAGATAACTGGATGAACTACTGTAGCAAGGTAAACTAAGGTATCATGATAAACTACGGTGTCAAGAATCAAGGTATCACATCGTCAGGTTTCTATCAAGTATACTATCACAAGGTATCTGTCATGTATAACATCCCACGGTATCTATCATGTATATTTGCTCTACACCTCTCGTACTAGTATCCCAACCCGCGTCATGTGTTAACTATGAATGTCCCATGCCCAATGTCATGTAATGGTCCATGTCAACCTAATATATAGCATATGTAGGTTTTTCCCACTCGTATGTTTCTTTCCATGTTTAAGTTCAGTCCTTTGCCGTAGGTCGTACGGGCTTTCCCATGTAAATCTATACCACCTCAACGTAGTACCATTTTATCCTTGAAGTTGTTTTGGACTGCTACCCTTGATTTAGTTATGTTTTCTTACCATGAACTATCGCGTGTTCACTTAGGATTTATGCCACCTAGGACCACTAGGAATTATGTTACCTAATGAACGTTCCAGTGTCTCGGTTTGGGTTCAGGCCACCTAGGGCCACTAGGGATTATGCCACCCGTCAACCGCGCCCTTTATCCCACGTATGTATCGTGAATCGTTTTCCATGTCTAGACGCACATGTATCTCAATGTGCCATCCGAGTTCCGTGCCAGGGAAAATCAAGAAATACGGAACTCGGTCGGGAGCTTTAAGTCGTCTGCTAATGCAGATATCAAGGTCTGTTTTTGTATCCGTGGCTATGGTCCCACGTGACCCCTCCCTCAACTACTGAAAGGCAATCCAAGAAAAATCATGTATGAGAACTACATCCCGGCACCACTATAGCCCCACTTTCTTATGGGCCAACCTCACCCATGACTCGATAGCAAGAACATGGTCTGTTGGGAGTTCTCTGCCTTTCCATTCGTACACGATTGACTAAAGATGGTAGGTAGTCGGCGATATGCTATCCCGGGCAAAATCAAGTATCGTTGACTCCAAGCTAATCCATTCCAGTCTCTAGGTCGCTCGCATAGCAACCAAGGCATACTCTTGGCTCTTCTATCGCAGACCTTAATCTCTGTGAGGCCGGGTTTCATTGACCACCTGCCACCTCACAGAGGGATACCAAGAGTACCCTCACGTCTCCCGAAGCTACCGCTTCGTCACCCAGTTCGTTGGAGCCCTTATCCAAGTCGGATAATTTGGTCCTCCTCGTGTGTTTAAGCGATGACCTACCATATCGGGTTACTCATCCATTCATGAACTAGTCCCATATCCTTGGCTAAGAATTATTACTTAGTTATACTTCACTAAGGTTTACCGCTTAGCTTCTTTTCCCCGTTATCCTTGATTAACCACGATTTTCTACCTAGTTCCTCTCACTAGGGTTTTGTCTATTGGGTTAAGTGTTGTTATTCAGGTTCATGACTTAGCCCACCTACGAATCATGTCAAGATTGGCTAAGTATTTAAGTTCAAGGCTTAGCCCTACAAGTTGGTTAAGTATACCAAGAAGCGCATGACTTAACCCTATCAAGTCAAATTGGTTAAGTATTGGTTTGTCATAACCTTATTAGATTATCGTGTTAGATTGATTAAGCATAAATTATCTAAATCGCATCAGATCATCGAGCCGGATTGGTTAAGTATGGGTTAGCTTAACCTCATCCACTAATCATACTACAAGGGTTAAGTATATTCAAAAGGTCTTGTGACTTAACCCTGTCAAGTCCAAATTTTAGATTGGTTAAGTATAGGTTACTTAACCTCATCAAATCATCATGTATAATTGGTTAATTATAAGTTACTTAACCCCATTAAATTATCATGTTAAGTTGGTTAAGTATTGGTTGCTTAACCTCATTGAATTACCAAGTTTAGATTGGTTAAGTGTTTAACTTAACCCCATCGAATTACCGTGTTCAGATTAGTTAAGTATAGGTTACTTAACCCCATCTAATTACCGTTTTTAGATTAGTTAAGTCTAATTTACTTAACCCCATCTAATTACCAAGTCGGATTAGTTAAGTGTAAATTACTTAACCCCATCTAATTACCAAGTCGGATTAGTTAAGCGTAAATTACTTAACCCCATCCCCTAATTGTCTTGTATGGTTAAGTGTCATTAAGAAATCAAGCTCGGTCCCACTTAACCTACCCATTCGTGTCATATCGGCTAAGTGTCATTAGTCAAATTTACTTAACCTTATCATGTGGCATTAATTTAATTAATGCACTCTCAACCTCTCACATTAGACCTTGTTGTGGTTACTAGTTAAGCCGGGCGGGTCCGGGTAGTTTTACACCACAACCTAGTCTAACCTCGGGTCTTAAGCGCGACATGACCAACTTCTCACATTGGATCCTATTGTTTGTAGCCACTAGTTAAGTCGGGCGGGTCCGGGTAGATTTATGCTACAAACTCAACCCAACCTCGAGTTGGCCACTTTCATGTTTGGTCTAGTGTCATATTACAATTACAACCCCCGTGTCTAGTTTCAAGTCCCATGTTTACCCCACATGTCATGTCCCCATTTAGGTGTATCATGAGTGTCATATTTTCAAGAAATCCCATATCAAATTTTCATGTCATAATCACGCTCGTCTATCCTACCCCAAATCGCGTTTCCAACCCAAGTAAAAGCGAGCCAACATAGTAAGGATACTATGCTACATATTGGCCTCAAAACATGCATGATGCCAAGAAGGGGTTCGCCACAAATATGCATGGTATCATAAGGGGGTTTGGCCTCAAAATATGCATAGCATCATAGGGGGTTTTTGGCCACAAACATGCATAGTATCATAAGGGAATTTGGCCACAAACATGCATAGTATCATAAGGGAATTTGGCCACAAACATGCATAGTATCATAAGGGAATTTGGCCACAAACATGCATGATAACATAAGGGGTCTAGGTTCATTTACATGCATAAGCCCCAAAGTCAAATCTTTGCCAATGTTTCACAAGTCAAATGGTTCCCAAAGGTTCATGCTGGCATTCCATAGATAAAGATTCAAACTTGCAAGATAAACTAGGTTAATCATAACATGAATAGCATGATTTAGTCACTAAGCATAGCCAAAAGCCATAGGTTCAAGCAAAAGAGGCATGACAAGGTTCATATAGGCTAGCATACTTAGTTTAATCTCATTTTATTCCATGCCATCATTAAGACTACAGTTTAGATCTAGAAGTAGCTAGAACTTACATAGCTAGGCTTAGGGAATGAGCATGATCCATCTTGACGAAGAAAGGTGGCTCCTTTGTCGAAGAATCGTCATGGAATTTGCGTAGCAACATTGATCTCTCTTCGATTTGGTGTAGCAAGCTTGCACCTTTTGATTCGGATCCGATTTGAATGCATAAGTTCTTGGAGTTAGAGATGGAGGCCATGATCAAGTGGTATTTGGGCAACACTTCGTTCCATGAACGAGTTTTAGTGATTTAGGTTAGGTCCTAGGGTGTTTTTATAGAGATTAGGAGTAGTTTAGGCCCTTAGATTAACCCTAGGATAGATCCAAGCCCTCAAAAATCGTCACAAGCCTCCAAAACAGGACCCAGGAGCCAAAATAGGTGCACTAGGCCGACCTGGCCGACCAGGGAGGTCGACACCCAGGTCGACCCCCAGGTCGACTCTTGAGTCAACCTGGTTGGGGGGGGGGGAGGTCGACCCTAGTGTCGACCCCCCTGTCGACCTGCCTGGGCGGGATTTTTCCCGCCTACACTGAATTCTGAAAATTTGAATCTGTTTTCGAATTTGAATTTTTCGTGAAACTTTGCGAGGCCATATCTTGGTCATACGGACTCCGATTTACGAAATTTCGGACTCTATTTCGCGTATTTTTCCGAGACGAACGCAATGGAGCAACCCATTTTCCCTGATTCAGATTTTAACACTTAATTATGTCTTGATTCTTGTCTTAATACGTTGTTAAAATTCGGGTTGTTACAAACATCTTGCAACCCGGCCACACATGACCGCCCACTCATTTAGCTTGAGTGTAGTGAATATATTGTCACCCACGGTTGTCAGCTGTTGGCTAGTTTTTTGACCAAGACACTAAGAGTACAAGTATTCATAGTTAGACAAGAAGGAGAATTACGTATTCAGGCTCAAGACGAATGCACCGTGACTTGTGAAGCCCAGGGTCCCGTTCGTGGACTAGCTTCATCCCCGGCTCGTCATTGAACACCACGATCCGCTCATCTGCTATGACCCGTCCATGGAGGGCCATCACGATCCGATCATGATGATTTATCACGAACCGACCACGAACCCAAAAAATGACGGACATGACCAAGTCTTCCACGAGCCGCAAGTTCAGGATCTAGTGACACTTGTCCATAATTGTCATATTGACCATTTCTCTATCAAGCCACGAACCAGTCCGAGATCCTCGGGATCCGTGCCACGTGTCCTCATGAACCGCCTGCAGATATCACTTATAAATAGCCCCAGACTTTGCATTTTTCAAGATCTTTTGGCAGTTTTGAGTATTGTTTCCACCATTACTGTTTCTCCATTATTTCTAATCAGTATTATCTCGAAATTATTGAGCGAACCATCATTGTAAAAGTGAGATTGGGAGAATCATTGGTTGTACTTGCATTCAACGTATAATCAAAGGCATATAAAGTGGACGTAAGCTTGTTGACGCTAAACCATTATAAATCTGGAGTGTTTGTTGTATTTTCTTTCATTTCTAGATATTACTCTCTACAATTTTTGACAATTTGGGTGTTAGAGCCATAATTTGGTCTACCATTTTGGTGCTTTCACTGAGAACTGAAATCTCAACGTATCAGATTATTGCTCTACAATTTGGATATTCAAGTCCGAAAAAAGTAATCCGAGCTTCCAATGTTTTGGTTTTTGAGGATTTCAGCAAATAGTCGTCATGGCTGGAAAGAAATCCAAGGATTCGCGGACTTCCCACGCAAATGATGCTAACGAAGAAAGTAATCAGGAGCAATTTGAGGTGAGCTCCCCTGCTCATGGCTCACAGGTGGTCACGACCCGCTTGCAAATGATCTCCACGGGACGGCCTGCTGAAGTCCTCACAGGCCGCCCTGCAGAGATCACCACGAACCAGACTCAGGACTCGATCACGAGCCATCTCCAGAGAACCATCACGAGCCAGGAGCCTGAAGAAGGGATCACGAACCGCCCTGACCATAGGACCACGACTCGACTTGGAAAGGAAATTATGGCTAGATCTGCTCGTGCTGGTGCTTCTGCTCAACCTGGCTCGAGTTCTTTACGTATAAGAGCAAATACTGATGATCAGTTACACGCCTCTACCCCAATGATTGAAGGAGATCTTTCTCGCATCCTCGACATGTTGGATAGGACGAATGATGAGTTAGCAGCCCAAAGACGAGAGAGTTCCTTGTTATGACAGAACCTTACTGCATTAGACAGACGAATTAATGATCTCCAAAGGCAGAAGACACCTAGGCCAGCCCATCCTTTTACTCCAGATACTCATCCTCGCTGGAGGAGCCTCCAAGGCCTCCACGATGACCATTAGAAAGGCCTGAAAATGTGGAGCAGCTTCGATTTGGATCACTTTCTTCTCAAGAAGAGGCGACCCTCAATCTGAGACCTGACCATCGCAACCTAAATGATCTCCGCTACCCAGGGATGAAGGCGTTGTTGACCCTATCCGGAATTAACCATTACCACCCCCTCACCGCGTGATTGACCGTGGCAACAGGGGACAGGGAACTTCTTCTCAGGCCCCAGACTTCCCAGTGGCACGTCGAAGGGACATTAGAGGGCCCTGTAGGGAAAGTAGCGCTGATCCTGAATCTACATTAACCTATGCTGATGTTGAAGCAATGGTTGGGAAAATCATGGTGGATAGCCGTGGACAGAGGAATGAGGATTAGGGTATAGGCCGCAGTCATACGCCCTTTACTGATGACATATTAGACGTCCGGTTCCCAAGGAAATTCAACATGCCATCTATGAACCGTTATACGGGCAGAACGGATCCAGTTTAGCATATAATAAGGTTTTCATGGTACATGAACGCCGCCTCTGCTCCTGATGCAATAAAATGTAAAGCATTCCCGATATTCCTGGAGGATGTAGCATTAATGTGGTTTACCTGCTTGTCAGCAGGATCGATTTCTAGTTTCAGGGAATTGAGTGAACAATTCGTAAATCCATTCCAACTTCATGCTCAGAGGTCTAAGAATGTCATCGAGTTATCCCTCATTAAACAATTCCTTGATGTATCTTTGATGTCCTATCTAGACCTTTTAACTTAGCGGTCACGGAGGTTAGAGATCCTCATGAACAAACTGTCATGATGGCCTTAATTGATGGAGTGGACAAGGATACCGAGTTTGGAAGATACTTAGCCAGCAAGCCACCACTGACTAGAGAAATATTATATGAAAAAGCTAACATTCGCTTACGTCAGGAAGAGATATATGCCAATCAGAAGAGAAAAGCCACCGATAAAGAAGATATACAGAGTAACGTGGCCACCAAACAATCCGGCGACAGTGCAGGAAAGGTGGAAGTTAACGTTGGAAATAAGAATCAGGGCAATGGCCTCCAATTTGGGAATAACAGTAAGAAAAAGAATCGAGGAGACGACTCACAAAAGAGGCCTCTATTTAGGCCATTTGAGAATTTTACGCCATTGAATGATACACTAGAAAATATTTTCCTGGATACCTACAACGTTCTTCAGTATAAGAGGCCTCCACATAGGGATTCGATGGAGAAAGAACAAGAGATAGGAAAGTTTTGTCTTTTCCATCAGACTATTGGTCACTCCACTAGCGAGTGTCGTCATTTTAGGGACGCCATTGAGAAGCTACTTCGTGAAGGAAAGTTGGATGAATACAAGGTTACTCCGAGAGACAGGGGGCAAGCCGGGCAGGCCCCAAATCAAAACCAACCCGCTGCTAGGCCTACTGCTCAGAAGAAAGAAAAGAACATTGTCATCAACACTATAGTTGGAAGTCCTCATTCTGCTTGACACAAATTTAGGGCAATGGATCAATACGTGAATGCGGCCAAACACCTTGAAGTAGGAGAATGCAGTAATCCTGAAATTGCAGCTCCGGTGAAGCAACATAAAACAATGTCGACAATGTCATCTTTCGTGATAGAGATAGTGTTGGAGTTCACGCCCCCACTGAGGACCCTTTAGTGATCACGGCGACTATCGGTCCTGCTCTGGTCCACAAGGTTTTGGTTAACAACAGAAGTTCAGTAAACATTTTATTTAAGAACGCGTTTGATCAGATGAAGCTTGAAGCGACAGATTTGAAGCCCTGCGACGGATGGATATGTGGCTTCAATGGAGCCTCGACATCTCCGATCGGATATGTGGAATTTTCGGTAACTTTGGGAGAAGGAGATCGCCGGAGAGTGAGAATTCTTCCATTTCTGGTATTGGATATCGAGTCGGCTTATAACGCCTTCGTGGGCCGACCAGCCCTAGCAGAATTCAGAGCTTGTATTGCACCCTGGTGCCTATTGTTAAAGTTCCCAATAGATGCAGGAGTGGGAGTATTCAGAGGTGACTAAGTCGTAGGATGATCCTGCTACATAGCAGAGTTGAAGTTATTGCTCAAAGGATTAAACATAGAACCAAAGGGGACTCCTACACCCACAAAGGAGGATTCAGCGTATCAATTAATGGCGGCCCCGAAAGAGCCGCCCAGAGAACTGCCCGAGGATATTGATCCCAGAGAGGACGAGGAACCTGGGGGCAGAATGGCGACTCCTAACGAAACAACCGAAGATATTCCGATCGACGATAATGACATGGTGAAGGTCTTAAAGATCGGATCTCAGTTAAATCCACTTCGTGCAAAGGAATTGACCAACTTCCTAAAGGCCAACCTGGATGTGTTTTCCTGGACCCATGTTGATATGTGTGGGACATCCCCACCAATTATGCGCCACTCGTTGAGTATCAACCCGAAATACTCGCCTGTTAAGCAGAAAAGGCGAATGCTTGGCCCGGAGAGGTCAACTGCCTTAAAAGAAGAATTTGAAAAGCTGAGGAGTAATGGATTTATTAGAAATTCAACTTACCCGGAATGGATTTCAAACCCGGTTTTGGTGAAGAAGGCCAATGGGAAATGGCGCACCTGCATCGATTTTTCAGATTTGAATAAGGCTTGTCCCTAAGACAGTTTCCCACTTCCTAAAATTGATCAATTGGTGGATTCGACGGTGGGTCACGAACTCCTCTCCTTTATGGATGCATATTCTGAATATAACCAAATTCCTATGCATGTTCTGGACCAGGAGCATACCAACTTCATCACAGATTTTGGGATTGTACTGCTATGTAGTGATGCTTTTCGGTTTAACGAACGCTGGAGCTACATATCAACGACTAGTAATATAGATGTTCAACAGTCGGAATGGGAAGACAATGGAGGTATATATTGATGACATGTTAGTAAAATCAAGACAATCATCTGACCATACTATCGATTTAGCAGAAATGTTTGACATCCTTAGGCGATACGGGATGAAGCTCAACCCTCTAAGGTGTTCATTTGGAGTAGACTCCAGAAAATTCTTGGTCTTTATCATTAGCTCGCGTGGAATTGAAATCAATCCAGATCAGATCGCAACAATCAGGAATATTCAAGAACCAAGGCAAATAAAAGATGTGCAAAGCCTCGCTGGGAAAGTAGCCGCATTATGTAGGTTCATCTCCAAAGCTACAGATAAGTGCATTCCATTTTTTGATTTGATAAAGCGAGGGAGGAGCAATTTCAAATGGACTGTCGATTGTGTGGAAGCTTTTCAGAACTTACCGAATCATCTGGAAAAACCTCCGATATTGTCCAAGTCGGTGGATCACGAGGATTTGTTCGTGTACTTGGCAGTGTCATCCCACGCAATAAGTTCAGCCTTGGTGAGGGAAGAAGATAAAGTCCAGAGACTAGTGTACTACGTGAGAAAGAAACTAGCGGCGGTGGAGCTCAACTACCTAAAGATAGAAAATCTTGTGTACAGTTTGCTGAACGCATCTAGAAAGTTTCGCCACTATTTTCAGGCTCATCCCATCACTGTGTACACCAATCATCTGCTAGGGCAAGTGTTGCAAAAACCAGAGGCATCAGAAGGCTGCTCAAATGGAACATCGAGTTGAGTCAGTTTGACTTGAACTTTCAGCCGTGGAGATCGATAAGGGGGCAAGTACTGGCGGATTTCATAGCAGATTTTACTATCCCGGAGGACGACGTAGTGAGTGAAGAAGTTGATCCTCCAAAACAACTTGTTGACCCTAATGCTTGGAAACTATATACTGATGGGGCCAAGAATGATGAAAGATCGGGCGCAGGAGTTGTACTTGTGACCCCCGAAAAATGGTCGATATACTACGCTCTCAGATTGGAGTTTCATGCCACGAATAATGACTCGAAGTACGAAGCCCTAATTGTCGGGCTACGACCCGCGAAGGAGTTGGAAATAACAAAGTTGGAAATTTTTTGCGACTCCAAAATTGTCGTGAACCAGGTTAATGAGGAGTTTCAGGCTAAAGGTCCGAGACTGATATCATATTTGAAAGAGGTGAAAAAGTTGCTCGATGGTTTTGATCACTGCAGTATAACCCTTATTCCTCGATCGGAGAATCAGAAGGCGGACAAGTTAGCTAAGATGGCTAGTTCTGACAACCCTGAGGACACAGAGATGGTCCTGATAGAGGTATTACAGTCTCTGAGTATAGATCAGATGGAAATTGATCCTATACTGGAGACTGAGCCGGAAAGGGAATCGTGGATGACACCCTTAAAGAACTTCCTAATAAATGGGACACTTCCCACCAAAAAGAGCAAAAGGCGTGTTGTCATTCACAAGGCCTCTAGATATGTCGTGCAAGGTGAAGTTTTGTACCAACAAGGGTTCTCGATGTCACTCCTATGATGTATATCCCACGACGACATTGAGCATGTATTGAGGGAAGTCCATGAAGGTGAATGTGGCGACCACACTGGAGGACAAATACTGGCGAAGAAGATACTACGATATGGCTATTTCTAGCCTATTGTGAACAATGATGCGGCTAAGTACGCATGATGTTGCGATGCATGACAGAAATTCTTAAAAATTCCAAGGGAACCTCCTAGCCAATTGAAGACGACGATGAGTTTGTGGCCCTTCGTTGTGTGGAGAATTGGCATCATTGGAAGCCTCCCCAGAGCGAAGGGCAGAGCGAAGTTCGCCATCGTAGCAGTGGATTATTTCACGAAGTGGGTTGAAGTGGAACCATTGACCACGATCACAACCAAGAGGGTAATCAACTTCGTCGTGAGAAATATCTTCTGTCGATTTGGAATTCCGAAAGTCATCATAACAGATAATGGGACCTAATTTGATAGTACCGAGTTCCGGGATTTTTGCCAGAGATATCATATCGAGAAGAGATTCACAGCTGTGGCGCATCCGCAGTCAAATGGACAAGTAGAAGCGGCAAACAAAGTAATCAAGTCCATTTTGAAGAAGCGATTAAAACGGGCCAAAGCCATGTGGGTCAACGAGCTACCTTTGGCATTGTGGGCCTACAGAACAACCTTTAAATCAGCCACCGGGCATACACCCTTTTCCCTTACTTTCGGGTCTGAGGCAGTCATCCTAGCTGAGTTAAAGGTGTCGCCTCACAGGGTCAGTTACTACGACCCAATGACTAATAATGAACTGCCCCTCGAATCCCTGGATATGATATAAGAAAAAAGGGACGAAGCGGATCTACGTGCCTTGAGGCACAAACAGTAAGTCGCTCGGTATTACAACAGAAGGGTTCGAGCTTAAATCTTCGAACCCGGAGACTAGATTCTAAAACATGTCTTTCCACCCCCAGTACATTTGGGCCCGAAATGTGAAGGACCCTATACCATCCTACAGAGGCTTGATAATGAATCTTTCAAGCTAGCGATTGTGGATGGAAATGAAATCCCCAGAGTGTCGAATGCCCAGCATTTGCGGCACTACTTGACGTGAAATTGTCATTTTTACTCTTTTTTTTAGGACCATGTAAAAAGGCATGACTTGCCTAGAATAGTCCAGTTATATAAACAAAAGATTATAAAGTGGACATAGGTCATGATTCAACCGAACCACTATAAAATATCTTGTGTCATTTACTTTTACCCCACCATTTATTGTTTACTCTGTCTTTCTTTACTCACATGAATCATTATAATCTTTCAAATTTTCTATGACCCTTGCAACAATCTTGAAGCACGTAATTTAAAGTGCCTTCTATCATATCAAAAGGTCAACAATACGCAGAGCATTAAGGGTGCAATAAAGTAGACAACACAGCAACCGATACTCCAGTTCTCGTGACTTGAGAAAAAGTATAAATGACAAGGAAATGGATTGTCCACGAGACGTGAAGGTGCACCATGATTATAAAGACCGTCTTGACTACACTCTACCCTAGGCATTCGATGGGAGAGTATAAAGGCTCCAGAGATTGAGCACCACAAAAGAACTCCTACCCCGCTGAAGGAACGGGGGGCAAATTGAAAGCCGAGTTCAAACTCAATCCTGGGCATACGATAGGAGAGTATAAAGGCGCTTTGATTAAATGCCGTGATAGGGCTCCTATCCTATTGTAGAATCGGGAATAAGAATGAAAGCAAAGACCGACCCCCTCATTTCCGGGCATGGGGGTAACACATATATGACTCTAATCAATCCTCAATAAGCCCTGGCCAGGCATTATATTAATGATTGATTGGGGGCATACTCACACACATTTTTTTGCACATGATTTTAACTTAGTTATGATTCAGATGTTTGTGACTGAGAATGATAAACTTGCAGGTACGCAATGATGCAAAAGAAACAGATTTTCATTTACTAAATGCAGATTTACAAGGCTAGACAAAATACGAGGGCCGTACTCGCAACCATATCATAAGGCCAGTGGAACCACTAAAAAGAGAAAAGGAGTAAACAAACTGGCTCCACTTGGGCTTGGGAATGTCCTTGGCCTCTTCTCTTTCTTTTGCTTCTCCGGCTCCTCCTTGTCGGCATCAGATTTATCTTGCTTCTTTCTTTTCTTCTTTTCTAAAGGAGGATCTTGTGGAGGGTCAGAAGATGGGAATGAAAGCTGTGTAGTTATCTATTTAGCGGACAACTTTATAATTAAGCCAGATTTGGGATCAACTGCGGAGATAGGTTGCACATTTAGGGGCTCTTGCTCCTCTATTTTTAAGGACAGCTGTTTATCCATTTTAGACTTCATGTAAGGTCGTGTTGTCATCATTCCTCGTCTCCCATGTGATAGCAAGCTCTTCTTCATCATCCCCGTGATCGCCATCGATGTCATCCAAGGCTCCGATAACTTTGGCATCCTTAGGAACATCTATGCATGATAACGCGATGGCTTTCTCAGATGCCTTGACCTCAGTCTGCTCAGGAGATTCATGGATGACCTCGGTGCTTGGTGGTACATTGACCTTCTCAAACTCTGCTTGCTTTTCTGCATCCTTCTCTGTCGGCTTAGCACCTATATTATGTGGAGTAATTGTTATTAGTTTTGGAGAAAATGCTGGTCTTCTCGATTGTTTTCTCCACAATGCGACGACAAGTTACAATCGCTTTGACAAATTGTGGAGAGAATATGGAGATACCTTCAGCTGACTCCTCACCTGAAGCCGCAGTAGAAATACCAACTGCTGAAGGAACTTGAGCCTCGGAGATCAAGGATCGTCCAGATTATTCTCCTCAATCTCAGAAGTCTTGGGCTCCGGCGCTGAGCTCGAGCCTTCATCAATTTTGTTCTTGCCCTTGAGCTCAAGCCTCTCTTTCTCCATAGCCTCTTGGATTTGACGCCTGCCTTCCTCTAAAGCCTCAGGCTCTCCACCTCTGAGAAAAGTTTGCATGAGCTAGTCTTCATCGACTTCCTCGACCTTCAAGCGCTGCTTCTCGCTCTCAACAATCTGCTCCCACACATTAACCAAGGGGGTGGGATAGTTATTGATCCAAGAAATATCTCAAGTCCTGTTTTATATAACACTGTTGTATATACAATTATATGATTTTTGTTTGATGATAACAACCAAATATATATTATTATAAATGTGCATGTTATTGTACTGTTATTTTACATCACAGATAGGAATATAATATTTTTATTTAAATCAAATACAACTGTACAGAAATTTAAATATTCACACAGTATTTTGTTTGAATAAAATATTTTATTTCAACATTTTAAACAGTACAAGTTTTATACTTCACTATTTGTACATTTGTATAATACAACTCAAATTCACGGATATTCAATCTTATACTGTACTTCTCACTACAGTTCACTCAACGTTGTTACATACACTCTGTTTACAGTTTCTTTTGTACAAACATACACACTGACTCATATACAACTATTCTTATATACATATCTCTGTCATCTTCAGTCTTCTGTCTGCACAGCTCAGTCAGTCCAATCACCATCTGCTTACCTATCACATACAGAAACACACATATAGTATCTAGAACAGAAATATTTTTAATTCTACGACATATAATTTTTATTTAAAAATTTATTTGCCTCAGTTTTTCGGTGTGTTACTCATCATTTTTCATGACTTGATATGATTTATCTGTGTCTAGACAGCTTGTGATATTCATAGTGATACACTGTAAATACCACAAGGCAGACAATATGTATACAATGCAAGGATAGGAAAACTTGTCTGATGGCTGCATATGCACATGTGAATAAATATACACGTGTGCACTGCCTCGCCAATCAGCGAGAAACTGTGGAGCAGCCACGTGGACCAACTTGATTTAGTGCACAATCACGGGTGAACACAAGTGGATGGACATCAAAACAACAAACTGGTGCAGCAGTAAATAACAAGGGCGAACAAGTAGCATATGTAACACCCCATGTCCATTAATGTCACTCACAAAGGGAATGCATTAACTTCTATGGAGCGTTTTAAGTAAGTATAGAACAGAAAATCACAACAAGACAGATATAAAGCAGTACTTGGAAATTTAAAACTTTATTTCATTGTAGCAGAAAGCACATATGTTTGATTACATCATCAAAACCATAAACCAAAGTCAAGTACATCATATCCGTATTGATAAAACAAAGTACATAAACTGAAAGACATAATCCCCAACATTAAAATAGCCATAAATAAAGAGAAGCTGAACTTTACTTCAGCGGTCCAAGAAATCTTCTAAAAGCAGTCCAAAATCAAGCTCCACTGGTGCTAGTTCCAACCTGAGCACCTGGGGGGAGGGGGAAAGGAAAGAGATGGAAAAAGGGGGGTCAGACATAAAGTCTGGCGAGTGCGATAATTCTAACAATATAATTAACAAAGTAACTAGGCTAAGGCATAAGTTGGAAAATAAGGAAATGATCATGAACCATTGAGTATGACAGAGTAAACAAGGAAACAAGATGAACAACGATATCGTTAAAGCGCACCTAACCCACTAAGATAAATTTACTAAACTACACCAACACTATAGGATAATTGCTATACTGCACCGCCACCAGTATACTGCACCACCACTAGTCACCCTAAGGTTGATCCCGCCTACAAAATTAATAATGATATTGGTAGTTTCGTGCACCCCTAGCTGCCTTCATAGGTGTCGTCTGCCCCTATCTCCACTAGGTGTACCCACTACCCCCAAGCGATCGGCTTCCTAACTCGTAGTTACCCGTGCTTGCCCCACGGTGGGGTGTATCACTCCCCAAAGTCGCAACCCGATACTACCAAGAATGCACAACTTATACCTACACGATGCAACAACGTCTTACCTACCAGCCCGGGTCCACACACGCATATGAACCCGTCGGACTTGCGTTGCCACCGCTAACCCGGTTTGGCCTCTTACAGTCAAGTCCAGTATGCGTGTCCCGTCCTCGACTTGGGTCGAGCCCATAAAGATACGTATGGGTTACTGGTTGAAACGGACCCCCATTACTTGACACAAGCTATCCACCTAAGCTTGGTCCCCTCTAGTACATCCCACTTAACCCACTTCTGGTTCATGTTTCAATTACATGTTTCAATTTTTGGTTAAGTGTTTCTAATCGTATTTCCAAATGCCACCCAAGGCACCCACTAGTCTCCACATGCCACCCAAGGCACCCACTTTACCCCCTCATGTCCCACTACATGTTTATCTGGTTAAGTATTTCTTAATTCATTAAGACCGTAACCTCATAAAGACCTCTCACATTAGACTGACATTTGTGGCAGCTGGATTTGCCGGGCGGGTCCGGGCAGTCTTACACCACAAAAGAGCCTAACCTCGTGTCTTTACAACTGTTACATATTTAGTTTGTGCCTAAGACCTCTCACATTAGACTGGCATTTGTGGCAGCTGGATTTGCCGGGCGGGTCCGAGCAATCTTACACCACAAAAGAGCCCAACCTCGTGTCTTAGACAATTAATTACTCCTAATTAATCATTCCCCAAATTTGAATCACTTTCCCTATTCAAATTATCAATCAATTAACGATGTCCATAATTGACTCAATTATGTCCATCCATTTATGGTATGTAAAATCATACCAATTTTCCCCACAATTATGTTTTATGCCTTTTAAGGCATTTATGCCAATTAAATATTTTTAATATTATCGACTTTTTCCCCACATAGTACGTTTGTTCGTTTAACGTAAAAATATACGTTAGACTCGAATAGTCTAACTTATAAAATAAAAGAAAACATCACAATTTACACACATAATTAAAACATAAATTTAACATAGGGGTGAACTTGCATATGTGAATGATGTTTTACATCTAAAACTTGCATAAGCCAAAAAATTACAACTTGCATAAATAACATATGTCATGGTTCCAAATCTAAAGGTGTGAACTTGATGAGATAATGGCCACAAACTTACACAAACACATATGTCATGGATCCAAATCTAAAGGTGTGAACTTGATGAGATAATGGCCACAAGGTTGCATAAATAACATATGTCATAGATCTATATTTGCATAGGTAATAATCCTAAACTTGCATAACATGATTCATATCCAACTCATAAACTTACATAGGTGATTTATACATCGCAACAATGGTGTAGACGTGTAAAGTATCATGTAAAATTTAGCATATGTCATAGCCTAACTTTCAATTAAATTTTCACATAAACAAGGTGCCATAGCCATGTAAGGTCACATATAATTCTACCCAAACTTGTATATGGTTCATGTTTGAATCAACATCTAAACTTTCCTACATATGATTTATCATATGAATCAATATAACAAACTAGCATAAGAAACATGATGATTCAACTAGACTTAAGCCAATCATAGGATTATAACATGGGTGATAGCATCATAACTTTGCATCGTAGATGATAGCATCATAACATAATATCATAGAAATTACAACATAATTCTACAACATAATTACAACATGAAATCAACAATTCATATCACATCCAAATTATCCGCATTATAACTCAATCCAATTCATTTATTAATTATCTTGTTAAAACTATCGAACTCACAACTCAAAAGCAGTCTTGAGTTCTGAATTCTGATTTCTGGAGTTGAATTAGCGCTCCTTTGATGAAGATTTGTTGTTAGAGTTGAAAAGGATTAAATTTGATTTGCTTTCTTCCTCTCTAATGGGCAGCGGCTATTCTGAGTTGCAAGTTGACGGCATGGAGGCCATCATTCAAATCTGCCCCAGGGGGGGGGCAGGTCGACACTATGGTCGACCTGGTCAGGGTAGGTCAACCCCCAGGTCGACCTGGCCCTGGCGGGAATTTTCCCGCCTAGCCTGTTTGACTCTGAATTTTTGAAATTTGAAATCTATTTTGAATTTTCTGAAACTTCCGATCGCCATAACTTCTTCATACGAAGTCCAATTCATGCAAACTCGGACTCTATCTCAACTACAAATCCGAGACGAACACAATGGCGCAACCCGTTTCCCTTAATTCTCACGTCTGAGATTAATTATTCTTTAATTTAGTTAATTCGATTATTCAAAAATACGGGATGTTACATTCTCCCCTCCTTAAAGGATTTCGCCCCCGAATCTCTAAGTTAAGGAGAATGCATATCCTAACATCCAAACAGCCATCTACTCAACCATCAAACATGGGCATCCATTGTCCTTATAAATTCCTAATGTTGTATGAACATATGCAAGAAGTGTGTGTATATGTTCCTTATCTAATGCAAAATCAGGCGGTCTACTGATTCAGTTGACCTCCTTAATGCAAACATTGATAGCGCCATGCGTCCATTATGTATGCGAAGAACCCTATCGATACATATCATTTCTACATGTGTGCACAACCATTCACCAAAATGCAACATCCCTATGATGGTACAACCATTATACAACCATTAACTTAAATATGTACACACATTTATATGCAATATGCAATATGAAGTGACTGAGCCGATCTAGTGCCTAAAGTGTGTGTATATGCATCCACGAGCAACCATTAGCAAACACTTGCATCCACTTGCATCCATCATACATAACATGTCTCAAACACATGTTTCAACCATAGGACTATCCTATCTAAAGGTCAAAGATACTAACGAAAGGACATACTAAAGATAAGATAAGTACGAGATAAGCGATAAAGGAGAAATTAAAAGACATACCCTCGAAAAGAAAAGGGTATAATGAACACATATTCGCTTCCGTCTCCCAAGTAGCGTTGCTCTTATCATCTCCCCATTGCACTTTGACTAGTTTGACCTCTCGATTCCTCAACTTCTTAATCTCCGACCCAAGAATGCGCGTAGGAGCTCGTCGAATCGTTGCATCATGCTCGATCTCCACCTCTCTAAGCAAGCTCGGCTCTACCACTTCTGCGGTCTCGTGCAATCACTTCCTCAAATGTGATACATGGAATACGTCTTGTACACCACTAAGTCTCTCGGGCAACTCCACTCTATACGCCATCTGCCCAATCCTTTCTCTAATAGGAAATGGCCCTACGAATCTTGGTGCTAACTTCCCAACGGACCTAAAGCGAATGACGTTCCGTAATGGAGACGCCTTGACAAAGACCATGTCACCAACGTTAAACTCAAGATCTGACCTCTTCTTGTCCGCATAAGATTTCTGTCTATCTTGCACCGTCTTCATCCTCCTTCGAATCAAATCGATCTTCTCCGAAGTCTCTCTAATCATATCGGGTCCAAGCAAGATCTTATCCGTAGAATCCCACCAACATGTAGGCGAACAACACGGCCGTCCATAAAGAGCTTCGAACGGTGCCATGCCAATGCTAGACTGAAAGCTATTATTATATGCGAACTCTACCAACGGAAGATGATCCTCCCATGTACCTCCGAAATCTAAGAAACACAACCTCAATAAGTCCTCTAGAATACGATTCACCCTCTCGGTCTGGTCGTCCGTCTGAGGATGATATGCGGTGCTCAAACATAACCGAGTCCCTACCGCCACTTGCAAGCTTTTCCAAAATTCGCTAGTGAAAATAGGACCGCGGTCGCACACTATGCTTGAAGGAACACCGTGCAAATGAACTATCTCTCGAATGTATACGGAGGCTAACCATGGAGCAGTCCTCTTACTCTTCACGGGAATGAAATGGGCGCTGTAACACCCTGGATTTTTGAATAATCGAATTAACTAAATTAAAGAATAATTAATCTCAAACATGAGAATTACGGGAAACGGGTTGCACCATTGTGTTCGTCTCGGAATTCTGGTTGAGATAGAGTCCAAGTTTGCGTAAATTGGACTTCGTATGAAGAAGTTATGGCGATCTGAAGTTTCAGAAATTCAAAACAGATTTCAAATTTAAAAAATTCAGAGTCAAACAGGCTCGGCGGGAAAATTCCCGCCAGGGCTAGGTCAACCATAGTGTCGACCTGGGGGTCGACCTACCCTGACCAGGTCGACCATAGTGTCGACCAGGGGGTCGACCTAGGGGTCGACCTGCCCCCCCGGGCAGATTTGAATGATGACCTGTTTGTGACTAGATGCTGACTCATTAGGATTTCTAATTGGCTGGGATTA
This sequence comes from Allium sativum, assembly GCA_030737875.1. NCBI lineage: Eukaryota > Viridiplantae > Streptophyta > Magnoliopsida > Asparagales > Amaryllidaceae > Allium > Allium sativum. Next base: position 1,016,897,806 of record CM060913.1, read on the forward strand.
ATTCTGGGTTGATTGGACGGCTTAAACTAATCCTAAACTCTATAAAAACAGTTATAGACCCAAAACCTAAAATCAAAATAAAATTGGATTCATGGCCTCCATGCCGTCACCTAGCAACTCAGCATAACCGCCACCAATTAGAGAGGAAGAAAGCAAATCAAATTCAATCCTTTTCTACTCTAACAATGAATCTTCATCAAAGAAGCGTTAATTCAACTCCAGAATTCAGAATTCAGAACTCAAAACTGCTTTGAGTTGTGATTCGATAGTTTTAACATGATAATTAGTAATTTAATTAGATTAAGTTATAATGCGGATTGTATGGATGTGATATGAAGTATTAATTGCATGTTGTAATTATGTTGTAGGATTGTGATTGAAATATCTATGATGTTATGTTATGATGCTATCATTTACGATGTAAAGTTATGTTGTTATCATCCATGTTGTAATTTTATATACCATCAAGTCATCATGTTTCTTATGCTAGTTTGTTATATTGATTCATATGATAAATCATATGTAGGAAAGTTAGATGTTGATTCAAACATGAACCATACACAAGTTGGGTAGAATTATATGTGAACTTACATGATTATGACACCTAGTTTATGTGAGGATTTGATTGAAAGTTAGGCTATGACATATGCTACTTTACATGTCAACACAATTGTTGCGATGTATGAATCACATATGTAAGTTTATGAGTTGGATATGAATCATGTTATGCGAGTTTAAGATTATTACCTATGCAAATATAGAACTATGACATATGTTATTTATGCAAGTTTGTGGCCATTATTTCATCAAGTTCACACCTTAGATTTGGATCCACGACATATGATGTTTATGCAAGTTTGTGGCCATTATTTCATCAAGTTCACACCTTTAGATTTGGATCCATGACATACGTTATTTATGTAAGTTGTAATTTTGGCCTATGCAAGTTTTAGATGTAGAACATCATTCACATATGCAAGTTCACCCCTATGTTAGATTTGTGATGTTTTATTTTATTTTATTTTATGAGTTAGACTATTCGAGTCTAACGTATATTATTACGTTAAACGAACAAACGTACTACACGGGAAAAAAGGGAATTATTAAAAATATTTAATTGGCATAAATGCCATAAAAAGGCATAAAATATAATTGTGGTGAAAATTGGTATGATTTTACATACCATAAATGGATGGACGTAATTGAGTCAATTATGGACATCATTAATTGATTGATAATTTGAATAGGGAAAGTAATTCAAATTTGGGGAATGATTAATTAGGAGTAATTAATCGTCTAAGACACGAGGTTAGGCTCTTTTGTGGTGTAAGACTGCCCGGACCCGCCCGGCAAATCCAGCTGTCACAAATGCCAGTCTAATGTGAGAGGTCTTAGGCACAAACTAAATACGTAACAGTTGTAAAGACTCGAGGTTAGGCTCTTTTGTGGTGTAAGACTGCCTGGACCCGCCCGGCAAATCCAGCTGCCACAAATGTCAATCTAATGTGAGAGGTCTTTATGAGGTTACGGTCTTAACGAATTAAGACACACTTAACCAAATAAGCATGTAGTGGGACATGAGGGGGTTAAGTGGGTGCCTTGGGTGGCATGTGGAATCTAGTGGGTGCCTTGGGTGGCATTTGGAAATACGATTAGAAACATTTAACCAAAATTGAAACATGTAATTGAAACATGAATAAAAAGTGGGTTAAGTGGGATGTACTAGAGGGGACCAAGCTTAGGTGGATAGCTTGTGTCAAGTAATGGGGGCCCGTTTCAATCAGTAACCCATACGTATCTTTGTGGGTTCGATCCAAGTCGAGGACGGGACATGCATACTGGGCTTGACTGTAAGAGGCCAAACCGGGTTAGTGGTGGCAACGCAAGTCCAACGGGTTCATATGCGTGTGTGGAACCGGGCTGGTAGGTAAGACGTTGTTGCATCGTGTAGGTATAAGCCATGCATTCTTGGTGGTATCGGGTTGCCACTTTGGGGAGAGATACACCCCGCTATGGGGCCATCACGGGTATCTACGAGTTAGGGAGCCGATCGCTTGGGGGTAGTGGGTACACCTAGTGGAGATAGGGGCAGACGACACCTATGAAGGCAGCTAGGGGTGCACAAAACTACCAATATCATTAATAAGTCTGTAGGCGGGATCAACCTTAGGGTGACTAGTGGTGGTGCAGTATACTAGTGGCAGTGCAGTATAGCAATTATCCTATAGTGTTGGTGTAGTTTAGTAAATTTATCTTAGTGGGTTAGGTACGCTTTAACAATATCGTTGTTCAACTTGTTTCCTTGTTTACTCTGTCATACTCAATGGTTCATGATCATTTCCTTATTTTCCAACTTATGCCTTAGCCTAGTTACTTTGTTAATTATATTGTTAGAATTATCGCACTCGCCAGACTTTATGTCTGACCCCCTTTTTTCCATCTCTTTCCTCCCCCCCCCCCAGGTGCTCAGGTTGGAACTAGCACCAGTGGAGCTTGAGTTTGGACTGCTTTTAGAAGATTTCTTGGACCGCTGAAGTAAAGTTCGGCTTCTCTTTATTTATGGCTATTTTAATGTTGGGGATTATGTCTTTCAGTTTATGTACTTTGTTTTATCAAGATGGATATGACATACTTGACTTTGGTTTATGGTTTTGATGATGTAACCAAACATATTTACCTTCTGCTGCAATAAATGAAGTTTAAAATTTTCAAGTACTGCATTATATCTGTCTTGTTGTGATTTTCTGTTCTATATTCACTTAAAATGCTCCATGGAAGTTAATGCATTCCCTTTGAGGGTGACATTAATGGACGTGGGGTGTTACACGTGGTATCAGAGCTGAAGGTTGCCAGAACAGATATGAATTTTTGAAAAACTATTTTTTCAATTTTTTTTTTATAAATAATTACTTTCAAAAGTATGATTTAAGTAAAGTATTTTCAAGAGAAAAGTATATTTTGGAAAGCATAACCCCAAGAGCCATATATCTTTCCTTCAGTCCTTTTTGTATTGAATCTTTCCTTTTTTGTTTCAGCATGTCTGAAGCATCTGAGATACAAGAGGGCGTTCATGTGCCCGGTTGGTTTCATCAATATCTTGAGGCTAGGGCCACCGCCGCAGGTCCAACAAATCCTCCTCCTCCTCCTCGTGTCGATAATTTCTTAAAGATATGTAAGGACTTTAGAGCAGTGGGTGGAAAACCTTTTCACGGGACGGAGACATTTGTTGAAGCTCGTAGCTGGCTAAAGGAGGTGGAAGAATTGTTTAGAATCTTTGAAGTGGATGATGGAAGGAAAGTCCAGCTAGCTGCGTGGCTAATGAAGGATGAGGCCTCGTTTTGGTTGGAGGTTACTAATGGGGGACGTCCAATCGATACATGGCCAGATTTTAGGCAAAGGTTTGAGGCGAAGTTTCTCTCACGGGCTGAAGAGAATCTATACATGGAAAGGTTCTTGTCACTGAAGCAAGGGAATTTATCGGTGAAAGAGTACGTTAACAAATTCAACCAATTGGCAAGGTTTGGCTTAGGCTTGGTGAACACTCTAGAAAAGAAGGCTCTAAGATTTGTTAAGGGTTTAAACGAGCCGCTTCATGGGTTAGCTAAGACCCACATTCCCATGGGGGCTACCTTTGAGAGGCTAGTTGACATGGCACTCACGCATGAAGAATAGAAGGGCGCCAATGCTAATAAGGCACCCGAGAAGAAACGGGATCAAAAGAAGCCGCAACAGCAACAACAGAACAAGAAAGGTGGTAAAGGCAACAATGGCAAAGGAAAGAAGAAATGCTTTAATTGTGGAACACCAAGCCATCTAAGCAAAGATTGTAGGAAGAAAAAGAAGACTGGTTGTTTCCACTGTGGCGAAGCGGGACATCTTATTAAGGATTGCCCAAAGAAAGGGCAGAGGGCAGGGTCTACCTCGGGAGGACAGGTGCAAGCTCTTATGGCACCAGGCCAGGCAAGGGGACAAGTTTAGGCTCTCGTGGTCCCACCGCTGTAAGAACGAGGTAGAGCAATTTACGTTGAAAGTTTAGTTTTTCTGTTTGATCATCCTATCCATACTTTATTCGATTCTGGCGCATCGCATTCATTTATTTCTACATCATTAGTTGAGACACTGCACCTAGATACTAGTCTAGTTACTGATCCCTTAGTAGTCTCAAATCCTATTGGTGGTTCGGCTCATCTTTCTATGATTTGTCGGGATTTGAGAGTGTTTATCTTGGGCGTTGAGTTTGAGTGCAACGCTTTTGTTCTTGGCTTCATGGGCTACGGCTTGATTCTAGGTATGGATTGGCTCACTAGATATGGGGCCATCCTAGATTGTGAAAGAAGGGTAGTTAGATTGTTGACTCGTTATGGAAGGACCCTTGATATTTCTTGTGACCCTAGAGGCCCAGTAATGCTTAGTTACCAAGAATCCCTTGACGCATCCGATGATGATTTACATTCTGTTCCCATAGTACGTGAATATGGTGATGTCTTCGATGAGGTGAGGGGTTTACCCCCAAAACGTGAGATAGACTTTCGAATATATCTAGTGGACAATGCAAAGTCGGTTGCATTTCCAGTGCGCCACATGGCTCCTAGAGAGAGAAGAGAACTCATTAAGCAAGTGAAAGAATTGCTTGAGAAGGGGTTCATCAGACGTAGTATATCGGAGTGGGGTGCTCCAGTAGTGTTTGCCACGAAGGCGGATGGGTCCCTTAGACTTTGTGTGGACTATAGAGAACTTAATAAGCTTACTAATAAGAATAGACACCCACTACCGAGGATTGAAGATCTTTTCGATCAGTTAATTGGCGCCTCAGTGTTTTCGCAGTTGGACTTAGCCACTGGTTTCCATCAGTTGAGAGTGGCTGAGGATAGCATAGACAAGACTGCCTTTAGGACTCCAGACGGTTTCTTCGAGTGGCTGATGATGCCCTTCGGTTTGACAAACGCCCCGCATACTTTGTTGATTTGATGAGTAGGGTGTTTAGGGAGTACCTTAATAAATTCGTGGTAGCCTTTGTAGATGACATCTTGATCTTTTCTAAGAGCGAAGAAGAGCATGCCCTACATCTTAGGGAAGTGTTGGAGGCTCTTCGAGCGCATAGCCTTAAAGCTAAATTTTCTAAATGTCACTTTTGGAGGAAAGAAGTGCGATTCGTAGGGCACGTGGTTTCCAAAGAAGGGATAGCTGTGGATCCCGCGAAGGTAGTGGCCATCCAAGATTGGAAGGTTCCTAAAAATGCGACCGAGATGAGGAGTTTCTTAGGGTTGGCTGGCTACTATAGGAAGTTCATCAAAGACTTCGCAAAAAATATCAGCTCCATTAACACGCTTGACGAAGAAGAACTTAGTTTCCATGTGGGACGTAGATTGTGATGATGCGTTCCAACGTTTAAAGAGAGCTTTGACCATAGCCCCAGTCTTAGTGTTGCCAGATGGAAGTAAGCCATTTACCGTTTATACCAACGCTTGTGGGACGAGACTAGGCGCAATCTTAATGCAAGAGGGAAGGGTAATAGCCTATGGTGGAAGGCAGTTGAGAGTGCATGAAAGAAATTACCCTACACATGATCTAGAGTTGGCCGCTATTGTTTTTGCGCTTAAGTCTTGGCGTCATTATCTTCTTGGCAAGAAATTCAAATTGTTCACTGACCTTAAGTCGCTAAAATACTTATTCTCTCAGAAGGACTTGAACTTAAGGCAGCAAAGGTGGATAGAGTTCTTAGCATCCTACGACTTCGAGATAGCATATACCCCTGGCAAGGGTAACGTGGTGGCGGATGCCTTAAGTAGAAAAAAGTTATCCTTAATTCCGTTGTTTGTTGAGCGGCGAAGTTTAGAGTTCATCTCCACGTTTGACTTTACACCTTCCATTGACTTTGTACCCGGTTTGCTAGCATCCTTAGAGGTCAGACCTACGCTTTTGGGACGGATTGGCGAAGCACACCGAGACGACCCACAGTTGGTTGAGTTAGTAGAAAAGCTCAAAGGTGGGGAGTCATCGAGCCATCTCCGTAGGTATACCCTAGATGATAAGGGTTGGTTGCGTAGGGACGGTAGACTTTGTGTACCACGGGACGGGAATCTAAGAAAGACCATTCTTGATGATGCCCATCGTTCGAAGATGACCATTCATCCCGGCGGGGACAAGATGTACATGGACATGAGACGAGTTTACTTTTGGGCCGGCATGAAGAAAGATGTGGCTGAGTATGTCGCTAGATGCTTTGTGTTCCAACAAGTAAAAGCAGAGAAAAAGAAGCCCAGCGGATTGCTTAACCCATTGGAGGTCCCACAATGACAGTGGGAAAGCGTCTCGATTGACTTTATTGACGGATTACCAAGATCGAGGAAGGGTAATACGGGGATTTGGGTCGTGGTAGACAGACTTACTAAGAGCGCCCATTTCATTCCCGTGAAGAGTAAGAGGACTGCTCCATGGTTAGCCTTCGTATACATTCGAGAAATAGTTCGTTTGCACGGTGTTCCTTATAGCATAGTGAGCGACTGCGATCCTATCTTCACTAGCGAGTTTTGGAAGAGCTTGCAAGAGGCGGTAGGGACTCAGTTATGTTTGAGCACTGCATATCATCCTCAGACGGACGGCCAGACCGAGAGGGTGAATCGTATTCTAGAGGACCTATTGAGATTATGTGTCTTAGATTTCGGAGGTACATGGGAGGAACATCTTCCGTTGGTAGAGTTCGCATATAATAATAGCTTTCAGTCTAGCATTGGCATGGCACCGTTCGAAGCTCTTTATGGACGGCCGTGTCGTTCGCCTACATGTTGGTGGGAATCTACTGATAAGATCTTGCTTGGACCCGATATGATTAGAGAGACTTCGGAGAAGATCGATTTGATTCGAAGGAGGATGAAGACGGCGGAAGATAGACAGAAATCTTATGCGGACAAGAGGGGGTCAGATCTTGAGTTAGATGTTGGGGACATGGTCTTTGTCAAGGTGTCTCCATTACGGAACGTCGTTCGCATTGGGTCCATTGGGAAGTTAGCACCAAGGTTTGTAGGACTGTTTCCTATTAAGGAAAGGATTGGGCAGATGGCGCATAGAGTGGAGTTGCCCGAGAGACTTAGTGGTGTACACGATGTATTCCATGTATCACATTTGAGGAAGTGCTTGCACGAGACCGCGGAAGTGGTAGAGCCGAGCTTGCTTAGAGAAGTGGAGATCGAGCGTGATGCGATGATTCGACGAGCTCCTACGCGCATTCTTGGGTCGGAGATTAAGAAATTGAGGAATCGAGAGGTCAAACTAGTCAAAGTGCAATGGGGAGATGATGAGAGCAACGCTACTTAGGAGATGGAAGCGAAGATGCGTTCATTATACCCTTTTCTTTTCGAGGGTATGTCTTTTAATTTCTCCTTTATCGCTTATCTCGTACTTATCTTATCTTTAGTATGTCCTCTCGTTAGTATCTTTGACCTTTAGATAGGATAGTCCTATGGTTGAAACATGTGTTTGAGACATGTTATGTACGATGGATGCAAGTGTTTGCTAGTGGTTGCTCGTGGATGCATATACACACACTTTAGGCAATAGATCGGCTCAGTCACTTCATATTGCATATTGCATATAAATGTGTGAACATATTTAAGTTAATGGTTGTACCATCATAGGGATGTTGCATTTTGGTGAATGGTTGTGCACACATGTAGAAATGATATGTATCGATAGGGTTCTTCGCATACATAATGGACGCATGGCACTATTAATGTTTGCATTAAGGAGGTCAACTGAATCAGTAGACCGCCTGATTTTGCATTAGATAAGGAACATATACACACACTTCTTGCATATGTTCATACAACATTAGGAATTTATAAGGACAATGGATGCCCACGTTTGATGGTTGAGTAGATGGCTGTTTGGATGTTAGGATATGCAATCTCCTTAACTTAGAGATTTCGAGGGCGAAATCCTTTAAGGAGGGGAGAACGTAACACCCTGAATTTTTGAATAATCGAATTAACTAAATTAAATAATAATTAATCTCAGACGTGAGAATTAAGGGAAATGGGTTGCGCCATTGTGTTCATCTCGGAATTCTGGTTGAGATAGAGTCCGAGTTTTCGTAAATTGGACTTCGTATGAAGAAGTTATGGCGATCGGAAGTTTTAGAAAATTCAAAACAGATTTCAAATTTCAAAAATTCAGAGTCAAACAGGCTAGGCGGGAAAATTCCCTTCAGGGCCAGGTCAACCATAGTGTCGACCTGGGGGTCGACCTAACCTGACCAGGTCGACCATAGTGTCGACCAGGGGGTCGACCTAGGGGTCGACCTGCCCCCCCGGGCAGATTAGAATGATGACCTGTTTGTGACTAGATGCTGACTCATTAGGGTTTCTGATATGCTCTGATTGGCTGGGATTAATTCTAGGTTGATCGGACGGCTTAAAATAATCCTAAACTCTATAAAAACACCTATAGACCCAAACCCTAAAATCAAAATAAAATTGGATTCATGGCCTCCATGCCGTCACCTAGCAACTCAGCATAGCCGCCACCAATTAGAGAGGATGAAAGCAAATCAAATTCAATCCTTTTCTACTCTAACAAAGAATCTTCATTAAAGGAGCGCTAATTCAACTCCAGAAATCAGAACTCAAGACTGCTTTTGAGTTGTGAGTTCGATAGTTTTAACAAGATAATTAGTAATTTAATTAGATTAAGTTATAATGCAGATTGTATGGATGTGATATGAAGTATTGATTGCATGTTGTAATTATGTTGTAGGATTGTGATTGAAATATCTATGACGTTATGTTATGATGCTATCATTTACGATGTAAAGTTATGTTGCTATCATCCATGTTGTAATTTTATATACCATCAAGTCATCATGTTTCTTATGCTAGTTTGTTATATTGATTCATATGATAAATCATGTGTAGGAAAGTTAGATGTTGATTCAAACATGAACCATATACAAGTTGGGTAGAATTATATGTGAACTTACATGATTATGACACCTAGTTTATGTGAGGATTTAATTGAAAGTTAGGCTATGACATATGCTACTTTACATGTCTACACCATTGTTGCGATGTATGAATCACATATGTAAGTTTATGAGTTGGATATGAATCATGTTATGCAAGTTTAGGATTATTACCTATGCAAATATAGAACTATGACATATGTTATTTATGCAAGTTTGTGGCCATTATTTCATCAAGTTCACACCTTAGATTTGGATCCACGACATATGATGTTTATGCAAGTTTGTGGCCATTATTTCATCAAGTTCACACCTTTAGATTTGGATCCATGACATATGTTATTTATGTAAGTTGTAATTTTGGCCTATGCAAGTTTTAGATGTAGAACATCATTCACATATGCAAGTTCACCCCTATGTTAGATTTGTGATGTTTTCTTTTATTTTATGAGTTAGACTATTCGAGTCTAACGTATATTATTACGTTAAACGAACAAACGTACTATGTGGGGAAAAAGGGGAATTATTAAAAATATTTAATTGGCATAAATGCCTTAAAAAGGCATAAAATATAATTGTGGTGAAAATTGGTATGATTTTACATACCATAAATGGATGGACGTAATTGAGTCAATTATGGACATCGTTAATTGATTGGTAATTTGAATAGGGAAAGTAATTCAAATTTGGGGAATGATTAATTAGGAGTAATTAATCGTCTAAGACACGAGGTTAGGCTCTTTTGTGGTGTAAGACTGCCCGGACCCGCCCGGCAAATCCAGTTGCCACAAATGCCAGTCTAATGTGAGAGGTCATAGGCACAAACTAAATATGTAATAGTTTTAAAGACACGAGGTTAGGCTCTTTTGTGGTGTAAGACTGCCCGGACCCGCCCGACAAATCCAGCTGCCACAAATGTCAGTCTAATGTGAGAGGTCTTTATGAGGTTACGGTCTTAATGAATTAAGAAACACTTAACCGGATAAGCATGTAGTGGGACATGAGGAGATTAAGTGGGTGTCTTGGGTGGCATGTGGAATCTAGTGGGTGCGTTGGGTGGCATTTGGAAATACGATTAGGAACACTTAACCAAAATTGAAACATGAACAAGAAGTGGGTTAAGTGGGATGTACTAGAGGGGACCAAGCTTAGGAGGATAGCTTGTGTCAAGTAATGGGGGCCCGTTTCAACCAGTAACCCATACGTATCTTTGTGGGCTCGACCCAAGTCGAGGACGGGACACACATACTGGGCTTGACTATAAGAGGCCAAACCGGGTTAACGGTGGCAACGCAAGTCCAACGGGTCCATATGCGTGTGTGGACCCGGGCTGGTAGGTAAGACGTTGTTGTATCGTGTAGGTATAAGCCGTGCATTCTTGGTGGTATCGGGTTGCCACTTTGGGGAGTGATACACCCCACTGTGGGGCCAGCATGGGTATCTACGAGTTAGGGAGCCGATCGCTTAGGGGTAGTGGGTTCACCTAGTGGAGATAGGGGCAGACGGCACCTATGAAGGCAGCTAGGGGTGCACGAAACTACCAATATCATTATTAAGTCTGTAGGCGGGATCAACCTTAGGGTGACTAGTGGTCGTGCAGTATACTAGTGGCGGTGCAGTATAGCAATTATCCTATAGTGTTGGTGTAGTTTAGTAAATTTATCTTAGTGGGTTAGGTACGCTTTAACGATATCGTTTTTCATCTTGTTTCCTTGTCTACTCTGTCATACTCAATGGTTCATGATCATTTCCTAATTTTCCAACTTATGCCTTAGTCTAGTTACTTTGCTAATTATATTGTAAGAATTATCGCACTCGCCAGAATTTATGTCTGACCCCCGTTTTTCCATCTCTTTCCTTCCCCCCCCCCCTCCCCAGGTACTCAGGTTGGAACTAGCACCAGTGGAGCTTGAGTTTGGACTGCTTTTAGAAGATTTCTTGGACCGTTGAAGTAAAGTTCAGCTTCTCTTTATTTATGGCTATTTTAATGTTGGGGATTATGTCTTTCAGTTTATGTACTTTTTTTTATCAAGATGGTTATGACGTACTTGACTTTGGTTTATGGTTTTGATGATGTAACCAAACATATTTACCTTCTGCTGCAATAAATGAAGTTTTAAAATTTCAAGTACTGCTTTATATCTTTCTTGTTGTGATTTTATGTTCTATATTCACTTAAAATGCTCCATGGAAGTTAATGCATTCCCTTTGGGAGTGACATTAATGGACGTGGGGTGTTATAGGCGCTCTTAGTAAGTTTGTCTACTACGACCCAAATCCCCGTATTACCCTTCCTCGATCTTGGTAATCCGTCAACAAAATCCATCGAGACGCTTTCCCACTTCCATTGTGGGACCTCCAATGGGTGAAGCAATCCACCGGTCTTCTTTTGCCCTGCTTTTACTTGTTGGCACACCAAGCATCTAACGACATACTCTGCCACATCTTTCTTCATGCCGGCCCAAAAGTAAACTCGTCTCATGTCCATTTACATCTTGTCCCCGCCGGGTTGAACGTTCATCTTCGAACGATGGGCATCATCAAGAATGGCCTTCTTCAGATTCTCGTCCCGTGGTACACAAAGTCTACCGTCCCTACGCAACCAACCCATATCATCTAGGGTATACCTACAGAGATGGTTCGATGACTCCCCTCCTTTGAGCTTTTCTACTAACTCAACCAACTGTGGGTCGTCTCGCTGTGGCTCGCCAATCTGTCCTAAAAGCGTAGGTCTGACCTCTAAGGATGCTAGCAAACCAGGTACGAAGTCAATGGAAGGTGTGAAGTCAAACGTAGAGATGAACTCTAAACTTCGCCGCTCAACAAACAATGGACTCAAGGATAACCTTTTTCTACTTAAGGCATCTGCCACCACGTTACCCTTGCCAGGGGTATATGCTATCTCAAAGTCGTATGATGCTAAGAATTCCATCCACCTTTGCGGCCTCAAGTTCAAGTCCTTCTGAGAGAACAAATATTTTAGTGATTTGTGGTCAGTGAACAATTCGAATTTCTCGCCAAGAAGATAATGACACCAAGACTTAAGTGGAAAGACAATAACGGCCAACTCTAGGTCATGTGTAGGGTAATTTCTTCCATGCACTCTCAACTGCCTTCCACCATAGGCTATTACCCTTCCCTCTTGCATTAAGACTGCGCCTAGTCCTGTCCCACAAGCGTCGGTATAAACGGTAAATGGCTTACTTCCATCTGGCAACACTAAGACTGGGGCTGTGGTCAAAGCTCTCTTTAAACGTTGGAACGCATCATCACAATCTACGTCCCACGTGAAAACTAAGTTCTTCTTCGTCAAGCGTGTTAATGGAGCTGATATTTTTGCGAAGTCTTTGATGAACTTCCTATAGTAGCCAGCCAATCCTAAGAAACTCCTCACCTCGGTCGCATTTTTAGGAACCTTCCAATCTTGGATGGCCACTACCTTCGCGGGATCCATGGCTATCCCTTCTTTGGAAACCACGTGCCCTAAGAATCGCACTTCCTTTCTCCAAAAGTGACATTTAGAAAATTTAGCTTTAAGGCTATGCGCTCGAAGAGTCTCCAACACTTCCCTAAGATGTAGGGCATGCTCTTCTTCGTTTTTCGAAAAGATCAAGATGTCATCTACAAAGACTACCACGAATTTATTAAGGTGCTCCCTAAACACCCTACTCATCAAGTCAACAAAGTATGCGGGGGCGTTTGTCAAACCGAAGGTCATCACCAGCCACTCGAAGAAACCATCTGGAGTCCTAAAGGCGATCTTGTGTATGCTATCCTCAGCCACTCTCAACTGATGGAAACCAGTGGCTAAGTCCAACTGCGAAAACACTGAGGCGCCAATTAACTGATCGAAAAGATCGTCAATCCTCGGTAGTGGGTGTCTATTCTTATTAGTAAGCTTATTAAGTTCTCTATAGTCCACACAAAGTCTAAGGGACCCATCCGCCTTCGTGGCAAACACTACTGGAGCACCCCACTCTGATATACTACGTCTGATGAACCCCTTCTCAAGCAATTCTTTCACTTGCTTACTGAGTTCTCTTCTCTCTCTAGGAGCCATGTGGCGCACTGGCAATGCAACTGGCTTTGCATTGTCCACTAGATTTGTTCGAAAGTCTGTCTCACGTTTTGGGGGTAAACCCCTCACCTCATCAAAGACATCAGCATATTCACGGACTATGGGAACAGAATGTAAATCATCATTGGATGAGTCAAGGGATTCTAGGTAACTAAGCATTACTAGACCTCTAGGGTCACAAGAAATATCAAGGGTCTTTGCAGAACGAGTCAACAACCTAACTACCCTTCTTTCACAATCTAGGATGACCCCATATCTAGTTAGCCAATCCATACCTAGAATTAAACCGTAGCCCATGAAGCCAAGAACAAAAGCGTTGCACTCAAACTCAACGCCCAAGATAAACACTCTCAAATCCCGACCAATCATAGAAAGATGAGCCGAACCACCAATAGGATTTGAGACTACTAAGGGATCAACAACTAGACTAGTATCTAGGTGCAGTGTTTCAACTAATGATGTAGAAATAAACGAATGTGATGCGCCAAAATCGAATAAAGTACGGACATGATGGTCAAACAGAAAAACTAAACTTTCAATGGAAATCTTTCAACCTCGTTCTTGCAGCGGTGGGATCACGAGAGCCTGAACTTGTCCCCTTGCTTGCCCTGGTGCCATAAGAGCTTGCACCTGTCCTCCCGAGGTAGACCCTGCCCTTTCTTTGGGCAGTCCTTAATAAGATGTCCCGCTTCGCCACAGTGGAAACAACCAGTCTTCTTTTTCTTCCTACAGTCTTTGCTTAGATGGCCGGGTGTCCCACAGTTAAAGCATTTCTTCTTCCCCTTAGCATTGTTGCCTTTTCCACCTTTCTTGTTCTGTTGTTGCTGTTGTGGCTTCTTTTGATCCCCTTTCTTCTCGGGTGCCTTATTAGCATTGACGCCCTTCTCTTCTTCATGCATGAGTGCCATGTCAACTAACCTCTCAAAGGTGGCCCCCATGGGAATGTGGGTCATAGCTAACCCATGAAGCGGCTCGTTTAAGCCCTTAACAAATCTTAGAGCCTTCTTTTCTGGAGTATTCACCAAGTCTAAGCCAAACCTTGCCAATTGGTTGAATTTGTTAACGTACTCTTTCACTGATAAATTCCCTTACTTCAGTGACAAGAACCTTTCCATGTATAGATTCTCTTCAGCCCGTGAGAGAAACTTCGCCACAATCCTTTGCCTAAAATCTGGCCATGTATCGACTGGACGTCCCCCATTACTGACCTCCCACCAAAATGAGGCCTCATCCTTCATTAGCCAAGCAGCTAGCTGGACTTTTCTTCCATCATCCACTTCAAAGATTCCAAACAATTCTTCCACCTCCTTTAGCCAGTTACGAGCTTCAATAAATGTCTCCGTCCCATGAAAAGGTTTTCCACCCATTTCCCTTAAGCCCTTACATAGCTTTGCGAAATTATCGACACGAGGAGGAGGAGGAGGAGGATTTGCTAGACCTACGGCGGCGGCCCTAGCCTCAAGATATTGACGAAACCAACCGGGCACATGAACGCCCTCTGGTATCTCAGATGCTTCAGACATGCTGAAACGAAAAAGGAAAGATTCAATACAAAAAGGACTGAAGGAAAGATATATGGCTCTTGGGGTTATGCTTTCTAAAATATAATTTTGAAAGTACTTCTTTATAAAAAATTGCTTTGAAAAATAGTTTTTCAAAAATTCATATCTGTTCTGGTAACCTTCAGCTCTGATACCACGTGTAACACCCCACGTCCATTAATGTCACTCACAAAGGGAATGCATTGACTTCTATGGAGCGTTTTAAGTAAGTATAGAACAGAAAATCACAACAAGACAGATATAAAGCAGTAATTGGAAATTTAAAACTTTATTTCATTGCAGCGGAAAATACATATGTTTGATTACATCATCAAAACCATAAACCAAAGTCAAGTACATCATATCCATCTTGATAAAACAAAGTACATAAACAGAAAGACATAATCCCCAACATTAAAATAGCCATAAATAAAGAGAAGCTAAACTTTACTTCAGCGGTCCAAGAAATCTTCTAAAAGCAGTCCAAAATCAAGCTCCACTGGTGCTAGTTCCAATCTGAGCACCTGGGGGGGCAAGGAAAGAGATGGAAAAGGGGGGTCAGACTTAAAGTCTGGCGAGTGCGATAATTCTAACAATATAATTAACAAAGTAACTAGGCTAAGGCGTAAGTTTGAAAATAAGGAAATGATCATGAACCATTGAGTATGATAGAGTAAACAAGGAAACAAGATGAACAATGATATCGTTAAAGCGCACCTAACCCATTAAGATAAATTTACTAAACTACACCAACACTATAGGATAATTGCTATACTGCACCGCCACTAGTATATTGCACCACCACCAGTCACCCTAAGGTTGATCCCGCCTACAGACTTAATAATGATATTGGGAGTTTCGTGCACCCCTAGCTGCCTTCATAGGTGCTGTCCGCCCCTATCTCCACTAGGTGTACCCTCTACCCCCAAGCGATCGGCCCCCTAACTCGTAGATACCCGTGCTGGCCCCACAGTGGGGTGTATCACTCCCCAAAGTGGCAACCCGATACCAGCAAGAATGCACGGCTTATACCTACACGATGCAACAACGTCTTACCTACCAGCCCGGGTCCACACACGCATATGAACCCGTTGGACTTGCGTTGCCACTGCTAACCCGGTTTGGCCTCTTACAGTCAAGCCCAGTATGCGTATCCCGTCCTCGACTTGGGTCGAGCCCACAAAGATACGTATGGGTTACTGGTTGAAACGGGCACCCATTACTTGACACAAGCTATCCACCTAAGCTATCCACCTAATCGTATTTCCAAATGCCACCCAAGGCACCCACTAGTCTCCACATGCCACCCAAGGCACCCACTTAAGCCCCTCATGTCCTACAACATGTTTACCTGGTTAAGTGTTTCTTAATTCATTAAGACCGTAACCTCATAAAGACCTCTCACATTAGACTGACATTTGTGGCAGCTGGATTTGCTGGGCGGGCCCGGGCAGTCTTACACCACAAAAGAGCCTAACCTCGTGTCTTTACAACTGTTATGTATTTAGTTTGTGCCTAAGACCTCTCACATTAGACTGGCATTTGTGGCAGCTGGATTTGCCGGGCGGGTCCGGGCAGTCTTACACCACAAAAGAGCCTAACCTCGTGTCTTAGACGATTAATTACTCCTAATTAATCATTCCCCAAATTTGAATTACTTTCCCTATTCAAATTATCAATCAATTAACGATGTCCATAATTGACTCAATTATGTCCATCAATTTATGGTATGTAAAATCATACCAATTTTCACCACAATAATATTTTATGCCTTTTAAGGCATTAATGCCAATTAAATATTTTTAATATTATCCCCTTTTACGCCACGTAGTACGTTTGTTCGTTTAACGTAAAAATATACGTTAGACTCGAATAGTCTAACTTGTAAAATAAAAGAAAACATCACAATTTATACACATAATTAAAACATAAATTTAACATAGGGGTGAACTTGCATATGTGAATGATGTTTTACATCTAAAACTTGCATAGGCCAAAAATTACAACTTGCATAAATAACATATGTCATGGATCCAAATCTAAAGGTGTGAACTTGATGAGATAATGGCCACAAACTTACATAAACATCATATGTCATGGATCCAAATCTAAAGGTGTGAACTTGATGAGATAATGGCCACAAACTTGCATAAATAACATATGTCATAGATCTATATTTGCATAGGTAATAATCCTAAACTTGCATAACATGATTCATATCCAATTCATAAACTTACATAGGTGATTTATACATCGCAACAATAGTGTAGACATGTAAAGTATCATGTAGAATTTAGCATATGTCATAGCCTAACTTTCAATTAAATTTTCACATAAACAAGGTGCCATAGCCATGTAAGGTCACATATAATTCTACCCAAACTTGTATATGGTTAATGTTTGAATCAACATCTAAACTTTCCTACATATGATTTATCATATGAATCAATATAACAAACTAGCATAAGAAACATGATGATTCAACTAGACATAAGCCAATCATAGGATTATAACATGGGTGATAGCATCATAACTTTGCATCGTAGATGATAGCATCATAACATAATATCATAGAAATTACAACATAATTCTACAACATAATTACAACATGAAATCAACAATTCATATCACATCCAAATTATCCGCATTATAACTCAATCCAATTCATTTATTAATTATCTTGTTAAAACTATCAAACTCACGACTCAAAAGCAGTCTTGGGTTCTGAATTCTGATTTCTGGAGTTGAATTAGCGCTCCTTTGATGAAGATTTGTTGTTAGAGTTGAAAAGGATTGAATTTGATTTTCTTTCTTCCTCTCTAATGGGCGGCGGCTATTCTGAGTTGCAAGTTGACGGCATGGAGGCCACGAATCCAATTTTATTTAGATTTTAGGGTTTGGGTGTATAGGTGTTTTTATAGAGTTTCGGATTAGTTTAAGCCGTCCGATCAACCCAGAATTAATCCCAGCCAATCAGAGCAGTTCAGAAACCCTAATGAGTCAGCATCTAGTCACAAATAGGTCATCATTCAAATCTGCCCGGGGGAGGGGGGGGAGGGGGGCAGGTCGACCCCCAGGTTGACACTATGGTCTACCCCCAGGTCGACACTATGGTCGACCTGGTCAGGGTAGGTCGACCCAATAGTCGACCTGACCCTGGCGGGAATTTTCCCGCCTAGCCTGTTTGACTCTGAATTTTTGAAATTTGAAATCTGTTTTGAATTTTCTGAAACTTCCGATCGCCATAACTTCTTCATACGAAGTCCAATTCACGCACACTCGGATTCTATCTCAACCAGAATTCCAAGACGAACACAATGGCGCAACCCATTTCCCTTAATTCTCACGTCTGAGATTAATTATCCTTTAATTTAGTTAATTCGATTATTCAAAAATCCAGGGTGTTACAGCATAAATGCAAGCTTACACAGTAGATTCAAGTTTCAAACACAAAGGAAAATGGTCGAGCTCATGGATGGTTCATAAAGCAACAAACTTATTTGTATATATATATGTATGGAGCTCGACATGGCAAGCATCATAGATGGAGAAAGCACTGCTCTATTCAAGTATGAAGCATAGTAGCAAATAAAATGCACCCATAACTGTGACAAAGCAAAGAAGAAGTGCAATATCTATTCTCTTATATGGTCAAAGAAATTGGACATGATTACAAGCATGCATAGTGAAAGAGCATGCAACAACAAGATTGTTTCAGCAACAAAATTAAAGTGGAGTAGCATTTTGCAAGTGCACTAGCAGGTGCATTTTGATATGGAAAAAGCACAAATGCACACAAGTTTCTTACAAACAATAGCCATACAAGAACACAAGTTCAGGTCATCTTAACACATATGGCAATAAAGACATGTAAGTGAAAGGCCAACACACATGAATATACAGGTGCAACATCAAAGATTGGCAAGTAGGACAAGTACAATGTCCAGGCAGTTTTTACCAAGACTGCATGTGTAACGACCCGAGTTTTTAACGATCTTGGTTATCCGATATACAACACATATCGAACATCCAAGGATCGAAAATAACCGAATAGTTAATGAAAGAGGTTAGAGGGTGAGGAAAGATAAGATAGAAACTTAGAATAGAAGAAGAAGAACATACAACATCAGAGTAAACTCGAATCTCACAGCGGAACGAATAAATATATTACATAACATAACTTTGAAATACAAATCTGTACTTGAATATACAGATCATTTCCATAGTACAACACTTACAACACAACGGAAATAAACAATAGCTATATGATCTTGAAGCCTCCTTCTCCAGCTCTTCAAGTATCTGTAAATCCCGACTACTTGACAGCCCGTACAAAATTGGGCACCCAAGAGTTTAGGGAAAACAAAACAAGATAAACTCCGGGTCAGTCATGGGACTGGTATGAGTAAAACAGTTTAAAACAGTTTGAACAAGTAAACGATATCTTATAAGACCACGCGGTATAACGGAATGGGTTTTTCCCTTATGAGAATCCAAAACATCTTTATATCAAAAACCTTTTGATATTATAATAATGTCTATCAACCACAATATAATAATCATCTAGCAGAAACGCTTTCATCTCACGTTCTAGATATATAGTATACAATCAAAACCGCAAGCACGTATTGGGTAATGGATTTCCAACTATGACAAGGTATGGAACCACCTTTCGCTAGTGTACCTTTAGAGAGGAATACACTGGGTTCAACAAGAACATCTTGCAACCCGACCACACATGATCGACCACTCATTTCGCTTGAGTGTATCGAATGTATATCACCAATGGTTGGGATCAGCAACCGTTTCCCGAATGGGACAACATCAACAATAGATTTTTAGAAGTAAATGAAACTCTAGATCAGGTGATTATACACCCTAATAGGTGCGACCTACATAGCCATGCTGCCTGCCCGATTTCTGTCATTTACCGGATGTGAGGCTAGAAGCTACGCTTATCTTTGCTACATCTTCATTCACTTAGAATGTCACATCGTCATACCCTTTAAATCACAAATTGATTTATCCAAAAATAACACGGGTATACAGCTAAGAGAAACGAATTCCTCCGCCACCAAACGTGAATACGTTTGAAGAGATTAACTTACGCAATCTATCAGATATACTCTGTCAGACCTTCGTCCATACAAGTTGTCCTGGGACTGGACAAACCGAAGGCACTATTCAGTAAATCCATCTTAGGCAATTGTTATTTATGATTTATACAACAGCCCTTGCACATTACTCCGTCTTCAATTATCTTTGGCATATATGATTCGCAACGCTTATGCCAATACGAAGTGGTTCTTCGATAATAATCCAACCGGTCTCTCCATATTAACAACGTTAAAATGGTCAAAACTTTGATAGTCTGTGATTTATCTGTCAAAGAAAAACACGTGTGCAAACAACGATATTATTTCCAAATGGAAATTTTATCAATCAATCATCATTTAACATTTATGTCTCTATTTTATTAATTTACTTATCTCCCGTTTCCATATATTCAACATTTCTTACTTTCTAATTTTAGAAAATATACGTTATTAACAATGGAAAACATTTCCATTTCCTATTTTCTATGTTAGAAAACATTTCTGATTTCTTATTTGGAAAACATTTCCAAAGCTCCTTCATTGGATTTAAACAGATGTTTAAATAAAACATTGCTATGCCAACTCAAACCATTTACTAAATTCACTTAACCATCATTCACTATCAAACCTTACCATTCCTTAGTTAAGAAGGAAGTCAATCAAGTTGGGGTATAATTACCTCTCAGACCTTAACTGAACAACGTTTTAACTTCAGAATAGGCAAAGTTTATCTTTTAAACCTTTAACAAACTTCCTTACGTAACTCTCTTTCGAATAATCTCTATTCAATAACTCCTCCCTTCGAATAACTATATTCGATAATCTTTCTTACGAATAACTAGATTTGAAAACCTTTCTTCGAATAAACTATATTCGATTAACTCTATTCAATTAACTCTTATCAATTAACTCTTACCAATTAACTCTATTGGATTAACTCTATTTGATTTAACTCTATTTGATCAACTCTTACTAATTAACTCTATTGGATTAACTCTATTTGATTTAACTCTAATCGATTTAACTCTAACTGGTTAACTCTAACTGATTTATTCTAACTGGTTAACTCTACTTATTTACTCTATTCGATTTACTCTAATCGAATAACTAATATTCAATTAACTCATTTCGATTTACTCTTTTGAATTAACTCCTTTGATTTATTCCTTTGAATCATTTCCTTTTCTATTTGTTTACTTAACAAATAACTATTCCCTTTTCAATTCTATTTATTTAACAACTAAATATTTCTTTTATCTTTTCTATTTATTTAACAAATATATATCTCCTTTTCATCTTTCTATTTATTTAACAAATAAATATCTCATTTTCATCTTTCTATTTATTTAACAAATAAATATCTCATTTTCGTCTTTCTATTTATTTCCTATAAATAAATATTTCCATTAAATCTATTTGTAAATGTTTTACAAATATTTCCCTTTCAATTCTATTTATTTAACAACTACATATTTCTTTTATCTTTTCAATTTATTTAACAAATAAATATCTCCTTTTCATCTTTCTATTTATTTAATAAATAAATATCTCATTATCATCTTTCTGTTTATTTAACAAATAAATATCTCATTTTCATCTTTCTATTTATTTCCTATAAATAAATATTTCCATTAAATCTATTTGTAAATGTTTTACAAATATTTCCCTTTCAATTCTATTTGAAATGTTTTACAAATATTTCCTTTTCTATTTGTTTTGCAAATATCTTCCTTTGTATTTGGTTTACAAATATATTCCCTTTATATTTGTTTTACAAATAATTTCCTTTATATTTGTTTTACAGATATTTTCCTTTTTAACTCTTTTGGTTTTATAATTATTTCCTTACATAAAATCCTTTTTCCTTTTATATATAAAATCCATTGATTTTATATAATTAATTAATTTTCAGAATATACTTTGAAAATCCCTTTTCTACATGCCAGTATTTCTTACGGTATTTAAAATACCA
This sequence comes from Allium sativum, assembly GCA_030737875.1. Classification (NCBI taxonomy): domain Eukaryota; kingdom Viridiplantae; phylum Streptophyta; class Magnoliopsida; order Asparagales; family Amaryllidaceae; genus Allium; species Allium sativum. The sequence goes on from CM060913.1 coordinate 1,016,919,449, forward strand.
AATCACAATGATCGATATCATTTAAACACACATCATCATCAACAGATTTTATATCACATCATATATTACAATATATGAAAACCGTAAAATAAATGTTGAGGAATCCTGTTGGATTCCTCCAACCTGTTTCCCTGCATCACAGATGTTAAACAATATTATTAACATCTATTTTATTTCAATATGAAATATTCTGCTAAACATAATCAACATTGGATTAACGATTTATATTTATATTATTATCTATACTTTCAACCAATACATAAGCAATTCAACCAAACAGTTAACACACAACAATCAGTCATCATTTATCAGTTCTAAATATACGTTATAAAAATAGAACTGTTCAGAGTTGGTGAGTTTTACTCACATTGGCAGTTCATCGTTAAAGAACGATAAACTGTTGCTTGATTTGAATCAAACAATTTATTTTGCCATAAATTCAAACGAGCTCCAATCCACTCCTAGTCAGTCCCATTGGGTAGTGTCCGTCCATACGATCCTAATGGATCTGACCGTTTGAAAAACTGACAATATATGTGCGAGATATTTAATTTACAAGTTGAAACATATATTTAATTAAATAAATGAACAAACTTGGCTTTTAAATGGTTTTGGGCCTCACCCCAATTGTTTTCCTTGGCCCACTTAAATACCCAACCCGCTTCCACAATCCCTTCTTCCCCAAAGATATCACGAACTCCAGGAACCCAAAACATAGCCATCGCACAACCTTTTGCATCGACCGAGCTCTTCCATTCTTCAACAAAACTTCAAACAAATTCCACCGATCTTCCTCTCATCTCGCACTCTTCCTATTCATGCCTTTTCTGAGCAACTCAAACCATTATCTTGAAATGCGTTCGCTCCTCCCAAGTGCAGGTCACGACACATTTAACACCCGAATCCACCCAATCTTTGTACACAATCTCCATTCGATTCCCTCTAACTACTTACAACAACCAAATCCCTAATTACTACTCAAATTACCAGAATCTTCAAACCCTAGGACCACGGTATTGTTTTCAATGCAAGAAATCAGCGTCGCATCGTACGGTTTCCACCCAGAATCGACGCTCCTTCCTCTCTAAATCCATATATATTTGTAGAATGATTTATAGGATTTATATGAAATTTGTATGAATTTTCTTGCTCACGTTTTTGTCTGAGAGGATGGATTTTGCTTGCGTTTATAGGAAGTGAGGGTGAGGCTGAGAGGAGAGGAACGTGGTCTTGTTTCGGATCATAAAAATATTAGGATATTTTTTTATTTGATTATTTAATTTAATTTAGTCAATCCCTAATTTTAAAAATTCCTGTGCTCACACACGATACCCAAAAATCACGAAAATTGACATGCCACTAGAGTTTGACATTACGGTCCCAACGAAACTAGTTTCGTCGAATTCCGACTCCGTTTGCTCACACATCGTATTTTTAACCATCAAAATACTGACTGTTATTCACATTAAAATCCTGTACGGCCACATACTGACTCTAAAAATCACGGAAATTGGAATCTAACAATAATTTGATGTTGCGGATCCAACAAAATTAGTTTCGTCGAATTCCAACTTCGTTTGCAAAAGTGGCTATGTTTAAAGCTCTAAATAACCCTTTTAAATATATAAATATATTTAAAAACAATTAATTTTAATATTTAAAAATAAATATTAATGTATATATTCACAGTGGAATACCATACGGCTTCAAAATATTCCTATATGAATTTCTAACTCGATATTCACTTTCAGGATAAATCGATACTCAATTTATAATGAAATTCCTTTTTAAAATATAAATAAATATTTATAAATTTCAAAGGAATTCCATAGCGACTTTTCTGAACTTTGATTTGGACATAAATCAAAATCTACACGATGAAATCCCGATTTTTCTCCTCCATTAGAAAAATATACTTCACCAGCTCCGAACGTTTCTTGTTTCACAGAAATCCGATTTAAAACGAACCCTGTACATTCAGTTGAAGTTCAAATCGCCAAATAGCGAACTGTCGCGCCATTTCGAGCTCGATTTTAATTATAATATAATTATACGTTCAAACTTCGTTTATATAATATATTCGTGAATATATTTCAACTCTAAACTAATTATATATTTTAAATAATCCAATTCACACCATATTGTGAATTCCACTATTTTTGATTATTTCTGAATTAAATATATTATTTAATTATTATTTTAATTAAATATTCACTATTATTTAATCCAACGACCATTAAATCCTCTAATCACCTTTTAAATAATTAAATAAATTAATTATTATATCGCTGAAAATGCGGGTCATTACAGCATGATGTATCAAGGAATTCAGCATGGATGGTGCAACAGTTTACTCGAGCCAATGGATCAAAACATGGTAAAGACAAATTTACAATGTATACTGGACAACGCAGCATTACATGGATGTGCAAGTGAATTTTTTTTCTTATATACATTGAAGAAAAGTAGGCCAAGCAACGACATAAACAAAAGAATTTTCAGTGCAAAAGTGTCCAAGTGTGCAAAATAACAAGTACAAGTGTTTGGCATGAACAACATGTTCAAAAATAGTTTCCAGTTCAAATGGCAAGTTGCAGAAGTCACAATGCTTATTTTGGGAAAGGAATAAATCCACAATTCAGAAAATGTTTCAAGGTATGCAAGTGCGTGTGATTTCCAGAAAATCAGCAAATTGAAGAATCCAGATTTGGAAAAGTTTTTGGAAAATCTGCAAGAAAACTTTCCAGTCCTCGAATGGCTATTTTTGGTAACAAAATATTTTTATTTCCAAAAAATAAATTCAAGTCATTAAATGCAATGATTTGCGGCAATGCCATTTCAAGTCCTCAAATGTTTCCAACTTTCGAATGCATAATTTATGGCAAGTGATCAAATAAATTTTTCCAGTTTTCATTGAGTCATGCAAAGGCATTCAAATCCAAGGGAAATCATGCAAATCAATCAAAAGAGGAAATATTAGATTTCTAATGGGATTAAACTGACATTCAGTTTTCAAATCAATTCTAGAAAAACTTTTTTGGCATGAAATCATTTTTGTGAAGAATTCATTTTTGCCAAGCATTTTATTATATGCTGAAATCAGAAGGAAAAATCAATGGAATGCTCAAGAAGTCAGTTTCCTATTTTTGGAAAAATAGTTTATTTGTTTCTAGAAATTATCATGTTAATTTTGGAAAGTGCAACCTGGTTTGTTCGAGAATATATTCAAGTTGATGTGGAAACATGATTTTAGAATCACGTTTTTGTTTTTGGCAAAGAGAAAATTTTCAAATACATAGTGGAACTAAAACAGGCCAGTGTATATATCATGCAAGGAATCAATCAAGCAAATGGGGCAGGCCGATTTGAATTTGCAAAACTCTTTCAAAGTCGAAAAACCAAACAGAGGAAATTCACACATCAATCAGCCCAATAATTACGCAATCAGATCAAGCCACTATTGCGAATTCAGAGAGTTATTTTAGGGTTCTATTTACCCTATATAAACTACACCACATCATCATAAGAAAGATAGGAAATCGAAAACACAAGCCACAAATTAATTGGTCAGAATTAAATCAATTCAGGAGCACTCACAAATTTCAGGAGTTTTCGACCGCAACCCCAAGTCAGTGTAATCGAAGAAGGAGAATCAACTAATTCGAGCTTCAAGAGAATTTCCAGAACATCTTTTTAATCGCGAATCGATTTGGGGGGATTCAAGAGAATCCCTAATTTACTTCAGAGCATCGGCCGACTTTTTTTTTGGAACAAAGCAATACCAAAGGAGCTCAAATGAGCCGGGCTATATTTACTAAAGGGGTTTTTCTTTTTAGTGTATCTATTTTGTTTTTATTTTGTTTATTGTTTTATATTTTGTTTTTGAAAATCGTCCAATCAGTTTCTAGGTTTTGTAAAATCTTGGGGAACCAGTTAGCGTGTTAACTGGCAGTTTACTAGAGTCTGTAAAATCTAGGATTACTGGTTACAGGGCTGTAATCAGGGGAAATCTGATCTAGGGGATTAGATCAGTCTAGGGTTTTGAGCGCAAGGTTAGAATAAGAGCGAGGGCTTCGCGAGTTTTCATGGTCTTGTAAGCGGGATCTGTTCTATCACCTAATAGAAACCTTAGGAATGTAGCAGTAGGCAGGGTTTTGCCGAAGCTGGGTATCTCTGTGTGTTATTTCCTTTCTGCATTTTTGTTTCTACTGCATTCTGTGTGCTGATTATTATTTAAAATCCCGTCAGATTTTAACTCAGCTAAAAAAATTGTAATTAACCCTATTCACCCCCTCTAGGGTTAATCTAGATCCAATAAGTGGTATCAGAGCCTGGTAATTTCATTAACTCTAGAGTCATGTGTCATCCTAGTTGTCAGTCTTCTGAGAGTCAGTCCAATGATATTCCAATTATTTTCAATGGAACATATTTTTTAATATGGAAATCAAAATTCGAATTATATTTAAAATTTGTTAATTTTGAATATTGGAATATTATTGAAAATTTGGGAGATATGTTAGATAAGAAGAATAAGGTTTTGTATGCTTGTGTTATGCATATTATTTATTCCTATCTTGATATTGATCAACTAAAATTTATCTCTCATTTTCTAACTACGCAGGATATCTGGAAAATTCTCAACACGCTGTATGGAAAATCTGATAGCTACTCAAAACCCTCAACAGCCTGCTCAGATTCAGATGTGCGCTTAACTGGAGTTATTAATGATGATTCAGACGATGTAGATTTTTCATATGAGTAATGTAACAACCCGAAAATCTGGGCCAGTTTAAAAATTTTATTTTGGCAATTTTTGAACATTTAAAATAGATTATTTTAAATAATATCGACGAGAAATTTATTTTGAATAGAATTCGAACGTATATATTATATACGTCGTCGTTAGAATATCAATAATTTATTTATATATATAAAAGGAATTGAAGATGGCGCGGTAGTTCGATAATTCGATTTCAAACTTCAATTGAATGTACCGGGTGCAAAACAATCCGGATTTTAGTGAAACCAAAAACATTAGGATCTATTTGTGAATATCTTTCCAACGAATCCAAAAAATCAAAATTTCATTGCGGGAATCAAAAGATATGTCCAGTTGAAAATTCTGAATAGTCGCTATGGAATTCAGGCCCTTAAAAATGGGAATTTTGCAAACGACCTCGGATTTCAACGAAACCACTTTTGTTGGATCCGCAGTGTCAAATTATTGCTAGATTCCAAAATTCATAATTTTCTGAATCAATATGTGAGCGTGGTGAAGTTAAACGTGTTTTGACTAGTTTTAGTTAAATTCGGTCGACCTGAAAATGGCCATTTTTCAAACGGTCTCAGAATTCAACGAAATTATTTTTGTTAGGACCGTATCGTCAATACGATGCTAGAAATAATTTTTCTGGAATTTTTAGAGTTCGTATGTGACCCCGGTAAATTGAAATGTACGTTCATATTGAATATATAAAGATTTATATTTTAAATTCAACGGAAACTGATCATAACGGCCGAAGTGGATTATGAAACATATCCCATTGTGTTCGAAATGGGGGTAATTAGCTAGGGACGACAGTCGGTGGGTAGGACTTCGAGTTCTAAAGTAAAAGTTACTTTTTGGATTCAAAATTAAAAAAGAAAATAATAAATAAATTATAAAATCCATCCTTTATCTCTACCCCACTGCTTTCTCCCTTAACCTCGTTGACTTCACATCGTTCAGAGAGAAAGAAAAAACCCGACTTCGACAGCCTCCCTCCCCCGTCGCCCAACGACGCCCGACGCCACCACCCTTCCGCTTCAGCCGCCGCACCGCCTGACATCGCTGGCGAACCCCCCCTCACCCAGTGTTTCTGATTTGACAAACCCTAGACCGATTAAAACCATCGCCCAACGCCCAAACGCCCGCCCGACGCTCTGGTCCCCCGCGCTCACCGCCACCTCCGATCCGACCCCCACCCGACGCGACATCCCCAGGCGCCCCCTTGCTTCGTACGAACCCCACTTGAGCCGCGAGCCACCTTAGACAAGGCCATCGACGCTTCCGACCAACCAGCGCCACCATCTTCCCCCTTCTACTTGCTGTAAGCCTTTTTATTATTATTTTACTTAGTTTTATTTATTTCAGTTTTATTTAAATTAGTTGTTATAGAAATGTTTTGTTTATAAATTAGAAATGTTTTGTTTTTAAATAGAAAGGCCTTTGTTTTTAAATAGAAAGACCTTTGTTTTTAAATAGAGAACTTGTATTGTTTACCAAGAAAATTTAGCGTTATTTACAAAGTAAAATGAGCGTTGTTTTTATAAGAAATGCTTTGTAAATAAAATAAAAGGGTGTGATCTTTGGAAATAAAAAAAAAGATGAGATCTTTAGATATAAAATAGCATTAATTTTTATTTAAGTAGCATTGTTCTAAAAATAAAGTAGCATAGATTTTTGAAAATAAATATACATGGGTTTTAAAAATAAAAGATGAGATTTTTTTTAAGAAGAAAAGTAGTGATTTTTAAAGAAGAAAAGAATAGATTTTTATAAATAAAAAGGTATGATCTTTATAAATAAAAAAATATGATTTTTTACCTATGTAGAGTATTAAAAATTCGATTCTTATATATTGAATAGCGAAGTAAAAATTTGATTTTTATATATTGAATAACGAAGTAAAAATTCGATTTTTATATATTGAATAGCATAGTAAAAATTCGATTTTTATATATTGAATAACGAAGTAAAAATTCGATTTTTATATATTGAATAGCAAAGTAAAAATGTGATTTTTCTATAGATAGTGGATACGGGCAACGAAATAGACAAAAGAAAAGCACGGTGAAGATTTCCTACCCATGAAGAATAGCGTCATTCAGTTTAGCGAAAGGGTGAGAATTTCTCACCTTTCAATTTCTTTTTCTAGTTATATATATATACTAGGATGCAGATGGTGTTTAGTAGCACCAGACACAATCGTCCACAGACCATGGACTTGTTTGTTTGGTTGTATAGTTAGTTAGATTATTTAGTGAAATGGAATGGATTTGATTGATGTGTGAATGGCGTGGGCCTTCACTAGACCGGGGATAAGGCTAGGCCTCGTCCCGTTTCTAGTATCGTGCCGTTATGCCGTCGAAATTTTCTAAAATAAGTTAGAAAATAAAAATATCATTTTATTTAAAGAATGAACTGAATAGAAATTCATATGTTAAAATAAAATGTTTTATCGTTAAAAATATAATTGTTAACGTGAATATGAATATAGTGAATGTGAATAAATAAATAAATAATCCTTTACAAACCGGACGGTTTGTTTATGTACACTGATTTGACTGACATTGATTGGGACGATAAATTTTACACATCGCCCAACCGCACAAATAAAATCTGTGTTTGATTGTTTGAAACCCCACACGGGTGTTGGGATGAAATTTGAAGTTCACTCATCCTGGTTGATTAAATATGTCGGTCGATGGATCGGCAGGCTGTTATAAGCGTTAGATATCTATATTTGATGCCTATACAGTGTAGTGCACTTTGGATGATGGTTGATTATTCATCGTTGCTATTATATACATTTGTTGTATGGAATCCATATAATTAACTTTATATGGTAATTGATTGGGCCTCATTCCAATCGTAAAAATAAAGAATATTATAAAATAAAAGTTCATGTGTTGACCGTACTCATCCGTTGAGATTAGTCATGTGTTGAAGGAAATATTTTAATAATAAAATTTACATCTTCATATTATAAAATAAAGGTTCATGTGTTGACAGTACTCATCCGTTGAGATTAGTCATGTGTTGAACGAAACATTTTGATAATAGAAATATTTTGAAATAGAAATATTTGAAATAGAATATTTGAAAACAGAAATATATGAAGCCGTGTTGATTAGATTGACGCCATTTTGACGTGAACGATATTTATATCGACTTTATTCATTTTAAAATGAATATTGAAAAGTGATTTCGAAATCGAATATTTTGAAACGAATTCGAATTGAATTGAATAGAAAACGAATTCAAATTGAATAGAAAACAATTTCGAATTGAATTGAATAGAAAACGAATTCGAATTGAATTTGAATTGAATTGAATTCAATTGAAAACGAATTGAAATAGAATTGAAATCGATTTGAATTGAAATCAAATAGAAGTGAATGTAGAAAGAATTTATAAGGGAAAATTCAATTTTGATTTGAATTTGAAATAAAGGTTGAAATTGTTTTTGAAACAAATTTGAAATGATTTATAAAATTCGTTTTAAAAAGGAAATCGACGAAATATATATATATATATATATATATATATATAATATTATATATAATGGTCTGAATAGAACGCACCGCGCCGCGGCAGTTCGTGAATTTCGACCATATATTTCAAAAGGACATTACGGGAGATCCGACCGTCGGATTCTCCTAAAACCGGAACCGTTGGGTTCGTATCGAAAAGAGCTTTCTAACGAATTTTAGAAATTTGAAATCTAACGGTTGGATTTGGAGATACGTCCGAATCAAATTTGGAAAAGGTCGCTGTAAGTGCAGTTCGTTTGCCATTGATGGAAATCGACTGTACGGGCCTTGATAAAATTATTAAAAATAGTAATAATTTGTGTAAAATCATAAGAAATGATTTAGAAAGGATTGGGATGAAAAACTCCATATTTGAAAAGATAAAAATAGATTTTTATCGAAATGAACTAGTTTTGAACTAGAATTCTAATTCTGTTTATTTTTAAATAAATAAATTGGATTTGAAATGGTTTTGAAAATAACCAGAATTTCCAATATTTTAATTGGAATGGATTTGAATCGAAATTGTCTTCGGAATATTTCGATGTTGGGTTTCGTGATGATACAGATATTGTTATGGGAATTTGAAAGATATATATATATCGTTATTCCCAATACGACATTTGTTAGTCATAGAATTTGATTTTGAATATAAGCCGATAATTAATAGAATGTACCAATTAAATCTTTTTATTTGGATTTAATGAAGTGTACCAATTAAATAATATTTGATAGGAATTGAATTGATATTGATTTTTGGGTTTATCGTGAACAGTGTTTTAAATAACACTTGTTCTTTAACCCGATAATTAATAGAATGTGTGTTAGACCCAAATGTGGTTCTAACACCCAAATTGATTAGAAACAAGATAAAATAAACAGAAATAAGAATGAACACACAAGATTTATAGTGGTTCGGCGAAGAAATGCCTACGTCCACTTAATTCTCACTATATTCAGTAATTCAGTTACAAAGGCAATGTAAGATTCACTCACAACTCACTTTTGTTCACTCAAATGATTAAAACAAGAAATGAAAGATGGTTTGGATTTTCCGGGAGTAAAGGAATTTGAATGATGGAGGTACTTGGATTCTCAAAAGTGCTGAAAAAAGAAAAGATCCTTCTCTTTGCCTCTAGATGGGGTATTTATAGGTGTGAATTTGCCTGAGATTCAATCCGGGTCGGAACACGTGTCATCCATCGCACTCTTTTCGGGTTCGGATGGACTATCAAGCTGACAACACATCAAAGAGACGGACGTTAGGGGTAGGAATTAGTCATATCCGGTCCGGTTCTCCAGGCGATTTCATAGGAGATTTTCCTGGATCATGGGTGCGGGTCGGAGACGTGCAGGTTGGGGGCTCGGATCGGAATACCCGATCCGAACCGGAGTAGCTTGGACGTCTCTCCTTCTCTAATCATACTCTGCTCCGCTCCAGCGTCGTGGCAAGCAGATGGCTTTCCGATCCACTTGAGATTTATTGGCCTTCCGATCCGATCAGATATGCTTTGCCAATTTATCCAGTAAGAGACATCCGATCCGAACAGAGAATTCTACCCGATCCGAACCGATATGCTGCTATCAATCTGAATTGTGGTGTTTCCTTCCGATCCGAACCGGAGTCTTATAACTTGAAATACTCTTCAATGGTTGGTTTCTTGACTTTGTGTTGCCTAGTTCACAAAGTAGGCTAACATTTTGCCCCCTCAAAGGATGCTTTCGTTGTACAAAGCGTGCTTTGATGTCGTTTAACCAGAATTGTCAAGAGTAATGCACAGATTTCTGTTCGGTTCGGCGTCCGACCCGAACACATTTTCTTCATTTCTGAGCAAATTTGGGAACTTATCTCGCCATGTAGTGCTTCTTGCAGGTATGCTCCTCCTTTACTCTCCTTCTCTTCAATTCGAGTCGGATGCTAAATCAACGTGTGAAGTTTCCACTCGGTTCGGATTCCGATCCGAAGCGTATTCGTGGATTTATTTCTTAAACATTGGGCCTTCAGAGAGAGTTGTGCTACTGGGCTTCCACTCCGGTCCGAGCGGGCGAGACAAAATAGGGAGACGAGGAGTCAACACCATTCTTTATATAAACCCATCACCGTCTTCATTCCTTCCTTCTTCGTTTCAATTGCCGCTCGGACCTAAGTATTGAAAACATCAGAAACTCGAATACTCTGAAACTATCTCTCGTAGATTTCTTAATTCGAACACGTAGGTAGCTCTTTAATCTCGAATAGCTTCATAGTAATTGCTCTTGATTTCAATTTGTGTTGGATTGGGATGGTTTAGCCACAGGCTTCGCTTGAACTCCACATCATTACTGGTGGACGCGCCGTCGCTTCGAGGCGTTGCGAAGCTGGAGAGGGCAAATTTCTGCCCTTGACGATAGCTTTGGTGATAACATGGATCTGTTTGTGAGAAAGGGGGGAAAGAGGAAGAAGACGAGGAGCGTGGTGACCAACTGAAGTCGGTTCGGGTAGAAGACGGAGGAGCGGAAAGGAAGAAGTAGGATAAGGGGTCGGTCCGGGTTACATACTTTAGAAAGACAGGGAGGACAGAAAACGTCGGTTCGGGTCGGAGAAGTGAAGGTTGAAGTAAATGGATCGGTTGAGTGGTGCTAGTTCGGTTCGGATCGGGCTATCCGATCCGATCAGACCAGTCCTGCTTCCGAACCCATTGCTTCCCTTGTCTTGAACTGGCCCTGCTCTAATGACGCATCCGAACCGATTACTATCTGTGTTAGTATTGAGCCGGCCATCATACGTATATCCGAACCGAACCGAACATATCAAACTTGGCACATAAAGACTACCCAATTAATTCAACTAACGCTTACTCTAGAAGAACATGCTTCGCGAACAGTTAGGATAGTGCCTTGCGAACATAAACGAGAATCAAGGACAACTCTGACTATTACTTTCTCTTTAAAGCCTCGTCTTGCATTGCTGTACTTCTATTTTGTATTTCCCACATTTGTTGCACACACTTTAGTTCACACACATACACAAAAAAGGGGACACGGGATAATTCACTCTAATCCGTGCTATTGCTTCTTCAATAGTTCCATGACAATGAGGCCCAGACGCTCTTCTCGTTTAGCTGAGAGGAAAGAAGCTCCAGAAACTTCCAACAAAACCACTCTCGAGGATATATCTTCTTCATCTGACCCAGAGTGGGACAGCGAGGGTCCGGATTACGGAGTTGGTCATCGGGAAAGCGATGAAATGTCTTCAGAAAATGAAGTTTCCCTAGGCTTTGAGGAGGAAGGAGGGATTGGTGATAATCGAGCACCCGATGAATTTGACTCAGCCATTATATTGGAATCACCTCCAGATTCCGTAGAATCAACAATTGACAATGACCGACTCGTGAGAATTTGCTTGAAGTATGGAATAATGAAGAGAGACACTTTAGTGCCCTCACGTTCTGACCGTCCCCATAACCCTCCAGAAGGATATATGACGGTCACTCGTCTGATGTGCATGGTTGGCGCCATTCCCCCATTCTCGCCTTTCATCGTCGACTTCTTAAGACAAATGCGGATTGCCCCCATGCAGCTGCATCCCAATTCATATGCCTATCTGCATACCTTATTCATAGCATATCGTGAAATTCTAGGCGTGGAGCTTACGTTTGACGATGTTCATTTCTTCTATAATTTCAAACATCGGACTAGAGAAACCCCTTCTTTCTGTTACTTTGAGTTGGTCCCAAAGAGGAAGATAATCTCTTCGCCGTTTAGCAGCAAAGCTGGAGATTCCAGACTAGAGTGGTTCTATATAAAGCAACAGTCTGGATGCGCCAGAAGATGGACAAAATCAAGTAAAGCACTGATTTTCTGACCCTGGACTCTATACACTTGAATCATCACCCTGACCTGTTTTCCTTTTTATTTGCAGTCGACAATCCCAAACAGGTATCAGACCAAGTGTTCTTTGATCGAATGCACCGTCTCCTCAATGGCGACCAAAAATTCCTTACTATTGACGAGGTTCTTAAAGATGAGTACCTTCATTTTCACGGGCTGCTATCCGTTTTCCGTAGCATCGGTCATGGGACGGTCCCTTATGCATATATTCCTCCAGTGGAAACAGTTCCAGAAATAGGAGAAGGCTCGGGAATTCCTGCAGCTTCTCTTCAAACTTCACCTTCTCCCTCTTCCACTCAAGATGATGAACTGGCTAATCTGGCCAAAAAACATCGTGAAGGGTATATTGCCCCCGAGGAAACTACCTCGGTAGACAAATCAAAATCTCCCCAAGGGTCGCCACTTCACGCTTCCGAAGGGGATGTTCCTAGCACCGACGAGCACATATTTCAGGGTTTGGGGGATCTCCCCTTACCCGAGACTATATATACTTCAGAAGATTTCAGAAAGGACCCTTTAGTCTTCACTTCTTCTGAAGAGACTACTCCTGCTAAGGCCAAAGAGCCTGCCCGCACCAGTCTAGCTTCAGACTCGGGTTGGTTGGGGGGACACACACACCACATAGGATGCACTTTGCACCGTAGCACTAGCATTCATTGCACTTCTTTTTCCATGGATCCGTCGATTCTAAACTTCGTTTAACTTATCGTGCAGGTACAATGTCTCGATCCTCTTATGATATAAGAAAGCTTCGCCGCAGCATGTCCAATCCTCCCCAGGATGCCGAATATAACCGCCGGGATGACCGCGGCAGGGAGGAAAGAAGACCCTATGATCCTTATCGATCTCGATCCTCACACTCCCGCTCACCAGTTCGACCGGAACAAGAAAAGTACAAAAGCTATCAAGGTCGTAGGGAAGAGGATAAACCACAATCTAGGGATTCCACTTCCTCCCATGAAAAGCGGAGTAGAGAGAAAACACCTCCAAAGGAAACTGGGTCTAGAAGTAAGCAAAAAGTCCCTGCTACTAAGCGACCTCGGACAGACAAGGGTTCTACAGAATCTTCTTCAGGAAGGGACACTGAACTAACAATCCTCGCCCCTCCTCCACCAGATGCGGGAACCGCCGTAAGGCTGGCATATTTAAAGGAGCAATTTCCCGAGCACTACTTCGAGACTTTGACCTTTCTACCTTCCCTTGAACCTATTTCTTCTAATTGGGCAGAGGAGGCCAGAGCAAAGATTGATTTGGTGGAAAAACAATATACCGAAATGTTCAAGTATTCCCGCACTCTTTCTAGAATCATCCGCACGCTAATGACAAATGCTGACTCAATGCACAAAACTGCAGAGGAAGATGCTAAGGCCCTAAAAACCTTAGGAAAAAATTTAGAAGATACTCAAGCTCAACTAGCTATCGCTCAGAAGAACGCTTCTAACTTCAAACAACAGTTTGAGGACATGCAAAAGCGCTATCATGATTTGCTAGAATCCCACACTCAGGAGCGTTCCGAGTTGAAGAAGCAAGCTGACGAAGCCAAATCAGAGGCTGCTAAGACACGTCTCGCTTATGCTGAGCTTGAGCAGAAAAACGCCGAGTTAGCGAAAAGGAGTGCTGAGTTAGAAAAGAAAAACGCTGACTTGGCTTCAAAATTGTTAGAGGCGGAAAACAGGGCTGCTCTGGCTGAAGGCAATGTGGAATGCGCTATTAAATCTGCGGAGGAAACCCGCAAACAATTCTCAGAGGCGGAGGCCGATATTCAGGGTTTCGGCGAGCTAATGATCGAATTCTTCGCGCACATTATTCGTCGTCGAAACATTTCCTGGATCGAGGACTATCCATCCACTTTGGTTCATGTGTGGAATCAAATCGTCGAGTGGGAAAAAGAAGAGCTTAAGGTTGATTCCCTCGATGAAGATAAGCTGATGGAGAAATATTTGAGAGACGACGAACCGGAGCGCCTAGCTGAAGGGCGCCGCCTAATTGCTGAGGCCATGGAAGAAGAGAGGTGGAAGTCTAAACAAAAAACCATTCCTGAAGCTGGTTCCTCTTCTTCTGCTCCTGTAATTCCTGAAGTAGAAGGGTATGATCCCGAAAACCCGGGAATTCCCTGAACAACTTTACTATCTCCCATTCCTGAAATAACTCCAGAGGTAGTAGTCACCCCCGCTGAAAAGTCTTCAGAAGGTATCCCTATCTTTTCTCCTCAATTTGTCAAGGCTACTACTACCTTTGGCTACATGACTGAATGTTCGATGAGAAATCCTTTGCTCTTGCCTGAGTTGATAACCGATGTTTCTCATTTTGTAGGCGTTGAATCATCCGCGAAGACAGATGTAGCTCAAGGAGCTACCGCTGGGACACAACCCGCTGATAGGGTCAAAGAAGGGGAAGACAAGGCTGCTTCAACAGACCTGGGGGAAAGAAGTGAGCCAACTAAGGTCACTACTCCCCATGATGAAGAAATGATTGCAGCTCTAAAAGACGACGGAGGAGACGAGGGGCATGATGAGGAACCAGAGGTTACAATAACCGGGGAGTCAAAAAGCGCCGATGACATTACCTTGGCGGCCATGAAGGCTGATCAAGACAAGCGCTTGCAATTAAAAGCTGAAGAGTTAGACCCTGAGGTCCTCAAGCCCCTCGCAGTTGTGGATGCAGGTTCAAGGTTAGTTGTTAAGCTCTCAACTAGATCTATTACCGAAGAACTTGCTAAAAAATCTCCTCTTGATTCCAGTGCCCAGCCCTCCGGGAAGAAGTCTGCCGGCTCCAGTACTACACCTTCAGGGAAAAAGAAATCAAAGCGGATCTTGACTGAAGCCGAGAAGGAAGCAAAAGATGCAGAAAAAGCTGCCAAGAAATCGAAGGCTCATCCCAAACCCAAATAGTGGGTTCTCCGTGTCCTTTTAGCATCTTTGTAAATCAATAAGTGCTGCCACAACAACAGCTCCTGCACTTTCTTTTTTAGTTATTTCCCTGTACAAATTCATTCATTTGTAAATAAAAATAATTCACTTTCTGCAATGCTTATTTGTTAGCAGTTCTGCACTTATGTAAAAATGCATATCTATAGTTATGAAACAAAGTTGTGGAGAGGGGAGTTATGTGTATGTGTATGTGTATGTGTATGTGTCCCCAGTCAGTCTCCACAAGTTATTCAGTGCTTAACCATGCAATCTGAATACTCCCGATTCTCTAACGGGATGGCATTTCCTGTGTCATCAATGCCTGTTGTTTTTCCTGGCATTTCTTTTATACTCTCTCCCATTCTCTTGAGAGTTAGAGTTCGAGTTCAGTCATTTGTCTATTCCCCGGTCGTTCAACGGGAAAAGATTTCTTTCTCGGCGCTCGGTCGGAGACGCCTTTATACTCTCTCTCTTTCTCTGGAGAGTTAGAGTTCAGAGTAGAATTTTTCTCAGCGCTCAGTTTGAGACGCTTTTATACTCTCTCTCTTTCTCTGGAGAGTTAGAGTTCGGAGTTGATCCTCCTTTCTCAGCGCTCGGTCGGAGACGCTTTTATACTCTCTCTCTTTCTCTGGAGAGTTAGAGTTCAGAATGTCGTTTTCTCATTCTTTTATGTCTTATTGCACAAATAATCATTGTGCTTCTTTTTATGCCCAAACTGTTTCAACCTTTTTAGGCTCTAAGTTATTCTGTATTTTATAATCACAACAGAACAACTAACGAATGTAAATGCATAAAAGTAAATAACACACAATATTTTATAGTGGTTCAGCTAAGTCATAGCCTACATCCACTTTATAGTCCTTTATTCATATCGTCATATTTTCCAAAGGCAAGTCGTGCCTTATTACAGAGTTTACAGGAAGAACAGCAAAAGGTATAGCATTTCTAATCCAAATATCGCATTAAGTGTTGGGCATTCCATGCTCGAGGAACTTCTTCGCCATCTACGGTCGTTAACTTGAATGTTCCTTTATCAAGTTTCCGTTGGATGACAAAGGGTCCTTCCCATTTTGGGCCGAGGTGAGGAAGAGATGGAAAAACTCTCTTTAGCACCAAATCTCCTGGTTCAAAAGTTCTGAGGCGAACTTTTTTGTCATAATAGCGCGCCATCTGACGCCGATGTCTTGCTGCACGCAAGTCTGCTTCGTCCCTCTTCTCTTCGACTTCATCAAGAGACTCAAGTAAAAGTGCCCGATTCGTCATCGGGTCATAATACGTAACCCTGTGGGAAGGAACTTCCAGCTCAACTGGAATTACTGCTTCTGAGCCAAAGGAGAGAGAGAAAGGGGTATGACCGGTAGCCGTTTTAAACGTTGTTCGATATGCCCACAAAGCTAGGGGCAATTCATCAACCCATTTTGCCTTTGCACGCTCTAATCGCTTCTTGAGGATGGATTTTATTACCTTGTTTATTGCCTCTACTTGCCCATTAGATTGTGGATAGGCAACTGCAGTATATCGTTTGTCTATCTTATATTTCTGGCAAAAGTTTCTGAATTCAGTGCTATCAAATTGGGTCCCGTTGTCGGTAATGATCGTCCTTGGGATCCCGAATCGGCATATAATATTTCGGACCACAAAATTTATCACCTTTCTTGTGGTGATCTTAGTCAAGGGTTCAGCTTCCACCCACTTTGTGAAATAATCCACGGCTACTATGGCATACTTAGCTCCCCCTTTAGCAATCGGTAAAACTCCAATGATATCGATTCCCCATGTGGCAAATGGCCAAGGACTCACCATCGATTTAAGCTGAGTTGACGGTGCCCTGGGGATTTTAGCGAATCTCTGGCACTTATCGCAGCGTCGTGAATAATCAGCTGCATCTTTGTTAATCGTAGGCCAGAAGTATCCATACCGCAGTATTTTCTTTGCTAAAGTTTGACCTCCTGTATGATCTCCACACTCACCTTCGTGCACTTCTCTCAGTACACGCTTGATGTCGTCGTGTGCGATACATCGTAACAGGGGCATAGAAAATCCCTGTCTATAGAGGGTATCGTCTTGTATAACATATCTGGTAGCTTTGCGCACTACAGCTCTCTTTTCACTCTTCTTTAATGGGAGTGTCCCATTCTTAAGAAAATTCTTGATTGGAGTCATCCATGACTCCTTCTCTGGTTCCGCTTCAAGAACGAATTCCATTTCCATCGACTCAAAGCTTGGCGACTCCAACGTTTCAATTGGAATTACCTCAGTCTCTTCTGGATTGTCAGAACTAGCCAATTTTGCTAGTCTATCCGCTTTCTGGTTTTCTTCTCTGGGAATATGTGTTATGTTGTACCGCTCTAAGCTACTTAATAGCTCTTTCACTTTCTTGAGGTAAGCGACAAGTCGAGGTCCTTGAGCCGCGAACTCCTCTCGCACTTGACAAACAACAATCTTAGAGTCACAAAATATGTCCATCACTTTTACTCCAAGGTCTTTAGCGAGTTTCAGCCCGGCAATCAGGGCTTCATACTCAGAGTCATTGTTTGTTGCCGAAAATTCTAATCGCAGGGCGTAATATAACGACCGTCCCTCCGGAGTGACTAAGACAATTCCAGCTCCGGATCTTCGGTCATTTTTAGCTCCATCTGTATATAATTCCCACGGATTCATCTTCAGCTTATCCTCGGATTTAACCACTCGGTCATTGATTATTTCTTCCTCTGGAATGGTGAACTCCGCAATAAAGTCTGCTAGAGCTTGCCCCCTGATTGACTTTCGTGGTTGAAAATTCAAATCAAACTGGCTTAGTTCTATGTTCCATTTAATCAACCTTCCCGACGCTTCGGGTCTCTGCAACACTTGTCTTAACGGCTGATCGGTGTATATGGTTATTGGATGGGCTTGGAAGTAGTGACGAAGCTTTCGGGATGCAATCAGGAGGCTGTAAGCAAGCTTCTCGATCTTTGGGTAGTTGCGCTCTGCCGCTGCTAATTTCTTACTCACATAGTATACTTGCCTTTGTACTTTGTCTTCTTCTCGAACCAGAACTGTGCTGACAGCGTGAGCCGAGACTGCTAGATAAACAAATAGTTCTTCGTGGTCTACGGGCTTTGATAAGATTGGCGGTTTTTCTAACAGCTCTAACAGATTTTGAAAAGCCTCGACACAATCGGGAGTCCACTGGAAGTTCTTCTTTCCCCTTTTTATCAAATCAAAAAATGGAACACATTTATCGGTGGCTTTGGAGATGAATCTACTTAGCGCCGCTACCTTCCCTGCCAGACTTTGGACGTCTTTAATTTTCCTTGGTTCTTTGATATTTCTAATCGCCGCTATCTGGCTAGGGTTGATCTCAATTCCTCGGGAACTCACAATGAAGCCAAGGAACTTTCCCGACGCCACTCCAAATGAACATTTTAAAGGATTCAATTTCATACGGTATTTTCGCAAGATACCAAACATTTCTGCTAAGTCTTGCGTATGACTGGAGGACTGCTTTGATTTAACAAGCATATCATCCACATAAACTTCCATAGTTTTTCCTATCTGATCATAAAACATTCTATTTACCAACCGCTGATAAGTAGCTACAGCGTTTTTTAACCCGAACGGCATTACAACATAACAATATAATCCCAAATTCGTAATGAAACTTGTATGCTCTTGGTCTGGCACATGCATAGGAATTTGATTGTATCCAGAGTATGCATCCATGAAAGAGAGAAGTTCATGACCTGCTGTCGAGTCTACAAGCTGGTCAATCCTGGGAAGTGGGAAACTATCTTTTGGGCAAGCCTTATTTAAATCTGAAAAGTCAATACAAGTTCGCCACTTTCCGTTTGGCTTCTTTACCAAGACAGGATTCGATATCCAGTCGGGATAAGTCGAATCTCGAATAAATCCATTTTGCTTCAATTTCTCTACTTCCTCTTTGAGAGCAGCCGACCTCTCTGGGCCCAGCATGCGTCTCTTTTGCTTCACAGGCGGATGCTTCGGATTTACATTCAGTTTGTGGCTGATAATGGAAGGCGATATCCCACACATGTCAGCATGGGTCCAGGCGAACACATCTAAGTTTGCCTTCAAGAAGTCCGTCAGTTCTTCAGCATGACGTGGATCCAATTGGGAACCAATCTTCAAAACTTTCGTCGGATCAGCTTTATCAACAGGAATTTCCACTGTCGCTTCATTAGGAGTTGCATTCCTAGCCTCTGGTTCCTCGTCTTTTCTAGGATCCAGGTCTTCAGGCGTTCCTTTGGGCAACTCCCTTGGGTTCAATCTCTCTAATTGCTATGCCGAGTCCCCCTTTGAGGGAGATGAGGCATCCTTACTCTCAGCATTAACTCCTTTCATCAACATCTTCAGTTCGGCCACATAGCAGGCCCGTCCAGAAACCTGATCCCCTCTTATTACTCCAATCCCGGCTTCGGTTGGGAACTTTAGTAACAAGCACCAAGGGGCGATACAAATTCTAAACTCAGCGAGGGCAGGCCTCCCTAAAAATGCGTTATATGGCGAATCTACGTCCAGTACTACAAACTGAAGCATTCGCACTCTTCTACGTTCTCCTTGCCCTAGGGTCACAGGCAACTCTATATATCCCATGGGAGCTGTCGTCGCTCCGTTGAAACCTCTAATCCATCCTTCACAAGGTTTCAGATCTTCGGGCTCAAGCTTCATCTGATCAAATGACTTCTTGAACAAAATATTAACGGAACTTCCGTTGTCTACTAATACCTTATGGACCAAAGCCGGCCCAATAGTGGTAGTAATAACCAACGGATCATTGGTGGGAGATTGTATTCCCGTGTTGTCTCGGCTGCGAAACACCACGTCATCGAACATGGTTTTTTGTTGTTTTATGGGGGTGACATCTTCCAAATCGTCACCTTCATTCACATCTAGATGCTTGGCAGCATTCACATATTGGTCCATTGACCTAAAGCTTCGGATTGCCGGGTGAGGTCCGCCTACTATGGAGTTGATGACGATCCCTTTACCTTTCTGCTGCGCGGTAGGCTTAGGAGCAGGTAGGATTTGCTTTGGAGCCTGCTCTCCTTGCCCCCTGTCCCTCGGGGCAACCTTGTACTCATCCAACTTTCCTTCACGCAGCAGCTTTTCAATTACATCCCTCAAATGTCGACACTCATTGGTCGAATGTCCATGTGTTCCGTGAAACAAGCAAAATTTCCCTGTCGCCATTTCTTTCTCGGTCGAATCACGAGGTGGCGGTCTTTTGTACTGCAACACATTATACGTGTCCAGGTAAATATTTTCCAGGGTGTCATTCAATGGTGTATAGTTCTCGTAGTTCTGGAATCGGGGCCTTTTGTTAGGGTCGCTTCCCCTATTTCTGTTTCTCCTGTTACTGTTCGAATTACGGTTGTTGTTGTTTCCCCCGTTTCCAGTATTGCTGTTTCCACCCTTGTTTCCTACATTTACTTCAACCTTGCCAGAACTTTCCCCAGACTGCTTCACGGCAATATTACTCTGCACATTCTCCTTTGAAGCTGTCTCAGACTTTCTCTTCCGGTTTGCCCGGGCCTCCTCTCGTCTTAGATAAATATCGGCTTTTTCGTAGAATATCGCCCTTGTGGGGGGTGTCTTCCCAGAAAGGTAGTCTCCAAACTCAGACTCAGGATCGACTCCTTCCTTCAATGCCATCAGAATAGTGGGCTCATGCGGGTCACTGACCTCAGTTACAGCTTGGTTAAAACGATCTAAATATGCCCTTAAAGACTCTCCCGGTGCCTGTTTGATCCTCGACAATTCAATAACACTCTTGGACTTTCGAGCATGTAATCGGAACTGGTTCATGAAACACTCGCTTAGTTCTTTGTAATTAGAAATTGAACGAGGAGGAAGTCGGGTAAACCAAAATAAAGCCACATCTTCTAGGTAGATTGGGAACGCTTTGCACTTTACTTCATCAGGGGCAGCAGCGGCATTCATAAGCCACGAATACCGCATCAAGTGCTGTCCTGGGTCAGTCCTTCCGTTATATTTATCCATCTGTGGCAAGTTAAAGCGTCGGGGGAACTGGAAGTCTAGGATGTCGTCGGTGAACGGAGTATGGCTTCGCTCAATGCCATAGTCTTCATTTGTATAATTCCGGCTTTCGGACATAATTCGACGAACCATCGCCTGCACATCGGCACTAGTTAGGGGCTGCTCAGGTTCCCTGGCCCTAGTGTCCGAGTTCCTCCGGGGCTCTTGCTCAGGAGATGCCCTTCTTCTTCGAGCTGCCTCCGCTCGATTCCTTTCCCTGCGTTCCCGGTCGATCTCGGGAAGAGGGGACTGGAGTCTTTGCCCCCGAGTGGGGCTATCGTTTCCTAATGCTCGTGCGATATCCTCGCGAGATCCCAAAGATCCAAACGTTAGCTGCTCCACGTTCTGAGGTCGTTCGAGTGGCCTTCGTTCACGGGGCCTCTCTTCCTCGGAAGATGAAGATTGATCTACGGGTGTATGACGAACTGGTGACGGAGTTCTTTGCCGGCGGAGCTCATTGATTTCCCGACTCATGAGCCTCATATTTTCCTGCATCATGAGATTGGTGCGCTCATGAACTCTCATAGCTTCCCTCGTGCTCTCAAGCATATCAAGCAAGCGCGAGAAATCTCCTTGAGTGATGGGAGCAGATGGATTGACCTGGTCTCCAACCCTGGCAGCTGGAATTGGAGCATTCGTGGGGACTCGAGTAGATGTTCCAGCTTCACCAAGCATCGGGTCGGATTGGAGGTAGGAAGTCGGGTCGGATCGGAGCTGGGGTGCCTGGTCGGATCGGTGTGCAGCGAGCAAGTCGGGTCGGTTCAGACTGGGGGAGTGCACTGCTTCAGAGTCTCCAATCCGGATCGGATCGGAGCTTTCCCCATGCTGTCGGTTCGGATTTCCTGCATTGATTCTCCCTGCTGCTGAACTCTGCCCCCTAGACCTTGTTACAACAGCATGTTGCTGATCTTCACCAGCTCCATTTCCTTGAACAGACTGGACTTCCTTGCCTTTTCCTCTGGCCATGAGTCTTTGACAATTACTTCAACGAATGTAAGAAAGTGGAGAAACTTAAGGATTCACTTCTTTGAACTCAACGGTCCAAAAAGTAGAAAGAGATCCCGGAAAATAAAGAATTTAGATGAGGGTTCTCAGTGAAAGCACCAAAATGTTAGACCCAAATGTGGTTCTAACACCCAAATTGATTAGAAACAAGATAAAATAAACAGAAATAAGAATGAACACACAAGATTTATAGTGGTTCGGCGAAGAAATGCCTACGTCCACTTAATTCTCACTATATTCAGTAATTCAGTTACAAAGGCAATGTAAGATTCACTCACAACTCACTTTGGTTCACTCAAATGATTAAAACAAGAAATGAAAGATGGTTTGGATTTTCCGGGAGTAAAGGAATTCGAATGATGGAGGTACTTGGATTCTCAAAAGTGCTGAAAAAAGAAAAGATCCTTCTCTTTGCCTCTAGATGGGGTATTTATAGGTGAGAATTTGCCTGAGATTCAATCCGGGTCGGAACACGTGTCATCCATCGCACTCTTTTCGGGTTCGGATGGACTATCAAGTTGACAACACATCAAAGAGACGGACGTTAGGGGTAGGAATTAGTCATATCCGGTCCGGTTCTCCAGGCGATTTCATAGGAGATTTTCCTGGATCATGGGTGCGGGTCGGAGACGTGCAGGTTGGGAGCTCGGATCGGAATACCCGATCCGAACCGGAGTAGCTTGGACGTCTCTCCTTCTCTAATCATACTCCGCTCCGCTCCAGCGTCGTGGCAAGCAGATGGCTTTCCGATCCACTTGAGATTTATTGGCCTTCCGATCCGATCAGATATGCTTTGCCAATTTATCCAGTAAGAGACATCCGATCCGAACAGAGAATTCTACCCGATCCGAACCGATATGCTGCTATCAATCTGAATTGTGGTGTTTCCTTCGGATCCGAACCGGAGTCTTATAACTTGAAATACTCTTCAATGGTTGGTTTCTTGACTTTGTGTTGCCTAGTTCACAAAGTAGGCTAACAATGTGATTTTGGGTTTATAGTGAACCGTGTTTTGAAATGACACTGATTCTTTAACCCAGTTAAAGATTAAAACTAAGATGAGTTTTAATGAATCTTTAATTAGATTGAAAAGACCGAGAATGGAGTATCACCAGTTTTGCTCCAAAGCGATAGTTAAATCTTTAATTAGATTTGAACGTGAAATGGTAATTGAATTTACCAATAACACTGAGGTGTTAGATATGAATTATTACCAGTTTTGCTTCGTGGGATGAATAGGTTGGGATTGGGAAATAAAATAAATAATTACTTCGGTGTGGTTCGTTAATCCCGACTAGTTTGGAAAACCATAATTTGGTTTGAAATGACATCCAAAGGAAGATCAAAGAATAAATTTTAAAGAATTTATCTTTGATAAAATTAATGGGAACCTTTCCCTAAGAACGTGAAATTTAGAAACTAACTGTAGGTTAGCTAAGAAGGATGGTTTCCTGGGTATTGATCCGATGTTGGTTTCGGCCTTCGGGGTTAATATTTGGGGAATTGTTCTCTTGTTAATTTACGGTTAGTGACTGCTGAATAGGAATGAGGCGTATGTTGGTTTTGTGTAACATTTGTTTTAATATACTCGGATTGTTCGGAAAGGCCGGGTTTATACCCATTCTGAATAACCGATTCGACGATATGTCGAAGATGAAGACGGTGGTTGAAGACCAGAAGTCTTTACATCGTTGGGATAATTACTGACGATCCTGATTGGGCTGTACACCCAAGAGGATGGAAATAGTTGGTGGTCGTCCAGACGTACTTGGAGATGGATGGATATGCGAGGAAAGTGCCTCCGGTTTCGTTCAGACCTAGAACGGACTTGTAAATGGATGGTGTGTCTGACATCGTATTCCTTTATATTGTATTCGTTGATCTCTGCTAAATATATATCCGTTTGGTGGCGGGGAATTTATTCTCTTGCTTAACGCCCTTCTCTGAGACATACGAGCTCAGAGGTTATATATTGGCAGAAATCAGTGGTACGATATGGATTGATAGTGTGGCATGCTGAGATGCAGAGATCCAGACTTTTGTTGAGAAGCAAAGTTTGGTGGATGATGATCAAAGCGCAGCTTTAATATAGCATGGCTTTGTGTATAGCGTTGATTCGCGAGCCTCACACCCCGGTATGGTGGTAAACTGGTGGTTTGATCAGTATGCTTTTTAGTGGATGGGCACCTTAGTGGTGTCGTGGATTCGGTCGACCGAGATGAGCCTAGTGCTCAGGGATATATAGAGTAGGCGGTGTTTTCTCTCGCTGGGACGTAAGCCGCGGTGGTACTCTGGTCCCAAATGTGCGGATGTGCAGACAGTGTTTTCTCTTGTTGGGACGTAAGCCGTGGGGAATTGCATTACGCGACCGATCTTTCGAATCAGGAGCCACCATGATGGAAATCCAATTTCGGATACGTGTATTTCGGTTTTTATATGTAGAGCCTAGTATGGCGACATAGTGGGATGGGGCGCTTATGCCGTCTATGATTGATACTTATGATTTGAAAATATTTTATACAATATGCACTTATAATAGTATCAAATGATTTGTTTTAAACGTATCAAGCATTCTTGGCTATTATAAGGTAAAAACCCTATCCTCCGGCTTGCGTTGCATTGTGTGATGGGACCTGGGTCTTATAATAGCTTCATTTTTCTTTATTTAGCATTGCGCTGTTGTTTTATGCACTGGTGTTCTTGGGAGGAAACCCGTTCCGTGTTATACGGCGTGGTCCCTTGATTTACCTTACTTTGAAATAAGGATTTTCAACTGTTTTAGTTCTCACACCAGTCCCATGACTGACCTGGAGTTTATTTTTTTAACCTAAACGCTGGGTGCCCTCATTTTTGACACGAGTAGCTAGTAGTTTTGGTTTTTGCAGATTTATATTCACAGGATCCTGGTTTACAGCTGGAATGATATCCAGAAAGCTTTGTATCCATATATCTCTTCTAGTTGTGTATTGTATTATTTTCCGCTGCGATGTATTTAAATGTAATTTAAATCTCTGATATTTCTTTGTAATATTTATTTATGCTCTGTATATTCCTGTAATCTGATGCATTGTTGTAATATACAATGAAATGTTCTTCCGTCTGTGTTTTGTTGTGGCTTGTTCTCGAACTATCCGCGCTTTCCTCACCGGGGAAGTTATGGGTTTTCACAGTTGGTATCAGAGCTTTGGTTTACAAAGCTCAGAGAACAAGACACATTAGAACCATACGAAAGAATTCATCAGATATTGGATTAGCAATATCCAACGGAATGACTCGTTAGAGATAGGATCAGTAGTATCCTAGAACGAGTGTGAAGAGTATACTTTTCAAATGAAAACAAAGTTTGTTTTGAAATTTAAATCGTTTTACACGTATTCGAATAATTTATTTATATTAATTTTGGACAATTCAGTATATAAAGAATTTGCGTATACGCCTTGCAAACGTATATTCAAAGTTTTAATATATTGGATAGATATAGCATCACACTCTAGTTGCCCGGAGATGATATTGATGATAGCGATCGCATCATCAACATTTATGTTCGAGTTTCGAAGGTGGGATTTCTATATATTTCCATTAGACTGGTGTGAGAACCAAAATTAGATAGGGCTTATTGTTGTGATTTGGCATCAAAAATCTGATTTTTGACTATGTATCAAAGTTATGAATTTGAAAAGCTAATCAACTAATTGATTGATGGTTGTGTTGTTGATTATTGGTTGATTAATTAAAATTTGTATTATATAGCCAATTTGATCAAATATTGACTTGTATTGGAAATTTGGTTGTAAATGCATGCATATACATATACTTACATTGAACAGGTCATAGCAAGGAGGCTAGAGCAGAGAATAAAATTTGTTTGCCCGACAAATAGGTACATGTTTACTATAATTTACTGTTTTGTTTGGGTGATGATGATTTTATGAGCCGATTGGCTTTTTCTTTTTCTTTTTGAGATCAGAAGGCCTATATGGCAATTTCGGGATTTTCCCGTGGCTCCCGGTGCAGGGGAGGTTATGGCGAAAATTTTCGAAAATTTAGGGTGTTAGCCAAATTTTTGGAATTTTTGAAAAGTTCTTAGAAACTGAAAAGTTGAAGAACTTAAGCCGTAATCAAAACAATGGAAGTTGAGTTGAATTTTTAAACAACTTTCGGCTTTGTTCCTTTTCGCGGACGAAAAGTTTTAAGTGGGGGAGATTGTAACAACCCGAAAATATGGGCCAGTTTAAAATTTTTATTTAGGCAATTTTAGCAAATTTTGAACATTTAAAATAAATTATTTTAAATAATATCGACGAGAAATTTATTTTGAACAGAATTCGAACGTATATATTATATACGTCGTCGTTAGAATATCAATAATTTATTTATATATATAAAAGGAATTGAAGATGGCGCGGTAGTTCGATAATTCGATTTCAAACTTCAATTGAATGTACCGGGTGCAAAACAATCCGGATTTTAGTGAAACCAAAAACATTAGGATCTATTTGTGAATATCTTTCCAACGAATCCGAAAAATCAAAATTTCATAGCGGGAATCAAAAGATATGTCCAGTTGAAAATTCTGAATAGTCGCTATGGAATTCAGGCCCTTAAAAATAGGAATTTTGCAAACGACCTCGGATTTCGACGAAAACACTTTTGTTGGATCCGTAGTGTCAAATTATTGCTAGATTCCAAAATTCATAATTTTCTGAATCAATATGTGAGCGTGGTGAAGTTAAACGTGTTTTGACCAGTTTCAGTTAAATTCGGTCGACCTGAAAATGGCCATTTTTCAAACGGTCTCAGAATTCAACGAAATTATTTTTGTTAGGACCGTATCGTCAACACGATGCTAGAAATAATTTTTCTGGAATTTTTAGAGTTCGTATGTGACCCCGGTAAATTGAAATGTACGTTCATATTGAATATATAAAGATTTATATTTTAAATTCAACGGAAACTGATCGTAATGGCCGAATTGGATTACAAAACATATCCCATTGTGTTCGGAATGGGGGTAATTAGCTAGGGATGACAGTCGGTGGGTTGGATTTCGAGTTCGAAAGTAAAAGTTACTTTTTGGATTCAAAATTAAAAAAGAAAATAATAAATAAATTATAAAATCCATCCTTTATCTCTACCCCACTCCTTTCTCCCTTAACCTCGTTGACTTCAGATCGTTCAGAGAGAAAAAACAAAAAACAAAAAAACAAAACAAAACCCGACTTTGACAGCCTCCCTCCCTCGTCGCCCGACGCCACCACCCTTCCGCTTCAGCCGCCGCACCGCCTGACATCGCTGGCAAACCCCCCCCCCCCCCCCTCACCCAGTGTTTCCGATTTGACAAACCCTAGACCGATTAAAACCATCGCCCAACGCCCAAACGCCCGCCCGACGCTCTGGTCCCCCGCGCTCACCGCCACCTCCGATCCGACCCCCACCCGACGCGACATCCCCAGGCGCCCCCTTGCTTCGTACGAACCCCACCTGAGCCGCGAGCCACCTTAGACAAGGCCATCGACGCTTCCGACCAACCAGCGCCGCCATCTTCCCCCTTCTACTTGCTGTAAGCCTTTTTTTTATTTTACTTAGTTTTATTTATTTCAGTTTTATTTAAATTAGTTGTTATAGAAATGTTTTGTTTATAAATTAGAAATGTTTTGTTTTTAAATAGAAAGGCCTTTGTTTTTAAATAGAAAGACCTTTGTTTTTAAATAGAGAACTTGTATTGTTTACCAAGAAAATTTAGCGTTATTTACAAAGTAAAATGAGCGTTGTTTTTATAAGAAATGCTTTGTAAATAAAATAAAAGGGTGAGATCTTTGGAAATAAAAAAAAGATGAGATCTTTAGATATAAAATAGCATTAATTTTTATTTAAGTAGCATTGTTCTAAAAATTAAGTAGCATAGATTTTTGAAAATAAATATACATGGGTTTTAAAAATAAAAGATGAGATTTTTTTTAAGAAGAAAAGTAGTGATTTTTAAAGAAGAAAAGAATAGATTTTTATAAATAAAAAGGTATGATCTTTATAAATAAAAAAATATGATTTTTACCTATGTAGAGTATTAAAAATTCGATTTTTATATATTGAATAGCGAAGTAAAAATTCGATTTTTATATATTGAATAACGAAGTAAAAATTCGATTTTTATATATTTAATAGCATAGTAAAAATTCGATTTTTATATATTGAATAACGAAGTAAAAATTCGATTTTTATATATTGAACAGCAAAGTAAAAATGTGATTTTTATATAGATAGTGGATACGGGCAACGAAATAGACAAAAGAAAAGCACGGTGAAGATTTCCTACCCATGAAGAATTGCGTCATTCAGTTTAGCGAAAGGGTGAGAATTTCTCACCTTTCAATTTCTTTTTCTAGTTATATATATACTAGGATGCAGACGGTGTTTAGTAGCACCCGACACAATCGTCCACAGACCATGGACTTGTTTGTTTGGTTGTATAGTTAGTTAGATTATTTGGTGAAATGGAATGGATTTGATTGATGTGTGAATGGCGTGGGCCTTCACTAGACCGGGGATAAGGCTAGGCCTCGTCCCGTTTCTAGTATCGTGCCGTTATGCCGCCGAAATTTTCTAAAATAAGTTAGAAAATAAAAATATCATTTTATTTAAAGAATGAACTGAATAGAAATTCATATGTTAAAATAAAATGTTTTATCGTTAAAAATATAATTTTTAACGTGAATATGAATATAGTGAATGTGAATAAATAAATATTCCTTTACAAACCGGACGGTTTGTTTATGTACACTGATTTGACTGACATTGATTGGGACGATAAATTTTACACATCGCCCAACTGCACAAATAAAATCTGTGTTTGATTGTTTGAAACCCCACACGGGTGTTGGGATGAAATTTGAAGTTCACTCATCCTGATTGATTAAATATGTCGGTCGATGGATCGACTGGCTGTTATAAGCATTAGATATCTATATTTGATGCCTATACAGTGTAGTGCACTTTGGATGATGGTTGATTATTCATCATTGCTATTATATACATTTGTTGTATGGAATCCATATAATTAACTTTATATGGTAATTGATTGGGCCTCATTCCAATCGGAAAAATAAAGAATATTATAAAATAAAAGTTCATGTGTTGACCGTACTCATCCGTTGAGATTAGTCATGTGTTGAAGGAAATATTTTAATAATAAAATTTACATCTTCATATTACAAAATAAAGGTTCATGTGTTGACAGTACTCATCCGTTGAGATTAGTCATGTGTTGAACGAAACATTTTGATAATAGAAATATTTTGAAATAGAAATATTTGAAATAGAATATTTGAAAACAGAAATATATGAAGCCGTGTTGATTAGATTGACGCCATTTTGACGTGAATGATATTTATATCGACTTTATTCATTTTAAAATGAATATTGAAAAGGGATTTCGAAATCGAATATTTTGAAACGAATTCGAATTGAATTGAATAGAAAACGAATTCGAATTGAATTGAATAGAAAACAAATTCGAATTGAATTGAATAGAAAACGAATTCGAATTGAATTGAATAGAAAACGAATTTGAATTGAATTGAATTCAATTGAAAACGAATTGAAATAGAATTGAAATCGATTTGAATTGAAATCAAATAGAAGTGAATGTAGAAAGAATTTATAAGGGAAAATTCAATTTTGATTTGAATTTGAAATAAAGGTTGAAATTGTTTTTGAAACAAATTTGAAATGATTTATAAAATTCGTTTTAAAAAGGAAATCGACGAAATATATATATATAATATATATATTATATATATAATGGCCTGAATAGAAAGCACCGTGCCGCGGCAGTTCGTGAATTTCGACCATTTATTTCAAAAGGACATTACGGGAGATCCGACCGTCGGATTCTCCTAAAACCAGAACCGTTGAGTTCGTATCGAAAAGAGCTTTCTAACGAATTTTAGAAATTTGAAATCTAACGGTTAGATTTGGAGATACGTCCGAATCAAATTTGGAAAAGGTCGCTGTAAGTGCAGTTCGTTGGCCATTGATGGAAATCGACTGTACGGGCCTTGATAAAATTATTAAAAATAGTAATAATTTGTGTAAAATCATAAGAAATGATTTAGAAAGGATTGGGATGAAAAACTCCATATTTGAAAAGATAAAAATAGATTTTTATCGAAATGAACTAGTTTTGAACTAGAATTCTAATTCTGTTTATTTTTAAATAAATAAATTGGATTAGAAATGGTTTTGAAAATAACCAGAATTTCCAATATTTTAATTGGAATGGATTTGAATCGAAATTGTCTTCGGAATATTTCGATGTTGGGTTTCGTGATGATACAGATATTGTTATGGGAATTTGAAAGATATATATATATATCGTTATTCCCAATACGACATTTGTTAGTCATAGAATTTGATTTTGAATATAAGCCAATATATTTTCTATTCAGAGCCTTGTATTTAATATCAAACGTGATTTGGGTTTATCGTGAATGGTGTCTTCATTAACACTGTTCTTGAACCCAGTTAAGAAAAGATTAAATCTTTTTATTTGGATTTAATGAAGTGTACCAATTAAATAATATTTGATTGGAATTGAATTGATATTGATTTTTGGGTTTATCGTGAACAGTGTTTTAAATAACACTTGTTCCTTAACCCGATAATTAATAGAATGCGATTTTGGGTTTATAGTGAACCGTGTTTTGAAATGACACTGATTCTTTAACCCAGTTAAAGATTAAAACTAAGTCGAGTTTTAATGAATCTTTAATTAGATTGAAAAGACCGAGAATGGAGTATCACCAGTTTTGCTCCAAAGCGATAGTTAAATCTTTAATTAGATTTGAACGTGAAATGGTAATTGAATTTACCAATAACACTGAGGTGTTAGATATGAAGTATTACCAGTTTTGCTTCATGGGATGAATAGGTTGGGATTGGGAAATAAAATAAATAATTACTTCGGTGTGGTTCGCTAATCCCGACTAGTTTGGAAAACCATAATTTGGTTTGAAATGACATCCAAAGGAAGATCAAAGAATAATTTTTAAAGAATTTATCTTTGATAAAATTAATGGGAACCTTTCCCTAAGAACGTGAAATTTAGAAACTAACTGTAGGTTAGCTAAGAAGGATGGTTTCCTGGGTATTGATCTGATGTTGGTTTCGGCCTTCGGGGTTAATATTTGGGGAATTGTTCTCTTGTTAATTTACGGTTAGTGACTGCTGAATAGGAATGAGGCGTATGTTGGTTTTGTGTAACATTTGTTTTAATATACGTGGGTTGTTCGGAAAGGCCGGGTTTATACCCATTCTGAATAACCGATTCGACGATATGTCGAAGATGAAGACGGTGGTTGAAGACCGGAAGTCTTCACATCGTTGGGATAATTACTGACGATCCTGATTGGGCTGTACACCCAAGAGGATGGAAATAGTTGGTGGTCATCCAGACGTACTTGGAGATGGATGGATATGCGAGGAAAGTGCCTCCGGTTTCGTTCAGACCTAGAACGGACTTGTAAATGGATGGTGTGTCTGACATTGTATTCCTTTATATTGTATTCGTTGATCTCTGCTAAATATATATCTGTTTGACGGCGGGGAATTTATTCTTTTGCTTAACGCCCTTCTCTGAGACATACGAGCTCAGAGGTTATATATTGGCAGAAATCAGTGGTACGATATGGATTGATAGTGTGGCATGCTGAGATGCAGAGATCCAGACTTTTGTTGAGAAGAAAAGTTTGGTGGATGATGATCAAAGCGCAGCTTTAATATAGCATGGCTTTGTGTATAGCGTTGATTCGCGAGCCTCACACCCCGGTATGGTGGTTAACTGGTGGTTTGATCAGTATGCTTTTTAGTGGATGGGCACCTTAGTGGTGTCGTGGATTCGGTCGACCGAGATGAGCCTAGTGCTCAGGGATATATAGAGTAGGCGGTGTTTTCTCTCGCTGGGACGTAAGCCGCGATGGTACTCTGGTCTCAAATGTGCGGATGTGCAGACGGTGTTTTCTCTTGTTGGGACGTAAGCCGTGGGGAATTGCATTACGCGATCGATCTTTCGAATCAGGAGCCACCATGATGGAAATCCAATTTCCGATACGTGTATTTTGGTTTTTATTTGTAGAGCCTAGTATGGCGACATAGTGGGATGGCGCGCTTATGTCGTCTATGATTGATACTTATGATTTGAAGATATTTTATACAATATGCACTTATAATAGTATCAAATGATTTGTTTTAAACGTATCAAGCATTCTTGGCTATTATAAGGTAAAAACCCTATCCTCCGGCTTGCGTTGCATTGTGTGATGGGACCTGGGTCTTATAATAGCTTCATTTTTCTTTATTTAGCATTGCACTATTGTTTTATGCACTGGTGTTCTTGGGAGGAAACCCGTTCCGTGTTATACGGCGTGGTCCCTTGATTTACCTTACTTTGAAATAAAGATTTACAACTGTTTTAGTTCTCACACCAGTCCCATGACTGACCTGGAGTTTATTGTTTTAACCTAAACTCTGGGTGCCCTTATTTTCGACACGGGCAGCTAGTAGTTTTGGTTTTTGCATATTTATATTCACAGGATCCTGGTTTACAGCTGGAATGATATCCGGAAAGCTTTGTATCCGTATATCTCTTCTAGTTGTGTATTGTATTATTTTCCGCTGCGATGTATTTAAATGTAGCTCAAATCTCTGATATTTCTGTGTAATATTTATTTATGCTCTGTATATTCTTGTAATCTGATGCATTGTTGTAATATACAATGAAATGTTCTTCCGTCTGCGTTTTGTTGTGGCTTGTTCTCGAACTATCCGCGCTTTCCTCACCGGGGAAGTTACGAGTTTTCACAAGTAATTGGTTTCTCGTTGTAATGATTTAACTAAATCTGTAAATCGTCTCCAATGGAAAAATAAACTTCTGAAGTTTGAAAAATCTGAGTTATGATGCAAAATTGATTGTTTGGAATCAAGACTTGAAAACGTCTTGAAATTAGAAAATTCTGACTGTGAAAATTGTTTGAATTTAGAAAATAATCTTGTTCATTTCAATAAAAATATTCAAAAGCTAGAAAATGAAATTCAGATCTTAAAAGAGAACAAGATTGAGCTGGAAAGTACAAACAATTTTTTACAAAAAGAATTGGATAATTTTAAGATGATCCAAAGTTACAAATATAAATTTTCTGAGAAACTAAAGGTGAAAACAAAATCGTTTTTAGGCAAAAATATCCACTTTGAAAAAGAAATTGAAAATTTTGAAAAACTTGAGCTTGAAAAACAAAAATGACTTGAATCTGAGATTTCGGAATCCCAAGCCAGAATTAAATTACTTGAATCTAAAATTTTGGTTTTACAAACTGATTTTGAAAAGAGTAAGATCACCAGAAACCATTGGTCAGATTTAATGAAAGAAAATAGTGATCTTAAATCTAAAATTCAACAACTTGAAACAACATTGGTTAAATTTTCAAACGGTGAAAAATATTTAAATATGTTGTTGAAAAGTTAATTTTCATCGAGAAATAAAAGTGGACTTGGCTTTGGGAAAATCAATCGTTTTGAAAGGATGAATTCAAATGGTTTTGAGAACTCTTCAAATTGTTTTGGAAAAGATTGTTTTGAATTTTTAAACTTAGGCAATTCAAAAAAAAAATTGAATCGTCAACGAAATAAGATTTTGTTTTATAACAAAACATTTAATCCTTCTTGGACCCCAAAAAGAAATAAAATGAATTCCTTTAAATTCAAACAGATTTGGGTCTTTAAAGGCACTTTTGTAAATTTTGATGATTTGTTATACAAATAGGTTTCGGTACTAAAACATACAAATATAAGTGAGTGTGGTTTTACAAATTTTGTCAGATCGCTCGATCATTCAAACTGTTAGGTACTAGAGGAGGCTGAAGAACTACTGAGCAAAAAGAGAATTGAAATCAAACTAGTCTGTATTTCTGTATCATTCACAGTTCCTTAGCCAAGTATGTTGAGTCGGAGATTCCGGTTTACATTGATTTCAGGTATGATCTCTGAACTCATCTGTGTAAATACTCCTTTTTCTTATTTTCTTTGTGTATTCCTCCTTCTACCCCTTCTGGATTTTTTTTGAATTTTCTGATTGGATTTGTACTACCATATATTTTTGTTTTTTAAGCTTAATTAACTTCAAATTGCAGAATTCATAATTTTCTGAAAATTCACTTCATTTGTATAAAACTCTAATGTTTAATAGTTTCCAGATCATGAATTCAAATTTGTAATTTTCTATAGTTGTTTTGGAGTTTATTTTCTGGTTCGTGAATTCCTAACAGTGCTGAAGCATTCATATCATATCTTGAACACTATTGATTTGAATTCCAAATTTTTTTGAAGATCTGAAAGTTTAATGGAATTTCACACACCTCTGCTGTTTTGAGTCTCTTCTAATTCATTTTGGAAAGTCTTGAAAATTTATACTCATTACTGCACTCTGTTATTTATCAGTTGTGATAATTTCATTATTTTTTAGATTGGCTTGGATATTTTGAATTGTATTGAATCGGTGATACATCTTGAAATTCATCCTTATTCATGATCATTATGGTTGAAATTTGTGAAATCATATGAAATTCTTGATATTTTGAATATGACACACCTCTTAATCCTAAAATTATCAATCTTGTGTGAATGACTCATTATATCTCAAACTTGACATTGATTCAAGTGATTTCAAATAAATTATTTTTATTTTTGGATCATGAATATGTCTTCAAACTTAATGTAAATATTCTGAAAAATTCTATGGTCTGGTCAGAAATAATTTGGAAAAATTCTTTGAAAATCTGGTCTTGAAACTCACTGTTATTTCATGATTTAAATATTTTTATTGTTTAAAATCATTTGAAATTGTTAATTTATTGAATCTCACACATATCTTGAATCTAAAATTAGTAATCTGATGTGATCGATTCATTGAATCTTGAGTTTTTCATATTCCTCAAATGATTTCAAATAAACAGTACTTTTAATCTTGGATCATGAATGATCTTTTGTGACCATCATCCTGACAAGTCTGATTTGAACTGCTTCTTGTGTTGCTCTGAAAATATTTTGGAAATTGCTTGTTTTTTTGATCTGATTGCTTCTCTAATACTGTTTTCAAATAGCTGCCTGTTTTGATATGTCTATTGCTTGCCTAATTTATTAATCTTGTCTGCTTGGGATTTGCGAACAAAAATTCTGTTGTCTGAGATATCCATATATGTCTCCAGTGTCATTTTAAAATCCTCATGAATTGAGACATCAAGTGTTATCAGTTTAGAAGTGCTGAATATTTTTTGTATATATTTTTTCCCTCTTTTCTTTTATAGATCTACATATCCCTCTTATAATTGATTTTCAATTTTAATATTATTTATTGATTATTCATTCAGAAATTGAAATCAATATCCAAATTGAATTGTATTAATAATTCATCAAAATTATTATCAGATTTTGAAATTGTGATGAATTGTGACTGCAGTATATTTCACAACAAGAGGAGATTTTATTTAGGTTTTCATGATGGTTAAATAATTATTATAATATCTTTGAATTGGCGATTATTTCATGACCATCTTCTTTATCTACCATTATTCTGTCATCCATCATGTTTTTTTATATTAATGTGGAGAGTTTAATATTTAAAAAAATCTTTTTGAATAAAAAGTGGAAATATTTGTGATAGAAATTGGACTATGTTATTATTCAGAATTAGTGATAATTGAAAATTTTCAATGATTTCGGTACAGTTGATCATATTTCATAATATGATTAGTTTAGAAATTTATTTCACAAACCATATCTACACCTATCCCATTTCTATCATCCATATTGGTTTTGTATACTGAGGAGTTTTTCATCTTGAAACTAAAAATAATAAATATATAATATTCATAAGTGTTTCTCTAACCTCATTTAAAAATCCAAGCTCTGGTTATGCATGGTTTTGAGATTACTTATATTTAAGCTGCAACTGATCTCATTTAAAAATCCAAGATCTGGTTATGCGTACTCAGCGTGCTCTTAAATTAAAAGAAAAGGAAAAGAAAATAATTTGAATAAATAAAAATTATATGAAATTCTCCTTGGTGTGTAAAAACCAGCCTATCAATCCGTTTTCTAACTTGTGAAATATGTTAATACTTTATGACATATTATGATTTGTTGATTGATAGCTACTGAGATTTGAGACTATTTGATTGCGTTACTTAAGTTGAATCTATAATTATAGTCCAAATCTATCACTGTTTTTGTATTCAATTTTACAAAATTCTTTTGAAAATAAATGGAAATCATGTTTTTAACTCTCTCCATTTATATAAATTTCATCATAAATCCATCACTCTACAATGTGAAATATGCCACTAGTTCTTAGAATATTATGATTTTTGTTTGACTGATTGAGATTTATTATGACCATTCTTCCTCTTAAGCTGAAATTATATTTTTAGTCATTTTTCATCTATATTTTAAATTCTGTATCCATTTGATGATAACAAAAGGGGGAGAATGGGTTGATATTTTGATTTATGAGTGAATATTTTATAAATATTTTAATTTTGAAAATTTTATTCAATTTTCGTTGTTTTTCACTCATGCACAATTATAAGGGGAGTTTCTGTTCTACGAGGAGCATTCAAATAAGGGGAGTTCAATATTCACTATCAAACACATTTATTATATTAAAAATCTTAATATTTGTTTGTCATCATCAAAAGGGGGAGATTGTTGTATATAACGCTGTTGTATATACAATTATATGATTTTTGTTTGATGATAACAACCAAATATATATTATTATAAATGTGTATGTTATTGTACTATTATTTTACATCACAGACAAGAATATAATATATTTATTTAAATAAAATACAACTGTACAGAGATTTAAATATTCACACAGTATTTTATTTGAATAGAATATTTTATTTCAAAATTTAAATAGTACAAGCTTTAAATTCTGCTATTTGTACATTTCTATAATACAACTCAAATTCACTGATATTCAATCTTATACTGTATTCCTCATTACAGTTCACTCAACACTGTTACATACACTCTGTTTACAGTTTCTTTTGTACAAACATACACACTCACTCATAACAAATATTCTTATATACATGTCTCTATCATCTTCAGTCTTCTGTCTGCACAACTCAGTCAGTCCAGTCACCATCTGCTTACCTATCACATACAGAAACACACACAGTATGTAGAACAGAAATGTTTTTAATTCTAGTAAATATAATTTTTATTTTAAAAATTTATTTGCCTTAGTTTTTCAGTGCATTTATCATCATTTTTCATGACTTGATCTGATTTATCTGTGTCTAAACAGCTTGTGATATTTACAGTGATACAGTGTAAATACCACACAAGGCAAACATTATATATATACAATGCAGGGACAAGAAAACTTGTCTGATGGCTGCATATACACACATGTATAAATATACACGTGTGCACTGCCTCGCCAATCAGCGAGCAACTGAGGAGCAGCTGTGTGGACCAACTTGACTCAGTGCACAATCATGGGTGAACACAAGTGCATGGACATCAAAACAGCAAAGTGGTGGAGCAGTAACTAACAAGGGTGAACAAGTGGCTTACATGCAAGATTACACAGTAGATTCAAGTTTCAAACACAAAGGAAAATGGTCGAGCTCATGGATGGTTCATAAAGCAACAAACTTATATGTATATATATGTATGGAGCTCGATATGGCAAGCATCATAGATGGATAAAGCACTACTCTGTTCAAGTACGGAGCTTAGCTGCAAATAAAATGCACGAATAACTGTGACAAAGCAAAGAAGAAGTGCAATATATGTTCTCTTATATGGTCAAAGAAATTGGACATGATTTCAAGCATGCATGGTGAAAGAGCATGCAACAGCAAGATTGTTTCAGCAATAACATTAAAGTGGAGCAACATTTTGCAAGTGCACAAGCTGGTGCATTATGATAGGGACAAAGCACAAATGCACACAAGTTTCAGTTTATACAAATAATAGCCATACAAGAACACAAGTTCAAGTCATCTTAACACATATGGCGACAAAGACATGTAAGTGAAAGGCCAGCACACATGAATATACAGGTGCAACATCAAAGATTGGAAAGTGGGACAAGTACATTGTCCAGGCAGTTTTTAACAAGACTGCATGATGTATTAAGGAATTCAGCATGGATGGTGCAACAGTTTACTCGAGCCAGTTGATCAAAACATGGCAAAGACAAATTTACAATGTATATTGGACAATGCAACATTACATTGATGTGCAAGTGCATTTTTTTTTCTTATATACATTGAAGAAAAGTAAGCCAAGCAATGACATAGACAAAAGAATTTTTAGTGCAAAAGTGGGCAAAATAATAAGTACAAGTGTTTGGCATGAACAACATGTTCAAAAACAGTTTCCAGTTCAAATGACAAGTTGCAGAAGTCACAATGCTCATTTTGGGTAAGGAATAAATCCACAAATCAGAAAAGGTTTCAAGGTATGCAAGTGCGTGTGATTTCCAGAAAATCAGCAAATTGAAGAATCCAGATTTGGCAAAGTTTTTGGAAAATCTACAAGAATACTTTCCAGTCCTCGAATGGCTATTTTTGGCAACAAAGTATTTTTATTTCCAGAAAAGAAATTCAAGTGGTTAAATGCATTAATTTGTGGCAATGCCATTTCAAGTCCTCAAATGTTTCCAACTTTCGAATGCACAATTTTTGGCAAGTGATCAAACAAATTTTTCCAGATTTCATTGAGTCGGACAACGACATTCAAATCCAAGGGAAATCACAAAAATCAATTAAAAGAGGAAATACTTGATTTCTAATGGGATTAAATCGACATTCAGTTTTCAAATCAATTCCAGAAATATTGTTTTAGCATGAAATCATTTTTGGGAAGAATTCATTTTTGCCAAGCATTTTATTATATGCTGAAATCAGAAGGAAAAATCAATGGCATGCTTAAGAAATCAGTTTCCTGTTGGTGGAAAAACACTTTATTTGTTTCCAGAAATTATCATGTTAATTTTAGCAAGTGCAACCTGGTTTTTTCGACAATATATTCAAGTTGACGTGGAAACATGATTTCAGGATTCACGTTTTTTTTTTGGCAAAGAGAAAATTTTCAAATACACAGTGGAACTAAAACAGGCCAGTGAATATATCATGCGAAGAATCAATCAAGCAA
Source organism: Allium sativum (assembly GCA_030737875.1). NCBI lineage: Eukaryota > Viridiplantae > Streptophyta > Magnoliopsida > Asparagales > Amaryllidaceae > Allium > Allium sativum. The sequence goes on from CM060913.1 coordinate 1,016,958,787, forward strand.
ATGGGGCAAGTCGATTTGAATTTGCAATACTCTTTCAAAGTTGAAAAACCAAACAAAGGAAATTCACATATCAATCAGCCCAATAATTACGCAATCAGATCAAGCCACTAGTGCGAAATCAAAGAGTTATTTTAGGGTTCTATTTACCCTATATAAAGTACACCACATCATCATAGGCAAGATAGGAAATCGAAAACACAGCCACAAATTAAAAGTGCAGAATTAAATCAATTCAGAAGCACTCACAAATTTCAGGAGTTCTCGATCGCAACCCCAAGTCAGTGTAATCGAAGAAGGAGAATCAAAAAATTCGAGCTTCAAGAGAATTTCCAGAACAGCTTTTTAATCGCGAATCGATTTGGGGGGACTCAAGAGAAACCCTAATTTACTTCAGAGCATCGACCGACCTTTTTTTTTGGAACAAAGCAATACCAAAGGAGTTAAAACAAATGGGCCGGGCTATATTTTACTAAAGGGGTTTTTCTTTTTAGTGTGTCTATTTTGCTTTTATTTTGTTTATTGTTTTGTATTTTATTTTTGAAAATCGTCCAATCAGTTTCTAGGTTCTGTAAAATCTAGGGGAACCAGTTAGCGTGTTAACTGGCAGTTTACTAGAGTCTATAAAATCTGGGGTTACTGGTTACAGGGCTGTAATCAAGGGAAATCTGATCTAGGGGACTAGATCAGTCTAGGGTTTTGAGCGTAGGATTAGAATAGGAGCGAGGGGTTCGCGAGTTTTCATGGTCTTGTAAGCGGTTTATGTTCTATCACCTAGTAGAAACCTTAGGAATGCAGCAGTAGGCAAGGTTTTTCCGAAGCTAGGTATCTCTGTGTGTTATTCCTTTCTGCATTTTTATTTTTATTGCATTCTGTGTTCTGATTATTATTTAATATCCCGTCAGATTTTAACTCAACAAAAAAAAATGTAATTAACCCTATTCACCCCCTCTAGTGTTAATCTAGATCCAAATAAGTTCGAATGATTTGAACAAAGAAGTCCATTAGCAGTTCGTTGAACTACCCCTTCTCCTTCTCGGCCGCAGCAAGTTTGGTAGTAGCAGTGGAGGCTGACTCGAGAGCTACATTTGCATTGCCTTCGGCAAGAGCTGCCCATTCCTCAACATGAGCAAGTTTGTAGTTTAATTTCGGATTTTCCTTTTCAATACGAGCGAGATTGTCCTTAAGCTTGCCCTTTCCTTTTCCTAAGCAGCCTTCTCTATGGCAAGACGATCCTGCGACGCCTTTAGCTCAGTGTTAGCCATCTTAAGATCCCCTATCTCTTTCTTCAAAGCCATACACTCTTGGCTGTGTGAGTCGAGCTCGAGATGGAAACGTTTTTTTAGCATTCTCTAACTCTGTTTTATAATTTTCAGTGTCCCACTGAGCTAAAGCGAGCAAGGCCTGTGCATCTTCAAGTTCCTTCTCAGCCTTACTCCTGGCCTTGTCATCATGATCAATCTTCACCCTAGCTCTTGATGCATCTATTTGCAGGCGATAGATAATATCTAAAAGACTCTTGGCATGTCTCTTCATCGCCCTATATTGTTTAGCCACATGACCGACTTGGCCCATAACATCTGTAACAACCCGTATTTTCAATAACCTGTTATAACATAAATGGAGGCAGAATTAAACTGTAAAATCTGAATCAAGGGAAACGGGCTATGCCATTGCGTTCGTCTCGGAAAAATACGCGATAGAGTCCGAGTTTTCAAAAATCGGAGTCCGTATGACCACGATATGGCCTCGCGAAGTTTCACGAAAAATTCCCAAATTAAAGTATACTTAATTAAGTGAAATGGGTTGCGCAGAGAAATATATATATATATTGATATATATATATATATAATTGAAAATTAAATAAATAAATATGCAAAAATGTTCAAAACAGCGAATTGGGAGAGGGGAATAACCGAACCGGCCGATTTTTGAGGTCGACCCAAGCCCGCTGGGTCGACTAGGGGTTAATCCAGGGTGTTTGGCTGTCAACCCGTGGGCCGATTCGCTCAAATGCAGATTTTGCATTTGGATGGTTCTCATGGTTCATCTTTAATCTAAAGGCCCTAGATGGTTCCTACACTTGACTTCTTCCCCAAGACATGCTTTGATGGCTTGGATTGAATCTAGGTTTAATCCTATGGCCTAAAACACTTGCCTAATCTATAAATAAGACCCTAACCTATCCTAAATCCTCATTATTCATTCATGCAACTAAACTATGGCAAAATTGCTCCTCTGATGGCCTCCACTCAAAATCCTAGCCTCCACTTCATTTCTGTGAGAGGTTTCATGATCATGAGAGTGTTAGAGAGTTTCTATGTTAGTATGAGAGCCTCTCAAGTTGATTTCAAGGCTAAAGCTTTGATCTTTGTTCATAAAGATGGGGTTTTGATTGATTTGGAGCTTTCATTTTTGGGTTTTAGGATGATGACATGCATAGGCTTTGTCTCAATCTTTCATCTAATCGATTTGTTCCTTCATAGCAATGTAAGCCCTTTCCCTACTCTTAGATATTAACTATGAAGTTAAATGTTCATGTTGCAAGTTTGGGTTTGATCATTGAGAATGATACATGTTATCATGTCATGCAAGTTTATGAAGTCATTATCTTGATCTCATGTGCTAAAAGCTACAACCTTTATGTTGAAATGTTGCATTATGCAACATGAGAACCTTCATAATCTTTATGTCAATTTGCATATGAAGTCATAACCCTTATATGATGATATATGCGAGTTACTAGTCATCATTCCATGTCTTTTGTCACCATGATTCGTTTATGTGCCAAGTTTGGGTTTATGCATGTTTTTGAGGCTTAAGAATGTAACATGCAAGCTAATGAACACATTTGTGCCTCATTTGCCTCCATGATTAACTTGTGGCTTAATATCCATTTTTGTCATGCCTTTGTCAAGTCTCTTCTTTTAATCCATTACGTTGTTGCGAACGTATATGCGAGTTTAAAAGCGTTGGGGTCACATTATGGGAAAACATAATGACATGAACATGATGTGGGTAAATGGGTATAAACATGACAACGTGTAACGTTAAATATGACATGTGTTTATACTTGAAAACATGACTTGAAATATAACATGGAAGTTGACATGTAAGTATGCATAAAAACACAAGCTTGGGAATTTACCTATTAAGTTAGGTCTACCCTTTGGGAATTTACCTATTAAGTTAGGTCTACCCAAATGCTTGAAAAACTTGTAACATGTTTTGGAAACATGATGAACATGACACTTAGATAATATAAGTGTGGCCAACTCGAGGTTGGGTTGAGTTTGCAACGTACAACTACCCGGAACCGACCGGCCTAACTAGTAGTTGCAAACAATAAGACCCAATGTGAGAAGTTGGTCATGTTGTGCTTGAACCCAAGGTTAGACCAAGTTGTGGTGTAAAGCTACCCGGAACCGACCGGCTTAACTAGTAACCACAACAAAGTCTAATGTGAGAGATTGGGGTGCATTAAGTAATTAATGCCACATGATAGGGTTAAGTTAATTTGATTAATGACTCTTAACCAAATATGACATGGACAAAGGGGTTAAGTAAATTGATTAGGCTAATGATACTTAACAAAACATGACAAGGTTGGGTAGGTTAAGTAACTTGATTTGCCTAATGACACTTAACCATTTTTATACGACTAGTGGACGGGGTTAAGTTAACCAACACTTAATCAATCCAACACGATAATTTGGTAAGGTTAAGTAAGTTTTCTTAATGACACTTAACCGAAAGATACAGTTAATGGATGGGGTTAAGATTAGACTCAACTAGTCTAAACATGATAATCGGATGGGGCTAAGTTAGCCTAGACTTAATTAATCCCACTTGGTAGTTTAATGGGGTTAAGTTAAACACTTAACTAATCTAACTCGTTAATTTGATGTGGTTAAGTGACCTATACTTAACCAATCTAACCCGTTAATTTGATGTGGTTAAGTGACCTAAACTTAACCAATCTAACTCGTTAATTTGATGTGGTTAAGTGATCTATACTTAACCAATCTAACTCGTGAATTTATTGAGGTTAAGTTAACCCATACTTAACCAATATAACGTGAAAACATGATAAGGCTAAGTCATGAATCGCTTGAATACACTTGACCGGTTTGACTAAGTAATTTGATAGGGTCAAGTTAATATATACTTAACCAACTTGAGCATGGTTTGTAGGGTTAAGTCTTGAACTTGGATACTTAGCCAATTTTGACATGATTTGTAGACGGGTTAAGTCTCGAACTTGGATACTTAGCCAATTTTGACATGATTTGTAGACGGGATTAAGTCATGAACTTAAGTGACACTTAATCTGTTATATAAACCATAATTCGGAGGATTAGGTGGGTAACCGTAGTTAACAAGGATAACGGGAATAAGGCTAAGTGGTAAACCTTAGTTGAAGAATAACTAAGTAATGATTCTTAGTCAAGGAAATTTGGACCAGTTCATAGATAAATGAGTAACCTGATACGGTAGGTCATCGTTTAAGTATACGAGTAGGAGCAAGTATCTGATTTAGATAAAGGCTCCAGCGAACTGGGTAGCGAAGCAGCGGCTTCGGGGGAACGTGAGGATATTCTTGGGATCCCTCTGTGAGCTGCCAGGTGATCATACTAGGCTCATGAGAGGTTAAGGTCCGCGTTAGAAGAACCAAGAGTATGCCTTGGTTGCTATACGAGCAACCTAAAGACGGGGATGGATAGGGGATAGTCGACGATACACGGTCGTACCCTAGATAGCATTTTTGTCAGACTACCTACCATCTTTGGTCAAGCGTGTACGTACGGAAAGGCAACGAACACCCAATAGACCATAATTGCTATCTAATTATGGTTGTGGTAAGGCTTGGATGTGGGTTGGCCAGTGTTGTGTTCTCATACAGGATTTATCCTGTCTTGTCTTTCACTAGTTGAGGGAGGGGTCGCGTGGGACCATAGCCACGTATAGAAAAACAGACCTTAGCATCTGCATCGGCAGATAAATCGAAAGCTCCCGACCGAGTCCTGTATTTCCTGGTCTGCCCTGTGACAGGACTCGGATGGCACGATGTGATACATGTGCATACAGTCATGGAAAACGATTCACGATGAATGCGTGGGAAAAAGGGCGCGGTTGACGATTAGCGTAAATCCCAGTGGCCCTGGGTGGTTGAACTAGAACCGAGATACGAAAACGTGCAATAGGTAAGCGTAATCCCTAGTAGCCCTAGGTAGCATAAGTCCTAGTTGTACAAACGATAATTCATGCTGGAAGACCCTAGCTAGGTTTAGGGTAACAGTCCAAACCGATCTTAAGGATCCTGGAACTATGTTAAAGTAGTATAGAACCTCATAGGAAAGCCCATATGGTCTACGGCAAGGGACTGAACACTTTCATGGAATAAAACATACGAGTTGAGTAACCTATATATGCGATATATTAGGTTGACATGGACCATTATACGACTTTTGAGTAAGGGTCATTCACGGATAACACATGATACAGTTGGGATACTAGTACGGTAGGTGCAGAGCAGATGTACAGGATAGATACCATGGGACGTTATACGTGATAGATATCTTGGGGATATTATACTTGATAGAAACCTGACGATGTGATACCTTGTTTTATCTTGACATCGTAATTTATCATGACACCTTAGTTTATCTGAGTTCAGTAGTTCATCCTGTTATTTTGATTTAGCTTATCTATCTTGTTATCATGCTTATGTTCATCTCAGTTTCTCATGTCAGTTAACTTTACTAGTTTTTATGCTAATAGTAGATAGGGCTTACTCAGTCTTTTTGACTGACCCGTTTTGTTTCGCCTCTTTTCTTCCGTTTCCCCCCCAGGTTACAGGGAGGAAATACTGCTGTTTAGTTCGGACTTCTTCTGCTTGAAGGTCATCATGGATGGCTTGGACTTTCCTTGGCTATGGCTACTTCACTGTTTTTACTTGGGGAATAATTTATGAAAAAGTCTTTATGCTTCTTTATTATTGCAAGACAGGTTTTGATGTACTCTGATGTAAAAGGCTTTAGACCTTAATTATTAATGTTTATGAAAGTTTGATTTTACTTCCGCTATGTTATATGTTCTGTCTTGTGATATTTCGGTGCATGTTTACCAATAATGCCCCTCTAAAGCTAGTGCATTCCTTTGCGAGTGACCCTAGCGGAGGCGGGGTGTTACAACTTCTGTATCCCAGTCCTTAGGAACCGGTTCGAGGTCTGGGATGAAAACCATCATTTCAAAGTAAATATCGGGGAACTGCTTCCGTAAGCGCTCTAGCTTCACCATAATTTCAGAAGTAACGGCACCCTCCTGTGCAATGGTAGTATCCAAGTTGTGCTGACTAGAAGGAACAAGAGCTGCTTTCTCCTTCTCCAAATTTTTGCTTGGATCTTTGTCTTTGGATTCATGTTGCTTCTTGGAAGATTTGCCCTGAGACGGTGTACTTTTCGGAGGAGTTAAAGCTTTGGGAAGTTGCTTGCCTCCCGCCTGCGGCGCTGGACGACTAAGGTACTTCCTAGGATCCTGCTTCGAAGGACAGCGAAACCGTGTAGAGTGAGGCTGATAAGAATCACAGTGTCGTTGGCTATCTCTTCTAGGAAGGTCACTGCGGTTATGCTCAAAAATGGGATTGAGTCAGGAAGTGCAGCCACGAAGTTCACAGTGGGAATATGAGCGGCGACACGACATTTTTTCTGCAAAGAACAACAAACAAGTGTAAGACCTATGAATACAAATAGTACATGAGTGATGTGGCAAGTGGTGCATGTGATTTGTGTATCCCGTGTAATCCCCCCTAACAGACCAGGGCCTGAAGCTAGGCTCGTCTGTGCAATATCTTTCTCTTTGGTGGGAATGGTTTCTTCCTCAAAGATAGGGTAGAATGGTTCCCCTCCAAAGTCTTTAGGAGTATAATTGTTATCTGGCAAAGGGATTTTATCTAACTCCCCAAATATCTTCTCCTCCGTCAATGTATCACGAGTGGTAGGTCCTACTGGTGGTGGAGTTCTTGAGGGAGATTGCCCCTTGGACACTGAAGCCTCCTTTGGCTCATTATCTCGGATTTCATCTCCTTTGTATACATTCAAACCCTCGTCATCCTGGTTGAACATTGGCAAAGGACTCTTACGAAATTCGGTCGTCTTTGTAGCTTCCGTGGTCACTTCTCCCTCGGCCGAGGGCATGCTATTAGATTCCCCAACTGTTTGAGTAGGGGGCACGTATTTGTAAGGTTTGCCACCCGAACCGAGACCAAATCTTACATCAAGAAGATGGTTTTTGTGAAGGCTCTCGTTGGTTACACACTTCTTGATTCTACAGAAGTCTTGTTTGCTTGCTAAAAGGCGGGATAATCGATCTTCATATACCGAACCCTCTATTTTTTCAAAGTTGTGAGCTGTACAGAAAAAAGAACACATTATCACTTTAATTATGCAATTGGAACATGCGCTGAAGGATTTAGAACTCACTTGACTGTAGCCACCTCCTCGCACATCCAGCCTGATGTTTTATATAAAACTAGTCGGACTTAGCGTCTCCTAAATTGCTATGACCGTCGGATAATACCTTCCTGGAGGGGATCGATTTAAAGAAAATGAAGTTCGGAGTCCCTATGGAACAGTGCTTGAAATAATAATAGAAGTTTAATTCTTTGAAGGTGAGCTTAGTCTCTAGAATTTCTGCATATGCAATATACAAGGTGTATAGAGCAGCATAAGCATTGGGATGGAGTTGCATGGGGGCAACGCGTAGTTGTCTTAGAAGATCAACAACAATCGGAGGGAACGGAGGAAGAGCGCCTACCCAGCACATGATCCTACTGATAGTCATGTACCCTTTCGGAGCAGAATGGGGCCTGTCTCCTTCCTCTGGAGTTTTCACATCGTCCCAAAGAATCCCATGCCTTAGACAAATTTTCTCTAATTTTAACTTGTCCAATTTGGAGGCTAGAGAATCGCTCAGTTTCTCTTTCTCTACTTCTTTAACACCTGGGATCTCATCAGGAGCTCGATCATCTTCCTCTTCCTCAAGTGATGTGCTTTCGGAGGACACTGATTCTTTATCAAGATCTGTTTCATAATCAGATCCAGAATTTTCCTATTCTGGGTCAGATGGAAGTGCATCAGGATTGTAATAACTTGACGACTCTGGATTTGCGTTCTTATCTAATATTCTTGCTGAGTGTCTACCAGACATGTTTGCTGTGGTGGCGCGTAAACGTGAAAGATTAGAATACAATTACCCATGGACCCTGTGTGTGTCCAAGTGCTGGTGTGTACAAGTGTGTACAGTACTTAGAAGAAAAAGCGTGAATTTATTAATGGAAATATGAAACTGATTGCAGTATGCTGCTAAGTTATGTTGTCATCCAGTCCAAAAGACTCATCTTATAGGCTCTATCCTAACTGTTCTTTGAATTACTCATAATGTAATGAAGTCTTAGTTGGAGTGTACGTTGATGTCCTTGGTTGATTGGTGTAACTTAGTCAGGCATAATCATAAAATGAGGATTGGCCTGGAGATGAACTAGTCCATGGATTTCTATAGTTCGGCTCGTGATGAAGGCAGGTCTCGTGATCTGGGTTGGGCTCGTGTGTACACGATGGCTCGTGATAGGAGGTTGACCCACAAGGAAGGATTCGGTTCACGATGGCGAACAGGCTCATGGTTATGTGTTCGGTTGAACACCACATTGCCTTGCCTCATACGGCTTGTGAGGCACTCCCATGACCCGTTCCATTTTCCATCCCCACGAACCAACGCTATCCCATCATGACGACCCGAACCACCATCCTATTTCACCACCGATACAACTCTATGTCTCACTCCTCTCCATCCTTTTCCACGAAACCGACTCCCTGCTCCTCTCCAGGAATTGAAACTCCACCCTTCTCCAGCCACTGTCACGAGCTGATCTCCGACAGTGGCGGTGTCTCCAGGCTCCTCATCCCTTCTTCTCCGATTCTCCATTAACCCAACACATCTCCTTTTTCAGACCCAACTCCGCAGAGCCACCATCATCGATCTTAGAAGGCGATGGCCTCGAGATCAACAACGAACTTACCATAATTGAAGAAAAGTGAGAGGAAAATAACACTCGAGCCAGCGCAAACGGAGTAGCAATCCAAACTAAAAATCATTATGGTGTTATTACCTCTTAAGATCAAGTTTCATAGTTGTAGGGTTTCAGAAAAATTACGAATTAGTGATTTGAACTGGGAAGGCAAGGCGACGGCTCTGAAAAGTAAAAAGAAAGAATAAAAGGGAAAGAAGGAATGGTTTATATAGCCTAGGTGAAGGCTCTTGCACTTCCCCTTTTTGTCTCACTAGGGTTGACCTGGTCCAATGGACCGTGAGGGCCTGAACGAGCCCACCCTTTCTCGCATGAAGACCTGATACACAGCATGATCATGATGTGGGCCTCGTAAGGTGGATCATATATATATATATATATATATATATATATATATAACTGAATTGACCATGAAAGTCTGGAAATTTTGAAGCTCACCTGACGAGTTGATTGTAATGCTATCCAAAATCCAAGAGATCGAAGTTAACTAATAGGCAGAAAATAATTAGAAGTTCAATCTTGTATTTATACTCGTCAGAGAGCGTGATTCTTTAAAACAACATGACGATACAAACAGATACAATTGTTCACGTTCATCTTTTCAGAAGCAGGCGTCTTAATTAATTTCGAAGCATGTTCCATCCTTGATAAAACATACTTCGAGAGGGCAAAATGTTGGCTAATTTTGTGACCAAGCCAAGATACAAGTATTCATAGTCATATAAGAAGGAGAATTACGTATTCAGGCTCAAGACGAATGCACCGTGACTTGTGAAGCCCAGGATCCCACTTGTGTACCAGCTTCATACCCGGCTCGTGATTGAACACCACGATCCACTCATCTGCCATGACCAGTCCGTGGAGGGCGATCATGATCCGATCGTGATAATGTATCACGAACCGACCACGAACCCAGAAAATGATGGACATGACCAAGTCTTCCACAAGCCGCAAGTTCAGGATCTGGTTATACCTGTCCATAACCGTTATATTGACCATTTCTCCATCAAGCTACAAACCAGTCCGAGATCCTCGGGATCCATGCCATGTGTCCTCATGGACCGCCTACAGATATCACCTATAAATAGCCCCATACTTGGCATTTTTCAGGATCTTTTGGCAGTTCTGATTATTGTTTCCACCATTACTGTTTCTCCATTATTTCTAATCAGTATTATCTCGAAATTATAGAGCGAACCATCATCGTAAAAGTGAGACTGAGAGAAATCATTGATTGTGCTTGCATTCAACGTATAATCAAAGGCATATAAAGTGGACGTCGGCTCGTTAACGTCGAACCACTATAAATCTGGTGTGTTTGCTGTATTTTCTTTCATTTCTAGTTATTACTCTCTGCAATTTTTGACAATTTGGGTGTTAGAGCCATAATTTGGTCTAACATCGGTCGTCCAACCGTCATTCGAAGATACAGAATCGAATAGAAGAACAAAATGAATTTTCTCTAGATCGATGATAGATATACCCTGGTTGGGAATGAACCACCTAGCCATGCTGCCTTCCCGATTTTTGTCATTTCCCGGTTGTGAGGCTAGAGGCCACATTTATCTTCTAGAACAACACACCATCTTTCACTTTGAATGCGACATCATTAAACCTGTCAAATCACTAATCGATTTCCTAAAAATATTATGGGTTTAAAAAGCTAAAAGAAACGAATTCCTTCACTGCCAGATATAATACCTTTAAGAGATCAACCATACGTGATTCGTTAGGAATACTTTGTCAGACATTCGTCCATAACAAGTCATCCAGGAACAGGATGAACCAAAGGCACCCTCCTACTGCATCCTATATAGGAATCATCCCAAGAATCAGTAGCAAAAATTCCTTGCAACCTATAGATTCCAACAATGACAGAACTACAGTGTATCTCAAGGGACCAACCAGAGATTATAAGCAGTTTTTCTGCTTTATGAAGATCTACGGTCTTCAATTGCTCCATCTTCTTCTGCTGCAAGTTAGTTTCGCACGTAACGTTGATTCGAAGTGGTTTTGGGTCTAGTTCTCATCCCGGTCTCTTCGAAAATAACACGTCAAAAAGTTCCAAAATATTTCATTGATAGTTTGGTGTTTTAATTATCAATGTCAGGACAGTATGGTCAAGTACATTGGCATCTCAGATCTTTTAATATATTTTAACTCATTAACGCTTGGATTTATTTCCAAAATTCATTTGCTAAGTCTTTTACATAGTTTTATCATTACCGGACTTGGACTTATTATCATAAATTCATTACCAAATCTTTTACCTTCACAAATCTCCTTTCAACTTATATCCGTTTCCCTTAATCCCATTTCCTAAGTTAAAACTTATTTTTAACCAACACCTGGGTTTAGATTCCATTAAAAACTTCCAATTATAAACTTGGATTTGTTATCAAATCTTTCTATAACCCATTCCATATTCTTTATATATTAAAATCTCTTTCCGGCATCCACGCTTGTACTTAATTCAATTATTAAGTAATGCTAATTTCAAAAACATCACATTTGCTTCACAATATGATTTTGTAACCTTTTGTATAATATTGCTCTTATCATAATATAATTGAGTTCCATTTTAAATCTCAATTCCTTCTTCCATTTAGATAATATATTATTTTAATTATTATTAATTAAAATAATAATTAACTCCATCATTTATTAGAATAAAAGTAGTTTACTTCGTTAGAGCTTAATCAAATTTGTTAATCACTTTCTTAAACAATAACTAACTATTTTAATGATTATTAATTTCATAATCATTTTCAACCCTCATTCAAATAAAAAGACAAATGATATTTAAGAAATATCATTAAAACAAATATTCGTTGAACCAGTTTCATTATATTAACCATCGACCGATTTATCTAATTACCAATTCTAATCCAACAGTTGATGAAGTCAACTTAAATATCATTATTTATTAAACGGATTTCCATAAAGAATGACTAATAAATATCGGCTTATTTTTAAACTCCTATTAATACAATTTAAAACTTCACTTTAGTTATAATAATAACTTTAAATACGTCGATTGCCCGTTGGCGAATTATTGGCTTAAAACAGAGTCTTAGATCGTTTGCTGCCAACTACTTAATCAATATCGTTTATTGATTAAAATATCACATTAACGTTGAATTTCAATTCAACGTTCAATATCATCATTTAGGGTAAACAACTCTATATATTTAAATAATATAAACAACATACAATATGTTTTGAGAAGTCCGATCGGATCCTTCTAACCTGTGCGTCCCTGCATTATAGATCATAATGTTTGATAAACAACTATTTAAATTTAAATCAACTAATACGACAAATATAATTGTCAACAATCAATCAACCAAAGCATGCAATCATCCAACCAACGGTAAATTATTTGTAAATGAATTTAACACATCATAGTATTTCAGAAAAGTGTGAGAGTTAAATCACCTTTGTTTCCAACTATTGATTTGGGCATTGTTTTATTGAATTTTAAACCGACTTTTAAAATTAAATAAAAACCCAACAGCTTCCAATTCCTTCTGAATCAGCTCAGCAAAGTAGTTTAATTTACAGCGATTCCAGCGAATCTAATTTTGCACGATTCTGACATCATACGGACGAGTTATCATTACTACAACATTATACTTATAATTTAAATAATGCTAACCTTAGTAACTTATTTAATTAATCTAATTATAATTATAAACCGTTACCACGTCATTATCCCTTCACACGGGTTTTTCTGATTGATCATCGACTTTCTCCTGCTTTGCTTTTAAAAAACCCGATCGTGCTTCTACCACTCGTTCCCAGTACCGGAAATTCGGGTTTCCCAATCAAACAAACTGAACATCAATAACATCAATTGATCAAATAATACCACCCAGACTATCACCTCCCTTTCTACTAACAATAACCAGCATACTCCAATCCATAATCACAGCTCGCCTATCCCCTCTAGCGTCTTCTTCTCCTTGTAACATGCTGCACCTGATACTACTCGCCACCTTCAACTCTAACACCGTACACTCCCCGTACACGTGCACCACTCAATACAGTTTCTCCTTTAAGCTCTTCCCTCGTTTAAAAGAATATACGCTCCAGTAGAAGTGCAGAAGCGATCACTCCTCCCTCCTAATTTTGAACCATAACGCTCCAGAAAACCCTCCAGCACCATATTTTTCGATCATCACCAACGCAGCAGTCTCCGGACACCACAACCAGATCGAACTTCCCTTCCACAAACGAAGTCTGCTCCTATATATCTTTCAATACCCCTTCATTTTGAAACCACGTGTCCCAAAAAACGCAGAGAGTTTACAATGGACAGTCTACCAACTTTAAGAGAATTAGCGACACAAAATTAGAGGCTTAAAAAATGTTTAGCCTCTAATTATACTGTATTTGGGGCAAACTTAATGTTAGCCTCTACAAATAACTATAGGGGCAATTAGAGATGTATCTACAAATAATTAAAGGCATTAAATGAAATTGGCCTCGTGTTATACCTATCAAGGCCAAAATGAATGCCCTTAGTATTCACTAAATTTTGCCACACGTGGTGCTAACTTTTGAGATACCTGCTAGGAAACCCATCCAACTTCAGACGGTTTTTTCGTCTTCCCTCAATTTCATCTTCTGTAATCTATCGTCAGAAAACAAAAAAGGTCACAAGAAAAATCGAAGTTAAAGAAGTCTCTTGCTTGATCCAATCGGAAAATCTCCTTAATCGAACGTCCTGGTAAGTATTTATATGAAACTCTATTTTGAATACTGTTTCAAACCCTAATCGCAAGTTTTTTTTATGGGAAATCTACTATCTAATCAAATTAGATGTTAATCTTCTGCTTATTTGACCTATTCTGCTTGCTTTATTACCTATTCATATTCTTTTCATTCAAGTCCTTTACGAAGGAAGAAAACATTTTGGATTAAACAATAAACGCCCAATTTCCTACAATTTAATTGTCATATTTATATTTTTCTTCCTGGTTAACAAAAAGCATCAGTTGGTCATTAGTATTATCTTTTTTTCCTTTGGTTTATGCAAGAGAATTTCAATTGAAAACTACTTGCACGTAAGTAGTATGTTTAAATGTCTAAAAAAGTGTAAAACTGTATTTCTCAATCCAGTATAATTTTTTTTTTAAACTTAAGCAGCTAAAAGAGAAATAAAAAGTTGATGAAATTTGTTGTGGATTGTTATCGTCTTAATACATTGTATAACTTATTAACTAAAACCTGTAGCATAGTAGATGGATGTGTGTAAAATAAGGTATTTCTTTTACATAACTTTACTGATTGGATTTTTTTTTTTTTTTGAATGTTGCACAAATCCAATATTTGATGTCGATAATATTTTGTACTCTGATTCAGTTAGCCTGCTTTATGTAAATGAACCACAACAGTGTGAATACATGAAACACCTTATAATTGGCAGGATCTATATGGTAGAGAGGAAAATAATTTCATGAATAAAACCAATGAGTGACATTATTTACTTATACAATCTTACATATTTAACTTTATTTTTGCAAACTACTTCTAATGGAGAGGATTTATCTCTGATATTTTAATATCCTTTTTTGATGGCTAATTGTGATATGAGTATATCAAATATTGGAAAGATAAAGAAATAATGAGATTTACAGGATGTTGCATGCATCATTATGCATGTTATGATAAGAGTAACTTGCATGTTATTGTTATTGAGTGATGCATAAATATATAGCAACCTGTTATCTATTACTTGAAATAAAAAACAGGAACTAATCGTCGCTTTCGTGGACACCTAGCAAAGTAACCATTTCAAAATGCTTTATACCCGTATATTTCCTTTTTTTTTTGTTTCCTTCACGCCAACCGCTCAACCCCATTTCTCATTCAATTCGTTAGCCAATTACTATATCTTCACTGAATCTATATTTTACTTTTTTCGTCTCTCTTCTTCCTTCAAATTTCGACCTTGGCTTCTTGATAACAAAAATTCCTCCAACCCTTATGCTTTATCACTACCAGTTGTCTTTATTTCTTCTTCCATTCTCATTCCTTGGTGATTTCCATTTAACCTACTAATCCCTACCTATTATTTTCATTACCATGACAAAGATCTATACCCAAGGGTGTAAAGCAGAAAGAGCATATATTCGATTTAGATAAACATTTCAAAATCCATGGTCGACAAAACAATATGGGTAGGGTAATCGATAGATTTGACTTCAAAATCCATGTTTTGATCTATTTTCTGTTTCGATTTTGTGCTTAAAAAGGGTTTGCTATTTAATTTTATGATAAATTCCTTTTCTTTCCATCATCCGTTCGCTATTGCCAAAACAATCTTTAAAGAGCTGAATATGCCAATTTTATCGATCTCACGTTCTCATTGAACAAAATAGCTCTAACCGCATACAAAAAATTACATGCAAGCATATGTTCATATTTATGAATATAACAAGTCGTCGTTTTGAGATCTACAGGATTAGTTTCTATAAGGTATTCTTTTACTTGCTGTTTAGACGGCCAATGAAGCAGTAATCTATATCTTAACTTGGACAGTGGACACATTAATGGAATGGATATTTGAAATTGACAAAATTTCCAAAGTCAATGCTTTTTGTCTTCTTTCTCCCTTAACATGTAAAGTTAAGACATTTTGATGTTTTTTTAATTACTGCTATCCATTTTGGTAAGTTAATAACATAGTGCATTTTTTACAGGAGTACCTCATCAGCATGTAGTTATCGATGTCAGACAGTCTAGCATAATACATGGTATACCCTATATCCATGGTGAGTTTTTAAGCAACTATACAAGTTATTTTATTTTGCTGCAAACTTACTGATAGTTCGATTTTTTCTCTATTTTGAAATATTTCCTATTGCGCTTTCATCGTCAAGATTGAATGACTGGTTTGTTTATGTTACTAAAATAGTTAATATTAGAGGCACTAGGTTAGAGGCAAAACAAATGTTATGCCTCCATTGCTCTATGCATACGGGCCAAAAACGATTTTGCCCCTATTCATTGTCAACCAAGACAAAAGCATATGCCTATAGTATCTTTTTTCTTTTCTGTCCATGCCATGTCTTAAACCACAATTCTATGCTGAACTCCAAATCAATTCGTCGCTCATCTTATTGTGGCTAGCAGCAAAACCTAAGCAAAATTTTCTCTTAAATTAAAGAATAGCAACCATCGCTGAGATCTACTACCAAATTTCAATCCAAATCAAAAACCCTAGTTCACTGATTTATGAAAACAAAGGGCATTTTGTGATAAGGTGTGCTAGTCCAGTCGATTTGAAATCCGACTGATTCAACTGGTATGAGTTCAATCAATTTCACCAATCTCTAATCCCTTCATTCTTCAGTATTACCATGACCTAGTTCTTCATTCAAGTACTTTGATGAATTAGTACGGGCTAGGACACTGTTCAATCTCCCTCAAAGTTGGCAGGTACTAACTCAATTTTCATTAGAAACCGATTCAAGAAGACTAGCTCTGATACGAAGGACAATTGAAAAGTAAAATTTTAGATTTTTTAATTCAGATTTAGATCTCGTCTGGTGAGTTAAACTTCTTTTTTCATTATAATTTTTCTATGTTTATTGTTGAATGAAGCCTAGTTCCTTATGAAATTAATCAATTTTGGTTATTTATTCATTGAAAATGCAATAAACACGCAAATTACTTATTGGGTACTGAGCTTTATTTGTTTGTAAACTTATAAAACTACATATGATATAGTTTGCAGCTTTGTCCTTAACATTTCATTTTTAGTATAAAGCTTGCAGTCTTGCATATAAGTTTGATGAAAGTGCATGTAGCAGTTAATAAATTTACATCCATTGTCAAATTTAACTATAGCTTTAGCATTCAGTATCAAAAATTAATTTGATTTCTATAGAACCTTGGTGGTGCTTTCTCAGGCATTCAAGTACTATGATCTAATAATTATATTATACATAGAAGTAGTTGCAGTTTGGCCAAACATAATTTTTTATTGTTATTTAAGTTAATGGTTACTATAGAAAATTATTGGTTAATGCAACGTACAAATGCTTAATTTTAGTATGACATTCATGTAGCCAAATGTAAGTAAATATTATAATAGATACAGGCTTGGGAATTTAATTACATTGGAAGCTCAGACCGAGCATTCCTTTAATCAAGATTTATGCATTAATTGACATCATATTTTATTGTGCATAGATGGTGGAAGCTGCTAGCTGATAACATCATATGCTATCTTGTAGTGATGGTAAATAGGAACACATCTTAGATTTGGAGTAACTGGTGTAAAGCTCTTAAACCATTATTATAGAAATTAATTTGAGGCTTAAACGATTTACTACTCGCTAGGTTGATCGCGGAATTTTTCATGCGTTGATAATAGACTATGTTATTTAATGAATATGGCTCAGTCCAAGTTTATCGGAATGTTTAATGCTTTTTTTCATCTGAGTTAAGGAGTGATAAATGTTGATTCTTGCATCAGCGATAGCATGGGAATCATTCCTCGATAAATATCACTGGTTTTTTCTGTATTAGAGATGTATCTAACGAACAACTTTAGATTATCTTTTTAAAAAATCCATGAAATTATGATTGGGTAAGGTGGTTATACTTTTGAGTACGTTGGCTAGAATTTTTTTCCAAAGGGCTTGTTACGACGAGAAGAATGTTGAGCATGAAGAAATTTAGATGTCAAAAAAAATGTTTATAAGCTATGTGGCTAGGTTAATAAATAAATTGCAATAAGCATATTAAGGTATCAGTCTTATGCTGATGAAATCTAATAGAATAACAACATGAAATACACTGATCGCATAGAGCTAAGCAATATTCACTTTTCTACTATATGTTTTTGATTTCCCAGACCGCAATTAAAATATTATATTATTATATAGTAATTTTCAAATGTACCAAATTAGTATATATTTTCTTTTTCTTTTTTCCTTTTTTTGTAGAAAAATAGAGAAAATACCCGAATAAATAGATACCACTATGATTTGCTTCTGCAAACCTTTTGCAATGTATATGTTGGTGGATGACACTTCAACCACCTTATCGTCTACTTTGGTTTACGGAGTGTCATGAACACTGTCTCTTGTTGATATCACAAAATCTAGATCGAGTCCAAAATTTTCCCATATATTTTTCTAAAAGTATTACAAAATTACTGAACTGATATGTTTATTTACACTAAGCCTATTCTGTTTTTTCTTTAACACATTACCAACACATCATAGTAAGCTTGAATTATATTCAGTTTTATCTTTCCAATAGTTTTATCCATTTGTTTCTGTTTAGATTTCAGGATCTTTAATCATTTGTAGGAGTTTTAAAGAGGTGTGGTGTGACATTATAGTACAAATTGATATTCCATATTTACCATGATATTCCATATTTACCAAACGGGTTATATATTATAAGTCTTATGCTACTTTTATTTTATAAATCAGTTCTTGTTTTTATGTTTTTATGTTTTTATTTGAGCAATAACTTAACAAAACTTAACTATTAATAATGATATTCAACCCACATTTTTTTGAAGAGAAGCATGTGCTTTTTTTCCCCTTAAAGGTATCACTACATATTGTAGGATCTAATGGAAAGGTATCAATTAAACATGAATTTGCACATTGAATGTTTTTTTCAATAGTAGTGGAATCCACTATTTAATATGCTCATTGGTTTGAAAAATCAAAGCATTTGGTTGCCTTAAAATCCGAGTGATGTTTTTCTTTTTCGATATGTATTATTCAAAAGTCACAATTTTTCTTTTTCGATATGTATTATTCAAAAGTCACAATAGATGAAGACAAAGTTGAAAACACAATCTATCATGGGAAAACACAAACCCAAAATCAAGAAAAAGTTCTTTTTAAAATTTTCATGTTAAATTATTCTTTAAACTAATCGTTTATCGCTCCTATCTCGTCCATGTCTTTTGAAGTTAGCTGAAAATGAAGCACATTAATCTCAAATTTTTGAAACCAAATGAATCCAAAATGCCCCAACCATTAAAGCTGAAGTGTAATATACATGTATAGTCAATACATGATTGTGCTTAACGAAGTTGTTATTTTAATATGAAAATGCCTAGTTTGTTGATATCGATAAACGAACGTTTTGGTCTGTCGACGAGTTCATTCCGAGCAGCTTAAAATCTTTATCCTAGTACGGTTAGAATAATCAGAATCCAAAATCTAGTCCAGATCAATTGGTTATTTAAATTGACTAGCCAGCCATGAACCATCTTGTCTTTTTAGTCTGTTGGTAACGTCCATATACTGATATACATCGCTCATGGTTACGACGTAGCCGTACTTTAAACTTATAGTGATTCTTTTCCGAACTTATACACAAAGAATGCTATCACTTAAATATGCAACTACATTAGCATGCCAATAGATAAACTATTAAACAAATGACATAAAACTAATCATACGAAAAAATAATAATTGGAACTACTCAACTAGGTTTGGTTGTGGTGAACCTATACCAGCTTTTAATGGGAATCGGATAGATCAGACTTAGGTTGGATGAATGATTAGAGTAGTCCCTATAACAATATTTAAATAATGTGTTTGTGTCTGCACCATCGGAAAACCTATTAATGGGCTACTCTTTAGTAGCATGTATTTTAAAAGCCGATAATAGTTGTTTTCGAGGACAAATCTCTAAACTGCATTAGGAAATTGTCATATATGTTAAGCATCTGCACAGGGGGTCTGATGGAAACGTATTACTACATATTAGGTATTATTTCAACCCACACAGTGAGCCAAGGTCTTTCTTTTTTTTTTTTTTAAAGATCAACTGCTTTATAAACATTGTCATTGTCCTCTAATAGACCTTTAATATGTTTTATGTTCCTCAAAGTATAGTCAATATTATACTTATGTAATAAATTGACATGCACAGATATTTGAATGGAGCTTACATAATCATGGTCAATTCTTTTTTCCAGAGACTGCAGCAGGTAACATGCACTTATTAGGTATTATTTCAACACACACAGTAAGCCAGGGTCTTCCTTTTTTTCAAGATCAACTGCTTTATAAACATTATCATTGTCCTCTAATAGTATATTTAATATGTTTTATGTTCCTCAAAGTAGTATAGTCAATATTATACTTATGTAATAAAGTTGACATGCGCAGATATTTGAATGGAGTTTACATAATCATGGTCAAGTTCTTTGTTCCAGAGACTGCAGCAGGTAACATGCACAATATTTTTGGAAATGAAATACATGTTCACATTTTAGTATGTTCCTGAGTGCTTTCATTCATCACTAATAATAACATGGAGACGACTTATGCATTTAGGAGCTTTTGCCTTTAAGACAGTGTTAATAGTAACGAGCGGTGATATGTATTGAACATGTTCTACAACCCAGAGAGGGATGAACAATGAAAACATGAAATATCATTGGATTCTACCAGGAAAAGATCACTAGAAAATTAAAATAGGCGATTTGCATCAAGTATAAAATATTATTTATTGAGTGAAATAATGAATTATGAAATATGTATACTACAACTGACTTCGTATCATTTAAGTTTGAATCATTTTGAGGACTGCATAACCAATATTCATGAAATTTCAAATCAGAAAAACGTGTATTAATATTGATTATTGAATTTAACCTTTTGGTGAAATATTTTTTTAAATGATAAAATTAACAAAATGTTTATTATGTTCAATCTCGCAGTCTATTATGTTGTCACACTACTCTTTACACTTAAAGTGGTATTTACTATAAAGCAAGTAAATGAAAATAAAATTAAAGTCAACAATTTTTTATTATGACCATTGTTATGTTGTATATGATATAGAATTTTCATTTAAGGGTATCATTCAACAAATATTAAATGTTGATAGCTTTACGGTCACAAACTTGTTTCGTTATGAATTTACCCAGTGGTTTAGTTGGTGAAAATTTCAAAAGGTATATTCCCATTGTTCAATTTGTGTGTGCTAATTCTTATTTTTTTTTTTTTTTTCACATTTTAGAATTAGGTCCGAAGTGTTATGCTTAACATTTAGAAAATTCTCCATTGTTGCAACAAATAGTACACTTTCCATTTGAAAATTTGTGCAAAATTTTATCATCTTGAGTTTGTTTTGTAGAAAGCACACTTTAATTTGTTAGAGATTATAATGTTTCATAAGTATCATTCATGTATTACACATCTTAGAAGTGAGCATCAGATTAGTGAACTACCTCTTGTTGAGTCAAGGACATGTTAATGAGAAACCAAAAATAATGATAAACGGGATAAGAAGAATGTTGTTCCCTCAGTTTTAGTTTCCTGCAAATATGTTTTCATAATACACATAACAAAAATTTGGAGCTTTATGAACAAGTATTTATCACTTAATTTGAAGTTTTGCTCATTCCATGTGTAGTTTACCATGTTATGAAATAATAAATTTATTTGTCGCATTAAGACTTCAACCCATTTGTCATATTTACTGTGAATAATGTCTCTTCTTCTCCAGGTTTATGATTTGAAGGAATGGTAGCAAAATAATTTATGTCCAACTAAAGATTTAAAGTTGAGATTTTATTGATGCTACCCTCACAAGGTAGAGTCAGTTTTATTTCAGGGTATATGATGTACTTCTACTTGAATTTAAGATGTATTTAAACAAGATGTATGTCTGGTAACAATTATATTTTTAAGTGAAGATATTCAATGAAACATCTGATTTTGTAGTATTTATCGTTGTGTTGGTAATTTTTTGTAAAATTTGTAGCAAATGTTCATTACAATTTAAGTATTGTTGACATTATTTTGATCTTTTATTTCATGAGAATTATTGAACAGAAATATTTTATATGACAGGAATGCATTATTGGTTTTGTGTGCGCATCAGATTTTGATTTGAATATGCCATGAGCGGTTGTTTCTAGCTTATTAAAAACATTTAGTATTTGGCGGCATTTATTACTGTGTGTACTAGTTTTCTATTTTATTAATCCTACGTGGCACATTTAGTATTTGAGGCATTTCTTATTGTCTATATTGGTTTTCCACCTTATTAATCCTACATGGCACATTGACTAATTGGGGGCAAATTATGTGTTTTATCTGCCTTTAATTATTAGTAAGGACCCCTTTTTCTGGGGCGGTTACTAATCAGCCTCTCCTTGTTATAGAGACAAATTAATATAATTATGTGCCTCTATTTTGGTTAATTGAGGCAATTTTGTTTGCCTTCAATGTTTCTAAACTTGGTAGGGAATTATATCCTTCTTCACGTGAATATCATCTCCTTTCCGAAGGTTTGAAACCCACTTCCATGATGACCATGCCCGAACCGCTTGCATTGGAACCATCTCCTCGGGTCATCCTTCACTACCGCGTTCACCAGATAACTACTTCCCCTTCACTCAAACTTCTTTCCATCAGCATGCAACAACACTCCCTCTTCATTATATACTTTTATATATATACATATATATATATATATATATATATATATATATACATATATATATATATACATATATATGTATACTTAAACAACCCCACTCCTCCCATACATATATATGTATACTTAAACAACCCCACTCCTCCCCATACATCACGTATCATGTCCACCCCCTTGCTGTTTACCCATCTGTCACCGTTGCACTTCCCCATATAAACCGCATGCCTCGTAAATAAATAAAAAACGTCTGTACCCCCATCAAACAACTCCAATCTGACCCTTCTCGAAATGCCACCATCTGACGCCGGTCTCTTCTTCTCTCCGCTGCCCAGATAAGCATCAGACACGCCATTTCCTATACGACCCAACCCAGTTCCAGTCATCCCCTTTATTCTGGCCATTGCGTCTCCACCCATCTCGGGTACTTCGAAAATGTTTTGCAGAAGGTAAAATAAGCAACACACCTCGAGTTTAGGCTTTTCTGAAGTATTTGCATCCAGTTTTCGATTGCTGACTTGCTATATGACTTGTTATTTTAGTTCAAGCCAAGCGAAACTTCTTTGGTTTTAATCCACGGTGTATATTTTATATATATAGGAAGAAGGGTTAGGCTTTAAGAAGAAGCTTTGAGTTCTGGGTAGAAAGTTGTAGGATATTGTATATATAGAAACATACTATATATTTGAATTTGAGCTCTACATACTTAGGTATTAAGGCAACTTCCCAGAAATCAGTGCGCAAGTTCAAGGATAAGGCCTATTTTTCTCACGTACATATAGGATGCTAGCAGTTGACAATTTTTTTTTCTCACAGCATGGACACAAGTCTCTGCTCATTAAATTCTGAAATGACACGTTATGGTTGTGCATACTCTTGGTGTGTTAGTTTTCAAATTTTAGATTTGACTTTACAACTAGGCTGTGAAAAAGAGTTTAGAGTTGGAAAATTTTAATGGTGCTCAGCACATTTTGTGGTGTTATATATTTTGTTTTATTATGGTAAATGAATTCTACCGCTCTTTACCCTATCGTTAAATGAATGCACCGCCATACACTAGCTTCGACCGCCACGAAAATAAATACACTACTATGTCTGGTCATTCCGGTCTTAACGAAATTAATTGTGTTGAATTCGAACTCCTTTTGCACAACGATGATATTTTGATTTATTGATTCACCTCTAAATATCGCTCACCGAAAAAACAACTCCCTTTGACTCTAAATTTGAAATATAGTAATAATTAATTATATGCATTTCAATAAAACTTATTTCGAGCTCGTTTTAATTAATTTATAAATATATAAATTCGAAATCCATTTTCTGATTAATAAATTTGATATAAAATTCATTAATATCACTAATTCAATATTCAAAATGAATTTTAACATTCGTAATTAACGTTCAAAAATATTGGATGTTATAGTTTATCTTGTCATATACTTTATGTAAATCAGCTTTCAAACACATGCGGTCAGCCCCCTGCTTATTAAGATTTCTAGTAAGCTCATGAGCAAGGAGAGAGCTCTCTGAGTTGCTTCTACCTTTGATGAATGCACTTTGATATTCTACAATTAGATCCAGTAGAATTAATTTCAGTCTGTTGTCTAGCACTTTGCTAATGATTTTGTAGATGACATTACGACATGCTATAGGCCTGTAATCTGCAATACTAGTAGGTTTGTCACATTTAGGAATAAGACATATGAAAGTGTGATTAATTTCTTTTAGAATCAAACCATAATTGAAGGTTTCTTGGATGGCTAATGTAAGCTTGTCTTTCAGGTCGTGCCAGTGGACTATGAAGAACTCAGAGCCATGGCCATCGGGCCCCAGTGACGAATCAATGTGGATGGAGCTTATCGCATCCCAGACTTCTCTCTCGGTGAAACTACACACCATCAGTCTTCTGCCTATTGCATTCACCAGCTGCCTGGTAATAATATGGGGTAAGACTTCTATAGTATTTCCATTTTAAGCTCTTGAAAGTAAAGTATGGCTTCCTCTTCAAATTTGTTCATGTCCATACTGCAATTATCACTTTAATCATACATTTGCATATTATAGTTGGCATTTTTCCTGACCGAATTTTTTGTGTAGAAAAACTTCGTACACGCATCTCCTTTTATTAGCCATTTTTCTTTCGCCTTCTGCTTTAATTCGATGGCTTTGATGTGAAGTAGTGCTTTTAGTTTAGATTGCGCCTCATAGTATTACTTCCAAGTTTCATCTGGATTGTCCCCTTCATCAATTTTATGCAAAAATTCCTCATTTAGCTTTTCTAGAATAATGTAGTCATCATGAGCTTTGGGCCTAAATTTGTTCCACATTTTAAGTCTATCTTTGGCTTTTTTAAAGAATTTCACTAACTGATACAAGTGGCTATCATCTAATTGGACCAAATCTGCAGTGTTAACTGCATTTTGATAGCCTTCAATCAGATGCCAGTCATTTGCATGCCCGAAAGGCTTTCCTTTCCCATTTTCATCAGTTTCTTTAAGAAATATATGCAAAGGGCAATGATCACTTGTTGAATTGGGCAGTATGTTAACCTTGATGTCAGCAAATTTGCTCATGCATTGTACATTAATTAGCGCTTTGTCCAGTTTGCACACAATTTTCCTCACTTCTCCACTTTTCAATGTGAAATTCAGGCCTCCATGTATTGGTTCAATAAGTCATGCTTTAACCAAATAGTTGTTAAACTTTGACAGCTGCGTGGTTCTTAAGGTGAGCCCCCCGCTTTTCTTCAGCACACAAAAGAACGTTAAAATCTCCCATGATCATCAAGGGCTCATTGATTCTATTAGATAATTATGCAATCTTCTCCCAGAGGGTAACTCGTTGACTGGCGAGGTTGCTATCATACACAGCAGTAATATACAATATAAGTCCCCCTACATTTGCCGCTTTGACAGTCATTTGCTGGCCATCCTTATCCACTAGGACCATAGACCACACTGCCTTGATCCAAGCCAATATGATTCTGCCTTTACTCCAGTGTCATTATTATTCATGAGCATCCAGTCATCTCCTAATTGAACATTAAAGTAAGTAATATTGTCATCAGGCATTTTACATTCTAATATACCCATTATAAAAGGCTCAAGCAACCTTATAAGATTATAGAGGTCTAAAGTGCAGGTATCGTTATTTAGACCTCTTACATTCCAACTTATTATGGACATTTAGATTTAAGGGAGTTACTCTTCAAATTCTTAGTAGGCAGTACTTGAACTTTCAAGTTCTTTCCTTTTTTCTCCACTATCGTAAATTGTTCTTCATAATTGTCATTCTGTTTTGTGAAGCTTCCACTCTTGTCATTACTACTTTCTTCTTCTGGTACACTGAGATCAACCACTAACGCTTGTAATTCTTCCACTGTTGTAGGAACTAAGTCCAGTGGATTGGACGAAGTGCCAAGGATTTCTGCCTGAAGAGTCTTCTCCTGTGACTCCTTAGCCTCCTACTGCTTAGGCTGAGCCACTGGGTTCTTCTATGCCTCGCAATTAGCTACTTCAGTAGAAGTATTTGTAGATATTTGTACATTAACTGCATTAGTATCTAGGTTTGTATCAAGAAGTATGCTGCTTGTCGTTTTGTTGTGCTTCTCTACCACATTCTCCACAGGTTTTTTTTGCCACACTTGATGAAAAGTGGTGGTGCACTAGCTTTCTGCATGCCCAAAGCACTTACCGGTGCTGCCTATAGAGGGTAAGTTCTCATACTCGATGGTTTGAATGTAAATGTTTCCTTGTTTATCCTTGGCACATACTTGCTTTTTGATGTTGCTATCTACCTTAATTTCCATGAGTACTCTGGCATACTTGAGTCTTTTGATGTGTTTGGTCCAGTCATCCATAGCTAATGGATTTCCAACTAGACTTGCAATTTTGCTGATGCCTCGGGCATTCCATAATGTTAGATTTAGGTTGTGTAATCATATCCAAACTGGATGTGTTTCAAGCATGTAACGCTCCAGTTTGAGGTTCGCTCCCATTGTTTAATATAGATTAACTTGTTGTCCATATACCATGGACCATTATCAAGAACTGATGAGCAATCCTCAGCATTAGTGAATTTGATCAAATAGAATCCATTCACTTTCGCATAAACATTCCAGCTCCCCTTAGGTTTCCATTCTCTCCTTATATATGCATTTAAGTGAGCATAGTAAGGTCTTTTACCTATCAAATAAATGTCGATCGAGTTTGTCCACATGTTGACTGCTTTAGAGTAGATATTTTCATCAAATTCAGTGTATTCTCCCTCTTCATCTACCCGAGCATCAAATTTTTGCATGCCCCCTTCTATTTGTGTATTCCCTACCAACGCGTCTATCCAGTTCATGGATCCCGCTTTAAAGTTGAGATTTTGCGCCACCGTGGGCCTAGCAGTGGTGTTTCCCGGCGTAGATCCAGGTCGCCCTCCCCTGACAGCCTGTACGAAGCTTGGTTGTTTTTTCCTGACCTCCTTCCACCCAAGTTCATCATTTTCCCCCAATTTGGTAGGGTTAGGGTTCTCACTAGAGGTGGCTGCCATTTTCTCTCTCTCTCTCTCTCTCTATATATATATATATATATATATATATATATATATATATATATACATTTTTTTTTTTGGAAAATGGATATATATATATATATTAGTACTTATATACATATTGTGCATTATACATGAATGCACATACATGTGTATGTATATACACATATTTCTGTGTAGGGACAATATGGTCAAACATCGTGTATGGACATGAACCAAGAAATCCAGCACATATGCAGAACCAAATATATATTTATATATATACATATACGTCTATATGCACACATCTATGCATATATATATATATACACACACACACACACACACACACATAGTAGGAACAGTGGTTCAACAAGTTCAAGTGCAACTCGACATGCAAACACAACACTACTACAAAAGCGGGAAAATTCAACATAAGTTTTATGTGGTCTTAGATCGAAAAAGTTATGCATTTGCCCCTTTTTTCAAATAGGTAAAACCAGAGAGGCGTGGCATCCACGGTCATTGCCTTAGCCCTCTAAGGCAACGCTTTTGCCCATCTACTACTATGGAATGAAAGCTTTGCATTACTGACGTAATGCAACACTGTTTGAATGTAATGCAACAATATTCAGTGTTGCTTGAGCATTAGTTAGAGCTTGGCTTCCAGGTCACGATAGTGGGGCCAAGTCAGCTTTCCACATCAGCAGCCTATAGTCATACGACACGATAGCTCTCTACGTCAGCTGCCCACATGTCACATGCCACGTCACCTATGGGGTCCACGTGCCATGTGGAATTAATACTATTTTATGTAATGCAACGCCACTGTATTTGGAATGCAACACCATTATCTTGAAATACAACATCAGGAAAAAGCAAATGCAACAGTAAAAGAAGGCAAATACAACACTTTAATTATAGATTTTGCAATACCAGTTTCGTACATAGAAGAACACTTCCAAAACATTCATCATCACATTCAAACCATCCAAAATATTCTACATATCATACCAATTCTTCAAATATACCACAAGTGCCAACACATACGATCAAATACATAATTTAAAAGTACAATTCAAATATTTTACATACCACAAGTGCAAACACATACCACCTTCAATAGAAGTGCCAACACATACAATCGAATGCATTCTACAAAGTAATAATACCATGAACCTGAAACTGTATCTATCCACGTCATTTCAGGTCCTCCACTTGTCGACTATATCTCTCCTTGTCATTTTAGGCCCTGCAATTTGATTTTCACAAGTTATTTGATAAGTGCATGTATATCATATAAATATATCATAGCAACAAACCATCTGACCATCTTAACTAAATCTTATGCATACAATTATAACAATTGACCATTCACCATTGGTCACTCGTGCCAACGATGCACAACAAATAAGCACTTTCATTATGCTTCGTCTTCTGTGTATAACATTTCCAATTCGCATATTTTGTGACACCCTACAGTTAGTCCCTTGCATATCCTTTCAACCTTTAGAACCATCACCATCTCCATATCCCCTAAACCTCAAGCTTCGATAATTTCAAAAAAATTCAATGGAGGACTCGTCACTATACATCACTGCCACTGTTCTTAAAGGACATTGGAATGTTGAATCTGTGCATCACACGCTTGAGGTAACTCTGAATCATAATGCATGGCCTATTCGGGTAATATCCAATAACTCTTATCTAGTATCATGCCCATCTTAAAGTAAGCGTGATCATGCGCTAATGTTGAAAGTTTTAGCAAAACTTGGAGGTGCTATTTACCTACAAGAATGGTCTGATGAAGAATTTGAGCTTGAACCAGTGTTAGAAGTGGAATCATGGGCTAAAGTTGATGGCTTTTCCGAGTTCCTAAAGAATAATGTTCCTGTTGTTGAAGAAATAATGAGACCAATGGGACGTGTGCTTGTAATTGACGACTGCGACTGGTCTCATTTTGACCATAGATCTTTCTACCTGAAAATGCAATTTTATGAAGGCATTGGCTCTATCAATACTCTTGCTGCTCGATTCAATAACAAGGTTCACCTCATTAAGGTTCAGCGTTGTACTCATGCACATCCTGGAACAAGGCCATAACTTCTTTTTCTGAGAAATAAGGAGGAACAAGTGGTTCCATGTTTGTGTCATCACAGAGTGGAAATGTATTTAGATGAAATATTTGATGCGATGATACATGAAGCTGCTTCGCTACCCCCCATGCCAAGCTTATTTCCTGAAGCCACCCATGACATACATGTTGATAACCAAGCCCCAATGAACCAGATGAATGATCAGTGTGTATATCAGGAAGTTGATTGGACAAACTACCTCACCCCTTGTCCTGATGCTGCGGGTCCATCACATGATGCTACTCACTTCGGACTGGCTCTCCCACAGCCATAAAGCCCTAAAGAATCCGTTGGAAGTTCCACAGCCGTAAAGCCCTGATCTAGTTTGAACTGATGCCACTAATTTCATTGTTGGGGTGTCTATATATGTATGTATTAAGTTATGTTTTATATATGACTTCTTTATGATATTTTTTCTTCCTTTTGATGCTCGCTACCAATTAGCATGTCAGTTGGGCTTACTACTACGTATTATATAAATTAATCAGCTGTAAGCAAGGCATAATATGGATGCATACCTGAATTCAATCAAAAATGTTTCTAGGAATACTAGGACCTAGCCCTACAACAAGGGCTATAATGAAGAAAACAGTAATTGTAGACTTGATTTTGTGTTAGAACAAAAAACTTAATGAAAATTATGTACTATTCCAATAAGAAAATATATGAAGCAACAAAGACGTCATTACTTACCAACTAATTCGGATGCTGAAGTGGGCTAAGTTTGCAAAACTGAGCATACGTTCAATTTTAGTTACACAATGATGATCAGGCTAATACATGTTTAACATATGAAAGCAAGGGATCCAGATGGAAGACTTTCAGTAAATAATTCTTACAACTGATCATGCTTCATGATCATTCCTCCTCCTAATTGACTTATAATGAATAGTAATTCGCAAACCTAAATATAACTATCCAAGTACATAATTACGTATGGCGTAGTGGCTCTTCTAATCTTGAGAAACACACAAAATGAACAACCACACTGAAAGCAGAGGCGATCCTAGGATATACTTCTTTAAAAAACGTGATAGGTAAACCTCAAAAGAAATGGATTTACTTATTCGATACTCTTCAAATGCTTTAGAAAGAATACAAATAAATTCATATTAAAGCAAAGGACACAAACTTAGCTCATACTTAGAAAATGACTGTACCAGCATCTACTCTGATGTCATTTCATAGGATTTAAAGGATAAATCACACAGGGGAGAAAGGCCATAACAAGTCCACGCTGAACTCTTCAAATCGAAACATTGAAATTGGTAGTTTCCAAAATCAAATGAAAAATACTTATGCGTGTAGCAGATTAGATACGGGTGTATGACTCATCCAGATCGGGAATAGATGCGATGGGGGTGGGGAATCAAAGGTGACGTGAATTTAGGTTTAAACTTTAAGGGAAAAAATTCGCGCTAAAATTTCACATAACAAAAGAATACAGTGAGGTGGCTGTCACTGAGTGGATGATGGAGTAATGTTTTAGATAACAAGCAGGGATTGGCTTGAACCGTTGGATTAAATCATCATCTACGGTTGTTTATTTGTTTATTCTGATAATGTGGGTCACTGACTTGGATTGTATTTATGTAAGCTATGCTTTAAAGTGGTGTTGCACGTCACAACGCTAGAATTCCAACTGCAATAGTGCATTCATGTCTATTGCAACAACATAAGAATATTGTGGTAGAAGATCAAAGAAAGAATAGATTTTGCCACACTTTTTATGCAATGTACACGTACTAATGTCGAATATACCCATTTTTGTAGTAGTGCAAATAAACAGCATTTACATATGGTCTACAACTTCATGGACACAGCAGAACAAGTCTGGGTGAAGTTACAAGTAGCAATATGGTCGAGCCATGCACAAGAAAAGTGATGGAGCAACATATACAGGGGGACGTAGCACAACACATGTGCATGAGCTTGCAACTAAGTCAGGCCAAATACAAAATGTGCAAGCCGGTCTCATAACAAAAGAAAAGTCAAAGCAGTTCAGTCACAAGCATTGATGGAACAATCAAAAATGGACAATAATGTGATTAAACCAAGCGAGGGAGTCAAAGTGAAAAAGCTCAGTGTGTTCAACACAATACAAGGAATAGTGAAGCTGTACAAACTTATGTACTAAAGCAAGTGAAGCGCCCAATTTCAATTCGTTAGAAAACCGAAGTGGTGCAAAACACATGTATGCAAACAGCCCCAAGTCAAGGAAGACGCAAATTTCTAGTGCCAAGTTAGAGAACCAATAGCAATTTCAAGTCAAGCCAAGGAAATATACATACACATAAGCATGGAGCATTGACAAAGCAAATGGTTTAACATACAAAACAGTGCACAAGCAAGGACAAAGAGCAGTAATGAAATATACAACAAATATGGAACTATATAAATATAAATATATATATATATACACACACACACACAATTGTGTGCATGTGTGTGTGTACGTACTACATTTATAAACATGGAAATGCCAATATCATGCCAGAATTTCAAACCAATATAAACAACAAAATGGTAACATGAAAATGCCTATATACAAAGCAAAGCTTAGACATGTATATGGCCAAGTCACTATGAAGATGCAAAATGGGACAGAAAAGTTTGGAAGTTTTCATGCTCAAAAGAAATTTTGCAAACTATTTTTGGCAAGCATTTCTTTTTAAATATGTCAAGAAATCAATTCACCATTCAATGCTTGCTTTTAAAAAAGAAATAATGGTTTTTTTCTAAAAACACTCAATAATTTTAGGCAAGAAATATTCATAATTTGTTTCCAAAAGAAATTACAGTAACATGTTTTTGGCATGTTATTGTTTCTTGGAAATGGTTTTAAACAAGCAAGAAATATTTGTTAAGGTTTTAAGGCATTCCAAAAATCACACAAGTATCACCAATCATGTTTGAAAAGCTTTCCAGAAATTGGAATGTTTATATGGGGAAAGAAAACAATTCGATATTTATTTCCGCAAATGAAAATAAACTCACAAATCCAAGGAGTTTGTTTCCAGTTTTGAACAACACACCTTTGGCAAGAAAACATAAACGACATACATTCAAGGGGCCACTAAAACATATTGATTTGATTCTAGATTTTCATCCACCATCACCGCAATCTACAGGGAAAAAAAT
The DNA here is from genome assembly GCA_030737875.1 of Allium sativum. Classification (NCBI taxonomy): domain Eukaryota; kingdom Viridiplantae; phylum Streptophyta; class Magnoliopsida; order Asparagales; family Amaryllidaceae; genus Allium; species Allium sativum. Next base: position 1,016,991,103 of record CM060913.1, read on the forward strand.
CACATAAATATCAATTTCAAACAAAGCCGAGGAAACAAAGGGGACAAATTCACGCTGCAATTAAGCCAAGCCATTTCAAGCGAAATCAGAGATTTTAGGATTGTATAATCCTATTTAAACACCATCTACATCACATGCATTTTTCATCAAAAACCAAAATCTTTAATTCAAGAGCAATTCAAAAAGAAAAAAATCAGAAGGAACTCACGGTTTTCCGATCGAGAATCCCAAATCGTTGTTAAGCAAGAACATCGTCAGTTGAAGATCAGAGATTCATTTCTTCCAGTGGTCGCGATCGAGATTTGGGATTTCAGAAAAACCCTAATTTGGTTAATCGTCGGCCGAAATTTCTTTTTGGACAAAGATTTGCAAATAATAAGGGGGAGTCGGCTATAAGTTTATAAAAGGGGGTTTTTCCTTTTTTTGTTTTATTTTAATTTCTTTACAACCGGTTCAATGAGTTTTCTAGTGTTTGTAAAACTAGGATTTACTAGTTATGGGTTTGTGGCTAGGGGAAAATCTGGTTTCGGGGACAAATATCAATGTAAAGTTTTGAGCATAGGATTAGAACAACAGCAGGTTTTGTAAGTGTACAAAAATGTATAGGTGGTTAGTGAGGGGTTCGCGAGTTTATAGGTTTTTGTATGCAGGTGTATGTTTAATACCTAGTAAAAACCTTGGGGAATGCAATAGTAGGCAGGGTTTGCCGAAGCTGGGTAAAATCTATGTTATTTACTTTCTGCATTTATTTTCTCTACTGCAACGTGTGCTGTGATAATTTTTTAATATCTCGATAAAATTCAATAAACCCTATTCATCCCCCTCTAGGGTTAATCTAGATCCAACAATAAATTTATAAATATGTTTATATTATATATTACTATGTTTTTATATGTTTTTACATTTTAGAAAATTCATTTGAAACACTAGTTTCGATTTAAGAATTTCTAGAAAATATATATTGGTTTTAACACTTGAAAAATGATTATAAAAATTCAAAAAACATGTATATGTTGACATACATATTTAGACATGTCGATATATAACTGTCACTTTTTCAAATTTCAAAGGAAGTGTCTTTTCATATTTTGAAACGCTTTAGAAACATTGCAACTATTCAAACACTACAAATAGGGGTTAATTTCTAATTTTTTATTACTTTTTCATCTTCTTCTTCATCCCTTCTCTTACCACCATTATCATACTTTAATTTCTTGATTTATACACTTATACTCTACCGATTTCTACTCAAATTATATCAAACTTTTTCTCTTCTCAATCGCTATCAAATACTCTCTGATTGGAAGTGCTATCCAATAGTTTTTGGGCTATTGTAATCATTTGTGAATTGCTTGGGAAAGGGTGTGTTCCTTATAGCCCGGAAATCAAGGAAAGGGAGCGGTGTTAACCATGTTGCCATGAAATGAAGGGTGTTATGATTGGATTCTGATATTAATAAAACTCTACGCAATCCAGTGTTGCATGGGACTAGATGTAAGACTAATCTAAACCAGTATAAAATCCGGTGTGTTCTTTCCTTTTCCGCATTTTATATTTACTTATATCTGTGTCTATGGTTGTTTTTGTGTTTGTGATCATTTCTGGTGTGATAATCATTGTGTGATTCATATAATAATTTAACATTATTAAAGATTTCTATAAAATTTTTATAAACACTATTCATCCCCCTCAAGTGTTAGTTCTGCCTTAAGATCCTTAATCTCCATCCTTAACAAAATGTTATTTATATTCTTCAGAAACTTATCATGAAACGACCCAAACTTCCCCAATCCCCAAAGTGATGGAGGAGCCCAGATTGCTTTGAGAACATGACGCGTCAAAACACAAACAGTAGAACATTTCATTGTTATTACAACAATTTACATCAGAGTACAAGAATATCAGAGTACGTATAAATATTACTCATCGGAAAAATAATATTAGAGATTAAATTACATAGTAATTGAAATAAAAATGTATAAATACAAAGCATGGCGGAAATACATCAACTAACACAACTAAATGAAATACACGGATACAAAGCTTTCCGAATATAGCTCCAGCTGTAAACCAGGATCCTGTTAAATAGAAATTTGCAAAACCAAAACTACTAGCTTCCCGTTTGGAAAATATGGGCACCCAAAGTTTAAGTGGAAACAATAAACTCCAAGTCAGTAATGGGACTGGTGTGAGAACTAAAACAGTTATTATTAACTTTTACTTTAAAATAGAGTAATTCATAGGACCACGCCGCATGTCACGAAACGGGTTTACCCCATGAATACCAGTGCCTAAACAATAACCAATAATAGATATATGGATCTACAATGCATCATACAACATGAAATTTTCCAATCTACCCATTTAGGCTTAAACACCAAATTTACATTTTTCGAAATCCAATTCTATTTATAGAAATTATTCCTTTGGACTTTATTCCCGAATTCTTATTTCAAATCATTTGAAATACATATCTAGCTTTTATATCAAAGTAGATTTCACTTTGGGATCTCAAACCAAAATCTTTGGAAATATAAATTCCAAAACATCACAATGCATACAAAAATATATGCAACCAAATATCGAGCTCACTTCAGACAAGGCTAAGGGTACGCACCTTACCAACTGGATAATATATGTGCACCTCCCACGATGGAGCAGGCTATACTAACAATGCACCTCCCACGCCCTCGGGGAAAATACACCGTCCATCTCACCCGTACTTTTAGTCGTCCGGGTTACCCGAATCTTTAGCCACATACCAAATCATTTCATATCCCGAAGCAGGGAAAATCATTTCACAACATAATAATCACAAGTAATTTCCAAAATATAGTACTTTACATCAGAAATTCACATATATGATCAGTCACCATTAATCACATAACCTTTGAGCTCGTACGTCTCAAAGAAGGGTGTTAAGCCAGAAAATAAATTCTCCGCCACTAAACAGATACATCATCAATAGCAACTAATCAGTTACGTGATGAACCACAATGTCAAACACATAGTACTTTTCGAAATCATTTCCGAAACATCGGGTTTAGTCCTCAAAATCCTTTCTATTTTATAAAACATTCCCTGTCCAAAATCGGGAACACGTTTCTTTTCACCTAAGAAAAATATCATTTCAAAATCATTCATTAAATTTGAAATGAACTCAGCCACATCGTTAAACATCTCATAGTCAAATCGTGAAGTGTTTCACAAGATGTTAGCATACAAATATTTCTATCCAACACAATGCTAAATGTAAAAGCATATTTTGCTCATAAACTGGTCGAGCACAATCCAAACAATCAATCAGTCTCAATCAATATCAACAACAAAGCATATTTGGTTCTAACACATCTCATGTTTTGGTAAATTTGATTACCACCTATTCATTCCAAATCTAAATAAAGATTTATTAGAACTCTACTAAGTTGAAATCTCTAAAATCATTACTTAATGTTTATTCAACTTTATGGAAATTAATCCTGCTTTTACTTGGGCTAAAGAACAAATGTTATCTAAAACACAATTCACGATAAACCCAAAATCATCTTCCATTTAATATGGAACCTTCACAGAAACCTGATCAATCTTAATCGATGTAAATTTCCATATCAGACTAATAATATAATTGGAATAATGGAAAAGCCTTTTAAATTCCACATATAGTAACGGTCTTCCTTTACAGAAGCTCATCTCGACTATTACTGTAACATCCCATAATTTTAACTAAGTTTAATTTGGATTTTATTAAATAATTTTGGATTTTCTGAATATATATATTGATTTTTATACGGTTTGAATATAAATTTTAACTTTGAATAAGTATTTTATTTAGTAAAATATGATTTTTTTATTTTATCAAAATTTTATTTAATTTATAAGATTTATGTTTAATGATATTTTCTGATTTTGATAATATTGATTTGAAAAATATAAATTTGGTAAAGGATAATTTATTTTATGATTTTACAAGAATGATTATTTTCTTATTTATTTTGATAAATTATAGTGGTAATTATAAAATTCGTATAAGGGTTGTTATGTATTTATTTGCGACCATGTTAAGCTTAAATTTTTGGTAAATTATATATATAAATATATTTGATGAATAATATAGATAAAGATTTTTGGAATATTAATAAGTTATATATTTATTTTTATAAATCTTAAGTGATAAGGTGTTACATTTATAACTAAAATTTGACCATTGACCACATTTATAGATGTTACAAAAGTGTTACTAAGATAAATTAATTTAAAAATCCCTTAAGATAAGGATCATGGTGAGTTATCCACTTAGGTGTCATGATGCATGGAGTTATTCATGGTATGGTGCCAAGCAACCTTATATGTGTAATGTATGTATGAGATTTGTTTCATGAATAAGGCAAGTGTCCCTTATTAAAATTCTTATAATGCCCTTGAAACATCCCTATATAAGGAAGGCCTAAGCTCCATTTTCATGTACACTTCAACACTTCAGTATACAGACCTCTTCACGTACTTTTTCTTCTTTCTGTGTTCTGTTGTTCATTTCATGTAATGAAAAAAATATGCATTTCCATTCATATAAAAAATCCACTTCTCTCAATTCGTTCTCATTTAGCTTGAAAGATCCACGCGAATAATGTTTGAATCGTTGTTTATGATTTTTACAAATTGATGGATTGGAATTCTGTTGATAAACGAGAGAGAAATCACGTAATTACAGAGAATGTGAGGGATGGGTTCAAAATTTTAAAAAATTAAAATCTCCCAATCCATGAAGAATGGATCGACGCCGTCAGCGCCGCTGCGATCTGCAAGAGATATAGTATTTTTAGTGCTAAAACGAGGTCATTCTGTGTCGATGTTTTGGATCGTTGGAAACTAGGGTTGGAGTTCGTCGATGGAGGAAGCAGCGATTGGCGAATCTGAGTATAGAGTGGCGATGAGGATGGAGCAGGCTTCGATTTGGTGAAGTTTGGTGGAAATCGGGAAGAATAAGTGTTGATGTTATTTTGGGTTCACGCCAATTTAAGATCCAGGTCGAGGCGCCTTGATGATCGGATTTTGAGATGGTGGACCGGAGTTCGGGCGAGTGGGTGCATTCGAGTGAGGATGTGAGGAGAAACATGTTGGTGAAGTCGTATAGTTGAATGGTGGAGGGATGGACGTGTGCACATGCACACCGTGCGCGTGGATTTGGGTTCCAGTAAGGGAATTCATCGCAAGGAGGAAGAAAAAGGAGAAGAAGAGGGAGTGGGTCGGTTTTGGTGCAGTATTGGGCAAATGGGCTTGGGCCTTCTTTAAATTGGGTAAGGTTTATTTATTTTTGTCTTAAGTTAAATTTGTTCAAACTTTAATATCTCATTCATTTCTAACCCGATCAACTCACCGTTAGGTTCGTTAGAATCATATTGAGGAGTAGAACACAATGATAAATAATATTGATAATTTCAGTTAAATATAAGTTACGATAAAATAAATAGTCCTTATATATACATATATATATATATATATATATGTATAACGAGCATCATTATTAATATATTTCCAATATAAATTAGTAGAGAAATCAACAACTGCTAATGGAAATTGGAGTAAAAGCAATACGAGTAGCGATATTATTGTTTGTTCGTAAGGAAAATTTGATGATGAAAATTTTGGAGCTTGAATGGTGAGAACTTCTAATTTAAATATTTATTTAAATTAGTCAATTATGATTAGATGAGATTAATTATAATTAGTTAATGATAATTGGGTGATGGATGTTGATGTTTGAATGGTTGTTTATGTAATTAGATAATACATTAAACATTGGTAAGCGTTATTGACAGTAACGCTTGTGCACAGTTAAAATGTTTGTTTGTGATGAATGAATTTGTGTCTATCTGATCATATGGTTCATTTGGATAAATATGACTGCATTGGATGATATTACAACACACACCGTGGTTGTGCAAATTATGGGTGATCGATTTTATATCTCCTTCCTATATATATATATGATTATTATTTAATTATTAAATAATATTATAAATTAAGTTTTGAATTTTGATATCAAAACTGTTTGGAAATTTCGATAATTACAATTGATATTTGTAAAAACGAAGACTGTTTAGAAAATATTTTCAATTATTTATAAGTTATTAACCTTTGAATTGAAATGTATTTTGAAAATTGATTTGAGTTATATATTCAAAAATTTATTTTATATAAGTAGCTGACCTTATTATTTATAACGACTATCCATTAAATTTTGAAATGATTGAACAATTTGGGAGAAAAATATAAAATCATAATTGGAAATTTAGTTGAACTGTTAAACCGAATAAACGATATTCGTATAACATGAGACGGTTTTGGAATAAGATTTGAATCATGTACTTAACATGATTTTAACCGTTATATAGAATGAGTTTTGAGAAATTTATTTGTTTAAGTATTCAATTTAATCAGATATGAAGATTTGAATAGGGTTTTGAGATAGCGATGTTTTGAAATAAAAATAAAAATCTATTTGGGAAAGATTTAAACGATTTATATTTAGATCGTTATATAGAGTGAATAGAATACACTACGATACGACAGTTTAAGAATATCGATTTAAATTTTCAAATGGCTATTTTTAACAGTAGCACTTTTGGTAACACTTCCAAATGTTGTTATTGGTTTTGAAATTTATAGGCATGAACCAATATTTGACTATAAGAATGATTTATAAAATAGTTTTGAAGATTACTAAAGTATTGGAAATATTTATATGAAATTGAAATAGGTTTTCCAATTCTAAAAAAAAAAAAAAATTGGATATGTTTGGAGATAAATCTTTGGATGTTGATATTAATTCAGTAAATGAAAACTCTTATTATCTGAGGAATTTATAAGGTAATTCACGGTTATTCCACTTATAATATGAGTTGGATACGGAGATTAATATTGAAGATAAGTTAATGGTATTTCTATCCAGATCAAATGTCAAAGAGTTGAATAAATCTTTTACTTAAGATATGGGTTCTCAAACCTGATTGAAATAAGTTAGATAGAAATAATCTTCGATATTTGGTATAAAATTTCATGATGTAAATGTGTACTACATGAGGAATTTAAAAGATATTATTATATCATTATTCCACTTATAGTATACATTGATTATAAGAATTTATATCGAATTTACGTGGATAAATTTTTTTGTAACTTATGATTCAAATCAATTGATTTGGGTTTTGTCGTGAATTGTATCTTCAATAATATCATTCTTGAAACCCAATGAAATTAAGTTGCGGAAATTCATATCGTAATTGGGATTAAGTCAAATCTTTGATTCGAGGAAATTAAAAAATTGATGCGAAGGTATAATCTTTGATTTCAAAGTAGAGTTGAAGATGATAACGAGATGTATGAAATTAAAGTAATTCAAATCTTGAGTCATAAATGAATTGATAACTATTTGGAAGGAGATTTGAATTGAAAACCCTGTGCAAACCATAACTACTGTTTTAAAGTAAGCTTATTACTTGGAAAGACCGGGATCGAGTATATGTTCGAAAACCACTCCAAGTAATAATACGACGCTATGAAGAAATTCAAGACTTGGTAAACGAAGAATGAAGACCGGGAATATTTGAATTGTTTAGATTGAGTGCTGATGTCTCGGTTGGGTAGGCCACCCGATACGAGGTTATGAGTGGCATGAGACCTGAACATATTTGAATAATTTCGGGTTGTTGTTCCGTTCAAGCCCAGAACGGACTTGTAGTGTCTGACATTGAAATTGACGACATAGCACTAATTTCTGTTAGTATATATCAGATTTGTGGCAATATATTATCCTCATCTTTAAGTCATATGAACTTAGAGGGTATGCATTGATTGGAATTAGTGATATGTCGTGAATTGTCAATGTGGTATACCCGAGTAATGAAACGAGCTAGTGATGATCAAAGCAAGGCTTATCGAAACATAGCTTTGTATATGACGTGACATCGACAAACCTCACACCCCAGATTGATGAGAAACTAGTGGTTAGGTTTTATACTTATATATGAATTGATGATGAAGCTGCAGCAGTGGGAAACCACTTATGAACTTGGGGAAGTTGGGTATGTTCGAGGGGCCATGTCTGGTCGAAAACCATTGATCTGCCCTGCAATTTGTAATTGGTGTTCGTGATGGATGAAAAAGCCATGAGGCACTTCGCTTTGTATCCCTGATTGATCTTTCGTGCCAGGAATCATCAAGTTGGAAACCCAATCTCTAATACGAGCCATACGATTTTGATTGTGTGTGTGTATATATATATACATATACATATACATATATATGTATATATATATATATATATATATATATATAGCGACATAATATTATGGGTATTATGCCATCTAGGATTAATACATTTATTTGCGAAATTGTTTTCCGCACTATATTATAGTATTGAAAGAGGATCTTTTCGTATGAAAGCATGTTTGGTTATCATAAGGTAAAACTCGCCCATTTGGTGTGCGCTTGCATTGTGTGATGTGGGACGAGCTTATGATAGCTTCATCTTTCTAAAAGGTCATTGCGAATTTATTTGCATGGGTATTCATATGGAATAAACCCGTTCCACATTAGCGGCATGGTCCGGTGAATTTCCTAACTTTAAAATAAATCCTAAAAACAACTGTTTTATGTTCTCACACCAGTCCCATGACTGACCTGGAGTTTATTGTTCCGTCCTAAACTCTGGGTGCCCACTAATTTCCACACGGGAAGCTAGTGTTTAGTTTTACAGTTATAGATCGTTGGAGCATGATTCAGAGTGCTTTCTAGGTTGGAGTTTATGCTAGAGTCTGGAGATTCCACCATAATATACTGCTTCTTCCACTGAGAGTATATTTATTTTTCTTCCGCTGTATATGTTGTAACTCTGATATTCCATGTAACTCTGATGCAATATTGTATTATATGATGAAAAGTTCTGTTATTTTGTTCAATATATGTATGTACCCATAACAATTCGTCTTTGTGAACAGTTTTAGTTGGTTTAATTACCAGCAAAAACTGGGCAAAAAGGTGGGTCGTTACATTTGGTATCAGAGCTTTGGTTATACAAAGCTATGGGGTATGAGGTATTTGAACAAAAGATAGGACTCATCAGAGTTATATTATCTCATTAGAAATAGGGTAAGAAATGCCCTAGAATGAGGTTTCGGAATATGATGATCGAGAGAGCGTACTCTGAGAATAGATTACTTTGAAACAAAGTAAAGTGTTTTAAAGAATGAAATCGTTTTGAAAGATAGTATTAGTAAGAAGTTTTTGAATATTTTATTCAAAATCATGATTGGACTATCGAGCATGTAAGGGTTTTGAATATATGTCTGATCAACGTATATGCGAAGCCCGATATATACTAGGTAGATGTAGGGTCACACTCTAGTCACTTGAGGATGATTTAACTAATGACCATAGCACCATCAGTAGTTATTTTCGAGTTTCGAAAGTTGGATGACTATATGGTTTCAATTAAGACGTCGAGGAATAATTGAACCATTTCTATATGTTAGAAATATTAAAAGGAATATAATGTAAGGACAATATGTTATAGGTGCAAAACCAATTATTTTGATAATAACAAAAAGGGATATTGTAGAAGTAAACTATACTTAAGAATTAGAAAGAACACGTAAGTGTGAAAATCCATTAAGAAATTATATCAATACCACCCCTTAAGGAATCTGAAGATGATTTAGACTTAAGTTAAGAATTTGTTTAAAGAGATGATTTTGACTTAAGTTAGGAATGAGTTTAAAAAGTTAATTTAAATCATAACAAAAATCGAAGTAAGAAAAATTTGGATCTTCGAAATATTAAATTTGAAGAAGTGAGTTCCGAAATTGTTAAGATTAATATTTGAAACAACCCTAGCTTGAACATAATCAGAGTGCGCAGTGGAAGCTTGATGGTATTTTAAATAAAACCGTTTTAAGAGATTTCCAGCTAGTTGAGTAAGAAAAGTTTTCTAAACAAGATTTGATATTTAAACAAGAATGAAAAAGAGTTATATATATTTTGAGATTTAAAGTGGAAAGATAAAAAGTGTTATTCGATTAGGTGAATATGAGTTAAATAAGTTAATATGACATTGGAAATGATTGGAATAAAAATTTGAAATAGAATGAGTATTTCGAAAATATAATTCTGTCTCTTCCCTAGTCGCTGGGTTTTGCTCGACCCATTGTCATCTTTTGATTATCACCCCGAATTGTCATGCTTGAAATTTTAACTGTCCAACTTTATTTCTGAATTCTTCCTTTTTCCCTACTCTGATAAAGTCATGGACAAGTGAACTAATTTGGATTTGAAACCATTATTTTGAATTTCCTCTTAAATTGAACTTGAATATGTATTAAGAGCAATAGAATTTCTAATACTGAATTTAGCTAAGATGTTATTTTGTAAGATAATTGAATGATTAGGGAAAAATTTATTTGAGAACTTGGATTTACATTTCTAATTAAGCACTTAGTCTTATAATTGATAAGAAAACCATAGGTTCCGTAAGAGTAAGTTAGAAAGATTCCAAACTTTAAAAATTTCTTAGGGTGGTAGACCTCTAAGTACTAGATACTATTTATCCTAGTTTCTCCTTAGTGGTAGTAGTAGCAGCTCTGAGTCTAACTCATAGAATTCGATTTTAATCAAGATCTGTGACGACCCCAGTAATCACGGGATTATAGAAGTTTCCTTAGACTCTACATTTAATCAAAATCAGACAAAGCATCCTGAGAATGATATGAGCCTTGGTTCTGACCAATACATTTCTGATATGTTAAAAGAGAAACGGGAATTTGAAATTTAGTAAAGGAGCTTAAATTAACGCCACTTCCTTTTCGAGGATGAAAAATTCTAAGGGGGGAGGGAATGTAACATCCCATAATTTTTACTAAGTTTAATTTGGATTTATTAAATAATTTTGGATTTTCTGAATATATATATATATATATTGATTTTTATAAGGTTTGAATATAAATTTTAACTTTGATTAAGTATTTTGTTTAATTAAATATGATTTTTTTTATTTAAATTTTTTTATTTAATTTATAAGATTTATGTTTAATGATATTTTCTGATTTTAATAATATTGATTTGAAAAATATGAATTTGGTAAAGGATAATTTATTTTATGATTTTACAAGAATGATTATTATCTTCTTTATTTTGATAAATTATAATGGTATTTATAAAATTTGTATAAGGATTGTTATGTATTTATTCGAGACCATTTTAAGCTTAAATTTTTGGTAAATTATATATATAAATATATCTGATGAATAATATAGATAAAGATTTTTGGAATATTAATAAGTTATATATATAAAAAAAATTTAAGTGATAAGGTGTTACATTTATAACTAAAATTTGACCACATTTATAGATGTTACAAAAGTGTTACTAAGATAAATTAATTTTAAAATCCCTTAAGATAAGGATCATAGTGAGTTGTCTACTTAGGTGTCATGATGCATGGAGTTATTCATGGTATGGAGCCAAGTAGCCTTATATGTGTAATGTATGTATGAGATTTGTTTCATGAAGAAGGTAAGTGTCCCTTATTAAAATTCCTAAATAACCCTTGAAACATCCCTATATAAGGAAGGCCTAAGCTCCATTTTCATGTACACTTCAACACTTCAATATACAAACCTCTTCACGTACTCTTTCTTCTTTCTGTGTTCTGTTGCTCATTTCCTGTAATGAAAAAATATGCATTTCCATTCATATAAAAAATCCACTTCTCTCAATTCGTTCTCATTTAGCTTGAAAGATCCACGCGAATTATGTTTGGATCGTTGTTTTTTATTTTTAAAAATTGATTGATTGGAATTCCGTTGATAAACGAGAGAGAAATCACGTAATTACAGAGAATGTGAGGGATGGGTTCAAAATTTTGAAAAAATAAAATCTTCCAATCCATGAAGAATGGATCGACGTCGTCTGTGCCACTGGTATCTACAAGAGATATAGTATTTTTAGTGCGAAAACAAGGCCATTCCGTGCCGATGTTCTGGATCGTCGGAAACTAGGGTTGGAGTTTGTTGATGGAGGAAGCAGCGATTGGCGAATCTGAGTATAGAGTGGCGATGAGGATGGAGCAGGCTTCGATTTAGTCAAGTTTGGTAGAAATTGGGAAGAATAAGTGTCGATGTTATTTTGGGTTCACACCAATTTAAGCTCCAGGTCGTGGCGCCTTGATGATCGTATTTTGAGATGGTGGACCGGAGTTTGGGGGAGTGGGTGCGTTCGAGTGAGGATGTGAGGAGAAACATGTTGGGGAAGTCGAATAGTTGAACAGTGGAGGGATGGACGTGTGCACGTGCACATCATGCGCGTGGATTTGGGTTCCAGTAAGGGGATTCATCACAAGGAGGAAGAGAAAGGAGAAGAAGACAGAGTGGGCCGGTATTGGGGCGGTATTGGGCAAATGGGCTTGGGCCTTCTTTAAATTGGGTAAGGTTTATTTATTTTTGTCTTAAGTTAAATTTGTTTAAACTTTTAAATCTCATTCATTTCTAACCCGATCAACTCACCATTAGGTTTGTTAGAATCATATCGAGGAGTAGAACACAATGATAAATAATATTGATAATTTCAGTTAAATATATAAGTTACGATAAAATAAATAGTCCTTATATAATTATATATATATATATATATATATATATATAACGAGCATCATTATTAATATATTTCCAATATAAATTAGCAGAGAAATCAACAGCTGTAAATGGAAATTAGAGTAAAAGCAGTACGAGTAGCGATATTATTGTTCGTTCGTAAGGAAAATCTGATGATGAATATTTTAGAGCTCGAATGGTGAGAACTTCTAATTTAAATATTTATTTAAATTAGTTAATTATGATTAGACGAGGTTAATTATAATTAGATAATTGTGTGATGGATGTTGATGTTTGAATGGTTGTTTATGTAATTAGATAATACATTAAACACAGGTAAGCGTTATTGACAGTAACGCTTGTGCACAGTTAAAATGTTTGTTTGTGATGAATGAATTTGTGTCCATCTGATCATATGGTTCATTTGGATAAATATGACTGCATTGGATGATATTATAACACACACCGTGGTTGTGCAAATTATGGGTGATCAATTTTAAATCTCCTTCCTATATATATATTACTTTATTATTTAATTATTAAATAATATTATAAATTAAGTTTTGAATTTCGATATCAAAACAGTTTGGAAATTTAGATAATTAATTGATATTCGTAAAAATGAATACTGTTTAGGAAATATTTCAACTATTTATAAGTTATTAACCTTTGAATTGAAATTTGTTTCGAAAATTGATTTGAGTTATATATTCAAAAATTTATTTTATATAAGCAGTTGATCTTATTATTTATAATGATTATCCATTAAATTTTGAAATGATTGAACAATTTGGGAAAATATATTAAATCATAATTCGAAATTTAGTTGAAATGTTAAACCGAATAAATGATATTCGTATAACATGAGACGGTTTTGGAACAAGATTTGAATCATGTATTTAACATGATTTTAACCGTTATATAGAATGAGTTTTGAGAAATATATTTGTTAAGTATTCAATTTAGTTAGATATGAAGATTTGAGTAGGGTTTTGAGATAGCGATGTTTTGGAATTGAAATAAAAATAAAAATCCATTTGGGAAAGATTTAAACGATTTATATTTATATCATTATATAGAGTGAATAGAATACACTACGATACGATAGTTTATGAATATCGATTTAAATTTTCAAATGGCTATTTTTAACAGTAGTACTTTTGGTAACACTTCCAAATGTTTTATTGGTTTTGAAATTTATAGGCGTGAACCATTATTTGACTATAAGAATGATTTATAAAATAGTTTCGAAGATTATTGAAGTATTGGAAATATTTATATGAAATTGAAATAGGTTTTCCAATTCTAAAAAAAAATGGATATGGTTGGAGATAAATCTTCGGATGTTGATATTAATTCGGTAAATGAAAACTCTTATTATCTGAGGAATTTAAAAGGTAATTCACCGTTGTTCCACTTATAATATGAGTTGGATACGGAGATTAATATTGAAGATAAGTTAATGGTATTTCTATCCAGATCAAATGTCAAAGAGCTGAATAAATCTTTTAATTAAGATATGGGTTCTCAAACCTGATTGAAATAAGTTAGATAGAAATAATCTTCGATATTTGGTATAAAATTTCTTGATGTAAACATATATTATATGAGGAATTTGAATGATATTATTATATCGTTATTCCACTTATAGTACTCGTTGATTATAAGAATTTATATCGAATTTAAGTGGATAAATTTTTTGTGTAACTTATGATTCAAATCAATTGATTTGGGTTTGGTCGTGAATCATATCTTCAATAATATCATTCTTGAAACCCAATGAGATTGAGTTGTGGAAACTCATATCGTAATTGGGATTAAGTCAAATATTTGATTCGAGGAAATTAAAAAATTGAAGCGAAGGTATAATCTTTGATTTAAAAGAAGAGTTTAAGATGATAACGAGATGTATGAAATTAAAGTAATTCAAATCTTGAGTCATAAACGAATTGATAACTATTTGGAAGGATATTTGAATTGAAAAGATTGTGTAAACCATAACTACTGTTTTAAAGTAAGCTTATTACTTGGAAAGACCGGGATCGAGTATATGTTCGAAAACCATTCCAAGTAATAATACGACGTTATGAAGCAATTCAAGACTCCGTAAACGACGAATGAAGACAGGGAATATTTGAATTGTTTAGATTGTGTGCTGATATCTCGGTTGGGTAGGCCACCCGATACGAGGTTATGAGTGGCATGAGACCTGAACATATTTGAATATTTTCGGTTTGTTGTTCCGTTCAGACCCAGAACGGACTTGTATGGATGGTGTGTCTGACATTGAAATTGACCGCATAACACTGATTTCTGTTAATATATATCGGATTTCTGGCAATATATTATCCTCATCTCTAAGTCATATGAACTTAGAGGGTATGCATTGATTGAAAATCAGTGATATGTCGTGAATTGTCAATGTGGCATACCCGAGTAATGAAACAAGCTAGTGATGATCAAAGCATGGCTTATCGAAGCATAGCTTTGTGTATGACGTGACATCGACAAACCTCACACCCCGAATTGATGAGAAACTGGCGGTTAGGTTTTATACTTATATATGAATTGATCATGAAGTTGCAATAGTGGGAAACCACTTATGAACTTGGGGAAGTTGGGCATGTTCGGGGGGTCGTGTCTGGTCGAAAACCGTTGATCTGCCCTGCGTTTTGTAGTTGGTGTCCGTGATGGACGAAAAAACCGTCTGACACTTCGCTTTGTATCCCTGATTGATCTTTCGTGCCAGGAATCATCAAGTTGGAAACCCAATCTCCTATACGAGCCATACAATTTTGATTGTGTGTGTGCGTGTGTATATATATATATATATATATATATATATATATATATGGCAAAATAATATTATGGGTATTATGCCTTCTAGGATTAATACATTTATTTGCGAAATTGTTTTCCACACTATATTATAGTATTGAAAGAGGATCTTTTCGTATGAAAGCACGTTTGGTTATCATAAGGTAAAACTCGCCCATTGATGTGCGCTTGCATTGTGTGATGTGGGACGAGCTTATGATAGCTTCATTTTTCTAAAAGTTCAATGCGAATTTATTTGCATGGGTATTCATATGGAATAAACCCGTTTCGCATTAGCGGCGTGGTCCGGTGAATTTCCCAACTTTAAAATAAATCCTAAAAACAACTGTTTTATGTTCTCACACCAGTCCCATGACTGACCTGGAGTTTATTGTTCCTTCCTAAACTCTGGGTGCCCACTAATTTCCACACGGGTAGCTAGTGTTTAGTTTTACAGTTATAGATCATTGGAGCAAGAATCAGAGCGCTTTCTAGGTTGGAGTTCACGCTAGTGTCTGGTGCTTCCGCTATAACATATTGCTTCTTCCGCTGAGAGTATGTTTGTTTTTCTTCCGCTGTATATGTTGTAACTCTGATATTCCATGTAACTTTGATGTAATATTGTATTATATAATGAAAAGTCCTATTATTTTGTTTAATATATGTATGTACGCATAACAATTCGTCTTTGTGAACAGTTTTAGTTGGTTTAATTACCGGCAAAAACTGAGCAAAAAGACGGGTCGTTACAATTACCAAATCGAATTCCATTCAGTTCCAATCTAATATGTTAAATTGGAAAACTTTACTTTGGAAATTTTCCGTTAATCTTGATTAAAAGATTATAAATTCGAAATCATATCTTTACTGTTAATTGGGTTAAAAAAACAAATGTTATTTAAAACACCGTTCACGATAAACCCAAAAATCCGATTTCAATTCAATTCCAATTAAATATTAATTAATTGCTAAACTTCTCTAAATCTTAATTAAAAAATTTATTCTTTTCTCAACGGGGTTTAATAGTAATGTTATTGAAGACACCATTCATGACAAGCCCAAAATCCAATTTGATATTACATACAAGGTTTTGAATAGAAATTATATCGACTTATATTCAATATCAAATTCTGAAACTAACGGATATCGTATTAGGAATAACGATATCTCTATCTTTCAAATTCCTCAATAATATCTGTATAATCATGGAATTCAATATAGAAATATTCCGAAGATTATTCCATTCTAATCCATTCCAATTCATTCATTGGAAAATTCTGGTTATATCAAAACCCATTTACAAATCAAAATTATTTATTCAAAAACATTGGATTATTATTTCTAGTTGTTAACTAGTTCATTCGATAAAAATATATTTTATCTTTTCAAATATGAAAAT
Organism: Allium sativum; assembly: GCA_030737875.1. NCBI lineage: Eukaryota > Viridiplantae > Streptophyta > Magnoliopsida > Asparagales > Amaryllidaceae > Allium > Allium sativum. The sequence continues at coordinate 1,017,007,960 of CM060913.1, forward strand.
TTTCACCCAAAATCTTTCCAAATCATTTATTACGATTTTACACAATTTTTCCATATTTTTAATAATTTTATTAAGGCCTTTACTGTCGGTTTCCAATAACGGCCACCGTACTGCTTCCATAACGACCTTTTCTAAAATTGATTTGGACATAATTTGAAATCCAACTGTTCAAATTTAAATATCTTATATTCATTGGAAAGATCTTTTCGATACGAACCCAACGGTTCCGGTATTAGGAGAATCTGATTGTCGGATCTCCCGTTACATTAATTTGAAGTTAATGGTTAAAATTCGCGAACCGTCGCTGCGTAGGGCGTTCTATTTAGGCAATTTAATATAAATAATATATATATAGTTGATTTCCAGTTAAAACGTATTTTATAAATCGTTTATAAATTCGTTTTAAATACAATTCCAACTTCCATTTCAATTTCTAATCAAAACTGAACCATTACATGACAATTTTATACAGTGCATATATATGTTAAAAATTATATTTTTAACAATCCAATAATTATTCCATTACATGACAATTTTATACAGCTCATATATAAGCTAAAAATAATATTTTTAGCCAACCAATATTTATTTCAATACCTTACTATTTTATATATCTCATACGCACGTTAAAAATTATATTTTTATCCAACCAATATTTATTTCAATATTTTTGTGTCCATCCAAAATCAGACATCAAAATCATATTTTAATTCTTTATTGAATTTTATGTAAAATATTCGTTCAGATTGTGAATCAGAATGCGATTCAATCAATTACCATATAATTTCAGTTACATGGATTTCATACATCGCATGTATTCAACAATAATGATAAATAATCATTACACATTCAAACATCATCCAAAGTGCTTTCTACAACTGTATAAGCGTTAAATAATTAAATAACACTGATAACAGTCTGTCAATCAATCGATTGATATGCAACTAAATATTGGGATTTGTGTACGTCAAATATCATCCCAATACCCGTGTGGTGTTTTCAAACAACAACAGTCTATTTACGTAAATCATTGATTAATACATTTAACCAATTCTAATTCAGTTTGAATTATTTTTCTACTTAACCAATTTTACTTAGACAAGTGATGAAAATTTACTGTTTAAATAATAAATGGATATTTATATCTCATTTCAACAACCACAAAGTGCCTATCCACATTGTCTGAAATACGAGTGTCATATATTCAAACAACGCTTCTTGTGTAGATGAGTTGTGAATAGTTCATGTGTGGAACTCAAGCAATGTCACATACAACAGATAAAAATCAACACTGGCAATTCATATATTTTCAGTTATAAAATGAATAACTGTACAAATATTTTAGAGAGAGAATTCTCACTTTGGGTTCCACTCCGCCATTCTTTATTTAAGGATTGTTTTAATAAAATTAAACTAAATGTTTAACTTTAAAGAAAACTGCAACAACTTCCATTTCCGTTCTGGTCAGTTGAACGTTGTAGATCTTGGCAAGACGATTCCAACGGTTCCGAAATAATCTAATTCTGATTAAATATGAAAAGTTGTACATTTAGAAAGTTTTGTGTACATTTTAGATCATTAACTATATAATTAATATTAACTTAAACCTCCCTAATACTTATTAAAAGCTAGTGTTGGCTAGCTTTTGGACCAAGTCACCAAGGTTCACACACAAAGGAAATATGAAGCCTCGCATGTAAAAACCCTTAAACACTCGATCGTGGTCACATCGTCCTTCCCGACTCGTGGCGCCCATCAGCGATCGCGACTCCCTATCACGATCCGATCCCTCCACGCCAGTTCTCCACGACCCGATCTCAGCAACCAAAGGACATTGACCACGACTTGGTCTACCACGATATGAAAATACAGGATCTAAGGACACTTGTCGACAACCGTCATATTGACCATTTCTTCATTAAACTACGAACCAGTCCGAGATCCTCGGGATTTGTGCCACGTGTGACCACGATCCACCTGCAGATATCAGCTATAAATAGCCCTGTGCTTGACATTTTCAGGATCTTTTGGCAGTTCTAAGTACTGTTTCCACCATTATTACCATCTTACAATTTCTTATCTGTCTTAGCCCGAAATTATTGAGTGAATCATCATTGTATAGGTGAGATTGAGAGAAAGATCATTGATTATACTCGAATCTTACGTATAATCATAGATATAAAGTGGACGTAGGCTCATTATGCCAAACCACTATAAATCTTGTGTGTTTTCTTGCATTTCTAGATATAAATCTCTGCCAATTCAGATAATTTGGGTGTTAGAGCCACTTTTGGATCTGACATTTTGGTGCTTTCACTGAGAACGAAGTCTTAGTATATTAGATTGTTGTTCTATTGTTTGGATAGTCAGGTCCGAAGAAAACAGTCCAAAACCCCACTATTTCGATTTTTGAAGATTTCAGCAAATCCAAAGTATTATGGCTGGAAAAAAGTCCAAGGATGTACGAGCTTCACAGGCCGATGAAGTAACAAACGAAGCTCGTAATGACAGCGTTAAGGAGCGGTTCGAGGTTGATTCTTCGGATCGTGATGTGGAGGGGGCGATCCAACCCGCTGGAGGTACCACGAACCGTGTGACTGAGGGCATAACGACCCGTTCTCAAGATAGCGCCACCCTCCTTCCTGCCAATGCTCCCACAATCCGAACCCAGGGGACCACCATGAACCGACACCAAGAGGGTACCACGAGCCATCAGCCTAGGGGGACCATGATCCGAAATGAAAATCAGACCACTACTCGACCTGGGAAGGAGATTATGGCTCGTTCCACTCGTGTTGGTACTTCTGCTCGACCTGGCTCGAGTTCCTTGCGTATAAGAGAAGATGATGATGATCAGTTCAACCCTTCTGCCCCAGCTACGGAAGGAGATCTCTCTCGCATAATTGAAACATTGGATAGACAAAATGATGAATTGGCCGCTCAAAGGCGGGAGAGCTCATTGTTGCGTCAGAATATTACTGCCCTAAGGCAGATGAATTGATGATATTCAAAGGTAGGTTTCGCCACCGTCATCTCACCCTTTTTCCGCGGAACACACATCCTCGTTCGAAGAACCTCGAAGAAACCAGCGATGGCCTCCTTTAGAAAGGGATGAGAATATAGAGCAGCTTCAATTTGGGACACTTCCTTCTCGAGAAGAAGAGGCGCTTAATCAGGGAACTAATAACTGTAACTTAAATGAGCCCGTCCTACCACCTAGGAATGGAGACGTCATTGACCCTGCTCAAAATCAACCCATTCCTCCTGCTCGTCACGTGACTGACTGCGGTAATAGGGTGCAAGGGAGTTCTGCTCAGGCCCCAGACCTTGCAGAAGCACGCCAAAGAAATGCTGGAGAGGCTCGCAGGGCAAGAAGTGCTGATCCGGATCCACCCTGACCCATGCAAATGTCGAAGCCATGATTAGGCAAATGATGGTAGAAAGTCGCGGACAAAGAATTGAATATTGGGGTATAGGCCGCAGTTATTCGCCCTTTACTGATGACATTTTAGAGGTTCGATTCCCAAGGAAATTCAACATGTCATCTATGAACCGTTATGCGGGAAGGGCTGATCCAGTCTAACACCTGATGAGATATTCATGGTACATGAATGCAGCTGCCGCTTCCGACGCCGTGAAGTGTAAGGCATTCCTGATATTCCTGGAGGATACGGCGTTAATGTGGTTCATCGTTTGCTAGCGCGATCGATCTCCAGTTTCAGAGAATTAAGTGAACAGTTTGTGAATAAGTTCCGGCTGCATACTCATAGATCTAAGAATGTCATCGAATTATCCTCATCAAGCAACGTCCAGACGAATCTTTGAGGTCCTATCTAGATCGCTTCAATCTAGCAATCATGGAGGTTAGAGATCCCTATGAACAAACTGTTTTGATGGCCTTGATTGACGGAGTAGATAAGGATATTGAGTTTGGAAGATACTTGGCCGGTAAACCATCGTTGACCAAGGAAATATTTTACGAAAAGGCCAACATCCATCTGTGTCGAGAAGAAATCTACGCCAACCGAAAGAGGAAGGCTGCTGCTAAGGAGGTTATCCAAAGTAATGTGGCCATCAAGCAGATGGGAGATAGCGCAGGAAAGGTTGAAGTTAATGTCGGGAACTAGAATCAAGGCAATGGTCACCAATCGGGGAATAATAACAATAATCGGAAGAGAAATCGAGGGAATGACTCTCAGAGAAGATCTCGGCCTAGGCCATTTGAGAGTTTTACACGGTTAAACGATACTTTGAAAAATATCTTCCTGGATACGTACAATGTCCTCTAGTACAAGAGGCCTCCTCCGAGAGATTCGATGGAGAAGGAATGTGAGACTGGAAGATTTTGTCTTTTTCACCAAACTCATGGTCACACCACAAATGAATGTCGTCATCTGAGAGACGTGGTCGAAAAGCTACTCCGTGAAGGAAAGCCTGATGAATATAAGGTGACTCCCAGGGACGGGGGCAAGCCGCACAAGCCCCGAACCAAAGCCAATCTGCTGCCAGACCAACGACTCAGCAAAAAGGAAAAAAATATCGTTACCGTAGTTGGTGGGCGTCATCTAGAAGGGCACAGTTTTAGGGCTATGGATCAGTACGTGAACGCGGCTAAACAACATTTCGAAGTGGGAGAATGTAGCAATCCTGAGGATAATACCCCGATTAAGCAACAGAAGATGATGTCTGATGACGTCATATTTCGTGACCGAGAGAGTATTGGAGTCCACTCCCCAATTGAAGACCCATTAGTGATCACCGTCACCATCGGTCCAGCTATAGTCCATAAAGTTCTAGTGGATAACGGTAGTTCGGTTAACATTTTTTTTAAAGAAAACATTCGACCAAATGAAACTCGAGCCAAAGGATTTGAAACCATGCGAGGGTTGGATACGTGGATTTAATGGAGCCTCAACCGCTCCGATGGGATACGTGGAACTGTTAGTAACCCTTGGGGAAGGAGAACGCCAGAGAGTGAGGATCCTCCCCTTTGTGGTTCTGGATATTGAGTCGCCATACAATGCCTTCTTGGGACGACCGACCCTAGCCAAATTCAGGGCCTACATCGCACCCTGGTGCTTATTGTTGAAGTTCCCGATGGATGTCGGTGTAGGTATAGTCAGAGGAGATCAAGTTGTTGCATGAGCATGCAACATAGTGGAGCTGAAGTTGCTCCGCAAGGAAGAGATGTAGAAACAAAGGGCACTTCTTCCCCTCTAAGGGAGGAAACGTCATAGCAACTAAAGAAAGTAACTCTGGGAGGGTTGCCCAGAGAGTTGCCCGAGGATATAGATCCCAGAGAGGATGAAGAGCCTGGGGGCAGAATGGCGACTCCCAATGAAGCGACTATGGACGTACCAATCGATGATAGTGACCCAGAGAAGGTCCTGAAGATTGGATCCCATTTGGACCCTGTTCAAGCCAAAGAATTAACAAATTTCTTGAAAGCTAACTTGGATGTATTCGCCTGGACCCATGCGGACATGTGTGGAATATCTCCCTCAATTATGAGTCATTCATTAAGCATCAACTCGAAACATCCTCCTGTCAAACAGAAAAGGCGAATGCTTGGCCCAGAGAGGTCTGCTGCCTCGAAGGAAGAAGTCGAAAAGCTGAGAAGTAATTGGTTCTGGTAAAGAAGGCCAATGGAAAGTGGCGCACATGCATTGACTTCTCAGAACTAAAAAAAGCCTGCCCAAAGGATAGCTTTCTGTTACCTAGAATTGATCAGCTGGTGGATTCAACGGTGGGTCATGAGCTTCTTTCTTTCATGGATGCCTACTTAGGGTACAACCAAATCTCCATGCATGTCCCGGACCAAGAGCATACCAGCTTCATTACAGATCAGGGATTATACTGTTACGTAGTTATGCCTTTTGGTTTGAAGAATGTCGGTGCTACGTTTCAGCGATTGGTGAATACGATGTTCTACAATCAAATCGGGAAAACGATGGAGGTATACGTCGACGACATATTGGTAAAGTCCAGACAATCATCTGACCATACTGCCGATTTAGCAGAGATGTTTGAGATTCTCCGGAAATACAGAATGAAACTAAATCCTTCGAAATGCTCATTTAGGGTAGCATCTGGAAAATTCCTAGGATTCATCATCAGCTCGAGTGGAATTTAAATCAATCCAGATTAAATTACAATATTCCTAAATATTCAAGAATCAAGGCAGATTAAAGATGTGCAAAGCCTCGCTGGAAAAGTGGCAGCGCTAAGTAGATTCATTTCCAAAGCCGCAGATAAATGCATCCCATTTTTCGAGCTGATAAAGCGATATGCATCCCATTTTTCGAGCTGATAAAGCGAGGCAAGCGCAACTTTAAATGGACTCCTAATTGTATAGAAGCATTCCAGAACCTATTGAATCATCTGGAAAGACCCCCGATACTGTCTAAGCCCGTGGATCACGAGGATTTATTTTTGTACTTGGCAGTGTCATCCCACGCGATCAGTTCGGCTTTGGTAAGAGAGGAAGACAAGGTGCAAAGACCGGTGTACTATGTGAGTAGGAAATTGGCAGCAGCCGAATGAAATTACCCAAGAATAGGAAAGCTTGCGTATAGCTTACTGATCGCATCTAGAAAGCTTCGCCACTACCTCCAGGCCCATCCCATTACTGTGTACACCGATCACCCGCTCAAACAAGTTCTGCAAGGGCCAGAAGCATTAGGAAGACTGCTTAAGTGGAATATTGAACTAAGTCAGTTTGATTTGAACTTCCAACCCCGACGATCGATAAGGGGGCAGGTACTTGCAGACTTCATAGCAGAGTTTACCATCCAAGAAGATGGTGTAGTAAGTGAAGAAGTCGATCCACCAAAACTACTCCTTGACCCCAGTGCCTGGAAATTGTACACTGATAGAGCTAAGAACGACAGACGATCTGGTGCCGGAGTGGTGCTTGAAACTCCATAGAAATGGCTAATATACTACACTCTTAGATTGGAGTTCCACGCCACTAATAACGACTCCGAGTACGAAGCTCTAATTGCCGGGCTGAAGCTCGCAAAGGAGTTGGAGATCACGAAGCTGGACATCTTTTGCGATTCCAAGATAGTCGTGAACCAGATCACTGAAGAGCTTCAGGCCAAAAGTCCGAGGCTGATATCATATTTGGAAAAAGTGAAGAAGTTGCTGGACGGTTTTGATCACCACAACATATCTCATATTCATCGAACTGAGAATCAAAAGGAAGACAAGTTAGCGAAGATGGCTAGCTCTGATAATCCTGAAGACACAGAGCTAGTCCCGATTAAAGTGCTATTGTCCCCTAGTGTAGATCAGATAGAAATTGATCCGGTGCTAGAGGTTGAATCAGAGAGGGAGTCATGGATGACCCCTCTAAAGGATTTTTTGATGAATGGAACGCTTCCAACAAAGAAAGTTGAGAGGTGTGCAGTTATCCGGAAGGCTTCCCGATATGTGTTGCAAGGCAAAGTCCTGTACATACAGGGTTTCTCGATGCCCCTCCTTCGGTGCATCGCCCATGACGACATCAAGCGTGTACTGAAAGAGGTCCACGAAGGTGAATGTGGCAACCACACTGGAGGGAAAATGTTGGCAAAGAAGATATTGCGATATGGCTATTTTTGGCCCACCATAAACAAGGACGTAGCCAAGTATGCATGACGTTGTGATGCGTGTCATAAGTTTTCCGAGATCCCTAGGGCACCTCCTGGCCAGTTGAAGACGATGATGAGCCCGTGGCCCTTTGCTGTTTGGGGAATCGATATTATTGGAAGCCTCCCCATAGCTAAGGGCAAAGCAAAATTCTCCATTGTAGCCGTGGATTACTTCACCAAGTGGGTCGAGGCTGATCCATTGACCACGATCACAACCAAGCGAGTGATCAACTTTGTCATTAGGAACATTATATGGCAATTCGGGATTTCGAAAGTCATCGTAACCGATAACGGAACTCAGTTTGATAGCACCGAGTTTCGAGATTTCTGCCAGAAGTATCATATCGAGAAAAGATACACCTCCATGGCACATCCGCAATCGAACGGGTAGGTCGAGGCGATGAACAAAGTGATTAAGTCTATTCTGAAGAAAAGATTGAAGCGGGCCAAAGCCATGTGGGTTGATGAATTACCCTTGGCACTATGGGCCTATAGGACAACATACAAGTCGGCAACGGGTCACACACCCTTTTCCCTCACTTTTGGAGCCGAAGCGGTCATCCCGGTTGAGTTAGAAGTACCATCTCATCGAATCACTTATTATGACCCGATGACCAACAATAAGCTGCTCCTTGAGTCTCTAGATATGGTTGAAGAAAAGAGGGACGAAGCCGATCTACGCGCCTTAAGACAAAAGCAACAAGTCACTCGGTATTACAACAAAAATGTCCGAGCTCGAACCTTTAAACTTGGAGACTTGGTTCTGAAACGTGTCTTTCCACCCCTAGTACATATGGGCCTGCAATGGGAAGGACCGTACTCCATTTTATGAAGGCTTGATAACGGAACCTTCAAGCTAGCAACCGTTGATGGAGATGAAATCCCCAGAGTGTGAAATGCCCAGCATTTGCGGCCTTATCTGACGTGAAATTGTCAGTTTTACTCTTTTGTTTTTAGGACCATGTAAAAAGTCACGACTTGCCTAGAATAGTCTGGTTACTTGAGAAAAAGATTATAAAGTGGGCGTAGGTCATGATTCGACCGAACCACTATAAAAATATCGCGTGCCATTTACCTTTACTGCACCGTTTCTTATCTGCTCTTTTATTTTTAACTAACATCAATCATTACCATTTCGAGATTTGTTATAAACTATGCAGCGATTTCGAAACACCTAATTCAAAGTTCCACCTATCAAATTGGAAAGCTAGCGATAACCAATGTTCCAAAAGGTGCAGCGAGGTAAATCACACTACTACTTGCACTCTAACTCTCGAGATTGGAGAGAGAGTATAAAGGATGCAGAGATAACGTCCCCAAGGCGTGAAGGTGCACCATGATAAAACTGCCTTGATAACACTCTACCCCGCTGAAGGATCGGGAGAGATTAAAGGCGCTAGAGACTTAACGCCCCCAGAATTTCTGCCCCGCTAAAGGATCGGTGAGAAGACTAAGAACCGAGCTCGAACTCTAACCCGCTGAAGGATCAGGAGAGTATAAAGGTGCTAGAGACTTAGCGCCACGAGAATTCCTATCCCAGCTAAAGGGTTGGGAAAGTATAAAGGCGCAACAACATATGCCGCCAAATGACTCGAACCCCTCATTTCTGAAAATGAGGGATGACACACACATGACTCTAATCAATTCTCAATGAGCCCTGGCCAGGCATCATATTAATGATTGATTGGGGGCAAATATGCACACATATTTTTGCAGTTACAGAAATTTTGAAATTTTTTATTGCTTGAAATTTTTGTTGCAATGCTTCATGGTTCGATTTTAAGTTAGTTAGGATCTAAATGTTTATGACTAAGTACAATAAGTTAAACTTGTAGGTACGCAATGGTGCAAAAGAAACAAATTTTCGTTCACTAAAAGCAGGTTTACAAGACCAAGAAGCTAAAAAAAGTGAGGGTCATTCTCACAACTACATTTCTTGGCAAGTGGAAAGCCTAAAAGCAAAAAATATGAGCTAATAAGTGCATCCTATTTACACTTGGGAGACTATTTTGATTTCTTCTCCTTCTTCTATTTCTCCAATTCCTCCTGTCAGCATCGGAGCGGTCACCCTTCTTCCTCTTCCTCTTATCAACAAGAGACTCCTGGGGAGAATTATAAGGCTGGGAGGCAAGATGTGAAGTTATTGATCTGGAGGAGAATTTTAAGACCAGCCCAGTTCTGGGGTCAACCTCCGAAATTGGAGGCACATATAGAGGGTCCTGCTCCTCCTTCTTCAAAGCTAATTGTTTCTCTTTCCTAGCCTGCATACTAACCAAGGTCTCGTTATCGTCATCCTTGATTTATTCTGTGATGACTACGTCATCCTCTTCATCTCCATGACCACCATCGGTGTCTCGTAAATCCCCAATGACTTCGGCACCCGTAGGAGCATCAGTGCTAAGTGCTACAGTAGCCTTCTCACTTGTTGTATCCTCAATTTGCTTTGGAACCTCAGAGACTTCAGCACCAGCACTTGAGGGGACACTAACTTTCTCCGCCTCTGCTTTCACTTCCGCATCCTTCTCGATCGGCTTGCCACCTATGTCATGAGAAGTAAATGTTAGTGATTTGGGAGATAACGTGGTCATCTCAGTTGTCTGTCCCACGATACGATGGCAAATTATAACTGCTTTGACGAACTGTTGAGAGAATACAGAGATACCTTCAACCGACTCCTCGCCCAGATTTGTAATAGCAGCACCGACAACTGAAGGGGTTGGAGCCAAGGGAATCAACGGATCATCGGGATTGTATTTCTCAATTTCGGAGGCCTTGGGATTCACAACCGAGTTAGAGCCTTCGTCAATTTTATTCTTGCCCTTGAATTTTGTTCTCTCTCTCTCTCTCTCGATTTCCACTTGGATCAGACGTCTGCCTATCTCCAAAGCCTTAGGCTCTTCACCTTTGAGGTAAGTCTGTATGAGATGTTTTTCATCAACTTCCTCGGCTTTCAGTCGACGCTTTTCACCCTCAACAATCATATCCCACACATTGGCCAAAGTAATGTGATAATCCTGAATCCATGAGATGTCTCGAGTCTTAATGACTTGGCCAAAGAAGTCGAATAGCAGTTCTTCGAAACCTTCTATTTCTTTTTAGGTTGTAGCAAGCTCATCAGCAGTGGCGGAGGCCAATTCAAGAGCATTATTTTCAGCGAGAGCTGCGCGCTCTTCGGCTTGGATAAGTCGATCATCAAAGCTGCTTTCTCTTTTTCAACAAGGGCGAGAATGTCCTTTAAGCTCGCTTTTTCTTTCTCCCAGGAAGCCTTCTCAGCGACAAAATGTTCATGTGCTGTCTTCAATTCAGTGTTGATTGTCCTGAGATCCTCCGCTTCTTTTTTCAAAGCCAAACGTTCTTGGCTATTTGAGTCGAGCTCAGTGTGAAAATGCTTCCTAGCACTCTCTAGCTCTGGTTTGTAATTTTCCGCATCCCGCCGAGCTAAAGCGAGTTGTGCTTGTGTATCCTCTAGATCCCTTTCCATTTTGCTCCTAGCCCTACCATCGTTGTCAATCTTCACTCTGGTTCTGGCTGCTTCCATCTCAAGGTGACGGATGGCAGCAGAAAGAGTGGCGGCATGCTTCTTCATCGCCCTATATTGTTTGGCTACATGACTCACTCGCCCTATGACCTCTACATCCCAGTCCTCGGGAACCGGTTCAAGATCTGGAACAAACACCATCCTTTCGAAGAAAATGTCAGGGAACTGCTTCCGCAAACGCTCTAGCTTGACCTGATTCTCAGAGGTGTAGACAACATCTTGTGCAGCGGTAGTATCCAAATTACGCTGGCTACATGGGACAATAGCTATTTTCTCCTTTTCTAAATCCTTGCTCGGATCTTTGTTTTTATCTTTTGGCTCATGGTGTTTCTTGGAAGACTTGCTATGAGAGGGTGTACTTTTCGGAGGAGTCAAATCTTTGGGAAGTTGCTTACCCCCCGACGGTGGCACTGGACGACCGTGGGGTCTCCCAGGATCTTGCTTTAATGGAGAACAAGATCGTGTAGAATGAGATTGATAAGGGTCATGAGGTTGATAACTTTCTCTCCCTCGACTGCCACCGCGAGCATGCTCAGGATCAGAAAGGAGCCTCGGTGTACTTGCTCGGAGAGAGCGATAAGAATAGGATTGTTTATGAGGCATTTTCCATGCAAAGAAAACAAATGTGTATCAGAATCATGAATACTTGTGGTGTAGAAGTGTTGTGACAAGTGGTGCAAGTGATTCGTGCATCCCGTATAATCCCCCATAACAGACCAAGGCCCAGAGTCTGGCTCGTCTGTGTGTTTTCTTTTTCCCCAACTGGAACATTCACTTCCTCAGAGATGGGAAAGAATGGTTCCCCTTCGAAGTCTTCTTGGGTGTAAATGTCGTCTGGTAGAGGAATCTTGCTCAGTTATCCGAATATCTGTTCCTCTGTTAATTCATCATGAGGAGGAGGCTCAGGTGGTGGAGAAGTCCTTAAGGGAGATTGTCCCTCAGAGTCTGGGACTTCCTTTGGCTCCTCGGCTCAGACCTCGCCTCCTTTATATACATTCAAATCCTCGTCATCCTGATTGATCATTGGTGAGAGGCTCTTGTGAAGTTCAGTGGTTTTCGTGACCCCCGAGGTCCCTTCTCCTTAAGTCGAGGGCACATATTTATAAGGAATACCACCCGCACCAAGTCCGAACCTTATATCTAGAAGACGGTGCTTGTGAAGATTCTCATCGGTGATACATTTCTTGATTTTTAAGAAGTCTGATTTGCTCTTGAGAAGGCGGGATAGTAGATCATCAAATACTGAGCCTTCCGTTTTTGGGAAGCTATGATCTGTATAGAGAAAAGAAACATGTCAGTGCTTTGGTTACGTAAGCAGGTCACACATCTAGAGGCTTAATGCTTACTTGATTTTAGCTACTTCCTTGCACACTCGGCTTGGTGTTTTACATAGAACCAATCAGCTTTGGGATCCCCTATGCTGCTGTGACCCTCCGATAAAACCTTCCTATTGGCTACCGATTCAAAGAAAGAGAAGTTTGAAGTCGCTATGGAACAGTGTTTAAAGAGATAATAGAATTTCAAATCTTTGAAAGTGAGCTCAGTCTGTATAATCTCTGCATACACAATGCATAAAGTGTACAAGGCTGCGTAAGCGTTAGGATGAAGCTGCATAGGGGCAATGCGCAATCGTCTTAAGGTCTCAACAACGATTGGTGGAAATGGAGGAATAACGCCTACCCAGCACATTAGCCTACTAACGGTCATGTACCCCAGCAGGGCAGAATTTGGTCTATCCTCACTTCCCGGAGTCTTAACATCGTCCCAGGGGATCCCGTGTCTTATGCATATTTTCTTAAGCTTTATGCCATCTAACTTGGAAGCCAAAGAATCAGTGAGTTTCTTTTCATCATCTTCCTCAACACCTGGGATCTCGTCCGGAGCCCGATCATCTTCTTCTTCCTTGTCTTCAAGAGATGTACTTTCAGAAGTCATCAATTCAATATCAGTGTCGGTCTCATAATAGGGTTGGAATCTTCCCAATCTAAATCTATGGGAAGCACATCGGGATCATAATGCTTTGATGACTCTGATTCTGTATCTCTCTCTGACATTTCCGTTGACTGCTTATCTGACATAACTGTGTTGGCGAGAAAACGTGAGAAGTTAGAATACAATTACCCATTCCCCGTTTGTGTAAGAGCAAGTGTGTGCCTGTGCGTACATTAAAGAAAAACATGAACTTAGTTAAATAAACGGGATATTGGTCGTTGTATGCTGTAAAGTCATGCTGTTGATTAGTCCAGAAAGTTCATCTCAAAGGCTCTAACCTTACTATCCGTAAATGTACCAGAATTATAGTGCATTTTTGGTCAATATGTGTATTGGCTCATGAGGCTTGGTCCGACTCGAGATGTGAGGCTGCTTCGTGATATATGTAAGGACAGTGGAAGAACTTCGACTTGAGAGAATGGCCTCGGCTCGTGGTGAGGTCTTCAGATCGTGGGACGACCCAGCTCGTAAGACAAAAACGGATAGTGAAGGACCCCCACGATCCGCTCCATTATCCATTTCCACGATCCACTCCGTTATCCATCTCCACGAACCCGCCCTCTCCCATTCTCACGACCTGATCCACTGACCATTTTCATTGCTAGTACTTCGCCTTCATCTCTAATCCCGCCATCTCACTACAACCATGACCCAAGCCTCTACCCCATTCACGAACCAGCCCGGTGAAGTTCGTCTTCCTCCTCACCATCTCCCTTCTTCCTCCATAAACCCACTAATACTATCGCCATGCCCAAACTCTCACCAGCATCGTCGTCGTACTGGTAACAGATCAAGAGGAATAGGGAGAAACGAGAATAAAATCACATGGGAGTACTTTTAGCACAATTACCTTTTTTTATTATGAGATGAAAGTGTTTTCTGGAAATTGCGATTAGGGTTTTAGAGAAGAAGAGGAGGAAGGCAGCGGTAGTGAAATAACGAGAAAGAATAAAGGAAGGAGAAGAGAGCCGGTTATATAGTCAAACCAAAAGTCCCTTCGCATTCCCTTTTTTGTCGCGACTCGATCCGTGAAAGACCACGGGCCACGAGTGTTTGTGATGGCCCATTAAAGCCTGGAAGGCGGTTTCCTCCAAGGATTGATCCGTGATGTGTATCATGGTCATGAACCGTACGGGACTGCAATGATTTGGGTTCAGGAATGGCCACTAAAATCAAAGTCCAGGGACGCAACCTCCTGAAGCAGTACGACATTTCAAACAGACACGACCATTGATTCGCATCGCTTCGTGAAAAGATAGCTCAGCGATTTCGAAGCATGTTCCATCCTTGATAAAACATACTTCGAGGGGCAAAATACTGGCTAGCTTTTGGACCAAGCCACCAAGGTTCACACACAAAGGAAATATGAAGCCTCGCGTGTCAAAACCCTTAAACACTCGATCGTGGTCACATCGTCCTCCCCGACTCGTGGCGCCCATCAGCGATCGCGACCCCCTATCACGATCCGATCCCTCCACGCCTCCACGACCCGATCTGAGGAACCAAAGGACAATGACCACGACTTGGTCTACCACGATCCGAAAATACAGGATCTAAGGACACATGTCTACAACTGTCATATTGACCTTTTCTCCATCAATCTCCGAACTAGTCCGAGATCCTCAGGATTTGTGCCACGTGTGACCATGATCCACCTGCAGATATCAGCTATAAATAGCCCTATGCTTGACATTTTCAGGATCTTTTGGCAATTCTAAGTACTGTTTCCACCATTATTACCATCTTGCAGTTTCTTATCAGTCTTAGCCCGAAATTATTGAGTGAATCATATTTGTATAAGTTAGATTGAGAGAAAGATCATTGATTGTACTTGAATCTTACGTATAATCATAGATATAAAGTGGACGTAGGCTCGTTAACGCCGAATCACCATAAATCTTGTGCGTTTCCTGTGTTTTCTTGCATTTCTAGGTATAAATATCTGCCAATTCAGATAATTTGGGTGTTAGTGCCACTTTTGGATCTAACAGCTACTAACCACTTCATCATACGCCTTCTTCCCGGCCTTCATACGCAAGCCGCTCCACAAAACAACAAAGCTGCACCTTTCATCACCATAATCTCCCTCATCTCTTACTTTAAATTCAAACTGAAAACTCCATTAATCTTCTCTTTCGAATCTCTCCATTCCCATACACATTTCAACACCCTCGATCCACACTTGCAAACCGCGACATCCCCACTGGTTTTGAGCTGCTACAGGACATTGCACAAGTTTTTATCACCAAACTTCATAAAAAAAGTCACAAAGGTGCTATTCCATTCAACAAATCCAAAAATGAACTCTGTTTAGCACCACACTCATTCAATCGTGAGCCATGGCCATCCCTAGCCTGCGCCATTCACGCTGTAGGTATTTCGCTCGAACTAAATCTTGTCGAACCCTATACAAATGTATATCAAATTAAAGAGCCGCCAATAAGGATTGTGATTATATATATTTCATGTTTTTAAGAGGTGTATTTGATTTGTTAGAATTTTTCAAAGGCTGAAGCCCTCAAGTTTTTACTTTCTAGAGGCGGCTTGAAGAACAGTTGACCTTAGGGGATAAAACTAGGGTTTGACTGAAATGTATGGGTTATTTATAGTGTATACTTATAATATTATTAAATTTATATATTGATTAACATTGAAATTTAACATCCTGAACTCCAAATCAAACCCAACAACTGTCGCCCCCAGCCAAATACCCCCATTCCGGACATAGTGGGATATATTTCGTAAGCCAATTCGATTGTTTCGATCTGTTTTCGTTAAAATTAAAATTTAAATCAATATATTGAATTTAAACGCACATTCTAATTTACCAGGGCCATATAAGACTCCAAAAATTACAAAAAAAATTAAATCTAGCTATATCACTACAACAAAATGACCTTATTACAACTGTATTTTTACAACTGTCACAAAATGACCATTGTAATAAACGTTTTTAACAACTTTTTTTTAGTCCAAAAGTTGTAATAAACGTACTTTCAACAACTTTTTTTATTTTTTCAGTTGTAGTAGATATCTGTTACAACTTTAATTTTGTGAGAGTTGTAATAGATGACTATATTTACAACTTTTATTTTTTATTAAAATATAATAATTAAAATAAATTTTAATTGATAATTATATTTAAGGTATAGTACGTTTAAAAAAAAGCCTAACTAAATTAAAAAAAATCAACTTTGGAATTTTATAAATATAAAATATAAAAAAAATTAAAATTTTATAAAATATTTGTATTTTCAGAAAACTACTTGGTTTCCACTTTTTGCAAAATTTTAGCATTAAATTAGCTCTTTATTTCTTACAATAAATGAACTTCAAGGACAATGTGAATATTTAAATGACATAACCGATATGACCTATAATAACAAAATTCATTTAATTATCTAGACAAGTTTACCAATCACAACAAGAAATTAAATTATAATTAAGGAAACAACAAATATTTCTTATCTAATATAAAAATATTTAATGGTTAACATAATAATTTCATTTGTTTTATTTAATGATAATGTTCTATCGCTAATGCTTTATCAACCGGGAATTCATACGTCAAAACATGCGGTAGGGATTCAAGCCGTTGGATCTCTTTTCCTCCGTGCATTGCATGACTTTCCAGTTGTGAATTTCAAGATCCGATCTTTTCCACCGGATAATCACTGGTTGAAGTAGCACAGTCCATGTTCTATTTCCACGTAGTCGACATTTTTTACTCTCCGTTTCAAAATGGCATTGCAGGGTACCAAAATCTGTCATCCGCTCCAGAACACTGCTTTTGGCTCCAAACCCAATCTTTGTTCCCCAAAATCAAAATTTTTGGCTCCAACCCTAATTGTTTACCCTCCGCACCGCCTTTTTTGCCT
Source organism: Allium sativum (assembly GCA_030737875.1). Taxonomy (NCBI): domain Eukaryota; kingdom Viridiplantae; phylum Streptophyta; class Magnoliopsida; order Asparagales; family Amaryllidaceae; genus Allium; species Allium sativum. The sequence continues at coordinate 1,017,025,002 of CM060913.1, forward strand.
ATGTTAGAGATTCGTGTTCTACTTTTCAATCAATATTCCAGCTCCTCGGGAAATCAACGATAACCCCAAATATAATCTCTACTTCCAAAAAATCCCTATTCCTTTCTACTCTTCTTTCCATTTTCGCCTACAGGATTTGGAGTTGATCTCCTTCTAGAAGGATCTTACATATTAAGTTGGATGGAGCCTAGAAGAGTGGAGGTTGATTTTGGATTGAACTGGTCCTAATTCGTCATGTACCAGGCGGCTCCCCTTTACTTCCCATTAATATACAATATTAACCCTAAGCTAAATCAAATCAATAAGAAAAAAATAGCAGGGAGCTAAATCGCAAAGCCTCTTGTGGTCGTCATCAACGATTGACGCACCAAAGCGGCAAGGCGGAGGCAGGCAAAGCACGACCCACGATGAACTCATAATTTTGGATGATTTTGCCTCGTTCCTTCAACCTTTTGGCTTTCCCTGGCGACTGTTGCAGCGGAGGGGTTCAGATAGAATGATGTAGTGGTTCTTGAGGCTTGCGGGTTGTCCATCCTACGATATGCTTTCAAGTAAGGTTTACTATGTGATTTCTCTTAGTGATTGTCGTTTCCCTGCTGTGTTTCAGTTTGGGTTCATGTTATGATTTTTTTTCTTCTGTTTTCTTCCCATTTTTTCATCCATTTTATCATAATGATACAATCGTTAAGTCCTTTCTATTGTATTTATTTCGTTTGATATTCTTTTCGAAGCAAAACAGGGCCATTGGATTAAGCTGTTGTGCAGCGATAGCCAGTCCAAATTTGCTCCATGCTATAAACTGAGGTACTTCTGTGATTGAATATCTGTATAAGGCTCTCGGTTCTTACGTCTTATGGAGGTTAAGTAGATGTTTGGATTTTACACACTGGACATTCAATGACCCTTCAATCCAATGTGTATTCAGGATTTCAAAATTGGAGAAACAGCAAGATGCTTGCCTAGATGCAAACATATATTTCATGTACAATGTATCGATCGCTGGCTTTTAAGGCGTGGAAATTGCCCACTATGCAGGCAAAACATTCAATGACCATTCACTTTATTTTATTAAGTAAAAATCATTCACTAATATGTTTTCTTATGTTATCCTTGTCTTTCCCATACCTGGCTATGCAATTGTATATATGTCTCCAGGCAAAGAAAGATCACTAGTTCTGTTCTTGGGTTTTAATGCATTCTGGGTTAAACCAGTGAATAGTTACAGTTAAGAATATATGAGATTCAAGAAAAAAAAGATGTTTAGATTTTTGCATATTTTTCTGTGTAGGTACTATGATATGTGACAAACATGCATCTTGCATTATTAGGATATTCAGCTAGACGATAGATGAAGTTTCCCCGCATGAGGCAATAAGAGTGTCTACGGTAGGTTGGTTACTTGCCAATGGGGGTTAAAAGCTATCTCATGTTGACTTGAACGACAATAACATTTTAGGATGCTCCATAAGATGGATTTTAGATCCACTTAACATAGTTTAAGAAAACGTTTGATGCCCTTCCACTTGCTATTGCACATCATCCATCTAGATATAGGATTGCTTTTTTGCGTACACCTGGTTTTCTTCCTATTTGGCATCCGATAGAGTGATATTGGTTGCAAAAAATTGGCATGCATGCCAGGAGATCCTTCACCATGCGATGATATGCTCAGAAGACGTTGGAATGCCTAATCATGACATCTATTGGTACTACGATAAGTTGGATGAATAAACATACATTATTGTTATTTTTATGCCCAAATGAAGCATGCTAATGTCTCATCAAGGGTTTATTTTTTGACTAATTTAGATTTGGTTTACTTTTTTAGGCTTTGAGAAAGCTTTATGATGAGTTCGTTGATAATCTGCCTGCATATAGCCTAGCTTCTCAGTGTTTGTTAATGCTACTACAGATGAGAGTAACCTCTCTGGACAATTCCCGTATTGCTGCTAATCAAGTTCGGTCAGAATCATCTTCAATTGATGCCATTGATCTTGTATACCCTCTTGAAGTGGTGGAATGTATGTATTGTGTTTTGTAAGCGTAATATGTAAAAAAAATGATGAGAGTTTGAAATATTAATAAATTATTCTAGTTCATGTTATAAATTTGTTTGATATCTTAAGTTTTGTAGATAATATGTTCTGGAATGAACTTTTTTATCAGTAATATGTACATAATTTGCAGATGTATTACAATTGTAAAATAACACTTATAATAAAATATATTACAACGGTTATAAAAAGTTGTAAAAATTATAACAACAACGATGCATAACAGTTGTAATAAAGTTTATTACAACGGTGGAAAACAGTTGTAAAATATACATTTTATAACTGTGTCGCAATAGTGCAAAAAAGTTGTAAAAGATTTTAGTCTATTGCAACTTCTTAATAGACGATGGTGGCTCCACCAATATAAAAAGTCTTTTACAACTGTTTTCCACCATTGTAATGTGGTCATTTTGTTGTAGTGTATGTTTTGATGATACGGTCCTAACAAAACTAATTTCGTCGAATTTAGAGACCGTTTGAAGAATGGTCTTTTTCCAGTCGATTAAATTTAAACTAAAGTTACCAAACACATTTAAATTTACCACGCTCACAGATTAATTACAAAAATTATGAAATTTGAAACTTAACAATAATTTTAACATTTCGGATCCAACAAAAGTGGTTTCGTCGAAAACGGAGGTCGTTTGCAAAATGGCTATTTTTAAGGGCTACATATTATATAAAAATGCATATAAATTCCAGAGCGTCTATTCTAAATTTTAAACTGTTCAAACCTTTCAATTTATATTATGAAATATGAATTTTTCACATTCATTAGAAAGATATAATTAAACCGATTCTAACGTTTCTGGTTTTATTGAAATCTGATTTATATTTCATTCTGTACATTCATTTAAAGTTTAAAATCGAATTTTCAAGCTACTGCGCCATTTCAGACTCGCTTTATAATAAAAATAAATTTATGCATTCAAATTCGATTTAAATAAATTTTAAATCATTAATTCTCAAAGTAAATCATTTTAAATTATAAAAATCCATTAAAATAGCTAAAAATAAAATTTTAAATTAGTTCAAAAATTCCAGATTATTACAATATATTTTAATATGGTTTGCATATCGCAACAACCACTTCGATGGATATTAAGATTTTCATCACAACAATACTTAAAAAAGGATGTAATATACATTTCTTGTTCTTTACATTCTTTATCACCACCAAAGTTATTTATATTTTTCTGGAATTTGTATACTGCCATTGTTTATACCTTCAGGGTATTGTAAATATTCCAAACATTTTCACTTATTTAATTAATTCAATTATCTCTCAAAGTGTAATGCTCATGGCACATAATATGTTGTTGATAATGTATAGTGTTTCAGTAATTTTAGTGTGCTTTTGTCATTTTATATATTTCTAATTTTATCTTATTGACTATAGGTCCACATATCTTATTTAGCAGAATTTCATGATGGTCAATCATGTTTTTCTCTAATATGATATTTTTATTACATTTATAAATACAAGCGCTTTATTATTTATAAATTTTTCATCGATGGTTATTTCTTATCAGTTCTATTCATGATTTATTGAGATCTAAAAATTAATTATGTTTTAGATACCTAACCACTTCTAGGTTTATTTAGCAGTCACGTCATGGGATTCTTTCAAAGCACCGTTAAGTGTTTTTTCAAGAATACTGATCTCCTTTATTTAGCATTTTTATGGCTTATCCAAAAATATTTTGAACTAACTTTTTCCAAATTTGAGCTGTGATTTACACATTTTAATCTTTCAAGGATCCAAATCTATATTGGAGAAAGTCTATTAAGGAAAATAATTGAAAATTTATGCAAATTACTTAATATTTTGTATTATTCTATATGTTAGCAAATATTTAACACCAATGATCAACATGAACTTATATTCCTTTATCCTCCCCCTCAATGTTGACAAACATCGTCACATTAAATAATAAGCTCTCTTTGAATTCTCATATTTGTTCCATTATCATATTAGTACTAGAAAATACATTATATGTATTTCGATTGTAGGAGGATAATGCTCTTATTAGTTGATGAAATGCATTTATATTATATTACTTATTCTCTTTCATTGATCTGGTAACTTGAAGGAATTTCTAATTATATAAAAAAATTCAATACACATGACATCAAGCCTCTCTATATTTATATTGATTGATTTTTATATCATTAAATGATATTGATACCCATATGGTGAGCTCATATATATTTAATCAATCAGTCTTCAAGTTGTTAGTTAAATATTCGTATATATGTGTATATTGTACGTCCATGTATTACATATGTAATAGATTTGCACATTCTTTCTCATTCAAGTTATCGATTTTAGAACAAATTGCCTATAAGATTTCAAATTATTAAGTTTTGCTTATCAAGCAATGTTAGTGTGAATCTTAAAGACCGTATTATAATGTTCAAAACATCTGGTTTGAAACTGTATTAAACTTCTGGTTCAAATAAAATATATAAACAACTTCAAATTTTTAAATTTATTATTCAATACAATATGTAAATGTAAACATATAAGTAAGAATGTAAGATACAACTCATTTTGAGAATTTTTGAAATCTTTGCATGCATCATCATTTCCCCCATGTGATGTAACTTTTTTAAGAAGTATAATGTTATTATTTCACACAGTTTCAATAAAACTTCAAGCTTTTAAATTATGAATTATTTCAAGTTCATTGATTGAGGAACTTTAGGTTCCTATGTATGTATATGTGTGTGTGTGTGTGTGTACATAGTTTGAAAATTGGTATACTTTTATTCACTAATAGAATAATAGTACATAAGACAGGTTGACATACTAATTAGAACAACTTGAAATAAACTTGCAATAAGCCTAAAATATAAAGAAATGGGAAATATAAACAAAAGTAGATGCTAATTAAAGTAAGCTGGACCCATGACGAGGTCACTTTTTCCAATGTTGCTAGTTGATCCCTCTATACTTCTATTCTAAACGATGAGCTCCACGTCTTGTGAGCAATTACAATACATGTTTATAAATAACATGTTTTCTCCATGATTGCCTTTAGTGAACCAAAGTGCTATTTTGAAATTCAACTCCTCTAGACACTCATGGAACATATTAATTTACCACTTATGGTAACCTCTCAGTGTCCAAGTAACCACATGCTCGTTCCTATTACTGATATTAACTTATTTCTGTTGGTGAAAAATATGTGTACACAATTAAGAACTATAACCATCTCTGAACGTTATCAAAAACTTCTTCCGAAATCATAGAATTGGTACATTGATTTAGATAAACAATTTGTAGAAACATCCTGAGACAGTGGTTTTAGTTCTACTGTAATCTGATAATCTCCCTTCTGGTAATGATTCAAAATCTTTGGGATCAGATATAGAAAGAATTGTCACAGCTCCATGTTTAACAAGTAGTTTAGGAATTATATTGTAGAAAACAATCCTAATTTATCAGAATCTGTTTCCTTCTATCTTTTCAAATTCGAAGACAACCCCTTTTCATCCCCAGATATAACAATGGGTGAAAAATAATTGACAATTAAATTCACATACTTAAACATCCAAAATTACAACTGTCATGATATCAACGTGAAGCACAAAATCTTTTTGCCTCGGCACATAATTGAGAAGTGAAAACAAATTTCGCCAATTAAAAAGGCTATTATTGCAGATCTAAAAATAGAAACCCACTTGGTATCCCACTTCCCTTGAATTTCTGAAACTGGTTAGCTTATTCGTCAAGTAAATTGGCCTTAGATTTGACAATATTAAAACGATTCTGCCTTGAGTCTCAAAGGGATATAGTTAGGATCATAGTGTAGATTTGTAGATTTGTGATAATAGGAATAAAAAACAGTTTCGGTTTTGACATAGTTAGGGATACGAAAATCCCTTTATCGTTAGTTTTAGATTGCCTCTTTCTCTCCACATGGTAGAGAAAAACCGTTTTGTTGTAGTAATTATATATATATATATATATATATATATAAAGTTTATTAATTTATGATGAACTTCTGGTTTTAAATATTTTTGCATACTTCTAATTTTAAAGCTTTTACATTCTTGCTAATTAGGAAAAAATGTCAAGATTTCAATCTTGTAAACTTTACCAAAAAGTTTTTTCATAATTCAAGACTTCAGATCTCTGGCTTTGAGTTACACACTAGTTTTTAAAAAAAAATCTTTGCATAACTTGAAGTTGCGGTTCTAATCTTTTTATTTCTACCATTACATTAGATATTTCTTGCTAAATACATCGAATAATAATGCATGTGTTTATTCTTAATCCAAACACAAACATACATCGTTTAACTTACAATAACTAATGCACTTAATACATTTATGATAATATGGTACTATAATATATATTATCGTACGATACATTTAATGCATTTATTATAAAAACAATGGAAATAATCGTTATATGGTCCAAATATACGAATCAAAAAAATAAATTTTACTTAAGTCAACGGAATAGAATTTTAATCTAGATACAATATTTATTAACGATAAAATTGAAATGAACAATTTAAAGTTATACTGCATTTCTCAATAATCATATTTTCTAAAAATACCATATATATGTGCATAATGTCTAATCAAATATTGAGTAAAAGTATATAATTATAGAACCAAGATTTTACATTCTCTAATATGAATGATACAAAAACTTACAGATCTGTACATAAAATTCACATACAAAGATAACATTATATGTCTTAGATTCAAATTATTTCCCTTGTGTGGAAATTAGTTCCACAATTTTTTTCTAACCAAACATATCAAAACAAATATGTAGATCCGCAAATCAACATATCAGAAATAAGATTAAATTATTGCACAACTTTAAAGAATTAAGATTATTCAAAAAAATTGCAATTTTATTTTCATTATACTATCCATATAAGATCTTTTTTATCTTTGTTTTACATCAAAATCAACTCTTACCATTATAGGAACTGCAAGTTCTAAATTTTCCATTTTATAACAAAAATTGCTTTTGCATTCACTTCTAGTGTGCAAAATCAAGATCAACATTGGATCTTCACTTAATATGATCTTCTAGATACAAATTTTCTTCATAAAAACTACCTTAAGAAATAATAAAATATTTCTTCCGGAAATATGAACTATATCTCAAAACACCATCCAAAACAACATCTTCTCAAAAATGAAAAATTATACTTACAAAATAGGTATATATCTGAAAGTTAAAATTAATATAATGAGATATGGAAAATAGATCTACTAAAAAGTTCAAATCTAAAAAGTTAAAGAATAGATTTAGAACTTTGAATTAAGGATACTTAAATCCAAATATAAACGAACTGCAAAAAACAAATTTAGAAAAGTAGAATTGGGGAATTTCAAATTTGATTTCACTAACTAGGTAAAAGGAAGAGACAAATCAAATTTCATTAATCGATCAAGAAAAGTTTATGTGTTGGACCACATAAATTTCATAAAAAATGATATCTTTATTATATGTTCTAAAATTATTATAATAAAACTTGAAGTTTTATCAAAATTTACTTAATTATTGTATATTTTTGATTGAAGCAATTTCTCTAGAAAGTGCTTTTTTGACAAAACCATTCGGTTTTATAGTAACTGCAAACGCTTATCATTATAACAAATAATATGTACAAGAGTTACGGGAGATTGGCAGATCACCAACCTACTATTCGGTTTTTAAGGTGGACTATCCACCATAGACGTTTTTATGGTGGAATGGCCACTACTGAAGTCCTAGCATGTAGCACAAAAGCTAATCTTATCGACTAGACTACTAATGACATACTCCACGTAGGGAGCGAAATACTAATAGGAATTTGACAAACTACACTCAGGCAGTGAATTACAACAAAATAACTCACCCAAACCAAAGTACATACTATAGGAAACACAACATAAATAAGCTTACAACAACCAGGAAGTGAAATAGCAAAGATCAACTACAAATCCCAACAGGGAAAGCAACATCAAGCACAAATTTCTTGCTCCATAGACATGAAGATATCTCAAGCCCAAATAAGCTATTAGGCTACTATCGACAACACCAAATAACACCATGAAGCACACGTAGGATTCATCTCATTCACCAACACCCCGAACCACATCCTCAACAAACTCGCAACAACCATGTCATGTCCAAACACACCAACTCCAACATTCGACCAAAACAAAAACAAAGACCCTTCAATGGCTTACCAAGCTAAAGCATAGCATTGTTTCCATCTAAGCAAATTTGGTATGTAGAGGGCGAAAGTTGCAGGGCCAAAACTAAAAGAGGAGGTTGGTTGAGTCGCGAAACAATCCAAGGATCACGACGTGCACTGAGAACAAAAGGGGATTCCATGAAAACAGCAATATTTCTTTACCCGTGCAAGTCGAAACACTCTCTACAATAGGCAAATGCTCTCAAATGACAATGAAAACTTAAAAGTACCAACGGTAGACCAAACCAAAACCCCTTCCCGGGATCTAACAACACGGGACAGTATAATTCACCAAGTAGAAGAGGAACGATACTCACTTGGATACCTTGCGAAAGAAATGAATGGACAAGACAAAGAAGGAGATTAGGCAGGTGCAGTCGCGAGGAAAATCCAACTAGGTTGAAGATAGCAAGCTTTAGAAAGGTACACCACGCAATAGGTAAGGAAAGGAAATCTGGTAGCGATTAAGGCTCATGGAGGAGAGTAAGTGTAGAATGAAAGGAAACAGGCAGGATATGATGAGGGAAGGGCGTTCAGATCCGACAAAGAGATATGTAAAGCTAGGGTTTGAAGATGGCACTCCACAAGGACGAAAGCTGGGAGGAGAGGAAGGAGGAGGGATAAGGAGGATGGATCAGATGAAGTGCAAACTACAAAGTTTAATAGAGAGAGGGAGAGGAGGTTGCTTTAGCGATAGAAACTAAAGAAAAAAAATGGGAGACAAATTTCCAACCGTCATTGATAGAGGCGGCTTCAAACTCTTATTGGCTTAAAAAAATGAAATAAAAAATGATCTAGAAATTGTTTTTGTTCATTTTTGAAATTCAATTCACAAATTTTCTTCAAGAAATTGTATTTTTTTATTAATGTAATAATCGCTTCTAACAATAAATTTCGTTAAGAAATTATATGTAGCATAAAATTGGAATATAAGCCTTTTACCTTTTATTGAAACTTCTCCTCTCATTGATTTTTCAAATCCTTTTCTATTATTGAATTCTATGTCCTTTTTTATAAGAAAATATTAAGCGCACTTATATGCTTTGAGGCTTTATTTTAGCTTTTAAAGGCTTTAACTTTTCAACTTTTTGCATATGAACTTCAGGTTCCTTATTTGAAAGAATTTGTTTACATCATGAGTTTTCAATTTCACTTTCAGCGATAAGTCCGTATTGCTACTAAATTTAAACGCTACACCATTATATTATATACCCATAATTATGTTTGGTATACATAAAAAATTTATTTTTTTCAAGAGATATTCTATCTTCAGTCTTTTCAAAACATTAACATATGAAAAGTAATAGTAGATCGGGAAAGATAAAATTAGATCCACATCAATATCACCAATAATAATGGAAACAATACATTCATAATCAAAGCTCCATCAAACTGTATTTGAAAACTCAAAATTAGATCCGGTAAGGATTGAAAGAAAAAACTTAAACATGTATTTGTGGTAAAAAAAATAGATTTTAAAAAATAGACCCATTAGAATATAATATAGATCTATATAAATATAAATATAAATATATATAATTAATCTAGAGGTTTGAGTCAAGAATTCTTAAGTAGAAAATAATTGCATAACAAATCCATAAATCTATTAATCAAGGGTTCTCAAACAAAAAATAATTACAGAACCAATTATAAATTCATGAATCAAGAAACTTCAAATTAAAGTTACTTACATGATGAATCCATAAACGTAGATATAGAAGATTTCAAAAAAAAATAGCTCTAATAGAATTTCATGCTAAAAACGTGTTATAAAATAAAATAGAACAGACAATAAAAGAAGAGAAGCCAATAGATAGAATCTAAGAGATTAGAGAGAGATCTTTAACTTTTATTGATTTAGATCTATCATACAATGTAAACAACCTCTCTAATTTATAGAATCTATATGCCCTGTAAATTATAGTAATGCCCCTTAGCATATTAGCATTTTTACGCTTATTACTTTTACATATTACAACAATAGCTAACTGATTATGCAAAGTCACAAAACACTGCTATTTTACTGTAAATTCGTCGATTCTAAATTTGTCATTTTTAAAATTAAAAGCTATGGAAAAATCAAAAAATTAAATTCCAAGCTCAATTTTTTTTCAAAATATGTCAATAGAATCAAGTCAAAATATCAATGATAATTTTTTTTAAAAAAAATTCTAACTGATAATTACAGTAAATGAATTTACAGATTGAATTTGCTATTATTATTCTATTTAAAAGAAATTATATCAAAGCATTAAATTAATTGTAATGACCCACTATTTTAAATAATGGAATTTGCCCAAAATGATATATAGTTATTGAGGTAACAATAGAATCAATGAACATAGATAAAGAAACAAAATACAATTTAGAATCTCGCATAGGAAATAAATAATATATAGGTGATTCATATGTTTACATTTTTCTTCCTCTGAAGTAAAACAACCGGAAATAACGTAAGTTAACAACTACATAGCTAAACTGAGATGATGATATAACTAAAATAGAATAGAAAGCTTTCTCTATGTCTTCGTCTCCAGAACGCCTATAACGACCTAGAACTTTAGATATAATTTTTAAGAATTTAGAATAACCATGCACGGTTTTGGATACATACAATCATTTTTAAATATGATTTCAAAAAGTATGACGATCAAATAAGTTATTTAAATTAGTTTTATTAACATAGCAGTTTAAACAATTTTGGTCAAAATGAAAATTTGACACTATTCACCGAAATTGTAAATTTGAGATAAGTATTTGAATACGAACTATTAAATAGTTAAGATAAGGTTAGCGAACTTTTAGAATTGATTTAAAAGTTAATTATATTAAAATTTGATATTTTAATATTATTTTAATAGCCTAGAAAATAGAATTTTTGTAGATAATATCGGAATTCGATAAAGCCAATTTTATCGGATCAGGAACGTCAAGATATGGTAGGGTTTCAAATTTCGCATTAAACGGAGTGACACCTATGTGATCCATGGCAACCAAAATTGCCTATAAATACCAAGCCTTACACCACTTTTTCACTTTGCTTTTCCCTTTCCTTTCTTCCTCCAACCCGGCGGCCATGGCTATCCACCACCAACAGCTCCTACCCTCTCCCCCTCTGACATAATGCCTCCATCCCCTCCCCTCCCTCCAAGTGGATCCCACCACCTCCATATACCCTAAAAACCCAATTTTACCCCTAAAGCCACCTCCTTTAGCCACCTTCACCCCAAAATTCACCTCCACCCATCACTACCTGGCCCCCTCTCCCACGTCAACGCCTTCAGCCCCTACCTCCCTACAGACCCCACCTCCTCGAACCCTGATCCCCGTTCGCCTCAAATCCCTTTCTATTCGCTCCAAAAAAAACAAAAATAGCTCCACTTTATTCGCCCGTATTTTCGAAACCCAAATAGCGTCGAACCTCTATCAAATTTTTTCTAGAAATATTTCGATGATGCCGAAAGGCAACCGAAATCATCTGAAATAGTTATGACGTCCTTCGATTGAAGTTAGGAGGAGTGAAAACCAATGGTGAGAACACTAACCTTTGTTTATAAATATGTGATTACTCTTAACTCACACTTGTTAACTAGTTTTCCTAGAAATAGTTAATGACGTTTGTATAGTTAGAAATAGTTACTGATGTTTTTGTAGTGATAAATAGTTATATGATGGATTAATTCATGTTAAATAGTGAGAACATATGAATTGAAAATAAGGGCTAGTTAATTATTAACTATTATTGTGAACTCGATTTAGTTATATACTGATGTTTGGTTAATACTATGGGTTAATGCTATGGTTTAATGATGTTAGACATGAAAAAGATTTAATGTTTAAGTGAAGTTGATATAGTAACTTAAGATATGACACTTAGAATCGATATAGTTGACATGGGAATTGAATTGAACCTTAAATGGTCATTAGAAAGAAATTAACTAAGTATTGGTTACTGGATGTTAGTATGAACCCTTTTTGATATGATAGTGATGAATGCTTATGTTGATATGATTGTATATTGCAGTTAATCTGTTGATAGACAGAACTACATAAGCGTTAATGGTTTAAGGTATGTATGGTATATACCACGATAAGTGGATTGGATGTTAAATTGGTTGTTAACATATGGTATATAGTTAATAAGATGTTTGAAATAGAACCCGCTTTGATTTTATTTAAAATCGAAGTTTGGTCCGAATAGAACTCGTCGCGCAGCGATAGTTCGCAAACTTCGACCTGTAACTTCAAACTAACGTACTGGAAGATCCGACCATTGGATCTTCCCGAAATGAAAAACGTTGGGTTTGAAACGAAAAGAGCTTTCAAATGATATGCAGAATAGTGAAATCCAACGGTGAGATCTTGAGATAAGTTCAAACCAAATTTGAATAAAAACATCGCCAATGTAGTTTAGGACCCGAAATGGGATCTGAATGAAAGGACTTATTTTTAAATAAATAAAAATAGGGAAAATTATGATAAATCATAATAAATGATTAAAAATAGATTTGGATTGAATATACTAAGTTTGAAAAGTTAAAAGGCTATGTTGGAAAAATGGGCCATTTAATCAATGTTATTTGTGATGCTTTGGTTTAACGATAGTATTAGAACTCATTTAAATTTTGGATGGATGGTTATGAAAGATGATTCATAAAAGAATATGAAATGAAATGTTTGATTTCGGTTAGTAGAAAATATTTGAAAATAAATATTATGAAGTTGACAAATGATTTATAAAGGTTGTTTATTGTTAGACCAAAAAGTGGTTCTAACACCCAAATTGAATAAAATCAGAATAAAATAAGATCAAAAGTAAAATGGAGACGCAGAATTTATAGTGGTTCGGCGTTAAAGAGCCTACGTCCACTTGTCAATCACTATTCTCGATGATATAGTTGCAATTACAATGAGATATTCACTCAACTTCACTCACAACTCACATACATTCATTCAATTATCTCAAAACAAATGTTGAAAGACAATTTGGATTATACGGGAGTGCTGGAATTCGGTTTATGAAAGTGGATGAACTCTCAAGTTGTCGAAAAGAAGATCCTTTTTATTGTCTCTAGACAGGGTATTTATAGGTGAAAGTTTGCTCAGAACCCGATCCGGATCGGATCCACATGTCTTCCATCCCATCATCTTTGGGTTCGGATGGATTCTAGTACTGACAACGCATCAGAGTAGTGGTTTTCGTTGGTTGGAACTGGTCATAACCGCTCCGAATAACCAGGCGATCATGGGGGAAAGTGATGTGGAATATGGGCTCGGATCGGAAGAACGTGCAGAAGAGGTTCGGATCGGGACATCCGATCCGACCTGAATTAAGCTGAAACTAAGTTCTCATCCACTTTGCCCTGCTCCATTCCGACTCGATAGTAGGTTGCCCTCCGATCCGACTGACAGTAGGTAGCCCTCCGATCCGAATAGCAGCGTCTCTTTGATCCAAATAGTAGCAGCCCTCCAATCCGAACAGCAACATCTCTCCGATCCGATCCGCAACATCTCTCCGATCCGATCCGCTATGATGCTTTCTAAGTTCTTCAATGCTTCACACCTCGACTTTGTGTTGCCCAGTTCACAAAGTGGGCTAACATTTTGCCCCCTCAAAGGATGCTCCTGTTGGAAACGGAGCATGCTTTGATTACCATCGCATATTGTCTTCTAGATAATTTTCCCTTTGATTTTCTTTGAGCTTTCATCCTTTTCTTCGAACTTCAATTTAATTCACTGCTGAGTTACAACATTCTGTTCGGTTCGGATTCCGATCCGAACAGACCCCCTCTTCTTTCTATTTTTCATTGGACTATTAGGCCAAGCTTTGCTACTGGACTGTCGATCCGGTACGAACGGGGAGACGAATAGTCACCCTGTTTTTCTATATAAGTTCAGCCTTCATCTTCCTCCAACTTTCTTTTTACTTTATCATTTTACAAATTCTGCTTTGGAACTCCAGAATTCAGAGAAAAAGAAATAAGAACTCTTTACCATTCTCGTGCGAATCTTCAACTTATACACCTCGGTAGGTTTGAATCCTTGATCGATTTTGTGATAATAGGTTTTAATCGAAATCTACAGTCGATTCGACCGATCTGGCCGTGGTTTCCATGCCGCAGTCTCCTCTTCCTTTGTTATTGTCGTTGGTGGCCTCGCTGCTACTTCGAGGCGCTGGAAGAGGGAGTTGTGGTTTGAGGCTAAAAAGGAGGAAGAAGAAGAAGATCATAGGGAGTCGGTTCGGGCGGTGGAGTATGGAAAGTGGAGAAAGGGAAAAAGAAGAGAAGTCCAGAATGTCGGATCGGGTCGGGGCAAGTGGAAAAAGGGAAAAAGAAGAGAAGTCCAGAATGTCGGATCGGGTCGGGGCAAGTAGAGAAAAGGAAAAAGAAAAGAAGTCCAGAAGGTCGGATCGGGTCGGGGCAAGTAATTAAAGAAGGGAGAAATGGAACTCACCTAACCGGATCGGGTCGGTCTGTAAGATAAAGGCGGAGAGGCATGACTACGTGGTCCGACCCGAACCGTTCGGGGAACCTACTTTCGAGCCGATCCGATTTTGATTTCTGAGTTTCAATGAGATATCCGAGCTCAAGGCTATGCCCCCGATCCGATCCAATGAATGCGCCCGAACCGAACTGAAGTGCAGTCTATCTTAATGCATAAAAACTTGTTTAACTGGCCCAATCAACTTTTGGCATAATCTTGAATTTAATGGACAGTTAGGATAGTGCCTTGCGAACATAACTGGACATCAAGAACTACTTCAATGCTTTATACTTTGCCAAAATTTTGCGTCGCACTTTTAAACATTTACTTTAAACTTTCCGCATACACTGTTTACACTTTAGTTTGCACACATGCACGGGGAGATACGGGCTAATTTACTCTAACTTGTGCTATTGCTTCTTCAATAGTTTTATGACCATGAGACCCAGACGCTCTTCTAGACTAGCAGAGAAGAAAGAGGCCCCAGAGACATCCAACAAAATTAGTCTTGAGGACATATCTTCTCCCTCGGATCCAGAATGGAATGATGAGGGCTCAGACTATGAGGTTGGAACTCGCGAATGCGACAATGTGTCTTCGGAGGGTGGAGTTTCTCTAGGTTTTGAAGAGGAAGGAGGAATTGGTGACGACCGAGCTCCTGATGAGTTTGAATCTGCTGTCATATTGGAATCACCCCAAGATTCCATTGAATCGACAATCGACAACGACAGACTTATCCGAATTTGTTTAAAATACGGGATACTAAAAAGGGACACCCTAGTGCCTTCGAGAACTGACCGTCCCCATAATCCTACAGAAGTGTATATGGCAATTACTCGGTTGATGTGCATGGTTGGTGCTATCCCTCCATTTTCTCCTTTCATCGTCGATTTTCTAAGACAAATGCGGATTTCCGCCATGCAGCTACACCTTAATTCTTATGCTTACTTATACACCTTATATGTAGCATACCGTGAGATCTTGGGCATAGAGCTCAATTTCGATGACGTTCATTTCTTCTACAACTTCAAGCATCGGACTCGAGAAACTCCTTATTTTGCTACTTTGAGTCTGTCCCTAAGAGGAAAATAATTTCAACGCCATTCAGCAGTAAAGCTGGGGATTCCAGGCTGGAATGGTTTTATGTGAAGCGACAACCAGGGTATGCTAGGAGGTGGACAAAATCAAGTAAAGCACTGGTTTTCTAAATCTCGACTCTATACATTTAATCCATCGCCTTAACTCGTTTTTCTTTTTGTTTGCAGTCGATAACCCAAAACAAATATCAGACCAAGTATTCTTTGACCGGATGCATCAGCTTCTTAATGGCGATTAGAAGTTTTTAACTATTGACGAAGTCCTTAAGGACGAATATCTTCATTTTCATGGGTTGCTATCTGTTACTCGTAGCATCGGTCATGGGACGGCTCCATATGTATATATTCCCCCAGTGGATGTAATCCCCGAAACGGGCGAAAGTTCGAGAGATCCTACAGTGCCTCTTCAAGCTTCACCCTCTCCTTCTTCTACCCAAGATGATGAATTGGATAACATGGCGGAAAAGCATCGCGAAGGGTATACTGTTCCCGAGGCTGCCATTTCTTCAGAAAAGTCAACGTCTTCCAAAGAGTCACCGATCGATGCTTCTGAGGGAGATGTCCCTAGTACTGATGACCCACTGTTTCAGGGTTTGGGGGACCTCCCCTTACTTGAAACCATTTACACTTTAGAGGATTTTAGAAAGAATCCTTTAGTTTTCACTTCTTCCGAAGAGACCACTCCTGCTAAGGCCAAAGAGCCCGCCCGTACTAGTCTAGCTTCGGACTCGGGTTGGTTGAGGGGAAAAACACCACTTAATACACACTTTACACAATAACATTACAACTCACTGCATCTTTTTCTCTGTGAAAATATTGATCTGAATTTTATTTGTCTTATTGTGCAGGCATGATGTCCCGATCTTACTGTGATATCAGGAAACTCCGCCGCAGCATGTCTAATCCACATTATGATACTGAGTACGATCGCCGCGACGATCGCAGTAGGGAGGAGAGAAGGCCTTGTGAACCCTATCGCTCTCGAACCTCGCATTCTCGCTCTCCTGTTCGGATGGGCCCAGAGAGATATAAAGGTTACCAAGGTCGTCGGGAAGAGGATAGGCCGCAACCAAAAGACTCCACCTCTTCTCAAGAAAAGCGCGGCAGGGAGAGAAGTCCGCCAAAATGTACTGATTCACGAAGTAAACGCAAGGTATCTGCTAAACGGCCTAGAACAGATAAAGAGGCTATTGAATCCTCCACGCACAGGGATACTGAGCTGACGATCCCTGCCCCTCCACCACTAGATGCTGAAACTGCAATCAAGCGGGCGTATCTGGAGGAGCAATTTCCCGAACATTACTTCGAGAACTTGACTTTTTTACCTGCCCTTGAGCCTATTTCTTCCAGGTGGGCAGATGAGGCCAAAGCAAAGATAGATGCGGTCGAAAAACAGTATTCTGAAATGTTCAAATATTCACGCAACCTTTCCAGAATCATCCGTACTCTAATCACGAATGCTGATTCGATGCAAAAAACCACGGAAGACGATGCAAAGGCCTTAAAGAATCTAGGAAAAGATTTGGAGGACACACAGGCCCAGCTTGCTGTTGCTCAAAGGGACGCTACTAGCTTCAAACAACAATTTGAAGATATGCAAAAACGTTACCATGATTTGCTTGAATCTCACACTCAAGAGTGTTCTGAGTTAAAAAAGCAAGCCGAAGATGCTAAGTCAGATGCCGCTAAAACGCGCCTTGCTTACGCTGACCTTGAACGGAAAAATGCCGAGTTAGCAAGGAGGAATGCTGAGCTAGAAAAGAAAAATGCTGACTTGGCTTCTAAGCTAATAGAGGTGGAGAACAGAAATACCCTGGCGGAGGGTAACGTCGAATGTGCTATCAAATCCACTGAGGAGGCCCGCAAACAATTGTCAGAGGCGGAGGTAGAGATTCAGGGTTTCGGCGAGTCAATGATTGAATTCTTTGCACATATCATCCGTCGCCGGAACATTTCTTGGATTGAGGATTATCCATCTACTCTATTCCAAGTATGGAGTCAGATCGTTTAGTGGGAGAAAGAGGAGCTCAAGGTTGATTCCATTTATGAGGACAAGTTGATGGAGAAATATTTAAGCGATGATGAGCCAAAACGCCTAGCTGAAGGGCGCCGCCTCATTGCTGATGCTATGGATGAAGAGAGGCGGAGGACTAAACAAAAGAACATTCCCGAGGCTGGTTCCTCTTCTACTGCCCTCGCAACTTCTGAAGTAGAGGGATATGATCCAGAAAACCCGGGGATCCCTCGAACAACTCTGTTATCCCCTATTCCCGAAACGGCATCGGAGACAGCAGGTACCCCTACCAAGAAGTCTTCGGAAGGTATCTCTACATTTTTACCTCAATTCGTCAAGGCTATCTCTACCTTTCGCCACGTGATTGAGCAATCGATGTAAAACCCATTATTTTCTCCTGAGTTGATAATTGTTGCTTCTCACTCTATAGGTATTGAGCCATCCGGAAAGACAGATGTGTCCCAGGGAACCGCTCCTGGGGCGGAGCCTACGGAGAAGGCAAAAGGGGGAAGGACAAGGCTGCTCCCATAGATTTGGGAGAAGGAAGCGAACCGTCCAAGGCTGACACTCCTCGTGATGACGAAATGATAGATGCCTTGAAGGATGATTGCGGCGACGGAGGACATGAGGAAGATCCAGAAGTGGCAATATTCGGGGAGTCGAAAAGTGCAGATGATGTTACTTTGGCTGCAATGAAAGCTGACCAAGATAAACGCTTGCAGTTAAAAGCTGAAGACTTAGATCCTGAAAGCCTCAAGCCCCTCGCAGTTGTGGATGCGGGATCAAGGTTAGTTGTTAAGCTTTCAACTAGATCTATTACAGAGGAACTCGCTAAAAAGTCTTCACTTGATTCCAGCGCTCCGCCCTCCAGGAAGAAGTCAACCGATTCCAGCACCGCATCTTCCGGAAAGAAAAAATCAAAGCGCATCTTGACGGAGGCCGAGAAAGAGGCGAAGGATGCGGAGAAAGCCGCCAAGAAGTCCAAGCCTCACTCGAAGTCTAAATAGTGGGCTGTCTTGCGTTATTTTAGCATTTAGTGGACCAACAATTGCTGCTATAAGGGTGGCTCTTGCACCTTCTTTTTGGCTATTTTCCTGTTCAAATTCATTCATTTGTAAATAAAAAATAATTCATTTTCCGCAATGTCTGTTAGTCATTAGTTTTGCACTTATGTAAGAATGCATGTCTTACTATAGTTGTGTAATGAAGTTATGGTGGGGGGAAATATGTGTATACATATATGCCCCCAGTCAATCTCAAAAAAAACTATTCAAGACTTAATCAAGTAGTCTGAATGTCCCCGATTTTTTGACGGGATTGCATTTTCTGTGTCGTCAATGCCTGTCGTTTTTTCTGGCATTTTTTTTAAACTCTCCTATCTTATACTCAGGTTATAGTTCTTACTGAGGCGGTCTCTTTTCTGGGTGCACCTTCACGCCTCAGAGGACGTCGTCTTCCCGTCCTTTATACTTTCTCTCAATTCTCGAGAGTTAGAGTTAAGAATGTCGTCTTCCCATTCTTTTATGTCTTATCGCACAAGTAGTCATTGTGCTTTTTCTTACGTTTAAACTGTTATCAACCTTTCAGGTTTTGAATCATCTTATATTCCATAATCGCAACAGAATAGTCGATGAAGGTATATATATAATGCATGAAAGTAAATAACACACGATATTTTGATAGTGGTTCGGCTAAGTCGTAGCCTACATCCACTTTATAGTCCTTTATTCATATCATCAGATTTTCCTAAGGCAAGTCGTGCCTTTTTACAGAGTTCATAAGAAAAATAACAAAGAGTACAACGTTTCTAATCCAAATATCGCATCAAGTGTTGGGCATTCCATGCCCTAGGTACTTCTTCGCCATCTACGGTCGTTAACTTGAAGGTTCCTTTTTCAAGTTTCCGTTGGATGACAAAGGGTCCTTCCCACTTTGGACCGAGGTGAGGAAGGGATGGAAAGACTCTCTTTAGCACCAAATCTCCTGGTTCAAAAGTCCCAAGGCGAACTTTTTTGTCGTAATAGCGTGCCATCTGACGTCGATGTCTTGCCGCACGCAAATCCGCTTCGTCCCTTTTTTCTTCGATTTCATCAAGAGACTCGAGTAAGAGCGCCCGATTCGTCATCGGGTCATAATACGTCACCCGGTGGGAAGGAACTTCAAGGTCTACTGGAATTATTGCTTCTGAACCAAAAGAGAGAGAGAAATGGGTATGGCCAGTAGCTGTCTTAAATGTTGTTCGATATGCCCACAAAGCTAAAGGCAATTCGTCAACCCATTTTGCCTTTGCGCGCTCTAACCGTTTCTTGAGGATGGATTTTATAACTTTGTTTATTGCTTCAACTTGCCCGTTCGACTGCGGATAGGCAACCGCAGTATACCGTTTGTCTATCTTGTATTTCTGGCAGAAATTTCTGAATTCAGCACCATCGAACTGGGTTCCGTTATCAGTTATTATGGTCCTTGGGATCCCGAATTGGCATATAATATTTCTAACCACAAAACTTATCACCTTTCTCGCCGTGATCTTGGTTAGGGGCTCAGCTTCCACCCACTTCGTAAAATAGTCCACAGCGACTATTGCATATTTCGCTCCTCCTTTAGCAATTGGTAGAACTCCGATGATATCAATTCCCCATGTGGCAAAAGGCCAAGGACTCACCATTGATTTGAGTTGGGTTGACGGTGCTCTGGGGATTTTGGAAAATCTTTGGCACTTATCGCAGCGTCGTGAATAATCAGCCGCATCTTTATTAATTGTGGGCCAGAAGTACCCATACAGTAGTATCTTTTTCGCTAAAGTCTGACCTCCTGTATGATCTCCACACTCACCTTCGTGTACTTCTCTTAGTACACGTTTGATGTCGTCGTGTGCTATACATCGTAACAGGGGCATAGTAAATCCTTGTCTATAAAGAGTATCATTTTGAAGGATGTATCTAGTAGCCTTGCGAACTATAGCCCGTCTCTCACTCTCCTTTGATGGGAGTGTCCCATTCTTAAGGAAGTTCTTAATTGGGGTCATCCACGACTCCTTTTCCGGTTCTGCTTCGAAAGCTAACTCAATTTCCATCGACTCAAAGCTTGGCGATTCCAACGTTTCAATTGGAATTATTTCAGTTTCTTCCGGGTTGTCGGAACTAGCTAGCTTTGCCAACCTGTCTGCCTTCTGGTTCTCGGCTCTTGGGATGTGCGTTATGTTGTACCATTCCAGGTTGCTCATTAGCTTTTCTACTTTCCTAAGATAGGCAATAAGTCGAGGTCCCCGAGCCACAAACTCCTTTCGCACTTGGCAAACAACGATTTTGGAGTCCCAGAATATGTCCAATGTTTTTATTCCGAGGTCTTTAGCAAGCTTTAGCCCGGCAATCAGGGCTTCATATTCAGAATCATTGTTAGTCGCCGAAAATTCTAATCGTAGAGCGTAATATAACGACCGTCCTTCAGGAGTTACTAAGACGATTCCAGCTCCGGACCTTTGGTCGGTCTTGGCTCCGTCTGTGTATAGCTTCCATGGATCTATCTTTAACTCATCTTCGGACTTGACCACTTTGTCATCGATTACCTCATCCTCTGGGATGGTGAATTCTGCTATAAAGTCAGCTAGAGCCTGCCCCCTGATCGACCTCCGCGGCTGAAAATTTAAATCAAACTGACTTAATTCAATATTCCATTTGATCAATCGTCCTGATGCTTCAGGTCTCTGCAACACCTGCCTTAGAGGTTGGTCAGTGTATATGGTTATTGGGTGAGCTTGGAAATAGTGATGAAGTTTTCGGGAGGCGATTAGGAGGATGTAAGCGAGCTTCTCAATCTTTGGGTAATTGCATTCCGCCGCTGCCAATTTCTTGCTTACATAATATACCGGCCTTTGCACTTTGTCTTCTTCTCGAACCAAGGCTGTGCTAACAGCGTGAGCCGAAACTGCCAAGTAAACAAATAACTCTTCGTGGTCCACTGGCTTTGACAAAATCAGTGGTTTTTCTAGCAATTCCAATAAATTCCGGAAGGCCTTAACACAGTCCGGAGTCCACTCGAAGTTCTTCTTTCCCCTTTTAATCAAATCAAAAAAGGGACGCATTTGTCTGTGGCTTTGGAGATAAATCTACTTAACGCGGCTACTTTCCCCGCCAGACTTTGGACATCTTTAATTCTCCTCGGCTCTTCAATGTTTCTAATCACTGCTATTTGGCTGGGATTGATTTCAGTTCCTCGGGAGCTCACAATGAAGCCTAGAAACTTTCCCGATGCCACTCCAAATGAGCATTTCAAAGGATTCAACTTCATCCGATACTTTCGCAGGATACCAAACATTTCTGCCAAGTCTTGTGTATTGCTGGAGGACTGTTTCGATTTGATAAGAATATCATCCACATAAACTTCCATAGTCTTCCCTATTTGATTATAAAACATTCTGTTCACCAAGTGCTGATATGTGGCTCCGGTGTTTTTCAATCCGAATGGCATGACCACGTAACAATATAACCCCAAATTTGTAATGAAGCTCGTATGTTCTTGATCTGGCACGTGCATAGGAATTTGGTTGTACCCGGAATATGCGTCCATGAAAGAGAGAAGTTCATGTCCCGCTGTCGAATCTACAAGCTGGTCAATCCTGGGAAGTGGGAAACTATCTTTCGGACAAGCTTTGTTCAAATCTGAAAAATCAATGCAAGTCCGCCATTTTCCATTTGGCTTCTTTACTAAGACGGGATTCGATATCCAGTCGGGATACGTCGAATCTCTAATAAATCCGTTCTGTTTCAGCTTCTCCACTACTTCTTTCAGAGCGACCGACTTCTCTGGGCCCAGCATACGTCTCTTTTGCTTTACAGGCGGATGTTTCGGGTTTACATTTAGTGAATGACTTATGATGGATGGTGATATCCCACACATGTCAGCGTGGGTCCAGGCAAACACGTCCAAGTTTGCCTTCAAGAAGTCAGTTAGTTCTTTGGCCCAACGTGGATCCAATTGAGATCCAATCTTCAAAACTTTTGTTGGATCAGCTTCATCAATGGGAATTTCCACTGTCGCTTCATTAGGAGTTGCATTTCTAGTCTCTGGCTCCTCGTCTTTTCTGGGATCCAGGTCTTCAGGCGTTCCTTTGGGCAACTCCTTCGGGACCGATCCCTCTAATTGCTATGCCAAGCTCTCCTTTGGAGGAGGCGAGGCACCTTTACTCTCGACGTTAAGTCCCTTCATCAACATCTTTAATTCGGCAACATAGCAGGCCCGTCCGGAGACTTGATCTCCTCTCATTACTCCAGTTCCAGCTTCAGTTGGAAACTTAAGCAATAAACACCAAGGGGCGACGCAAGCCCTGAACTCAGCAAGGGTAGGTCTTCCCAAAAATGCATTATAAGGCGAATCTACGTCCAATACTACGAACTGAAGCATCCGTACTCTTCGGCGTTCTCCTTGCCCCAAGGTTACGGGCAACTCTATGTACCCTATTGGAGCCGTCGATGCTCCGTTAAAGCCTCGGATCCAACCTTCGCATGGCTTCAAATCTTCAGCTTCAGGCTTCATCTGATCGAATGACTTTTTAAATAGAATATTAACAGAGCTTCCATTGTCCACTAACACCTTATGAACCAATGCTGGCCCAATGGTGGTGGTAATGACCAACGGATCGTCGGTGGGTGACTGGATCCCGGTGTTATCTCTACTTCGGAATACCACATCGTAAAACATTGTCTTCTGTTGCTTTATGGGGGCGATATTTTCCAAATCATCACATTCATCCACATCTACGCGCTTAGCTACATTTACATATTGATCCATTGCTCTAAAACTGTGGATCGCTGGGTGAGGCCCACCCACTATGGAGTTGATAACAATTCCCTTGCCTTTCTGCTGCGCCGTAGGCTTGGGAGCAGATTGGATCTGTTTCGGAGCATGTTCTCCTTGCTCCCTGTCCCTCGGGGCAACCTTATATTCATCCAATTTCCCTTCGCGCAGTAGCTTCTCAATCACGTCTCTCAAATGACGGCATTCATTGGTTGAATGCCCATGAGTTCCATGAAACAAACAAAACTTTCCAGTTGCCATTTCTTTCTCCGTTGAGTCGCGAGGTGGTGGTCTTTTATATGCAAAACATTGTATGTATCCAAATAAATGTTCTCCAGAGTGTCGTTCAACGGTGTATAATTCTCATAAGTCTGGAACCGGGGTCTTTTATTAGGATCACTTCCCCTATTTCTGTTTCTTCTGTTACCGTTCACATTACGGTTGTTGTTGTTGCCCCCGTTCCCATTATTGTCGTTTCCACTCTTGTTTCCCACATTCACCTCAACTTTTTCGGAACTTTCTCCAGACTGCTTCACGGCGACATTACTCTGAACATTCTCTTTTGAAGCCGCTCCAGATTTTCTCTTTCGGTTTTCCCTCGCCTCCTCTCGTCTCAACTGAATATCGGCCTTTTCATAAAATAACTCTCTCGTGGGAGGTGGCTTCTCAGAAAGGTAATCTCCAAACTCGGAGTCAGGATTGACTCCTTCCATCAAAGCCATCAAGATGGTGGGCTCGTGCGGGTCACTAACTTCAGTCACATCTAAGTTGAAACGGTCAAGATATGACCTCAAAGACTCTCCTAGCGCCTGCTTAATTCTTGATAATTCAATAACACTTTTAAACTTTCGGGTATGGAGTCAGAACTGATTCATAAAACGTTCACTCAATTCCCTATAGTTTGATATCGAATGAGGGGGAAGTCGGGTAAACCATAGCAGCGCCACATCTTCTAAATAGATCGGGAATGCTTTACACTTCGCTGCGTCAAGAGCAGCAGCAGCATTCATGAGCCACGAGTATCGCATCAAATGCTGTCCCGGATCGGTTCTCCCATTATACTTGTCCATCTGCGGCAGGTTAAAACGTCGGGGAAATTGAAAGTTGAGGATGTCATCAATGAAAGGAGTATGGCTTCGCTCAATGCCATAATCTTCATTGGTGTAGTTCCGGCTTTCAGACATAATCTGGCATACCATCGCCCATACGTCAGCATTAGTTAGGGGTCGTTCAGGCTCCCTGGCCCTGGTATCCGGGTTCCTTCTGGGCTCTTGTTCAGGAGATGCCCTTCTTCTTTGAGTTACTTCTGCTCTGCTTCGTTCCCTACGCTCCCGGTCGATCTCGGGAGGAGGGGGCTGGAGCATCTGCCCCTAAGTGGGATTAGTAAGGTTAGGGTCTCTCAAACTTGGATCATTGGTTCCTAGTGCTCGTGCAACATCCTCGCGGGACCCCAAAGATCCAAACGTCAGCTGCTCCAAATTCTGAGGTCGTTCGAGCGGCCTTCTTTCACGGGGCCGTTCTTCCTCGGAAGAAGAAGACTGATCCATTGGTGTGTGGCGAACCGGGGATGGGGTTCTCTGTCTATGGAGTTCGCTAATTTCCCTGCTCATGAGTCTCATGTTTTCTTGCATCATGAGATTGGTGCGCTCGTTGATTTTCATAGCCTCCCTAGTACTCTCAAGCATGTCAAGTAGGCGCGAGAAATCTCCTTGAGTAATAGGTGCGGATGGATTGACTTGATCACTGACCCTGGTGGCTGGGGTCGGAGCATTTGTGGGGGCTCGAGTAGAGGTTCCAACATCACCAAGTGTCGGGTCGGTTCGGAGATTTGCGAACGGTTCGGGTCGGAGCTGGGAGACTGGTTCGGGTCGAAGTTGGGAAACCTGTTCGGGTCGGTGTAGTGCGAGTTGCCCGGGTCGGTTCAGATTGGGGGAGTGCACTGCTTCAGATTCTCCTACCCGGAGCGGATCAGAGCTCTCCCCTTGATTGCGGTTCGGATTTCCTGTATCAGTTCGTTCCACCGCTGAGCTCTGTCCACGAGACCTTGTCACGACCGCATTTTGCTGATCTTCACCAACTCCGTTTCCTCGACTAGTTTGAACTTCCTTGCCTTTTCCTTTGGCCATAGTTCCTCAACAATCAATTCAACAAATATTCAAGAGCGTCGAAACTTAAGGATTAACTTCTTTGAACTCAACGGTCCAAAAAGTAGAACGATAATCCCGAAAAACAGAGAATTCAGATGATTCTCAGTGAAAGCACCAAAATGTTAGACCAAAAAGTGGTTCTAACACCCAAATTGAATGAAATCAGACTAAAATAAGATCAAAAGTAAAATGGAGACGCAGAATTTATAGTGGTTCGGCGTTAAAGAGCCTACGTCCACTTGTCAATCACTATTCTCGATGATATAGTTGCAATTACAATGAGATATTCACTCAACTTCACTCACAACTCACATACATTCATTCAATTATCTCAAAACAAATGTTGAAAGACAATTTGGATTATACGGTAGTGCTGGAATTCGGTTTATGAAAGTGGATGAACTCTCAAGTTGTCGAAAAGAAGATCCTTTTTATTGTCTCTAGACAGGGTATTTATAGGTGAAAGTTTGCTCAGAACCCGATCCGGATCGGATCCACGTGTCTTCCATCCCATCATCTTCGGGTTCGGATGGATTCTAGTACTGACAACACATCAGAGTAGTGGTTTTCGTTGGTTGGAACTGGTCATAACCGCTCCGAATAACCAGGCGATCATGGGGGAAAGTGATGTGGAATATGGGCTCGGATCGGAAGAACGTGCAGAAGGGGTTCGGATCGGGACATCCGATCCGACCTGAATTAAGCTGAAACTAAGTTCTCATCCAGTTTGCCCTGCTCCGTTCCGACTCGATAGTAGGTTGCCCTCCGATCCGACTGACAGTAGGTAGCCCTCCGATCCGAATAGCAGCGTCTCTTTGATCCAAATAATAGTTGCCCTCCGATCCGAACAGCAACATCTCTCCGATCCGATCCGCAACATCTCTCCGATCCGATCCATTATGATGCTTTCTAAGTTCTTCAACGCTTCACACCTCGACTTTGTGTTGCCCAGTTCACAAAGTGGGCTAACATTTATAAACAAAGAGAATTTCGATGGCTTAGATCCCGATGTTTAAATGATTTATAACTTCAGAATCTTCATTTAAATATAAAAGGTCCTTTTAACATTATAACCCTTGGAATTGCTTCATATGGATTTGTTTAGGCCAACCTCAAGTTCAATTCATGAAACATAATAGTTATGTATTTGTAATTGTTGATGATTTTTATAAACATACTTGGACGACATTTATGAAAAATAAAAGTGATACATTTGATCATTTTAAAACTTTTGTCAAAGAATTCAAAATTTAAAAGGATTAAATATAAAAAATATAAATGTGATTACGGAGGAGAGTTCGAAAACGAAATATTTGATAAACATTGTAAAAAGAATTGTATTTTCCATAATTTTTCGTTTTCCTGAACTCCATAACAAAATGGAATTGTAGAATAGAAAAACAGAACATTATATGAACGTGCCAAAACTTTACTAAATGGAAGCACGTTACCTAAACATTTTTGGGTAGAAGCAATTGCAACAGCCTGTTATGTTTAAATCGTGTGTCTATTCGACCTCTTATGGAGAATACTCCTTACGAACTTTTTAATGGTACAAAACCAATTATTTTATATTTTAAAATCTTTGGTTCAAAATGTTTTGTTTTAAACACAAGAGATCGGCTTGAAAATTCAATTAAAAATTTGATGAAGGAATATTTCTAGCATATTCGGATCGATGCAAAGCATATCATATTTTTAATAAAAAACAAACAAAATTTAAGGAACCCTTTAGTATCTTTTGACGAAAATTTTAATCAAAATTCAT
This sequence comes from Allium sativum, assembly GCA_030737875.1. NCBI lineage: Eukaryota > Viridiplantae > Streptophyta > Magnoliopsida > Asparagales > Amaryllidaceae > Allium > Allium sativum. Next base: position 1,017,052,573 of record CM060913.1, read on the forward strand.
ATAATAATACAAATGAATTTTTATATAATAATTCTAGAGAAGATGAAAACATCTTCCATACTAATAACAATGAAAACATCATTAGTAATAATATCAATAGTGAAAATAATATTCAAGATGAAAACACTAGTCATAATACTGGAGAAGGTGAAAACATTGTTCATAATACTAGAGAAGACGAAAACATTGTTCATAATAATAATGAATTAAGATCTCCTCCAAAAATATTATGGGATCACCCAGTTAAGAATATTATTGGAGATATAAATTCAAATGTAAGTTCTAGAAATTGATTAAATCCAGTAACTCATGTTGCTTTTCTTTCTAATATAGAACCCAAAAATGCAAAAGAAGCCTCCACTGGTGATAATTGGATTACAACTATGCAAGAAGAGCTTAATCATTTTGAATGCAATAAAGTTTGTAAATTAGTTTCTAAACCAAGTGATCAAGCTGTCATTTGTACAAAATTGCTTTAAAAAAACAATGTTGCTGAAGTATGGAATTCAACTAGAAGTAAAGCAAGAGTATGGAAAACATCACCCAAGGCAAGTTCCTTTAAAGAAGTCCGTTTTAGAGTAACTTTTCCCTTACCTTCAACCTTCGATGTGAATGAAATACCCACGAACAATTGTTTATCATTGGTAGCAGCTTTGTAAATTGTAAACATCCATCTGTTCACACATATATGGCGAGTTGTCCCAGTGTTTACAAACCATTCCTTAATTCCGTTTTGACCTCACAGCGCACTGATCCATATTAGGGACACCATCACAAACTTTAGCCATGTTTAATTCACATTTCTTTTTCTACGATGGTTTGCCGATTTGTATATTTCTTCTTTCCGCAGTTATGACATAAGCCCTGAAACTTCTTAGACTTTTTAGTACCATTTCACGTTTTCTTTTGTTAGGTTTATCTATCTCGACATCATTAGCCTTTTCCATCATATTGTAAGAAGTCTTTTTATCTGATTTTCTATTGCCTTATTCCATCCTCAACCAGGTTATCATTTCTTCTATTGTCATCTTTTTGAGTTTGTGCTTTAGGTAGTTTTTGAAATCCTTCCATAATGGAGAAAGTATCTCAATTGCAGCAGCAACTTGGAAAGATTCGTTGAGTGTCATTCCTTCGTCATAATATTTGTGGATGGTGACTTGTAATTCTTGGATCTAACTGATCACAATCTTCCCATCTATGTAGTTAATTCCCAACTGTATTCCTTCCTAATATATCCTATAATTTCAGCTATATTCCGCTATTTTCGCAATAGCTTTTATAAAAGTAATGAATTGAAAAATGATATTTATACATTATAAAAATTACAAAAGTGGTTTTTAAATTGAAATTTTTAACTTTTAGTTTTCAGAATAAAAAAATACTATGATATTCTATTAGATTTAGTTAAGCTAAATAAAACTTTACATTTATTCACTTATAATTAGTACATGTTTTTATTTAAAATTAAGAATGTAATCATTACAATTAAATTGAATGTTAAATTTTCATTTATTTATATTTTATATATATGCAAAAGCATTAAGTACGAGTTTTATATGTCATTTTAGAGTCATCTGCTATATCTCACAATTTACTTACTTTATACCCGCTACAACATTTTGCAACTCCGTCACGTTGAACCTGCTGAGCGCTTTAACGGAACACCTTCTGAGTAACCATTTTAAAATCGGGGAAATTTTCTGCTATTAACTTTTTCCTTACTCATCTTCTGTTTTGTACTTTTTATCCAACACGTCCACAATCCTTTGGACGTCGATGCAGTAAATATACATTGTATAGACTATTATCAAGTTCATTGTAGATATAAATTTTGCACATAAAGTTAGTGCTCTTCCGTACATTCAGGGCATCTACTTTAATGGCATCAGGTTACAGGTCTACAATCTTTAGAGCATCTTCACTTAAGCATTTTGTAGGTGTTAATGTCATTAGAAAGAATATCATCTTTTACTGCCATCTCTTAAAATCCACTTTGGTGAACTCCTCTGACCTTTCTCCATGATATAGCACCACCACCAATGGAATCATTGCTGCAGATTAGGTCATAGTTTAGTTGCTACTTTTCTAAGACATTGTCATCTATAACAGCAGCCAACAATAAACATTGTTTCAAGATTGTTAGAAAATATGAAATGTACAACACAAACTGTCACAACTACGTTGTAGAAAATTTTTTGCGAATATTTTGCAAAACTGAACTTAATTAGGTTACAGAAAAATTATTTGCAAAGATTTCGCAAAAAATGTTGTAAAAATGTTAGTGAACAAACAATTATAGCACCTTCCAGATTGAGAACCTTTCAGTATATCTGAATCTTGAATAATTTGTTTCCTTGAAACAATATTGCTTTCTTTATGACATAGAAGGGTGATGAACAATTATTTCTCATGAAAAAAACGTACTAGCTTGGCAAAATAACATTAGAATTTTATAGAGGACGGCGAACGTAGGAGAAGCAATAAACAACAAAGTATAAGGAGGAAGGAGAACATAATTCAAAATTATTTAATTTGATGATTATGTTCTCATACATTCGCATTTTAAATGACTAAAATGCTAGAAAATATTGCAATCTTTTTACTAAATGCCTCTAACCCACCCATTCAGTAGATGTAGATGCAGGTGTGGGTGTGGGTGCGGATACGAATTCAGGTACACACGCTTGCGAGGCCAACCGATAAGATTGGTTTGATTTTATGTATCTCTTTGTCCCATGGAAACTATAATAGTGCCCTCATCTTGATATATAAACATATTTATTATTAAATACCAAGATGTGTTACTATTCACGTTTCTAGGCATTAATATCGTTTATTTTCAATACATTCACATTTCTCTATCTAATAATCATAAATTTTCAAATGTTGCAACATTGTAATTGTTGATGTCAAAAGTTGGTCACTAGTGATGGTCAACCCCCAATCGTGTGTAGATCACACGAATATCAATCTCATAGTACGATAAAGTAAGCAAAAACAGGGAGAATACACAAAATATTTATAGTGGTTTGGCAAAATCGGTGTCTACATCCACTTTATATCTATTGATTTTTTTAGGATTGCAAAGTACAATCAGTTTTTCTTAGTGGAAGAGAAGTAGAGATTACAATATCTTTGTAGTACTTCAAATGCACGATTGGAAGCTTTCCAGTATACCGAGCGTGGGTGGGAAGTGGAGAATTCAACCTCTCTTTCCATTTTCGATAACGGGGTATTTATAGTTGTAGAAGTGTGACGAGCTTCGTGCTACTTGGCTTCCCTTTTTTGCGGAGCTTGGACACGTGGAGCTTGGTCCGGCTGAATAGTTGCGGCGATGGGACCCAGTCTACTACTGAGTAATAGTTCACTCGAGAAGTGTGGCTTGCGTGGGACTTGAACTATGGTGTATCAAAAGCAGTGTTTTGGCTGGATGTGCTTGACCACTTTAATTGCCTTGAGAATCGGATTTCCTTGGATAAATCATTTGGATATTTCCAAGTAAATCAGATTGATCCGAATTTTAAGGAGAGCTCGAATCGGTCGGCTGAGAGAGATTATGTAGGGAAGAGATATGCCACTGCTGGAGGGAATCTGGACCGGGTTGAGCCTTGTTTGGACTTTTTGGAGGTAAAGGGCAACTCGTTGGGGTCGGTTGGTATTGTATAGCGAGCCTTGTGCCATTGGCCTCCGATCTATCGAGCCATGACAGCTTTTACCAAAAAGTTGGTCAACACTTTGCCCTCCTGAATACATCTTTCTTGGTAAAGGGTGATATGTTCAAGGTCTTCTAAAGAATGTTGCATCGGAGCTCAATGTGCATATTAGCTATGGTCGCGCCGAACCATATTAAGGCCAGAAAACCGATGATCCGGATGGTTGTATTAAGGCCAGAAAACCGATGATCAGTGTAGATCTTTTTAAGGCCAGAAAACCGACAACCACCGAAGACCGTATTAAAGCCAGGTATGTTACGGGATTAGTTGATAGACTTTGTCGTAATGTCCAATGCTTGTAAAGGTAGTACATGCCATTCTCGGTCCAGAGATGGCTGCGAGCTTGATCAGGAAATGGTGGAGAGTATTAACCATACTCGGCTTAAAGAGTTGACGAGTATAAGTCATATTCAGCTTTGCCTGGTGAGACGGTATAGTCAGTTGTTCTAGGGTTTCTAAGGTCGGATCTTGACCGTGTTTTCATAAGTAATCAATAGGTCTGTGCTTTTGAAAATGTATTGTAAATTTTGGCGAGTGGCAGTTTTCACTCAGCTTAAAGAGGGGGTGAGTATTAGCTATACTTGGCTTACGGAAGTGGCGAGTGTCGAGCATACTCGGCTTATAGAGTCTTAACCGTACTCGTCTTATGGAGTCGATTGGATATGTTGGCGAGTATCAAGCATACTCGGCTTTTGGAAGGTGGGTCATACTCGGCTCGTTGAGTTGGCTTAGATATAATGGCAGGCATTGACCGCAGCTTAGAGGCGGTGGCTAGCACTGACCATATTTGGATCGGCGAGCGTCAATCATTCTCGACTTAGAATCGTTTCTAACATACTCTATGCTTAGATATGATTCACCTATCAAACCTCTTCTCAAGTAGCTCCATTACTTGCTTACAAAGTTCCATCTTTTCTTTTAGGAGTCACAAGTTGCACAGGCAATGCATCTGGCTTTGCATTGTCCACCAAGTATATGTGGAAACCAATCTCGGGCCTCGGGGGTAAACCCCGAACCTCATCAAAACATCAGGATACTCGCAACTACTGGTACAGATCGCAAATCATCGATAGATATATCAAGAGGTTGTTGGAGACTAAGCATGACAGACACTTTTGAGGTCATAAGGAATCTCGAGAGTCTTTCCATGACAAGTCAGAAGTTTAACGACCCTCCTCTCACAGTCTAGAATGGCTCCATATATGGTTAACCCCTCCATCCTAGAATCAAACCATATCTTATGAAATCAAGAACATATGAATCGCAATCAAACTTGACACCTAACACAGAGATTTTCAAACCCCGACAGATCATCGCTAAATTAGCCATACCTCCACTGGGGTTTGAGACAATAATAGTATCCAAAACCATACTAGTATATAGGTGCAGAGACTCAACTAAAGAATCAGATATAAATAAATGTGAAGCGCCAGAAAAAGAATCCTAATTGGATGATCATAAATAGAAATCGATCCTTCGACGGAAACTTTCCTACCCTTATCCTGTCCACCAGCTATGAGAACATTAGCTTGCCCCCTAGAAGTTCCTGCCTTCTGGCCTTGTCCTTGTCTCTTTGGGCACTCCTTAATAAGGTGTCCCGCCTTACCAAAGTGGTAACAACGCCTTTCCTCTTTCTGCAATCCCTTTTCAGATGACCCACCATTCCGAAGTTATGGTATTTCCTCGTTTCTTCTATCATCTATATTTCCTTCTTAAGCCATCATTTTCTTTCATCTTTGGGTTGTGCTCCTTAGCTCCAACTCGCTTATTCTCCTTTTTGCCACATGCTAATTAGTCCCTTGAAAGCTGCCTCCATCGCACGAAAATTCTTACGAGGCTTGAAAGAAAATAAGTCGCAGGTGAAACTACTGCAGCTACAGATAGAGGTTGGACACTTCTTTGCCCTTCGACATGTACTGTAGTTTTGACATGCCTATGTAACCATGCCGAAATAGGGATACCCTTTCGGGAAGAAACGGTTCCCCGAACAAAAACGAAAAGGAATCAAGCGGAGAATCAAGAAGATATTTATGGCTTTTGGAAATATGCTTTTAAAAAACAAAATTTTTATTTTAAAATACTTTGTTTTTAGACCCATTTTGAAAACCATTTTCAAAATATTTTATCCGATCTTATAACCATATGCTCTGATACCAAAAGTGACACCCCACGTCTGTTATTGTCACTCTATAAAGAATGCATTAAGTTTCGTGAAGCGTTATTGGTAAATAAGAACATAATATCACAAGGCAGACATGTAAAATAGCAGCGGAATTAAAAACTTTATTTAAATCAAAACATCATGGTCCTAAATACTGAGTTTACATCATAAGTTTGAAGTAACCAATTACATAAGTAATATGTCTTGCCAAAAATATCAAAGTACAAAAACATAAAACCATATTTCCCATGTGAAGCCAAAAGAGAGTTGACCAGAAGTCAAAGCAGTACATCAATATCCAAAAATCCAAGCTAAGCTGAAAGAATCCAAATCAACTCTAAGCACTTCCACCCTGAGAACCTTTGGGGGGGACGAAAGAGAGAGAAGAGGAAACAAAAAGGATTAGACATAAAGTTTGGCGAGTCCAGTTACTTTTAAATATAAATAAAAGTATCATGGCAGGTATATAAAACTGGAAGAACAAGATAATAGTAACAATAACAAGTGTGAACCGAGCAAGATAAGATGAATAGGATATATTGCACTTCCTAAATACATTTCTCAACACCGCACCGATACTATTATATCAAAAATAGAATGGTCTCTACCAATACCGTTCCATTACATTTTCTTGATTATTAGGTTACTTGGGTTAATAGAACTCAAGGCTTATCCGTGCAGCGTACCCATTTACATTCCCATGGATTCGCCTAATACAATATATATCTATATCTCAATAATGAGATACATCCCCATGGTACCCCACTCGCACGGTATCCACCGTAATGAACGCAGTCCCTCATCCTATGCCAGAGTGACGTACGGATCTCTATATAACAATGTTACATTCCGCATATACCTATCATTAATATGCTATGTAAGCATACGGAATGCCACCATCGATCGAATCATATTCCTTATCGAAATAATGCCCTCTAGTCTACGATACACCACCCAGAGCAGATATGCATGCATCTAGAATGTCCCACATATGTATTGTAATTGTAGCTCGATGCCTCAATCGCACGTCCTCTAATGTGCACTGAGTTCCGTGGCAGGGCTAAACAAGAAACACAGAACTCGTCCGGGAGCTTTTCCATACCTGTACAACCCCGGCTTTAAGAGCCTCCAAATACAGATATTCCTAAGGTCTGTTTTCCATGGTGGCTACGGCCCCACCTCGGCCCCTCCCTCAACCAGTAAAGACTACAAGAGCTAAGAGATCGCCCCTAATAACAACCAATCTAAACATCCATGTGTCGCCTCCCCTCAACCCCGTACGTCGATAGTGAAAGGTGAAATGGTATCTTGGGTTTAGCTCTAGTCTTTTCGCATCTCGCTGGCTGCCGATGAAGGGTATCCGACGATCTACTATCCTTATTGGTTGTGACCCTCTACCTCCTCGTGAGGAAACCACCGAACCACCCTGGTGTCACCTCGCCACAGCATTCTGACTACATAGCTACATCTGTAGTCAAGGCCCACCCACCTAGTAGTTACGCGCAGACCCAACCTCTGAGAGCACAACCTAAGACATCTCTCACCGCACAGAGGACTACTAGGAGCATCTTACGTACCTCAGGAAGCGTATGCATCCCCTTGCAGTCCTTTGGATCCGTCAAAATAATCAGATGAATATGCGCTCCCCTCGTGCCTTGTAACACCTCGATGATCTACCCGTTGGGTTATTCACCCTCAAACTTGCGAACTGGTCCAAGCGTCTCACTTTAATATGTTATTAGACCCTATGTTTAATCATTTTATTACGCGCCTGCTTTTCCTCCTCAGTTTCCTTTTAACTTGGTTATCCCCATTCATATTGAATTCTTAATCAAGTTACCAAGTTCCTCTTGCTTATTAATTTTGGTTATATAACTTAACCCCTTTAAGTTCATTAATAAGCCCATAACATGTTATTCTCTAGATTATGGCCCAAGGTCTATAACCCACAATCCCTTTATATTTTTATCATCCAATTCCATAGTTACAATAACATGTTATTACTTAATGTGTAATTAAGTACGCCTCATTTTACATGTTTCCTTTTTAACATGTCAGCTGTTATTTATGATTAAATATAACTTATCTTATTAGTTTTCCTCATTCTTTCTCATTTAATCATAATTCCTTTTTACAATGTCAATACAACTTATCATTGTTTTACTGTTAACTTAGTTCTATTAACTAAGGCCCATTAACAAGTTTCTCAACCCATTAATTATAACCTATGTTATAATTTCCTCTTGTCCCTAGGACAAGTCTAAACATGCTATTCTTATCAGTGGGTTCTGGACTTCTAGATTACTTAATTTATATTTTTTTTTGAGGAAGACGGGTGTGTAGCGTGGAGCTACATAGCTGGTTACGCGTAGTAATAAGTAGCTAGAAATATAACTGGTTGACAGGCCCAACCAGTGGCATAAAAGTCCAGGCCAAGGAGGACAATATAGCTAATACAAGCTTAATACAAAGCAAAAACATACATCAGATAGCTTAGAACATAACACATAGCAAGAGACTACAAGCCAAAATAGAGCAAAGCAGGTAATACTAGACCACAATAGTAATCAGAGTGGGATTTGGGTGCTACTTTCTTGCGATCCAGGCGACTGAGGCATAGGTAGAGATAGCCTGAAGAGAGCGGGTTTGGTCGATCCTGTCCATGAATCGAAAAGATGCAAGATGTGATGACAAATACCCATCAGGAGTTTCTTGGGTCTACTGAAGATGTGAGCGTTGCGTTCTAGCCAAATACTCCAGGCAAAGAAAGCCACTAAAGAATCCAGTATAGGGTCTGGGGGGTTATGCTGCCAATACTAAAAAATAGAGTGAATCAAAGGGATGAAGCCAAGAAGAAAGGAGCTGACTGCAGCCCAAACAGTGTAGGAAAAATCACATTCAAAGAAAAGATGAGTGAGGGATTCATTATGATGGTTACAGAGGATGCGAGAAGGATCAATATTGTTGTTAAAGCGATGAAGGCGGTGTTTGGTGTTGATGCGATTGTGGATGAGAAGCCATTGGAAGAAGATGATAGGAGGAGGAAGATGACAGTTCCAAATGCGAGAGAAAGTGAAGCATCAACTTGGATGAATTAGAAATTTATAATAGGCCGATGCAGAAAAATTGGATCCCAAGGCCCATGTGAATATATCAGGACCAATGCAGAATTGGGCTGAGCTAAGAATATGACCAATGTTGATAAGCTCGTTTAAAGATTCAAGCCCAATAAAAGTGGAAGGTAAAAAGCCCATTGGGCCCAGCGAATGTGCTGATGCAACTGATAATGGGTTAAATTGGTTTATGATTGAAAGGTTAGGGAATAGAGGGGAAAAGGGGATCTACTCATTCCAAATATCCATCCAAAATAAACAAGAATCATCATTATTGTTTTTTTACGTGGAATTGGGATTTTATTCTACGGATGATGGATAATACTCCTCTCTTGAATGGCAATGGCTTAACTGATGGGTTAAAGTGGAGGATGAGTGTAACACCCCACCTCCGCTAGGGTCACTCACAAAGGGAATGCACTAGTTTTGGAGGAGCGTTATCGAGGTAAACAAACAAAGAAATATTACAAGACAGAACATAGATAAAACAACAGAAGAATCAAAGATAAATTTCATTACTTTCGAAAAGAGTCAAAACCTTTTACATCAAATAGCCAAGGTTATTATTTTCCATTACAACAAATTCTGTCTTGCATAAATAAAGAAGCATAAACTTAAAACATCAAAAGTAGCTTAATTCCCCAAAGGTAGCAGAAATGCAGCCATAGCATAGCTCAAGATCAAACCGTACATGAGATGAACCGAAAGCAAGCGAAATCCAAGCTAAGTGCTAGATTTTCCTCCCTGAGAGCTTGTGGGGAAACGAAAGAAAAAGAGGTGAAAGAAAACGGGTCAGTCATAAAGACTAGTAAGTCCTAGTGACTTTCAGCATAAAAACAGATAAAGGTAACATGACAAGTATAAACTGAAGGTAAACATAAGGATGCTGTCAAGATTGGCAAGATAGACTAAGATAGCATGATAATTCAAGTGTAATCAAGTATAGGATCACATATTCAAGGTTCGCTACACCAACTGTACTAGAATCCGAAACCCATGTCTTATATTAATCATAAAATGATCCCTTGGCCCAATATCATGAAATGACCCATTACTAGGTCCAACGGAACGATCCACTAATCGATCGGCTCCCTACAAGTTATAGCTCGTCGTGTTTCTATGTCATACGACCCTATAACAAATGTAGTCACCTGTTCTAGGTCCACCATAGGGTGTATCAAGCCCTATAGTGCCAACCACCGACACGAATCAAGCATGCACAGATAAACCTACTGATGCCCAATGCCTGCTTTTTCAACTCCGGACCACGTGCACGACCATAGGTCGCCTCAACCTACACTGGCGCACCAACTCAGCCGTCGTTCTGGTCGCTTACAATCAGCCCAGTAATCGTGCCCCACCCTGCCTAGTTCCAGGGTACCATGATACATATAGTGGGTTACTGCTGAAACGGACCGCATAACTTGGGTTTCCTTCCAATAGGTTAAGTGTTGTCATTTAAATCCATGACTTAACCCTTATTAGTCTAGCATGTCAAGTTCGTTAAGTGTTGTCATTCAAGTTCGTGACTTAACCCGCCTACATGTCGTGTCAATTTGGCTAAGTGTTGTCGTTCAAGTTCATGACTTAGCCCTACGAATCATGTGTCAAGTTGGTTTTATGTTCATGACTTAACCCTATCATGTGGCATTAATTCATTAATGCGCCCCAACCTCTCACATCAGACCTGTTGTTGTGGTCACTAGATATGCCGGGTGGTTCCGGGAAGATTTACACCACAACTCAGTCTGACCTCGAGTTTCAAGTGCGATATGACAAAGTACCCACATTGGATCCTATTGTTTGCAGTAACTGGATTTGTCGGGCGGTTCCTGGCAGAATTACACTGCAAACTCAACCCAACCTCGAGTTGGCCATTTTCAAGTTCATTCTAGTGTCATATCCATGTTCAAATTTCATGTCAAGTTCGTGTCAAGTTTCAAGGCAAGTATCATGTCCACATTCAGATAATCAATGTTTATGTTTCAAGTTTGCCTATTATCAAGTTCATAATTCATGTTCATAACCAATTCATGTTTTTCATAATCTACCCAAATCGTATTCCCATCGCACGTAAACGTGAGTCGATCCATACTACAAATAAATCCAAATCCCAAAATAAAGGGAATAACATCAAAGCTATGATAGGCAAAAAGGGACGAGCATAAAGCGATAAAAGGGATTACAAGACTAGCATGATATAACTTGAGATAATTGGTTACAACATCACTGGCATATAGGATTTCAAATCTAGCAAAATAAGGTGATAGTCATGATAAAAGTTGACATAAAAGAATAGGCATGCAAAAGCAAGCCAAATACAAGGATAATGGATCCAATGGTTTTGGTGTACATAATAGCGAATAAACTAAGAAAGTCACACCCTAGGTATGCGATCCAACAAAATGCCAATTCGGTGTACAACACGGTTTTCAACAATAATGTTATGGGCATGAACAATCAACTATAATAGTCTTATGCAATTAACCACAATAGTCATGGTCATAGGTTGAAATCTCATAGTTATGAATCATAAGCAATTAATCACAATAGTCATGGGTAATTATCCAAAATAGTTCTAGGCAATAGTCATAGGCACTTAACAGTAATAGTTTCAAAGTCATGGTTATAGACAATAGCCTTATGTTCATAATCATAGGCAATAATTCTCATAGTCAAGAGTCATAGGTGATTAGCCACAATTGTCCTTGTTATAGTCATAGGCAGTAGTATTATGTTCACAGTCATAGGCATAGGCATAGTCTTATGTTCACAGTCATAGGCATAGGCATAGTCTTATGTTCACAGTCATAGGCATAGGCATAGGCATAGGCATAGTCTTATGTTCACAGTCGTAGTTCTTGGCCATTAACAATAGTTTCAACATTATAGACATGAAAGAGTTTGATTTACAACGTGAATAGGCCCAAACTGATTTCATAGCAATATTCCCAAAAAGTCAAGATCTAAGATGAACAAGAATAGATATGAATCAATTATCGTACATAGATCCAATTCCAATTTACAACATGTCCATATTAAGTTTATAATTTTTATCTAAAAGTAACTTGAACTTACAGATCGTGGTCTAAGAAATTGAGATGCAGAAGTTGAATCTATAAACTAGTCGTCGAATTGTTGAATCGTTGAATCTTGCTTTGATTGTAGAAGCAAATCCCCAATATGAAATTCCTAGTCGTAGTCTTCAAGAAATAATCTTCGTGTTTTAATTTAATTTATCTTAATTTAATTTAGAGGAAGAAGAAGAAGCCATAAGAATTTGTGCAACATAAGGTTAGATAAGAATGGTGTAAAGAGAATGAGGATAGGAGGCTGTTTATATAGGATTAGGCAGACGAATCTGGACAGAAAACGAGGTCAGATACATCAGAATGCATCAAGTTAAAAAAGTGGGTTCGGGAGGCAGGTCGACCCCCAGGTCGACACTATGGTTGACCTCTAGGTCGACCTGGTCCCTGTGCGGGAAATTTCCCGCCCAGCCTGTTCTGGGTTTTGAATTCGAATTTTCGAGCTGTTTTTTATTCTGAAAATTCCTGAAACTTCGGAGGGTCATATCTCCCTCATACGGACTCCGATTTTCGAAAACTCGGACTCGTTTCCAAGCAGAATTTCGAGACGAATGCAATGGCTCAACCCGTTTCCCTTGATTCTTGTTTTAAAAATTAATTCTGCCTTGATTTATGGTTTTAACATGTTATTAAAATTCGGGTTGTTACATTCTCCCCTCCTTAAAGGATTTCGTCCCCGAAATCTTCAAGTTAAGAAGAATGCATCCTATCATCCAGTCAACCATCTACTCAACCATCATCACCAAGCAACCATTGTCCTTAAAATATTTCTAATGCTATATGAATATATGCAGAAAGTGTGTGTATATGTTCCTTATCTAATGCAAATGATCAGGCCTGATTGATCTTCTTTATGCAAAATATGTTTAGTGCCATGAATCCAACATGTATGCAAATAGTCCTAGTCACATAAACACTATATGTGTGCACAAACATCCATCCATATGCAACATTCACATGATAACACATTCAATTTCGTCGATAAACAAGTATAAACACTCATGCATATGCAATATGAAAATGTGTCTGAGCCGATCTAGTGCCTAATTTGTGTTATGCAACCACTTGCAGCCATTTGCAAACATCAACCATAACATGTTTCAATCACATGTTTACATCCAAAAAGGGTTCTACCTAAGGTTCTCAAGATAGGATTGAGGAGATAAGCAAGATAAAACAAAGCATCTAGGAGAAGAAGTTAAAGATGTACCCCCAGAAGGTCCTACCTGCGGGCCTTGCCCTTGCTTCTTAGGGCAGTTCTTGCTGATATGTCCAGTATCACCACACTGAAAGCATGCTCCCTTCTTCATCTTCTTCTTTCTACAATCCTGGACTATATGCCCCTCAATACCATAGAAGTGGCATTTTCTTTTCTCATGTGTCTTGTTATCATTATGGTTGTTGTTGTTCTTGCCTCCTTTCTCGGAGTCTACCTTCTTGTTTGGAGGCTCATTCGCCTTGACCTCCTTCTTGCCACTCTTGTCTTCTTCATTTAAGAGCGCCATGTCTACTAGCTTTTCGTAAGTAGCCCCCATAGGTACGTGGATCATAGCCAAGCTGTGAAGTGGCTCATTCAATCCTTTGACAAAACGGAGAGCCTTCTTATGAAGGGTATTTACTAAGTCCAGTCCAAACCGAGCCAGCTGATTGAATTGATTGACGTACTCCTTGACCGTCATACTTTCTTGCTTAAGAGATAAGAACTTTTCCAGCTGTAAACTTCGTTCAGCTTGCGAGAGGAATTTCATCTCAAACCTTGTCCGGAAATCCATCCATGTGTCAACAGGTCTTTCAGCATTAGTGACTTCACACCAATAGGAAGCTTCGTCTTTGAGCAACCATACCGCCAACTGTACCTTCTGCCTATCATCCACCTTGAAGATAACGAACAAATCCTCAGTTTCTTTGAGCCAGTTCCTCGCTTCTACGAATGATTCAGTTCCCTTGAAATCCTTTCCACCCATGGCCCTAAAATCTTTACAGATCTTTGAGAAAGCAATTGCACGAGGAGGGGGCGGAGGAGGAGGAATCGCTGTAGCTGGAGGTGGAATATCTGCTGGGCCTGCATCGTTGGCCCTAGCCTCTAAGTACCTCCTGAACCAGCCAGGTATTGGCACGCCATCTGGAAAGTTAAGATTCCCAGACATGCTAAAATGAAAAAAGAGATTCAAACGAGGAAACAAAGGATAGTGCTAATGGCTTTTGGGGAATAGCCTTTAAATAAAACAAGACTTTTCTTGAAAAATGCTTCTTTGTAAATGGTTTTGAAAATAGTTTTAGAAGTTTTTTTTTTTTTAAAAAAATTTTGCCCAGTCTGGTAACCTTCTGCTCTGATACCAAATGTAACACCCCACCTTCGCTAGGGTCACTCACAAAGGGAATGCACTAGTTTTGGAGGAGCGTTATCGAGGAAAATAAACACAGAAATATTACAAGATAGAACATAGATAAAACGGCGGAAGGATCAAAAGCTAAATTTCATTACTTTCGAAAAGAGTCAAAAACTTTTATATCAAATAGCCAAGGTTATTATTTTCCATTACAACAAATTCTGCCTTGCATAAATAAAGAAGCATAAACTGAAAACATCAAAAGTAGCTTAATTCCCCAAAGGTAGCAGAAATGCAACCATAGCATAACTCAAGATCAAACCGTACATGAGATGAACCGAAAGCAAGCGAAATCCAAGCTAAGTGCTAGAGTTTCCTCCCTAAGAGCCTGGGGGGAAACAAAAGAAAAAGAGGCGAAAGAAAACGGGTCAGTCATAAAGACTGGTAAGTCCTAGTGACTTTCAGCATAAAAACAGATAAAGGTAACATGACATGTATAAACTGAAAGTAAACATAAGGATGCTGTCAAGATTGGCAAGATTGACTAAGATATCATGATAATTCAAGTGTAATCAAGTATAGGATCACTTATTCAAGGTTCGCTGCACCAACTATACTAGAATCCCAAACCCATGTCTTATATTAATCATAAAATGATACCTTGGCCCAATATCATGAAATGACCCATTACTAGGTCCAACGGAACGATCCACTAATCGATCGGCTCCATACAAGTTCTAGCTCGTCGTGTGTCTGTGTCATACGGCCCTATCACGAATGTAGTCACCTGTGCTAGGTCCACCATAGGGTGTATCAAGCCCTATGGTGCTAACCACCGACACAAATAAAGCATGCACAGATAAACCTACTGATGCCCAATGCCTGCTTTTTCAACTCCGGACCACGTGCAGGACCATAGCCCGCCTGAACCTACACTGGCGCACCAACTCAGCCTTCGTTCTGGTCGCTTACAATCAGCCCAGTAATCGTGCCCCGCCCTGCCTAGTTCCAGGGTACCATGATACATCTAGTGGGTTACTGCTGAAACAGACCGCGTAACTAGGATTTCTGTCCAATAGGTAATGTGTTGTCATTTAAATCCGTGACTTAACCCTTATCAGTCTAGCTTGTCAAGTTGGTTAAGTGTTGTCATTCAAGTTCGTGACTTAACCCGCCTATGTGTCATGTCAAATTGACTAAGTGTTGTCATTCAAGTTCATAACTTAGCCCTACGAATCATGTGTCAAGTTGGTTTTATGTTCATGACTTAACCCTATCATGTGGCATTAATTCATTAATGCACCCCAACCTCTTACATTAGACATATTGTTGTGGTTACTGGACATGTCGGGCGGTTCCGGGTAGATTCACACCAAAACTCAGTCTGACCTCGGGTTTTCAAGTGCGAAATGACCAACTACCCACATTAGATCCTATTGTTTGCGGTAACGGGATTTGTCGAGTGGTTCCGGGCAGAATTACACTGCAAACTCAACCTAACCTCGAGTTGGCCATTTTCAAGTTCATTCTAGTGTCATGTCCATGTTCAAATTTCATGTCAAGTTTGTGTCAAGTTTCAAGGCAATTTTCATGTCAACATTCTGATAATCAATGTTCATGTTTCAAGTTTGCTTATTATCAAGTTCATAATTCATGTTCATAACCAATTCATGTTTTGCCTAATCTACCCAAATCGTATTCCCATCGCACGTAAACGTGAGTCGATCCATACTACAAATAAATCCAAATCCCAAAATAAAGGGAATAACATCAAAACTATGATAGGAAAAAAGGGACGAGCATAAAGCGATAAAAGGGATTACAAGACTAGCATGATATAACTTGAGATAATTGGTTACAACATCACTGGCATATAGGATTTTAAATCTAGCAAAATAAGGTGATAGTCATGATAAAAGTTGACATAAAAGAATAGGCACGCAAAAGCAAGCCAAATACAAGGATAATGGATCCAATGGTTTTGGTGTACATAATAGCGAATAAACTAAGCAAGTCACACCCTAGGTATGCGATCCAACAAAAAGCCAATTCGGTGTACAACATGGTTTTCAACTATAGTGTTATGGGCATGAACAATCAACTATAACAGTCTTAGGAAATTAACCACAATAGTCATAGTCATAGGTACAAATCTCATAGTTATGAATCATAAGCGATTAATCACAATAGTCATTGGTAATTATCCAAAATATTTCTAGGCAATAGTCATAGGCAATTAACAGTAATAGTTTCAAAGTCATGGTTATAGACAATAGCCTTATGTTCATAATCATAGGCAATAATTCTCATAGTCAAGAGTCATAGGTGATTAGCTACAATTGTCCTTGTCATAGGCATAGGCATAGTCTTATGTTCATAGTCATAGGCATAGGCATAGTCTTATGTTCACAGTCATAGGCATAGACATAGGCATAGGCATAGTCTTATGTTCACAGTCATAGCCCTTAGCCATTAACAATAGTTTGAACATTATAGACATGAAAGAGGTTGATTTACAACGTGAATAGGCCCAAACTGATTTCATAGCAATATTCCCAAAAAGTCAAGATCCAAGATGAACAAGAATAGATATGAATCAGTTATCATACATAGATCCAATTCCAATTTACAACATGTCCATATTAAGTTTATAATTTTTATCTAAAAGTAACTTGGACTTATATATCGTGGTCTAAGAAATTGAGATGTAGAAGTTGAATCTATAAACTAGTCGTCAAATTGTTGAATCATTGAATCTTGCTTTGATTGTAGAAGCAAATCCCCAATTTGAAATTCCTAGATGTAGTATTCAAGAAATAATCTTCGCGTTTTAATTTAATTTAGAGGAAGAAGAAGAAGCCATAAGAATTTGTGCAGCATAAGATTAGAGAAGAATGGTGTAAAGAGAATGAGGCTAGGAGGCTGTTTATATAGGATTAGGCAGACGAATCTGGACATAAAACGAGGTCAGATACATCAGAATGCATCAGGTTCAAATAGTGGGTTCGGGAGGCAGGTCGACGCCCAGGTCGACGCTATGGTCGACCTGGTCCCTGGGAGGTCGACACTATGGCCGACCCCCAGGTCGACCTGGTCCCTGGGCGGGAAATTTCCCGCCCAGCCTGTTCTGGGTTTTGAATTCGAATTTGAATTCGAATTTTCGAGCTGTTTTTTATTCTGAAAATTCCTGAAACTTCGGAGGGTCATATCTCCCTCATACGGACTCCGATTTTCGAAAACTCGGACTCGTTTCCAAGAAGAATTTCGAGATGAACGCAATGGCACAACCTATTTCCCTTGATTCTTGTTTTAAAAATTAATTCTGCCTTGATTTATGGTTTTAACATGTTATTAAAATTCGGGTTGTTACAATGAGAAAGGGGTTTGCGTGATACAGCCTGTGAAGGATCCTGTTTTTCCAAATAAATTACCCTGGAGTGAGACTGCGCCATAGCCATTTAGCAAGTAGCGCCATGTTGAAGGTAAAGAGGTCGTGAATTCCAAGACCACCATGATTTAAAGGAAGGCAAACAGTTTGCCAATTGATTAGTTTCTTCAACTTGCCACCGTCCCAAAGAAAAGAGCTTCGAATTGAATCGATTTTGTTAATTACCCAAATTGGGAGTTTATGGAAGGACGTCCAGTAGGTTGGAAGGTATGTGAGGACATGTTTAATAAGGATAAGACGTCCCGTTGATGATAAGGAGTTAGCTTTCCAGCTTGTAAGTCTGTTTTCAATTTTAGAAATGAGGGGTAGCCAATCAGATTTATGAAGTTTGGTAGGACGAAGTGGAATGCCCAAATATGTGATTGGGAATGAATCGAGCTTACAGTTAAGGCATTCTGCAATTCTAGGACCCGAATGAGTGCAATTACCCAACATTATAATAGAGCTTTTGTTGAATATGATAAATAGGCTGAAATCATTTCAAATGAATAGAGGAAAATTTTAAGGCAGTGAATGTTAGAGGGTGTTGGAGTGGTGAAGAGAATTGTGTCATCTGCAAATTGCAGCCAGGATGTGCATACATTTGAATTTGGAAGTGAGATGCCTGAGAAAATATTACGGGATAGAGATTATTTAATCATTTGATTGAAGACGTATACAATCAGGACAAAGATGAGAGGTGAAAGGGGGTCTCCTTGTCTTAAGCCTCTTTTAGATCTAATTTTGCCACCAAATTCACCATTAATGTAAACTGTGGAAATGCTAGTGTGGAGAATTGCTTTGATCCAGTTACACCATTTCAAGGAGAAACCTCTATGGGACATAAGAGAGATTATGAAATCCCAGTTTATTGAGTCAAATGCCTTTGAAAAGTCAAGTTTGAAAAGGACACCCGGGGTGTTTGAATTGTGGAAAAAGGAGATTACTTCTTGGGAGGAAGCAACACAGTCAAGAATGTTTCTTCCTTTGATGAATGCAGATTGTTCAGAACTAATCAGGGAATCAATGTGATTCTGGAGCCTGATGGCTAAGATTTTGGCGATGATTTTGAATGTTATGTTGAGAAGACTAATGGGTCTGAAGGAAGGCAAAGTGTTTGCACCCGAGAATTTTGGGATGAGGATGATGTTAGCATAGTTTAGTTAAGCAATGGATGAAGGGTTGGAATAGAATTCAGAGCACATTTCAAGGATGTCAGCTTTTAATGTGGGCTAAAAATGTTTGAAAAAGACTGGGCGAAACCCATCAGGCCCAGGGGCTTTGTCATTCGCCATTTCTTTTAAGGCCTTCCAAATTTCCTCTTCAGAGAAAGGGTGGTCAATGACTATAGGAGTAGGGTTTGGGTATAAATGATGCCAGTTTATATCGGGAGATGAGGGTGGTAGTGAACCAAGAATGTCTCTATAGTAATTGGTGAAATGATGGCAGATGCCTTTTGAATCAGTGAATGAAGTGTTATTATGGATGATTTATGGAATGTAAGAACAGCGACCATGGCCATTAGAAATTCTATGGAAGTAAGCAGTATTTTTGTCCCCCTCCTTAATCCATTTAGCTTTTGATCTTTGTTTCCAACCTAGCTCTTCCTGTTTGATTAATTTGTCCAGTTCTAACTCATGTTCTCTCAGGTTGTGACGTTCAGATTCAAATAAGGGACGGTGTTCTTCAATGATCTTTAAGTTGAGAATGACATCTTGTGTGGATGAAATGCGAGTTTTTAAAGAGTTTCAAACGTTTTTAGCCCATTGACGAAATAATTTTCTTAAGGAATGAAGCTTGCATACCATCCTAACAATGGCAGATTGGTGGTTCGGTAATTGATTCCAGTTTTGGATGATAAAGTTATCAAAGGAGGGTTCAAGCAACCAGAGGCATTCAAATCTGAATGGACGGTTGATAGGGGTGTTTGAGCATGTATCAAGGAGAATTGGACAGTGGCCAGAGATGGTGGCTAGGCCATTTACTACGGACAATGGGAATAGATCATCCCAGTTAAAAATGAAGAAAAAACGTTCCAGTTTGGCTAAAGAGGAGGATTCTCTCCTGCTTGACCATGTGTAGCGACGTTTGTTGATCGGTGGTTCAATGAGGGTGCAAGATTGGATAAATGCGTTGAATTGAGAAGAGTCAGAGGATATATTGCCGGAGTTACAATCATCAAAGGATCGAGTTGTGTTGAGATCACCACCAATTATCCAGGGATCATTAATATGTTGAGATAGGTTGTAATAATATTTCCATGTTTCAGTTCTTCCATGAGGATCATTAGGGGCATACACATTAGTGAAGTGGAAGATGTTGTTAGAAGAAATGTGACGAAGGGATACGTGCAAAACAGATGGAGAAGAAAACGAGTGTTCAAATGACCACACGTGCTCATTCCAAGCTGTAATCAAACCTCCATGAGTTTCAAAAGCATTGACATGTGTCCAATCAGATAAGAGGGGTCCACAAATTCTACGAATGAGATAAGTGGGTGGATTAGAGATTTTAATTTCTTGTAAAAATAAGATATCGATATGTTGTGGGGAGAAGATGAGATTGACAGCATGATTTTTTGTTCGGTCCCCCAACCCCCTGATATTCCACGTGACTATCTTCATTTAGAGAGGTTAGTGCGCTGCTGTTCTAGGGTTTCCATGGCAATGTAGTATTTGTCATGCAAACTAACACCCATATATTTTGCCAATTTTTTATTTAAAACTTTATTAGCTGAAGAAAAAAAAACAGGTTCAAAGTAGCTACCCGATGTTCCTGGAGGCAGCGAATGCACTCGGTTGATCCTTACACTCCTTCTAATTGATGCCGACGATAGGCGAGGGGAAGATGAACCTTGTCCTTCTTGCTGCCCATGGTCGTGCAGATCCTGTTCATGCTGAGTTGGCAGCTGCTGTTGGAGAGGAATAGAGAGATCCAAATCAGCCAATGGGTCCCATCTAGACACTACCATGTCCTCTTTGTGCAGGCCAAAGAGAGCTAATTCCTGTTGATGATCATCCAGAATCCTCGGCACCTGCCTCATTGCCTCATCAGACATCACATCATACCTATCCTCTTCCATGTGATCCATATGCTAAGTCAAAGGTTGAAAAATAAAGCCATCGAACTCGTAATTGATCCCCAACAGGAGTGTCTCTGGGCGTTGACAGGGATGAGCGTGTGACCAGCGATCAATCTTCGGTTTTACTGCATGATTGTTAAGATGAGCAATAAAAGTACAAGGGGTCGAAATACCTTCGTAAAACTACATCCTGACATATAAGCAACGACATATAAGCAACGATGGTCAACAAAGGACCAATCACACAAATCAGAGTGAATGAATCTCCCCATTGGTTTTAGCGCTTCTCGAATGGCGTTCGTGTCTTCCTTAAGGAACTCCGGAAAGCCACTAATTTTTGTCCATGTTTCCGTCACAAAAGGCGGTTCAGGCGTTTCTTCATGGGTACTTGCCTGTTGGAGGAGGGCAACAACATCATCTTTGGTCAGAATTTTAAGCAGCAAGGCATGTTCTTTGGTGTTCGCGTTAGGAAAGTGAATAAGAAAGGAGTTGTCTATGATATGCCAGATTGGCCATATATACTCTTGTCCAAAAATTGATGTAAGGGCTTGCGAAAGCATTTCAATGGACCAGAGTCCATCGATGATCGTTGCAGTTAAGTAGAGATTGATATCGGACATTTCTAAGAAAAGAGGAAATTTTTGAGAAAGAATGGATGGGTGATCTGGTGAAGGAACTGAATTTTCTTTTGAAGTGATGGTGGATTTAATTTTTGAATTAGTGGAATTAGGGTTATGATAACGATTAGAAATTTGAGTAGACCGTTGGGACCCTCTATTATGATTTTGCAGGCTTGGTGGCATATGTCTGTTCGTTGTTCGCGATGTAGTGGGACGTATCAACGCAGCATTTTTGGCTCGAGAAGCTGATGAGTTTTTATTGGGACATTGCAAGCTTGCATGTCCAAAAAAAGGGCAATTATAGCATATCACTACATTTCTACACACCCTTGCCACGTGTCCTCTACCGGCACACTTGAGACATCTTCTCTCCAAATTCAAAGATTTCAAAGTTTCCTATACTGATTTGAATGGTGGAACAATTCTTCTACGCTTGGATGGAGGCTTGGGGAGCATGGGTGGCAGTTTAGCTCTTGACGCCGTAACCTGTGCGTAGGTAAGTGGTGGTTGGTTATGAGATGAACCAAGATTATCGTGAGTTTGAGTGTTAACATGAACGTTATTGAGCTCACCAGGGAAGTAGTGAATAGGTAATGAATCAGTGCCGAGCGGAGAAGGAGAAGCACTCTAGAATGAGAATGGAAAGATTGGTGGAGATAGATGGTGAGCGAAAGAAAGAGAAAGTTTATGAGGAGGAGGAGGTTCCACCATTTCCAGGAAATTACATGCTTTAACGAATAATAGATTGAAAAGTTTAGATTATAAGAAACTTTAGAGTAACTTTAATTTATAATTAAGTACCACTTATCTTATTACACAAGTTGTCCCATTTCCTTACAAGTTATGCTTACCCTAAACGGTGTCTTTACTTACATAACTTTATCATTTCTACCGGTTACATATACCACTAGGTGTCTTTAATTGCATAACTTTACCGGGTTAAGTTCATGGGCCTAAATGTAAAAATTACCCGCTCCCTTAGATTTGCTTAGCCTACCCACTGTCTAATCAATTTTAACCCCAACTTTAGTTCATATTCATATAATCCCTATGCATTAAATTAGGTTAAGCAGTTCAATTCACTACCATGTCCATTTATGGTTTATGATGGCTAGACCTCTCACATTAGGCCTACAACTTGTGGATGATGGATATGCCGGTCGGGTCCGGGCAGACTTCTTCCACAAGTTGGGTCTAACCTCATGTCATAGCTCGTCTCATATTTTCGCACTTAGACCTCTCACATTAGGTTCAACATCAGTGGCTGCTGGATATGCCGGTCGGGTCCGGGCAGACTTCCACCACTAATGCAACCTAACCTCGTGTCTAAGCGTTAGTAGGGCTCCATTATTTTAGGCATATTCAATTTAATTTCCCTATTCCAAATATAGACTTTCATGCCCCCTTTCAATTCATATTTACAATTATCGTATTTCAATTATAGGTTTCCATGCCCTAAATCAATATTCACATGTGTTCCAGTTTATGCCCCAAATTGACATTTACATATGTTACCATCTATGCCCAATTTCATAATTACATATGTTCCAATTTATACCCCAGTTCAATATTTACACATTCCAATATAAATTTTACCTAAATTTATGTTCACCTATTTTCCAATATATGCTTAGCTTCATATTCATATTACCCAATATGTCCCCCAAATTCATATTCATATATTTTCCAATTTTATGACCAAATTTATATTCATAATTTCCAATACCAATCATGCCCCGATTTATGTCTTTTCCAACCGTTCCCAATTTCACACGTTCGCATCTTTCAGCGTTAGGCCTAGGCTCGAAGGTAGCCTGACTATATAAAAATAAAAGGGAAAAGAGGGAGAGAAGAGAATCAGAACAAGCATAAAAACGAATCAATAACATAACGACAGAAATAGGCATAAAAACTAAATGGACATATTATGACAAGATTAAACTTGGTGACGATATAAACATATAAGAACAGATCAGAGGAATATGTCATAATAGAACTAATTAGACACCGATTCAAGATCCAATTTTTATATACATATCATGATTACTATTTAAATATTCAGATCTAAAAATAACATGAACTCACAGTGAATAGATCTAAGGAATGGATCCAAATTACTGCGAAGAACACGTTGAATTTGTTGCTGTAGCAATCGCTGAATTTGTATAATGTTTGCTGAATTGGATTTGGAGAAGATTAGGCCATCCAATCTACGTTGCAACAGAGCTCCGCCGTCGCCACCATTTTTTTAGATGAATAAAACCTAGGTATAGAGTCCTTTTTATAGCCTAGGGTTCACAAATCTAGCCCCAAAATTGTCCAGGTTCAGAAAAGAAGTTGCCAGATCCATGGGTGGGTCGATCCCCCTTCAGGTGGGTCGACCCCTAGGTCGTCCCCCCTTTCATGGTGTTGACCCCTAAGTCGACCCCGAGGTCGACCCCCAAGAGCCTGGGCCGACCCAGTTGGGTCTCGGGTCGACCTCAAACGGTCAGCGCTTCCTTGATTTGCTCGCCGGATTTTCGGTTTTGCTGATTTTTGAATATTTTTGAATTTTATATGTATATATATCTTACCTACATGAATACAAACTTCAAATCTTAATAACTTCTTCATACCGTGTCCGATTTACGCAAACCGGATGTTTATCTTGACCAGAATTCCAAAACAGACGCAATGACGTGGTCCTTTTTACTTAATTCTGAATGTTTAATTAAGTTTTCCTCAATTCATTGTTAACAGTATATTTCACACTAATTATTCTTTAATTCATCATCTTTAGTGTCGTTAAAATTTCAGGGTGTTACCTTAATAGTTCTCTCGAGAAGTGTGACTTGCGTGACACTTGACTATGGTGTATTTAAAGCAGTGTTTTGGCCTGATGTGCTTGCCTGCTTTAATTGCCTTGAGAATCGGATTTTCTTGGATAAATCATCTAGATATTTCCAAGTAAATCAGATTGATCCGAATTTTAAGGAGAGGTCGACTCGGTCGGCTGTCAAAGCTATTATGCAGGTAAAACATATACCGTTGCTGGAAGGAATCTCGACCGGGCCGGGCTTTGTTTGGACTTTCTGGAGTTAAAGGGCCGTTCGTTGGGGTCAGTTGGTTCTGTATAGCGAGCCTTGTGCGATTGAGCTCCGATCTATCGAGCCGTGACAGCTTTTTCCGAAAAGTTGGTCAACGACGATATGCATAAGTAATCCATTCTCATTTACGATTATAACAGCAGGTCCTCACAAAACTGATATATATGCATCTACAAGTTTATCAGAATATAAATGGTGGATACTTCCAGAGAACTCGTGCACGTCTAGTAACGTGAAGCCAAATCATGCACACCTAGAAAGCACCTAAGAACTCACCCTTTGTCTGTGTTGCCTAAGTCGATTCCCATCACAGATAGTGTTGGTTATGATGACTGGTGAAAACTATGTCCTGTTATCACTAAATAGTTGTGCCCCAAGAAAATTAACCACTACTGAAGCTAAAAATGCATATCTGTTTATTCTGAATTGTACACAGAGAATTTTCTAGGCCAATTATTTCCAAATAAGATCACTGCTTGGGGTAGTACATACAGCTAGACTGTTTTGTAACTATACCATATGCAGTGGCATACATGATTGCAAAATGTTTGGTGAAAAAGCATACAGCCAAAGTGGTATGATTGTGCATATAATATAAGATTATCTCTGAACATATCATTTTCATTTACTTCTATATTAGAAAAGGTTAGAATATGATACATAATAATTCATGATAGTATGAATGAAAATATTTATTTTCAGTTATAATTATTATAAACTCATTGAACCAAATGTGGCTGTTTCTTTTGTTTCTTCATTTGCTGAACAAATACAACATACATGATCCAAGAAAGAGGAATGATTATAGAAGGTTCATGGATACATCTAATTAGGTGGCACAGATTTCTCCCACATGTTTCTTGTCTTTGTAACTTTGTTTATTTCCACCGACAAATAGTCAAATTATTCTAACTTTTATGTACCGTTAATGTAGAACTATATTAGCAGTAGTTACACAGTTGTTTAGCCATATTTTGAATACTCCTACTTATTTAACTACTCCCATAAATTTTTTAACTACTTTCAAAGTGTCAGGTATAACATTGAAGTTTGTTCAATCATGCATGCATAAAGAATATATAATTAGGATTAGTTCAAATATTTTTACAGGTATATTCTGAAGTTTTTAATTACCTTAGATGATGATAAAAGGAAAATAAGGCCCAGTTTGTAACTTTAAACCTAAACCAATACTTGATATAGTACACAAATGAATGATCAACTTAACAAACTCATTATTTTTTAACGTATACGCGTCCTTTTGCATGTGAGTCTGTGATGAAACACCCCACCTCCGTTAGGGTCACTCTCAAAGGGAATGCCCTAATTTTGGTGGAGGTTTATAAGTATAAGTCACAGATATACAAGACAGATATAAGAACACATATTTGTAAACAGCGGAAAATCAACAACTTTTATTTCATAAAAGCAAATACGTGCTACAACAACATCACCATAATTGTCTTACATCTTTTCCAAAACATAACATAACACTTTCATAATCTGTCTTGATTACATTATTTAAAGAAGCATAAATAAAACACAGATAAACTGCAAAAGCCCCATAGTGGATTGTCCAAAGCCATAGTTCAAAATGAAAAGGTCCAAGCAATACATTTCTCTTCTTCAAGCTGGATGTTAAGGCTGGTCAAGCTGTTGTGTTCCCTCCCTGTGGACCTGGGGGGGGGGGGGGAAACGGAAGAAAGGAAGACGAAAGAAAAGTAGAGTCAGACATAAAGCCTGAGTAAGTCTAGTACTATTCTGTCTATGAATAAAGAACTGGGTATGATAAGTATAAACAAGAAGTGGGAAAGTACTATAAACTTGGTTAAGTTGTCTAGGGTCGAATATACTATCGTACCCCATGTAAATCTCTGAACCCATATAAACTAGTTCCCAACTGGCACCCCATAAATCAGGGTGATGTGATCCATTCTAAGATGATCGGCTCCTACTCGCATAGTTACATGTGTCTTACGGCCCCCGATGTTGTAGTTACCTATGCTGGTCCCACCATGGGGTGTATCAAGTCTCATGGTGGCGGCCCGACACAATCCTAGAATGCACAGGTACGCTACTGGTGTCCAGTGCCTTATTTTTCTGCGCCGGAGTGTGTGCACGCCCGCACCGCGTTAGAACCTACACTGCTACACCACCGCCGTCGATTTGACCTCTTACAATCAGCCCAGTAATCGTGCCCCACCCTGCCTAGTTTCAGGGTATCCTGATACACCTTCTAGGGTTACTACTGAAAAGGGTCCCCCGTTACTAGGTTTTCTATCTCTAGCCAACATGCTAAGTTGGTTAAGTGTTTTCTAACCTAACCCCCACCAGTCCGTTTAGTTTAGCATGTTCCATTTTGATTAAGTCTTTAGTTTACTTAATCCTAACAATCCTGACTCAGCCTTAATTGTCTTATTAAAGCCTTGACCTCTCACATTAGACAGGTATTGTTGTGGCTGCCTGCTGCCGGTTGGTTCCGGGAAGTCTTACGCCACAACTCAGTCTAACCTCGGGTCCTTATTGGGCTCCATGTTTAACCTCCCACATTGGATAGGTATTGTTGTGACCACTGGACAGCCGGGCGGTTCCGGGCAGGTTTACATCACAACTCAATCCAACCTCGGGTTAAACACATCGTATGTTCTACATTTACATATTTTGTCTTTCTTCTTTATTTTCTTATATGTAAATATTTGCGGCCCATTATTAAGTTAATGGTGTAAAGGTTACACCAATCATGGGCCCAACCCAAACTTGAATTTGGGCCCTTCTACTTTTATATTTTCATTTATTAATTAATTTAACCCAACGTTATTTTCCCCCGTTTAACACGTCCGTTTATTATATATATATGTTGGGCTTAGCCTTTTTAAGCCCAACTTAGCCATGAGGAAAAGGGGAGGCTTAAAGCGTGAGTACATACAAAAAGGGGAATGTGGACGCATGAACTTGCAACATAACGTTGGAATTGCAAAATAGAAACTGGTGTACTTGCATAGTAGTAATGTATACTTTGGTCATAAAGCATAAGGGACATGAATCAAAGCATGTAAACTTGTAGTTGAGATAAGAATATCATTATTGACACATAGGCTTAACTACAACATAAACCTATATTTTTATTCAGGCATAATGTCAAACATAAGCAAATCATGTTCATAAGATTACTACATGTTTACAAAGGTGTTTACTCTTGTTACTAACACAAAAGTATAGTTCAACTTAATCATGATTTTAAATCTATTCACATGGCATAAATATTTCTAACATGAAATCATGATTTTTACTTTAGTCATGCAAACTTGCAAAAGGGATTTTTGAATCTAACCTAGCTATGTACCACATATGTCATCATACAATTCTTGTTAACAATATAGACCTAACATGGATTTCAATTTTGCAAAATATCAATCATAGCCTAGTCATATTCATAAGTTTGCAAATAGGTTTTCTAGTACAAAAGCATGACTTAATACATAGATCATGATGCCAAATTCTCATCATAATTTCATATGGACTATGATAACCCAAACTTATTCCAATTACTTCACAAAAATGATGTTTGTTTAAAAATACACATTATGATGGCATAGTAGCAAAACCCCAAACTTGCATGAATTTCAATTAATCAACTACATACATGTAGCTTCAACATAGATTACATAATTTGCGAATATTCCAAACGTATACTTGCATAAAACTACCGCATGTAGTTTTTCATAATTGAATAACATAATTCGAGAATATCCAAACGTATACAATACTCCAAATCGATGAGAATCATAGTAACGCACAAATATGAATTACTTTATCGCCACAATTCAAGTATACAAACCAACACAATTATTTGTTCATACCAAAATAATACTCTACTTACAATTGTATGGCGAATTCTCCAATTTAGGGATTTAGAGATACGATTCCTTGTTGAATTGATTTGATTTAGGTTGCTTTATGCTTTAGAATTTTCCTCCTAATCCTCTCTCTCCAATTGGCGGCTACTCTTAGTCGTTCCTCAGCAACATGACGGCTTTGTTCTTATTTTTGAATGAATAGATTAGGGTTGAGTCTAGGGTCATTTTTATAGGGTTTATGAACTGATTAGGACCATTGATGTTGCTTGGATTGATCGTAGCCATTCATTCGAAAGAGAGACCAATTAGAGCCTGCCACCTAGCCCTAATGACAAAGCAAGCTTCTGAAAATCGGCCAAACACAGACCTGGCCAGCCAGGGCTAGACCAGACCTGGCCAGCAGGTCGTTTTTGACCTGGGCGCACTTGGCAGGTGCGCCAGGTCAAAAATGTACTGGCGCACTTCACAAGTGCGCCAGTTCATTTTTGTTCTGGCGCACTTCCCAAGTGCGCCAGTGCATTCTGACCCTTCTCCGGTTTTTCGCCCAACTTCGTTCGTCCATAACTTCTTCATACGATATCCGTTTTTCGAAAACTCGGATTCTATTTCGCGTATTTTTCCGAGACGAACGCAATGGCGTTTCCCGTTTCCCTTAGTTCTTTGATTTGAAATTAATTATACTTTAATTTGTGAGTTTCACAGTTATAGAATTCACGGGGTGTTACATTCTCCCCCACTTAAAAGGATTTCGTCCCCGAAATCTTTAAGTTAGGAGGAATGTATATCCTAACATCCAATCATCCATCTACTCATCCATCAAACACGAGCATCCATTGTCCTTAAAAGACTTCTAACGCTTCATGATCATATGCGAAGTGTGTGTGTACATGAACTTATCTAATGCAAAATCAGGCGGTCTACTGATTCAGTTGACCTCCTTAATGCGAATTATGTAGGTGCCATGAATCCATCATGTATGCAAATTTTCCTATTTATGATTTTACATGGGTGCACAATCATTCAATACAAATGCAACATCCACATGACAACACATTAAAGTTCAACCACATACGAATGCAAATATATATGCATATGCAATATGAAGTGACTGAGCCGATCTAAAACCTAGATTGTGTGTGTATATGCAACCACGAGCAACCACTAGCAATCACTTGCAACCACTTGCAATCATCATTCATAACATGTTTCAATTACATGTTTTCATCCAAAGGGTTTCTACCTAAAATATAAGGTCGAGGAAATATACCTAAAAAGATAGATAAAAGCGCAACTTAAGGAAAAGGAAAGATCAAGGATGTACCCTCGAACAGAAAAGGGTAGGCAGTGCGCATTCTAGCTTAAGTTTCCCAAGTCGCGTCTCCCTCGGCGTCGCTCCACTGAACTTTGACGAGCTTGACTTCGCGGTTGCGTAGCTTCTTCACTTCCGTTCCTAATATGCGGGTTGGAACTTTTCTTATGGTTGCTTCGCGTTCCACTTCTGCTTCTTCTAGGATATTTGGCTCTACCACTTCAGCAGACTCATGTAGACATTTTCGGAGATGTGAAACGTGAAAAATGTTGTGGACTCCAGCCAACTTCTCGGGTAGCTCTAATCTATAGGCCATTTTCCCAATTTTCTCGATGATAGGGAATGGCCCTACGAACCTCGGCGCTAGCTTTCCTGTGGTTCCAAAACGAACAACGTTCCTTAGCGGTGATACCTTGAGAAAAACTCTGTCTCCAACCTCAAATTCAAGGTCGGTCCTTCTCTTGTCGGCATAGGACTTTTGTCTGTCTTGGGCCGTCTTCATCCTTCTTCGTATTAAGTCTACTTTCTCTGAAGTCTCTCGGATCATATCTGGTCCAAGTATGAGCTTATCCATAGACTCCCACCAACAAGTGGGCGATCGGCACAGTCTTCCATATAAAGCTTCGAAGGGCGCCATTCCGATGGTTGCTTGATAACTGTTGTTGTAGGCAAATTCCACCAAAGGAAGGTGGTCTTCCCATGTCCCTCCGAAGTCAAGGACGCACAGTCTTAAAAGGTCTTCCAAAACTCTGTTCACTCTCTCTGTTTGGCCGTCGGTTTGGGGATGATAGGCTGTGCTCAGGCATAACTGCGTTCCTACTGCTTCTTGCAGACTCCGCCAAAACTCACTGGTGAACATGGGGTCTCGGTCACTAACAATGCTAGATGGTATTCCATGGAGTCGAACGATTTCCTTGAGGTAAAGTGATGCTAGGGATGAGGCAGTTCTTTTACTTTTGACAGGTAAAAAGTGGGCGCTTTTAGTAAGCCTATCCACTATTACCCAAATGCTAGTGTTGCCTCTCCTAGACCTAGGCAGCCCATCGATGAAGTCCATTGAGATACTATCCCACTTCCACTGCGGGACCTCCAGAGGATGTAGCAGTCCGCCAGGCTTTTTCTGTTCCACCTTAACCTGTTGGCACACCATGCACTTAGAAACAAATTCTGCCACGTCCTTTTTCATGCCGTTCCAGAAGAAAGTCCTTTTTATGTCTTTGTACATTTTATCTCCGCCTGGGTGTATCGTCATCTTGGAGTGATGTGCTTCCTCGAGAACCTTCTTTATTAAATCTTTTGTCTGTGGGACGCATAGCCTTCCGTCTCGCCTTAGCAAACCCTTATCGTCGATGGAGTATCTGTTGAGGTGACTTGAAGTCTCACCCCTAATTAGCCTATCAATTGTTTCCACAAGCTGAGGGTCTTCGCGTTGTGCTGTCCCTACTGAATCCACTAAAGTTGGGCGCACTTCGAGAGATGCTAGCAAGCCTGGTACGAAATCGGAGGAAGGCCTAAAGTCGAAGCTGGCTATAAACTCTAGGCTTTGTCTTTCAACAAACAACGGGCTTAGGGTCAATTTCTTTCGGCTCAACGCGTCTGCCACCACGTTGCCTTTGCCCGGAGTGTAGGAGATTTCGAAATTGTACGAGGCAAGAAACTCCATCCATCTCTGTTGCCTCAAGTTAAGATCCTTCTGCGAGAAAAGATATTTCAACGATTTATGGTCAGTGTAAAGTTCGAACTTCTCACCTAGGAGATAGTGTCGCCAAGACTTGAGTGCAAAGACGATGGCGGCTAACTCAAGATCGTGGGTTGGGTAGTTCTTTTCGTGCACTTTCAACTGCCTCCCGCCATAAGCTACTACCCTTCCTTCTTGCATTAAGACGGCGCCTAGCCCTGTCCCACATGCATCCGTATAAACAGTGAACATCTTGCTCCCATCTGGCAGCGTCAAAACTAGGGCTGTTGTGAGAGCCCTTTTCAGTCGTTGGAAAGCAAACTCGCAATCCAGATCCCAATTGAACACTAGATTCTTCTTGGTCAATTTTGTGAGCGGAGCTGAGATTTTCGCAAAATCCCTTATAAACTTTCGATAGAAACCCGCTAGTCCTAGAAAACTTCGGACCTCAGTCGCATTCCTTGGTGTCTTCCAATCCTGTACCGCCACTACCTTAGCAGGGTCCACTGCTAACCCTTGTTTGGATACTATGTGCCCAAGGAACCTCACCTCTTCTCTCCAAAAGTGGCATTTGGAGAATTTGGCTTTTAGTTGATGGACTCGCAAAGTTTCCATGATTGCCCTTAAGTGCTGAGCATGTTCCTCTTCACTCTTTGAGAAGATAAGGATATCATCTACGAAGACCACTAAGAATTTGTTGAGGAAATCTCTAAATACCCTACTCATCAGGTCCACGAAGTAAGCAGGTGCATTTGTCAAGCCGAAAGGCATGACAAGCCATTCAAAGAAGCCGTCTAGGGTTCTGAACGCCGTTTTATCGATGCTATCTTCAGCCACCCTTAGCTGATGAAAACCGGTTGCTAAATCGAGTTGGGAGAAAACAGACGCTCCTACAAGCTGGTCAAATAAATCGTCAATTCTAGGGAGAGGGTGCCTATTCTTTTTCGTTAGCTTGTTGAGCTCCCTATAGTCAACACATAGACGGAGTGAACCATCCGCCTTTGTAGCGAACACCACCGGAGCGCCCCATTCTGAAATGCTTCTCCTAATGAACCCCTTTTCTAGAAGCTCTTTAATCTGTTTACTGAGCTCTTTCCTTTCTCGTGGAGCCATGTGTCTAACGGGCAACGCAACGGGCTTTGCATTATCTACAAGATATATGCGGAAGTCTATTTCCCGCTTCGGAGGCAAGCCCTTCACCTCTTCGAAGACATCCGGATATTCCCGGACCACTCTAACTGATTGCAAATTTTCAACAGAGGCATCTAGCGATTCAAGATAACTAAGCATAACCGCATACGAGGGATTACAAGAAATTTCCAAAGTATTACCGAGCTGGGTTAGGAGCCTAACAACCCTTTTCTCACAATCAAGGATGGCCCCATTACTGGATAGCCAATCCATACCCAAAATCAAACCATAACCCGAAAAGCCCAAAACAAAAGCACTACATTGAAATTCTACGCTTAGAATAGAAATTTTCAATCCCACACAGATCATAGACAAATGAGCTGGGCCCCCAATTGGGTTTGAAACAATTAAGGGGTCCTCTACCATACTAGTTTTTAGGTGCAGAGATTCTACTAGAGCAGACGAGATAAAGGAGTGTGATGCGCCAGAATCAAATAAAGTGCGAACGGGGTGATCATAAAGATAAACTACACTTTCTACAGAAGTATTTATACCTCGCTGTTGCAGAGGTGGCGCTTCCAGCACATGAACCTGTGCCCCTGGGGTGGATCCAGCCCTTTGCCCCTGTCCTCGTTTCTTTGGACAGTCCTTAGCCCTGTGGCCTGTCTCACCGCAAGAAAAGCACCCACCATTCTCCTTGGCCTTCTTTTTCCGGCAGTCCTTTACTAAGTGCCCCACTTTGCCACAGAAATTGCACTTCCTCTTCTCTTTGTTGCCTTTCCCGCCCTTCTTAAAGTCTGTCTTCTTAGGCTGCAAGCCCTCTTCCTTCCCTTGAGAGCTTTCTGCCTTTGTCTCCTTCTTGCCCTTATCCTCTTCATTCAGCAATGCCATTTGCACCAGTCTTTCATACGTGGCTCCCATGGGTATATGGGTCATGGCCAAACTGTGTAATGGCTCATTCAACCCTTTGACGAAACGGAGAGCCTTCTTGTGCGGGGTGTTGACTAGGTCAAGCCCAAACCTAGCCAGCTCATCAAACTGATTCACATACTCTCTGACTGTCTTGTCCCCTTGCTTAAGAAATAAGAATTTTTCCAACTGCAAACTTCTTTCCGCATCTGAGAGAAATTTAGTCTCAAACCTTACCCTAAAGTCCTCCCATGTTTCCACTGGTCTTTCAGCATTAGTGACTTCCCACCAGTAGGAAGCCTCGCCCTTCAATAGCCACACTGCCAATTGTATTTTTTGTCTATCCTCTACCTCAAAGATGATAAATAGGTCCTCCGTTTCTTTCAGCCAATTTCTAGCTGCCACGAAGGACTCAGTTCCATGGAAATCCTTTCCTCCCATAGCTTTAAAATCTTTACATATCTTAGCAAACGTGTTTCCCCGAGGAGGAGGTGGAGGAAAAGGTGCTGCTGCAGCTGGATGATTTCCGGCAGCTGGGGGAGGAGGAATGGTAGGACCTGGCTGAGTGGCTCTTGCTTCTAAGAACCGTCTAAACCAACCAGGTATGGGCACCCCTTCTGGCAAGTTAAGATCTTCGGACATGCTGAAACAAAAAGGATAGATTCAAAACGAAGGATAAGAGATAGTACCTATGGCTTTGGGGAGTGGACTTTGCCTTTTTAAAATAAAATAATATTTTTCTTTTAAAAATGCTTCTTTAAATTTCCTTTTTGAAAATAAATTTTTAGAACTTTTTATCTTATCTGGTAAACCTATGCTCTGATACCAAGTGAAACACCCCACCTCCGTTAGGGTCACTCTCAAAGGGAATGCCCTAATTTTGGTGGAGGTTTATAAGTATAAGTCACAGATATACAAGACAGATATAAGAACACATATTTGTAAATAGCGGAAAATCAACAACTTTTATTTCATAAAAGCAAATACGTGCTACAACAACATCACCATAATTGTCTTACATCTTTTCCAAAACATAACATAACACTTTCATAATCTGTCTTGATTACATTATTTAAAGAAGCATAAATAAAACATAGATAAACTGCAAAAACCCCATAGTGGATTGTCCAAAGCCATAGTTCAAAATGAAAAGGTCCAAGCAATACATTTCTCTTCTTCAAGCTGGATGTTAAGGCTGGTCAAGCTGCTGTGTTCCCTCCCTGTGGACCTGGGGGGGGGGGAAACGGAAGAAAGGAAGACGAAAGAAAAGTAGAGTCAGACATAAAGCCTGAGTAAGTCTAGTACTATTCTGTCTATGAATAAAGAACTGGGTATGATAAGTATAAACAAGAAGTGGGAAAGTACTATAAACTTGGTTAAGTTGTCTAGGGTCGAATATACTATCGTACCCCATGTAAATCTCTGAACCCATATAAACTAGTTTCCAACTGGCACCCCATAAATCAGGGTGATGTGATCCATTCTAAGATGATCGGCTCCTACTCGCATAGTTACATGTGTCTTACGGCCCCCGATGTTGTAGTTACCTATGCTGGTCCCACCATGGGGTGTATCAAGTCTCATGGTGGCGGCCCGACACAATCTTAGAATGCACAGGTATGCTACTGGTGTCCAGTGCCTTATTTTTCTGCGCCGGATTGTGTGCACGCCCGCACCCCGTTAGAACCTACACTGCTACACCACCGCCGTCGATTTGACCTCTTACAATCAACCCAGTAATCGTGCCCCACCCTGCCTAGTTTCAGGGTATCCTGATACACCTTCTAGGGTTACTGCTGAAAAGGGTCCCCCGTTACTAGGTTTTCTATCTCTAGCCAACATGCTAAGTTGGTTAAGTGTTTTCTAACCTAACCCCCACCAGTCCGTTTAGTTTAGCATGTTCCATTTTGATTAAGTCTTTAGTTTACTTAATCCTAACAATCCTGACTCAGCCTTAATTGTCTTATTAAAGCCTTGACCTCTCACATTAGACAGGTATTGTTGTGGCTGCCTGTTGCCGGTTGGTTCCGGGCAGTCTTACGCCACAACTCAGTCTAACCTCGGGTCCTTATTGGGCTCCATGTTTAACCTCCCACATTGGATAGGTATTGTTGTGACCACTGGACAGCCGGGCGGTTCCGGGCAGGTTTACATCACAACTCAATCCAACCTCGGGTTAAACACATCGTATGTTCTACATTTACATATTTTGTCTTTCTTCTTTATTTTCTTATATGTAAATATTTGCGGCCCATTATTAAGTTAATGGTGTAAAGGTTACACCAATCATGGGCCCAACCCAAACTTGAATTTGGGCCCTTCTACTTTTATATTTTCATTTATTAATTAATTTAACCCAACGTTATTTTCCCTCGTTTAACACGTCCGTTTATTATATATATATGTTGGGCTTAGCCTTTTTAAGCCCAACTTAGCCATGAGGAAAAGGGGAGGCTTAAAGCGTGAGTACATACAAAAAGGGGAATGTGGACGCATGAACTTGCAACATAACGTTGGAATTGCAAAATAGAAACTGGTGTACTTGCATAGTAGTAATGTATACTTTGGTCATAAAGCATAAGGGACATGAATCAAAGCATGTAAACTTGTAGTTGAGATAAGAATATCATTATTGACACATAGGCTTAACTACAACATAAACCTATATTTTTATTCAGGCATAATGTCAAACATAAGCAAATCATGTTCATAAGATTACTACATGTTTACAAAGGTGTTTACTTTTGTTACTAACACAAAAGTATAGTTCAACTTAATCATGATTTTAAATCTATTCACATGGCATAAACATTTCTAACATGAAATCATGATTTTTACTTTAGTCATGCAAACTTGCAAAAGGGATTTTTGAATCTAACCTAGCTATGTACCACATATGTCATCATACAATTCTTGTTAACAATATAGACCTAACATGGATTTCAATTATGCAAAATATCAATCATAGCCTAGTCATATTCATAAGTTTGCAAATAGGTTTTCTAGTACAAAAGCATGACTTAATACATAGATCATGATGCCAAATTCTCAACATAATTTCATATGGACTATGATAACCCAAACTTATTCCAATTACTTCACAAAAATGATGTTTGTATAAAAATACACATTATGATGGCATAGTAGCAAAACCCCAAACTTGCATGAATTTCAATTAATCAACTACATACATGTAGCTTCAACATAGATTACATAATTTGCGAATATTCCAAACGTATACTTGCATAAAACTACCGCATGTAGTTTTTCATAATTGAATAACATAATTCGAGAATATCCAAACGTATACAATACTCCAAATCGATGAGAATCATAGTAACGCACAAATATGAATTACTTTATCGCCACAATTCAAGTATACAAACCAACACAATTATTTGTTCATACCAAAATAATACTCTACTTACAATTGTATGGCGAATTCTCCAATTTAGGGATTTAGAGATACGATTCCTTGTTAAATTGATTTGATTTAGGTTGCTTTATGCTTTAGAATTTTCCTCCTAATCCTCTCTCTCCAATTGGCGGCTACTCTTAGTCGTTCCTCAGCAACATGACGGCTTTGTTCTTATTTTTGAATGAATAGATTAGGGTTGAGTCTAGGGTCATTTTTATAGGGTTTATGAACTGATTAGGACCATTGATGTTGCTTGGATTGATCGTAGCCATTCATTCGAAAGAGAGACCAATTAGAGCCTGCCACCTAGCCCTAATGACAAAGCAAGCTTCTGAAAATCGGCCAAACACAGACCTGGCCAGCCAGGGCTAGACCAGACCTGGCCAGCAGGTCGTTTTTGACCTGGGCGCACTTGGCAGGTGCGCCAGGTCAAAAATGTACTGGCGCACTTCACAAGTGCGCCAGTTCATTTTTGTTCTGGCGCACTTCCCAAGTGCGCCAGTGCATTCTGACCCTTCTCCGGTTTTTCGCCCAACTTCGTTCGTCCATAACTTCTTCATACGATATCCGTTTTTCGAAAACTCGGATTCTATTTCGCATATTTTTCCGAGACGAACGCAATGGCGTATCCCGTTTCCCTTAGTTCTTTGATTTGAAATTAATTATACTTTAATTTGTGAGTTTCACAGTTATAGAATTCACGGGGTGTTACATGTGACCTTCCACATGCCATCATTGTATAAAACAAAACTTGCAGCATTAGTTGAAAATTTAATGACACATCCAGATACACTATTATACTAGAAATTCTCATATTTTACCAATATAAAATCCATATCACATTTAAGTTAACTATTACGGATAGTTACATCATTAGTTGAATGGTTTAATGACACATCAAGATAAGTTATTATACTAGATTTTTTCCAAAATTTGTTCAGAAGGAAAACCGATGAAAATCGTAAAATCTTCCCTAGTGTATTTAGCGTGATCTGCGAGCATCACATAAATAGTTGATTTTAACATATACACATGACAAACTCTTAACATGTTATTTCGGATTTCAAATCCACGATGCAAAGTCTTTAACCGTTGGGCTAATGCTACGAATGCAGACTACAAATTATACCACAAATTCTCATATTTCACCAATACAAAATCCATATCGTATTTAATTGTTACAAATAGTGATAAATTTTAGATACAAAGAGAGGAGAGAGACAAAGCAATGAACATTAGAAGACTACATTTTATTCATTCACTTTTTTGCTATTACAATAGAAATTCTTCATACTTATAGGAATGCTCTAGATAAGAATATTCCAAAGCATATTTGGTCTAATTGAATACAATACCAAATATGCTTCACACTTAATACAATACCAAATATACCTTACACTTAATACAATACCAAATATAAGGTAAGGTATTCAATTGTCCTTATCTCCAATATTAACTCACTGGTAATATCTTTCCTTAATATCTCAACACCCCCCCTCAAGATGGAGCATGCGGATCACAAATGCCCATCTTGGATTGCATCTTGGATAGCATCACGAACAAAATGATAGTCAGCTTCAAACTTCCATACGCCGTCAGCAACTCTTCATTTTTAACAAATGGTTTTTAAAGTGGACCAACCACTCATTGGTTTTTAAAGTGGTCCAACCACTCAATAATGGTTTTTAAAGTGGACCACACTCAGTAATGGTTTTAAAGTGGACCACACTCAATAATGGTTTTTAAAGTGGACCACACTCAATGGTTTTTAAAGTGGACCACACTCAATAATGGTTTTTGGTTTTGGTTTTGGATTTTAATTTTTGGTTTTGGTTTTGGGTTTTCGTTTTTTTTTTTGTTTTGATTTTGGTTTTGGTTTGGTTTTGGTTTTTGGGTTTTGGGTTTTGGGTTTTGGGTTTTGGTTTGGTTTTGTTTTTGGTTTGGTTTTGGTTTGGTTTTGGTTTTTGGGTTTTGGGTTGCTGACGAAGAGAGGAGGAGGGATTGGAAGTATTGGATTTGGAGGGTTAAATCTGAAGCAAGTTGAAGGTTGTCGTTGTCTTTTGAGATGATCAAGTATGCTTTAGCAAGCGCAATTTGGTCCGTTAGCTGACGAGTGTAGGAAAGAGGGCTCAACATTTCTTCGCTTATGTGAATCTCACTGTGTGGAGGAGTGTAGGAAAGAGGGCTCAACATTTTTTTTTTTAATATATATATATATATATATATATATATATATATATATATACACCTCTCTCCTTCCTTTGACCTGCTCTGATACCATGATAAATTTTAGATACAAAGAGAGGAGAGAGACAAAGCAATGAACATTAGAAGACTACATTTTATTCATTCACTTTCTTGCTATTACAATAGAAATTCTTCATACTTATAGGAATGCTCTAAATAGGAATATTCCAAAGCATATTTGGTCTAATTGAATACAATACCAAATATGCTTCACACTTAATACAATATCAAATATACCTTATACTTAATACAATACCAAATATAAGGTAAGGTATTCAATTGTCCTTATCTCCAATATTAACTCACTGGTAATATCTTTCCTTAATATCTCAACAAATAGCTACATCATTCGTTCTCATAAACACTATTTTCCGATGTATTTCTGGGCACAAGTGAACAAAATCACAGTAACACTGTGGGTCATAGTCATGTATCAATTTGATCAAATATTGACGTATGGTCTGCTTTGCTTACTTCTTACCTAACTACTTCAAATATATATAACGGAGGAATGAAGTTATTGTCATCCTTCTAGTTTCTTCCTTCATCCCAAATTTTACATATTTTGCTCAGTTTCAAGCATAATGGCTGACAAGGTTTGTTTTCTTGATCATTTGATCTTTTATATATGATATGTTAGACACCAAAAAAGCTTTAAAGAAGTCATGATTTACATTTGGCCATTGTGCCTAGGTAAAAGAAAATCATTTACATTATGTATGTAGGTAAAATTATTTCACTGTATTTTTTTTTTCTTTTCTTTTTCATATCATAGAACTCCACAGTGATCTTGAAGGTCGATCTCGAATGTCGTCGGTGCTACAAGAAAATCAGCAAAGCAATATGCCAAGTCCAAGGTACATATGCATCTAAACTTTCATTGCTTGATGTATATTTCATAAGTTAAAACGCATTTATGAAATTTATTTTTTATAATTTCAAGAGAAAGTGAGTATCCAAGAAATCGTGTTCAACGAGAAGGCTAACACGGTGACAATATCTGGACCATTTGATGCTAAAAGGGTTTGTCAGAAGCTGTGCTGCAAAGCATATAGTGTTATCAAAGAAATAGAAATCAAAGATGTGAAAGCAAAGCCAAAGGAAGCTCCAAAGCCAGAAAAACCGAAGGATGATGCCAAACCGGCCGCCAAGCCAGCTGAACCGGCGAAAGACAAGCCCAAAGGTGCTAAACCGGCCGAACCAAGCAAAGAAAAAACCGAAAGAAGCCAAACCGGCTGAACCGACCAAAGAGAAACCAAAAGAAGGAAAACCGGCCGAACCAGCGGAGCAAAAGAAAGACAAACCAAAGGATGCCGATAAACCGAAAGAAGCAAAACCTGCTGAACCGGCTGAGGTGAAGAAAGACAAACCGAAGGAGGTTACCTTTGCTGAACCGGGAGGTGGGAATGAAAAGCCGAAGGCACTGGAGTGGGTGAGGTCTGAACCGATGTACTTTGACCAACCGGTACAGGGGTACGAACCGGTGTGGGCCAAACCGGCTTGTGGGTGCCGGGGGTATTATGGAAGTAGCATGTGCTGTGGTTGTGCAGGAAGTGGGTATGCGGGTGGGGGTGGGTATGGGTGGGGCCAGCCCGGGCCGTCACAGGTTGTGCATGGAAAGCCCGTGTATGATGGGTATAATAGCGGATCTCATAATTACTTCTGTGAAGAGGATCCACAGTCATGCAGCATTATGTAATAGTGTATAGTTTGATGTTTCCTACGGTTGTTTTTGCTGCTTGTGTTTAATTTGCGTAAAGGCATTTTTAAGATTTATAATGCAAATTGTGTTGATTATTATAATTCAGAGAATAATCAGAGAAGCCATTTAAGCTTGATTTCAATTCGTCAACTGCAAATACAAGATATAGATTGCTTTTCATCTCTCTTCGGGAATCAAGAAAGAACGCATGACAACAGAAACGTAGCATTAAGTAATCAAAGGGGTCGTTGGTAATATATAAACCAACAGAAAATAGAGGAGGACAGTAACAATAACGGAACCAAATGTCAAATATGTGAATTTTGGCCCACTGCAAAGAAATGTTATTTCAGGTTTGATGCTAACTATACAATAGTTTAACCGGGCAATAACATGGGCTGAAACTACAATCCAAGTATAAACATAGCAAATTTGCAATAAGATCCAAGAAATCAATCTAAGAATACAAGTTCAACGTTCGAATGCAACTGACATTACCAAACATGAGGACATAAATGATGAAATCTAATGCCCCGATTAAAGGGTATCTGACCTCAATAATAGGCAATTTAAGCAATTTGAATCTCTGAAATTCGGACAACAAAGACAATCAATCTATACATGTTACCGGCCTTTTGGTCCGGTTCCCAAAAACATTTCAAGCCTACACGACTCGGCCCATTGCATGGATCAACAGACCAGAAGCATTGCCGAAACGTTCAGAGCTCGAGCTCAGATTGATTTGTTCCGACTCGACCAAGCTGCTCTACAACGGACCAACACTTCGGTATCGGCCTTGAGCCTCATCATCAACTCGTATCCCGACCTCACAACTCCTCAAAACTCCCTCATTGACCATTTCGTATCTCTGGATTATGACTCCCCGATTTCGTATCCGCTCTCATCTCCCACATTTCGTATCAATCCTATTTCGTATCCCACTTGTGCGACTCCACTAGGATACGAATTCGTATCCCGCTATGTAGCTAACATTTCGTATCCCGCTATGTAGCTAACATTTCGTATCCCACTTGCTTCGACACTTCGTATCCCACTTGCTCCGACACTTCGTATCCAACCTCTCCATCCTTTCGTATCCCTACATCACTATATCGTATCCCATAGCGGAGATGAAACCACAAAGAACCTTGGGATACGAAGTGGATGAATTATAGGATACTATGGGGGGGAAAAGACATATAGTTAAGGGATACGAAATGAAGCGTTTGTGGGATGCGAAGATGGGCAAGGGTAGCTCCGATGGAAGCAGAGGACCGAAATAAACTAACTCCCTTCGAGTCATACTGATCACGTGGGATACGAAATGTGGTGTGGACCCAACAGCCTCACCCATGCCATCTTCCTATACATTCTCGTATAAATACCCTAGGTTCTCCATTGTGATTAGGGTTGGATTCTTGCTCGCATGGCTTCCTAGGGAGAATATAACTCTCTTACAACCTCCCAGCACCTTCCATCACTTTAGGAAGAAGAACTTCTTGAACACTTGGACTATTTTTGACTGTCTTAGCATTTCAGGAAAAGGGGATAAAATTCATTATTGGACCTCCTTGCCACTATGGTCATGATAACTTCATGAGAGCACCCTAGCCTCTCGATCCCCACTTGACTTGACTTGGACTCACGAACTTGTGAAGGCTCATCATTCCACTTCCAAGCATTTGAAACGCGAAACATTGCCTACTACCTTCCTCTCCAAGTGTAGCACTCGGGATCGCTCACTAGAACTATCGGAATTATAAAAATTCTTGTACATTCAGAGATATACCGATTCCATATTGTAACTTGTAAAAGAGAAGTAATAAAATACCAAACATCAAGAGTAAACGTAGCCTTTAACGAGCCGAACCACTATAAATACCGCGTGACTATTTTTTAGCATTTTTCGCTGCATACTTACATCGCAACTCGCTTATTTTTCATTTCGGATATTTATTTTCACTATCGTGGAAATATCGAGTGTTGATGACCACTTTTGACCGTCAACATTTTGACGCGCCAGGTAGAGGTACACGCATCTACGGTCAGTTTTCCGCTACTTCCACTGAAAAACTAAGAACTCGGCCTTTTCTACCACTCGATCATTGGGACTTAGAGGGCTACTTAAACATTCTAAAACTTACCAATCAAATCCACCGATAATGATGACCAAATAAAAATAATGCTATAGTTGGAACTTCCACGATTGACCCTATTTGGGAAAACCCCTCTCAGTCTCGATCCACGTAAGTTCCGACCAACTTGAATATCGCTGCTACTTCCAACCTCGACGCACTCGTCAGTCGAGATCAATTTAATGAAACCAAGAGAAAATTTTGAGAGACTGGAAGAAGCCTCATCAAGCAGATTAATCAATCTTGAATTGACGCAATGGCTTCAACAACATGCTTGACGAACATCCTTCACCATCAAACAGACTTAGGCATTCTGCCACTTCCGAATTATGTCTTTCCGAGTTCCATCACCGCTTCTCTCCCCAATAGTCCTCATCTCGACTGTTCCCAACTTGGGCCTAATCTCGACTAAAGGATTGGCTCTCAACTCATCACTCGACAGGATCGACTTGTCGCAAATCAGAACTTGCCGCCTACGCTTTATGCAACAAACCAGGCCCAAGTTTTCTCCTGTCGACTTCCATAAATCCAAAGATCTGAAGTCGAGGATTCTCGAGATGAGGACGACATCCATCCGAGAACGAGAAGACGTCCAAGCTGTGAAACTCCCAAGTCGAGTCACAACCGTTGGAACCCAGCGGAGATTCGAACTCACATTCTCGCCAACCTAGTTCCCAGCATCATGAAAGAATTCCGGGGTTAGTCACGTCACCGATGACTGGGAAACCAGTGCGAGACGTAACCTGTAACAACCCATAATTTTGGTTAATTTGAAATTGGATTTTTAATCTATTTTAATGAATTCTGAAATTGAAAATGCTGATTTTCGATAAAATTTGAGAATAATTTTAAAATTTGTTTTAATGTTTTATTTGACTAGAAACAAGGTCATTAAATTTTTTAAATCAATTTAATAGCTAATATTTTGGAAATCGATATTTTATAACTATGTTGATCACCTATAAATGGACCATTTTTAAGATAGTCTTGAATTTGATGAAATTACTTTTATTGGATCCGGAATGTCGAAATATGGTAGAATCCAAAATTTAAAGTCAAACGGAGTTCGTACGTGAGAGAACGACATATAAACGTAAA
The DNA here is from genome assembly GCA_030737875.1 of Allium sativum. Taxonomy (NCBI): domain Eukaryota; kingdom Viridiplantae; phylum Streptophyta; class Magnoliopsida; order Asparagales; family Amaryllidaceae; genus Allium; species Allium sativum. The sequence continues at coordinate 1,017,096,678 of CM060913.1, forward strand.
TTGAAAATTTAGCCAGTTTTCAGTTGAAGCTAGAAATAAGGTCATTTTTTCATCAGTCTCCAAATTCGACGATACCAGGTTCGTTGGAACCGTAATTCCATAAAATTTGAGATTTCAAATTTTGTAATTTTGGAGTTAATGCGTGGCCATGCGACTAGAACGAAGTTTGCACGGTATAATTAATGTTTGACTTTATATCATCACTTCGTGAATAATGTTCATCCAATTAAAATCAGAAACATCACCCCCTCTCTACACCACATGTCATTTTCTTCTTGCTTTGGTCATTTCATGAATAGTTAAGGATTAATTATGTTTTAATTTCATTTTATTTCCTAATTTCTAAATCACTTCTTCCTTAAAGCTTTAAAGTTTAATATTAGGGTTTCCTCCCCCTTTTCACCTCAAGCCACTACCTCCAAGGCTCTACAACCGCCACCCGCCGCTGCTCCTCCACCTACAGCACCCCTCCGACTTCCCTCCAGGTCAGCACGGCCGTGGGGCCCCTCCCCGTGTCCAAAAACCCTTCCATCTCTTCCCAGTTTGCAAAGGTGCCACCTTTAAACACTAATAGCTCCTCCTACAGACCGCATATGGCGACGACACCACCCATAGCACCATCCACACCCTGCACCTTCGCTGTCCACCCCTTGTCACTTGTTCCCGTGGGCCCCATAAGCCCGCAAACCCATAAAAATCTCAAATTTATGCTTAATAACATACATTAGTGAGTGTTTGAGTGTGTGTAAGAGAAGTTTGGAGTTGATTCGAGTAGAAAAGGCGAGATATTTAGGTCGTAGAAAGCGCGTAGTGAGCCTATGGTGAAGTGTCGTGATTTTGGAATGCTCGAGGTGAGAATTTATCGCTCCAAATATTTAGTTTGTATAGTTAAAATCAAAATAAGTGTTAAGTGTTTGGCTGAAATATATATGCAAACTTGTAAAATACATAGCTTTTTCATACATATCGGAATTCGACGATTGAAGATGCGTCGGAATCGAATCAACGAGATCTTTGAAATGAAGCTGATTTGGAGTGATTTGGAGCTCATCTCAATTTTTAGCGGAAGAAAACGTCTGATTTGGTCAATCAACCCGTTATTTAGGGAAATCGACCAATGTGCGAGCCTCTTACTTAAACTGATTTTTTTTATAGTTATTAGAATCATTACTGAATATGTATTAGTTGCCTGTGGTGGTTATTGTAGCATAAATTATCATGAATTTGTTAAACGGTATATGGTAGCTCACGTCAAAAATTATTTGAAAACCCTATGGATGAATGGATGATTGATTGGGTTATGATTTGGATGCATTGTTGAACTAATTAACATTTTAAAATAATGTTAAAATATTTTTGGCAGTTGAAATTGGATTAAATGTTCATTTATGGTCCAAATGACGAATTTATCATCGCTTGTCTAAGTGAAATTGGTTAGATTGAGAAATAACTTGAATTGAACTAGTTATGATTGAATTCATGAATTAATAGTTGATTTAAATTGATTATTTGTTGATTAATAAAATCCCACACGGGTCTCAGCATGATATTTGACTTCCACATCTCCCATGTATGTAGGTTGTATGTTGATCGGTTGATTGACCGATTGAAATAAGTGTCAACTATTTGATTGAAGCTTGTATGAAAATAGGTGCAAACTGGATGTTATTTGGATGTTTGATAGTTGTTTACAACTATTGTTGGAAGAACAAAATTCATGCTAGTGAAATTACTTGATGTTTGATTGAATTTCATTCCAATCCGGAATAAAATAAATGTTTTTATGATATAATATTCAGTGAAAAGTGGAAGTTTGATTTCGATGTCCGATTTCGGATGGACGCATGGATAAGTTTAAACAACCCTTCTTTTTAATCCTACCCATAATTCTCTAAATATCCCTTACTTCCAACAATTACCCCTATTTTTCAACTACTGTGAAGGGTTGGTTTTTGCAACACCCAATCCAAATGATTCATCATCTTTCATATTTCTTGATCAACCCCTACTTTGCTTAAACTACCACTTCTTCTCTTAATACTTCAAAACTACCCTTCTTTTTAATCCTACCCCTAATTCTCAAAATAGCCCTTACTTCCAACAACCACACCTACTTTTTAACTACTGTGAAGGGCTAGTTTTTGTAGCGCCCAATCCAAATTATTCATCATCTTTCATAATTGTCGATCTACACCTACTATGCTTAAACTTCCCTTACTTCTCTTCATACTTCAAAACAACCATTCTTTTTAATCATACCCCAAATTCTCTAAATAGCCCGTACATCCAACAATTACCCCTATTTTTAACTACTGTGAAGGGTTGGTTTTTGCATCACCCAATCCAAATGATTCATCATCTTTCATATTTGTCGATCTACCCCTACTATGCTTAAACTACCCCTACTTCTCTTAATACTTCAAAACGGCCCCTCATTTTAATCCTAACCCTAATTCTCTAAATAGCCCTTACTTCCAACAATTACCCCTATTTTTTAACTACCGTGAACGATTGGTTTTTCTAGCATCCAGTCCAAATGATTCATCATCCTTCATATTTGTCGATCTACCGCAACTATGCTTAAACTACCCCTACTTCCCTTAATACTTCAAAACAACCCTTCTTTTTAATCCTACCCCTGATTCTCTAAATAGCCCTTACTTCAAACAATTACGCCTATTTTTTAACTACCGTGAAAGGTTGGTTTTTGCAACACCCAATCCATATGATTCATCATCTTTCATAATTCTCGATCTACACCTACTTTGCTTAAACTTCCCCTACTTCTCTTAATACATCAAAACAACCCTTCTTTTTAATCATACCCCTAATTCTCTAAATAACCCTTACTTCCGACAATTACCCCTATTTTTTAACTACTGTGAAGGGTTGGTTTTTGCATCACCCAATTCAAACGATTCATTATCTTCTACATTTGTCGATCTACCCCTATTATGATTAAACTACCCCTACTTCTCTTAATACTTCAAAACAACCCTTCTTTTTAATCCTACCCCTAATTCTCTAAATAGCCCTTACTTGCAACAAGTACCCCTATTTTTTAACAATTGTGAAGGGTTGGTTTTTGCAGCGCCCAATCCAAATGATTCATCGTCTTTCATATTTGTCGATCTACACCTACTATGCTTAAACTTCCCCCACTTCTCTTAATACTTCAAAACTACCCTTCTTTTTAATCCTACACCTAATTCTCTAAATATCCCTTAATTCCAACAATTACCCCTAATTTTTAACCACAATGAAGGGTTGGTTTTTTCATCACCCAATCCAAACGATTCGTCATCTTTCATATTTGTCGATCTACCCCTACTATGCTTAATCTACCCCTACTTCTCTTAATACTTCAAACCAGCCCTTTTTTTAATCCTAACCCTAATTTTCTAAATAGCCCTTAATTCCAACAATTTCCCCTGTTTTTTAACTACTATGAAGGGTTTGTTTTTTCAGCATCCAATCCAAATGATTCATTATCCTTCATATTTGTCGATCTACCCCTACTATGCTTAAACTACCCCAACTTCTCTTAATACTTCAAAACAACCCTTCTTTTTAATCCTATCCCTAATTCTCTAAATAGCCCTTACTTCCTACATTTACCCCTATTTTTTAACAACTGTGAAGGGTTGGTTTTTGCAGTGCCCAATTCCAATGATTCATCATCTTTCATATTTGTCGATCTACACATACTATGCTTAAACTTTCCCTACTTCTCTTAATACTTCAAAACAGCCATTCTTTTTAATCATACCCCTAATTCTGTAAATAGCCCTCACTTCCAACAGTTACCCCTATTTTTTAACTACTGTAAAGGGTTCTTTTTGCATCACCCAATCCAAACGTTTGATCATCTTTCATATTTTTCGATCTACCCCAACTATGCTTAAACTACCCCTACTTCTCTTAATACTTCAAAACAACCCTTCTTTTTGATCCTAACCCTAATTATCTAAATGGCCCTTACTTCCAACATTTACCCCTATTTTTTAACTACTGTGAAGGTTAGGTTTTTCCAACATCCAATCCACATGATTCATCATCCTTCATATTTGTCGATCTACCAATACTATACTTATACTACCCCTACTACTCTTAATACTTCAAAACAGCCTTTCTTTTTAATCCTACCCCTAATTCTATAAATAGCCCTTACTTCCAACAATTACCAGTATTTTTTAACTACTGTGAAGAGTTGGTTTTTCAACATCCAATCCAAATGATTCATCATCCTTCATATTTGTCGATCTACCCCTACTATGCTTAAACTAACCCAACTTCTCTTAATACTTCAAAACAACCCTTCTTTTTAATCCTACCCATAATTATCTAAATAATCCTTACTTCCAACAGTTACCCCTATTTTTTAACAACTGTGAAGGGTTGGTTTTTGCAGTGCCCAATTCCAATGATTCATCATCTTTCATATTTGTCGATCTACACATACTATGCTTAAACTTCCCCTACTTCTCTTAATACTTCAAAACAACCCTTCTTTTTAATCCTACCCATAATTCTCTAAATATCCCTTACTTCCAACAATTACCCCTATTTTTAAACTACTATGAAGGGTTGGTTTTTGCAGCACCCAATAGAAACGTTTCATCGTCTTTCATATTTGTCGATCTACCCCTACTATGCTTAAACTACCCCTACTTCTCTTAATACTCCAAAACAACCCTTCTTTTTAATCCTACCCCTAATTCCCTAAATAGCCCTTATTTCCAACAATTACCCCAATTTTTTAACTACTATGAAGGGTAGGTTTTTCCAGCATCCAATCCAAATGATTCATCATCCTTCATATTTGTCGATGTACCCCTACTATGCTTATACTACCCCTACTTCTCTTAATACTTCAAAACAAACCTTCTTTTTAATCTTACCCCTAATTCTCTAAATAGCCCTTACTTCCAACAATTACTCCTATTTTTTAACTACTGTGAAGGGTTGGTTTTTGCAGCACCCAATCCAAATGTTTAATCATCCTTCGTATTTGTCGATCTACCCGTACTAAGCTTAAACTACCCCTACTTATCTTAGTACTTCAAAACAACCCTTCTTTTTAATCCTACCCGTAATTCTCTAAATAGCCCTTACTTCCAACAATTACCCCTATTTGTTAAATATTGTGAACGATTGGTTTTTATAGCGCCCAATCCCAATGATTCATCGTCTTTCATATTTTTCGATCTACCCCTACTATGCTTAAACTTCCCCTACTTCTCTTAATACTTCAAAACAATCCTTCTTTTTAATCATACACTTAATTCTCTAAATAACCCTTACTTCCGATAATTACCCCTATTTTTTAACTACTGTGAAAAGTTAATTTTTGCATCACCCAATCCAAACGATTCATCATCTTTCATATTTGTCGATCTAACCCTACTATGATCAAACTACCTCTACTTCTCCTAATACTTCAAAACAACCCTTCTTTTTAAGCCTACCATAATTCTCTAAATACCCCTTACTTCCAACAATTACCCCTATTTTTTAACTTTTGTGAAGGGCTGGTTTTTGCAGCGCCCAATCCAAATGATTCATCATCTTTCATATTTTTCGATCTACACCTATTATGCTCAAACTTCCCCTACTTCTCTTAATACATCAAAATTACCCTTCTTTTTAATCCTACACCTAATTCTTTGAATATCCCTTACTTCCAACAATTACCCCTATTTTTTAAATACTATGAAGGGTTGGTTTTTGCATCACCCAATCAAACGATTCATCATCTTTCATATTTGTCGATCTGCCCCTACTATACTTAAACTACCCCTACTTCTCTTAATACTTCAAACCAGCCCTTCTTTTTAATCCTAACCCCAATTCTCTAAATAGCCCTTGCTTCCAACAATTACCCCTATTTTTTAACTACTGTGAAGGGTTGGTTTTTTCAGCATCCAATCCAAATGATTCATCATCCTTCATATTTGTCGATCTACCCCTACTATGCTTAAACTACCCCAACTTCTCTTGATACTTCAAAACAGCCCTTCTTTTTAATCCCACCCCAAATTCTCTAAATAGCCCTTACTTCCTACAATTACCCTTATTTTTTAACAACTGTGAAGGGTTGGTTTTTGCAGTGCCGAATCCCAATGATTCATCATCTATCATATTTGTCGATCTACACATACTATGCTTAAACTTCCCCTACTTCTCCTAATACTTAAAAATAGAACTTCTTTTTAATCATACCCCTAATTCTGTAAATAACCCTTACTTCCAACAATTACCCCTATTTTTTAACTATTGTGAAGGGTTGGTTTTTGCATCACCCAATCCAAACGTTTCATCGTCTTTCATATTTGTCGATCTACCCCTACTATGCTTAAACTACCGCTGCTACTCTTAATACTACAAAACAGCCCTTCTTTTTAATCCTACCCCTAATTCCCTAAATAGACCTTATTTTCAACAATTACCCCAATTTTTTAACTACTGTGAAGGGTAGGTTTTTCTAGCATCCAATCCAAATGATTCATCATCCTTCATATTTGTCGATCTACCCCTACTGTGCTTATACTACCCCTACTTCTCTTAATACTTCAAAACAGCCTTTCTTTTTAATCCTACCCCTAATTCTCTAAATAGCCCTTACTTACAAAAATTACTCCTATTTTTTAACTACTGTGAAGGGTTGGTTTTTGCAGCACACAATCCAAATGATTAATCATCCTTCGTATTTGTCGATCTACCCGTACTATGCTTAAACTACCCCTACTTCTCTTAGTACTTCAAAACAACCCTTCTTTTTAATCCTTCCCCTAATTCTCTAAATAGCCCTTACATCCAATAATTATCCCTATTTTTTAACTACTGTGAAGGGTTAGTTTTTCCAGTGCCCAATCAAAATGAATCATCATCTTTCATATTTGTCGATCTACCCCTACTTCTCTTAATACTTCAAAACAACCTTTCTTGTTAATTCTTCCCCTAATTCTGTAAATACTCCTTACTTCAAAAAATTACCCCTATTTTTTAACCAAGGTGAAGGGTTGGTTTTTGCAGCACCCAATCCAAATGATTTATGTTCTTTCATATTTGTCGATCTACCCCTACTATGCTTAAACTACCCCTGTTTCTATTAATACTTCAAAACAGCCCTTCTTTTTAATCGTACCCCTAATTCTCTAAATAGCCCTTACTTTCAACAAATACCCCTATTTTTTAACTATTGTGAATGGTTGCTTTTTGCAGCACCCAATCCAAATGATTCATCATCTTTCATATTTGTCGAACTACCCCTACTATGCTTAAACTACCCGTACTTCTCTTAATACTTTAAAACAACCCTACTTTTTAATCCTACCCCTAATTCTCTAAATAGCCCTTACTTCCAACAATTAACCCTATATTTTAACTACTGTGAAGGGTTGGTTTTTGCAGCACCAATTCCAAATGATTCATCTTCTTTCATATTTGTCGATCTAAATAGCCCTTACTTCCAACAATAACCCCTATTTTTAACTATTGTGAAGGGATGGTTTTTGCAGCACTTAATCCAAATGATTCATCATCTTTCGTATTTGTGGATCTACCCCTACTATGTTAAACTACCCCTACTTCTCTTAATACTTCAAAACAACCTTTCTTTTTAATCCTACCCTAATTCCCTAAATAGCACTTACTTCCAACAATTACCCCCATTTTTAAACTACTGTGAAGTGTTGTTTTTTGCAGCAAACAATCCAAATGATTCATCATCTTTCATATTTGTCAATCTACCCCTACTATGATTAAACTATCCCTACTTCTCTTAATACTTCAAAAAAGCCCTTCTTTTTAATCCTACCCCTAATTCTCTAAATAGCCCTTGCTTCCAACAATTACCCCTATTTCTTAACTACTATGAAGGGTTTCCTTTTTGCAACACCCAATCCAAACGATTCATCATCTTTGATATTTGTCGATCTACCCCTACTACGCTTAAACTAACCCTACTTCCCTTAATACTTCAAAACAACCCTTCTTTTTAATCCTACCCCTAGTTCTCTAAATAGCCCTTACTTCCAACAATTACCCCTATTTTTTAACTACTGTGAAGGGTTGATTTTACCAGCATCCATTCCAAATGATTCATCATCCTTCATATTTGTCGATCTACCCCTACTATGCTTAAACTACCCCTACTTCTCTTAATACTTCAAAACAACCCTTCTTTTTAATCCTACCCCTAATTCCTAAGTAGTCATTACTTCTAACAATTACCCCAATATTTTAACTACCGTGAAGGGTTGGTTTTTGCAGCACCCAATCCAAATGATTCATCATCTTTCATATTTGTCGATCTACCCCTACTATGCTTAAACTACCCATACTTCTCTTAATACTTCAAAACAACCCTTATTTTTAATCCTACCCCTAATTCTCTAAATAGCCCTTACTTCCAACAATTACCCCTATTTTTTAACTACCGTGAATGGTTTGTTTTTGCAGCATCCAATCCAAATGATTCATCATCTTTCATATTTCTCGATCTACCCCTACTTTGCTTAAACTACCCCTACTTCTCTTAATACTTCAAAACTACCTTCTTTTTAATCCTACCCGTAATTCACTAGATAGCCCTTACTTCCAACAATTACCCCTATTTTTTAACTACTGTGAAGTGTTGGTTTTTGTCGTGCCCAATCCAAATGATTCATCGTCTTTCATATTTGTCGATCTACCCCTACTATGCCTAAACTACTCCTACTTCTCTTAATACATCAAAATAGCCCTTCTTTTTAATTCTACCCCTAATTCTATAAACAGGAAAATAGTTTGAAGGACAAGCTTAACAAAAAATTATCCATAAGGACAAGAGGCAAAAAAATTATCCATAAGGACAAACTCTAGTGTAAAGCATGAAATGATAATGGACCCCTGAATTCCCCCTATACACTAAAAAGTGTCCTTATGGATAAATTTTATGTCTCTTGTCCTTATGAATAACTTTTTTAATAAGTTTGTCCTTATGCCTAAAAATCCCTTCTATAATACTCCTTACTTTAAACAATTACCCATATTTTTTAACTAATGTGAAGGGTTGGTTTTTGCAGAACATAATCCAAATGATTTATCTTCTTTCATATTTGCCTATCTACCTCAACTATGCTTAAACTACCCCTACTTCTATTAATACTTCAAAACAACCCCATTTTTTTTAATCGTACCCCTAATTCTCTAAATAGCCCTTACTTCCAACAATTACCTCTATTTTTTAAATATTGTGAAGGGTTGGTTTTTGCGGCACCCAATCCAATTGATTCATCATCCTTCATATTTTTCGAACTACCCCTACTATGCTTAAACTACCCCTATTTCTCTTAATACTTCAAAACAGTCGTTCTTTTTAATTCTACCCCTAATTCCCTAAATAGCCCTTACTTCCAACAATTACCCCAATTTTTAAGCTACTGTGAAGTGTTGGTTTTCTCAGTAAACAATCCAAAAGATTCATCATCTTTCATATTTGTCAGTCCACCCCTAGTATGCTTAAACTACCCCTACTTATCTTAATACTTAAAAAAAAACCTACTTTTTAATCCTACCCCTATTTCACTAAATAGCCCTTACTTCCAACAATTACCCCTATTTTTTAACTACTGTGAAGGGTTTCGTTTTTGCAGCACCTAATCCAAACGATTCGTCATCTTTAATATATGTCGATCTACGCTTACTATGCTCAAACTAGCCCTACTTCTCTTAATACTTCAAAACAACCCTTCTTTATAATCCTACCCCTAATTCTTTAAATAGCCCTTACTTCTTACAATTACCCTTGTTTTTTAACTACTGTGAAGGGTTGGTTTTTGCAACACCCAATCCAAATGATTCATCATCTTTCACATTTGTCGATCTACCCCTACTATGCTTAAACTACCCCTACTTCTCTTAATACTTCAAAACAACCCTTCTTTTTAATCCTACCCCTAATTCATTAAATAGCCCTTACTTCCAACAATTACCCCTATTTTTTAACTACTGTGAAGGGTTGGTTTTTGCCGCATCCAATCCAAATGATTCATCATCTTTCATATTTCTCGATCTCCCCCTACTTTGCTTATACTACCCCTACTTCTCTTAATACTTCAAAACTACCTTTCTTTTTATTCCTACCCCTAATTCACTAAATAGCCCTTACTTCCAACAATTACCCCTGTTTTTTAACTACTGTGAAGGGTTGGTTTTTGCCGCGCCCAATCCAAATGGTTCATCGTCTTTCATATTTGTCGATCTACCCCTACTATGCCCAAACTACTCCTACTTCTCTTAATACTTCAAAATATCCCTTCTTTTTAATTCTACCCCTAATTTTATAAACAGGAAAATAGTTTGAAGGACAAGCTTAACAAAAATTTTATCCATAAGGACAAGAGGCAAAAAAATTATCCATAAAGGCAAACTCTAGTGTAAAGTATGAAATGATAGTGCACCCCTGAATTCCCCCTTTACACTAAAAAGTGTCCTTATGGATAAATTTTATGTCTCTTGTCCTTATGAATAACTTTTTTAATAAGTTTGTCCTTATGCCTAAAAACCCCTTCTATAAATACTCCTTACTTTAAACAATTACCCCTATTTTTTAACTAATGTGAAGGATTGGTTTTTGCAGCACATAATCCAAATGATTTATCTTCTTTCATATTTGCCTATCTACCTCTGCTATGCTTAAACTACCCCTACTTCTATTAATACTTCAAAACAACCCCTCTTTTTAATCGTACCCCTAATTCTCTAAATAGCCCTTACTTCCAACAATTACCCCTATTTTTTAACTATTGTGAAGGGTTGGTTTTTGCGGTACCCAATCCAAATGATTCATCATCCTTCATATTTGTCGAACTACCCCTACTATGCTTAAACTACCCCTACTTCTCTTAATACTTCAAAATAGTCGTTCTTTTTAATTCTACCCCTAATTCCCTAAATAGCCCTTACTTCCAACAATTACACCAATTTCTAAACTACTGTGAAGTGTTGGTTTTTTCAGTAAACAATCCAAATGATTCATCATCTTTCATATTTGTCAGTCTACCCCTAGTATGCTTAAACTACCCCTACTTCTCTTAATACTTCAAAACAACTCTTCTTTTTAATTCTACCCCTAATTCTCTAAATACTCCTTACTTTAAACAATTACCCCTATTTTTTAACTAATGTGAAGTGTCGGTTTTTGCAGCACCCAATCCAAATGATTTATTTCTTTCATATTTGTTTGTCTACCCCTACTATGCTTAAACTACCCCTACTTCTATTAATATTTCAAAATAGCCCCTCTTTTTAATTGTACCCCTAATTATCTAAATAGCCCTCACTTCCAACAATTACCCCTATTTTTTAACTATTGCGAAGGGTTGGTTTTTGCAGCACCCAATCCAAATGATTCATCATCCTTCATATTTGTCGAACTAACCCTACTATGGTTAAACTACCGCTACTTTTCCTAATACTTCAAAATAACCCTTCTTTTTAATCCAACCCCTAATTCTCTAAGTAGCCCTTACTTCCAACAATTACCCCTATTTTTTAACTACTAGGAAGGGTTGGTTTTTGCAGCACCCATTCCAAATGATTCATCTTCTTTCATATTTTTCGATCTAAATAGCCTTGTCTTCCAACAATTACCACTATTTTTTAACTATTGTGAAGGGTTGGTTTTTGCAGCACCCAATCCAAATGATTCATCATCTTTCATATTTGTGGATCTACCCCTACTATTCTTAAACTACCCTTACTTCTCTTAATACTTAAAAACAACCCTTCTTTTTAATCCTACCCCTAATTCTCTAAATAGCCCTTATGTAACGACCCGTACTCTACGCATCATAGGATCGTAGAATATTTGTTTCTTTCACATGCAAAGTCGTATGGTCATGTAACTTTGGGAGATGACTATTGGGGTCATTTCCCATGTTCATGATTTTTCCCGATTTTTAAATGACCATTTTACCCCTAGTTGGCACTGTTTTGGCCATAACTTTTGACTGGAAAGGAATTTTGACCTGAAACCACTTCCATTAGCTCCGGATGATGGTTTCTCTTTCCGTAGAGTGGTCACATTAGCCAAACGGACTTACCGTTTGGGAGATATGGCTGAAACAAGTTTCAGATGGTGAAAAACAGCTTAATTGGGCTTAACCGGGTGATTAGCAGCTAGGCCCAAGGGGAATTTCGGGTTTAGAGGTATAGGAGGACTGATTAGGGTTAGGTTATCACTTTCATTTCAGTTTTGAGCCGCCACAAACCTCCTTGAGACCTTAGTAATGGCTTCCATCCTCTAAAACCACTCCAAAACACATTTTAGTGAAGATTAAGCCTAAACTACATCAAAATAAGGCCAAATAGCAACAAAGCAAGGTTGGAGCTGCTGCTATACATAGGAATTCGACCCAAATAGAGGATACTTCAGATTTGGTGTTTTATTTTGTGGCCAAGGTGAGTGATTTGCATAGTTTTTGCACTAATTACGGTGATTAAGGGTAATTAGTGAGGATTAGCGAATTTATACGTAAATAAATTCTGGAAAAATTCTTAAAAATTTTAAAATAATGTTTTAAGGCTCTGTTAGAAATTTGGGTTAATTTCGATGTGTTTTGCTAATCGTATGCTTAAATATGATTGAGAGGGATTATAAGAAAATGTGAGGTTTTAGCCACTTTTGATCCATTTTGATTCGTTTAAATTGTTGTTTGTTGCTTGTGGTTGCTGTTATATGTTGCTATGACTCTTTGGTGTGTTTTACGATTGATTAGAATAGTTAGGTTGGTCAAAAACGCCGTCGAATGGTGAGAAAACTGTCGCTGGAAGTCGCAGGAAGTAGTGCAGGAAATCGGATCGGATCGCCCCTACCCGACCCGAACCGCCCATTTCCCTCCACCACGAACCGACCTGCCTGAAGTGATGGCACCACAACCGAGCTCTCGCGTGTGAACTGACCTGGCATGAAGAAGGTTCCGACCCGATCCGAGGAGTCGCGATTCAAGGCTTGGTGATTGAAGACTCCGACCCGATCCGCCTGGAGGGATAACGACATGATCCGATCTGATCACCTTGAGGACAACGAACCAGAGACTCGAAGGAGGGCGAAGGACTTGGAGCTATGACCAGGAGGCGTGACCCGAGCCGTGGCGTGGTGGAGAACCCGATCCGATCCAGATGGGACTGGAAGCCATGAACCGATCCAGTGTACCATGAAGGACTCCGATCCGACCCGGAGTAGCAGTCACGAACCTAGACGATGAAGACCACGATCCGACCCGAGCGTGAAGGATGATCCGAACCGACCTGAGGTTGATGGCTACGAACTGAATGAAGACCGATCCGGAAGTGAAGACTATGACCCGAGATGCAAAGGAAGCCCAAATGAGAAGTTAGAGCTCAAGATTCAGGTGGGAATCAACGAGTTCGCTTCATGGTTGGGTTTTGCTGCGGGACGCGTGCCAAGGAGTTATCGACGTCTATAACTTTGGACCACTATGGTAGGAGGTACGAAGGCGGATTCAGGGCCATTATGGCATTGGTAGAACCAAGGGCTACGACCAATGGAGTGGGTCATTGAAATGTTTGGTCATGACTCCAAGTGTTTGGCTTGGTCACAGCAGGGTTTCTACAAGTCGGGATTCGTCGTTGCCTCAGTTTGTCTAGTGTTCCAAAGTGGTAGATGTCGTACGCTTTACGCACTGAGTGAGAGATGTGAGGATGATTGCTATGGATGATTTGGTTGCTATCATTGTGACATGCACACCCCACCCCCGTATTCTTACACTATTTATTATGGCACCTTGGAGTATTGTACGGTATGTGGTACTAACTCTTTGGTTGCAGGTCCAGGTTCAGGTATGGTTTAGTATGCCTGTTATTATTCTGTTTAGATGCTTATCGCTCATACCAGGCTTTATGTCTGACCCAGAGTTTTATGTCTCTTCTTATTACTCTGGGTGCTCACACGAGCAGACTAGAGACAGGTTAGCTGGTGATGCACGGGTAGATGATCCGAAGACGAGCAGGAGGCTTCCACGTAATAAATATAGTATTCTCCCTGTGTTGTTGAAGGTCACTGCTTGGGCATTGGTGGTGTATCTTCCATTTTAGCTTTCTTTTGCTTTGAGACAGTTGAAAGTTGTAATAAGCTGTATTCTGAATTTTCCGCTGCTATGATGTTTAGTTTTGATTTTCAGCTTATGCACTGTCTCTCCTGTTTTATGTCAAGTATGTTATTATTATATTTTATTCCAGGCGCTGTGAGACATTCTACAGGTTCCTTGATTAGTTCATTCCCTTCTTTCTTTTCTTCTGACGACCGTTCTGTGCTAGCTGGGCATGTGTACAGCGCACTTTCGGAGGAAATGCAGGCTGGTGCGGGACGGGCCGTCACACTTGGTATCAGAGCTCTAGGTTGCGTAGTTAACCTAGGGAAGTTATCAGGGAGAGATATTATACGTATACGAGAGAGCGTATTTGTGATTACTTTGGTTTTTAAAAAGCTATATATACTATTACTAGTATAAGAATGAAGTCGTACTGCACTAGCACCACTATGGAGTCGTTAATCGTTTCCTTTTTCAGATTGACGATGAGCCGATATACTAGAGGTGCTGGTAGAGGAGCCAATAATGGGAATGCTACTGACATGAGGACGATGTTTACTGACCTCATGAGAGAGATGCTTAGAGATGTTCAGAGGGCAGCTCCCAATGGTGGAAATGGTGGTGGTCCAATAGTGCAGGCGCCAAGAGTCGACTTCGCCAAGCTAAACAAGGATTATACTAGCCTTGGTGGGAAGCCGTTTCACGGAACGGAGTCGGCCACGGATGTCCAGGATTGGTTGGATAGTTGCGAACGTATCATCGAGGATTTGGGTATCGAGGATGCGATGAAGAGAAAGCTAGCGTCCCGTCAGCTGCAAGGGCGGGCAATGAATTGGTGGAATGCTATAAAGGCAGCTACTCCCGAAGATCAGATTACTTGGGAGCAGTTTAAGGCTCACTTTAGTGAGAAGTTCATTCCAGCTGCTCAGAAGTCAATGCTGTTTAAGAAATTCTTGGAGCTCAAGCAGAATGGCAGGGCTGTCTCGGAATATATTGCTGAATTTGACACTTTGTCAAAATATGGGTTATCTCTTATTGATACTGCCGAGAAAAAGAATGAGAAATTCATAACTGGTTTGGATCAGTACTTGGGGGAAAAACTTATTAACCACATCGATGAGACGTTTGAATCGATTGTGGGGAAAGCGTTAAGATCGGAAAGTCTCTACCCTAAGCCGAAGACTGAGGTTGCATCCGCAGATGAGCCAAAGCCACAAGCTAGTGGTGGAGGCAAAGGTGGTTCCCAGAATAAGAGAAAGCAAAATCAGGCTAAGGATGGCCAGAAGAAGAAGAATAAGCAAGATGTGGAGTGCTTCAGCTGTGGTAAGAAGGGCCATTATGCTAGTAATTGTCGGGCCAAGCCAGCGGATAGGAAGTGCTTCAATTGCGGTCAAGTGGGACATCACAAGGACAAGTGTCCACAGCCCCCCAAGGAAAAGCAAATGGTGAAAGCATACGCTCTTAATGCTATTCCTTCTTCGTCGAATGCCCCAACAGCGGCGGAGAAGGGAAAGAATGTCGTCATTCAAGGTATGCTTTCTGTTTATGATGTTCCTGTTAGAGTTTTGTTTGATACCGGAGCTTCCAGTTCTTTCATATCTAGTGACCTGGTAGATAGGTTGGGATTGGAGCCCGAGATTGTCGATAGACCTTTAGTAGTGACGAACCCGATTGGTGGTTCTACTAGTCTTAGCATGATTTGTCGTAATGTGGTCTTATCGAGTCATGGATGCATGTTTGTTTGTGATTGCTTTGTTTTGGGCTTTACTGGGTTTGGCATTATTTTGGGAGTAGATTGGCTCCAAAGATATGGGGTGGTGGTAGACTGTGAGGGCTTGTTGGTGACAGCTAGAGCGGATGATGGGCGGAGGATAGTGTTTGGTGGTCTACCCGGTAAGGGGGTATTGGCTAGTTTTCTAAACTCCCTCGACAGTCCGCATAGTGAGTTGTCAGGTTTGCCCGTGGTTGGCCAGTATCCGGATGTTTTCGAAGAAGTGACCGGACTTCCACCACACCGAGAGATTGAGTTTCGTATTGATTTGGTAAAAGATGCCAGACCTATAGTGATGCCACTTCGTCGTATGGCACCTAGAGAGCAGCGAGAGCTCGAGGTGCAAGTCAGCGATCTTTTGAAGAAGGGATTTATCAGAAGGAGTGTTTCTGAATGGGGAGCACCAGTTGTGTTTGCTACCAAGACGGATGGTTCCCTTCGTTTGTGTGTAGACTACCGCGAGTTGAATAAACTGACGAGGAAGAACAAGTATCCTCTACCGCGGATAGATGATTTGTTTGATCAGTTGAGTGGCGCGAGAGTATTTTCTCAGTTGGATCTCGCGACAGGTTTTCATCAGCTTAGAGTGGAAGATGAGAGTATAGCTAAAACGGCATTTCGAACGCCGTCTGGGTTTTATGAGTGGTTGGTCATGCCATTCGGGCTGACCAATGCCCCAGCATATTTTGTGGATCTTATGAATAGGGTATTCAGAGATCAGTTGAATAAGTTTGTCCTTGTGTTCGTTGATGATATTTTGGTCTATTCAAAGACAGAGGAAGAACACAAGGAACATTTAGGAGTAGTAATGGAGGTGTTGAGAAAACACCAATTGAAAGCAAAGTTTTCTAAGTGTCACTTCTGGAAGAGGGAAGTGAGGTTCTTGGGCCATGTTGTATCAGAAAATGGGATTGCCGTGGACCCGGCGAAGGTGGCTACGGTACAGGATTGGCCTACGCTCAAGAATGCAACAGATGTAAGAAGTTTCTTGGGGTTAGCGGGATATTATCGTAAGTTTATCCAAAGTTTCTCCAAGATAGCAGCACCATTGACCCAGTTGACCAAGAAGAATCAAGCTTTTGTCTGGGATGAAAGGTGCGAGAATGCATTCAGAAGTCTAAAGGACAAGTTGACAAGCGCACCAGTGTTAGTCATTCCTAAGGGGGATGAAGAGATGACGGTATACACGGATGCCTGTGGTACCGGACTGGGTGCTGTATTGATGTAAGGCGGTAGGGTTGTAGCTTATGCAAGTCGGCAATTGAAACCGCACGAGAGAAGATACCCTACCCATGATTTAGAGTTGGCAGCAATCGTGTTCGCGTTAAAGATGTGGAGACACTATCTCTTGGGAGAAAGATTTGAGTTGTTTACAGATCATAAATCGTTAAAGTATCTCTTCTCTCAGAAAGATCTGAATCTCCGTCAGCAGAGATGGTTAGAGTTCTTAGCTTCCTATGATTTTGACATCGCATACACACCAGGAAAGGGCAATGCGGTGGCTGATGCATTGAGTAGAAGACATGCCAGCTTAGGGGCTATGTTCCTTGAATGGAAGCAACTGGAGTTTATCGCGGGGTTTGATTTCAGACCAAAGTGCGAATTGAATCCAGAAATGTTAGCAAGTTTGACGGTCAGACCCACTTTGATTGAGCGGATCGGCCCTAGTCAGAGAGACGATCCTAATCTATTGGAAATCATCTCCAAGTTAGAGATGGACATCGATGAGGAGATGAACAAGTATGGGCTTGATCGAGATGGATGGCTTAGGAAGAATGGAAAGCTTGTTGTACCCAATGTCAATGGATTGAGAGATGAAGTGCTTAGAGAATGTCATCACTCAAAGCTGACTATACACCCCGGTGGTAATAAGATGTATCGAGATATGAAGCAGACCTACTACTGGGAAGGAATGAAAAGAGACGTTGGGAAGTTTATATCCAAGTGCATGAATTGCCAGCTAGTTAAAGCCGAGCAAAAGAAGCCTAGTGGGTTGTTGCAACCATTAGAAATTCCCGAATGGAAATGGGAGCAAGTCTCGATGGATTTCATCGATGGTTTACCAAGGACTAGATCGAGATATGACAGCATTTGGGTAATTGTAGATCGACTGACTAAAAGTGCAAGGTTTATACCAGTCAAATCGACCAGAACGGCAGCTAAGTTAGCAGAATTGTATATGAAGTGGGTAGTGAGATTTCATGGAGTACCTAAAAGCATTGTGAGTGACCGAGACCCGTTGTTCACTAGTGGGTTTTGGAAGAGCTTACAAGAGGCTCTAGGGTCAGAGTTACATCTCAGTACCGCATATCATCCTCAGACCGACGGTCAGACGGAGAGGGTGAACCGTATTTTGGAAGATCTCTTGAGAGCATGTATATTGGATTTTGGTGGATCATGGGATGACCATTTGCATCTAGTAGAGTTTGCATATAATAATAGCTACCAATCCAGTATCGGTATGGCTCCGTTTGAAGCTTTGTATGGAAGACCGTGCAACTCACCATCATGTTGGATAGAGACTGGCGAGAAGTTTATGCTTGGACCAGATGTGGTGAGGGAAACTTCAGATAAAATCAAGACCATTCAACAACGAATGAAGGCTGCCCAAGATAGACAGAAGAGTTATGCTGATAAGAGGAGAAGAGACTTAAAATTCTCCGTTGGCGACTTGGTGTTTGTCAAGATTTCTCCGTTGAAGAGCGTAATACGATTTGGCAGGAGAGGCAAGTTGGCACCAAGATTCGTTGGCCCATTCCCTGTTCTTGAACTAGTCGGGAATTTGGCATATAGAATTGACTTACCGGAGAAGATGGCGGGAGTTCACAACGTATTTCATGTTTCCCAACTAAGGAAGTTCGTTCACGACCCAAACATGACTATTTCACCTGATCAGTTAGAGGACTTCGAAGTAGAACCCGAGGCGGTTGGGAACCGCAAGCCGGCCCGTATTGTCGAGTACGACATGAAGCAACTTCGAAGGAAGGCGGTGGAGCTAGTCAAGGTACAGTGGAGCGAGGACGAGAGTGATTGTACTTGGGAAACAGAGGAGGACATAAGGAAGAAGTATCCAGAACTCTTTGTCTGGTAAGATTTTGACTTCGATTTAGTTTTTCCGCATGCTAGGATAGGCTTGTTTGCTTGTTTTGCATATTTGATTGTTGTATATGGTTGTTAGGCATGCGGGATCTCTTGTATGTTTTGGGTTAAGGAATTTCGGGGGCGAAATTTCTTAAGGGGGGGAGAGTGTAACGACCCGTACTCTACGCATCATAGGATCGTAGAATATTTGTTTCTTTCACATGCAAAGTCGTATGGTCATGTAACTTTGGGAGATGACTATTGGGGTCATTTCCCATGTTCATGATTTTTCCCGATTTTTAAATGACCATTTTACCCCTAGTTGGCACTGTTTTGGCCATAACTTTTGACTGGAAAGGAATTTTGACCTGAAACCACTTTCATTAGCTCCGGATGATGGTTTCTCTTTCCGTAGAGTGGTCACATTAGCCAAACGGACTTACCGTTTGGGAGATATGGCTGAAACAAGTTTCAGATGGTGAAAAACAGCTTAATTGGGCTTAACCGGGTGATTAGCAGCTAGGCCCAAGGGGAATTTCGGGTTTAGAGGTATAGGAGGACTGATTAGGGTTAGGTTATCACTTTCATTTCAGTTTTGAGCCGCCACAAACCTCCTTGAGACCTTAGTAATGGCTTCCATCCTCTAAAACCACTCCAAAACACATTTTAGTGAAGATTAAGCCTAAACTACATCAAAATAAGGCCAAATAGCAACAAAGCAAGGTTGGAGCTGCTGCTATACATAGGAATTCGACCCAAACAGAGGATACTTCAGATTTGGTGTTTTATTTTGTGGCCAAGGTGAGTGATTTGCATAGTTTTTGCACTAATTACGGTGATTAAGGGTAATTAGTGAGGATTAGCGAATTTATACGTAAATAAATTCTGGAAAAATTCTTAAAAATTTTAAAATAATGTTTTAAGGCTCTGTTAGAAATTTGGGTTAATTTCGATGTGTTTTGCTAATCGTATGCTTAAATATGATTGAGAGGGATTATAAGAAAATGTGAGGTTTTAGCCACTTTTGATCCATTTTGATTCGTTTAAATTGTTGTTTGTTGCTTGTGGTTGCTGTTATATGTTGCTATGACTCTTTGGTGTGTTTTACGATTGATTAGAATAGTTAGGTTGGTCAAAAACGCCGTCGAATGGCGAGAAAACGGTCGCTGGAAGTCGCAGGAAGTAGTGCAGGAAATCGGATCGGATCGCCCCTACCCGACCCGAACCGCCCATTTCCCTCCACCACGAACCGACCTGCATGAAGTGATGGCACCACAACCGAGCTCTCGCGTGTGAACTGACCTGGCATGAAGAAGGTTCCGACCCGATCCGAGGAGTCGCGATTCAAGGCTTGGTGATTGAAGACTCCGACCCGATCCGCCTGGAGGGATAACGACACGATCCGATCTGATCACCTTGAGGACAACGAACCAGAGACTCGAAGGAGGGCGAAGGACTTGGAGCTATGACCAGGAGGCGTGACCCGAGCCGTGGCGTGGTGGAGAACCCGATCCGATCCAGATGGGACTGGAAGCCATGAACCGATCCAGTGTACCATGAAGGACTCCGATCCGACCCGGAGTAGCAGTCACGAACCTAGACGATGAAGACCACGATCCGACCCGAGCGTGAAGGATGATCCGAACCGACCCGAGGTTGATGGCTACGAACTGAATGAAGACCGATCCGGAAGTGAAGACTATGACCCGAGATGCAAAGGAAGCCCAAATGAGAAGTTAGAGCTCAAGATTCAGGTGGGAATCAACGAGTTCGCTTCATGGTTGGGTTTTGCTGCGGGACGCGTGCCAAGGAGTTATCGACGTCTATAACTTTGGACCACTATGGTAGGAGGTACGAAGGCGGATTCAGGGCCATTATGGCATTGGTAGAACCAAGGGCTACGACCAATGGAGTGGGTCATTGAAATGTTTGGTCATGACTCCAAGTGTTTGGCTTGGTCACAGCAGGGTTTCTACAAGTCGGGATTCGTCGTTGCCTCAGTTTGTCTAGTGTTCCAAAGTGGTAGATGTCGTACGCTTTACGCACTGAGTGAGAGATGTGAGGATGGTTGCTATGGATGATTTGGTTGCTATCATTGTGACATGCACACCCCACCCCCGTATTCTTACACTATTTATTATGGCACCTTGGAGTATTGTACGGTATGTGGTACTAACTCTTTGGTTGCAGGTCCAGGTTCAGGTATGGTTTAGTATGCCTGTTATTATTCTGTTTAGATGCTTATCGCTCATACCAGGCTTTATGTCTGACCCAGAGTTTTATGTCTCTTCTTATTACTCTGGGTGCTCACACGAGCAGACTAGAGACATGTTAGCTGGTGATGCACGGGTAGATGATCCGGAGACGAGCAGGAGGCTTCCACGTAATAAATATAGTATTCTCCCTGTGTTGTTGAAGGTCACTGCTTGGGCATTGGTGGTGTATCTTCCATTTTAGCTTTCTTTTGCTTTGAGACAGTTGAAAGTTGTAATAAGCTGTATTCTAAATTTTCCGCTGCTATGATGTTTAGTTTTGATTTTCAGCTTATGCACTGTCTCTCCTGTTTTATGTCAAGTATGTTATTATTATATTTTATTCCAGGCGCTGTGAGACATTCTACAGGTTCCTTGATTAGTTCATTCCCTTCTTTCTTTTCTTCTGACGACCGTTCTGTGCTAGCTGGGCATGTGTACAGCGCACTTTCGGAGGAAATGCAGGCTGGTGCGGGACGGGCCGTCACACCTTACTTCCAACAATTACACCTATTTTTATACTAATGTAAAGTGTTGGCTTTTGCAGCAAACAATCCAATTGATTCATCATCTTTCATATTTGTCAATCTACCCCTATTATGCTCAAACTACCCCTACTTCTCTTACTACTTCGAAAAAGCCCTTCTTTTTAATCCAACCCCTCATTCTCTAAATAGACCTTACTTCCAACAATTACCTCTATTTTTTAACTACTGTGAAGGGTAGGTTTTTGCAACACCCAATCCAAATGATTCATCATCTTTCATGTTTGTCGATCTACCCCTACTATGCCCAAACTACCCCCACTTCTCTTAACACTTCAAAACAACCCTTCTTTTTAATCCTACCCCTAATTATCTAAATAGCCCTTTCTTCCAACAATTCCCCCATTTTTTAAATACTGTGCAGTGTTGGTTTTTGTAGCACCCAATCCAAAAGATTCATCATCTTTCATATTTGTCGGTCTACCCATACTATGCTTAAACTACCCCTACTTCTCTTAATACTTCAACACAACCCTTCTTTTTAATCCTACCCCTAATTATCTAAATAGCCCTTACTTCCAACAACTACCCCTATTTTTTAACTACTGTGAAGGGTTGATTTTTGCATCACCCAATCCAAATGATTCATCGTCTTTCATATTTGTCGATCTACCCCTACTATGTTTAAACAACCCTACTTCTCTAAATAGCCCTTACTTCCAACAATTACCCCTATTTTTTAAAAATTGTGATGGGTTGGTTTTTGCAGCACCCAATCCAAATGATTCATCATCTTTCATATTTGTCGATTTACCACTACTTTGCTTAAACTACCCCTACTCCCCTTAATACATCAAAACAGCCCTTCTTTTCAATCCTACCCTTAATTCTCTAAATAGCCCTTACTTTCTACAATTACCCCTGTTTTTTAACTACGGTGAAGGGTAGGTTTTCCCAGCATCCAATCCAAATGATTCATCATCCTTCATATTTGTCGATCTACCCCTACCATGCTTAAACTACCCCTACTTCTCTTAATACTTGAAAACAGTCCTTCTTTTTAATCCAACCTCCAATTCTCTAAATAGTCCATACTTCTAACAATTACGCCTATTTTTTAACTACTGCGAAGGGTTAGTTTTTGCAACACCGAATCCAAATGATTCATAATCTTTCATATTTTGTCGATCTACCCCTACTTCTCTTAATACTTCAAAACAGCCCTTCTTGTTAATTCTACCCCTAATTCTCTAAATACTCCTTACTTTAAACAATTACCCCTATTTTTTAACTAACGTGAAGGTTTGGTTTTTGCAGCACCCAATCCAAATGATTTATCTTCTTTCATATTTGTCGATCTACCCCTACTATGCTTAAACTATCCCTACTTCTATTAATACTTCATAACAGCCCTTCTTTTTAATCGTACCTCTAATTCTCTAAATAGATCTTACTTCCAACAAATACCCCTATTTTTTAACCATTGTGAAGGGTCGGCTTCTGCAGCACCCAATCCAAATGATTCATCATCTTTCATATTTGTATAATTACCCCTACTATGCTTAAACTACCCTTACTTCTCTTAATACTTTAAAACAGCCCTTCTTTTTAATCCTACCCCTAGTTCTCTAAATAACCCTTACTTCCAACAATTACCTCTGTATTTTAACTACTGTGAAGGGTTGGTTTTTGCGGCACCAATTCCAAATGATTCATCTTCTTTCATATTTGTCGATCTAAATATCCCTCACTTCCAACAATTACCCTTTTTTTAACTAACGTGAAGGGTTGGTTTTTGCAGCACTCAATCCAAATGATTCATCATCTTTCATATTTGTGGATCTACCCCGACTATGCTTGAACTACCCCTACTTCTCTTAATACTTCGAAACAGCCCTTATTTTTAATCCTACCCATAATTCTCTAAATAGCCCATACTTCCAACAATTACCCCTATTTTTAAACTACTATGAAGTGTTGGTTTTTGCGGCAAATAATCCAAATGATTCATTATCTTTCATATTTGTCAATCCACCCCTACTATGCTTAAACTACCCCTATTTCTCTTAATACTTCAAAAAATCTCTTCTTTTTAATCCTACCCATAATTCTCTAAATAGCCCTTGCTTCCAACAATTACCCCTATTTTTTAACTACTGTGAAGGGTTTCGTTTTTGCAGCATCCAATCCAAATGATTCATCATCTTTAATATTTGTCGATCTACCCCTACTATGCTTAAACTACCCCTACTTCCCTTAATACTTCAAAACAACCCTTCTTTTTAATCCAACCCCTAGTTCTCTAAATAGCCCTTACTTCCAATAATTACCCCTATTTTTTAACTATTGTGAAGGTTTGGTTTTACCAGCATCCAATCCAAATGATTCATCATCCTTCTTATTTGTCGATCTACCCCAACTATGCTTAAACTACCCCTACTTCTCTTAATACTTCAAAACAACCCTTCTTTTTAATCCTACCCCTGATTCTCTAAATAGCCCTTACTTCTAACAATTACCCCAATTTTTTAACTACTGTGAAGGGTTGGTTTTTTTTGCACCCAATCCAATCGATTCAACATCTTTCATATTTGTCGTTCTACCCCTAATATGCTTAAACTACCCCTACTTCTCTTAATACTTTAAAACAACCCTTCTTTTTAGTCCTACCCCTAATTCTCTAAATAGCTCTTACTTCCAACAATTACCCCTATTTTTTAACTACTGTGAAGGGTTGGTTTTTGCAGCACCCAATCCAAATGATTCATCATCTTTCATATTTCTCGATCTCCCTCTACTTTGCTTAAACTACCCCTACTTCTCTTAATACTTCAAAACTACCCTTTTTTTTAATCCTACCCCTACTTCACTAAATAGCCCTTACTTCCAACAATTACCATTAGTTTTTAGCTACTGTGAAGGGTTGGGTTTTGTAGCGCCCAATCCAAATGATTCATCATCTTTCATATTTGTCGATCTACCCCTACTATGCCTAAAGTACTCCTACTTCTCTTAATACTTCAAAATAACCCAACTTTTTAATTCTACCCCTAATTCTATAAATACTCCTTACTTTAAACAATTACCCCTATTTTTTTAACTAATGTGAAGGGTTGGTTTTTGTAGCACATAATCCAAATGATTTATCTTCTTTCATATTTGTCTATCTGCCCCTAACATGCTTAAGCTACCCTTACTTCTATTAATACTTCAAAACAACCCCTCTTTTTAATCGTAACCCTTATTCTCTAAATAGCCCTTACTTCCAACAATTACCAATATTTTTTAACTATTGTGAAGGGTTTGTTTTTGCAGCACCCAATCCAAATGATTCATCATCCTTCATATTTGTTGAACTACCCCTACTATGCTTAAACTACCCCTACTTCTCTTAGTATTTCAAAACAGCCATTCTTTTTAATCCTACCCCTAATTCCCTAAATAGCCCTTACTTCTAACAATTACCCCTATTTTTAAACTACTGTGGAGTGTTGGTTTTTTCAGCAAACATCCAAATGATTCATCATCTTACATATTTGTCAATCTACCCCTATTATGCTTAAACTACCCCTACTTCTCTTAATACTTCAAAAAAGCCCTTCTTTTTAATCCTACCCCTAATTCTCTAAATGTCCCTTACTTCCAATAATTACCCCCACCTTTTGACTACTGTGAAGAGTTGTTTTTTGCAGCATCCAATCCAAACGATTCATCATCTTTCATATTTGTCGATCTACCCCTACCATGCTTAAACTATCCCTACTTCTCTTAATACTTCAAAAAAGATCTTC
The DNA here is from genome assembly GCA_030737875.1 of Allium sativum. Taxonomy (NCBI): domain Eukaryota; kingdom Viridiplantae; phylum Streptophyta; class Magnoliopsida; order Asparagales; family Amaryllidaceae; genus Allium; species Allium sativum. The sequence goes on from CM060913.1 coordinate 1,017,122,157, forward strand.
TTTTTAATCCTACCCCTAATTCTCTAAATAACCCTTACTTCCAACAATTGCTCCTATTCTTTAACTACTGTGAACGGTTTGTTTTGCAGCACCCAATCCAAATGACTCATCATCTTTCATATTTGTCGATCTGCCCCTACTATGCTTAAACTACCCCCTACTTTTATTATTGTTTTCCTCTATTCATTTCTTTATTCTATTTTTTTGCATTATTCATTTCTTTGTAAAACAATTATCATTCTACGTCTATGAAGGGTTGGTTTTTGCAGCACCAAATCCAAACGATTCACCATCTTCCATATTTGTCGATCTACCCCTACTATGCCTAAACTACCCCTACTTCTCTTAATACTTAAAAACAGCCCTTCCTTTTAATTCTACCCCTAATTCTCTATATACTCCTTACTTCAAAAATTTATCCCTATTTTTTAACTACTATGAAGGGATGGTTTTTGCAGCACCCATTCCAAATGATTCATCATCTTTTAAGGGCTATTTAGAGAATTAGGGGTAGGATTAAAAAGAAGGGATTTTTTGAAGTATTAATAGAAGTAGGGTAGTTTAAGTATAGTAGGGGTAGACCGACAAATATGAAAGATGATGAATCGTTTGGATTGGGTGCGACGAAAATCAACCCTTCACAGTAGTTAAAAAATCCGGGTAATTGTTTGAAGTAAGAGGTATTTAGAGAATTAGGGGTAAAATTAAAAAGAAGGGATGTTTTGAAGTATTAAGAGATGTAAGTGTAGTTTAGGCATAGTACGGGTAGATCGACAAATATGAAAGATGATGAATCGTTTGGATTGGGTGCTACAAAAATCAACCCTTCACAGTAGTTAAAAAATAGGGGTAGTTGTTGGAAGTAAGACTATTTAGAAAATTAGGGGTAGGATTAAAAAGAAGGGTTGTTTTGAAGTATTAAGAGAAGTAGGGTTAGTTTAAGAATAATATTGTTTGTTCTACTTCCAACAATTACCATTAATTTTTAAATACTGCGAAGGGTTGGGTTTTGCAGCACACAATCCCACTGATTCATCATCTTTCATATTTGTCGATCTACCCCCACTATGCTTAGACTACCCCTACTTCTCTTAGTAATTCAAAACAACCCTAATTTTTAATCTTACCCCTAATTCTCTAAATAGCCATTACTTTCAACAATTGCCACTATTCTTTAACTACTGTGAAGGGTTGGTTTTTGCAGCCCCCTATCCAAATGATTCATCATCTTTCATATCTCTCGATCTAACCCTACTTTGCTTAAACTACCCCTACTTCTCTTAATACTTCAAAACTACCCTTGTTTTTAATCTACCCCTAATTCTCTAAATAGCCCTTACTCGCAACAATTACCCCTATTACAATTACCCCTATTTTTTAATTACTGTGAAGGGTTGGTTTTTGCAGCAACCAATCCAAATGATTCATCATCTTTCATATTTGCCGAATTATCCCTACTATTCTTAAACTACCCCTACTTGTCTTAAGACTTCAAAACAACCCCTCTTTATAATCCTACCCTTAAATCTCTAAATAGCCCTTACTTCCAATAATTACCCCTATTTTTTTAACTACTGTCAAGGGTTGGTTTTTGCAGCACCCAATCCAAATGATTCACCATCTTTTATATTTGTCGATCTACTCCTACTATGCCTAAACTACCACTACTTCTCTTAATGCTTCAAAACAGCCTTTCTTTTTAATCCTACCCCTTATTCTCCAAATAGCCCTAACTTCCAACAATTACCCCTATTTTTTAACTACTGTAAATGGTTGGATTTTGCAGCACCCAATACAAATGATTCATCATCTTTCATATTTGTCGTACTACCTCTACTATGCTTAAACTACCCCTACTTCTCTTAATACTTCAAAACAGACCTTCTTTTTAATCATCCCCCTAATTCTATAAATACCCCTTACTTCCCACAATTACCCCTATTTTTTAACTACCATGAAGGGTTGACCCAATCCAAATGTTTCATCATCTTTCATATTTGTGGATCTACCCCTACTATGCTTAAACTACCCCTACTTCTCTTAATACTTCAAAAAAGATCTTCTTTTTAATCCTACACCTAATTCTCTAAATAGCCATTACTTCCAACAATTACCCCTATTTTTTAATTACTGTGAAGGGTTGGTTTTTGCAGCACCCAATCCAAACGATTCATCATCTTTCATATTTGTCGATATACCCCTACTATGCTCAAACTACCCCTACTTCTCTTAATACTTCAAAACAACCCTTCTTTTTAATCCTACCCCTAATGCAAAAGTAGGGGTTGATCAACAAACAACCCTTCAAGTAGTGGTTTTTGCAGCATCCAATCCAAACGATTCATCGTCTTTCATATTGGATAGGGGTAATTCAAAAATAATTGTTTTCCTTTATTCACAGTAGGGGTCGATCTACACCTACTATGCTTAAACAACCTCTAATCCAATGCAAAAACCAAACCTTCATTTGAAAGAATTAGGGGTAGATTGACAAATATGAAAGATGATGAATCAGTTGGATTAAGTGCTACAAAAACCAACCCTTACTACTTTGAAGTAATATTACCCCTATGCTTATAGCCCTTACTTCGAACATAGTAGGGATGTTGCATTATACATTTCAATCTTTCTTATTTTAGGGTCAGATCGATAAATATGAAAGATGATGAATCATTTGGATTGGGCGCTGCAAAAACAAACCCTTCACAGTAGTTAAAAAATAGGGGTAACTGGTGGACGTAAGGGATATTTAGAGAATTAGAGGCAGGATTAAAAAGAAGGGCTGTTTTGAAGTATTAAGAGAAGTATGGGTAGTTTAAGCAATGTAGGGGTAGATCGACAAATATGAAAGATGATGAATCATTTTGATTGGGCGCTGCAAAAACTAACCCTTCAAAGTAGTTAAAAAATAGGGGTAATTGTTGGATGTAACAATTATTTAGACAACTAGGGTTAGGAATAAAAAGAATGGTTGTTTTGAAGTATTAAGAGAAGTAAGGGTAGTTTAAGCACAGTAGCGGTAGATTGACAAATATGAAAGATGATGAATCATTTGGATTGGGTGCTGCAAAAACAAACCCTTCACAGTAGCTAAAATATAGGGTTAATTGTTTGAAGTAAGGATTATTTAGAGAATTAGGGGTAGAATTAAAAATAAGGGCTTTTTTGAAGTATTAAGAGAAGTAGGGGTAAGTTAAGCATAGTAGGGGTAGATCGACGAATATGAAAGATGACTAATCGTTTGCATTGAGTGACGCAAAAACCATCTCTTCACAGTAGTTAAAAAATAGGGGTAATTGTTGGAAGTAAGGGCTATTTAGAGAATTAGAGGTAAGATTAAAAAGAAGGGCTGTTTTGAAGTATTAAGAGAAGTAGGTGTAGTTTGGGCATAGAAGAGGTAGATCGACAAATATGAAAGATGATGAATCATTTGGATTGGTTGCTGGAAAAACCCACCCTTCACAGTAGTTGAAAAATAGAGGTAATTGTTGGAAGTAAGGGCTATTTAGAGAATTAGGGGTTGGATTTAAAAGACGGGCTGTTTTGAAGTATTATTTGAAGTAGGGGTAGTTTAAGCATAGTAGGGGTAGATCGACAAATATGAAAGATGATGAATCATTTGGATTGGGTGCTGCAAAAACCAATCCTTCACAGAAGTAGAATGATAATTGGTTTATAAAGAAAGAAATGAATAATGCAAAAAAAAAAAAAAAAAAAACTGAATAAAGAAATGAATAAAGGAAAACAATAATAAAAGTAGGGGGTAGTTTAAGCATAGTAGGGTAGGTCGACCAATATGAAAGATGATAACTCATTTGGATTGGGTGCTGCAAAAACCAACCCTATACAATTGTTAAGAAATAGGGGTAATTGTTGTAAGTAAGGGATATTTAGAGAATTAGGGGGCGGATTAAAAAGAAGGGCTGTTTTGAGGTATTAATAGAAGTCGGGGTAGTTCAAGCAAAGTAGGTTTAGATCGACAAATATGAAAGATGATGAATCATTTGGATTGGGTGCTACAAAAACCAACCCTTCAAAGTAGTTAAAAAATAGGGGTAATTGTTGGAAGTAAGGGCTATTTAGAGAATTAGGGGTAGTATTAAAAAGAAGGGCTATTTTGAAGTATTAAGTGATATTGGGGTAGTTTAAGCATAGTAGGGGTAGATCGACAAATATGAAGGATGATGAATCATTTGCATTGGATGTTGGAAAAACCAACCCTTCACCAACCCTTTATAGTAGTTAAAAAATAGGGGTAATTGTTTGAAGTAAGGAGTATTTAGAGAATTAGGGGTAAAATTAAAAAGATGGACTGTTTTGAAGTATTAAGAGAAGTAGGGGTAGTTTAGGCATAATAGGGGTAGATCGATAAATATGGAAGATGATGAATCATTTGGATTGGGTGCTGCAAAAACCAACCCTTCACATTAGTTTAAAAATAGGGGTAATTGTTGGAAGTAAGGGCTATTTAGAGAATTAGGGGTAGTATAAAAAAGAAGGACTGTTTTGAAGTATTAAGTGATGTTGGGGTAGTTTAAGCATAGTAGGGGTAGATCGACAAATATGAAGTATGATGAATCATTTGCATTAGATGCTGGAAAAACCAACCCTTCACCAACTCTTCATAGTAGTTAAAAAATAGGGGTAATTGTTTGAAGTAAGGAATATTTAGAGAATTAGGGGTAAAATTAAAAAGATGGACTGTTTTTAAGTATTAAGAGAAGTAGGGGTTGTTTAGGCATAGTAGGGGTAGATCGACAAATATGAAAGATGATAAATCATTTGGATTGGGTGCTGCAAAAACCAACCCTTCATTTTAGTTTAAAAATAGGGGTAATTGTTGGAAGTAAAGGCTATTTAGGGAATTAGGGGTAGGATTAAAAAGAAGGGATGTTTTGAAGTATTAAGAGAAGTATGGGTACATTTGGATTGGGTGCTGCAGAAACCAACCCATCACAAAATGATAATTGGTTTACAAAGAAATGAAAAATGCAAAGAAATGAATAAAGGAAAACAATAACAAATGTAGGGGAGGTAGTTTAAGCATAGTAGGGATAAATCGACAAATGTGAAGGATGATGAATCATTTGGATTGGGTGCTGCCAAAACCAACCCTTCACAGTAATTAAAAAATTAGGGTAATTGTTGACAGTAATGGCTATTGAGTGAATTAGGGGTAGGATTGAAAAAAATAAGGGCTGATTTGAAGTATTAAGAGAAGTACGAGTAATATAAGCATAGTAGGGGTAGATCGACAAATATGAAAGATGATGAACCAGTGGGATTGAGTGCTGCAAAAACCAACCCTTCACTATAGTTAAAAAATAGGGGTAATTGTTGCATGTAAGGGATATTTAGAGAATTAGGGAAAGGATTAAAAAGAAGGGCTGTTTTGAAGTATTAAGAGAAGTATTGGAAGTTTAAGCATAATAGGGGTAGATCGACAAATATGAAAGATGATAAATCATGTGGGTGCAGCAAAAACCAACCCTTCACAGTAGTTAAAAAATAGGGGTAATTGTTGGAAGTAAGGGCTATTTAGAGAATAAGGAATAGGTTTAAAAAGAAGGGCTGATTTGCAGTATTTAGAGAAGTAGGGGTAATTTAAGCATAATAGGGGTAGATCGATAAATATGAAAGATGATGAATTATTTGGATTGGGTGCTGCAAAAAACAACCCATCACAGTAGTTAAAAAACTTGGGTAATTGTTGGAACTAGGGGCTATTTAGAGCATTAGGGGTAGGATTAAAAAGAAGTGTTGTTTTCAAGTATTAAGAAAAGTAGGGTTAGTTTAAGCATAGTAGTTGTAGATCGACAAATATGAAAGATGATAAATCATTTGGATTGGTTGCTGCAAAAACCAACCCTTCACAGTAGTTAAAAAATAGATGTAATTGTTGGAAGTATGGGCTGTTAAGAGAAGTAGGGGCAGTTTAAGCATAGTATGGGTAGATCGACAAATATGAAAGATGATGAATCATTTGGATTGGGTGCTGCAAAAACCAACCCTTCACAGTAGTTAAAAAATCGGCGTAATTGTTGGAAGTAAGGGCTATTTAGAAATTTTGGGGTAGGATTAAAAAGAAGGGTTGTTTTGAAGTATTAAGAGAAGTAGGGTTATTTTAAGCATAGTAGTGGTAGATCGTCAAATATGAAAGATGATGAATCATTTAGATTGGGTGCTGCAAAAATTGGGGTAATTGTTTGAAGTAAGGAGTATTTAGGGAATTAGGGATAGAATTAAAAAGAAGGACTGTTTTGAAGTATTAAGAGAAGTAGGGGTAGTTTAGGCATAGTAGAGGTAGATCGAAAGATGATGAATCATTTGGATTGGGTGCTACAAAAACCAGCTCTTCACATTAGTTTAAAAATAGGGGTAATTTTTGCAAGTAAGGGCTATTTAGGAGATTAGGGGTAGGATTAAAAAGAAGGGTTGTTTTGAAGTATTAAGAGAAGTAGGGGTACATTTGGATTGGGTGCTGCAAAAACCAACCCATCACAAAATGATAATTGATTTACAAAGAATTGAATAATGCAAAAAATGAATAAAGAAATGAATAAAGGAAAACAGTAATAAAAGTAGGGGAGGTAGTTTAAGCATAGTGGGGATAGATCGACAAATGTGAAGGATGATGAATTATTTGGATTGGGTGCTGCAAAAACCAACCCTTCACAGTAGTTAAAAAATTGGGATAATTGTTGACAGCAATGGCTATTTAGTGAATTAGGGGTAGGATTGAAAAATAAGGACTGATTTGTAGTATTAAGAGAAGTACGGGTAATATAAGCATAGTAGGGGTAGATCGACAAATATGAAAGATGATGAACCGTTGGCATTGGGTGCTGCAAAAACCAACCCTTCATAGTAGTTAAAAAATAGGGGCAATTGTTAGATGTAAGGGCTATTTAGAAAATTAGGGAAAGGATTAAAAAGAAGGGTTGTTTTGAAGTATTAAGAGAAGTAGGGGTAGTTTAAGCATGTAGGGGTAGATCGATAGATATGAAAGATGATGAATCATTTGGATTGGGTGCAGCAAAAACCAACCCTTCACAGTAGTTAAAAAATAGGGGTAATTGTTGGAAGTAAGGGCTATTTAGAGAATTAGGGATAGGTTTAAAAAGAAGGGTTGTTTGCAGTATTTAGAGAAGTAGGGGTAATTTAAGCATAATAGGGGTAGATCGACAAATATGAAAGATGATGAATCGTTTGGATTGGGTGCTGCAAAAAACAACCCTTTACAGTGGTTAAAAAACTTGGGTAATTGTTGGAACTAGGGGCTATTTGGAGCATTAGGGGTAGGATTAAAAAGAAGTGTTGTTTGCATGTATTAAGAAAAGTAAGGTTAGTTTAAGCATAGTAGTTGTAGATCGACAAATATGAAAGATGATGAATCATTTGGATTGGTTGCTGCAAAAACCAACCCTTCATAGTAGTTAAAAAATAGGGGTAATTTTTGGAAGTATGTGCTATTAAAAGAAGTAGGGGCAGTTTAAGCGTAGTATGGGTAGATCGACAAATATGAAAGATGATGAATCATTTGGATTGGGTGCTGCAAAAACCAACCCTTCACAGTAGTTAAAAAATTTGGGGTAATTTTTGGAAGTAAGAGCTATTTAGAAAATTTGGGGTAGGATTAAAAAGAAGGGTTGTTTTGAAGTATTAAGAGAAGTAGGGTTAGTTTAAGCATAGTAGTTGTAGATCGTCAAATATTAAAGATGATGAATCATTTGGATTAGGTGCTGGAAAACCTACCTTTCACAGTAGTTAAAAAATAGAGGTAATTGTTGGAAGTAAGGGCTATTTAGAGAAGTAGGGGTAGGATTAAAAAGAATGGTAGTTTTGAAGTATTAAGAGAAGTAAGGGTAGTTTAGGCATAGTAGGGGTATATCGACAAATATGAAAGATGATGAATCGTTTGGATTGGGTGCTGCAAAAACCAGCTCTTCAGAGTAGTTAAAAAATAGGGGTAATTTTTGGAAGTAAGGACAATTTGGAGAATTAGGGCTATGATTAAAAAGAAGGGTATTTTGAAGTATTAAGAGAAGTAGGGGTAGTTCTAGTACAGTAGGGGTAGATCCACAAATATGAAAGATGACGAATCATTTGGATTGGGTGCTGCAAAAACCAGCCATTCGCAGTAGTTAAAAAATAGGATTAATTGTTGGAAATAAGGGCTATTTAGAGAATTAGTGATAGGATTAAAAAGAAGGGCTGTTTTGAAGTACTAAGAGAAGCAGGGGAGGTAGTTTAAGCATAATAGGGGTAGATCGACAAATATGAAAGATGACGAATCATTTGGATTGGGTGCTGCAAAAACCAGCCCTTCACAGTAGTGAAAAAATAAGGGTAATTATTGGAAGTAAGGGCTATTTGGAGAATTAGGGGTATGATTAAAAAGAAGGGTTATTCTGAAGTATTAAGAGAAGTAGGGGTTATACTTAGATAAGGGCTATTTAGAGAATTAGGGGTAGGATTAAAAAGAAGGGTTGTTTTGAAGTATTAAGAGAAGTAGGGGTAGTTTAAGCATAGTTGGGGAAGATCGACAAATATGAGAGATGATGAATCGTTTAGATTGGATGCTGCAAAAACCAACCCTTCATAGAAGTAGAATGATAATTCGTTTACAAAGAAATGAATAATGCAAAAAAAAAAAAAAAAAATAATGAAATGAATAAAGGAAAACAATAATAATAGTCGGGGGTAGTTTAAGCATAGTAGGGGTATATCGATAAATATGAAAGATGATGAATCGTTTGGATTGAGTGTTGCAAGAACCAACCCTTCATAGTAGTTAAAAATTAGGGGTAATTGTTTGAAGTAAGGGCTATTCAGAGAATTAGGGGTAGCATTAAAAAGAAGGGCTGTTATGAAGTATTAAGAGAAGTAGTGGTAGTTTAAGCATAGTAGGGGTAGATCGACAAATATGAATGATGATGAATCGTTCGGATTGGGTGCTGCAAAAACCAACCCTTCAAAGTAGTTAAATAATAGTGGTAACTGTTGGAAGTAAGGGCTATTTAGAGAATTAGGGGTAGGATTAAAAAGAAGGGCTGTTTTGAAGTATTAACAGAAGTAGGGGATGTTTAAGCATAGTAGGGGTAGATCCACAAATATGAAAGATGATGAATCATTTGGATTGGGTGCTGCAAAAACCAACCCTTCACAGTAGTTAAAAAATAGGGGTAGTTGCTGGAAGTAAAGGCTATTTAGAGAATTAGGGGTAGGATTAGAAAGAAGGGTTGTTTTGCAGTAATAAGAGAAGTAGGGGTAGTTTAAGCATAGTAGGGGTAGAGCGACAAATGTGAAAGATGACGAATCATTTGGATTGGGTGCTAGAAAAACCAACCCTTCACAAAATGATAATTGGTTTAGAAAGAAATGAATAATGCAAAAAAGTGAATAAAGAAATGAATAAAGGAAATCAATAATAAAAGTAGGCGAGGTAGTTTAAGCTTAGTAAGGGTATATCGACAAATATGAAAGATGATGAATCGTTTGGATTGAGTGCTGCAAGAACCAACCCTTCATAGTAGTTAAAAATTAGGGGTAATTGTTGGAAGTAAGGGCTATTCAGAGAATTAGGGGTAGCATTAAAAAGAAGGGCAGTTATGAAGTATTAAGAGAAGTAGTGGTGGTTTAAGCATAGTAGGGGTAGATCGACAAATATGAATGATGATGAATCGTTCGGATTGGGTGCTGCAAAAACCAACCCTTCACAGTAGTTAAATAATAGTGGTAACTGTTGGAAGTAAGGGCTATTCAGAGAATTAGGGGTAGGATTAAAAAGAAGGGTTGTTTTGAAGTATTAATAGAAGTAGGGGATGTTTAAGCATAATAGGGGTAGATCCACAAATATGAAAGATGATGAATCATTTGGATTGGGTGCTGCAAAAACCAACCCTTCACAGTAGTTAAAAAATAGGGGTAATTGCTGGAAGTAAAGGCTATTTAGAGAATTAGGGGTAGGATTAAAAAGAAGGGTTGTTTTGCAGTATTAAGAGAAGTAGGGGTAGTTTAAGCATAGTAGGGATAGATCGACAAATATGAAAGATGACGAATCATTTGGATTGGGTGCTAGAAAAACCAACCCTTCGCAGAATGATAATTGGTTTAGAAAGAAATGAATAATGCAAAAAGTTGAATAAAGAAATGAATAAAGGAAATCAATAATAAAAGTAGGCGAGGTAGTTTAAGCATAGTAGGGCAGATCGACAAATATGAAAGATGATGAATCGTTTGGATTGGGTGCTGCAAAAACCAACCCCTCACAGTAGTTAAAAAATAGGGGTAATTGTTGGAAGTAAGGGCTATTTGGAGAATTAGAGGTATGATTAAAAAGAAGGGCTGTTTTGAAGTAATCAGAGATGTAGGGGTGGTTTAAGCATAGTAGGGGTAGATCCACAAATATGAAAGATGACAAATCATTTGGATTGGGTGCTGCAAAAACCAACCCTTCACAGTAGTTACAAAATAGGATTAATTGTTGGAAGTAAGGGCTATTTAGAGAATTAGGGGTATGATTAAAAAGAAGGGTTGTTTTGAAGTATTAAGAGAAGTAGGGGTAGTTTAAGCATAGTAGGAGTAGATCGACAAATATGAAAGATGGTGAATCGTTTGGATTGGGTGCTGCAAAAACCAACCCTTCAGAATAGTTAAAAAATAGTGGAAATTGTTGGAAGTAAGGGCAATTTGGAGAATTAGGGGTGTGATTAAAAAGAAGGGTTGTTTTGAAGTATTAAGAGAAGTTGGGGAGGTTGTTTGAGCATAGTTGGGGTAGATCGACAAATATGAAAGATGATGAATTGTTTGGATTGGGTGCTACAAAAGCAAACCCTTCACAGTAGTTAAAAAATAGGGGTAATTGTTGGAAGTAAGGGCTATTTAGAGAATTAGGGATAGGATTAAAAAGAAGGGTTGTTTTTAAGTATTAAGAGAAGTAGGGGTAGTTTAAGCATAGTAGGGGTAGATCGACAAATATGAAAGATGATGAATCATTTGGATTGGGTGCTGGAAAAGCCAACCCTTCACAGAATGATAATTGGTTTAGGGAGAAATGAATAATGCAAAAAAATGAATAAAGAAATGAATAAAGGAAATCAATAATAAAAGTAGGCGAGGTAGTTTAAGCATAGTAGGGGCAGATCGACAAATATGAAAGATGATGAGTCGTTTGGATTGGGTGCTGTAAAAACCAACCCCTCACAATAGTTAAAAAATAGGGGTAATTGTTGGAAGTAATGGCTATTTGGAGAATTATGGGTATGATTAAAAAAGAAGGGTTGTTTTGAAGTATTAAGAGATGTAGGGGTAGTTCAAGCATAGTAGGGGTAGATCCACAAATATGAAAGATGATGAATCATTTGAATTGGGTGCTGCAAAAACCAACACTTCACAGTAGTTAAAAAATAGGAGTAATTGTTGTAAGTAAGTTCTATTTAGAGAATTAGGGGTAGGATTAAAAAGAAGGGCTGTTTTGAAGTATTAAGAGAAGTTGGGGAGGTTGTTTAAGCATAATAGGGGTAGATCGACAAATATGAAAGATGATGAATCGTTTGGATTGGGTGCTGCAAAAATAAACCCATCACAGTAGTTAAAAAATAGGGGTAATTGTTGGAAGTAAGGGCTACTTGGAGAATTAGGGGTATGATTAAAAAGAAGGGTTGTTTTGAAGTATTAAGAATAGGGGTTATACTTAGATAAGGGCTATTTAGAGAATTAGGGGTAGGATTAAAAAGAAGGGTTGTTTGAAGTATTAAGAGAAGTAGGGTTAGTTTAAGCAAGTAGGGGTAGATCGACAAGTATGAAGGATGATGAATCACTTGGATTGGGTGCTGCAAAAACCAAGCCTTCACAGAAGTAGAATGATAATTGGTTTACAAAGAAAGAAATTAATAATGCGAAATAAATGAATAAAGATATGAATAAAGGAAAACAATAATAAAAGAAGGGGGTAGATAAAATATAGGGGTAATTTTTTGAAGTAGGTCTATTTAGAGAATTTGGGGTACGATTAAAAAGAAGGGATGTTTTGAAGTATTAAGAGAAGTAGGTGTAATTTAAGCATAGTAGGGGTAGGTCGAAAAATATGAAAGATGATGAATCGTTTGGATTGGATGCTACAAAAATCAACCCTTCACAGAAGTAGAATGATAATTGGTTTACAAGGAAAGAAATGAATAATGAAAAATAAATTAATAAAGAAATGAATAAAGGAAAACAACAATAAAAGTAAAGGGGTAGTTTAAGCATAGTAGGAGTAGATCGACCATTATGAAGGATGATGAATCATTTGGATTGGGTAATGCAAAAACCAACCCTTCACAGTAGTTAAAAAATAGGGATAATTGTTGGAAGTAAGGGCTATTTAGAGAATTAGGGGTAGGATTAAAAAACAAGGGCTGATTTGAAGTATTAAGAGAAGTAGGGGTAGTTTAAGCATAATTGGTGTAGATCGACAAATATGAAAGACGATGAACCATTTGGATTGGATGCTGGAAAAAACCAACCCTTCACAGTAGTTAAAAAATAGGGGTAATTGTTGGAAGTAAGGGCTGTTTAGAGAATTATGGGTAGGATTAAAAAGAAGGGCTGTTTTGAAGTATTAAGAGAATTAGGGGTAGTTTAACCATAGTAGGGGTAGACCGACAAATATGAAGGATGATGAATCATTTGGATTAGGTGCTACAAAAACCAACCCTTCGCAGTTGTTAAAAAATAGGGGTAATTGTTGGAAGTAAGGGCTATTTTGAGAAATAGGGGTAGGACTAAAAAAAAAGGACCGATTCGAAGTATTAAGAGAAGTAGGGGTAGTTTAAGCATAGTAGGGGTAGATCGACAAATATGAAAGATGATGAACTGTTGGGATTGGGTGCTTAAAAACCAACCCTTCATAGTAGTTAAAAAATAGGGGTAATTGTTCGAAGTAAGGGTTATTCAGAGTATTATGGGTAGGATTAAAAAGAAGGGTTGTTTTGAAGTATTAAGAGAAGTAGGGGTAGTTTAAGCATAGTAGGGGTCGATCAACAAATATGAAAGATAATGAATCATTGTGATTGAGTGCTGCAAAAACCAACCCTTCACAGTAGTTAAAAAATAAAGGTAATTGTTGGATGTAAGGGCTATTTAGAGAATTAGATGGAGGATTAAAAAGAAGGGTTTTTTTGAAGTATTTAGAGAAGTTGGGGTAGTTTAAGCAAAGTAGGAGTAAATCGGCAAATATGAAGGGTTGGTTTTTGCAAAAACCCCTATTTTTTAACTACTATGAAGGATATGTTTTTCCAGCACTCAATCCCAATGATTCATCATCTTTCATATTTGTCGATCTACCCCTACTATGCTTAAACTTCCCCTACTTCTCTTTATACTTCAAAACAACCCTTCTTTTTAATCATACCCCTAATTCTCTAAATAGCCCTTACTTTCAACAATTACCCCTATTTTTTAACTACTATGAAGGGTTGGTTTTTGCATCACCCAATCCAAACGATTTATCATCTTTCATATTTGTCGATATACCCTACTATACTTGGACTACCCCTACTTCTCTTAATATTTCAAAATAACCCTTATTTTTAATCCTACCCTTGATTCTCTAAATTGCCCTTACTTCCAACAATTACCCCTATTTTTTGACTACTGTGAAGGGTTTGCTTTTGCCGCACCCAATCCAAATGATTCGTCATCCTTCATATTTGTCGATCTACCCCTACTATGCTTAAACTAACCCTACTTCTCTTAATACTTTAAAAAAGCCCTTCTTTTTAATCTTTCCCCTAATTCTCTAAATATCCCATACTTCCAACAATTACGTCTATTTTTTAACTACTGTGAAGGGTTGGTTTTTGCAGCACCTAATCCAAATGATTCATCATCTTTCATATTTGTGGATCTACCCCTACTATTCTTAAACTACCTCCCCTACTTTTATTATTGTTTTCCTTTTTTTATTTCTTTATAGGGGTAATTTTACAACCCTTAATAGGGGTAATTACCCCTGTTTGGACGTAAGGAGTATTTAAGCATAGTAGGGGAGCAAGGGCTATTTAGAGAATTAAGGGTAAAATAATTACCCCTACTTATCTTAATACTTCAAAATAGCCCTTCTTTTTAACCCTACTCCTAATACTCTAAATAGCCCTTACTTCCTACAATTTAAACCTATTTTTTTGTACTGTGAAGGATTAGTTTTTGCAGTGCCCAATTCCAATGGTTCATCATCCTTCATATTGTTCGATCTATCCCTACTATGCTTAAACTACCCATACTTCTTTTAATACTTCAAAACAGCCCTTCTTTTTAATCCTACCCCTAATTCTCTAAATACCCCGTACTTCAAACAATTACCCCTATTTTTTAACTACTATGAAGAGTTGGTTTTTGCAGCACCCAATCCAAATGATTCATCATCTCATATATTTGTCGATCTACCCCTACTACGCTTAAACTACCCCTACTTCTATTAATACTTCAGAAAAACCCTTCTTTTTAATTCTATCCCTAATTCTCTAAATAGCCCTTACTTCCAACAATTACCTCTATTTTTTAACTACTGTGAAGGGTTGGTTTTTGCAGCACCCAATCCAAACGATTCATCATCTTATACCCCTGCTATGGTTAAACTACCCACATCTGTTGGGCTATTATTGTTATCCTATTTTTTAAACTACCCCTATTTGTTAATCCACCCATCTCATCTTGGTTCAGTAACCAATAAATTCAATCTTAATGACTTTTGGGAACATCGAATGCTTTTTTAGCTCAATTTTTCAAAGGCCGTTTTGTTGGTCAAAGGGGGTTTGACCGTGGTCGAAATTCGATTAACTATTTTTTGGAATATGATTCACAATGTTACATTTCTATTTCACCCCCATAAACAAGTTTTCAAAAGTCATACAGTGCAACCTTGGATTTTCAAATAGATGTTGCACCTCAAGACTTTGATGTTGCACCCAACAGATGTGGGTTTTTCCATCAACTATATCTTTGTATCCAATTAGAGTGACTAGAACCAAAACAAGTCAAAACGAACCTCTCTCATAGATCTATAGGTCTAACATGTTCCACCAATCTCATCTTAGTTCACACTACTACAAAAGTGGGCATATTCGACACTATTTTGCTGTGGCCGTAGATCAAAAAAGCGTTGCCGTAGGCCCTTTTTCAAATAGGCAACACCAGGGGGGCGTGACATCCGCGGCCGTTGCATTAGCCATCTAAGGCAACGCTTTTGCCCATCTACGACCATGGATAGAAAGCGTTGCATTATAGCCGTAATGCACACTATTTGCACGTAATGCAACACTATTCAGCGTTGCCTTAAGCATTACTTAGGGCCTAGCTTCCAGTGGGGCCACGTCAGTTGTCTACGTGTGACACGACACTCATCTCTCTATGTCAGCTGCCCACGTGTCACATGCCACATCAGCTATCCATGTCAGCTCTGGAGTCCACGTGCGACAGGTAATTAATTATATTTAATTTAATGCAACGCCACTGCAATATGTAATGCAACACCACTGCAATATGTAATGCAACACCATTATCATGAAATGCAATATCAATAAAGGATGACGTAACAGCAGAAGAAGGCAAATGCTACAATAAAATATAGCAAATACAACGCTTTAATTTAAAATTTTGCAATACATGTTTTGTACAAGAAACTCATCCAAAGAAATTGTTTTAATTATCCAAATATCAAAACTCAAAAATCAGCTACACCGTTTTCTTCATTGTATATAGTAAGCTCGAACTACTTCAAGAATAGGTGCACGGCAGAAGGGACATTATCCTCCATTCCTGGCCAATTCATTAGCGCATTTTGAACATGTACACATGTGTCCACATCTGCAAAATGTATTACTCATTTATATATATGAATCATATATATGCAGCAATTCGATTGCAATAGGAAATATATATGTATGTACCTATACAAGAGGGTCTCATCGAATATATATATGTGTGTCACATCTGCAAAATGTTTCTCTCTGCCTTCCAGAATTAAATATGCACCTGAAATGATAACAAGTTATTTGATAAGTGGTGGCATCGAATGGCCATTGGCCTTCTTAACAAAATGTTATGAACATAATTATTACAATTGACTTACTGACCATTGGCAATTGGTCACTCATGCCAACCAAGCCCAACAAATAAGCAATTCAGTATGCTTCGCCTTATGAGCAAAAAGTTGTTAGTTCGCATATTACTGCCACGTATAGTGTGTCACTTCGTATCCTTTCAAGCTTCATAACCATATTGTCATCTACATCTTCAACTCCTAAACAAACCTCCATCGTCAAAAGTTTCAAAAAAAAAAAAAAAAAAAAAAAAAAAAAACAATGGAGGACTCTTCACTATGCATCACTGCCACCGTTCTTACAGGACATTGGTGTTACGAAATTGTGCTACTCACGCCTAAACATGCTTTGGGGCATAATGAGTGGCCTATACGGGTTATACCCAATAACTCTTTTCTAATAACATGCCCATCTTACAGTAAGCATGATCATGCGCTACTTTTTACAAAAAGTTGAGGTGCATTTTATGTGCAACAATGGTCTAGTGAAGAATTTGAGCTTGCACCGGTGTTCGAGGCAGAATCATGGGCTAGATTTGTTGGCTTTCCCGAGTTCCTGAAGACAAATGTTCCGGCAATTAAAGAATTAATGGCACCAATGGGAAATGTGCGTGAAATTGACGACTGTCGTTGGTCTTGAATTGACCACAGATCATTATATCTGAAAATGGAATTTTATGAAGGCATTGGCTCGGAGAATACTTTTGTTGCTCGATTCTACAACAAGGTTTACCGAATTAGGGTTCAGCGCATCACACATGCTCATCCTGGGACAAGGCCTGAAATTCTGTTTGTGAGCAATACGGAGGAACCAGTGGTACCATTTGTTTGTGATCGTAGGTAAATTTTACTTCCATACAACCACACATGCACACACTCACATACACTCACATAAATACATACAAGGTTATCATAGTCAGCCCAAAATATAATAGAAGTTTGACACAAAGTGTTCATTCAACTGGCCCACCCAAGATTCTGAAATAATAATACAAACTAGTGCTCTATTAGTTGTACATAGATGTGGTTGTATGGCTTGAATTTGAGACATTGTTATTAGACACTGTTATTGTATGGCCTGAATTTCCTTCAGATGTTGTAAAATGCTACCATGAAAAAAATCATTTCACAAATTGAATAATAACTTCAACCATGTTCACAAAGTCAATAACTTCAACCATGTTCACAAATTTGAGACACTTCCAATTTTTAACATTACTGGAAAAAATCCAGAGTGGTAAACTGTAAAAAAATCACCATACTCAATGTGTGTTACATGTCAAATTGTTTGATAATTAAGGCATATAAACTCTTAGGTGGATCACATTACTTGAGAACTGAATTATATAATATATTAGGTGGATAAACTAATTAAGTTTTACATGTTAAAAGTCAAAAATCTTACTTCATAGGGTGGATTAGGTGATCGAAAATGTGTATGGAAATAGAATTTACCTATTAATGTTTGCTGCATCGATATGACTAATTCCCATTGAACTCTTTTACAAATGTACGTTACTGTTATATTATTGAAGTTTGATCATCCAAAGATCACTTTGTAACTTTTTTCCCACCACAACAAGAAATTCTGGTTTCGTCGCTGACTATGCTCTATCCTTAACAGCCTTATAATGAGACACAACCACACATGCATACACTCACATACATACATACATACAAGGTTATAATAGCCTACATTATGAATTTACCCATTAGTTTCTCAACAAAGTATATGGAGTCAGCATAGCATGCTCCTTATCATAGTCAGCCCAAAATATAATAGAAGTTTGACACAAAGTGTTCATTCAACTATGCTCTATCCTTAACAGCCTTATAATGAGACACAACCACACATGCACACACTCACATACATACATACAAGGTTATAATAGCCTATATTATGAATTTACACATTAGTTTCTCAACAAAGTATATGGAGTCACAACCAGATGACCGACATTCAACTAGAAAGTAGCTATACCAACATTAGCATTAAACAACACATTATCACAAGTGGATTATCTTATCTAGAAGTAATCATTTCTTCTTAAAACTATGATCATTTATATGAGGTGCTAATTGGAATATATCAATGATCATGTAATCCCCTTTCAGTCACTCTGACATAGACAATGCCTCTGACATGGACACTGACTCTGAAGAAGAAGAAGAAGAAGAAGAAGAAGAAGAAGAAGAAAAAGAAGAAGATTAACATGGCTCTTGGTGGAAAACTATTTATGTTTTATGTATGTATATATTCATTTATGTTTTATGTATGACTACTTTACGATACTTTATGCTGCCTTTTGACGCTCGCTGGTGGAGTTTGTGAATGGTAGTGAATGCTGGTGATGATATTTGTGAAACTTTATGAATGTTTGTGATGAATGCTGGTTGATGATTGTTGTCTTGAATGCTTGTGGAAGTTTGTGATTGTTGGTGATGAATGTTGGCTTGAATGTTTGTGAATGGCTTGAATGTTTGTGAATGGTAGTGAATGTTTGTGAATGCTGGTGATGATTGGTAACCACAAGCATTTTAATAGTATATTTGTTTGACTTTGGGTAGATTTAATTTTGGGTTTATCATTTATGTATGCTCGCTACCAACTGACTTACGTTGAAAAGTAATTTGCAAACCCAAATATAACTATCCAAGTACATAATTACTTATGGATAGATTAAGGTGGACCGTCTGTTGCTCCAAACCTACATAATTACTTATGGTACATAATTACTTATGGATAGATTAAGGATGTTGGTACATAATTACTTATGGATAGATTAAGGATATAAGGTACATAATTACTTATGGATAGATTAAGGTGGAAGAACTCCCCCTAACCTGCATTTTCTTCCTTTAAATGGCCCGTCAGTTGCTTCTTTAAATGTAAGGTGGAAGAACTCCCCTTAATCAGTGCAGTAGCAATAACAAATGGACCGTCTGTCTCTTATATTTTTCGATGTTGCTCCTTCCTCCGATCTGTAATTCGTGAGTGTTAATCGACATAGCGATGTGAGAATGGAAGCTGACGTGAATTTAGGTTTACAATTTGGTCAATGGAAAAAAAGGGAAAGTTAGGAGAGAGAAGATGAATGATGAGATTATTTTTAGATGCTTTTCATGAGGGGGAAATGTCGCGCCAAAATTTCAGCGGAAGAATGCAACGAGGTGGCTGTCCTTGATTGGATGATAGGTAATGTTTAGATAGGAAACATGGACTGATTTTAACCGATGGATTAAATATGCATCTACGGTTGTGGCTTTATTTATGATCGTAACGCGAATCGCTGACCTGTATTGTATTTATGTAAAGCTACACTTTGATCTGGGGTTGCACGTCACAGCACAACAATTCCAACTGCAATAGTGCATTCACGTCTAACGCAACAACATATGAATACTGTTGCAGAAGATTAAAGAAAGCATAGCTTTCGCCACACTTTTCATGCAATGCACACAAAATAGTGTCGAATATGCCCACTTTTGTAGTAGTGTCAGTAACCAAGGAATTCAATCTTAATGACTTTCGGGATCATCGAAAGCTTTTTTAGCTCAAATTTTCACTTGCCGTTTTGTTGGTTAAATGGGGGTTTACCGTGGTAGGAATTCGATTTACTATATTTTGGAATATAATGCACCATGCTATATTTCTATTTCGTCCCCATAAACAAGTATTCAAAAGACATACATTGCAATCTTGGATTTTCAAACAAGTGTTGCACCTCAAGCCTTCGATGTTGCACCAAACAGACGTGGGTTTTTCCATCAACTATAAATTTGTATCCATTTTGAGTTAGTAGAACCATAACCAGTTAAAACGAAGCTCTCTCATAGATCTGTAGGACTAACAGGTTCCACCTATCTCATCTTAGTTCAATAACCAAGAAATTCAATCTTAATGACTTTTGGCAACATCGAAATCTTTTTTAGCTCAAATTTTCACATGCCGTTTTGTTGGTCAAAGGGGTATTTACCGTGGTAAGAATTCGATTTACTACATTTTTGGAATACGATGCACTATGTTATATTTCAATTTCATCCCCATAAATGAGTTCTCACAAGTCATACAGTGCAATCTTGGATTCTCAAACAGATGTTGCTCCTTAAGACTTCGATGTTGCACCCAACATACGTGGGTTGTTCCGTCAACTATAACTTTGTATCCATTTTGAGTTACTAGGACCTTAACCAGTCAAAACGAAGCCCTCTCATTGATCTATAGGACTAACAGGTTCCACCCATCTCATTTTACTTTAGCAACCAAGAAATTCAATCTTAATGACTTTTGGGGACATCTGAAGCTTTTTTAACTCAAATTTTCACATACTATTTTGTTTATCAAAGGGGGATTTACCGTGGTAAGAATTCGATTTACTATATTTTCGAATATGATGCACCATATTATATTTCTATTTCATCCCCATAAACGAGTTTTCAAAAGCCATATAGTGCAATCTTGGATTTTCAAACTGATGTTGCGCCTCAAGACTTCGATGTTGCACCCAACAGACGTGAGTTATTCCATCAACTATAACTTTGTATCCATTTTGGGTTACTAGAACCATAACCAGTCAAAAGGAAGCTCACTCATAGATCTATAGGACAAATAGGTTCCACCCATCTAATATTAGTTCCGTAACCAATAAATTCAACCTTAATGGCTTTTGGGAACATCGAAAGCTTTTTAACTTAATTTTTCACTTGCCGTTTTGTTGGTCAAAGCATAGTAGGGGTAGATTGACAAATATGAAAGATGATGAATCATTTGGATTAGGTACTGCAAAAACCAACCCATCACAGTAGTTAAAAAATAGGGATAATTGTTAGAAGTAAGTGCTATCTGGAGAATTAGGGGTAGGATTAAAAAGAAGGCCTTTTTTTGAAGTATTAAGAGAAGTAGGGGTAGTTTAAGCATAGTAGGTTTATATCCACAAATATGAAAGATGATGAATCATTTGGATTGGGTGCTGCAAAAACCAACCCTTTACAGTAGTTAAAAAATAGGGGTAATTGTTGGAAGTAAGGGCTATTTAGAGAATTAGTGGTATGATTAAAAAGAAGGGTTGTTTTGAAGTATTAAGAGAAGTAGGGGTAGATAGACAAATATGAAAGATGATGAATCATTTTGATTGGGTGCTGCAAAACCCAACCCTTCATAGTAGTTAAAAAATAGGGCTAATTTTTGAACTAAGGAGTATTTAGAGAATTAGGGGTATAATTAAAAAGAAGGGATGTTTTGAAGTATTTAGAGAAGTAGGGGTAGTTTAAGCATAGTAGGGGTAGATCAACAAATATGAAATATGATGAATCATTGGGACCGGGTGATGCAAAAACCAACCCTTCACAGTAGTTAAAAAATTGGGGTAATTGTTGGAAGTAAGGGCTATCTAGAGAATTCGGGGGACGATTAAAAAGAAGGGCTGTTTTGGAGTATTAAGAGAAGTAGGGGTAGTTTAAGCATAGTAGGGGTAGATCGACAAATATGAAGGATGATGAATTATTTGGATTAGATGCTAGAAAAACCAACCCTTGATAGTAGTTAAAAAATAGGGGTAATTTTTGGAAATAAGGGCTATTTAGAGAATTAGGGGTAGGATTAAAAAGAAGGGCTGTTTTGAAGTATTTAGAGAAGTAGGGGTAGTTTAAGCATAGTAGGGGTAGAAAGACAAATATGAAGGATGATGAATCGTTTGGGTTGGGTGCTGCAGAAACTAACCCTTCACTATAGTTAAAAAACAAGGGTAATCGTTGGAAGTAAGGGCTATTCAGAGAATTAAGGGTAGGATTAAAATGAAGGGCTGTTTTGAAGTATTAAGAAAAGTAGGGGTAGTTTAAGCATTGTAGGGGTAGATCGACAAATATGAAAGATGAGGAATCATTGGGATTGGATGCTGCAAAAACCAACCCTTCACAGTAGTTAAAAAATAGGGGTAATTGTTGGAGGTAAGGGCTATTTAGAGAATTAGGGGTACTATTAAAAAGAAGGGTTGTGTTGAAGTATTAAAAGACGTAGGGGTTGTTTAAGCATTGTAGGGGCATATCGACAAATATGAAGGATGATGAATCATTTGGATTGGGTGCTGCAAAAACCAACCCTTCAAAGAAGTAGAATGATAATTGGTTTACAAAGAAATGAATAATGCAAAAAAATGAATAAAGGAATGAATAAAGGGAAACAATAATAAAAGTAGAGGGTAGTTAAAAAATATGTGTAATTGTTGGAAGTAAGGGCTATTTTGAGAATTAGGGGTAGGATTAAAAAGAAGGGCCGTTTTGAAGTATTCAGAGAAGTAGGGGTAGTTTAAGCACCCAATTGGATATGGTAGGATTAAGGGTTGGTTTGAATTAAGGGGTATTTGGAGAATTAGGGGTAGGATTAAGAAGAAGGGTTGTTTTGAAGTAATGAATAAATGGAAACAATAATAAAAGTAGGGGATTGTTAAAAAATAGGGGTAATTATTGGAAGTAAGGGCTATTTAGAGATTTAGGGGTAGGATTAAAAAGAAGAGCTGTTTTGAAGTATTAAGAGAAGTATGGGTAGTTTAAGCATAGTAGGGGTACATCGACAAATATGAAATATGATGAACAGTTTGGATTGGGTGCTGCTTAAACCAACCCTTCATAGAAGTAGAATTATAATTGTTTTACAAAGAAAGAAATGAATAATGCGAAATAAATGAATAAAGAAATGAATAATGGAAAACAATAATAAAAGTAGGGGAGGTAGTTTAAATATTACCCCTACTATGCTTAGTAGTAATACCCCTATTTTTTAACTACTGTGAAGTATTGGAAAACCAACCCTTCACAGTTGTTAAAAAGAAGGATGTAGATCTACCCTTATTTTTTTATCATCTTTCATATTAAGATAAGTAGTGGTAGTTTAAGCATAGTAGGAGTAGAGCGACAAATATGAAAGATGATGAATCATTAGCATTGGGTGGTAGGGGTAGATCGACAAATATAAAAGATGATGAATCGTTTGGATTGGGTGCTGCAAATACCAACCCTTCACAGAATGATAATTGGTTTACAAAGTAATGAATAATGAAAAAAAGTGAATAAAGAAATGAACAAAAGAAAACAATAATAAAAGTAGGGGAGGTAGTTTAAGCATAGTAGGGGTAGATCGACAAATATGAAGGATGATGAATTATTTGGATTAGATGCTAGAAAAACCAACCCTTGATAGTAGTTAAAAAATAGGGGTAATTTTTGGAAATAAGGGCTATTTAGAGAATTAGGGGTAGGATTAAAAAGAAGGGCTGTTTTGAAGTATTTAGAGAAGTAGGGGTAGTTTAAGCATAGTAGGGGTAGAAAGACAAATATGAAGGATGATGAATCGTTTGGGTTGGGTGCTGCAAAAACTAACCCTTCACTATAGTTAAAAAACAAGGGTAATCGTTGGAAGTAAGGGCTATTCAGAGAATTAAGGGTAGGATTAAAATGAAGGGCTGTTTTGAAGTATTAAGAAAAGTAGGGGTAGTTTAAGCATTGTAGGGGTAGATCGACAAATATGAAAGATGAGGAATCATTGGGATTGGATGCTGCAAAAACCAACCCTTCACAGTAGTTAAAAAATAGGGGTAATTGTTGGAGGTAAGGGCTATTTAGAGAATTAGGGGTACTATTAAAAAGAAGGGCTGTGTTGAAGTATTAAAAGACGTAGGGGTTGTTTAAGCATTGTAGGGGCATATCGACAAATATGAAGGATGATGAATCATTTGGATTGGGTGCTGCAAAAACCAACCCTTCAAAGAAGTAGAATGATAATTGGTTTACAAAGAAATGAATAATGCAAAAAAATGAATAAAGGAATGAATAAAGGGAAACAATAATAAAAGTAGAGGGTAGTTAAAAAATATGTGTAATTGTTGGAAGTAAGGGCTATTTTGAGAATTAGGGGTAGGATTAAAAAGAAGGGCCGTTTTGAAGTATTCAGAGAAGTAGGGGTAGTTTAAGCACCCAATTGGATATGGTAGGATTAAGGGTTGGTTTGAATTAAGGGGTATTTGGAGAATTAGGGGTAGGATTAAGAAGAAGGGTTGTTTTGAAGTAATGAATAAATGGAAACAATAATAAAAGTAGGGGATAGTTAAAAAATAGGGGTAATTATTGGAAGTAAGGGCTATTTAGAGATTTAGGGGTAGGATTAAAAAGAAGAGCTGTTTTGAAGTATTAAGAGAAGTATGGGTAGTTTAAGCATAGTAGGGGTACATCGACAAATATGAAATATGATGAACAGTTTGGATTGGGTGCTGCTTAAACCAACCCTTCATAGAAGTAGAATTATAATTGTTTTACAAAGAAAGAAATGAATAATGCGAAATAAATGAATAAAGAAATGAATAATGGAAAACAATAATAAAAGTAGGGGAGGTAGTTTAAATATTACCCCTACTATGCTTAGTAGTAATAGCCCTATTTTTTAACTACTGTGAAGTATTGGAAAACCAACCCTTCACAGTTGTTAAAAAGAAGGATGTAGATCTACCCTTATTTTTTTATCATCTTTCATATTAAGATAAGTAGTGGTAGTTTAAGCATAGTAGGAGTAGAGCGACAAATATGAAAGATGATGAATCATTAGCATTGGGTGGTAGGGGTAGATCGACAAATATAAAAGATGATGAATCGTTTGGATTGGGTGCTGCAAATACCAACCCTTCACAGAATGATAATTGGTTTACAAAGTAATGAATAATGAAAAAAAGTGAATAAAGAAATGAACAAAAGAAAACAATAATAAAAGTAGGGGAGGTAGTTTAAGCATAGTAGGGGTAGATCGACAAATATGAAGGATGATGAATTATTTGGATTAGATGCTAGAAAAACCAACCCTTGATAGTAGTTAAAAAATAGGGGTAATTTTTGGAAATAAGGGCTATTTAGAGAATTAGGGGTAGGATTAAAAAGAAGGGCTGTTTTGAAGTATTTAGAGAAGTAGGGGTAGTTTAAGCATAGTAGGGGTAGAAAGACAAATATGAAGGATGATGAATCGTTTGGGTTGGGTGCTGCAAAAACTAACCCTTCACTATAGTTAAAAAACAAGGGTAATCGTTGGAAGTAAGGGCTATTCAGAGAATTAAGGGTAGGCTTAAAATGAAGGGCTGTTTTGAAGTATTAAGAAAAGTAGGGGTAGTTTAAGCATTGTAGGGGTAGATCGACAAATATGAAAGATGAGGAATCATTGGGATTGGATGCTGCAAAAACCAACCCTTCACAGTAGTTAAAAAATAGGGGTAATTGTTGGAGGTAAGGGCTATTTAGAGAATTAGGGGTACTATTAAAAAGAAGGGCTGTGTTGAAGTATTAAAAGACGTAGGGGTTGTTTAAGCATTGTAGGGGCATATCGACAAATATGAAGGATGATGAATCATTTGGATTGGGTGCTGCAAAAACCAACCCTTCAAAGAAGTAGAATGATAATTGGTTTACAAAGAAATGAATAATGCAAAAAAATGAATAAAGGAATGAATAAAGGGAAACAATAATAAAAGTAGAGGGTAGTTAAAAAATATGTGTAATTGTTGGAAGTAAGGGCTATTTTGAGAATTAGGGGTAGGATTAAAAAGAAGGGCCGTTTTGAAGTATTCAGAGAAGTAGGGGTAGTTTAAGCACCCAATTGGATATGGTAGGATTAAGGGTTGGTTTGAATTAAGGGGTATTTGGAGAATTAGGGGTAGGATTAAGAAGAAGGGTTGTTTTGAAGTAATGAATAAATGGAAACAATAATAAAAGTAGGGGATAGTTAAAAAATAGGGGTAATTATTGGAAGTAAGGGCTATTTAGAGATTTAGGGGTAGGATTAAAAAGAAGAGCTGTTTTGAAGTATTAAGAGAAGTATGGGTAGTTTAAGCATAGTAGGGGTACATCGACAAATATGAAATATGATGAACAGTTTGGATTGGGTGCTGCTTAAACCAACCCTTCATAGAAGTAGAATTATAATTGTTTTACAAAGAAAGAAATGAATAATGCGAAATAAATGAATAAAGAAATGAATAATGGAAAACAATAATAAAAGTAGGGGAGGTAGTTTAAATATTACCCCTACTATGCTTAGTAGTAATACCCCTATTTTTTAACTACTGTGAAGTATTGGAAAACCAACCCTTCACAGTTGTTAAAAAGAAGGATGTAGATCTACCCTTATTTTTTTTATCATCTTTCATATTAAGATAAGTAGTGGTAGTTTAAGCATAGTAGGAGTAGAGCGACAAATATGAAAGATGATGAATCATTAGCATTGGGTGGTAGGGGTAGATCGACAAATATAAAAGATGATGAATCGTTTGGATTGGGTGCTGCAAATACCAACCCTTCACAGAATGATAATTGGTTTACAAAGTAATGAATAATGAAAAAAAGTGAATAAAGAAATGAACAAAAGAAAACAATAATAAAAGTAGGGGAGGTAGTTTAAGCATAGTAGGGGTAGATCGACAAATATGAAGGATGATGAATTATTTGGATTAGATGCTAGAAAAACCAACCCTTGATAGTAGTTAAAAAATAGAGGTAATTTTTGGAAATAAGGGCTATTTAGAGAATTAGGGGTAGGATTAAAAAGAAGGGCTGTTTTGAAGTATTTAGAGAAGTAGGGGTAGTTTAAGCATAGTAGGGGTAGAAAGACAAATATGAAGGATGATGAATCGTTTGGGTTGGGTGATGCAAAAACTAACCCTTCACTATAGTTAAAAAACAAGGGTAATCGTTGGAAGTAAGGGCTATTCAGAGAATTAAGGGTAGGATTAAAATGAAGGGCTGTTTTGAAGTATTAAGAAAAGTAGGGGTAGTTTAAGCATTGTAGGGGTAGATCGACAAATATGAAAGATGAGGAATCATTGGGATTGGATGCTGCAAAAACCAACCCTTCACAGTAGTTAAAAAATAGGGGTAATTGTTGGAGGTAAGGGCTATTTAGAGAATTAGGGGTACTATTAAAAAGAAGGGTTGTGTTGAAGTATTAAAAGACGTAGGGGTTGTTTAAGCATTGTAGGGGCATATCGACAAATATGAAGGATGATGAATCATTTGGATTGGGTGCTGCAAAAACCAACCCTTCAAAGAAGTAGAATGATAATTGGTTTACAAAGAAATGAATAATGCAAAAAAATGAATAAAGGAATGAATAAAGGGAAACAATAATAAAAGTAGAGGGTAGTTAAAAAATATGTGTAATTGTTGGAAGTAAGGGCTATTTTGAGAATTAGGGGTAGGATTAAAAAGAAGGGCCGTTTTGAAGTATTCAGAGAAGTAGGGGTAGTTTAAGCACCCCATTGGATATGGTAGGATTAAGGGTTGGTTTGAATTAAGGGGTATTTGGAGAATTAGGGGTAGGATTAAGAAGAAGGGTTGTTTTGAAGTAATGAATAAATGGATACAATAATAAAAGTAGGGGATTGTTAAAAAATAGGGGTAATTATTGGAAGTAAGGGCTATTTAGAGATTTAGGGGTAGGATTAAAAAGAAGAGCTATTTTGAAGTATTAAGAGAAGTATGGGTAGTTTAAGCATAGTAGGAGTACATCGACAAATATGAAATATGATGAACAGTTTGGATTGGGTGCTGCTTAAACCAACCCTTCATAGAAGTAGAATTATAATTGTTTTACAAAGAAAGAAATGAATAATGCGAAATAAACGAATAAAGAAATGAATAATGGAAAACAATAATAAAAGTAGGGGAGGTAGTTTAAATATTACCCCTACTATGCTTAGTAGTAATACCCCTATTTTTTAACTACTGTGAAGTATTGGAAAACCAACCCTTCACAGTTGTTAAAAAGAAGGATGTAGATCTACCCTTATTTTTTTATCATCTTTCATATTAAGATAAGTAGTGGTAGTTTAAGCATAGTAGGAGTAGAGCGACAAATATGAAAGATGATGAATCATTAGCATTGGGTGGTAGGGGTAGATCGACAAATATAAAAGATGATGAATCGTTTGGATTGGGTGCTGCAAATACCAACCCTTCACAGAATGATAATTGGTTTACAAAGTAATGAATAATGAAAAAAAGTGAATAAAGAAATGAACAAAAGAAAACAATAATAAAAGTAGGGGAGGTAGTTTAAGCATAGTAGGGGTAGATCGACAAATATGAAGGATGATGAATTATTTGGATTAGATGCTAGAAAAACCAACCCTTGATAGTAGTTAAAAAATAGGGGTAATTTTTGGAAATAAGGGCTATTTAGAGAATTAGGGGTAGGATTAAAAAGAAGGGCTGTTTTGAAGTATTTAGAGAAGTAGGGGTAGTTTAAGCATAGTAGGGGTAGAAAGACAAATATGAAGGATGATGAATCGTTTGGGTTGGGTGCTGCAAAAACTAACCCTTCACTATAGTTAAAAAACAAGGGTAATCGTTGGAAGTAAGGGCTATTCAGAGAATTAAGGGTAGGCTTAAAATGAAGGGCTGTTTTGAAGTATTAAGAAAAGTAGGGGTAGTTTAAGCATTGTAGGGGTAGATCGACAAATATGAAAGATGAGGAATCATTGGGATTGGATGCTGCAAAAACCAACCCTTCACAGTAGTTAAAAAATAGGGGTAATTGTTGGAGGTAAGGGCTATTTAGAGAATTAGGGGTACTATTAAAAAGAAGGGCTGTGTTGAAGTATTAAAAGACGTAGGGGTTGTTTAAGCATTGTAGGGGCATATCGACAAATATGAAGGATGATGAATCATTTGGATTGGGTGCTGCAAAAACCAACCCTTCAAAGAAGTAGAATGATAATTGGTTTACAAAGAAATGAATAATGCAAAAAAATGAATAAAGGAATGAATAAAGGGAAACAATAATAAAAGTAGAGGGTAGTTAAAAAATATGTGTAATTGTTGGAAGTAAGGGCTATTTTGAGAATTAGGGGTAGGATTAAAAAGAAGGGCCGTTTTGAAGTATTCAGAGAAGTAGGGGTAGTTTAAGCACCCAATTGGATATGGTAGGATTAAGGGTTGGTTTGAATTAAGGGGTATTTGGAGAATTAGGGGTAGGATTAAGAAGAAGGGTTGTTTTGAAGTAATGAATAAATGGAAACAATAATAAAAGTAGGGGATAGTTAAAAAATAGGGGTAATTATTGGAAGTAAGGGCTATTTAGAGATTTAGGGGTAGGATTAAAAAGAAGAGCTGTTTTGAAGTATTAAGAGAAGTATGGGTAGTTTAAGCATAGTAGGGGTACATCGACAAATATGAAATATGATGAACAGTTTGGATTGGGTGCTGCTTAAACCAACCCTTCATAGAAGTAGAATTATAATTGTTTTACAAAGAAAGAAATGAATAATGCGAAATAAATGAATAAAGAAATGAATAAGGGAAAACAATAATAAAAGTAGGGGAGGTAGTTTAAATATTACCCCTACTATGCTTAGTAGTAATACCCCTATTTTTTAACTACTGTGAAGTATTGGAAAACCAACCCTTCACAGTTGTTAAAAAGAAGGATGTAGATCTACCCTTATTTTTTTTATCATCTTTCATATTAAGATAAGTAGTGGTAGTTTAAGCATAGTAGGAGTAGAGCGACAAATAGGAAAGATGATGAATCATTAGCATTGGGTGGTAGGGGTAGATCGACAAATATAAAAGATGATGAATCGTTTGGATTGGGTGCTGCAAATACCAACCCTTCACAGAATGATAATTGGTTTACAAAGTAATGAATAATGAAAAAAAGTGAATAAAGAAATGAACAAAGGAAAACAATAATAAAAGTAGGGGAGGTAGTTTAAGCATAGTAGGGGTAGATCGACAAATATGAAAGATGATGAATCGTTTGGAATGGGTGCTGCAAAAACAAACCCTTCACAGTAGTTAAAAAATAAGGGTAATTGTTGGAAGTAAGGGCTATTTAGTGTATTAGGGCTAGGATTAAAAAGAAGGGTTGTTTTGAATTATTAAGTGA
Source organism: Allium sativum (assembly GCA_030737875.1). Classification (NCBI taxonomy): domain Eukaryota; kingdom Viridiplantae; phylum Streptophyta; class Magnoliopsida; order Asparagales; family Amaryllidaceae; genus Allium; species Allium sativum. The sequence goes on from CM060913.1 coordinate 1,017,152,156, forward strand.
AGTAGGGGTAGTTTAAGCATAATAGGGGTTGATCGACAAATATGAAAGATGGTGAATCGTTTGGATTGTGTGCTGTAAAAACCTACACTTGACAATAGTTAAAAAATAGGGGTAACTGTTGGAAGTAAGGGAAATTTAGAGAATTAGGGGTAGGATTAAAAAAGGGTTGTTTTGAAGTATTAAGAGAAGTAGGGGTAGTTTAAGCATAGTAGGTTTAGATCGACAAATATGAAAGATGGTGAATCGTTTGGATTGGGTGTTGCAAAAACCAACCCTTCACAAATTGATAATTGGTTTATAAAGAAATGAATAAAGCAAAAAAATGAATTAAGAAATGAATAAAGGAAAACAGTAATAAAAGTAGGGGAGGTAGTTTAAGTAAAGTAGAGGTAGATCGACAAATATGAAAGGTGATGAATCGTTTGTGTTGGGTGCTGCAAATACCAACCCTTCACAGTTGTTATAAAATAGGGGTAATTGTTGGAAGTAAGGGATATTTGGAGAATTAGGGGTAGAATAAAAAAGAAGGGTTGTTTTGAAGTATTAAGAGAAGTATGGGTAGTTTAGGCATAGTAGTGGTAGATCGACAAATATGAGAGATGGTGAATCATTTGGATTGGGTGCAGCAAAACCCAACCCTTCACAGTAGTTAAAAAATAGGGGTAATTGTTGGAAGTAAGGGCTATTTGGAGAATTAGAGGTAGGATTAAAAAGAAGGGTTGTTTTGAAGTATTAAGAGAAGTAGGGGTAGATTAAGCATAGTAGGGGTAGATCGACTAATATGAAAGATGATGAACCATTGGGATTGGGTGCTGCAAAAACCAACCCTTCATAGTAGTTTAAAAATAGAGGTAATTGTTGGAAGTAAGAGATATTTAGAGAATTATGGGTAGGATTAAAAAGAAGGGATGTTTTGAAGTATTAAGAGAAGTAGGGGTAGTTTAAGCATAGTTGGGGTAGATCGACAAATATGAAAGATGACGAATCATTTGGATTGGGAGCAGCAAAAACCAACCCTTCACAGAAGTTTAAAAATAGGGGTAATTATTGGAAGTAGGGGCTATTTAAATAACTAGGGGTAGGATTAAAAAGAAGGGATGTTCTGAAGTATTAATAGAAGTACGAGTAGTTTAAGCTAGTAGGGGTAGATCGACAAATATGAAAGAAGATGAATCATTTGGAATGGTTGCTTCAAAATCCAACCCTTCAAAGTAGTTAAAAAATATGGGTAATTGTTTAAAGTAAGGAGTATTTGGAGAATTAGGGGTAGAATTAAAAAGAATGGCTGTTTTGAAGTATTAAGAGAAGTGGGGGTAGTTTAGGCATAGTAGGGGTAGATCAAAAAATATGAAAGATGATGAATCATTTGGATTGGGTGCTACAAAAACCAACCCTTCATAGTAGTTAAAAAATAGGGGTAATTGTTGGAAGTAAGGGCTATTTAGAGAATTAGGGGTAGATTAAAAAGAAGGGATGTTTTGAAGTATTAAGAGAAGTAGGGGTATTTTAAGTATAGTAGGGGTAGATTGACAAATATGAAAGATGATTAATCATTTGGATTGGGTGCTCCAAAAACCAACCCTCCAAAGTAGTTAAAAAATAGTAGTAATTGTTGGAAGTAAGGGCTAATTGGAGAATTAGTGATATGATTAAAAAGAAGGGATGTTTTTGAAGTATTAATAGAAGTAGGGGTAGTTTAAGCATAGTAGGGGTAGATTGACCAATGTGAAAGATGATGAATCATTTGGATTGGGTGCTGCAAAAACCAACCTTCACAGTAGTTAAAAAATAGGGGTAATTGTTGGAAGTATGGACTATTTAGAATAATAGGGATAGGATTAAAATGAAGGGATGTTTTGAAGTATTAAGAGAAGTAGGGATAGTTTAAGCAAAGTAAGGGTAGATCGACAAAAATGAAAGATGACGAATCATGTGGATTGGGTGCTGCAAAACCCAACCCTTCACAGTAGTTAAAAAATAGGGGTAATTATTGGAAGTAAGGGATATTTAGAGAATCAGGGGTAGGATTAAAAAGAAGGAATGTTTTGAATTATTAAAAGAAGTAGGTGAAGTAAAGGCATAGTAGGGGTAGATCGACAAATATGAAAGATGACGAATCGTTTGGATTGAGTGCTACAAAAACCAACCCTTCACAGTAGTTAAAAAATAGGGATAATTGTTGGAAGTAAGGGCTATTTAGAGTATTAGGGGGAGGATTAAAAAGAAGGATTGTTTTGTGTATTAAGAGAAGTAGGGGTAGTTTAAACATAGTAGTGGTAGATCGATAAATATGAAATATGATGTATCATTTGGATTGGGTGCTGCAAAAACCAACCCTTCATAGTAGTTAAAAAATAGGGGTAATTGTTGGAAGTAAGGGCCATTTAGAGAATTAGGGGTAGGATTAAAAAGAAGGGTTGTTTTGAAGTATTAAGAGGAGCATAGGTAGTTTAAGAATAGTAGGGGTAGATCGACATATATGAAGGACGAGGAATCATTTGATGTAACGACCCAGAAAATCTGAACCAATTTAAAATTTTTAAATTGGCTAACATAATGGATTTTAAATATTTAAAATAAATATTTTAAATAATGGCAATGGAAAGTGAGTTTGAATCGTCAATTGAAAACGAATATAATTAATTATAACTATAAACAAGGCCTGAAATGGCGCTGCAGTTTCAAAAATTGAATTCAAACTTTGTCGGACTATACCGGGTGCAAAACAAAACGGATTTTAGTGAAACCAAAAATATTTAAATCTGTTAGTGAATACCTTTCTAACGAATCTGAAAAATCGAAATTTCATAGCGGAAAGCAAAAGTTATGGCCAAATGAATTTTCAGAAGGGTCGATATGAAATTTATATAGCTCGTGAAAATGGCCATTTTGCATATGACCCCGGAATTCGACGAAACCACTTTTGTTGGATCCGGGATGTGAAGTTATTGCTAGGTTTCAAATTTCATAATTTTTGAAGCTAGTATGTGAGCGTGGCAAAGGAAAACGTGTTGTGGCCAATTGTAGTTAAATTGGATCGACCAAAAATGGGCCTTTTTGCAAACGGTCTCAGAATTCGACAAAACTAGTTTTGTTGGGACCGTATCATCAAAACATAGCTAGTTTTATTTTTCTGGAATTTTTCGAATCAGTTTGTGGCCCTGGTAAATTGAAATGCACGTTCAAATCAAATATTGAACGTTTTATATTTTAATTTGAAGGGAAATTGACTGAAACAGTCGAATGGGCCTTCGAAACATATCCCATTGTGTTCGGAATGGGGGTAAAACGCTAGGGACGACATTCATTGGGTTTGGATTGGTGGTCGCGTCAGAAAAACCCTTATAAAATCTACCAACCAATCAGAATTCAAAAAAAAAAAAAAAAAAATCATTTTCTCTCTCCCCGTAACAGCCGATCGACGGCGAAAACCCTTCTCACCGTTCCCATCCAATTTCCGACCAAACCAGGAAAAATTAGCCCCTCCTGTTGAAGATTTTGTAGAGATTGTAACGACCCGCATTCTACGCATCATAGAATCGTAGAATATTTATTTCTGTCACATACGAAGTCGTATGGTCATGTAACTTTGGGAGACGACTATTGGGGTCATTTCCCATGTTCATGATTTTTCCCGATTTTTAAATGACCATTTTACCCCTAGTTGGCACTGTTTTGGCCATAACTTTTGACTGGAAAGGAATTTTGACCTGAAACCACTTCCATTGGCTTCGGATGATGGTTTCTCTTTCCGTAGAGTGGTCACAATAGCCAAACGGACTCACCGTTTGGGAAATATGACTGAAACAAGTTTCAGATGGTGAAAAACAGCTTAATTAGGCTTAAACGGGTGATTAGCAGCTAGGCCCAAGGGGAATTTCGGGTTTAGGGGCATATAGGGGCTGATTAGGGTTAGAGAACATTTCTTTAGACATTTTCCAACCGCCGCTTTCATTCCTCTTGATCTAGCCATGGCCTCCACTCTCTAAATCTCTCTAAAACACCCAAAAATCACCTTCTAATTGAAGATTAGGCTTAGCAAACATTAAATTAAGAAGAAAAAGCACCAAAGCAAGGTTGGAGCTGCTGTATAAGATTGGGAACAACGCCAAATCAGATAATATTTCAGTTTTGGGGTTCTAGTTGTGGCAAAGGTGAGTGATTTGCATAGTTTTTGCACTAATTACAGTGATTAAGGGTAATTAGTGAAGATTAGCGAATTTATACGTAAATAAATTCTGGAAAAATCCTAAAAATTCTAAAATAATGTTTTAAGGCTCTGTTTGAAATTTGGGTTAATTTCGATGTGTTTTGCTAATCGTATGCTTAAACATGATTAAGAGGGATTATAAGAATATGTGAGGTTTTAGCCACTTTTGATTCATTTAAATTGTTGTTTGTTGCTTGTGGTTGCTGTTATATGTTGCTATGACTCTTTGGTTATGATTGATTAGAATAGTTAAATTGGTCGAAAACGTCGTCGAATGGCGTAGGAAGCTCGCTGGAAAGTTGCAGGAATTAGTGCAGGAAATCGGATCGGATCGCCCCCTACTCGACCCGAACTGCCCATTTCCCTTCACCACGAACCGAACCGGATCGTTATAGCGAAGCAAGCTGCGCCACGAGCTGAAGGATCCGAACCGATCCGAGAAGTCGCGATTCAAGGCTTGGTGATTGAAGACTCCGACCCGACCCGCCTGGAGGAATAACGACACGATCCGATCTGATCACCTTGAGGACAACGAACCAGAGACTCGAAGGAGGGCGAAGGACTTGGAGCTATGACCAGGAGGCGTGACCCGAGCCGTGGCGTGGTGGAGAACCCGATCCGATCCAGATGGGACTGGAAGCCACGAACCGATCCAGTGTACCATGAAGGACTCCGATCCGACCCGAAGTAGCAGTCACGAACCGAGACGATGAAGACCACGATCCCAATGATGATGAAAGGGATCCGAACCGATCTGGTGATGATCCATAACCCGAAATGCAAAGGAGGTTCAAGTGGAAGTTCGAGCTCAGGATCCAGACGGGAACCAATGAGTTCACTTCGTGATTGGGCTTTGCTGCGGGACGCGTGCCAAGGAGTTATCGACGTCTATAGCTTTGGACCACTATGGTAGGAGGTACGAAGGCGGATTCAGGGCCATTGTGGCATCGGTAGAACCAAGGGCTACGACCAATGAAGTGGGTCATTGAAATGTTTGGTCATGACTCCAAGTGTTTGGCTTGGTCACAGCAGGGTTTCTACAAGTCGGGGTTCGTCGTTACCTCAGTTTGTCTAGTGTTCCAAATTGGTAGATGTCGTACGCTTTACGCACTGAGTGAGAGGTGTGAGGATGGTTGATATGGATGATTTGTTTGCTATCATTGTGACATACACACCCCACCCCCGTATTCTTACACTATTTATTATGGCACCTTGGAGTATTGTACGGTATGTGGTACTAACTCTTTGGTTGCAGGTCCAGGTTCAGGTATGGTTTAGTATACCTGTTATTGTTCTGTTTAAGATGCTTATCGCTCATACCAGGCTTTATGTCTGACCCAGAGTTTTATGTCTCCTCTTATTACTCTGGGTGCTCACACGAGCAGACTAGAGACAGGTTAGCTGGTGATGCACGGGTAGATGGTCCGGAGACGAGCAGGAGGCTTCCACGTACTATATACATAATATTCTCCCTGTGTTGTTGAAGATCACTGCTTGGGCATTGTTGGTGTATCTTCTACTTTAGCTTTCATTTGTTTGGAGACAGTAAATTTGGAAAATTGTAATAAGCTGTATATGGATTTCCGCTGCTCTGACGATTGATGTTGATTTTAGTTATCAGCTTATGCACTGTCTCGCCTGTTTTATGTCAAGTATGTTATTATTATATTTTATCCCATGCGCTGTGAGACATTCTACAGGTTCCTTGATTAGTTCATTCTCTTCTTTCTTTTCTTCTGACGACTGTTCTGTGCTAGCTGGGCATGTGTACAGCGCACTTTCGGAGGAAATGCAGGCTGGTGCGGGACGGGCTGTCACACTTAGTATCAGAGCTCTAGGTTGCGTAGTTAACCTAGGGAAGTTATCAGGGAGAGATAATATACGTATACGAGAGAGCGTATTTGTGATTACTTTGGTTTTTAAAAGCTATATATATATACTATTAGTAGTATATGGATGAAGTCGTACTGCACTAGCACCACTATGGAGTCGTTAATCATTTCCTTTTTCAGATTGACGATGAGCCGATATGTTAGAGGTACCGGTAGGGGAGCCAACAATGGGAATGCTGCTGACATGAGGACGATGTTTACTGACCTCATGAGAGAGATGCTTAGAGATGTACAGAGGGCAGCCCCCAATGGTGGAAATGGTGGTGGTCCAATGGTGCAGGCGCCAAGAGTCGACTTCGCCAAGCTGAATAAGGATTACACTAGCCTTGGTGGGAAGCCGTTCCATGGAACGGAGTCGGCTACGGACGTTCAGGATTGGTTGGATAGTTGCGAACGTATCTTCGAGGATTTGGGTATCGAGGATGCAATGAAGAGAAAGTTAGCGTCCCGTCAGCTGCAAGAGCGGGCAATGAATTGGTGGAATGCTATAAAGGCAGCTACTCCCGAAGATCAGATTACTTGGGAGCAGTTTAAGGCTCGCTTTAATGAGAAGTTTATTCCAGCTGCTCAGAAGTCAATGTTGTTTAAGAAGTTCTTGGAGCTCAAGCAGAATGGCAGGGCTGTCTCGGAGTATATTGCTGAATTTAACACTTTGTCAAAACATGGGTTATCTCTTATTGATACTGCCGAGAAAAAGAATGAGAAATTCATAACTGGTTTGGATCAGTACTTGGGGGAAAAACTTATTAACCACATCGATGAGACGTTTGAATCGATTGTGGGGAAAGCGTTAAGGTCAGAAAGTCTCTACCCTAAGCCGAAGACTGAGGTTGCATCCGCAGATGAGCCAAAGCCACAAGCTAGTTGTGGAGGCAAAGGTGGTCCCCAGAATAAGAGAAAGCAGAATCAGGCTAAGGATGGCCAGAAGAAAAAGAATAAGCAGGACGTGGAGTGCTTCAGCTGTGGTAAGAAGGGCCATTATGCTAGTAATTGTCGGGCCAAGCCAGCGGATAGGAAGTGCTTCAACTGTGGCCAAATGGGACATCACAAGGACAAGTGTCCACAGCCCCCTAAGGAAAAGCAAATGGTGAAAGCATATGCTCTTAATGCTATTCCTTCTTCGTCGAATGCCCCAACTGCGGCGGAGAAGGGAAAGAATGTCGTCATTCAAGGTATGCTTTCTGTTTATGATGTTCCTGTTAGAGTTTTGTTTGATACCGGAGCTTCCAGTTCTTTCATATCTAGTGACCTGGTAGATAGGTTGGGATTGGAGCCCGAGGTTGTCGATAGACCTTTAGTAGTGACGAACCCGATTGGTGGTTCTACTAGCCTTAGCATGATTTGTCGTAATGTGGTCTTATCGAGTCATGGATGCATGTTTGTTTGTGATTGCTTTGTTTTGGGCTTTACTGGGTTTGGCATTATTTTGGGAGTAGATTGGCTCCAAAGATATGGGGTGGTGGTAGACTGTGAGGGCTTGTTGGTGACAGCTAGAGCGGATGATGGGCGGAGGATAGTGTTTGGTGGTCTACCCAGTAAGGGGGTATTGGCTAGTTTTCTAAACTCCCTCGACATTCCGCATAGTGAGTTGTCAGGTTTGCCCGTAGTTGGCCAGTATCCGGATGTTTTCGAAGAAGTGACTGGACTTCCACCACACCGAGAGATTGAGTTCCGTATTGATTTGGTAAAAGATGCCAGGCCTATAGTGATGCCACTTCGTCGTATGGAACCAAGAGAGCAGCGAGAGCTCGAGGTGCAAGTCAGCGATCTTTTGAGGAAGGGATTTATCAGAAGGAGTGTTTCTGAATGGGGAGCACCAGTTGTGTTTGCTACCAAGGCGGATGGTTCCCTTCGTTTGTGTGTAGACTACCGCGAGTTGAATAAAGTGACGAGGAAGAACAAGTATCCTCTACCGCGGATAGATGATTTGTTTGATCAGTTGAGTGGCGCGAGAATATTTTCTCAGTTGGATCTCGCGACAGGTTTTCATCAGCTTAGAGTGGAAGCTGAGAGTATAGCTAAAACGGCATTTCGAACGCCGTCTGGATTTTATGAGTGGTTGGTCATGCCATTCGGGCTGACCAATGCCCCAGCATATTTTGTGGATCTTATGAATAGGGTATTCAGAGATCAGTTGAATAAGTTTGTCCTTGTGTTCGTTGATGATATTTTGGTCTACTCAAGGACAGAGGAAGAACATAAGGGACATTTAAGAATAGTGATGGAGGTGTTGAGAAAACACCAATTGAAAGCAAAGTTTTCGAAGTGTCACTTCTGGAAGAGGGAAGTGAGGTTCTTGGGCCATGTTGTATCAGAGAACGGTATTGCCGTGGACCCGGCAAAGGTGGCTACGGTACAGGATTGGCCTACACCCAAGAATGCAACAGATGTAAGAAGTTTCTTGGGGTTAGCGGGATATTATCGTAAGTTTATCCAAGGTTTCTCCAAGATAGCAGCACCATTGACCCAGTTGACCAAGAAGAATCAAGCTTTTGTCTGGGATGGAAGGTGCGAGAATGCATTTAAGAATCTAAAGGACAAGTTGACAAGCGCACCAGTGTTAGTCATTCCTAAGGGGGATGAAGAGATGACGGTATACACGGATGCCTGTGGTACCGGACTAGGTGCTGTATTGATGCAAGGCGGTAGGGTTGTAGCTTACGCAAGTCGGCAATTAAAACCGCACGAGAGAAGATACCCTACCCATGATTTAGAATTGGCAGCAATCGTGTTCGCGTTAAAGATGTGGAGACACTATCTCTTGGGGGAAAGATTTGAGCTGTTTACAGATCATAAGTCGTTAAAATATCTCTTCTCCCAGAAGGATTTAAATCTCCGTCAGCAGAGATGGTTAGAGTTCTTAGCTTCCTATGATTTTGACATCGCATACACACCAGGAAAGGGCAATGCGGTAGCTGATGCATTGAGTAGAAGACATGCCAGCTTAGGGGCTATGTTCCTTGAATGGAAGCAACTGGAGTTTATCGCGGGGTTTGATTTCAGACCAAACTGCGAATTGGATCCAGAAATGTTAGCAAGTTTGACGATCAGACCCACTTTGATTGAGCGGATCGGCTCTAGTCAGAGGGACGATCCTAACCTATTGGAAACCATCTCCAAGTTAGAGATGGGTATCGATGAGGAGATGAACAAGTATGGGCTTGATCGAGATAGATGGCTTAGAAAGAATGGAAAGCTTGTTGTACCCAATGTCAATGGATTGAGAGATGAAGTGCTTAGAGAATGTCATCACTCAAAGTTGACTATACATCCCGGTGGAAATAAAATGTATAGAGACATGAAACAGACTTACTACTGGGAAGGAATGAAAAGAGACGTTGGGAAGTTTATATCCAAGTGCATGAATTGCCAGCTAGTTAAAGCCGAGCAAAAGAAGCCTAGTGGGTTGTTACAGCCCTTAGAAATTCCCGAATGGAAATGGGAGCAAGTCTCGATGGATTTTATTGATGGTTTACCAAGGACTAGATCGGGACACGATAGCATTTGGGTAGTTGTGGATCGACTGACTAAAAGTGCAAGATTTATACCAGTCAAGTCGACCAGAACGGCAGCTAAGTTAGCAGAATTGTATATGAAGTGGGTAGTGAGATTTCATGGAGTACCTAAAAGCATTGTGAGCGACCGAGACCCGTTGTTCACTAGTGGGTTTTGGAAGAGCTTACAAGAGGCTCTAGGGTCAGAGTTACATCTCAGTACCGCATATCATCCTCAGACCGACGGTCAGACGGAGAGGGTGAACCGTATTTTGGAAGATCTCTTGAGAGCATGTATATTGGATTTTGGTGGATCGTGGGATGACCATTTGCATCTAGTAGAGTTTGCATATAATAATAGCTACCAATCCAGTATCGGTATGGCTCCATTTGAAGCTTTGTATGGAAGATCGTGCAACTCACCATCATGTTGGATAGAGACTGGCGAGAAGTTTATGCTTGGACTAGATGTGGTGAGGGAAACTTCAGATAAGATCAAGATCATTCAACAACGAATGAAGGCTGCCCAAGATAGGCAGAAGAGTTATGCTGATAAGAGGAGGAGAGACTTAAAATTCTCCATTGGCGACTTGGTGTTTGTCAAGGTTTCTCCGTTGAAGAGCGTAATACGATTTGGCAGGAGAGGCAAGTTGGCACCAAGATTTGTTGGCCCATTCCCTGTTCTTGAGCTAGTCGGGAATTTGGCATATAGAATTGACTTACCGGAGAAGATGGCAGGAGTTCACAACGTATTTCATGTTTCCCAACTAAGGAAGTTCGTTCACGACTCAGATATGACTATTTCACCTGATCAGTTAGAGGACTTCGAAGTAGAACCCGAGGCGGTTGGGAACCGCAAGCCGGCCCGTATTGTCGAGCACGACATGAAGCAACTTCGAAGGAAGGCGGTGAAGCTAGTCAAGGTACAGTGGAGCGAGGACGAGAGTGATTGTACTTGGGAGACAGAGGAGGACATTAGGAAGACACACCCAGAACTCTTTGTCTGGTAAGATTTTGACTTCGATTTAGTTTTCCGCATGCTGGGATAGGTTTGTTTTGCTTGTTTTGCATGTTTGATGGATGTATGTGGTTGTTAGGCATGCGGGATCCTTTGCATGTTTTGGGTTAAGGAATTTCGGGGACGAAATTTCTTAAGGGGGGGAGAGTGTAACGACCCGCATTCTACGCATCATAGAATCGTAGAATAATTATTTCTGTCACATACGAAGTCGTATGGTCATGTAACTTTAGGAGACGACTATTGGGGTCATTTCCCATGTTCATGATTTTTCCCGATTTTTAAATGATCGTTTTACCCCTAGTTGGCACTGTTTTGGCCATAACTTTTGACTGGAAAGGAATTTTGACCTGAAACCACTTCCATTGGCTTCGGATGATGGTTTCTCTTTCCGTAGAGTGGTCACAATAGCCAAACGGACACACCGTTTGGGAAATATGGCTGAAACAAGTTTCAGATGGTGAAAAACAGCTTAATTGGGCTTAAATGGGTGATTAGCAGCTAGGCCCAAGGGGAATTTCGGGTTTAGGGGCATATAGGGGCCGATTAGGGTTAGAGAACATTTCTTTAGACATTTTCCAGCCGCCACTTTCATTCCTCTTGATCTAGCCATGGCCTCCACTCTCTAAATCTCTCTAAAACACCCAAAAATCACCTTCTAATTGAAGATTAGGCTTAGCAAACATTAAATTAAGAAGAAAAAGCACCAAAGCAAGGTTGGAGCTGCTGTATAAGATTGGGAACAGCGCCAAATCAGATAATATTTCAGTTTTGGGGTTCTAGTTGTGGCAAAGGTGAGTGATTTGCATAGTTTTTTGCACTAATTATAGTGATTAAGGGTAATTAGTGAAGATTAGCGAATTTATACGTAAATAAATTCTGGAAAAATCCTTAAAAATTCTAAAATAATGTTTTAAGGCTCTGTTAGAAATTTGGGTTAATTTCGATGTGTTTTGCTAATCGTATGCTTAAACATGATTAAGAGGGATTATAAGAATATGTGAGGTTTTAGCCACTTTTGATCCATTTTGATTCATTTAAATTGTTGTTTGTTGCTTGTGGTTGCTGTTATATGTTGCTATGACTCTTTGGTATGTTTTATGATTGATTAGAATAGTTAAATTGGTCGAAAACGTCGTCGAATGGCGTAGGAAGCTCGCTGGAAAGTTGCAGGAATTAGTGCAGGAAATCGGATCGGATCGCCCCCTACTCGACCCGAACTGCCCATTTCCCTTCACCACGAACCGAACCGGATCGTTATAGCGAAGCAAGCTGCGCCACGAGCTGAAGGATCCGAACCGATCCGAGAAGTCGCGATTCAAGGCTTGGTGATTGAAGACTCCGACCCGACCCGCCTGGAGGAATAACGACACGATCCGATCTGATCACCTTGAGGACAACGAACCAGAGACTCGAAGGAGGGCGAAGGACTTGGAGCTATGACCAGGAGGCGTGACCCGAGCCGTGGCGTGGTGGAGAACCCGATCCGATCCAGATGGGACTGGAAGCCACGAACCGATCCAGTGTACCATGAAGGACTCCGATCCGACCCGAAGTAGCAGTCACGAACCGAGACGATGAAGACCACGATCCCAATGATGATGAAAGGGATCCGAACCGATCTGGTGATGATCCATAACCCGAAATGCAAAGGTAGTTCAAGTGGAAGTTCGAGCTCAGGATCCAGACGGGAACCAATGAGTTCACTTCGTGATTGGGCTTTGCTGCGGGACGCGTGCCAAGGAGTTATCGACGTCTATAGCTTTGGACCACTATGGTAGGAGGTACGAAGGCGGATTCAGGGCCATTGTGGCATCGGTAGAACCAAGGGCTACGACCAATGAAGTGGGTCATTGAAATGTTTGGTCATGACTCCAAGTGTTTGGCTTGGTCACAGCAGGGTTTCTACAAGTCGGGGTTCGTCGTTACCTCAGTTTGTCTAGTGTTCCAAAGTGGTAGATGTCGTACGCTTTACGCACTGAGTGAGAGGTGTGAGGATGGTTGATATGGATGATTTGTTTGCTATCATTGTGACATGCACACCCCACCCCCGTATTCTTACACTATTTATTATGGCACCTTGGAGTATTGTACGGTATGTGGTACTAACTCTTTGGTTGCAGGTCCAGGTTCGGGTATGGTTTAGTATAGCTGTTATTGTTCTGTTGAAGATGCTTATCGCTCATACCAGGCTTTATGTCTGACCCAGAGTTTTATGTCTCCTCTTATTACTCTGGGTGCTCACACGAGCAGACTAGAGACAGGTTAGCTGGTGATGCACGGGTAGATGGCCCGGAGACGAGCAGGAGGCTTCCACGTACTATATACATAATATTCTCCCTGTGTTGTTGAAGATCACTGCTTGGGCATTGTTGGTGTATCTTCTACTTTAGCTTTCTTTTGTTTGGAGACAGTAAATTTGGAAAATTGTAATAAGCTGTATATGGATTTCCGCTGCTCTGACGATTGATGTTGATTTTAGTTATCAGCTTATGCACTGTCTCGCCTGTTTTATGTCAAGTATGTTATTATTATATTTTATCCCATGCGCTGTGAGACATTCTACAGGTTCCTTGATTAGTTCATTCTCTTCTTTCTTTTCTTCTGACGACTGTTCTGTGCTAGCTGGGCATGTGTACAGCGCACTTTCGGAGGAAATGCAGGCTGGTGCGGGACGGGCTGTCACAGAGATCCTCGAGATCTTCAAATCCATACCTAGTTTCGATTTTTTCATTGTGTATTTTAGGAGAACAGACGCCGAGAAGTCGCCGCCTTCACTTCGCCGCCGCCGTCACCAGAAGCCACTGAGTTGACCCTCATCCTGGGCGCACGTGCGCCTCACGTAGCTCATCGACCCTGCGCAACCCGATCGTGGAACCATTGCACGGATTGATCGAAAAATTCAAACCTAGTTTTGAAGATTTTTGAAAGGTATCGGCTATTAATTATTTAACTGATTTCGACAGTTTAAAACCGTTGCAAACTTTGAAAAATCATATCTTCTTGCTGTGTTAACGAAATTCGATGAAGTAGGAAACGTCGTGATCGTGTGGACGTCCTCTACATTTTAGAAGAGACCGCATATTTTTCTGAGCCTTCTGCTATTTTTTGTGGAGTGGAACCCAATGTGAGATTTCTAAATTATAAACAATATGGAAAACGACGATGTATAAATTATATAGTCGATGTATGAGTTATATAAGCGTTGTACACTTCATGTATAAGCGTTGTATAAGTTGTATGTTCGATGTATAAGTTATATATGCGTTGTAAAAATTATATATGTGTTGAAATAAAAGTGAATTGCTATATATATATATATATATATATATATATATATATATATATATATATACGCCCCTCGTCCACAAACCATGGACGATATTTATTGATTGTGATTGGTGTGAAAATTGATTGATAGCGAATGGTTGTTTGGGATTGATTGTGGTTGAAAAATACCCATTTGTGGTTGAGAAATATTTTGTTGAAACCACATAGGATTAGTTTGTGGAAATGATATAAATATATACATGCCGCCTGTAACACCCCACCTCCGTTAAGGTCACTCACAAAGGGAATGCCTTAACTTTGGTGGAGCATTTTAGTAAACAGAACAGAAACTTACAAGACAGATAAAACAATACTTGAAAAATTTTAACTTTATTACAGCGGAAACAGAAATTAATATGGTTACATCCTTTCAATTTCAGAATTCAAGTACAAAATATCAGTCTTGTACAAAAGCCTTCAAAATGCATGGTTTAAAATCATAATCCCCATGGAACGGAAGCTATACAGAGCCAAGCCATACTTTAAGCACTTCAAGCAAAGAGAAATCTGGATCAAGCTAAAGTATTCCCTCCTTGGATAACCTTGGGGGGGGGGGGGAACGGAAGAAAGGAGGCGAAACAACAAGGGTCAGACAAAAAGTCTGGCAAGTCCAGTGACTTTCAGCATATGAACAGATAATAATAATATGATATGAACATAAAACTGGATGTGAGATAACTGTAACAGGTGTAGCAGATATAACAGAAAAACAGAATGATATAAACTATTGTTTTACACTTCTCTGCACTAATACTAGTATAGCAGAATTAGGTACCACCCTAATGTCTAAATTGAAGCAGGAACGGGTACAGAATACTTTAACAGAAACAGAATGCTAATAATGGGCCTTTACTACCCGATCAGAAACAGACAGAAGCAGAAACATATTTATCCCTACGGAAACAGAATGTAGAATTAGGTGTACACTAGTAATGGGCCTTTACCACCCGAACAGATGGTACCACACAGAAACAGACAGGTGTTACCACCCAACAGAAACAGACGGTACCAACAGAAACAGACAGAACTAAGCGTACCCTAAAACCCTACCCCAAGCGATCGGCTCCCTAATACATAAATATCCTGTGTCGGCCCCACAGTAGGGTGTATCACTCCCTAAAGTGACAACCAATTGGCACAGACCTATTTACAGATGTCACGGCGTCTTACATCCTCAGAGGCAGACCGGGATCCATGCACGCACATGACCCAGTTGGAACGCACCATCAACACCCCTCGCCATTATCAGAATGAACCACTTATAATTAGTTCAGTAAGCGTGCCCGGACCCTACCTACTGTTGGGTCAAAGTTTTGATACCAGAAAGGGTTACTGACTAATATGGGTCCCAAACAACAGATGACACAAGTAATTCCCCTCCTAACCTTGTGTCCCCAGACTAACAGATCTCAGATTAACTTGTTTACAAGTTCAGACATACAGAATTCAGATTTACTAGTTCATAGATTAAGTTAACAAGTTTTCAGACTAACAGATCAGATGTACAGATTTGTCTAACTTTGTATTGGGCCTACAGATTCATGGACGGGTTTACTACACCTATTAATCCAGTTGGTTTAACCCTATTTTCCCCCAATACGTTTTAGACGTCATTCTTATCTTAGATTTGCATTAATTAATTATTAATGCCCAGACCTCTCACATTAGGTCGCTAGCTTGTGGCCGCTGGATGGGCCGGGCGATTCCGGGCAGACTTCTGCCACAAGCCAGACCTAACCTCGTGTCTTAAGCAGGCTATGACTAACTTCTCACATTAGAACCTATTATTTGCGGCTACTGGATGTGCCGGGCGGTTCCGGGCAGAATTACGCCGCAAACTCATTCTAACCTCGAGTTAGCCATGTTTATCTTTGCGGCCAATTAATTAATAATTTACCGTTTATGCGCACGCCCAATATATATACCAATTCAGATTATATCAATAACAGGATGATTATATCAACACAGCAGATAACAGTCTTTAGCAGATAACAGATTTTATATGACTTAACGGATTTAATAGATTTAGCAACTTAGCAGATTTCGGCATATAACAGGTTAGGCATTTCAACCGACAAATTTAACAAATTAGGCATTTCAATCTAATTAGCAGTCTAGGCAATATAACAAAACTAGCAGTTTAGGCAACTTGGCAAATTAGCATATTTAGCAAATTTAATATTTCTAAAGGTTTTATTTACATGCCTTGCCTAATCACAAATTGGCCTAAATTCATATGCCTAAATAATTGTTGTGATTCACAATAAGATCATATACTTCCATGTTTGCATACCTTTACATAGCGCAGAATATGGACATAATTTACCCTATAACATATGTTCCAATTTTTGTTAAACTAACCTTATACAGCAGATTCACATATAAATTATACAAAATATGATCATTAATTACAGTGCATGCCATATATGCAAAATTCCCTATTTAGGTGTAATCACAATAGTAGAGATCCTAATTAATGTAAATCTTTTACACCTACGTTTCCATATCCTTCTTCTTATTAAGTCATGAATCATTATGCAAAATATACCCAACAATCTAAATCATATCTTCTAAAAAAAATCAGATCTTGACTTTTATATGCATTTTGTCCAAAGTCTTAAATCATATGTAATCATACAATGGTTCCTCTTTTCTTCTATCATAGAATATGCATAGATCCAAATCTAGTTCACAACATATGCTCATTTTTTTTCTAATTAATTACAGATCTAAATTACAACATAACTATGCATACAACATGCATAAATTATATGTTCATAGTCAAATTTATGCATCCAATCCCAAGTCACATGTCCAATATATTTTATGCCTCAGACCTAAAGTCATACATTCAATTCAGTCTTGTCAAATTTCGCATCATTCATCCCAAAATTTGCGTTCATACGTTCATCTCTTATGAGATTAGGCACAGGCTCGTGGTAGCCTGGCTATAGAAACAGAAAAGAAGAAAAGGGATACAGAACAGTCACAGAAAAACAGATCTGACAGGAGAGAATATATATACAATCTCAGATTCAGAATTAAAAACATATCAAAATTATAATTAACGTTTATAGCGGAAAATAACTGTACTTGCCTTGATTGGATTAAAGAAAGAACTTTAGCTGTTACAGAATTGTTGCAGAAGCTTTTATCTCAAATTTGAATTTAGGATGATGTTGATTGACTTCTAGTTTTGATTCTAGCATAGTAGCGACGCCATTTTTATTTTTAATTAGAAGGAGAGAGAGCAATGGAGGCTAGAGAATTGTGTTAGAGACTTAGGTTAGGTAGAGTCTAGGGTCATTTTTATAGAGTTTATGAACTAATTAGGACCATCGATGTTGCTTGGATTGATCGTAGCCATTCATTCGAAAGAGAGACCAATTAGAGCCTGCCACCTAGCCCTAATGACAAAGCATTCTTCTGAAAATTGACCAACATAGACTAGGCCAGCCAGGGTGGACTGGGTTCGACCTGGGTCTGGACCAGGTCGACAGCCCTGTCGACAGCCTTGTCGACAACCCTGTCGACAGCCCTGTCGACCTGGCTAGACCAGGTCGACAGCCCAGTCGACCTGGGTGTCTTAGGCGGGAATTTTCCCGCCCTGGCCAATTGGGCCCGATTTTTAATTTTAAACTTAATTCAGAAACTTCCGGAGGCTATATCTTCTTCATACGGACTCCGTTTTTCGAAAACTCGGACTCTATTTCGCGTATTTTTCCGAGACGAACGCAATGGCGTATCCCGTTTCCCTTAGTTCTTTGATTTCAAATTAATTATACTTTAATTTGTTAATTTCACAGTTATAGAATACACGGGGTGTTACACCGCCTGCGTGCGAACTAGATGCATGATCCCCATTGTCAAAAACCGCGAGGTTTTAAGGTAGAGCGAGGAGCCGTACTAGGGACGGTCCCGGTTTTAACTACCCTGCCGTTATGCTGCCGAAATTTTGAATAATATTCATGTGTTTGAATTATTCTCATTTGCTGAAACTATATTTATTCATTGAAATAGAAAACCTTCATGTGTTGAATTGATATTCATTCGTTGATTAGAAATTCCTGTGTTGAATGGTATTCGTGTTTTAAATATAAAAATCACATTTTTATCTATATATAGAAACTATAGAAAACCTTCATGTGTTGAATCGAAATTCATTCGTTGATTAGAAATTCATGTGTTGAATGGTATTCATATTTTGAATAAATTGTTTCATAATAAAAATCACCTTTTATCAACTATACGGACTATGTAAAATAATCTCGTTTTAAAAGAAATTGTTTTATAAGAAAAATCCTATTTGTATCACCTATATAAACTATATAAAATAATAGTGTTTTGAAATGAATTGTTTTACAATAAAAATCACATTTTTATTATATACATGAATGGTTGAAATGTGAAGTGTTAAAAATAGCAATTCGTTCAAATAAATATGCATGAGTCGAAATATTCATTAATTAACTAATGATATGATTTTTTCCTATGCATGCAACATTAGATTGAATGGTGTTTTTTAAAACCAAATGGAATCAAATATGAAGTTGAATAGAAAATGTTAAGTGATAAGAACTATATATATGTACATGCATATTTATTGAACATGTTATAGCAATGTGGCTAGAGAAGAGGAATAAAATTTTGTGCCCGACAAATAGGTACACATTTACTGCTTTGTTTGGGTGATGATTTTATGAGCCTGTTGGCTTTTTCTTTTTCTTTTCTACATGACACGCCCGTGTGGCTATTTGGGAATTTTCCCAGCCCTCCCGTACAAACGAGGTTATGGCGAATTTTTCCAAAATTTAAAGGCGTTAGTGAAATATTTGAAGTGAAAACGACATTGAAATTGTTGAATGAACTATATTTATATAAATATATAAATATAAATAAAATTAAACGAAACGTGGCCGTGCAGTTCGCGTTTTGAAACCGTGATTTCAAACAACTAGTACGGGAAATCCGACCATTGAATTTTTCCGAAACCGCAACCGTTGGGTTCGCCTTGGAAATATCTTTCCAACGGCACCAACCTTGTAAAAATCCAACGGTTGGATTGTCTGGAATGTTTAATTCAAATCTGAAGAAAAACAGCGCCAGAAACGATTATATTTATATATATATAAATATAATTATATTTAATCGAATAACGACGCTGCAGTTCGTATTTTGAAATCGAAACTTCAAACGATTGTACCGGGAGATCCGACCGTCGGATTTTCCCGAAACTGGAACCGTTGGATTCGTTTTGAAAAGACCTTCCTAATGATGTAAATTTTGTGAAGATCCAACGGTTAGATTTTCAGATATGTGTAAATTAAATCTGAAGAAAAACAGCGCCACGGCCGCGTTATGGCCCGAAGCGTCGTTTTGAATAAATTGGCTATTTTAAAATAAATAAAAATAGTGATAAATCGTTATAAAATATCAAAAACGATATGGAATGGAAATAAACTGAATTTACTCGATTTATGTGGTATTTGATGGTTGAATGTGTTTGGTGTGAAAATTACATTAAAGAACAAAATTGGTGTTGTCGAAAGATTTAACCATTGAAATAAATTGATTTGAAATTCTAAATATACGTGAATTATTTGAAAGGGCCGAGTTAATTCTCATTTCAAATAATTGACCGACGATTGAAAGTCGAAGATGAAGACGGTGGTCGAAGACCGGAGATCCTCACCTCGTTTGGATGGTAACCGAGGTCCTGATTGGGAGACATCCTGAAATATGGATAATGAGTGGTGATCGTCCAGACGTACGTGGTGATCGATGGTTTGCGAGGTATTTAGTGCCTCCGGCTTCGTTCAGACCTAGAACGGACTTGTAAATGGACTGTGTGTCTGACATTGGAATTTATTCTGTGTTGATTGATTTCTGTTAAATATACATCTATTTGGCGGCGGAGAATTTATTCTTCTGCTTAATGCCCTCCTCTGAGACGCACGAGCTCAGAGGTTGTATATAGATGGACATCAGTCGCATGGCATGAATTGCCTATGTGGCATTCTAAGATGCAGTGATCAGGGCTTCTGTTGAAAAGCAAAGTCTTGTGGTGATGATCAAAGCATCGCCTGTGTGGCGTAGCTTTGTGTATAACGTAAATTCGCGAGCCTCACACCCCGGTATGAACCAGAAACGGGAGAAGGACCTCAGGGAGGGCATGCGTTTCTTTCTAGCTAGGTCGTGTCAGTGACCTACCAGCCCTGACATTTATATACTTTTCACCTATGTGGTTGTTGCTGTTGCGAGGCGCCTCGGTTTGATCGGGCAATTCGGGTCCGTTGGAGTCATTCGTTGGCTCGTTTACGCCCCAAAGGGCGGGGAAACGCAGTGTTCAGGAATTTTAATCCACATCGGTGGACCGGCCCTGACGATCCAAGGGTCACTCGAGATCTGATCCTGAGGGGCGGGCTAGAGCGTCTCGAATTCGGTAAGGACTATCTTTTGCCTTGGTTCATGACGGAAATCCAATTTCCAAATACGTGACGATACAGTTTCAATTGTATATATATAGTTGGCGACATAGTGGCATGGGACGCTCATGTCGCCTATGATTGATAGTTATGATTTGAAATTGTTTTCAAAACATATAGACACTAGCAATAATATCAAATGCCTTTGTTTTATTCGTATCAAGCATATTTTGGCCGTTATAAGGTAAAAACTCTATCCTCCGGTTTGCGTTGCATTGTGTGATGGGAACTGAGTCTTATAACGGCTTCATTTTTACAAAAAGCATAGCGATGTTTAAAAGAAAGATTTGTTTTAAAGCACTGGCAATCCAATGGAGTAAACCCGTTCCACGAAAGTGGCGTGGTCCTGTGATTGGCCATATTATATATGTGTTGAATAGATTTCTCATACTAGTCCCATGACTGAATCGTAGTTTGTTTCACTCTCAAACTCGGGTGCCCCATTTTCTACACGGGAAGCCTTGTATTCAGGTTTAGCTGGTTCTTGCTGGATAGCTGGAGCTGAAGATGGATTCTATTATTTATCTCTTTTTATGCTGTTCAGCTCCTATTGTACATATTTTGTTTGTTTCCGCTGTAGACATTTATGTATAGCTGAACTGTATTTGTACTAAGTATGATCTTGTATACTGTGTAACTCTGATGATTCCTCTTACCCAGTATATTCTATTGTTTATTATCTGGTGTATTTATTTAATTTTGTTCTGCTTTTATCTGTTTCTGTGTTATATTCCAAAGATAACCCTTGCCGCCGTCAGTACGGGGTTTGGGGTCGTCTCATTTGAATTGGATGCTGGAAAAACCAACCCTTCACAGTAGTTAAAAAATAGGGGTATTTTTTGGAAGCAAGGGCTATTTAGAGAATTAGGGGTAGGATTAAAAAGAAGAGCTGTTTTGAAGTATTAAGAGAAGCAGGGGTAGTTTAAGCATAGTAAGGTAGATCGACAAATATGAATGATGATGAATCTTTTGGATCGAGTGATGCAAAAACCAACACTTCACAGTAGTTAAAAAATAGGGGTAATTATAGGAAGTATGGGATATTTAAAAATTTAGGGGTAGGATTAAAACGAAGGGCTGTTTTGAAGTATTACGAGAAATAGGGGTAGTTTAAGCATAGTAGGGGTAGATCGACAAATATGAAAGAAGATGAATCGTTTGGGTCGAGTGCTGAAAAAATCAACCCTTCACATAAGTAGAATGATAATTGGTTTACAAAGAAATAAATGAATAATGCAAAAAATGGAATAAAGAAATGAATAAAGGAAAACAATACTAAAAGTACAGAGGGTAGTTTAAGCATAGTAGGGGTAGATCTACAAATATGAAAGATGATGAATCGTTTGGATTGGGTGCTGCAAAAACCAACCGTTCACAGTAGTTAAAAAATAGGGGTGATTGTTGGAAGTAAGGGCTATTTGGAGAATCAGGGGTATGATTAAAAAGAAGGACTGTTCTGAAGTATTAAGAGAAGTGGGGATAGTATAAGCATAGTAGGGGTAAATCCACAAATATGAAAGATGACTAATCATTGGACTGGGTGCTGCAAAAACCAACCCTTCATAGTAGTTAAAAAATAGGTGTAATTGTTGGAAGTAAGAGCTATTTAGAGAATTAGGCGTAGGATTGAAAAGAAGGGCTGTTTTGAAGTATTAAGAGAATTGGGGGTAGTCTAAGTATGGTAGGGGTAAATCGACAAATATGAAGGATGATGAATCATTTGGATTGGATGCTGGAAAAACCAACCCTTCGCAGTAGTTAAAAAATAGGGGTAATTGTTGGAAGTAAGGGCTATTTAGAGAATTAGGGGTAGGATTAAAATGAAGGGTTATTTTGAAGTATCAAGAGAAGTAGAGGTGGTTTAGTCATAGTAGGTGTAGACCGACAAATATGAAAGATGATGAATCGTTTGGATTTGGTGCTGCAAAAACCAACCCTTCACAAAAATTAAAAAATAGGGGTAATTGTTGGAAGTAAGGGCTTTTTAGAGAATTAGGGATAGGATTGAAAAGAAGGGTTGTTTTGAAGTATTAAGAGAAGTATGGGCAGTTTAAGCATAGTTGGGGTAGATCGACAAATATGGAAGATGATGAATCGTTTGGATTGGGTGTTGCAAAAACCAATCCTTCACAGAATGATAATTGGTTTACAAAGAAATGAATAATGCAAAAAAAAAAAATTTGAACAAAGAAATGAATAAAGGAAAACAATAATAAAAGTAGGGGAGGTTGTAATCCTACCCCTGCTTCTCTAAATAGCCCTTACTTCGAACAATTAAGAATAGTAGTGGTAATTTAAGCATAGTAGGGGTAGATCGACAAATTTGAAAGATGATGAATCATTTGGATTGGGTGTTGCTAAAACCAACCCTTCACAGTAGTTAAAAAATAGGAATAATTGTTGGAAGTAAGGGCTATTTAGAGAATTAGGGGTAGGATTAAAAAGAAGGGTTGGTTTTTGCAGCACCCAATCCAATTGATTCATCATCTTTCATATTTGTCGATCTACCTCTACTATGCTTAAACTACCGCTTACTTTTATTATTGTTTTCCTTTATTCATTTCTTTATTCATTTACTTTGCATTATTCATTTCTTTCTTTGTAAACCAATTATCATTCTACTTCTGTGAAGGGCTGGTTTTTCCAGCATCCAATCCAAATGTATCATCATCCTGCATATTTGTCGATATACCCCTACTATGCTTAAACTACCCATACTTCTCTTTATACTTCAAAACAGCCCTTCTTTTAAATCCCTCCTCTAATTCTCCAAATAGCCCTTAGTTCCAACAATTACCCCTATTTTTTAACTACTGTGAAGGGTTGGTTCTTGCAGCACCCAATCTAAATGATTCATCATCGTTCATATTTGTCAATCTACCCATACTATGCTTAAACTACCCCTACTTCTCTTAATACTTCAAAATAGCCCTTCTTTTTAATCCTACCCCTAATTCTCTAAATAGCCCTTGCTTCCAACAATTACCCCTGCTTTTTAACTACTGTGAGTGTTTGGTTTTTCCAGCATCCAATCCAAATGATTCATCATCCTTCATATTTGTCGATGTACCCCTACTATGCTAAAACTACCCCTACTTCTCTTAATACTTTAAAACATTCCTTCTATTTAATCCTACCCCTAATTCTCTAAATTACCCTTACTACTTTTCTTTTAAAAGAAGGGCTATTAATTCAATTTTTATTTCATGGGGGGAGGGGGTATTATTTTTATTCATAATTAGAGAAGTAGATAATTGGTTTGCAAACAAAAGAAATGAATAATGCAAAATAAATGAATAAAGAATTGAATAAAGGAAACAATTAGCCTTCACAGATGTAGATCTACCCCTACTATGCTTAAACTACCCCTACTTCTCTTAATACTTCAAAACAGCCCTTCTTTTTAATCCTACCCCTAATGCAAAAGTAGGGGTAGATCAACAAACAGCCCTTCAAGTTTCGGTTTTTGCAGCACCCAATCCAAACAATCCATCGTCTTTCATATTTGCCGATCTTCCCCTACTATGCTTAAACTACCCCTACTTCTCTTAATACTTCAAAACATCCCTTCTTTTTAATAATTACCCCCTAGTTTTCAACAATAGAAGTAATGAATTATCCCCTATTAAGAAATGAATAAAGGAAAACAATAATAAAAGTAGGGGGTAGTTAAAAAATAGGGGTAATTGTTGGAAGTAAGGGCTTTTTAAAAACCAACCCTATTTTGAAGTATTAAGAGAAGTAATGGTTATTAAACAAATTGGGTATTTGTCGATCTACCCCTACTCTCTACCTCAATTTAAAAAGAAGGGTTGTTTTGAAGTATTAAGAGAAGTAGGGGTAGTTTAGGCATAGTAGGGTAGATCGACAAATATGAAAGATGATGAATCATTTGGATTGGGGGCTGCAAAAACCAACCCTTCACGATAGTTAAAAAATAGGGGTCAATGTTGGAAGTAAGGGCTATTTAGAGAATTAGGGGTAGGATTAAAAAGAAGGGCCATTTTGAGGTATTAAGAGAAGTAGGGGAAGTTTAAATATAGTAGCGGTAGATCGACAAATATGAAAGATGATGAATCGTATTAAGAGAAATAGGGGTAGTTTAAGCATAGTAGGGGTAGATCGACAAATATGAAAGAAGGCAAATCTTTTGGATTGGGTGCTGCAAAAACCAACCCTTCATAGTAGTTAATCCAAATAGGGGGTAGTATTTGTAGTATTATTATTAGCCCTTCTCTAAACCCCACACAATAATAAAAGAATTGGGTAAATATATGAACAGGGCTATGCTTAAACTACCCCTACTTCTCTTAATACATCAAAACAACCCTTCTTTTTAATCCTACCCCTAATTCTCTAAATAGACCTTACTTCCAATAATTACCCCTATTTTTTAACTACCTCTAATACTGTAAAAAAAGGGTGTTGCAAAAACAGTATTTAGAGAAGTAAGGGTAAAACAATCCTTCTTTTTAATCCCCCCTAATTCTCTAAATAGCCCTTACTTCCAATAATTACTCCTATTTTTTAACTACTGTGAAGGGTTGGTTAATAATAAACTACCCCTTACATCTGAACTTCCCCTATTTAATGAAAAGAATTACCCCAATTACTTCAAGCAAAGATGAATCAAAACCCTTATTTTTCTACCCCTATGGTTAAACTACCCCTACCCATACTATGCTTAAACTACCACTCACATATTTAGAGAATTAGGGGTTGATTTGTGTAATCCTACCATATTTGTTGGAAGCAATTACCCCTATCACCCTTCAATAATTACCCCTATTATGGGTGCTTCGGTGAATAATCCTACTTTTATAAAAATATGATAATCTAAACTACCCCTACTTTTTAAAAAAGGGGTTTCCCTTTATTGGTGCTGCAAAAACCAACCCTTCATAGTAGTTAAAAAATATTCGACAAATAATAGGGGTAATTCATTAAACTTCTACTATGAAGTAGGGGAGGATTAAAAAGAAGGACTATTTTGAATTATTAAGAGAAGTAGAGTATAATTGTTGATCTAAATGAATTTTTGGGCAAATGGTAGGGGTACATCCACAAATATCAATCATTTCTTTGGTAATAGCACCCAATTCTCTAAATTATGATAAATGAACTTGGGGTAATTGTTCGAAATCAACCCCATACTTTTAAACTACCCTTCATCATCTTTCATATTTGTTGATCTACCCATACTTTGCTTCTGTGAAGGGTTATAAACAGGGCTATTTTCTAAATAGGAGTAGATCGACAAAAATGAAAGATGATGAATCGTTTGGATTGGGTGCTGCAAAAACCAACCCTTCACAGAATGATAATTGATACACAAAGAAATGAATAATGCAAAAAATAATAATAATAAAGAAATGAATAAAGGAAAACAATAATAAAAGTGTGTGTGTGGGGGGGGGGGGGGTAGTTTAAGCATAGTAGGGGTAGATCGACAAGTATGAATGATGATGAATCGTTTGGATTGGGTGCTGCAAAAACCAAATCTTCACAGTAGTTAAACAATAAAGGTAATTGTTGGAAGTAAGGGCTATTTAGAGAATTAGGGGTAGGATTAAAAAGAAGGGTAGTTTTTAAGTATTAAGAGAAGTAGGGGTAGCTTAAGCATAGTATGGGTAGATCGACATATGAAAGATGATGAATCATTTGGATTGGGTGCTGCAAAAGCCAACCCTTCACAGATGTAGAATGGTAATTGGTTTACAAAGAAAGAAATGAATAATGCAAAGTAAATGAATAAAGAAATGAATAAAGGAAAACAATAATAAAAGTAGGGGGTAGTTAAAAAATAGGGGTAATTGTTGGAACTAGGGCTATTTAGAGCTTTAGGGGTATGATTAAAAAGAAGGGTTGTTTTGAAGTGTTAAGAGAAGTAGGGTTAGTTTAAGCATAGTAGGGATAGGATTAAAAATCAACCCTTCACAATAGTAAAAAAATAGGGTTAATTGTTGGAAGTAAGGGCTATTTAGAGAATTAGGGGTAGGATTAAACAGAAGGGCTGTTTTGATGTATTAAGTGAAGTAGGGATAGTTTAAGCATAGTAGGGGTAGATCGAAAAATATGAAAGATGATGAATCGTTTGGATTGGGTGTTGCAATAACCAACCCTTCAAAGTAGTTAAAAAATAGGAGCAATTGTTGGAAGTAAGGGCTATGTAGAGAATTAGGGGTAGGATTAAAAAGAAGGGTTGTTTTGAAGTATTAATAGAAGTAGGTGTAGTTTAAGCATAGTAGAGGTAGTTCGACAAATATGACAGATGATGAATCATTTTGATTGGGTGCTGCAAAAACCAACCCTTCACAGTAGTTAAAAATATGGGTTATTGTTGGAAGTAAGGCCTATTTGTATAATTAGGGTTAGGATTAAAAATAAGGCCTATTTTGAAGTATTAGGAGTAGTAGGGGTAGTTTAAGCAATGTAGGAGTAGATCGACAAATATGAAAGATGTTGAATCGTTTGGATTGGGTGCTGCAAAAATCAACCTTTCACAGAATGATAATTGGTTTAAAAGAAATGAATAATGCAAAAAAATGAATAAAGAAATGAATAAAGGAAAACAGTAATAAAAGTACGGGAGGTAGTTTAGGCATAGTAAGGGTAGATCGACAAATATGAAAGATGATGAATCGTTTGGATTGGGTGCTGTAAAAACCAACCCTTCACAGTAGTTAATAAATAGGGGTAATTGTTGGAAGCAAGGGCTATTTAGATAATTAGGGGTAGGATTAAAAAGAAGGGCTGTTTTGAAGTATTAAGAGAAATAAGGGTAGTTTAAGCATTGTAGGGGTAGATCGACAAATATGAAAGATGATGAATCGTTTGGATTGGGTGATGCAAAAACCAACCCTTCATAGTGGTTAAAAAATAGGGGTAATTTTTGGAAGTAAAGCTATTTGGAGAATTAGGGTAGGATTAAAAAGAAGGGTTGTTTTGAAGTATTAAGAGAAGTAGGGGTAGTTTAAGCAAATTAGCCCTTACTTCCAACAATTAGTAAGATTAAAAAGAAGGGGTAATTATTGTTGATCTACCCCTATTTCTTTATCATCTTAAAGGGTAATTGTTAATTGTTGGAAGTAAAATGATTAAAAAGAAGATGAATCATTTGGGTTAAAAAGTTGTTGAATAACCCTTCTTTTTGCAAAGAAATGAAAGATGATGAAAAATAAGAGAAGTAGGATTAAAGAAGGGGTTTTGAAGTAGGGTTGGTAGCACACAAATTAGGGGTTGGGTGCTGCAAAAAGCCTATTGTTGATTAAATAGCAGGGGCATGGTAAGGGTAATCCTTCACAGTAGTTAAAAAATAGGGATAATTGTTGGAAGTAAGGTCTATTTAGAGAATTAGGGTTAGGATAAAAAAAGAGGGGCTTTTTTGAAGTATTAAGAGACGTAGGGGTAGTTTAAGCATTGTAGGGGTTGATCGACAAATATGAAAGATGATGAATCGTTTGGATTGGGTGCTGCAAAAACCAACCCTTCACAGTTGTTAAAAAATAGGGGTAATAATTGGAAGTAAGGGCTATTTAGAGAATTAAGGGTTGGATTAAACAGAAGGCCTGTTTTGAAGTATTAAGAGAAGTAGGGGTAGATCGATAAATATGAAAGATAATGAATAATTTGGATTGGCTGTTGCAAAACCCAACCCTTCACATTAGTTAAAAAATAGGGGTAATTGTTGGAAGTAAGGGCTATTTGGAGAATTAGGGGTATGATTAAAAAGAAGGGCTGTTTTGAAGTATTAAGGGAAGTAGGGCTAGTTTAAGCATAGTAGGGGTAGATCGGCAAATACGAAAGATGATTAATCATTTGGATTGGGTGCTGCAAAAACCAACCCTTCACAGTTGTTAAAAAATAGGGGTAATAATTGTAAGTAAAGGCTATTTAGAGAATTAGGGGAAGGATTAAAAAGAAGGCCCGTTTTGAAGTATTAAGAGAAGTAGGGGTAGTTTAAGCATAGTAGGGGTAGATCGACAAATTTTAAAGATGATGAATCGTTTGGATTGGGTGCTACAGAAACTACCCCTTTACAGAATGATAATTGGTTTACAAAGAAAGAAATGAATAATGCAAAATAAATGAATAAAGAAATGAATAAATGAAAACAATAATAAAAGTAGGGGTTAGAAAATGAATAATGCATTGTTTTCCTTCCTAAATAGCCCTTACTTATTCAGAGAAGTAGGGGTAGTTTAATAAAAGTAGGGGTAGATCGACAAATATGAAAGATGATTAATCATTTTGATAGGGGGCTGCAACAACCAACCCTTCACAGAGGTAGAATGATAATTGGTTTACAAATAAAGAAATGAACAAGGCAAAAAAAAAAAAAAAGAATAAACAAATGAATAAAGGAAAACAATAATAAAAGTAGGGGGTAGTTAAAAATAGGGGTAATTGTTGGAACTAGGGGCTATCTAAAGAATTAGGGGTTGGATTAAAAAGAAGTGCTGTTTTGAAGTATTAAGAGAAGTAGGGGGTAGTTTAAGCATAGTAAGGGTTGATCGACCAACATGAAAGATGATGAATCATTTGGATTGGGTGCTGCAAAAACCAACCCTTCAAAGTAGTTAAAAAAATAGGGGTAATTGTTGGAAGTAAGGGCTATTTAGAGAATTAGGTGTAGGATTAAAAAGAAGATCTTTTTTGAAGTATTAAGAGAAGTAGGGGTAGTTTAAGCATAGTAGGGTTAGATCCACAAATATGAAAGATGATGAAACATTTGGATTGGGTGCTACAAGAACCAACCCTTCAAAGAATAATAATAGGTTTACAAAGAAATGAATAATGCAAAAAAATGAATAAAGAAATGAATAATTGAAAACAATAATAAAAGTAGGGGGTAGTCTAAGCATAGTAGGAAATGAATAAAGGAAAACAATAATAAATGTAGGAGGGGTAGTTTAAGCATAGTAGGGGTATATCGACAAATATGAAACATGATGAATCGTTTGGACTGGGTGCTGCAAAAATCAACCCTTCACAGTAGAAAAAAATAGGATAAATTGTTGGAAGTAAGAGAAATAAGGTTAATTGTTTAATGATATTTCGATTGGTTATGAATCGTTTGGATAGGGCACTTCAAATAATTTGGGCTAAAAAGAATTATGGGGAGTAGTTTAAGCGTAGTAAGGGTAGATCTACCCTTATTTTTAATCCAATTATGAAGGATGTAATTGCATAGTAGGGTACAATAGGGGTAGTTTAAGTATAGTAGGGGTAGATCTACCCCTAATTCCCTAAAGAAGTAGGGCTATTTAGAGAATCGTTTGGATAGGGTTTAATTAAAAAGAAATGAATTATTAGGGTTGTTTTGAAACAACCCTTCTTTTTAATCCTAGCTCTACTTCTCTAAATTGCACTTACTTCCAACAATCACCCCTATTTTTTAACTACTGTGAAGGGTTGGTTTTAATCTTACCCCTATATTTTAACTACTGTAAAGGGTTGGTTTTAACTACTTCTCTTAATGCTTCAAAACAACCCTTCTTTTTAATCCTGCCCCTAATTCTCTAAATAGCCATTACTTCCAACAATTACCCTACTACCAACCCTACAATTACCAATTAGAATAATATAAACGAATAGTAGGGTTGGTAGTAGGGTAATTGTTGGAAGTAATGGATATTTAGAGAATTAGGGGCATGATTAAAAAGAAGTGCTGTTTTGAAGTATTAAGAGAAGTGGGGGTAGTTTAAGCATAGTAGGGGTAGATCGACAAATATGAAAGATGATGAATCATTTGGATTGGGTGCTGCAAAAACCAATCCTTCACAGAAGTAGAGTGATAATTGGTTTACAAACAAAAGAAATGAATAATGCAAAATAAATGAATAAAGAAATGAATAAAGGGAAACAATAATAAAAGTAGGGGGTAGTTAAAAAATAGGGGTAATTGTTGGAAGTAAGGGCTATGTAGAGAATCAGGGGTAGGATTAAAAAGAAGGGTTGTTTTGAAGTATTAAGAGAATTAGGGGTAATTTAAGAATAGTAGGGTTAGATCGACAAATATAAAAGATGATGAATCGTTTGGATTGGGTGCTGCAAAAACCAACACTTCACAAAAGTAGAATGATAATTGGTTTACAAAGAAAGAAATGAATAATGCAAAAAAAAAAAAAAAATTGAATAAAGAAACGAATAAATGAGAACATTAATAAAAGTAGGGGGTAGTTTAAGCATATTAGGGGTAGATCGACAAATATGAAAGATGATGAATCGTTTGGATTGGGTGCTGCAAAAACCAACCCTTCACTGTAGTTAAAAAATAGGGGTAATTTATTTGTTGATTGGAAGTAAGGGATATTTAGATAATTAGGGGTAGGATTAAAAAGAAGGGCTATTCTGAATTATTAATAGAAGTAGGGGTAGTTTGAGCATAGTAGGGGTAGATCGACAAATATGAAAGAAGATGAATCATTTGGATTGGGTGCTGCAAAAACCAACCCTTCACAGTAGTTAAAAAATAGGAGTAATAGTTTGAAGTAAGGAGTATTTAGAGAATTAGGGGTATAATTAAAAAGAAGGGCTTTGAAGTATTAAGAGAAGTAGGGGTAGTTTTGGCATAGTAGTGGTAGATCGACAAATATAAAAGATGATGAATCGTTTTGATTGGGTGCTACAAAAACCAACCCAAATCCAAACGATTATAGAAATAACCCTTCTTTTTTTTTTGCAACAATTACCCTTAATTCTCTAAATATGAATCATCTCTAAGTAGGGCAAGGATTAAAAAGAAGGGCTGTTTTGACGTAATAAGAGAAGAAGGGGTTATACATAGATAAGGGCTATTTATAGAATTAGGGGTAGGATTAAAAAGAAGGGCTATTTGGACAATTAAGGGTAGGAATAAGAAGAAGGGCATTTTTAAAGTATTAAGTGAAGTAGGGGTAGTTTAAGCATAGTAGAGGTAGATCGACAAATATGAAAGATGGTGAATCGTTTGGATTGGGTGCTGCAAAAACCAACCCTTCACAGAAGTAGAATGGTAATTGGTTCATAAAGGAAGAAATGAATAATGCAAAAAAAATGAATAAAGGAGAACAATAATAAAAGTAGGGGGTAGTTTAAGCGTAGTAGGGTTAGACCGACAAATATGAAAGATAATGAATCGTTTGGATTGGATGACGCAAAATCCAACCCTTCACAGTAGTTAAAGAATAGGGGCAATTGTTGGAAGTAAGGGCTATTTAGAGAATTAGTGGTATGATTAAAAAGAAGGGCTGTTTTGAAGTATTAGGAGAAGTAGGGGAAGTTTAAGCATAGTAGGGGTAGATTGACGAATACGAAAGATGATGAATTTTTTAAACCAATATGTTAGTAAAAAAATGGGGTTTTGAAGTATAGTAGGGGTAATTGTTGGAAGTAGATCGTACTTTTATGAATCTACCCCTACTTTTCATTTGTGGATCTATCGAAAGATGAAAGTAAGGGCTGTTTCGAAATAAGGATTGGAAAGTTTCTAATATAGAAGGGAACCCAATTATAATTCTACTTCAATGAAGGGTTGGTTTAAGCAACACCCAATGCAAATGATTCATCATATTTCATATTTGTCGATCTACACCTACTATGCTTAAACTACACCTACTTCGAACAATTACCCCTATTTTTTAACTACCCCCTACTTTTATTATTATTTCCCCTAATTCATTTCTTTATTCATTTATTTTTCATTATTCATTTCTATTGTTTGTAAACCAATTATTATTCTACTTCTGTGAAGGGCTGTTTTAAAAAGAAGGGTTGTTTTGAAGTATTAAGAGATTGGGTGCCGCAAAAACCAACCCTTCACAAAAGTAGAATGATAATTGGTTTATAAACAAAAGAAATGAATAATGAAAAATAAATGAATAAAGAAACACTTGAATAATTAATCATTTGGATTGGTTGCTCCAAAAACCAACCCTTCACAGTAGTTAAGTAATAGGGGTAATTGTTGGATGTAAGGGCTATTTAGAGAATTAATGGTAGGATTAAAAAGAAGGGCTATTTTGAAGTATTAAGAGAAGTAGGGGTAGTTTAAGCATAGTAGGGATAGATCGAAAAATATGAATGATGATGAATCATTTGGATTGGGTGCTGTAAAAACCAATCCTTTACAGTAGTTAAAAAATAGGGGTAATTATTAGAAGTAAGGGCTATTTAGAGAATTAGGGGTAGGATTAAAAAGAAGGGTTGTTTTGAAGTATTAAGAGAAGTGGGGATAGTTTTAAGAGGGTAACCGAGCTACCAATACCCAATTATCCCCATACATTTATTACTGAGTTCCTCTATTCATTTCTTTATTCGTTTATTTTGCATTATTCATTTCTTTCTTTGTAAACCAATTCTCATTCTACTTCTGTGAAGGGTTGGTTTTTGCAGCCCCCAATCCAAATGATTCATCATCTTTCATATTTGTTAAACTACCTCTACTATGCTTAAACTATTCCTACTTCTCTTAATACTTCAAAACAACCCTTCTTTTTAATCCTACCCCTAATTCTCTAAGTAGCCCTTACTTCCAAAAATTACTACTATATTTTAACTACTGTGAAGGGTTGGTTTTTGCAGCACTCAATCCAAACGATTCATCATCTTTCATATTTGTCGATCTACCCCTACTATGCTTAAACTACCCCTCCTACTTTTATTATTGTTTTCCTTTATTCATTTCTTTATTCATTTTTGTGCATTATTCATTTCTTTGTAAACCAATTATCATTCTACTTCTATGAAGGGTTGGTTTTTGCTGCACCCAATCCAAACGATTCATCATCTTTCATATTTGTCAATCTACCCCTACTATGCTTAAACTACCCCTACTTCTCTTAATACTTCAAAACAACCCTTATTTTTAATCCTACCCCTACCCCCTTTTTTAACTACTGTGAAGGGTTAGTTTTTGTACCACCCAATACAAATAATCATCATCTTTCGTATTTGTCGATTTACCCCTACTATGCTTTAATTACTAGTACTTCTCTTTATACTTCAAAACAACCCTTCTTTTTAATCCTACCCGTAATTCTCTAAATTGCCCTTACTACCAACAATTACCCCTATATTTTTTAACTACCGTGAAGGGTTGGTTTTTGCAGCACCCAATCCAAACGATTCATCATCTTTCGTATTTGTCGATCTACCCCTACTTTGCTTAAACTACCCCTTCACAGTAGTTAAACTACCCCCCAATAAATATGAAAGATGATGAATCGTTTGGATTGGGTGCTTCAAAATTCAACCCTTCACAGAAGTAAAATGATAATTGGTTTACAAAGAAAGAAATGAATAATGCAAAAAAAAAAAAAAAAAAAAAGAATAAAGAATTAAATAAACGAAAACAATAATAAAAGTAGGGGGTAGTATAAGCATAGTAGGGGTAGATCGACAAATATGAAAGATAATGAATCGTTTGGATTGGATGATGCAAAATCCAACCCTTTACAGTAGTTAAAGAATAGGGGTAATTGTTGGAAGTAAGGGCAATTTAGAGAATTAGGGGTATGATTAAAAAGAAGGGCTGTTTTGAAGTATTAAGAGAAATAGGGGAAGTTTAAGCATAGTAGGAGTAGATCGACAAATATGAAAGATGATGAATTTTTTAAACCAATATGTTAGTAAAAAATGGGGTTTTGAGGTATAGTAGGGGTAATTGTTGGAAGTAGATCCTACTTTTACCAATCTACCCCTACTATTCATTTGTGGATCTACCGAAAGATGAAAGTAAGGGCTGTTTGGAAATAAGGATTGGGAAGTTTCTAATATAGAAGGGCACCCAATTATAATTCTACTCCTATGAAGGGTTGGTTTAAGCAGCACCCAATGCAAACGATTCATCATATTTCATATTTGTCGATCTACCCCTACTATGCTTAAACTACCCCAACTTCGAACAATTACCCCTATTTGTTAACTACCCCCTACTTTTATTATTGTTTCCCCTAATTCATTTCTTTATTCATTTATTTTACATTATTCATTTCTATTGTTTGTAAACCAATTATTATTCTACTTCTGTGAAGGGCTGTTTTAAAAAGAAGGGTTGTTCGGAAGTATTAAGAGATTGGGTGCCGCAAAAACAAACCCTTCACAAAAGTAGAATGATAATTGGTTTATAAACAAAATAAATGAATAAAGAAATACTTGAATAATTAATCATTTGGATTAGTTGCTGCAAAAACCAACCCTTCACAGTAGTTAAATAATAGGGGTAATTGTTGGAAGTAAGGGCTATTTAGAAAATTAATGGTAGGAATAAAAAGAAAGGCTGTTTTGAAGTATTAAGAGAAGTAGGGGTAGTTTAAGCATAGTAGGGGTAGATTGTCAAATATGAATGATGATGACAGATTTGGATTGGGTGCTGTAAAAACCATCCCTTCACAGTAGTTAAAAAATAGGAATAATTATTGGAAGTAAGGGCTATTTAGAGAATTAAGGGTAGGATTAAAAAGAAGGGCTGTTTTGAAGTATTAGGAGAAGTGGGGATAGTTTTAAGAGGGTAACCGACCTACCAATACCCATCTATCCCCATACTTTTATTATTGAATTCCTTTATTCATTTATTTTGCATTATTCATTTCTTTCTTTGTAAACCAATTATCATTCTACTTCTGTGAAGGGTTGGTTTTTGCAGCACCCAATCCAAATGATTCATCATCTTTCATATTTGTCGAACTACCTCTACTATGCTTAAACTATCCCTACTTCTTTTAATACTTCAAAACAACCCTTCTTTTTAATCCTACCCGAAATTATCTAAGTAGCCCTTACGTCCAACAATTACACCTACATTTTAACTACTGTGAAGGATTGGTTTTTGCAGCACTCAATCCAAACGATTCATCATTTTCATATTTGTCGATCTACCCATACTATGCTTAAACTACCCCTCCTACTTTTATTATTGTTTTCCTTTATTCATTACTTTATTCATATTTTTTTTTGCATTTTTCATTTATTTGTAAACCATTTATCATTCTACTTCCGTAAGGGTTGGTTTTTGCAGCACCCAATCCAAACGATTCATCATCTTTCATATTTGTCAATCTACCCCTACTATGCTTAAACTACCCCTACTTCTCTTAGTACTTCAAACCAACCCTTTTTTTTAATCCTAACCCTAATCTCTAAATAGCCTTAACTTCCAATAATTACCCCCTTTTTAACTACTTTGAAGGGTTGGTTTTTGTAGCACCCAATCCAAATAATTCATCATCTTTCATATTTGTCGATCTACCCCTACTGTGCTTAAACTACCACCACTTCTCTTTATACTTCAAAACAATCATTCTTTTTAATCCTACCCCTAATTCTCTAAATAGCCTTATTTCCAACAATTACCCCTATTTTTTTTAACTACTGTGAAGGGTTGGCTTTTGCAGCACCCAATCTAAACGATTCATCATCTTTCGTATTTGTCGATCTACCCCTACTATGCTTAAACTACCCCTTCACAGTAGTTAAACTACCCCACTAATAAATATGAAAGATGATGAATCGTTTGGATTGGGTGCTTCAGAATTCGACCCTTCACAGAAGTAAAATGATAATTGGTTTACAAAGAAAGAAATGAATAGTGCAAAAAAAAAAAGAATTGAATAAAGGAAAACAATAATAAAAGTATGGGAGGTAGTTTAGGCATAGTAGGGGTAGATCAACAAATATGAAAGATGATGAATTGCTTGGATTGGGTGCTGCAAAAACCAACCCTTCACAGTAGTTAAAAAATAGGGGTAATTTTTGGAAGTAAGGGCTATTTAGAGAATTAGGGGTAGGATTAAAAATAAGGGCTGTTTTGAAGTATTTAGAGAAGTAGGGGTAGCTTAAGCAAAGTAGGTGTTGATCGACAAATATGAAAGATGACTAATCATTTGGATTGGGTGCTGCAAAAGCCAACCTTTTACAATAGTTAAAAAATAGGGGTAATTGTTGGAAGTAAGGAGTATTTTGAGAATTAGGGGTAGGATTAAAAAGAAGGTTTTTTTTGAAGTATTAAGAGAAGTAGGGATAGCTTAAGCATAGTAGAGGTAGATTGACAAATATGAAGGGTGATGAATCATTTGGATTGGGTGCTACAAAATCCAACCCTTCACAGTAGTTAAAAAATAGGGGTAATTATTGGAAGTATGGGCTATTTAGAGATTTAGGGGTAGGATTAAAAAAATAATGGCTGATTTGAAGTATTAAGAGAAGTAGGGGTAGTTTAACCATAGTTATCCACAAATATGAAAGATGATGAACCATTGGGATTGGATGCTGCAAAAAACAACCCACCACCGTAGTTGAAAAATAGAGGTAATTGTTGGAAGTAAGGACTATTTACAGAATTAGGGATAGGATTAAAAAGAAGGGTTGTTTTGAAGTATTAAGATAAGTAGGGGTAGTTTAAGCAAAGTAGGGGTAGATCGACAAATATGAAAGAAGATGAATCATTTGGATTGGTTGCAGCAAAATCCAACCCTTCAAAGTAGTTAAAAAATATGGTTAATTGTTTATAGTAAGGAGTATTTAGAGAATTAAGGGTAGAATAAAATAGAATGGCTGTTTTGAAGTATTAAGAGAAGTGGGGGTAGTTTAGGCGTAGTAGGGTTGGATCAAAAAATATGAAAGATGATGAACCATTTGGATTGGGTGCTACAAAAACAAACCCTTCATAGTAGTTAAAAAATAGGGGTAATTGTTGGAAGTAAGGGCTATTTAGAGAATTAGGGGTAGATTAAAAAGAAGGGATGTTTGGAAGTATTAAGAGAAGTAGGGGTAGCTTAAGCATAGTAGGGGTAGATCGACAAATATGAAAGATGATTAACCATTTGGATTGGGTGTTCCAAAAACCAACCCTTCAAAGTAGTTAAAAAATAGTAGTAATTGTTGGAAGTAAAGGCTAATTGGATAATTTGTGATATGATTAAAAAGTAGGGATGTTTTGAAGTATTTTTAGAAGTAGGGGTAGTTTAAGCATAGTAGGGGTAGATCGACAAATATGAAAGATGATGAATCATTTGGATTGGGTGCTGCAAAAACCAACCCTTCACACCAGCCTTATTTGCTTAAATAGATGCAAATATGAAAGATGATGAATTAACTACCCTACTTTTCTTAAACTACCCCTACTTCTCTTAATACTTCAAAACAACCCTTCTTTTTAATCCTCCCCCTAATTCTCTAAATAGTAGGGGGTTGGTCGACAAATACGATTAAAAACCTACCCTTCTTTTGATATTTGTTGATCTACCCCTACTATGCTTAAACTACCTCCCCTACTTTTATTATTGATTTTCATTATTCAGTTATTTATTCATTTTTTTGCATTATTCATTTCTTTGTAAACCAATTATCATTATATGAAGTGTTGGTTTTTACAGCACCCAATCCAAATGATTCATCATCTTTCATATTTGTCGATCTATCCCTACTATGCCTTAACTACCCCTACTTCTCTGAATACTTCAAAACATCCCTTCTTTTTAATCCTATCCCTAATTCTATAAATAGCCCTTACTTCCAATAATTACCCCTATTTTTTAACTACTGTGAAGTGTTGGTTTTTGCAGCACCCAATCCAAACTAATCATCATCTTCCATATTTGTTGATCAACCCCTACTATGCTTAAACTACCCCTTCACTGTAGTTAAACAATCCCCCCTAATAAATATAAAAGATGAAGAATCGTTTGGATTGGGTGCTGCAAAAATCAATCCTTCATAGAAGTAGAATGATAATTGGTTTACAAAGAAAGAAATGAATAATGCCAAAAAAAAAGAATAACGGAAAACAATAATAATAGTAGGGGAGGTTGTTTAAGCATAGTAGGGCTAGATCGAAAAATATGACAGATGATGAGTCGTTTGGATTGGGTGCTGCAAAAACCAACCCCTCAAAGTAGATAAAAAATAGGGGTAATTGTTGGAAGTAAGGGATATTTAGAGAATTAGGGGTAGGATTAAAAAATAAGGGATGATTTGAAGTATTAAGAAAAGTTGGGGTAGTTTAAGCATAGTAGGGGTAGATCGACAAATATGAATGATGATGAAACATTGGGATTGGGTGCTGCAAAAAACAACCCTCTACAGTAGTTAAAAAATAGGGGTAATTGTTGGAAGTAAGGGCTATTTACAGAATTAGGGGTAGGATTAAAATGAAGGGCTGTTTTGAAGTATTAAGAAAAGTAGGGGTAGTTTAAGCAAAGTAGGGGCAGATCGACAAATATGAAAGATAATGAAGCATTTGGATTGGGTGCTGCAAAAACCAACCCTTCACATCAACCCTATTTGCTTAAATAGATGCAAATATGAAAGATGATGAATTAACTACCCATACTTTGCTTAAATTACCCCTACTTCTCTTAATACTTAAAAACAGCCCTTCTTTTTAATCCTACCCCTAATTCTCCAAATAATAGGAGGTAGATCGACAAATACGATTAAAAATCAACCCTTCTTTTGATATTTGTTGATCTACCCCTACTATGCTTAAACCACCTCCCCTACTTTTTTTTCCATTATTCATTTCTTTATTCGTTTTTTTTGCATTATTAATTTCTTTGTAAACCAATTATCATTCTTTGAAGGGTTGGTTTTTGCAGCACTCAATCCAAATGATTCATCATATTTCATATTTGTCGATCTACCCCTACTATGCCTAAACTACCCCTACTTCTCTTAATACTTCAAAACATTCCTTCTTTTAATCTTACCCATAATTCTCTAAATATCCCTTACTTCCAATAATTACCCCTATTTTTTAACTATTGTGAAGGGTTGGTTTCGGCAGCACACAATCCAAACTAATCATCATCTTTCATATTGGTCGATCTACCCCTACTATGCTTAAACTATCCCTTCACAGTAGTTAAACTAACCCCCCTAATAAATATGAAAGATGATGAATCGTTTGGATTGGGTACTGCAAAAATCAACCCTTCACAGAATTAGAATGATAATTGGATTACAAAGAAAGAAATGAATAATATAAAAACAATCGAATAAAGAAATGAATAAAGGAGAACAATAATAAAAGTAGGGGAGGTAGTTTAAGCATAGTAGGGGTAAATCGAAAAATATGAAAGACAGTGAATCGTTTGGATTGAGTGTTGCAAAAACCAACCCTTCACAGTAGTTAAAAAACAGTGGTAATTGTTGGAAGTAATGGATAGTTAGAGAATTAGGGGTAGGATTAAAAAGAAGGGCTGTTTTGAAGTACTAAGAGAAGTAGGGGTAGTTTAAGCATAGTAGGTGTAGATCGACAAATATGAAAGATGATGAATCATTGGGATTAATACTTCAATTTATTTGAAGTCAGGGCAATTTAGAGAATTAGGAATAGTTTAAGGATAGTAGGGTTTTAAACAACCCTATTATTATTGCAACTACCCTTACTATTTTTTAATTATCATAAATAAAGTAGGGGTAATAAAAGAAAGAAATAGTGGTAATTGTTTGAAGTAAGGATTACTATGAAAGATGATAATTAAGGGAAGTGAGGGTTGGTTTTTGCGGCGCGCAATCCAAATTATTCATCATCTTTCATATTTGTCGATCTGCCCCTACTATGCTTAAACTACCCCTACTTCTATTAATACTTCAAAACAACCCTTCTTTTTAATCCTAACCCTAATTCTATAAATAGCCCTTATTTCCAACAATTACCCCTATTTTTTAACTACTTTGAAGGTTGGTTTGTAATCCTACCCCTAATTCTTTAAAAAGCCCTTACTTCCAACAATTACCACTATTTTTTAACCTGTGATGGGTTGGTTTTTCCAGCATCCAATCCAAATGATTCATCATCCTTCATATTTGTCGATCTACCCCTATTATGCTTCAACTACCCCTACTTCTCTTAGTATTTCAAAACGACCCTTCTTTTTAATCCTACCCCTAATTCTCTAAATAACACTTACTTCCAACAATTACCCCCATTTTTTAACTACCCCCAACTTTTATTATTTTTTTCCTTTATTCATTTTTTGACATTATTCATTTCTTTCTTTGTAAACCAATTATCATTCTACTTCTGTGAAGGGTTGGTTTTTGCAGCGCCCAATCCCAATGATTCATCATCTTTCATATTTGTCGATCTACCCTACTATGCTTGAACTATCCCCCAACTATTATTATTGTTTTCCTTTGTACGTTTCTTTATTCATTTTTTTGCATTATTCATTTCTTTGTGAAGGGTTGTTTTTTGCAGCACCCAATCCCAATGATTCATCATCGTTCATATTTTTCGATCTACCCCTACTATGCTTAAACTACCCTTACTTCTCTTAACACTTCAAAACAACCCTTCTTTTTAATCCTACCCATAATTCTCTAAATAGCCCTTACTTCCAACAATTACCACTAATTTTTATGAAGGGGCAATTGTTAAATTATTTTATCAAAATTGTCTGTGAATTAGGGGAAGTTTAAGCATAATAGCAAATAGGATAATTGGTTTTTGTAGCACCTAACCCCAAACAATTTACCCTATTAAAAAGAAGGGCTGTATTGAAGTGTAACGACCCGTATATTCTGCCTATTTATTAGGAATATTTTAATTATTTTAATTATTGATTTGAATTTAAATAATCGAATTTAACGATTTTATTTGGAATATATTATTTAAATAAATAATAAAATAGTATTTTAATTTTAAAAATATTTGGGGAAATATAGAATTTGAAATATATTGTGATCGGACAGTTTAAAGTGGTCAAATATTGGTTATATTGAAAATATAGTGACGATTTCGATTCGAAAACGACGGTTGAGCGATATGGTTTATAATTTAGTTAAATAACGAGCTGCAGCGGCGCGACAGTTTGCGATTTGGCGTTTTGAACTTCAATTGGCCGTACAGGGTTCAAAATAAGTCGGATTTTCTCGAAACAAGAAACGTCGGGACCGGTTTGACGATATCTTTCCAATGGTGGAGAAAAATCCCATTTTCGTCATGTAGATTTCATTTTATGTCCAAATCAAATTTTGGAAAAAACGCTATGGAATTCCTTTGTATATATTATATCGTTATTTATATAAATAAAGGTGTTTTTTTTTTAAATTTATTTATTATCGATTTGGCTTCAAACTCAACCCGAGCTATTTTATCTTGGTAGTATACGATATTCTGGTCGTGTATGGCCAATTTCATTACTTTAATAATATTATATTGAGGTATTTTAAAATTAATTTATTTTATTCGAATAGGCCAGTTATAAAAGGGCCTTTATTCAAACGACCTCAGTTTTCGACGAAATAAATTTCATTGGGACCGTAACGTCAAGTTATTGCTAGTTTTCAAGTTGCGTGCCAATCAAGGTTATTCTGTGAGCGTGGCAAAATAAAATGTAAATGAAAACGATCAGTTTGGACGTGAACGAAAGCCATACGAGCAAACAAACTCGGAATTCGACGAAACAAGTTTCATTAGGACCGTATCGTCAAAATATACTATGCCGTCTAGTCGCGTCTCGAACGGAGTTTGTACGTGAGCGCAGCAGCGAATAAACGATGTTTAAAATAACGATAGGTACGAAATAAAATCGTTAGTCGCATCGTCAGTCAACTCAACATTAAAATAACATTTTGCCTAGCCTATATAAACCCTCCCAATCAGACCTTCCCCAGCCAAGTCCATTCTCTTGATGTAATTTTGCATAAAAGTCCAAATTCACAAAATCAATTTTATCTCTCAATCCGTGAAGAGTTTGTAAGGGCTATCAGAAGCAAAAGCGTAGATCGGGGGCCGGGCTAGCTGCTGTAAAAAGTCGGTGGAGTTTCGTTAACGGTGGTGGCCGGAATCGGGGTTATAAGTCAGAAATCAACTTTTGGTTTTGGCCCAAATTCGAGAGATTGGTTTGATTTCTGGTAACGAGGCCTTAGGGGTTTCGAAGAGGGGAAACGAGGCTTTATTTTGGCGGAGTTTTGAGGTCAAACGATGGAATGTGGTCGGAGAAATCGTTGGTTGAACTGAGTGGTGTTTTCTGGTGGGTTGCGTTCGGGTTTGGTGATTTTCCGGCCGGAGGGGGATGATCTGGCATCACGGGCCAGGGGGGATCAGAGCAGGGTGGCAAGGCGGAGACGATGGAGGTGGTGGCAGGGTATGAAATGAGGCGTGGCGGCGGGATTTATCAAATGAACGGGAATTGTTCAGGTTCGGATTCTGGTGGTCTGGCGTCGAAGTGGGGTCGGGGACTTCAGGCGAGTAGGCCCCGAAGTGGTGCATTGACGGCGAGGCAACCGGGTGGCGCTCCGGTGGAATGGATCGACGGTCATGGGTGGATGTTTGGTCGTGCTTTCAAGGTTGAAGGAGGAGGACGGGTTTGTCAAAGAAGAAAGGAGAAAACGCGTGGAACCCTTTCCAAGAGATGCTGACGTGGAAATCGTTATCCACTAATCACGTGTTTAACAAGGTTAGTTAAGGTAAAACTTTTAATTAATTTATTTAATTAGTTAGTTAATAATCCGTATATATATTCCATCTTTAAATGAGTGTAACTCGCTCATACGTTAACGGATTTCAGCAAAACTGGATCCGTTGGGTTCGCAGGGAAGAGCTCTAGGCAATGGCGCTGACTAGACTCTGATCTGAGACAGTTGAAAATTCAGCTAATTTTGAACGTTCGTTCAAGATTGAAAGGAAAAACGTGTCAACCGTCGACCATAACAAAATCTGGTGAGTTAATTCTGACACCTTCTGGAATTCTGTGATGTGCTAAATTCATA
Source organism: Allium sativum (assembly GCA_030737875.1). NCBI lineage: Eukaryota > Viridiplantae > Streptophyta > Magnoliopsida > Asparagales > Amaryllidaceae > Allium > Allium sativum. The sequence goes on from CM060913.1 coordinate 1,017,195,283, forward strand.
TTAAAATATAATTTACCTTTAAAAATATAAATTGTTTGCTATTGGTTTCTATTGGCTGATTATTGTTGATTGGATGTTGTTGATTTGATTTAATCGATTATACGAAATTTATTTCATATATTATTATGAAATGTTTAACGAGCTGTGATGCAGGGCAGAACATGTTGGAGGGATCCGACCGGATTCCTCAAATGTTGTATATGTTGTTTGTTTGTTTTATATCGTTGATATTTGAACTGATTGAACCCCACATGGTTGAAAACTTGTTTGAGTGTGATGGTTGAACAAATAACCACCCGTGTTGTGTTTAGAATCAACCGACAGTGTTGATTTGGTAATTGGCAGTAAATGGACTAGAATGTGTTGTTTTAACCGTCGGTTCTACCGTTTGGTAAATCAACGCAGTTTGAAGGTTATAAATTATTTTATAACTGAATTGAAGTTTTTTTTCCAGTCGTTTTATATTAATAATTAAACTAGAAATTTAGGAATAAATATTTCAATCAAGTTTATAAAGAATTTTATACATGGCTTATGTAGCAAACCCGTATGGTGTAAACAAGTTGTATAGTAAAAATCCAAAGAATTTACCTATGGGTGGGTAAAGTAGATATAGTTATTTTTTAAACAATCAAATGGTGATTTTTTAAATTAAATAAGTTGATTGATTAACTAAAAAGGGGTTTTAATCCAAGTTGCCGACAAAATTTGTAAATGAGACTTATATGTGAATTGAAGTATGAAATAAGGTTTTACTTAATGTTTTAAATTAAGTAAAGTGAATTCAAATGAAATAAAATTCCAAGGAAAATAATGTATAAGGTTAGTAATGGACTGAGATGTGGTTATTAAAAGAGTTTACAAAACCAAAACGACGATGACTGAAATAAGTGTATTAAGCGAACATGGTAATTGAAATAAGGATTCACAACCAAAATGGGAATTCACAAGATAGTTTGGTTTTAAATATTTGTAATGGATGCTTAGAAATCAAGTCCAAGTTAAAAAGAGCCTTATTTTCTAATAAGGGATAAACAGTTTTAGTTATAAAATCCAAGGGGGGGGGGGTTCATTATGGATGCTCGAATAAATGGAAGCAAATCGTTTGATGAGGGATTTATATTTTGTTATAAGCGAAATGATGTTTTAAGTAAAAAATTATTCGTTAGTGAATATTTACTTAATTAAGGAAATCAAGTAAAAAGATTATGTGACGAGGATTTCAATTGTAAGAGAAAGGTTTTTAAAACCAGGTTGGAAATTAAAAAGGGGAAAATGAGGTTTAATGGCTAAGTGACAAGCGAATATTATCCTGAGATAAGGACGTTGTCGATCAAGGTCTGAGAGGTAAATAGAATACCCCAACATGAACGGCTTCATTGTTATCGAGGAATGGTATTAGCTTAGAACGAGCGAAAGGTGTCGTGATTGGCGTGATGTCCCATACGTGAAGTATTGGAAATGAATACGAGATTTTGGGAACATAAATGTAAATAAGAAATATTTGGTTTAAAGTATAAGTTGACATTTACTTGGTAATGTGTTAATACCATTTAAATATATTTTTATATACATATATATATCGTGATGTTAAATAAGGAAGAAAAAGAGAAAGGGTTTTAAAGAAATAAGAATATTGTTTTCAATATTATATTGAATATTTGTTATTCAATTAGAATTGATCGAATGTAGTATTTGAGGTAGAGTTAATCAAACACAGTTATTCAGGCAGAGTTGCCATTGCGTACGACTGCAAGCGTAATTCGCAGGGCTACAGATAGCCTAAGGCGGTCGGATGTTTCCTGAGGGAATCAGGCGTAACCATTGTGAACGCTGCGATCTAGAGTCAAGCGAATAAAGTTAATTCGAATATTAAAGTTGTTTAACGATTTTGTTAAATATATTTTAAAGTGGCCAATCATGCCAAGTACTGAATCAGAAAACTCATTGCCCGAATTTATAGTCTGCTTTCCCAATTTCTTCTTAAAAGGAATCTATTTGATAAGCCTAACTTGAAGCGACATAATATATAATTTCCTGCTACGGAGCTCGAAAAGGAGGTTCACACTATTTTATTTGATAGTTAAATCACCGACTATCAAACCTGACCAATACGATTGTTGGTATGGAAAGACCGGGATCGAATATATATTCGAAAACCATTCCGACCAACAAATACGTGAAGACGTCGATTGAAGTCGGAGCAAGTGAAGACCTTGGATTTTCATAAGCGGAAGGACTACTTGTTGAATCTCTCTGGCTTGCAACCAGAGTTATTCGATTTGTGATTCTGTTGTGGTTGAAATCCACGGATTGCAAGGACTTCTCGCTACTGCTCCTTGGGGGTGATTCCTATATGAGATGCAGTAGGAGGGTGCCTTCGGTTCATCCTGTTCCTGGATGACTTGTATGGACGAGTGTCTGACAGAGTATTTCCAAAGGGGTCACGTACATTGATTTCTTCAAACGAACAATAGTGGTTGGCGGGGAATAGTCGTTCTCTTAGCTTAACTGCTAGAGTATTTTTGTGGCTGTCAATTAGTGATATCTGATGGATCTGACGATGTGGCATTCAAAGTGAATGATAGCCAGATGTTCGAAGAGATGAATTCTAGCTTCAAGCCTCATCAACCGGGAAATGACAAAAATCGGGCAAGCAACATGGCAATGTGGGTCGCTCCCATTAGGGTGTATAATCACCTATCTAGATAAATTCCTTTTGCTTCTTTAATCTATCGATGCTGTCCCTTTTCGGGAGACGGTGGTTTGAGCCCAACCGTCGGTGATATACATTCGATACACTTAAGCGAAATGAGTGGTTGGTCATGTGAGGGCTGGGTTGCAAGACGTTCTTGTTGAACTCAGTTTATTCGCCTCTAGAGATACACGTGCAGAAGGTGGTCCCATACCTTGTCAAGTTGGAAATCCAATGTCCAATAAGCGCCCGCGGTTTTGATTATACTATATATGGGGAGCGTGAGATGCAAGCGTTCCTCTAGATTGATATTTACTTGTATTTAGACATTATTATAATATCAGATCAATTAATGATTTTCAAAAATGATTTGGGTTATAGTAAGGAAAAACCGTCTGTGTTTATGTGTGGACTGGTCTTACTATTATCATTTGATTTCATAAAGGATTTTGTAAAGTTAAACAAGTGTGTGTTATGTGAATTTATCACTGATAGTATTCCAGACTGACCCGGTGTATTTTGTTTTAAATCAAATGTTCTCGGGTCAGACCGAGTATGTTACAGGTTAGGTTTCGCTTGGAGTTTCAGGAGCTAGAAGCAGATGCTCTCACCGCTAGTTATATAAAGTTATTCCACTGTGCAGTTATATATTGCTCTTTGATGATTGGTATGTTTATACTGTTCTTTGTAAAAAGATATTTGATATTATATTTTATTCGTTCTGCTGTGAGATTCTGATGTGTTCTTCTTCTTTCTTCTATTCTAATACTTCTTTCTTTCTTTTCTCACCCTCTAAATTCTTTCTCATGACAATATTGGGGTTCAATACTTGGGGTTTTGGAAAGCGATACGGGTTTATGTATTGTTGTCAAAGACTCGATTGTCTCTTTGTTTCCTCGGGTCATTACAGTGGTATCAGAGCTATTGGTTTAGAGATAACCTTGGCTCTGTGGTGTGACTCGATAGAGATGGGGTTAGTAATACCCTAGATTGAGTTGGGTGTATGTATATGAGAGCGCGTATTTGTATTTGAATAAAAAATTATTTTAAATATTTTGGAAATAGGGTAAATGAAATAATTTTGCCCAAATATTATTTTTGTATAAAAAGGGATTAGTTTATCAAAATTTTGAGGTATTTGATGGTTGAATTGATTTGAATGGAGTTAAAACCCAAGGTGGAAATACAACTTGACTTGGTTCAGCCGAGTTAAGTCAGAATTTGATATAGTGTTGAAACCAAATAAAATACTTTTGGAATTTGGTAATCGCACCAATAGTTGAATAAGAAATCAAAATTGACGTGAACCAATTGGAATATGTGAAACCCAAGTGAAAACAAACAAGGAACAGTAATGTTTAATCCAAATGATTTGATTGGATTGTTTGCAGTGTTTGTTTGGTTGTTCGATTATTGAATGGCTTGTATAGAATTCATTAATAAATAAAGTTAAAGGTTGAATATATTGGAAAATTTAGTAAATAAGATTCAGTATAATAATGGTGATAAAGAACCAAGGACTTAAACAAATAAGTATGCCAAGGGGTTGATTATGGAAATTTGTGTAATCGCATATATATCATTGAAACATTATTCCATATGTTGTTACTTACCTGGCGAATGCAGTTAAGTACAGGGATGAGACAGCTTTGAAGATAGAATCGATTACGTTGATTGCGATAAATTTAAATTTTGCTTGATAATGCCCGCAAAAAGGTACGCCTACGCCAAATACAAATTTTTGGATTTTTGTTTGGTTTTGGGATTTTGTTTTTGGATTTTCCGACCTTGAGAGTCGATGTATACGTATTTGTTGAACCTGCGATATTGCAGATGTCGCTCCGTACAGGGGAGACTCTACCGAAATTTTTCCAGAATATAAGGTGTTAGAAATTTTTTGGAGATTTTTAGAAAATTATTTTATTTGAAATAAATTGGTTTTAAAGACCAATTTGGTCTGTTTTAAAAAAAATTCGAGTTTTAAAAATTAATTCCTTTTGAAAAGATAGAAGATGATGGCATTTCTTTTACCTTAGCAATTTCGAGGACGAAATTATTTTAAGGGGGAAGGAATGTAACGACCCGTATTTTCTGCCTATTTATTAGGAATATTTTAATTATTGATTAGAATTTAAATAATTGAATTTAACGATTTTATTTGGAATATATTATTTAAATAAATAATAAAATAATATTTTAATTTCAAAAAAAATTGGGGAAATATAGAATTTTAAATATATTGTGACCGGACAGTTTAAAGTGGTCAAATATTGGTTATATTGAAAATATAGTGACGATTTCGATTCGAAAACGACGGTTGAGCGATATGGTTTATAATTTAATTAAAGAATGAGCTGCAGCGGCACGGCAGTTCGCAATTTGGCGTTTTGAACTTCAATTGGTCGTACAGGGTTCAAAATAAGTCGGATTTTCTCGAAACAAGAAACGTCGGGACCGGTTTGACGATATCTTTCCAATGGTAGAGAAAAATCCCATTTTCGTCGTGTAGATTTCATTTTATGCCCAAATCAAATTTAGGAAAAAACGCTATGGAATTCCTTTATATATATATTATATCGTTATTTATATAAATAAAGGGGTTTTTTAAATTTATTTGATATCGATTTGGCTTCAAACTCAACCCGAGCTATTTTATGATGGTAGTATACGATATTCTGGTCGTGTATGGCCAATTTCATTATTTTAATAATATTATATTGAGGTATTTTAAAATTAGTTTATTTTATTCGAATTGGCTAGTTATAAAAAGGCCTTTATTCAAACGACCTCAGTTTTCGATGAAATAAATTTCATTGGGACCGTAACGTCAAGTTATTGCTAGTTTTCAAGTTGCGCGCCAATCGGGGTTATTCTGTGAGCGTGGAAAAATAAAATGTAAATGAAAACGATCAGTTTGGACGTGAACGAAGGCCATATGAGCAGACGAACTCGGAATTCAACGAAACAAGTTTCATTAGGACCGTATCGTCAAAATATACTATGTCGTCCAGTCGCGTCTCGAACGGAGTTTGTATGTGAGCGCAGCAGCGAATAAACGATGTTTAAAATAGTGATAGGTACGAAATAATATCGTTAGTCGCATCGTCAGTCAACTCAACATTAAAATAACATTTTGCCTAGCCTATATAAACCCTCCCAATCAGACCTTCTCCAGCCAAGTCCATTCTCTTGATGTAATTTTGGATAAAAGTCCAAATTCACAAAATCAATTTTATCTCTCAATCCGTGAAGAGTTTGTAAGGGCAATCTGAAGCAAAAGCGTAGATCGGGGGCCGGGCTAGCTGCTGTAAAAAGTTGGTGGGGTTTCGTTAACGGTGGTGGCCGGAATCGGGGTTAAAAATCAGAAATCAACTTTCATTTTTGGCCCAAATTCGAGAGATTGGTTTGATTTCTGGTAACGAGGCCTTAGGGGTTTCAAAGAGGGGAGATGAGGCTTTATTTTGGCGGTGGTTTGACGTCAAACGATGGACTATGGTCGGAGAAATCGTTGGTTGAACTGAGTGGTGTTTTCTGGTGGGTTGCATTCGTGTTTGGTGATTTTCCGGCCGGAAGGGGACGATCTGGCGTCGCGGTCTAGGGGGGATCAGAGCAGGGTGGCAAGGCGGAGACGATGGAGGTGGTGGCAGGGTCTGACATGAGGCGTGGCGGCGGGATTTCTCAGATGAATGGGAATTGTTCAGGTTCGGATTTTGGTGGTCTGGCGTCGAAGTGGGGTCGGGGACTTTGGGAAAGTGGGCCCCGCAGTGGTGCGTTGACGGCGAGGCAACCGGGTGGCGCTCCGGTGGAGTGGATCGACGGTGGTGGGTGGATGTTTGGCCGTGCTTTCACAGTTGAAGAAGGAGGACGGGTTTGTCAAAGAAGAAAGGAGAAAACGCGTGGAACCCTTTCCAAGAGATGCTGACGTGGAAAACGTTATCCACTAATCATGTGTTTAACAAGGTTAGTTAAGTTAAACTTTTAATTAATTTATTTAATTAGTTAGTTAATAAATCGTATATATATTCCATCTTTAAATGAGTGTAACTCGCTCATATGTTAACGGATTTCAGCGAAACTGGATCCGTTGGGATCGCAGGGACGAGCTCTAGACAATGGCACTGACTAGACTCTGATCTGAGACAGTTGAAAATTCAGCTAATTTTGAACGTTCGTTCAAGATTGAAAGGAACAAACGCGCCAATCGTCGACCAGAACAAAATCTGGTGAGTTAATTCTCACACCTTCTGGAATTCTGTGATGTGGTAAATTCATATTAAAATATAATTTACCTTTAAAAATATAAATTGTTTGTTATTGGTTGCTATTGGCTGATTATCGTTGATTGGATGCTGTTGATTTGATTTAATCGATTATATGAAATTTATTTCATATATTATTATGAAATGTATAACGAGCTGTGATGCAGGGCAAAACAGGTTGGAGGGATCTGATCGGATTCCTCAAATGTTGTATATGTTGTTTGTTTGTTTTATATCATTGATATTTGAACTGATTGAACCCCACATGGTTGAAAACCTGTTTGAGTGTGATGGTTGAACAAATAACCACCCGTGTTGTGTTTAGAATCAACCGACAGAGTTGATTTGGTAATTGGCAGTAAATGCCTAGAATGTGTTGTTTTAACTGTCGGTTCTACCGTTCGGTAAATCAACGCAGTTTTAAGGTTATAAATTATTTTATAACTGAATTGAAGTTTATTTTTCAGTCGTTTTATATTAATAATTAAATTAGAAATTTAGGAATAAATATTTCAATCAAGTTTATAAAGAATTTTATACATGGCTTATGTAGCAAAACCGTATGGTGTAAACAAGTTGTAATGTAGAAAATCCAAAGAATTTACCTACGGGTGGGTAAAATAGATATAGTTATTTTTTAAACAATCAAATGGTGATTTTTTAAATTAAATAAGTTGATTGATTAACTAAAAAGGGGTTTTAATCCAAGTTGCCGACAAGATTTGTAAATGAGACCTATATGTGAATGTGAAGTATGAAATAAGGTTTTACTTAATGTTTTAAATTATGTAAAGTGAATTCAAATAGAATAAAATTCCAAGGGAAATAATGTATAAGGTTTGTAATGGACTGAGATGTGGTTATTAAAAGTAGTTTTCAAAACCAAAACGACGATGACTGAAATAAGTGTATTAAGCGAACATGGTAATTGAAATAAGGATTTACAACCAAAATGGGAATTCACAAGATAGTTCGGTTTCAAATATTTGTAATGGATGCTTGGATATCAAGTCCAATTTAAAAAGGGCATTATTTTAAAATAAGGGATAAACAGTTTTAGTTATAAAATCCGGGGGGGGGGGGGGGGGTTCATTATGGATGCTCGAATAAATGGAAGCAAATCATTTGATGAGGGATTTATATTTTGTTATAAGAGAAATGATGTTTTAAGTAAAAATTTATTCGTTAGTGAATATTTACTTAATTAAGGAAATTAAGTAAAAAGATTATGTGACGAGGATTTCAATTGTAAGAGAAAGGTTTTTAAAACCGGGTTGGAAATCAAAAAGGGGGAAATGAGGTTTAATGGCTAAGTGACAAGCGAATATTATCCTGAGATAAGGACGTTGTCGATCAAGGTCTGAGAGGTAAATAGAATACCCCAACTTGAACGGCTTCATTGTTATCGAGGAATGGTATTAGCTTGGAACGAGCGAAAGGTGTCGTGATTGGCGTGATGTCCCATGCGTGAAGTATTGGAAATGAATACGAGATTTTGGGAACATAAATGTAAATAAGAAATATTTGGTTTAAAGTATAAGTTGGCAATTACTTGGTAATGTGTTAATACCATTTAAATATATTTTTATATACATATATATATTGAGATGTTAAATAAGGAAGAAAAAGAGAAAGGGTTTTAAAGAAATAAGAATATTGTTTTCAATATTATATTGAATATTTGTTATTCAATTAGAATTGATTGAATACAGTATTTGAAGTAGAGTTAATCAAACACAGTTATTCAGGCAGAGTTGCCATTGCGTACGACTGCTAGCGTAATTCGCAGGGCTGCAGATAGCCTACGGCGGTCGGATGTTTCCTGAGGGAATCAGGCGTAACCATTGTGATCGCTGCGATCTAGAGTCTAGCGAATAAAGTTAAGTTGAATATTAAAGTTGTTTAACGATTTTGTTAAATATATTTTAAAGAGGCCAATCATGCCAAGTACTGAATCAGAAAACTCATTGTGTTCACACTATTGTATTTGATAGTTAAATCACCGACTATCAAACCTGACCAATACGATTGTTAGTATGGAAAGACCGGGATCGAATATATATTCGAAAACCATTCCGACCAACAAATACGTGAAGACGTCGATTGAAGACGGAGCATGTGAAGACCTTGGATTTTCATAAGCGGAAGGACTACTTGTTGAATCTCTCTGGCTTGCAACCAAAGTTAATCGATTTGTGATTCTGTCGTGGTTGAAATCCACGGATTGCAAGGACTTCTCGCTACTGCTCCTTGGGGTGATTCCTATATGAGATGCAGTAGGAGGGTGCCTTCGGTTCATCCTATTCCAGGATGACTTGTATGGGCGAGTGTTTGACAGAGTATTTCCAAAGGGGTCACGTACGTTGATTTCTTCAAATGTACGATAGTGTTTGGCGGGGAATGGCTGTTCTCTTAGCTTAACTGCTAGAGTATTTTTGTGGATGTCAATTAGTGATATCTGATGGATCTGACGATGTGGCATTCAAAGTGAATGATAGCCAGATGTTCGAAGAGATGAATTCCATCCTCAAGCCTCATCAACCGGGAAATGACAAAAATCGGGCAGGCAGCATGGCTATGTGGGTCGCTCCCATTAGGGTGTATGATCACCTATCTAGAGAAATTCCTTTTGCTTCTTTAATCTATCGATGCTGTCCCTTTTTGGGAGACAGTGGTTTCAGCCCAACCGTCGGTGATATACATTCGATACACTCAAGCGAAATGAGTGGTCGGTCAAGTGAGTGCCGGGTTGCAAGACTTTCTTGTTGAACCCTGTGTATTCGCCTCTAGAGCTACACATGCGGAAGGTGGTCCCATACCTTGTCAAGTTGGAAATCCAATATCCAATAAGCGTCCGCGCTTTTGGTTATACTATATATGGGGAGCGTGAGATGCAAGCGTTCCTCTAGATTGATATTTACTTGTATTTAGACATTATTATAATATCAGATCAAGTTATGATATTCAAAAATGATTTGGGTTATAGTAAGGAAAAATCGTCCGTGTTTATGTGTGGACTGGTCTTACTATTATCCTTTGATTTCATAAAGGATTTTGCAAAGTTAAGCAAGTGTGAGTTATGTGAATTTATCACTGATAGTATTCCAGACCGACCCGGTGTATTTTGTTTTAAATCAAATGTGCTCGGGTCAGACCGAGTATGTTACAGGTTAGGTTTCGCTTGGAGTTTCCGGAGCTAGAAGCAGATGGTCTCACCGCTAGTTATATAAAGTTATTCCGTTGTGTAGTTATATATTATACTCTGATGATTGGTATGTTTATACTGTTCTTTGTAAAAAGATATTTGATATTATATTTTATTCGTTCCGCTGTGAGATTCTGATGTGTTCTTCTTCTTTCTTCTATTCTAATACTTCTTTCTTTCTTTTCTCACCCTCTAAATTCTTTCTCATGACAATCTGGGGGTTCGATACTTGGGGTTTTGGCAAGCGATACGGGTTTATGTATTGTTGTCAAAGACCCGATTGTCGGTTTTTTTTCCCCGGGTCGTTACATGAAGTATTAAGAGAAGTTGGGTTAGTTTAAGTATAGTAGGAGTAGATCCACAAATAAGAAAGATGATGAATCATTTGGATTGGGTGCTGCAAAAACAGTCCTTCATAGTAGTTAAAAAATAGGGGTAATTGTTGGAAGTAAGGGCTATTTGGAGAATTAGTGGTATGATTAAAAAGAATGGCTGTTTTGATGTATTAAGACAAGTAGGGATTGTTTAAGCATAGTAGGGGTAGATCGACAAATATGAAAGATGTTGAATCATTTGGATTAGGTGCTGCAAAAACCAACCCTTCACAGTAGTTAAAAAATATGGGTAATTGTTTGAAGTAAGAAGTATTTAATGAATTAGGGGATCAAGAGAAGTAGGGGTAGTGTAAGCATAGTAGGGGTAGATCAACAAATATGAAAGATGATGAATCGTTTGGATTGGGTGTTGTAAAAACCAACCCTTCATAATAGTTAAAAAAATTGGGGTAATTGTTGGAAGTAAGGGCTATTTAGAGAATTAGGGGTTGGATTAAAAGAAGGGCTATTTTGAAGTATTAAGAGAAGTAGGGGTAGTTTAGGCATAGTAGGGGTATTTGTCGATCTACCCCTACTATGCCTAGATTACCCCTACTTCTCTTAATACTTCAAAACAACCCTATTTTTAATCCAACCCCTAATTCTATAAATAGCCCTTACTGCCAATGATTACCCCTAGTTCTTTAATGGGGGTTGTTTAAGCATAGTAGGGATAGATCGACAAATATTTGTCATAGTAGGGTTGGTTTTCGCAGCATAGTAGGGAAAGTAGGGTGAGAATTAGGGGTAGGATTAAAAATAAGGGGTAGTTTTGAAGTATTAAGAGAAGTAGGGGTAGTTTAAGCAAAGTAGGGGCAAATCGACAAATCTGAAAGATGATGAATCATTTGGATTGGGTGCTGCAAAAACCAACCCTTCACGTTAGTTAAAAAATAGGGGTAATTATTGGAACTAGGGGCTATTTAGAGAATTAGGGGTAGGATTAAAAAGAAGGCATGTTCTGAAGTATTAAGAGAAGTAGGGGTAGTTTAAGCATAGTAGTGGTAGATCGACAAATATTAAACACGATGAATCATTTGGATTGGGTGCTGCAAAAACCAACCCTTCACAGTAGTTAATTAAAAAGAAGTGTTGCTTTGAAGTATTAAGAGAAGTAGGGGTAGTTTAAGCAAAAACCAACCCTTCATAGTAGGGTTTAACTACCCCTACTTCTACTAATACTTCAAAACAGCCCCTCTTTTTAATCCTACCCCTAATTCTCTAAATAGTAGGATTGGTTTTTGCAGCACCCAATCCAAACGATTCACCGTCTTTCATATTTCTCGATCTACACCTGTTATGCTTGTAACACCCCATATTTTAAGAATACACTGTTAGCAATGAATTAAGGAAAACTTTGTAAAATATTCAGAATTAAGTAAAACGGACTGCGCCCTTTGTGTCCGTCTCGAAATTCTGGTCGAGATAGACACCTGGTTTGTGTAAAACGAACTTAGTATGAAGAAGTTATGAGCGTTAGAAGTTTGTATGCATATAAGGAACTTATATGTATATATATGAAATAAATATATCCATAAAATTCGGAAATCAGTTCAAAAATCAAAACTCGCAAGGCGGGAAACTAGGCGGGAAACATAGGGGGTCGACCTAGGGGTCGACCCACATGAAGGGGGGTCGACCCATGGGTCGACCCACCCGCTGATTTGGGCAGATTCCCGAGGATGAACGTGGACTCTTTTCTTGACCCGGTTCGTTGCTTCTAAGCTATAAATAGGACCCTAAACCTACGTTTTATTCATCTGAAAAATGGTGGCAACGGCGGAGCTCTGTTGCAACGCAAATTGAGTAGCCTATTCTTCTCCAAATCCCATTCAACAAAGGTTATGCAAATTCAGCGATTGCTACAACAACAAATCCAACATATTCTTCTCAGTTATTTGGATCCATTTCCTTAGATCTATTCACTGTGAGTTCATGTTATTTTTAGATTTAAATATTTAATTGGAAATCATGAAATGTATATAAAATTGGATATTGGATCTATGCCTAAACAAGTTCTATTATGACATAGTTATCAGATCTGCCTTTATCTGTTCATACCGCCAACATGTATAATCTTGTCATAATATTTCTATTCAGTTTTATGCCTATTTCTGTCAGTTTATTATTGATTAGTCATTATGCCAGTTTTTATTCTCTTCTTTCCCTCTTTTCCCTTTTATTTTTATATAGCCAGGCTACCTTCGAGCCTAGTCCTAACGCTGAAATATGCGAACGTGCGAAATTGGAAACGATTGGGAAAGACATAATTTGGGGCATAATTGGTATTGGAAAATATGGACCTAAATTTGGGCATAAAATTTAGGAATATACGAATATGGATTTGGGGGCATATATTGTGTTGAATAACGTGAATATGAAATTAGGCATAAAAATTGGGACATGTGTAAATGTTGGTTTGGGACATAAATTGGAACATATGTGAATATGAATTTTAGGCATAAATTGGAGAATAGGTGGATACGGCTTTATGCATTATATATATATGCCTTGGTTTATGACTAGGAAAGAGGGAGCATATGGTGCATAATTAAAAGATGAATTGAAAAGGGGCAAAAAAATCCATAATCTGAATAATGAATTGGGCATACAATTAAATATGGGAAAAGGTGCATGAACACCTATATAGACATAGGTTAAAAAATTGGATTATAATGAAATGCCTGGGATTACAGTAATTAGAAACTGTAACTACACTTATGACACGAGGTTAGATTACACTTGCGGTGGAAGTCTACCCGGAACCGACCGGCATATCCAGCAACCGCAAGTGTTGAATCTAATGTGAGAGGTCTAAGTGTACAAATATGAGACATGCTCAGACCAAAGGCTAAGCCCAATTTGTGGAATAAGTCTACCCGGACCCGCCCGACATATCCAGCATCCACAAATGGCAGGTTTAACGTGGGAGGTCTAGCATATTATAACCATAAATGAAAATATGGTAATAATTCTTGAATACTTAACCTAGTTGAATCCTTAGGGATGGTAGGAACACAAACTTGGGTTGTGGTTAAGTATTTGATTCAAGAGGGGATGGGTTAAGAAAATCTGAGGGGGTGGGTAATATTTACATATAGGCCCACAAATGTAACCCAATAAGGTTATGTAATCAAAGACACCTAGTGGTATAAATAACCGGTGGAAATAATAAAGTTATGTAATTAAAGACACCTTCTAGGGTAAGCGTGACTTGTAGAAATGATAGAATTTAGGTATGCATAATAACATGCTAAGTAGAACATGTTATGGTAACCAAACAAGAATATAAAGGGATTGTGGATCACAGACCTTGGACCACAATCTAGAGAATAACATGTTGTGGGCTTATTAATAAACTTAAATGGGTTAAGTTATATAACTCGAATTAATAAGCAAGGGGAACTTGGTAACTTGATTAAGAATTCAATATGAATAGGAATAACCAAGTTAAATGGAAACCTGATGAGGTAAAGCAAGCGCGTAAAAGAATGATTAAACATAGGGTCTAACAATATATTAAATCAAGGCGCTTGGACCAGTCCGCACGTTTGAGGGAGAATAACCCAACGGGGTAGATCATCGTGGTGTTATAAGGCACGAAGCGGAGCACACATTCATCTGATTGTTCAGACGGCTCCAAAGGACTGGAAGGGGAAGCGCGCGGCTTCCTGAGGTACGTAAGGTGAGTGGGCCTTGACTGTAGAAGTAGCTATGCAGTCAGAATGTTGTGACGCGGTGACACCAGGGTGATTCGGCGGATCCCTCAACGAGGAGGCGAAGGGTCACGACCAACAAGGATAGTAGATTGTCGGATACTCGTCATCGGCAGCCAGTGGGATGGGGAAAGAATAGAGCTAAAACCAATAGACCATTCACCCTTCACTATCGGGGTATAATGGTTGAGGGAAGATGCCCCATGGATGTTTAGATTGTTTTCTTTAGGGGCAGTCATTTAGCTCTTGTAGTCTTTACTAGTTGAGGGAGGGGCCTAGGTGGGGCCATAAACACCGTGAAAACAGATCCTAGGAATATCTATATATAGAGGCTCTTAAAGGCGGGCCTGTACAGATATGGAAAAGCTCTCGACCGAGTTTCGTGTTTCTTGGTTAGCCCTGCCACGGAACTCGGTGCACATTAGAGGACGTGCGATTGAGGTGTCGAGCTTCAATTGAAGATACGTATGGTGGATAGTCTAGATACTTGTATGACGGCTCTGGGTGGTGTATCGTAGACTTGAGGGCATTATTCCAGTATGAAATCCGATTCGATCGACGATGGCAGTCCGTACGCTTACATAGCGTAGTAATAACGGATATATACGGAATGTAGCATTGCTATGTAGAGATCCTTGCATCACTCCGGCGTAGGATGAGGGGCTGCGTTCATTTCTGTGGCATTACGGCGGAGACCGTGCGAGTGGGGTATCACAGAGTATATCTCGATATTAAGAGGTAGCCACATATATATTGTATTAGGTTAATCCATTGGAAAGTGAATGGGTACGACGTGTGTATAAGCCTTGAGTGGTGTTAACCCAAGTAAACTAATAATTAAGAAAATGAAATGGAAAGGTATATGTAGGGATCATTCTGTTTTGGCATACTAGTATTGGTGTGGTGCAGAGAAACGTACATAAGAAGCGCAATATATTCTGTTCAGCTTATCTTGCTCAGTTCACACTTGTCCTTATTATTGTTATCTTGTTCTTCCAGTTTTTATATACTTGCCATGATACTTTTATTTATTTACATTTAAAAGTAACTGGACTCGCCAGACTTTATGTCTGACCTTTTTTGTTTCCTCTTCTCTCTCTTCTGTTTCCCCTCACCCCAGGTTCTCAGGGTGGAAGTCCTTAGAGTTGATTTGGATTGTAACATTCCATATTTTTCGGCTATTTAAATTGGAATATTTAAACTGTTTATATATTATATTGGAAATATAATGGGTTTTATATCGAATTTATTATATAAAATGGAATTCAAATATGCATAATTTATAATATAATTAAAACGAGCTCGAAACGCCGTGGTAGTTCATAATTTTCGATTTGAACTTTAATCGAATATAGCGGAATCGATATAAGTCGGAATATGGTGAAACAACAACCGTCTGAATCGATTTGATTATATTTATCTAATGAAAGAGAAAAATCGAGAATTCGGGTTATAGATTGTTAGTTATGTCAAATTCAAATTTTAAAATAGTCGCTATGAAATTTCATTAATAAACGATAAAGTTTATTTAATAAATATAAAGGAAGTTCTATAGATTTGGATATCGTTTTAAACCCAATTTCTGATTATTGACTTTAAAATATATATTGGTTATTCCATTGGGATATATATACGACAATAATAATTTATTATAATTAAAGTTGAAATGTTTTGAATTTAATTCTATTTTATCGACCGTATATTGGCCTTAAAATAGTTTTCTTTCCAAACGATCTCTGTTCCGGACGAAACGAGTTTTATTGAAATGCGTTCAGCTAATTATTGCAGTGTTTCCGATTCGGAGCCAAATGGAATATTTTTTGTTGGTACACGAATTTTAAGGGTGAACTGATATTAGAATTTGAATAAAATAGCACAGTTTTTGCTAACGGAGTCTGTTTCCAACGAAATCAATTCCATTGGGACTGGAACGTCGAGACATAATGATATATTTATATTCATCAGTGTTTGGCGGTGCGAATTTAACAATGAACGATAAATTGCGGTACGGATTTTACGGTCAACGGTATAAATTAGAGACCGGGCTAAATTAAAAATAAACCTACTCTAAACAAATAAACTACCTTAATTGGTCTACACAAATTCAATGCATACAAACAACTTTCAAAGGAATGGCCACCTACCCTATTCATACCGAGCAATACTCCCATCACGCAAATTTCCTTTCAAGATTTAAAAGCTCCATACCCCGCACTGTTCACCTACACTATGCTTTGAAAATAAGCCTTACCGAAATAAATGTAGTGCACTAGCTACTCTACGCAAAATCAACTTGCCCTATGATGTACGCGGTGATCAAGACAGTTTTCCTATCCAATTCCATCTATATTATATATATCCCCTCCATCTAGTTTCTGCAAACGAAAAAATAAAACTTCCACCTGTTTGTTTTAAAACAAAATAAACCCCACAAAATACTGTAATTCAAGGAATAAACGAGGCAGGCATATTAAACTGGGGAAGAAACGCATCTGGCGTTGGTGATCAACCTCGGTAGAGCAGTCGCGTGAAATATCTTGAGTTCTAGGAGATGATAGTATGTATACAGTAACAACAAGTATTAGAAAGTGGTGGAGATGGTTTTGTAAGTGATAGAGCAGGTGCAGAACGTGGTATTGGTAATTGACAGAGCATGCGTGTGAACATGGCATGTATGGAGGCGTAAAGTGCAGAACGTATGGAGCAGGTGCAACAAAGTGAGATTGATGTGTATATAGTTTGGAATTGAGTTCGAAATAAAAACTAACGGTGGTAAGGAAGCCACTGCATGCGATTGGGGTTGAGTGGAGGCACGTTGGAGCTAAAATGGGAGGGAGACGTGGACATTAAAGTGATGCCAAGTTGAACAAATGGTGCATGAGGAGGTCATGCAAGTTTGCATTAGTAAAACAGCAGGGGGCTGAAGTTCTGAAAGGAAAGTGGTGCTGTGTGTGATACTCATGTGGTGTACGTTAGTTTAGATGGTAGAACGTGGTAAGAAGGGAATAACAAAGGGAGGAAGTGGATGTACAAACAACGGAAGGGAGATACTTGAGTGATGGAGGAATACTGGTAGTACTTAGAGGAATACTGGTGATGTCTTCAGGTCCTGGCGTGGCAAGTGGCAAGTTAGAAGAAAATGGGGTGAGGGGGACCTTATGGCGCTGGTGGTCGGCAGGTGTCGGTGTGGTGGTAAGTTGACCGATGATGGCAGAGTTTTGACGAACTGAAATGGCAGCGTCGAAATGGTGTAGTCATGTTGAAGAGGAAGACTTGTTGGGCTTCGTGGAAGATGTGGAGGAAGTAGTTGAAGGCTAGACAAGGATGAACAGTGCAGTGAGAACTGAATGTGCCCAATTACCCTATTGTTTATGCCTAATTACTTGTTAACATGCCTAATCTTGATTTAAGTGCCTACCGTTTATAATTGCCAAATTATGATCACCTACGTGCCCAGTTTATTTTCTACTTCTTGATAATACAAGGTCCATTAGGTTAAAAAAGAATGGCCATTTGTTTAATGAAATACGGTTTAAGGTATAACTTATATTATACGTACATCTGACGGGCTCTTAACAAATCGTGACTAAATACATTAGTGTGTGGGACCAGTTCTATTTAATCTTGAACATGCCCAATTATTTAGTACACGTATATGGCTGAATTAAATAGTAATGTGACTTCAAATCTGTCTGGTTTCATTAGAAATGTACCTGAATATGTTTGGAGTAGGCCTAATCTTGAGTTATAATATTAAGGTTATTATTAAAATTTGGATTAGTAATGTTACTTTAAATGATATATGGCGTAACCTGCAATAAATTTCGAATGGGGATAATCCTATATGAAACATATCTAATCAGGTTAAATTAGTATTAAGTAATTATTTAAGTAACAATATACTACTAAATATTAATAATAAAGCGAACGCCGTATTAAATTTATAACGTTATCGTATAATAATTGAATTGGATAAAACTAGGGACCTTGGGACCGCATTGACTGACATAATACTATGGAGCTGGTTTGGTCGGAGATGAACGCGGCTGAAACTTGTAAAACGAATCATTGTGACGGCAGATGGAATCTAAGGTGAGTTCAACTCACTCATTTTACCTCGTTTATATTTTATATAAGCTGGGTCTTTATTTTGTGTGCAATGTTTGCTAATGCTTGATAACTGAGCGACTGTTTGTTTGTGTGCTGGATATTATTGAATATTCACTGATTAAATTAAGCATTTTTTTAATTTAATCAAATTAAATCCTTATATTAACGATTATACTCCAAACGAGGTAACTTCCCTTGTTGGTTGCATTTATAATAGTATAACCGTATTAAATAAATAATTGGCTATTTGAATAGACGTTAGAAATTGTTGTTAAATGTTATTAGTTGAATTTTTTTATCGAAATGAATAAATATATTGTCGTAACCCATTTTAATGCAGGGACGGGCAGGTTGGAGTGATCCAATCGGATTCCTCAAATATATTGTTTATTTACAAGCACTATTAATCAGGCTGATTGATTTTTGATTGTTGGATTCAAATGCAACATTTGTGTGATATGAACCAATGGTGATGTTGGTTGGGTAATTATCTACAAACGGCCTAAAAATAAATCATTTTATACAGATTGATTTTCCGTTAGGTAATCAATATAAAGGGAGTTATAAAACTTGTTTTTATAACTAAAGAAGGATTTTGAAATCTATTTTATATAGATTACTTTCAAATGGAAGTTTATTATAGGAAATGAATAATTATTTTATTTGGTAATTATAAACTAAATATATGAATCAAGTTCTTAGGTAACAAATTTATTTAGCAAATGAGTAGAAAATTAACCTAACGGTTAAGGATTAAATTAATTATTTCGAATAAACAATTAATTGCGATTTATTTATTTTAATTACGTTGTTAATTAAATCAAATCGAATTTATAAAATTAATTTTATTTAATTAAGTGGAAATGGTTAACAAATTTACCCTGTTTGAGTTGACCAAGTCAACTGTTTATCTAGAATTAATCATTGGACAATTATTAAGTTTTAATTACTATTTAAATAACCTTAAAAGGGAAATTAACTATTATAATAATAGTAAATTGGTTTCTGAAATGATCTGAATTGATTATTATTTAATAATAATAATCAAAGTGATAAATCCAGAAATTAAGTGTCTTAACTAAAAATTATGAAGTCAAACCTTATGTGTAGTTTAATTGAAATGGTAAGCGGATTTATTTTTAATATGGGTTCGTCAATGAACTTTTATCTATTCTGAAGATAAGAATGGTGTCATCTCAAGGTCTGAGAGGTAAATAAAATACCCCAACTTGTAACGGCTTCGTGATTATCCAAGGATGTTATTAGTTTAGAGACGAAGGTAGTGGAGGGGATTAAAATTAGTATTTCCGTAAAGAAGATTATAAACTATAATTCAAGAATTATAAGCTGGAAAGAATGATTTGGAAATAAAAAGTGAAGGACTATATTCAAATGTTGATTTAGAAACAGTTGTTTAACTAAAAAGGTCAAATGATGCTGTATACTGGACCAATGAATCCATTTCATTTTCTATGGATGATTGATTGTTTATTTGATAGTCAAATAGCCGACTATCAAATCTGGCCAATACAATTTTTGGTACGGAAAGACTGGGATCGAATTATATTCGAAAATCATTCCGACCAACGAGTACGAAAACGCTGAAGATATCAGAAGATGGTCAAGATGGAGCATTAAAGGTCGTTGATCTTCATGAGCGAAAGAAATACTCGTTAAATTTCTCTGGCTAGCTACCAGAGTTATGATGACTTGTGATTCTGTCGTGATTGAATTCTACGGATTGCAAGGACTACTCGCTACTGATCCTTTGGGTAATTCCTATATAAGGATGAGGTAGGAGGGTTCCTTTGGTTCATCCTGTTCCTGGATGATGTGTATGAATGATATGGGATTCAAAAGAATGGTGGACGGATGTTTTGAAGATAAACGTAGCCTCAAGCCTCATCAACTGGGAAAATATAGAAATCGGGCAGGCAGCTTGGCTAGGTGGTTCATCCCCAAGCAGGGTGTATTGTTACCAATCTAAAGAAAATTCATTTTGTTCTTCTTTTCAATTCTGTATCTCCCGGGAATGGTCATGTCGGTACCGACCATGGGTGACAATATATTCGATACACTTAAGTTAATTGAGTGGTCGGTCATGTGTGGCCAGGTTGCAAGACGTTCTTGTTGAACCCCAGTGTAATCCCTCTAGAGTACACTGATCGGAAGGTGATCCCATACCTTGTCTAGTTGGAATCCAGTCTCTAATAAGCGCCCACGGTTTTCGATTTTATACTATATGTGTAGAGCGTGAGATGCAAGTTTTCTACTACTTGGTTATTTACTTGATTTACATCACTATTATAATATCAGACTAATATCGATTTCAAACATGTTTTGGTTATAGTGAGGTGAAAACCGTCCGTGTTTATGTGTGAACTGGTCTTACTATTACTTTTTCCTTCAAAGGGTTTCAAAGTTAAGCAATATGGTTGTTATCTATAACTTAGTGAGTTTTACTCACGCCGGTTCACCAGACTGATCCGTGACATTTGTAATGTCTCGGGTCAGCCCGAGTTACAAGTTCAGATTATTGGAAGCTATGAAGTTCAAAGATGAGCTGGAGGAGTCCAGATGTATAAATAGTTATTCCGCTGTGTATCATATAATGACAGGATATTATAGCTGTCCAAATGTGTCTGTTGTACTCTGATGTATGTAAGTATATTTATTCAAGTTCTTTATAAAGATTATTTCTATGTTATATTTTGTTCCGCTGCAATGTGAGATTCTGATTCGGTATTGTCTTCTTACTCTCATATTCTAATAGTTCTATCTTACCTTCCTCATCCTCTTACTTCTTTCTTTTAACTTTCTGGAGATTCAGTACTTGAGTTTGGAAACGGATTGTGTAAGTGTCGAAATTCGAGCGTCGAATTTTCCGGGATGCTACAGTTGGTATCAGAGCTGGTTGCTTAATTGGTACGCATGATGGGGGATTCTCGCTTCGCGGTTTCGTGGCGAACGGGAGACTCTTGCCCCAACATGTCCCCAAAATGAGGGTTGGTCGTGTCGCGAGGCTGGACGTAAAAGCAGTTCTGAGGTATCTCTGTAGAGCCACGCTGGGAGGTTAGCCCAGTGGTTGATGGTTGAAAAGGCTAGACCCTTTACAGTTGGTATCAGAGCTATTGGTTGAGTAGTAACCTTGGCTCTGTGATGTAACTCAGTAAAGATAGGATTAGAAATATCCTAGATTGAGTTTGAATGTATATACGAGAGAGCGTACATGTAAATTTTATATAAAAATGTTTTATATTGTGTTAATTGATCGGTTCATGTGTTGGGAAACCATATTGAACTGGCAGTTGACTCGATATTGTTTTATAAAGAGGGTAAATGAAATAATTTTGCCCTTGTATTTTTGTAGGAAAAGAGAATAATTTTCTATAGTATAGTAATATTGGTTGTTTGGTTATTTGCTTGATTTGATCGGAATTCAAATTGGATTATGAAATGGAATTGAACTAGTTAGAAACCAATTGGTTAATCAAATATGGAAATCGAAAATTAACCTGGTTAAGTAAATTAAATTAAGGTGGAATTCAAATGGAATGAATTCGGGATTTGGAAATCGAATAGATGATAATGGTAATCGATTGGATATTAATTGATTAATGTTAGTATATGTTAAAACCAAAGTTATACAGACCCATAAGGGTTAAGGTTGAACAAAATTCAAATGATATGGGCATTTGTTATTTGGATGTTGGATTGGTCGAATAAAATTCATCAGTCGAGAAGTTAAATGGAATAATCTGGGATTGTTATTTGCATTATAAATTGAGTTAAGTGCAGAGTTTAAAAGGCTATAGAGATGATTTGGTTGCAGATTTGAAGTACAAGTTGGAAAACAAAGTGCTGCTAGTTGATTTGCTTCAAAATTGGAGGTTTGAATGCCCGACAAAAAGGTAAACCTAAATATTGATTGGAGTGATTGATTTTATACCCCGGAGTGGGATGGCTATTTGGCTTTTGGTTTTATTTTGGAGAAGTTGAGGCCCGAAGTGGCAATTGTAGTTGTACTGATCGATCCATGCAGAGGAGGTGCTGGCGAAATTTTCAAATTTTTTATAGAGTCTGGATTTGTTTTGATAATTCAAAATTAATTGAAAATAATTGGGTTCAGAGTATTCTTCTTACCTTTTAATTTCGGGGACGAAATTCTTTTAAGGGGGGGATGAATGTAACGTTCCAGATTTTTTGGCTATTTAATTTGGAATATTTAAATCTGTTTATATATTATATTGGAAATATAATGGATTTTATATCGAATTTATTATATAAAATGGAATTCGAATATATATAATTTATAATATAATTAAAACGAGCTCGAAACGCCGTGGTATTTCATAATTTTCGATTTGAAATTTAATTGAATATAATGGATTCGATATAAGTCGGAACTCGGTGAAACAAGAACCGTCTGAATCGATTTGTTCATATTTTTCATTGAAAGAGAAAAATCGGGATTTTGTGTTATAGATTATTAGTAATGTCAAATTCAAATTTTAAAATAGTCGCTATAAAATTTCGTTAGTAAACGATAACGTTTATTTAATAAATATAAAGGAATTTCTATATATTTGGATATCGTTTTAAACCCAATTTCTGAATATTGAATTTAGTTATTCCATTAGGATATATATATGACAATAATAATTTATTATTATTTAAATTGAATTGTTTTGAATTTAATTCTATTTTATCGACCGTATATAGGCCTTAAAAATAGTTTTCTTTCAAACGATCTCTGTCCCCGACGAAGTGAGTTTTATTGAAATGCGTACCGCTAATTATTGTAGCATTTCCGATTTG
This sequence comes from Allium sativum, assembly GCA_030737875.1. NCBI lineage: Eukaryota > Viridiplantae > Streptophyta > Magnoliopsida > Asparagales > Amaryllidaceae > Allium > Allium sativum. The sequence continues at coordinate 1,017,218,460 of CM060913.1, forward strand.
GAGCCAAACGAAGTGGTTTTTGTCGGTAGACGAATTTTAAGGGTGAACCGATAGTTAGAATTTGAATAAAATAGCACAGTTTTTGTAAACGGAGTCCATTTCCAACGATATCAGTTCCATTGGGACCGGAACGTCGAGACATAGTTGTATATTTATATTCATCAGTGTTTGGCGGTGCGAACTTAACAATGAACGACAAATAGTGGTACAGATTTTACGGTCAGCGGTATAAATTAGAAACCGGGCTAATTTAAAAATAAACCTACCCTAAACAAATAACTTACCCTTAATACTGTCTACACAAATTCAATGCGTACAAATAACTTTCAAAGAAATGGCTACCTACCTTATTCCTACTGACCAATACCCCCATCACGCAAATTTTCTTTCAAGATTTAAAAGCTCCATACCCTGTACTGTTCACCTACCCTATACTTTGAAAACCAGCCTTACGGAAATAAATGTTCTTCACTAGCCACTCTACACAAAATCAACATGCCCTATGATGTACGCGGTGACCAAGACAGTGTCCCTATCCAATTTCATCTATATTATATATATCCCCTCCATCTAGTTTCCGCAAACCCAAAAATAAAGCATCCACCTGTTTGTTTTAAAACAAAATAAACCCCGTAAAATATTATTATTCAAAGAGTAAATGAGGCAAGCAAATTAAAGTGGGGAAGAAAGGCCTCTGGCGTTGGTGATCAACCTCGTTAGAGCAGTCGCGTGAAATATCTTGAGTTCTAGGATATGATAGTATGTATACAGTAGCAGCAAGTATTAGAAAATGGTGGAGATGGTTTTGTAAGTGACGGAGCAGGAGCAAATTGTGGTATTGGTAATTGACGGAGCATGCGTGTGAACGTGGCATGTACGGAGGCATAAAGCGCAGAACGTATGGAGCAGGTGCAACAAAGTGAGAGTGACGTGAATATAGTTTGGACTTGAATTCGAAATAAAAACTAACGGTGGGAAGGAAGCCACTACATGCGACTGGGGTTGAGTGGAGGCACGTTGGAGCTGAAATGGGAGGGAGACGTGGACATTAAAGTGATGCCAAGCATAACAAATGTTGCATGGGGAGGTCACACAAGTATGCATTTGTAAAACAGTAGGGGGCGGAAGTTCTGAAAGGAAAGTGGTGTTGTGTGTGATACACAGGTGATGTACGTTAGTTTTGATAGTAGAACGTTGTAAGAAGGGAAGAAAAAAGGGAGGAAGTGGAAGTAAAACAACGGAAGGGAGACACGTGAGTGATAGAGGAAAACCAAAAGAAGTAATGGGGGGAAGTTGAAAGCAGGTAGTATGGGGGAAACAGTTTGGCGTGAAGGGTTTATTGTGGGTCTGGGGGATGGAGCAGTAGTACTTGGAGGAATACAGGTGGTGTTTTTAAGTCCTGGCGTGGCAAGTGGCAAGTTAGAAGAAAATGGGGATAAGGAGGACCTTATGGCGCTAGTGGTCGTCAGGTGTCAGTGCGGTGGTAAGTTGACCGATGATGGCGGAGTTTTGACACTTGTGTGCCCAGTTCATTTTCTACTTCATGATAATACAAGGTCCATTAGGCTAAACAAGGATGGCCATTTGTTTAATGAAATACGGTTTAAGGTATAACATATATTATACGTACATCTGACGGGCTCTTAACAAATCATGACTAAATACATTAATGTGTGGGCCCAGTTCTATTTTATCTTAAACATGCCCAATTATATAGTACACGTATTTGGCTGAATTAAATAGTAACGTGACTTCAAATGTGTCAGGTTTCATTAGAAATGTACCTAAATATGTTTAGAGTTGGCCTACTCTTGAGTTATAATATTAACGTTATTATTAAAATTTGGATTAGTAATGTTACTTTAAATGATATATGGCGTGACCTGTAATAAATTTCGAATGGGGATAATCCTATATGAAACATTTGTAATCAGGTTAAATTAGTATTAAGTAATTATTTAAGTAACAATATACTATTAAATATTAATAATAAAGCGAATGCCATATTAAATTTATAACGTTATCATATATTAACGGAATTGGATAAAACCAGGGACGTTGGGACCGCATTGACTGACGTAATACTATGGAGATGGTTTGTTCGGAGATGAACGCAGCTGAAACTTGTAAACGAATCATTGGGACGACAGATTGAATCTAAGGTGAGTTCAACTCACTCAGTTTACCACGTTTATATATAAGCTGGGTCATTATTTCGTGTGCATTGTTTGCTAATGGTTGGTAATTGAGTGACTGTTTGTTTGTGTACTGGATATTATTAAATATTCACTGGTTAAATTAAGCATTTGTTTAATATAACGATTATACTCCAAACGAGGTAATTTACCTTGTTGGTTGCATTCATAATAGTATAAACGTACTAAATAAATAATTGGCTGTTTGAATAGACGTTAGAAATTGTTGTTAACTGTTATTAGTTGAATTGTTTATCGAAATGAATAAACATATAGTCGTAACCCATTTTGATGCAGGGATGGACAGGTTGGAGGGATCCAACCAGATTCCTCAAATATATTTTTTATTTACATGCACTGTTAATCAGGATGATTGATTTTTTATTGTTGGATTCAAATGCAGCATTTGTGTGATATGAACCAATGGTGATATTGGTTGGGTGACTATCGGCAGATGGCCTAAAAATAAATCGTTTTATACAGATTGATTTTCCGTCAGGTAATCAATATAAATGGAGTTATAAAACGTGTTTTTATAACTAAAGAAGGATTTTGAAATCTATTTTATATAGATTACTTTTAAGTGGAAGTTTATTCTAGGAAATAAATAATTATTTCATTTGGTAATTATAAACAAAATATATGAAGCAAGTTCTTAGGTAATAAATCTATTTAGCAAATGAGCAGAAAATTAACCTAACAGTTAAGGATTAAATTAATTGTTTCAATTAAAAAATTAATTGTGATTTATTTAATTTAATTACGTTGTTAATTGAATCAAATGGAATTTATAAAATTAATTTTATTTAATTAAGTGGAAATGGTTAACAAATTTACCCTATTTGAGTTGACCAAGTCAACTGTTTATCTAGAATTAATCATTGGACAATTATTAAGTTTTAATTATTATTTAAATAACCTTAAAAAGAAAATTTACTATTATAAGAATAGTAAATTGGTTTCTCAAATGATTTGAATTGATTATTATTTAATAATAATAATCAAAGGGATAAATCCTGAAATTACGTGTCTTAACTGAAAATTACGAAGTCAAACCTTATATGTAGTTTAATTGAAATGGTAAGAGGATTTATATTTAATATGGGTTTGTCAATGAACTTTTATCAATTCTGAAGATAAGAATGGTGTCTTCTCAAGGTCTGAGAGGTAAATAAAATACCCCAACTTGTTACAACTTCGTGATTATCCGAGGATGATATTAGTTTAGAGACGAAGGTAGTTGAGGGGATTAAAATTAGTACTTCCGTAAAGAAGATTATAAATTATAATTCATGAATTATAAGCTGGAAAGATTGATTTGGAAATAAAAAGTGAAAGAACAGTATTCAAATGTTGATTTAGAAATTATTAACAGTTGTTTAACTAAAAAGGTCAAACGATGTTGTATACTGAACCAATGAATCCATTTCATTTTCTATAGATGATTGATTGTTTATTTGATAGTTAAATAGCCGACTATCAAATCTGACCAATACGATTGTTGGTACGGAAAGGCTGGGATCGAATTATATTCGAAAACCATTCCGACCAATGAATATGAAAACACTGAAGATATCAGAAGATGGTCGAGATGGAGCATTGAAGACCGTTGATCTTCGTGAGCGGAAGAACTACTCATTAAATTTATCTGGCTAGCTACCAGAGTTATGATGACTTGTGATTCTATCGTGATTGAGTTCTGCGGATTGCAAGGACTACTCGCTACTGATCCTTGGGGGTGATTCCTATATAAGGATGCGGTAGGAGGGTGCCTTCGGTTCTTCCCGTTCTTGGATGACGTGAATGAACGATATGGGATTCAAAAGAATGGTGGACTGATGTTCTGAAGATAAACGTAGCCTCAAGCCTCATCAACCAGGAAAAGACAGAAATTGGGCAGGCAGCATGGCTAGGTGGGCCATCCCCAAGCAGGGCCTATTATTACCAATCTAGAGAAAATTCATTTTGTTATTCTTTTCAACTCTGTATCTCCCGGGAATGGTCATGCCGGTACTGACCATGGGTGAAAATATATTCGATACACTCAAGTTAAATGAGTGGTCGGTCATGTGTGGCCGGGTTACAAGACGTTCTTGTTGAACCCTTGTGTAATTCCTCTAGAGTACACTGATCGGAAGGTGATCCCATACCTTGTCTAGTTGGAATCCAATCTCCAATAAGCACCCGCGGTTTTCGATTTTACACTATATATGTAGAGCGTGAGATGCAAGTGTTCTACTACTTGGTTATTTACTTGATTTACATCACTATTATAATATCAGACTAGTATCGATTTCCAAAATGTTTTGGTTATAGTAAGGAAAAAACCGTCCGTGATTACGTGTGGGCTGGTCTTACTGTTACTTTTTCTTTCAAAGGGTTTCAAAGTTAAGCAATATGGTTGGTATCTAAAACTTAGTGAGTTTTACTCATGCTGGTTCACCAGACTGATCCGTGGCATTTGTAATGTCTCCGGTCAGCCCGAGTAACAGGTTCAGATTATTAGAAGCTGTGAAGTTCAAAGACGAGATGGAGGAGTCCAGATGTATAAATAGTTATTCTGCTGTGTATCATATTATGACAGGATATTATAGTTGTCGAAATGTGTCTGCTGTACTCTGATGTACGTAACTTTATTGTTCTTTATAAAGATTATTTTTATGTTATATTTTGTTTCGCCGCGCTGTGAAATTTTGATTCGATATTGTCATCTTACTCTCCTATTCTAATAGTTCTATCTTACCTTTCTCATCCTCTTAATTCTTTCATTTAGTGTTCTGGAGATTCGGTACTCGAGTTTGAACACGAATTGTGTTAGTGTCGAAATTCGAGCGTCGAATTTTCCAGGATGCTACATGGATTCTTTCATCTTAGCTTGGATTTCAGATATTGATGTACCACTTTGACTTCTTGTTAACCCTCTTATGGCTTTGCATGGGAAATATGGTTTTATGCTTTTGTACTCTGATATTTTCGGCAAGGCAGATTATTAATGTAGTTGGTTATTTCAACCTTATGATGTAAACTCAGTATTTGGGACCACGATGTTTTGATTTAAATAAAGTTTTTAATTTCGCTGTTATTTAACATATTTATCTTGTGATATTATATTATTATTTACCTATAACGCTTCACGAAACTTAATGCATTCTATATAGAGTGACACTAACGGTGGTGGGGTGTCACATTTGGTATGAGAGCATATGGTTATAAGATCGGATAACATATTTTGAAGATGGTTTCCAGAAAGGTCTCAAAAACAAAGTATTTTAAAATAAAAAGTTTGTTTTTGAAAAGCATATTTCCCAAAGCCATAAATATCTTCTCGATTCTCCGCTTGATTCCTTTTCCTTTTAATTCGCGTAACCGTTTCTTCCCGAAAGGGTATCCCTATTTTGGGCAAGGTTCCATAGGCATGTTAAAACTACGGTACATGTCGAAGGGCAAAGAAGTGCCCAACGTCCATCTGTAGCCGCAGTAGTTTCACTTGTGGCTTATTTTCTCTCAAGCCTCGTAAGGATTTCCGTGCGATGGAGGCAACTTTCAAGAGACTTGTTAGCATGTTACACAAGGATCATAAAAAGGATAATAAGGGAGTTGGGGCTAAGGAGTACAGCCCAAAGATGAAACAAAAAGGTGGCTTAAGAAGGGAAGATAGATGAAAGAAGAAAAGAGGAAATACCACAATTTTGGAATGGTGGGTCATCTGAGGAAGAATTGCAGAAAGAAGAAAGGCATTTGTTACCACTTTGGTAAGGAGGGACACCTTATTAAGGAGTGCCCAAAGAGACAAGGACAAGGACAGAAGGTGGGAACTTCTAGAGGGCAAGCTAATGCACTCGTAGCTGGTGGACAGGATAGAAATAGGAATGTTTCCGTCGAAGGTTTTCTATTTCTGATCATCCTGTTGGGATTCTTTTTCTGGTGCTTCGAATTCTTTTATATGTGATCCTTTAGTTGAGTCTCTGCATCTAGATACTAGTATGGTTTTGGATCCCGTTATTGTCTCAAACCCCATAGGAGGTATGGCTCATCTATCGATGATTTGTCGGGGTTTGAGAATCTCTGTGTTAGGCGTCGAGTTTGATTGCAAAGCATATGTTCTTGATTTCATAAGACACGATTTGATTCTAGGGTGGTTAACCATATATGGAGGCATTCTAGATTGTGAAAGGAGGGTCGTTAGACTTCTGACTTGCCATGGAAAGACTCTCTAGATTTCTTATGACTCCAAAAGGGTCTGTCATGCTTAGTCTCCTAGAACCTCTTGATATATCTATCGATGATTTGCGATCTATACCAATAGTTGTGAGTATCCTGATGTTTTTGATTAGCTTCTGGGTTTACCTCGAGGTGCAAGATTGGTTTTTGCATATACTTGGTAGACAATGCCAAGCCAGTTGCATTGCCTGTGCCACATGTGACTCCTAAGAGAGAAGAGCGAACTTTGTAAGCAAGTAGGAGAGCTACTTGAGAAGAGGCTTGATAGGCGAATCACATCAAAATAGGAAGCCTACAGAGGACAGTCCTTGAGAAAGCCCATCATTCTAAGATGACTATTCATCCAAGCAGCGATAATATGTATGGAGATATGAAGAGAGTTTTCTCTTGGACTAGGATGAAAAGGGATGTAGCATAGTCTGTGCAGTTTAGGCCCCGCTATTACCCCGCAATATCGTGTAGCGGGTTTCCACCGCTACGCTATTTTCAAATAGCCTCTGAAATAGCCTCTCCGCTTTAATCCCCGCTATATTCCGGTATTCCCGATATATCCCATTATTTCGGCTACATTCCTCTATATCTTCTATTAAAGAAATGAATTTGAAAATGACATTTATACATTATAAATTTTATAAAATTGGCTTTTTGATATTTTTTTAACATATATTTTTATGAATATAAAATACATCAATATTCCATTAAATATAATCAAACTAAACAAAAGTTTATATTTATTTTCATATATTTTCTTATGCTTTTTTAAAAAGTTAAGAATGCACTAAATATAATTAAGTTAAATGTTTGTTTTCCATTTGTTTATCATTTTTATATTTTTAAAGAATTAAATATGAGTTTTATATGCTATTTAGACTCATCCGCTATATCCTGCTATTTCCTCGATTTATCCCCGCTACAACTTTTTAGACCTCTGCCGCATTGGATCTGCTGAGCGCTTTAACTACACAGAGTGTAGTTCATCTCTCGATGTTTAGTTTGCTGACGGGTCAAAGCTGAGCAGAGGAAGCCCGATGGATGGCTTCATTCGTTGAGAATCCCTCAAGTGGAAGTGGGAGAGCATCTACACGGATTCCATAGATGGGTTGCCTAGATCAAGGTAGGACAATACCAACATTTTGGGGTATAGTGGACCGGTTTACGAAGAGCGCCCATTTTATTCTAATAAAGAGCAAGATATCAGCGACATGGTTGACATGGCACCCTTCGAATCACTATATGGACGACCTTATAGATCATCGACTTGTTGATGGGAGTCGACATGACAGACTTCTACTTAGACCCGATAGAATTAGAGACACCTCAGATGAGGTCGCTCTTATCCACAGACAAAATGAAGACAGTACAAGACCAACAGAAATCCGACGCATATAGGAGAAGGACTAATATAGAGTTTGAGGTAGTGGAGCCAAACTTGCGAGAGGAAGTGAATGTAGAGAAGGAAGCAATGATTGGACGACTTCTGACTTGCATACTTGGATCAGAGGTTAAGAAATTGTGCAATAAAGAAGTGAAGCTAGTAAAAGTGCAATGGGGAGAGGACCGAGAGGATGCTACTTGGAAGGCTGAAGACAAGATTTGCGCTTCATATCCTTTCCTTTTCTAGATTATGTTCTTAACTTCTTCTTCCAAGTTTCGAATTAATACTTGTATCTATATCTCCTATCGATCGAGTCTTTAGGTAGAAAACTAATGAATGTAAACATGTTTTTGAGACATGTTATGTTTGATGGATGCAAGTGTTTGCTAGTAATTGCTCGTGGATGCATATACACACAATAGGCACTAGACCAGCTCAATCACTTACATATTGCATATGGAAGTGTGTGCATTTTAATTTTTTATGAATGAAGATGAGTGTATTGTTACATTGATGTTGCATTTGGTTGGATGATTGTGCATACATATAGAACTAACATGTATAAGGAGGATTTTCATAAATTTTGGTTGCATCGCACAAACATACATCGCATTAAGCAGGTCAACTGAATCAGTAGACCGCCTGATCTTTCGCATTAGTTACGGACATAAAGATACACTATTGCATATGTTCATAAAAGCATTAGAAATTCCTTAAGGACAATAGGTGCCTGTGATTGCTATGTATTATTGTTAGATGTTAGGATATACGTTCTTCTTAACTTAGAGATTTCGGGGATGAAGTCCTTTAAGTAGGGGAGAATGTAACATACCGTAATTTAAGAATACAGTGTTAGCAATGAATTAGAGAAAACTTAGTTAAATATTCAGAATTAAGTAAAAAAGGACTGCGTCATTGTGTCCGTCTCGAGATTCTAGTCAAGATAGGTACCTGGTTTGCGTAAAACGGACTTCGTATGAAGAAGTTATGAGCATTAGAAGTTTGTATACATATAAGGAGCTTATATTTATATATATATTAAATAAATATGTCCAGAAAACTTGAAAATCAGTTCAAAAATCAAAATTTGCAAGGCGAGAAACTGGGCGGGAAATTTTCCCATTGGGGGTTGACCTAGGGGTCTACCCACATGAAGGGGGGTGGACCCATGGGTCGACCCACCTGCAGATCTGGGCAGATTCCTGAGGATGAACGTGGACTCTTTTATTGACCCGGTTCGTTGCTTCTAAGCTATAAATAGAACCCTCAACCTACGTTTTATTCATCTGAAAAATGGTGGCGATGGTGGAGCTCTGCTGCAATGCAAATTGAATAAACTATTCTTCTCCAAATCCAATTCAACAAAGATTATGCAAATTCAGCGATTGCTACAACAACAAATCCAACGTGTTCTTCTCAGTTATTTGGATCCATTTCCTTAGATCTATTCACTATGAATTCATGTTATTTTAGATTTAAATATTTAATTGGAAATCATGGAATGTATATAAAATTGGATATTGGATCTATGCCTAAACAAGTTCTATTATGACATAATTATCAGATCTGGCGTTATCTGTTCATACCGCCACCATGTAAAATGTTGTCATAATATATCTATTCAGGTCTATGCCTGTTTATGTAAGTTTATTATTGATTCGTCATTATGCCAGTTTTGATTCTCTTCTTTCCCCCTTTTCCCTTTTATTTTTATATAGCTAGGCTACCTTCGAGCCTAGGCTTAACCCTGAAATATGCGAACGTGCAAAATTTGGAACGATTGGGAAAGGCATAATTTGGGGCATAATTAGTATTGGAAAATATGGACCTAAATTTGGGCATAAAATTTGGGAATATATGAATATGGACTTGGGGGCATATATTGTGTTGAATAATATGAATATAAAATTAGGTATAAAAATTGGGACATGTGTAAATGTTGGTTTGGAATATAAATTAGAACATATGTGAATATGAATTTTAGGCATAAATTGGAGAATATGTGGATTTGGTTTTATGCATAATATATATATGCCTTGATTTATGACTTGGAAAAAGGGAGCATATGGTGCATAATTAAAAGATGAATTGAAAAGGGGCATAAAAATCCATAATTTGAATAATGAATTGGGCGCATAATTAAATATGGGGAAAAGGGGCATGAACACCTATATGGACATAGGTAAAAAAATTGGATAATAATGAAATGCCTATGATTACAGTAATTAGAAACTGTAACTTCACTTATGACACGAGGTTATATTGCACTTGCGGTGGAAATCTGCCCGGAACCGACCGGCATATCCAGCAATCGCAAGTGTTGAATCTAATGTGAGAGGTCTAAGTGTACAAATATGAGACATGCTCAGACCGAAGGTTAAGCCCAATTTGTGGAATAAGTCTACCCGGACCCGCCCGACATATCCGGCATCCACAAATGGCAGGTTTAACGTGGGAGGTCTAGCATACTATAACCATAAATGAAAATATGGTAATAAATCTTGAATACTTAACTTAGTTGAATCCTTAGGGATGGTAGGTGGGTTGGGGTTAAGTATTTGATTCAATAGGGGATGGGTTAAGAAAATCTAAGGGGGTGGGTAATATTTTCATATAGGCCCACAAATGTAACCCAATAAGGTTATGTAATCAAAGACACCTAGTGGTATACATAACCGGTGGAAATAATAAATTTATGTAATTAAAGACACCTTCTAGGTTAAGCATAACTTGTAGAAATGATAGAATTTAGATATGCATAATAACCTGCTAAGTAGAACATGTTATGGCAACCAAACAAGAATGTAAAGGGATTGTGGATCACAGACCTTGGACCACAATCAAGAGAATAACATGTTGTGGGCTTATTAATAAACTTAAATTGGTTAAGTTATATAACCGAATTTAATAAGCAAGGGAAACTTTGTAACTTGATTAGGAATTCAATATGAATGGGAATAACCAAGTAAAATGGAAACCTGATGAGGTAAGGCAAGCGCGTTAAAGAATTATTAGACATAGGGTCTAACAATATATTAAAGTGAGGCGCTTGGACCAGTCTGCACGTTTGAGGGTGAATAACCCAACGGGGTAGATCATCGTGGTGCAATAAGGCACAATGGGAGCGCGCATTCATCTGATTTTTCGGACGACTCCAAAGGACTGGAAGGGGAAGCACGCGGCTTCCTGAGGTACGTAAGGTGCTCCTTGTAGTCCTCTGTTTGGTGGCAGATGTTTTAGGCTGTGCTCACAGAGGTTGGGTCTACGCGTAACTACTAGGTGCGTGGGCCTTGACTGCAGAAGTAGCTATGCAGTCAGAATGCTATGACGCGGTGACACTAGGGTGATTTGGCGGTTGCCTCAACGATGAGGCGAAGGGTCACGACGAACAAGGATAACATATCGTCGAATACCCGTCATCGGTAGCCAGTGGGATGCGGGAAGACTAGAGCTAAAACCAATAGACCATTCACCCTTCACTATCGGGGTACGGTGGTTGAGGGAAGACGCCACATGGATGTTTAGATTTTTTTCTTAGGGGCAGTCATTTAGCTCTTGTAGTCTTTATTAGTTGAGGGAGGGGCCGTGATGGGGCCATAGCCACCGTGAAAACAACCCCTAGGAATATATGTATATGGAGGCTCTTAAAGGCGGGCCTATACAGATATGGAAAAACTGCCACCGACCGAGTTCCGTGTTTCTTGGATAGCCCTGCCAGGGAACTCGGTGCTCATTAGAGGACGTGCGATTGAGGCATCGAGCTACAATTGAAGATATGTATGGTGGACTGTCTAGATACATGTATGACGGCTCTGGGTGGTGTATCGTAGACTTGAGGGCATTACTCCGGTATGAAATCTGATTCGATTGACGGTGGCAGTCCGTACACTTATATAGCATAGTAATGACGGATATATATATATGGAATGTAGCATTGCTATGTAGAGATCCTTGCATCACTCCGGCGTAGGATGAGGGACTGCGTTCATTTCCGTGGCATTACGGCGGAGACCGTGCGAGTGGTGCACCATAGAGTATATCTCGACATTAAGAGGTAGCTACATATATATTGTACTAGGTTAATCCATCCTTGAGTGTTGTTAACTCAAGTAACTTAATAATTAAGAAAATGAAATGGAACAATATATGTAGGGATCATTCGGTTTTGACACACTAGTATTGGTGCGGTGTAGAGAAACGTACATAAGAAGCGCAATATATTCTGTTCAGCTTATCTTGCTCAGTTCACACTTGTCCTTGTTATTGTTATCTTGTTCTTCCAGTTTTTATATACCTGCCATGATACTTCTATTTATTTACATTTAAAAGTAAATGGACTCGCCAGACTTTATGTTTGGCCCTTTTTGTTTCCGCTTCTTTCTCTTCCGTTCCCCCCTTAGGTTCTCAGGGTGGAAGTGCTTAGAGTTAATTTGGATTCTTTTAGCTTAGCTTGGATTTGGGATATTGATGTACCTCTTTGACTTCTTGTTAACCCTCTTATGGCTTTGCATGGGAAATATGGTTTTATGCTTTTGTACTATGATATTTCTAGCAAGGCAGATTATTAATGCAATTGGTTATTTCATCCTTATGATGTAAACTCAGTATTTGGGACCACGATGTTTTGATTTAAATAAAGTTTTAAATTCCGTTGTTATTTTACATATCTGTCTTGTGATATTACGTTCTTATTTACCTATAACACTTCACGAAACTTAATGCATTTTATATTGAGTGACATTAACGGACGTGGGGTGTCATAATGCTTAAACTACCGCTACTTCTCTAAATACTTCAAAACCTGCCTTCTTTTGAATCCTACCCCAGATTCTCTAAATAGACTTACTTCCAACAATTACCCCTGTTTTTTTAACTACTGTGAAGGGTTGGTTTTTGCAGCCCCCAATCCAAATGATTCATCATCCTTCATATTTGTCGATCTACCCCTGCTTTGCTTAAACTACCCCTACTTTTCTTAATACTTCAAAACAACCCTTCTTTTTAATCCTCCCCCTAATTCTCAAAAAAGATCCAACTTCGAACAATTACCCTTATTTTTTAACTACTATGAAGGGTTGGTTTTTGCAGCAACCTATCCAAATGATTCATCCTCCTTTATATTTGTCGATCTACCCCTACTATGCTTAGACTACACCTACTTCTCTTAATAATTCAAAAAAGGCCTTCTTTTTAATACTACCCCTATTTCTCTAAATAGCCCATACTTCCAACAATTACCCCTATTTTTTAACTACTGTAAAGGGTTGGTTTTTGCATCACCCAATCCAAATGATTCATCATCTTCCATACTTATCGATCTACCCCTACTATGTTTAAAGAAGTAGTTTAAAATCTATTTTTTGAAAATGAATAAAGGTATTAAGAAATAGTAGGGGTTGGTTTTAAGAGAATTAGGGTATGATTAAAAATAAGGGCTGCTTTGGATTGGATGGACAATAGTAAGGTCTATTTAGAGAATTGGGGGTAGGATTACAACCCCCTACTTTTATTAATGTTTTCCTTTATTCATTTCTTTGTTCATTTATTTTGCATTATTCATTTCTTTCTTTGTAAACCAATTATCATTCTGCTTCTGTGAAGGGTTTGCTTTTGCGGCACCCAATCCAAACGATTCATCATCTTTCATATTTGTCGATCTACCCCTACTATGCTTAAACTACCCCTAATTCTCTAAATAGCCCTTACTTCCAACAATTACCCCTATTTTTTAACCTTTGTGAAGGGTTGGTTTTTGCAGCACCCAATCCAAACGATTCATCATCTTTCATATTTGTCGATCTTCAGCTACTACGCTTAAACTACCCCTAATTCTATTAATACATCAAAACAACCCTTCTTTTTAATCCTACCCCTAATTCTCTAAATAGCCCTTACTTCCAACAATTAACCCTATTTTTTAACCACTGGTAAGGGTTGGTTTTTGCAGCGTCCAATCCAAATGATTCATCATCCTTCATATTTGTCGATCTACCCCTACTATGCTTAAACTACCATACTTCTGTTAATACTTCAAAAAAGCCCTTCTTTTTAATCGTACCCCTAATTCTCTAAATAGCCCTTATTTCCAACAATTACCCCTATTTTTTAACTACTGTGTAGGGTTGGTTTTTGTAGCACCCAATCCAAATGATTCATCATCCTTCATATTTGTCGATCTACCCCTACAATGCTTAAACTACCCCTACTTCTCTTAAAACTTCAAAAAAGCCCTTCTTTTTAATCCTACCCCTAATTCTCTAAATATCCCTTAATTCCAACAATTACCCCTATTTTTAACTACTGTGAAGGGCTGTTTTTTTTTTTTGGATTGGATGCTGCAAAAACCAACCCTTCACATTATTACCCTACTTCTCTTAATACTACATTTGGGTAATTAATCCTTACCCTATTTAATATGCAAACAATAATAAAAGGATTGTTTGAAGTATTAAGACAAAATAGCCCAACTGTTTTAATACTTCGAATTAGGGTAGTTAATATTAGTCTACTATTCTTAAACTACCTCCCCTACTTTTTTTTATTGTTTTCCTTTATTCATTTCTTTATTCATTTTTTTTAACTACTTTATATAAAGGAGAACAATAATAAAAGTAGGGGGTGGTTAAAAATGGGGGTAATTTTTGGAAGTAAGGGCTATTTAGATAATTAAGGGTAGGATTAAAAAGAAGGGCTGTTTTGAAGTTTTATGAGAAGTAGGGGTAGCTTAAGCATAGTATGGCTAGATCCACAAATATGAAAGACGATTATTCATTGGGATTGGGTGCTACAAAAACCAACCCTTCACAATAGTTAAAAAATAGGGGTAATTGTTGGAAGTAAGGGCTATTTAGAGAATTAGGGGTAAGACTAAAAATAAGGGTTGTAAACCAATTCAAAACAACCCTTCTTTTTAATCCACCCCCTACTATGCTTAAACTACACCTACTTCTCTTAATACTTCCAAAAAGCCCTTCTTTTTAATCCTACCCCTAATTCTTTAAATAGCCCCTACTTCCAACAATAACTCCTATTTTTTAACTTCTATGAAGGGTTGGTTTTTGCAGCACCCAATCCAAACGATTCATCATCTTTCATATTTGTCGATCTACACCTACTATGCTTAAATTACCCCTACTTCTCTTAATACATCAAAACAACCCTTCTTTTTAATCCTACCCCTAATTATCTAAACAGCCCTTACTTCCTACAATTACCCCTATTATTTAACTACTGTGAAGGGTTGGTTTTTGCAGCAAATAATCCAAATGATTCATCAATTTTAATATTTGTCGATTTACCCCTACTATGCTTAAACTACCCCTACTTCTCTTAATTCTTCAAATTAGCGCTTATTTTTTAATCCTACCCCTAATTCTCTAAATAGCCCTTACTTCCAATAATTACCCCTATTTTTTAACTATTGTGAAGGATTGGTTTTTGCATCACCCAATCCAAACGATTCATCATCCTTCATATTTGTCAATCTATCCCTACTTTTCTTAAACTACCGCTACTTCTCTTAATACTTCAAAACAACCCTTCTTTTTAATCTTCCCCCTAATTTTATAAATAGCCCTTAATTCCAACAATTACCACTATTTTTTAACTATTGTGAAGGGTTGGTTTTTGCAGCACCCAATCCAAAGGATTCATTATCTTTCATATTTGTCGATCTACATGTACTATGCTTAATGAAGTAGTTTAAAACCTATTTTTTTAAAAATGGATAAAGGTATTAAGAAATAGTAGGGGTTGGTTTTAAGAGAATTATGGTATGATTAAAAAGAAGGGCTATTTTGGATTGGATGGACAATAGTAAGGGCTATTTAAAGAATTAGTGGTAGGATTACTACCCCCTACTTTTATTAATGTTTTTCTTTATTCATTTCTTTATTCATTTATTTTGCATTATTCATTTCTTTCTTTGTAAACCAACTATCATTCTACTTCTGTGAAGGGTTTGCTTTTGTGGCACCCAATCCTGAGGATTCATCACCCTTCATATTGTCGATCTACCCCTATTATGCTTAAACTACCCCTAATTCTCTAAATAGCCCATACTTCCGACAATTACCCCTATTTGTTTAACTTCTGTGAAGGGTTGGTTTTTGCAACACCCAATCTAAA
Organism: Allium sativum; assembly: GCA_030737875.1. Taxonomy (NCBI): domain Eukaryota; kingdom Viridiplantae; phylum Streptophyta; class Magnoliopsida; order Asparagales; family Amaryllidaceae; genus Allium; species Allium sativum. Next base: position 1,017,234,378 of record CM060913.1, read on the forward strand.
CGATTCATCATCTTTCACATTTGTCAATCTACACTATGCTTAAATTACCCCTACTTCTCTGAATACATCAAAACAGCCCTTCTTTTTAATCGTACCCCTAATTCTCTAAATAGACCTTATTCCTACAATTACCCCTACTTTTTAACTACTTAGAAGGGATGGATTTTGCAGCACCCAATCCAAATGATTCATCGTCCTTCATATTTTCGATCTACCCCTACTATACTTAAACTATCCCTACTTCTCTTGATACTTCAAAAAAGCCCTTCTTTTTAATCCTACCCCAAATTCTCTAAATAACCCTTACATCAAATAATTACCCTTATTTTTTAACTACTGTGAGGGGTTGGTTTTTGCAGCACCCAACCCAAACGATTCAACATCTTTCATATTTGTCGTTCTACCCCTGCTATTCTTAAACTACCCCTAACTTCTCTAAATACTTCAAAACATGCCTTCTTTTTGATCCTACCCCAAATTCTCTAAATAGCCCTTACTTCCAACAATTACTCCTATTTTTTGACTATTGTGAAGGGTTGGTTTTTGCAGCACCCAATCCAAATGATTCATCATCCTTCATATTTGTCGATCTACCCCTACTATGCTTAAACTACCCCTGCTTCTCTTAATACTTCAAAAAATCCCTTTTTTTAATCCTACCCTTAATTCTTTAAATAGCCCTTACTTCCAAAAATTACCCCTATTTTTTTGACTACTGTGAAGGGCTTTTTTTTGGATTGGGTGTTGTAAAAACCAACCCTTCACATTATGACCCTACTTCTCTTAATACTTCATTTGGGTAATTAATCCTTACCCCTATTTAAAATGCAAACAATAATTAAAGGACTGTTTGAAGTATTAAGACAAAATCGGCCTACTTTTTTAATACTTCAAATCATGGTAGTTAATATTAATATACTATGCTTAAACAACCTCGCTTACTTTTATTATCGTTTTCCTTTATTCATTTCTTTATTCATTTTTTCAACTACAGTGGATAAAGGAAAACAATAATAAAAGTAGGGGGTAGTAAAAAAATGGGGGTAATTGTTGGAAGTAAGGGTGTTTAGAGAATTAGGGGTAGGATTAAAAAGAAGGGTTGTTTTGAAGTATTAAGAGAAGTAGGGGTAGCTTAAGCATAGTATGGGTAGATCCACTAATATGAAAGATGATGAATCATTTAGATTGGGTGCTGCAAAAACCAACTCTTCACAATAGTTAAAAAATAGGGGTAATTGTTGGAAGTAAGGGCTATTTAGAGAATCAAGGGTAACTGTGGCAAAAACCATAATGTTGGAAGTAAGGGCTATTTTTTAATCATTACCCCTAATACTTCAAACAATTACCCCTATTATTGCCCTACCATAAAGGATTGGTTTTTGCAGCACCCAATCCAAATGATTCATCATCATTCATATTTGTCGATCTACCCCTACTATGCTTAAACTACCTCCCTACTTTTTTTATTAGTTTCCTTTATTCATTTTTTTTTGCATTATTAATTTCCTACTATGCTTAAACTACCCCCTGCTTTTAATCCTCCCCCTACTTTTATTATAGTGGTAATTGTTGGAAGTAAGGAGTATTTAGAGAATTAGGGGTAGGATTAAAAAGAAGGGCTATTTCTAAGTATTAATAGAAGTAGGGGTAGCTAAATCATAGAATGGGTAGATCGACAAATATGAAAGATGATGAATCGTTTGGATTAAATAATATGATAGGTAACAAATAACCCTTACTTCAACATAGTAGGGGTAGTTAAAGCATAGTAGGGAAAGATCGACAAAAATAAAAGATGATGAATTGTTTGGATTGGTGATGCAAAAACCAACCCTTCACAGAAGTTAAAAAATAGGGGTAATTGTTGGAAGTAAGGGCTATTTAGAGAATTAGGGGTTGAATTAAAAAGAAGGGCTATTTTGAAGTATTAAGACAAGTAGGGGTAGCTAAAGCATAGTATGTGTAGGTCGACAAATATGAAAGATGATGAATCGTTTGGATTAAAAATATGATAGGTAACAAATAGACCTTACTTCAACATAGTAGGGGTAGTTTAAGCACAGTAGGGAAAGATCGGAAAACATGAAAGATGATGAATCGTTTGGAAAGGGTGATGCAAAAACCAACCCTTCACAAAAGTTAAAAAATAGGGGTAATTGTTGGAAGTAAGGGCTATTTAGAGAATTATGGGTAGGATTAAAAAGAAGGGTAGTTTTGAAGTATTAAGAGATGTAGGGGTAGTTTAAGCATAGTAGGGGTAGATCGACCAATTTGAAAGATGATGAATCATCTTTCATATTTGTCGATCTTCCCCTACTATGCTTAAACTACCCCTGCTATGTTGAAGTAAGGTGTATTTGTTACCTATCATATTTTTTAATTCGAACGATTCATCGTCTTTCATATTTGTCGACCTACCCATACTATGCTTTAGCTACCCCTACTTCTCTTAATACTTCAAAATAGCCCTTCTTTTTAATTCTACCCCTAATTCTCTAAATAGCCCTTACTTCCAACAATTACCCCTATTTTTTAACTTCTGTGAAGGGTTGGTTTTTGCATCACCCAATCCAAACAATTCATCATCTTTCATATTTGTCGATCTTTCCCTACCATGCTTAAACTACCCCTACTATTTTGAAGTAAGGGCTATTTGTTACCTATCATATTTTTTAATCCAAACGATTCAACATCTTTCATATTTTAACTACTATGAAGGGTTGGTTTTTGCAGCGCCCAATCTAAACGATTCATTCATCATCTTTCATATTTTAATCCAAATAACCCTTACTTCCAATAATTTCCCCCATATTTTAACTACTGTGAAGGGTTGGTTTTTCCATCTCCCAATCTCAATGATTCAACATCTTTCATATTTGTCGATACATCCCTACTATGATTAAACTTCCCCTACTTCTCTTAATCCTTCAAAACAGCCCTTCTTTTAAATCATACCCTAATTATCTAATAGCTCTACTTCTAACAATTACCCCCATTTTTTAACTACTGTGAAGGGTTTGGTTTTTGCATCACCCAATTCAAACGATTCATCATCTTCCATATTTGTCGATCTACCCCTACTATGCTAAAACTAGCCCTATGTAGCGGATGGGGAAATTCGACGCTCGAATTTTGACATTTAACACCAACCGTGTCAAAACTCGAGTTCTGAATATACAGAAAACTAGAAGAAAGAAGTTAGAGGATGAGAAAGATAAGATAGAACAATTAGAATAGAAGAATAAGACGACAACACAGAATAAGAATCTAACATCGAAGTGGAACAAAATATAGTATAGAAATAAATCTTTATAAAGAACTTGAATCAGTATACTTAAATACATCAGAGTACAATAGACAAATTTGGACAGTTATAATAACCTGTCCACAAATACAACACACTACGGAATAATATCATACATCTGGACTTTCCCAGCTCGTCTTCGAACTTCACAACATCCAATAACCTGAACCTGTTACTTGGGATGACCCAAGACACTACAAACGCCATGGATCAGTCTGGTGAACTTGCATGAGTAAAACTCACTAAGTTAAAGATAACATCCATATTGCTTAACATTAAAATCCTTTGAAAGAAAAGGTAATAGTAAGACCAGTCCACATATAAACGAGGATGGTTTTTACCTTACTATAACTAAGACATTTTTGAAATAAATACTAGTATGATATTATCACAGTGATGTAAATAAAGTAATTAACCAAGTAGTAGAACGCATGCATCTCACGTTCTACATATATAGTACAAAATCAAAAACCATGGGCTCTTATGGAGATTGGATTCCAACTAGACAAGGTATGGGACCACCTTCCGATCAGTGTACTCTAGAGGGTATACACTGGGGTTCAATAAGAACGTCTTGCAACCCGACCACACATGACCGACCACTCATTTAACTTGAGTGTATTGAATATATTGTCACCCTACGGCTTTTATTGCGCGCCTTCTGTGATTCCTGGGAGATACATAAAAGAAAAGAAGTAACAAATATGAATATTCTCTAGATGGTGACAATACACCCTGCTTGGGAATGACCCACCTAGCCATGTTGCCTGCTCGATTTTTGTCTTTTCCCGGTTGATGAGGCTTGAGGCTACGTTTATCTTTAGATCATCTAGCCACCATTTACTTTTAATTTCCCATCGCTCATACAATCATCCAGGAACAAGATGAACCGAAGGAACCCTCCTACTACATCCTTACGTAGGAATCACCCCAAGTATCAGTAGTGAGAAGTCTTGCAATCCGCAGATTTCAGTCACGACAGAATCACAAGTCAAAATATCTTCGGGAGCTACACTTAGAAATTCAACGAGTAGTCCTTCCGCTCATAAAGATCAACGATCTTCAATGCTCCATCCTCAATCACACCTTTCACGGTTTCGTATTCATTGGTCGGAATGGTTTTTGAATATAAATTCGATCCCGGTCTTTCCATACCAACAATCGTATTGGCTAGATTTGATAGTTGGTTATTTAACTATCAAATAAACAATCAATCATCCATAGAAAAGTGAAGTGGATTCATCGGTTCAGTATACAACGCACTTGGCCTCTTTATTTAAACAGTGGTTACTTAAATTTCTAATTTACCAATATTTGGAATACCACCCTTTCACTTCTTATTCCCAAATCAATTTATTCAACTTATAATTCCCGAATTATAGTTTATAATCTTCTTTACGGAAATACTGATTTTAATTCCCTCAACTACCTTCGTCTCTAAACTAATATCATCCTTGGATAATCATGAGATCATTACAAGTTAGGGTATTTTATTTACCTCTCAGACCTTGAGATGACAACATTCTTATCTCCAGAATAGATAAAAGTTTATTAACGAAACCATATTAAATATAAATCCGCTCACTATTTCAGTTAAACTACATAAGGTTTTACGACTTCCTAACTTTCAGTTAAGGCACTTAATTTCAGAATTTATAACTTTGATTAAATAATAATCAATTCTAATCATTTTAGAGACCAATTAATTTCTATTATTATAATAGTTAATCTCCTTTTAAATAATAATTAAAAAATCAATAATTGTCCAATAATCAATTCCAGGTAAGCAGTTGACTTAGTCAACTCAAAACAAGGTTAATTCGTTAACCATTTTCACTATATTATTTTATTTAAATTAATAAATTAATTTAAATAATTTCATTTGATTTAATTAACAATTAAATTAAATAATCATAATTTATTGTTTATTTGAAACAACTAATTAAATCCTTAACCCTTAGGTTAATTTCCATTCACTTGCAATATAAATTTGTTAATATGAGATTTTGTTTCATGCACTTGGTTTATAATTATCAAGTAATATAATTATTCAATTCCTTTAATTAAATTCCGTTCAAAATAATCTATATAAAATAGATTTCAAAATCTGACTTTAGTTATAAAATAATTTTATAACTTTCTTGCTATTGATTTACCTAACGGTACATTAATCTCTATAAACCGATTCATTTATAGGCCCTCTGCCGATAATTACTCAACCAATATCACCCATTGGTTAATATCAAACAAGTGTTGAATTTAGATTCAACAATCAATCAGATTGATTAAAAAATTCAAATGATATGAAAGTAAACAACATATTTGAGTAATCCGATTAGATTCCTCCAACCTGTCCATCCCTGCATCAAATGGGTTACCTCGATTCCAACACAACAATATACTTATCTTAATAAACAGAAATGAACAATTTAACTAAAAACAGTCAACGACAATTTATAATGTCCATTCAAGCATCAAATTATGTATTTAATACGTTTATATTATTATAAACATAACCAACAAGGTAAGTTACCTTGTTTGGAAACTAATCGTTAAAATAACGATTTAATTCGATTAAATTAAACAAATGTTTAATTTAATCAGTGAATATTACAAATACTCAGTACATATGGAAATAGTCATTCAATCGTCAACCATCAGCAAATATTGCACATAAAATAAAAACCCAGTTTATATATAATATAAACGGGATAAACTGAGTGAGTTGAGCTCACCTTGGTTCCCTTATCGCTAAAACGATTTGGGTTTTTATTTAAATTAAACGATGCACGAAAATCCAGTAGCTTCCACTTCTATCCAGGTCAGTTCCAGAATATAGTGCTCGACAATATGGTTCCAGCGTAGTTTATTTTGTTTAGTTCTGTTAAATAAAAAAATTATACGTATTATAACTATACGAATTAAATAAATAAATAAGTTCTCCTTAATCAAGCTTAATTTAAGCTTAATAAATTGATTCATGTTTAAATTTTGTACCAGGCCGCCATCATTTGACTAAACACGAGCCCAACTCCTCACAGTTTAAGCCAACTTGGTTCAAATCCTTTACTGTTTGTTTGTATCACTCTAACTGTCCAGTGTTTATTCTTCCTTGCCCTACGCCTATAATTTCTCCAACCAGCGACTATTTATTTTCATTCCCTCTTTCGTTTGATTCCAGCCTTCCAGGCCCAATGTCCCTCTTTTTCAATAATTCGAAGGCCCAATGCTCGGTTAAGAAAACGACAACCCGCCACGTTAATTCCTGTTACCCCCTTATTTATGCTTCTTTCCTGTATAGCCTGAGAACATGCAAAGTTCTCCATCCACTGCAATACTTCCGCCTTCAATATATATATATATATTATTGTTATTCCTTTCATGATTTTGTTAAGGCCGAAGGAAAGCCCACGCAAGCCCACATCCTGAAACATGCCCATTCGCAACAGTGGCTTCTTCTCCCACTAGAACAAAACTCCATCCTACATTTCAAAACACAACAACCGCATATATCTCTTTTCTTTCCTTAATAATTTTGAACCTCAAGCATTTCTGTTGAACCGAAAACTCACACAAGTCCTCACGTATTTCATCTCGCTTGTCCATGTTACTGTTACTTCCTACTTCATGTTGCCACGCACGCTTTTACTCCCTTTTCCATTACTTCTTTCCACCGGTTTCACTGTTGCTCTACTTTTGACATGAACGACCATGTGAAAACTTCACCTTCAACATCACGAAATATAATCCGAACCCAAACATGAAAGTGGAAACCGTCGGAATTAGGCCATCCTCGACCATTTCCGACCACCCAACTCATGTCGGCATGACCTCCTCGACTCCAAGAACCCTGCACCACCATCTTCTTCTGCCTTGGTTGTCTTCCAAATCGCCAACCACCTCTTCTTGCCATGCTGTACTCACTCCACGTGACCAAACTTGGTCAAACTCTTAGGGGATGTGTACTAACATGAGAGCAAGTTAATATGAAATCGCTGAATCCATCCGTGTTGGTCTTTATTTAGAATCTGATTAATAGTGATTTTGAAAGCTCAGATATTCGCTGTGTTTTGGATTAGAGGAGAATGAAATGTTAATATATAAATGAGCCAGAAGTGTTTTATTTCTCTCTTACTTTTTTTTTGGTTTGAGGAAATGAAGAGGGAAAGAGGCTATATATATACAAGCCGATGGAGAAGATAATTACAAGGTTCAATCCTACATCTAGCTAGCCATACGTTGTAGAGGAATGGTACGATTAATGTACACAAAAGTTTATGCATGACGGTGGGTGTCTGATGGGAAAATACACCCTTAAATTTCGTCTATCGACAAAACAACTCTGTTTGGCTCCAAATCGGAAACGCTACAATAATTAGCTATACGTATTCCAATAAAATTCGTTTCGTCGAAAATGGAGGTCGTTTGAAAAGATAAGGCCTATATACGGTCGATAAAATAGAATTAAATTCAAAACAATTTAATTTAAATCATAATAAAATCGCATTTCACCAAATGAAGTCTTACACAGCTTCAGAATAGACCAATATAGATTTTAAAACTCAATATTCAGAAATTCGGGTTAAAACGATATCCAAATATATAGAAATTCCTTTATATTTACTAAATAAACGTTATCGTTTATTAACGAAATTTCATAGAGACTATTTGAAAATTTGTATTAGACATAACTAACAATCTATAACACGAAATCTGGATTTTTCTCTTTCATTAATAAAATATTACCAAATCGATACGAACGGTTCTTGTTTCATAGAATTTCGACTTATATCGGATCTTGTATATTCAATTAAAGTTCAAATCGAAAATTACGAACTACCGCGTCGTTTCGAGCTCGTTTTTATTATATAATAAACTATATATATTCGAAATCCAGTAAATTCGATATAAAATTCAGTATATTTCCAATAAATATAGTAAACATATTTAAATATTCCAATATAAATGGCCGAAAAATCTGGGACATTACATTCTTCCCACTTAAAAGAATTTCGTCCCCAAAATTACACGGTAAGAAGAATGATCCGAACCCAGTTATTTTAAATTAATTATTTGTGAATTATCTCCAAATTAAATTCAAACTCTTAAAGATTTTCGAAAATTTTGCCAGTACCTCCTCTGCACGGCTCGATCAGAACAACTACAACTGCCACTCTGGGCCTCAACTTTACCAAAAGAAAACTAAATGCCAAATGGCTACCCAACTCAGGGATATAAAATCAATCACTTCAATCCGTATATTAAGGTTTACCTGTTTGTCGGGCAGTTCTATTCCAATTTCGAATCAATCAACTAACTGCCCTTCGTCTTCCAGTTTGTATAACCAGATCAATTCCATAACCTTCTACAGTCTGTAGTTAACTCAACTTATAATGCAGTAACAACCAGGGTCAAATAATTCAGTTACATTTCATTTAACTTCTATAGTGATCAGTTTGATGAACCAACATCCAAATAAAATCACTGGAATTATACTCAATATTGATACTTATTGGTCTGTATAACTTTGGTTTAACATATACTAACATCAATCGATTTATACCTGATCGATTACCATTATCATCCATCGACTTCCAAGCTCCGAATTTAGTTTATTCAATTAATTCTACTTAACCAGGTTAAGCCTCATTTCCGTACTCAATTAACCAATTAGTTTTAAACAATTCAATTCCATTTCATAATTCAATTTGAATTCCAATTAAATAGATCAAAATAACCAAACAACCAATATTACTAAATTATTTCCTTTTTATACAAAAATATAGTTTGGGCAAAATTATTTCATTTACTTGCTTTATAAAACAATATCTTCTCAATCTCCAGTTCCATATGGTTTCCCAATATTTGAAATGATCAATCAACACAATATAAAACATTTTTATATAAAATTTACAAATACGCTCTCTTGTAAATATATATAAAACTCAATCTAGGGTACTACTAACCCTATCTCTACTGAGTTATACCACAGAGCCAAGGTTACTACTCAACCAATAGCTCTGATACCAACTGTAGCGGACGAGAAAATTCGACGCTCGAATTTTGACATTTAACACCAACCGTGTCAAAACTCGAGTACCGAATATCCAGAAAGCTAGAAGAAAGAAGTTAGAGGATGAGAAAGATAAGATAGAACTATTAGAATAGAAGAATAAGAAGACAACACAGAATCAGAATCTCACATCGCAGCGGAACAAAATATAATATAGAAATAAATCTTTATAAAGAACTTGAATAAATATACTTACATACATCGGAGTACAACAGACAAATCTGGACAGTTGTAATTACCTGTCCACAAATACAACACACATCGGAATAATATCATACGTCTGGACATTCCCAGCTCGTCTTTGAACTTCACAGCATCCGATAACCTGGACCTATTACTCGGGCTGACCCGAGACATTACAAACGCCACTGATCAGTCTGGTGAACCAGCGTGAGTAAAACTCACTAAGTTATAGATAACATCCATATTGCTTAACTTTGAAATCCTTTAAGAAAAAGGTAATAGTAAGACCAGTCCACATATAAGCACAGATGGTTTTTACCTTACTATAACCAAAATATTTTTGAAATCAATACTAGTCTGATATTATCATATTGATGTAAATCAAGTAAATAACCAAGTAGTAGAATGCCTGCATCTCACGCTCTACATATATAGCGTAAAATCAATAACCGTGGGCTCTTATGGAGATTGGATTCCAACTAGACAAGGTATGGGACCACCTTCCGATCAGTGTACTCTAGAGGGTATACACTGGGGATCAACAAGAACGTCTTGCAATCCGGCCACACATGACCAACCACTCATTTAACTTGAGTGTATTCAACATATTGTCACCCTACGGCTTTTATTGCGCGCCTGCCGTGATTCCAGTGAGATACAGAAATGAAAAGAAGTAACAAATACGAATATTCTCTAGATGGTGACAATACACTCTGCTTGGGAATGACCAACCTAGCCATGTTGCCTGCCCAATTTCTGTCTTTTCCTGGTTGATGAGGCTTGAGGCTACGTTTATCTTTAGATCATATGGCCACCTTTTACTTTGAATTTCCCATCGCCCATACACGTCATCCAGGAACAGTATGAACCGAAGGCACCCTCCTACTACATCCTTATATAGGAATCACCCCAAGGATCAGTAGCGAGAAGTCCTTGCAATCCGCAGATTTCAATCACGACAGTATCACAAGTCAAAATATCTTCGGGAGATACCCTTAGAAATTCAATGAGTAGTCCTTTCGCTCATGAAGATCAACGGTCTTCAATGCTCCATCTTTAATCACACCTTTCACGATTTCGTATTCATTGGTTGGAATGGTTTTTGAATATAAATTTGATCCCGGTCTTTCCATACCAACAATTGTATTGGCCAGATTTGATAGTCGGTTATTTAACTATCAAATAAACAATCAATCATCCATAGAAAAGTGAAGTGGATTCATCGGTTCAGTATACAGTGTCACTTAGCCTCTTTATTTAAACAGTGGTAAATTTCTAATTCCCCAATATTTGGAATATCGCACTTTCACTTCTTATTCCCAAATCAGTTTATTCAACTTATAATTCTTGAATTATAGTTTATAATCTTCTTTATGGAAATACTAATTTTAATTCCCTTAACTACCTTCGTCTCTAAACTAATATCATCCTTGGATAATCATGAGATCATTACAAGTTGGGGTATTTTATTTACCTTTCAGACCTTGAGACGACAATATTCTTATCTCCAGAATAGATAAAAGTTTATTAACAAAACCGTATTAAATATAAATCTTCTCACCATGTCAATTAAACTACACATAAGGTTTTACGACTTCCTAACTTTGAATTAAGGCACTTAATTTTAGGATTTATCACTTTGATTAAATAATAATCAATTCTAATCATTTTAGAAACAATTTAATTTACTATTATTATATTAGTTAATCTCCCATTAAATAATAATTAAAAATTCAGTAATTGTCCAATAATCAATTCAAGGTAAAAAGTTGACTTAGTCAACTCAAAACAAGGTTAATTCGTTAACCATTTCCACTCTACTATTTTATTTAAATTAATAAATTAATTTAAATAATTTCATTTGATTTAATTAACAATTAAATTAAATAATCATAATTTACTGTTTATTTGAAACAATTAATTAAATCCTTAACCCTTAGGTTAATTTCCATTCACTTGTAAAATAAATTTGTTAATATAAAATTTTGTTTCATACAGTTGGTTTATAATTATCAAGTAATATAATTATTCAATTCCTTTAATTAACTTCCATTAAAAATAATCTATATAAAATAGATTTCAAAATTTGACTTTAGTTATAAAATAATTTTATAACTTTCTTGCTATTGATTTACCTGACGGTACATTAATCTCTATAAACCGATTCATTTATAGGCCATCTGCCGATAATTACTCAACCAATATCACCCATTGGTTAATATCAAACAAGTGTTGAATTTAGATTCAGAAATCAACAATCAATCTGATTGATTAAATAATTCATATGATATGAAAGTAAACGATATATTTGAGGAATCAGGTTGGATTCCTCCAACCTGTCTGTCCCTGCCTCAAATGGGTTACCTCGATTGCAACATAACAATATACTTATAGTAATAAACAGAAATGAACAATTTATCTAATAACTATCAACGACAATTTATAACGTCCATTCAAGCATCAAATAATTCATTTTATATGTTTATATTATTATAAACGTTACCAACAAGGTAAGTTACCTTGTTTTGAAACTAATCATTAAAATAACGCTTTAATTCGATTAAAATAAACAAACATTTAATTTATTTAGTGAATATTAATAATATTCAGCACAAATGGAAACAGTCATTCAATCATCAACCATCAACCAATATTGCACATAAAATAAAAACCCAGTTTATATAGAATATAAACGGGATAAACTGAGTGAGTTGAACTCACCTTGGTTACCTTGTCGCTAAAACGATTTGGGTTTTTAGTTAAATTAACGATGCAAGAGATTCCAACAGCTTCCACTTCTATCCAGGTCAGTTCCAGAATATAGTGCTCGACACTATGGTTACAGTGTAGTTTATTTTGTTCAATTCTCTTAAATAAAAAACTTATACATATTATACCTATACGATTTAAATAAATAAATAATTTCTCCTTAATCAAGCTTAATTTAAGGTTAATAAATTGATTCACGTTTAAATTTTATACCAGGCCTCCATCATTTGATTGAACACGAGCCCAACTCCTCACCGTTTAAGCCAAGTTGGTTTAAACCCTTTACTGTTTGTTTGTATCACTCTAACTGTCCAACGTTTATTCTTCCTTGCCCTACGCCTATAATTTCTCCAACCAGCTACTATTTCTTTTCATTCGCTCTTTCGTTTGGTTACAGCCTTCCAGGCCCAACGTCCCCCTATTTCAATAATTCGAAGGCCCATTGTCCGGTTAAGAAAATGACAACCCACCACGCTAATTCCTGCTACCCCCTATTTATAATTCTTTCCTGTATAGCCTGGGAACATGCACAGTACTCCATCTACTGCAATACTTCCACCTTCCATATATATATATATTATTGTTATTCCTTTCATGATTTTGTTCAGGCCCGAAGGAAAGCCCACGCAAGCCCACGTCCTGAAACATGCCCACTGGCAACAGTGGCTTCTTCTCCCACTAGAACAAAACTCCATCCTGCATTTCAAAACACAGCAACCACATATATCTCTTTCTTTCCATAATAATTTCGAACCTCAAGCCTTTCTGTTGAACCGAAAACTCACACAAGTCCTCATATATTTCATCTCGCTTCTCCATGTTACTTCCTACTTCATGTTGCCACACATGCGTTTACTCCCTTTTCCATTACTTCTTTCCACCGGTTTCACTGTTTCTCTGCTTTTGACATGAACGACCATGTGAAAACTTCGCCTTCAACATCACGAAATATAATCTGAACCCAAACATGAAAATGGAAATCGTCGGAATCAGGCCATCCTCGACCATTTCCGACCACCAACTCCCGTCGGCATGACCTCCTCGACTCCAAGAACCCTACGCCACCATCAACTTCCGCCTTGGTTGTCTTCCAGATCGTTAACCACCTCTTCTTGCCACGCTGTACTCACTCCACGCTACCAAACTTGGTCGGCTTTGGGGATGCGTACCAGCATGAGAGCAAGTTAATATGAAATCACTAAATCCATCCGCGTTGGTTTTTGTTTAGAATCTAATTAATAGTGATTTTGAAAGCTCAGATATTCACTGTGTTTTGGATTAGAGGAGAATGAAATGTTAATATATAAACTAGCCAGAAGTGTTTTGTTTCTCTCCTACCTTTTGTTTTGGTTTGAGGAAACGATGAGGGAAAGAGGGTGTATATATACAAGCCGATGGAGAAGATAATTACAAGGTTCAATCCTACATCTAGCTAGCCATGAGGAATGGTGTGATTAATGTACACAGAAGTTTATGCATGATGGTGGGTGTCTGATGGGAAAATACACTACAGTAGTCTTTTGAAAAGACTTTGCGGAAGATATTTTAACTTAGGTTGTGACAATATATATCCATTTATTTTTAACTTTGGGGTTTAAGTCATAAATTTTGGGTTAGCTTAGGATACGCTATGGGAATAAATATTTGTATGCATGTGTTGTCTAGGGCAGGTGCAATCAAATGTATATATATATATATATATATACAGTTACCGATACTTAACGTTACCGTTTTAATATTCATACCGGTAACACAATCTTCAAAAATTACGAAAATGGACGTCATGATATGGTTTGACGTTACGGTCCCAATGAAACCAGTTTCATTGAAAACGGACTCCGTTTGCAAAAACTATGCTATTTTATTCAAATTCTAACCATTGGTTCACCCTTAAATTTCGTCTACCGACAAAACAACTCCGTTTGGCTTCAAATCGGAAACCCTACAATAATTAGCAGTACGTATTCCAATAAATTTCGTTTCATCGAAAACGGAGGTTGTTTGAAAAGAAAACTATTTTTAAGGCCTACACACGGTCGATAAAATAGAATTAAACTCAAAACAATTTAATTTAAATCATAATAAAATCGCATTTCTTCAAATGAAGACTTACGCAGCTTCATAATAGACCAATATAGATTTTAAAACTCAATATTTAGAAATTCGGGTTAAAACAATATCCAAATATATAGAAATTCCTTTATATTTATTAAATTAATGTTATCGTTTGTTAACGAAATTCCATGGCGACTATTTGAAAATTTGAGTCAGACATAACTAACAATCTATAACACTAAATCTGGATTTTTCTCTTTTATTAATGAAATATAACCAAATCGATCCAAATAGTTTTTGTTTCACAGAATTCTAACTTATATCGAATCCTGTATATTCAATTAAAGTTCAAATCGAAAATTACGAACTACCGCGTCGTTTCGAGCTCGTTTTAATTATATAATAAATTACATATTTTTAAACTCCAATAAATTCGATATAAAATTCATTATATTTCCAATATAATATAATAAACATATTTAAATATTCAAATTTAAATGGCCGGAAAATCTGGGACATTACACCCTACTTCTCTTAATACTTCAAAACAGCCCTTCTTTTTAATCCTACCCCAAATTCTCTAAATAGCCCTTACTTCCAATAATTACCCCTATTTTTTAACTACTGTGAAGGGTTGTTTTTTCCAGCATCCAATCAAAACGATTCATTATCCTTCATATTTGTCGATCTAGCCCTATTATGCTTAAACTACCCCTACTTCTCTTAATACTTCAAAACAACCCTTCTTTTTAATTCTACCCCCAATTCTCTAAATAGACCTTACTTCCAATAATTACCCCTATTTTTTAACTACCATGAAGGGTTTCTCCTAATACTTCAAAACAGCCTTTCTTTTCAATCCGATCCCAAATTCTCTAAATAGTCCTTATGTAACACCCCGTAATTCAGTTAATATTAATATTCACAAATTAAAGAATAACCAATCTCAGACGTGAGAATTGTGGAAAACGGGTTGCGCTATTATGTTCGTCTCAGAATTCTGGTTGAAATAGAGTCGGAATTTGCGTGATTTGGACTTCGTATGAAGGAGATATGACCATCGGAAGTTTCGGAAAATTCAAAACAACTCGAAGAAAAATTTAAAATTCAAACAGAAAGTGCAGAAGCGGGCTAGGCGGGAAAATTCCTGCCCAGACAGGTCGACCTGGGGGTTGACTATGGTGTCGACCTCCCAGGGGCCAGGTCGACACTAGTGTCGACCTGGGAGTCGACCCCCCCTTTGTCAGGTCGAGCCTGGCTCGGCTTGGTTGGCTGGGTGGATTTGTTTTGGGCCTGTGACAAATTTCAGTGGTTCAGATGAGTTCTAGGGTTAATCCTAAGGCCTAAACAACTTACTACACCTATAAATACATCCTAATCCTAACCCTAAACCTAATTAAAATTGGAACCAAAGCCGTTATGCCGTCGCCATGGAACTCAGTGTAGCCGCCGCCAACTAAAGAGGAAGAAAGCTAATCAAAAGTCTAATCCTACTCAACTCTAAATCAAATTCAACTCTAACAACGAATCTACTACAAAGGAAAGCTAGTACAACTTCAGAAATCAGAAGTCAGAAAGCAAGATTCCTATTTAATTGTGAGTATGATGAATTTAACAAGATTATTAGCAAACTAATTAGATTAAGTTGTGATTTGGATCATAAGAAAATGATGTGAATTGTCATATATGTTGTTGTAAATCTTATGCTATCATGTATGTTGTAAATCCTATGTTATGTGATGATGATATCATATATATGTTGTAATTTTCTATGCTAAGTTGTTATGCTACAAAGTCATGATGTTGTTATCTATGTTGTAATTAGTTTATGCTTGATCAAATCATGATGTTAACTATATATATTTGGGGCTATGATGATTCACATGATAAATCACATGTACCTATGCAAGTTTGGATTGGTTAGTATGTAATCTCACATATTCTATGACATCTATTTAGATCTAGAATTATGACACCTATTTAGATCTAGAATTATGCTATGACATGTGTGAATTCTATATGTTAAATGCTAGTTTGCACCATCATTATGTTGCATAAACCACATATGCAAGTTTATACATGAATTTGGGTTATGTTCATATTATGTAAGTTGTGACATTTAACCAAACAAGTTGACACCTTTAGATCCATGACATGTGTAATTTTATGCAAGTTGTAGTTTTTGCCTATTCAAGTTTAGGTGTTGAATATCTATCACACATCCAAGTTTCACCCCGTTTATGATTAGATATATTTTAGTTGTTTGTATGTTGTGATAATTTACCTTTGTGCTATGAGTTGGACTATTCGAGTCTAACGTGTATTTTGCATTAAACAAGCGAACGTATAACGTGGGGTAGGGGTAAATTAAGGATTTAATATTTATCGGGGTCTAATTGATATGATTTTGCATACCATAAGTGGATGGACATAATTGAGTCAATTATGGACATCATTAAAAATGGAATTAATTAATAATTTGAATAGGGAATTATTAAAACTGGGGTAAAAGATTATAAGTGATAATCAATGCTTAGGACACGAGGTTGGACTCATTTGTGACGTAAACCTGCCCGGACCCGCCCGGCAAATCCAGTAGTCACGAATGTCAGCCCAATGTGAGAGGTCCTAGGCCTAAATTAAAGCATAACAGTTGTAAAGACACGAGGTTAGGCTCTTTTATGGTGTAAGACTGCCCGGACCCGCCCGGCAAATCCAGCTGCCATAAATGCCAGTCTAGTATGAGAGGTCTTTATAAGGTTATGACCTTAATAAATTAAGAAATACTTAACCAGAAAGACATGTGAGGTGGGACATGGGGGTTAGGTAGGTGCCTTGGGCGGCATGAGGAATCTAGTGGGTGCCTTTAGTGGCATTTGAAATACGACTAGTAAGACTTAACCAAACACACATGTAAATGAACATGACTAAGAAGAGGGTTAAGTGGGATACACTAGTGGGGACAAGCTTAGGTGGATAGCTTGTGGTAAGTAATTGGGGGCCCATTTCAACCAGTAACCCAAACATATATTTGATGGCTCGACCCAAGTCAAGGACGGGACATGCATACTGGGTTTGACTATAAGAGGCCAAACGGGATAGCGGAGGCAACGCAAGTCCAACGGGTTTCATATGCGTGTGTGGACCCGGGCTGGTAGGTAAGACGTTGTTGCATCATGTAGGTATAAGCCGTCCATCCTTAAGCTGTGTCAGGTTGCCACTTTAGGGGAGTGATACACCCCATTGTGGGGCCAGCACGGGTATCTACGAGTAGGGAGCCGATCGCAAGTGGGTAGTGGGGTACACCTAGTGGAGATAGGGGCAGGCGGCGCCTACGTAGTCAGCTAGGGGTACACAGAGCTATTTATATAATTGCTAAGTTCGATAAGTGGGATCAACCTTTAGGGTGAATGGTGTGGTGCAGTGTAGGAATTATTCATTAGTAATTAGGGGCGCCTTTAACGTTATCTTTACCTGCTATTCCATACCCAATAGTTCATAGACAATTCCTTATTTTCCAGCTTATGACCCAGTCTAATTATTTTGGATAATAGTATTGTTAGAATTATCATACTCGCCAGACTTTATGTCTGACCCCCTCTATTTCTATCTTTTTCCCCCTTCAGGTCCTCAGAGTGGGCCCAGTTCTAGTGGAGTTTAATTGGATTGCTTTATCTCTCTTTTGGAAAGCTTGGACCGCTGAAGTAAAGTCCAGCTTGTTATCTTCTTTAATGGCTATTTATGTAATGGGATTATGTATTTTGCTTTATCAAGATGGATACTGTACTTGAATCTGATTTATTGTTTGTATGATGTAACAAACATGTTTAACTTCTGCTGCAATGAAATAAAGTTTTAAACTTCCAAGTACTACTTATATCTGTCTTGTTGTAATTTTACTATTCTATATTCACTTAAAACCTCCATGGAAGTTAATGCATTCCCTTTGTGAGTGACATTAATGGACGTGGGGTGTTACACCT
The DNA here is from genome assembly GCA_030737875.1 of Allium sativum. NCBI lineage: Eukaryota > Viridiplantae > Streptophyta > Magnoliopsida > Asparagales > Amaryllidaceae > Allium > Allium sativum. Next base: position 1,017,252,745 of record CM060913.1, read on the forward strand.
TACTTCCAACAATTACCCCTATTTTTTAACTACTGTGGAGGGTTGGTTTTTGCAGCACCCAATCCAAATGATTCAACATCTTTCATATTTGTCGATCTACCCCTACTATGCTTAAACTACCCCTACTTCTCTTAATACTTCAAATCAGCCCTAATTTTTTAATCCTACCTCTAATTCTCTAAATATCCCTTACTTCCAATAATTACCCCTATTTTTTAACTATTGTGAAGGGTTGGTTTTTGCAGCAACCAATCCAAATGATTCATTATCTTTCATATTTGTGGATCTAACCCTACTATGCTTAAACTACCCCTTCTTCTCTTAATACTTCAAAACAGCCCTTCTTTTTAATCCTACCCCTAATTCTCCAAATAGCCCTTAATTCCAAGAATTTCCCCTATTTTTTAACTACCATGAAGGGTTGGTTTTTGCAGCACCCAATCCAAATGATTCATCTTTCATATTAGTCGATCTACCGCTACTTTGCTTAAACTACCGCTACTTCCCTTAATACATCAAAGCAGCCCTTCTTTTTAATCCTACCCGTAATTCCCTAAATATCCCTTACTTCCTACAATTACTCCTATTTTTTAACTATTGTGAAGGGTTGATTTTTGCAGCAACCCATCCCAGTGGTTCAACATCTTTCATATTTGTCGATCTACCCTTGTGCTTTAACTACCGATACTTCTCTTAATACTTCAAAACAATCCTTCTTTTTAATCCTACCCCTAATTCTCCAAATAGCCCTTACTTCCAACAATTACCCCCTATTTTTTAACTATTGTGAAGGGTTGGTTTTTCCAGCACCCAATTATCATTAGAGGTATGATCCACAATATTGTTTAAGTAATAGGTAAACCCTTCATTGCGTAACTACCCCTATTATTGTTGATCTACCCAAATTTAAAAGTAGGGGTAATCCCAATTACTTAAGGGATAATTAAATGTTTAAGATAAGTAGTAAGGGCTATTTCTTTATTCATCATCTTCTAACAACTGATAAGAGAAGTAGGTAATTATTTTAAACTACTGTGAAGGCCTGTTCAAAAAATAGGATCGATCTAAACCAATTAATTATCATGAAGTATTTAGAGAATTAGGGTTGATTAATCATTTGGATTGGGTTATTTTTGCAGCACCCAATCCTAATGATTCATCATCTTTCATATTTTTCGATCTACCCTTACTACGCTTAAACTACCCCTACTTATCTTAATACGTCAAATCAACCCTTATTTTTTAATCCTACCCCTAATTCTCAAAGCAGGCCTTCACAGTAGTTAAAAAATAGGGGTAATTGTTGGAAGCAAGGGCTATTGTAACAACCCGAATTTTAACAACGTGTTAAGACAAGAATCAAGGCAGAATTAAATTATAAATTCTGAATCAGGATAAACGGGTTGCGCCATTGCGTTCGTCTCGGAAAAATACGCGAAATAGAGTCTGAAATTTTGTAAATCGGAGTCCGTATGACCCAGTTAAGGCCCAACGAAGTTTCACGAAAATTCAAATCCGAAAATAGATTTGAATTCAGCCCAAGAAGAGAAGGCGGGAAAATTCCCGCCAGACACACAGGGTGTCGACCCCTGGGTCGACCCCCCTCCAGGGGGTCGACATGGGTGTTGACCCCGGGGTCGACCCCCCCTGTAGATCCCCGACCTGGTGCACCTGCTTTTGGTTTTGGCTCGGTTTTGGAGGCTTGTGACGATTTTGGATGGTTTGGATTCGATCTAGGGTTTATCCTATGGCCTAAAACTACCCTAACATCTATAAAAAGACCCCTAGACCTAGCCTAACCCCTCATAATTCACTCATGCCACGAAGTGCTACCCAAATGCCAAGTGATCATGGCCTCCATCTCCAACTCCAAGGGCTTATGCATTCAAATCGGGTTCAAATCACAAGGTGCAAGCTTCCTACATCAAATCGAGGGTAGATCAATGTTGCTATGCGAGTTTCATGACGCTTCTTCAACAAAGGAGCCACCTTTCTTCGTCAAGACGATTCATGCTCCTAAATCTCTTGCCACGCTATGTAAGTTCTAGCTACTTCGAGATGTTAACGGAAGTTTAATGATGACATGGGATAAAATGCGACGTAACATGAGTATGTTAACCTATGTAAACCTAGGTTGCCCCTTTATCATGAACATATGACTTTGGGTTATGATTTAGCGACTAAACCATGCTATTCATGTTGCATTGGACTTAGTTTGCCATGCAAGATTGGACCTTTACTTGTAGTATGATAGCATGAACACTTAAAGCCACTTTGACTTGTGAAATAGTTGCATAAATTGGACTTTGGGGCTTATGCATGTAAATGAAACCAACCCCCTTATGATATCATGTTTATGTAAGGTCAAATCCCGTTATGACAACATGCAAGTTTGTGGCCAAATTTCCTATGATAATATGCAAGTTTGTGGCCAAATCCTTTATGACATTATGCATGCTGGTGGCCAATCCCCTTTTATGTTATGCATGCTTATGGCCAATCCCTATATGACACTATCGTTCATGTTTTAAGGCCAAACCCCCCTTATTATACCACACATGTTTGGAGCCAATCCCTTTTGTGGCATCGTGCATGTTTTGGGGTCTATATGTAGCCATAGTATACCTACTATGTTGACTCGCTTTTACTCAAGTGAAAACACGATTTGGGGTAGGATAGACAAACATGAGAATGACGCGAAAAACTTGACTTGAGGTTACATGTGAACACGACATGTAAGTTGAACCAAAATGGGGACATGACATGTAGGGTAAACATGGGACTTGAAACTAGACACGTATGGGTTGTAAGTGTAATATAACACTAGACCAAACATGAAAATGGCCAACTCGAGGTTGGGTTGAGTTTGTAGCATAAATCTACCCGGACCCGCCCGGCTTAACTAGTGGCTACAAACAATAGGATCCAATGTGAGAAGTTGGTCATGTCACACTTAAGACCCGAGGTTAGACTAAGTTGTGGTGTAAAACTACCCGGACCCGCCCGGCTTAACTAGTAACCACAACAAGGTCTAATGTGAGAGGTTGAGAGTGCATTAATTAAATTAATGCCACATGATAAGGTTAAGTAAATTTGACTAATGACACTTAACCGATATGACACGAATGGGTAGGTTAAGTGGGACCGGGCTTGACTTCTTAATGACACTTAACCATACAAGACAATTAGGGGATGGGGTTAAGTAGTTCACGCTTAACTAATCCGACTATGCAATTAGATGGGGTTAAGTAATTTAGACGTAACTAATCTAAACATGGTAATAAGATGGGGTTAAGTAGCCTACACTTAACTAATCTAAATACGGTACTTCGATGGGGTTAAATTGAACACTTAACCAATCTAAACTTGGTAATTCAATGGGGTTAAGAAGCCAATACTTAACCAACTTAACAAGATAATTTAATGGGGTTAAGTAACTTATGCTTAACCAATTATACATGATGATTTGATGAGGTTAAGTAACCTATACTTAACCAATCTAATATGCAGACCTGATAGGGTTAAGTCGTGAGACCTTTTAAATATACTTAACCATTATAATACGATTAGTGGATGGGGTTAAGTTAACCTATACTTAACCAATCCGACTCGATAATTCGATGAGGTTAAGATAATCTATGCTTAACCAATCTATCACGATAACCTGATAGGGTTAAGATAAACAAGTACTTAACCAAATTGACTTGATGATTGAATAGGGTTAAGTCATGAGCTCCTTGGTATACTTAACCAACTTGTAGGGCTAGGTCTTGGACTTGAATACTTAGCCAATCTTGACATGATTCATAGGCGGGCTAAGCCATGAACTTGAATAACAACACTTAACCCAATAGGCAAAACCCTAGTAGAGGAACTAGGTAGAAAATCGTAGTTAATCAAGGGTAACGGGGAAAATGAAGCTAAGTGGTAAACCTTAGTTAAGTATAACTAAGTAATAATTCTTAGCCAAGGACATGGGACTAGTTCATGAATAGATGAGTAACCCGGTACGGTAGGTCATCGCTTAAAACACGAGGAGGAGGAAATTATCTGGCTTAGATAAAGGCTCCAACGAACTGGGTAACGAAGCGGTAGCTTCGGGGGACGTGAGGGTACTCTTGGTATCCCTCTGTGAGGTGGCAGATGGTCCACGAAACCCAGCCTCACATGGGTTAAGGTCTGCGGTAGAAGAGCCAAGGGTATGCCTTGGTTGCTATGCGAGCGACCTAAAGACTGGGGTGGATTAGCGTGGAGTCGACGATACTTGTTTTTCCCTGGATAGCACGTCGTCGACTACCTACCATCTTTAGTCAGTCGTGTACGAACGGAAAGGCAGGGAACCCCCAACAGACCATGTTCTTGCTATCAAGTCATGGGTGAGGTTGGCCAAAAGGAAAGTGGGGCTATAGTGGGGCCGGGATGTGGTTCTCATACATGATTTTTCTTGGATTGCCTTTCAGTAGTTGAGGGAGGGGTCACGTGGGACCATAGCCACGGGTACAAAAACAGACCTTGATATCTGCATCAGCAGACGACTTAAAGCTCCCGACCGAGTTTCGTATTTATTGATTTACCCTGGCACGGAACTCGGATGGCACATTGAGGAACATGTGCGCCTAGACATGGAAAACGATTCACGATACATACGCGGGATAAAGGGCGCGGTTGATGGGTGGCATAATCCCTAGTGGTCCTAGGTGGCTTGAACCCAAACCGAGACACGGAAACGTTAATTAGGTAGCATAATCCCTAGTGGTCCTAGGTGGCGTAAATCCTAAGTGGACACGCGATAGTTCATGGTAAGAAAACATAACCAGATCAAGGATAGCAGTCCAAAATAACTTCAAGGATAAAATGGTACTACGTTGAGGTGGTATAGATTGACATGGGAAAGCCCGTACGGCCTACGACAAAGGACTGAACTTATACATGGGAAGAGACATACGAGTTGGGAAACCTACATATGCTATATATTAGGTTGACATGGACCATTACATGACAATTGGCAAGGGACATTCATAGTTAACACATGACACGGGTAGGGATACTAGTACGAGAGGTGCAGAGCAAATATACAAGATAAATACCTTGGGATGTTATACATGATAAATACCGTGGGATGTTATACATGATAGATACTTTGGAATAGTATACTTGATAGGAACCTGACGCCATGATACCTTGAATTATCTTGACACCGTAGTTTATCATGATACCTTAGTTTATCTTGCTATAGTAGTTCATCCAGTTATCTTGATTTAGCTTATCTATCTTGTTGGCATCATTATGTTTACTTCTAGTTTCTGCATGTCATGTTACCTTTACCTGTTTTTTACTGGAAGTATATAGGACTTACCAGTCTTTATGACTGACCCCGTTTCCTTTCGCCTCTTTGTCTTCCGTTTCCCCCCAGGTTACAGGGAGGAAATGCTATTGTTAGTTCGGACTTCTTCTGTTTGAAGGTCATCATGTATGGCTTGGACTTTTCTTGGCTATGGCTACTTTACTGTTTCACTTGGGGAATAATTTATGAAAAGGTTTTTATGCTTCTTTATTATTGTAATACAGGTTTTGATGTATTCTGATGTAAAAGGCTTTAGACCTTATTTTATAAGGTAATGAAATTTGTTTTACTTCCGTTGTTTTATATATGTTCTGTCTTGTAATATTTCTGTGCATGTTTACCTCGATAATGCTTCACCAAACCTAGTGCATTCCCTTTGTGAGTGACCCTAGCGGAGGTGGGGTGTTACATTCGGTATCAGAGCAGAAGGTTACCAGACTGGGCAAAGGTTTTTAAAACCTTCAGAAAACTATTTGAGAAACCGTTATACAAAGAAGCATTTTTCAAGAAAAGTTTTTAAAAGGCTATTCCCCAAAAGCCATTAGCACTATCCTTTGATTCCTTGATTGAATCTCCTTTCCTTTCTTTCCTCCATCTGTAGTCACAGTAGTTCTAACTGTGACTAATCTTTGTCTAGCCACGTAGGTGTTTTCCGTACGATGGAGGTGGTTCTCGAGAGACCTGTTGCCGTGGTACAAGGAAGGATAATAAGAGTAAGGGTAAAGGACACGAGCTTAAGGATAAGCAACTTGTTGGTATGGCTTAGTCCATCAAGGAGGACAAGGACAAGATCATCGGAGAGGGCAATTGTACGCTCCCATTTCTAGGATACCTAAAAGAGATGGTACCGTTTCTGGTAAAGGTTTAGTCGTTCTTTTCTATCATCCCGTCCAGACTTCATCTTGATCATCATATCAATTAAATCTGCTTGGATAGTTGAGTCTCTGCACCTTAGTACTAGCATGGTAGAGGATCCCAGTTTTTGTCCCAAAAATCTGGTTGGAGAGTTGGTCCATTTCTTCATGACTTGTTTGGATTTGATAATGACATGTCTCGGCTACGAATGGATTATAGGGATAAAGCGGCCGCCCAATAAGGGGTGCCATTCTCGATTTTGGAAAGAGGGTAGTTAGACTCTCGACTCACCTTGGTGGTACCCTCAAAGTCTCGTGTAACATTTTGGGTTCTGTCATGGTTAGTTACCTAGAATCTCGGGATGCAGTTGTTGGTAATCCATTCGAATAGAATTCGCCGCTAAGGCGAATGGTTCGTTTCGCTTATGCATGAGTCATGGGAATCACCCTAGTAAGTACTCTTGGCAACATGGATTGGCATCGACAAACGAGATCCAAAATTCCCTAGTGAATTTTGGAGAGCTTGCATGAGTAAGTGGATACGTTTGAGCCAAGTATACTAGGAAAAGGATAAGTGAAAGTGGAATAAGAGGCGACAGTGAAATGAGTTCCGACTCATACCTTGGAAATAGGAATCCAGGAGCTACGAAATCATGGAGTTAAAAAGATGGTCAAGGCACCGAGGAATTAAGCTCAAGGAAACGCGACTTAGAAGACGTAAGGCTAGACACGCGCATCGAACCTCTTTTTAAAGAGTGTATCCTTGATCCCTGGTTTTTCCTGTAGAGCTTGCTCGGATGTTATTTTTTTGTGAATATCCTCTCGGTCCTGTTTCTGTTGCAAACCCCGTAGGGAGTTTACCTTGTTTATCTCCTCGATCCTATCGTGAGAACCTTAGGTAGAATCCTATGGATGTAAACATGTGTTTGAAACATGTTATGATTGATATGGTTGCAAATGGTTGCTCGTGGATGCGCGAATACACATTAGATACTAGATCGACGCACTCACATTTCATATTGCATATGCACGAGTATTTATACCTGTTTATGGATGAAATTGAATGTGTTATCATGTGGATGTTGCATATGAATGAATGGTTGTGCACACATATAGTGTTTATATGACTAGGACTATTTGCATACATGTTGGATTCATGTCACTAAACATACTTTGCATTAGAAAGATCATTCAGGCCTGATTATTAGCATTAGCTAAGAAACATATACACACACTTTCAGCATGTGTACATGAAGCATTAGAAGTCTCTTAAGGACAATGGTTGCCTGTGGATGATGTTTTGAGTAGATGGATGATGGATGGTAGGATGCGTTCTTCCTAACTTGGAGATTTCAGGGACGAAATCCTTAAAGGAGGGGAGAATGTAACAACCCGAATTTTAACAACGTGTTAAGACAAGAATCAAGGAAGAATTAAATTATAAAATATGAATTAGGAAAAACGGGTTGCGCGATTGCGTTCGTCTCGGAAAAATACGCGAAATAGAGTCTGAAATTTCGTAAATCGGAGTCCGTATGACCCAGTTAAGGCCCAACGAAGTTTCACGAAAATTCAAATCCGAAAACAGATTTGAATTCAGCCCAAGAAGAAAGGCGGGAAAATTCCTGCCAGACACACTGGGTGTCGACCCCTGGGTCGACCCCCCCTCCAGGGGGTCGACATAGGTGTCGACCCCTGGGTCGACCCCCTCCTGTAGAACCCCGACCTGGTGCACCTGCTTCTGGTTTTGGCTTGGTTTTGGAGGCTTGTGACAATTTTGGATGGCTTGGATTCGATCTAGGGTTTATCCTACGGCCTAAAACTACCCTAACATCTATAAAAAGACCCCCAGACCTAGCCTAACCCCTCATAATTCACTCATGCCACAAAGTGCTGCCCAAATGCCAAGTGATCATGGCCTCCATCTCCAACTCCAAGGGCTTATGCATTCAAATCGGGTTCAAGTCAAAGGGTGCAAGCTTCCTACATCAAATCGAGGGTAGATCAACGTTGCTATGCGAGTTTCATGACGCTTCTTCAACAAAGGAGCCACCTTTCTTCGTCAAGACAATTCATGCTCCTAAATCTTTTGCCACGCTATGTAAGTTCTAGCTACTTCGAGATGTTAACGGTAGTTTAATGATGACATGGGATAAAATGCGATGTAACATGAGTATGTTAACCTATGTAAACCTAGGTTGCCCCTTTATCATGAACATATGACTTTGGGTTATGATTTAGAGACTAAACCATGCTATTCATGTTGCATTGGACTTAGTTTGCCATGCAAGATTGGACCTTTACTTGTAGTATGATAGCATGAACACTTAAAGCCACTTTGACTTGTGAAATAGTTGCATAAATTGGACTTTGGGGCTTATGCATGTAAATGAAACCAACCCCCTTATGATATCATGTTTATGTAAGGTCAAATCCCGTTATGACAACATGCAAGTTTGTGGCCAAATTTCCTATGATAATATGCAAGTTTGTGGCCAAATCCTTTATGACATTATGCATGCTTGTGGCCAATCCCCTTTTATGTTATGCATGCTTATGGCCAATCCCTATATGACACTATCGTTCATGTTTTAAGGCCAAACCCCCCTTATGATACCACGCATGTTTGGAGCCAATCCCTTTTGTGGCATCGTGCATGTTTTGGGGTCTATATGTAGCCATAGTATACCTACTATGTTGACTCGCTTTTACTCAAGTGAAAACACGATTTGGGGTAGGATAGACAAACATGAGAATGACGTGAAAAACTTGACTTGAGGTTACATGTGAACACGACATGTAAGTTGAACCAAAATGGGGACATGACATGTAGGGTAAACATGGGACTTGAAACTAGACACGTATGGGTTGTAAGTGTAATATAACACTAGACCAAAAATGAAAGTGGCCAACTCGAGGTTGGGTTGAGTTTGTAGCATAAATCTACCCGGACCCGCCCGGCTTAACTAGTGGCTACAAACAATAGGATCCAATGTGAGAAGTTGGTCATGTCGCGCTTAAGACCCGAGGTTAGACTAAGTTGTGGTGTAAAACTACCCGGACCCGCCCGGCTTAACTAGTAACCACAACAAGGTCTAATGTGAGAGGTTGAGAGTGCATTAATTAAATTAATGCCACATGATAAGGTTAAGTAAATTTGACTAATGACACTTAACCGATATGACACGAATGGGTAGGTTAAGTGGGACCGGGCTTGACTTCTTAATGACACTTAACCATACAAGACAATTAGGGGATGGTGTTAAGTAGTTCACGCTTAACTAATCCGACTTAGCAATTAGATGGGGTTAAGTAATTTAGACGTAACTAATCTAAACACGGTAATTAGATGGGGTTAAGTAACCTACACTTAACTAATCTAAATACGGTACTTCGATGGGGTTAAATTGAACACTTAACCAATCTAAACTTGGTAATTCAATGGGGTTAAGTAGCCAATACATAACCAAGTTAACAAGATAATTTAATGGGGTTAAGTAACTTATGCTTAACCAATTATACATGATGATTTGATGAGGTTAAGTAACCTATACTTAACCAATCTATTATGCGGACCTGATAGGGTTAAGTCGTGAGACCTTTTAAATATACTTAACCATTATAATACGATTAGTGGATGGGGTTAAGTTAACCTATAATTAACCAATCCGACTCGATAATCCGATGAGGTTAAGATACTCTGTGCTTAACCAATCTAACACGATAACCTGATAGGGTTAAGATAAACAAGTACTTAACCAAATCGACTTGATGATTGAATAGGGTTAAGTCATGAGCTCCTTGGTATACTTAACCAACTTGTAGGGCTAGGTCTTGGACTTGAATACTTAGCCAATCTTGACATGATTCATAGGCGGGCTAAGCCATGAACTTGAATAACAACACTTAACCCAATAGGCAAAACCCTAGTAGAGGAACTAGGTAGAAAATCGTAGTTAATCAAGGGTAACGGGGAAAATGAAGCTAAGTGGTAAACCTTAGTTAAGTATAACTAAGTAATAATTCTTAGCCAAGGACATGGGACTAGTTCATGAATAGATGAGTAACCCGGTACGGTAGGTCATCGCTTAAAACACGAGGAGGAGGAAATTATCTGGCTTAGATAAAGGCTCCAACGAACTGGGTAACGAAGCGGTAGCTTCGGGGGACGTGAGGGTACTCTTGGTATCCCTCTGTGATTTATGAAAAATACCTTGGGATGTTATACATGATAAATACCGTGGGATGTTATACGTGATAGATACCTCGGAATAGTATACTTGATAGAAACCTGACGCCATGATACCTTGATTTATCTTGACACCGTAGTTTATCATGATACCTTAGTTTATCTTGCTATAGTAGTTCATCCAGTTATCTTGATTTAGCTTATCTATCTTGTCGGCATCCTTATGTTTACTTCCAGTTTATGCATGTCATGTTACCTTTACCTGTTTTTATACTGGAAGTAGATAGGACTTACCAGTCTTTATGACTGACCCCATTTCCTTTCGCCTCTTTGTCTTCCGTTTCCCCGCAGGTTACAGGGAGGAAATGCTATTGTTAGTTCGGACTTCTTCTGTTTGAAGGTCATCATGTATGGCTTGGACTTTTCTTGGCTATGGCTACTTTACTGTTTCACTTGGGGAATAATTTATGAAAAGGTTTTTATGCTTCTTTATTATTGCAAGACAGGTTTTGATGTATTCTGATGTAAAAGGCTTTAGACCTTATTTTATAAGGTAATGAAATTTGTTTTACTTCCGCTGTTTTATATATGTTCTATCTTGTAATATTTCTGTGCATGTTTACCTTGATAATGCTTCACCAAATCTAGTGCATTCCCTTTGTGAGTGACCCTAGCGGAGGTGGGGTGTTACAGCTATTTAGAGAATTAGGGGTAGGATTAAAACGAAGGGTTGTTTTGAAGTATTAAGAGAAGTTGTGGTAGTTTAAGCAGAGTAGGGGTAGATCGACAAATGCGAAAGATGATGAATCATTTGGATTAGGTGCAGCAAAAACCAACCCTTCACAGTAGTTAAAAAATAGGGGTAATTGTTGGAAGTAAGGGCTATTTAGATAATTAGGTGTAGGATTAAAAAGAAGGGATGTTTTGAAGTACTAGGAGAAGTAGGGGTAGTTTAAGCATAGTAGGGGTAGATCGACGAATATGAAGGATGATGAATCATTTGGATTGGGTGCTGCAAAAACCAACCCTTCACAGTAGTTTAAAAATAGGGGTAATTATTGGAAGTAAGGGCTATTTAGAGAATTAGGGGTAGGATTAAAAAATAAGGGCTGATTTGAAGTATTAAGAGAAGTAGGTGTAGTTCAATCATAGTAGGGGTAGATCGACAAATATTAAAGATGATGTACCATTTGGGTTGGGTGCTACAAAAAATAACCCTTCATAGTAGTTAAAAAATAGGTGTAACTATTTGAAGCAAGAAGTATTTAGAGAATTAGGGGTAGAATTAAAAAGAAGGGTTGTTTTGAAGTATTAAGAGAAGTAGGAGTAGTTTAGGTATAGTAGGGGTAGATCGACAAATTTGAAAGATGATGAATCATTTGGATTGGGTGCTGCAAAAACCAAGCCTTCACAGTAGTTAAAAAATAGGGGTAATTGTTTGAAGTAAGGGTAGAGAATTAGGTGTAGGATCAAAAAGAAGGGTTGTTTTGAAGTGTTGGAAGTAAGGCTATTTAGAGAATTAGGGTTAGGATTAAAAAGAAGGGTTGTTTTGAAGTATTAAGAGAAGTAGGAGAAGTTTAAGCATAATAGGGGTAGATCGACAAATATGAAAGATGATGAATCGTTTGGATTGGGTGTTGCAAAAACCAACCCTTCATAGAAGCATAGTGATAATTGGTTACAAAGAAAAGAATAATGCAAAAAAAAAAGAATAAAGGATGAATAAAGGAAAACAATAATAAAAGTAGGGGGCCCTAGTTTAAGCACAGTAGGGGTAGATCGACAAATATGAAAGATGATGAATCGTTTGGATTGGGTTCTGCAAAAACCAACCCTTCACAGTAGTTAAAAAATAGGCGTAATTGTTGGAAGTAAGGGCTATTTAGAGAATTAGGGGCATGATTAAAAAGAAGGGTTGTTTTGATGTATTAAAAGAAGTAGGGGTAGTTTAAGCATAGTAGGGGTAGTTCGACAAGTATGAAAGATGACTTGGATTGGGTGCTGCAAAAACCAACCCTTCATCGTAGTTAAAAATAGGGGTAATTGTTGGAAGGGCAATTTAGAGAATTAGGGGTAGGATTAAAAAGAAGAGTTGTTTTGAAGTATTACGAGAAGTAGTAGTAGTTTAAGCATAGTAGGCGTAGATCGACAAATATGAAGGATGATGAATCATTTGGATTGGATGCTGGAAAGCCAAACCAACACAGTAGTTAAAAAATAATGGTAATTGTTGAAAGTAAGAGCTATTTAGAGAATTAGGGGTACGATTGTAAAGAAGGGTTGTTTTGAAGTATTAATTAAAGTAGGGGTAATTTAAGCATAGTAAGGGTAGATCGACAAATATGAAAGAAGATGAGTCATTTGGATTGGGTGCTACAAAAACCAACCCTTCACAGTGTTGTATATAACGGTGTTGTATACACAATTATATGATTTTTGTTTGATGATAACAACCAAATAAATATTATTATAAATGTGTTTATTTTTGCACTATTTCATATATACATCACAGACATGAATATAGTATTTATATTTAAATAAAATACAACTACACAGAAATTTAAATATTCACACAGTATTTTATTTGAATAGAATATTTTATTTCAATATTTAAACAGTACAGATTTACAACTCCATTATTTGTATATACATCACTGATATACATTTCAATATATTCATTACAGTACATTTCATTTCATATTTATACAGACACATTGACTCATACATTTTTTTTATACAATGACAAAGTCTTCTGTCTTTTCAGTCAGTCCAGTCACCATCTTCTTTCTGTCACATAAAACAGAAACACACACAGTACACTGCAATAGAAATAAAACTGAATACATGCAGATATAAATTTTATTTTTAAAATTTTATTTGCCTCAGAATTTTGGTGTGTTTCTCATCATTTTTCATGACTTGATCTGATTCATCTGTGTCTAGACAGCTTGTGATATTCACAGTGGTACACTGTAAATACCACGAGGCAGACAATATGTATATACAGTGCGGGGACAGGAAAACTAGTCCGATGGCTGCATATACACACGTGTATATTTATACATGTGTGCACTGCCTCGCCAATCAAAATACAGTGTGAGCAACTGAGGAGCAGCCACATGGACCAACTCGACTCAGTGCAAGTGAAAATGAATCCATACATATATACACATATATATGTATACACATGTGTATATATACATGTATGTATATACATGTAACAACAAATTGGTCGAGCCATAACAATTCAGCATCAAAGCAACAAAGTACAAATCTTTTACAGTAAGAACAACATGATACAGGGCTACTGGGTATACATGGCCACACATACATATACTTGTGTGTGTGTGTTTAAATATATATATATATATATAAACATTGTTGTGTGTGTGTATATATATATATATGTATGTATGAAGAAGCATGCACAGGAGTTCATAGCAATACAAATTAATGGGTCAAGCATAGGAAAACAACGTGGCAGTCACTCAAATACAAATGAAGTTCATGGAAAATCAGCAAGTTTTCTTTGTCAAGACAAATCAGATCAAATTGTGTCGACTCCAAGCATGGTGAAATGAATAACAGGCAAGTTGACTTTTCAGCATGAAAAAGCATGGTGCACATATCTCAAGTGTGATCTACTCAGCAAGTCAAATTGGCTTGCACAAGCACAGCATGAAGCATGGTCCAAAACAGGGAATTACCATTGTAATTTATCAGCACACAGTTCACACATGCACAAGTTCATGCAGCAAGAAGTCTAGTGTATACAGTGTGTGTCAATGGTGCATATCACAAATCAAGTTCAGTATAACAGCAAACAGTGGTGTGCAACTTTCTTGTGCACTAATGGACTAGATGTGTGTCAAAAGGATCATAGAATGGAAGCATATATTCTCAGCAATTCAAAGTGGAGTAGTCCAGATCAATATGTAAAGCCACATATCATGCAGACAAGTGGATGATTCAATTGCAATTGGAACAACATGATGTGAACCAGCATATAGGTGAATGGTTACATGATGGTGCTTCTGTATGACAGCAAGATACAAGCTTTAAAGTCAATTCTGCATGGACACAAATATCATGTGTGCACATGTTAACACAATGGAATCAGATTCTTTTTGGACAAAGCACATAATGGTGGAGACAAAAATCATGCAGAAATTCACAAGGGGCTATGTGCAAAATATACAGCATATATTTGTATGTATAACATGGTAGCTGCAATGAAATCATGTGCAGCATTATATGCATGGATTGGCAAACTTACATGTGTGTAAACACTAGAATGCAAGCACAAAATAAGTAATGACATTCAATATATGGGATGAGATCAATGCAGTATTATTGGAAATGGTTTCTGGTTTTAAATCTGTTTGAAAGGCCACAATATGATTTCAGATTTAACATATTTTTTCTGGAACCAATCAACAATATTTGGCAAGAAATAAACCAGTGTGAATCAGCAAGAGGTCAGGGAAATCTACACACAAATGGAGCATCTATGGTGCGGCAGATAATCAGAGAATCAATTCAAGATTGTGATTTATATTTGGCACAAATTCGAAGAATGGGAAAATCATTTATTCCCTGTTTTTACTGGCATGGTCAAATAAGTTTTTTGCAAATAAATGCAGGGGAATCAATTTGGAAAATCATGCATTTTTTCTCAAGATTTTTTTTGGAAAAGTTTTAAATAGATTTCAGAATTTGCTCAATCTTTTAAAAGGTTGGCACAACGATATTTTAGGCAAGGGGTATACAATTGCAGAAATCATCAATCACGCAAAAGTTTAAAATCGTCATTTCAAAAGAAGAAAACAAGCAATTCGAGGAAGGAATCAAATCAAGTCACATATACGAAATCAGAGATGTTATAGGAATTCTAATTCCTATATAAATTTATCACCTATCATCTCTGGAATTTTTTTATCGAAAAAAGCCAAACATTCAAGAGCATATCGAATAATCAAGCCAGAGTACTCTTTCGATCATAGAAATCCCAAATCACCAGACCGAGAAGACAAGCATTTCTCGTTCAAGCTTTCAGAGAATCATTCATTCTTTACAGCAATCGTGTTTGGGATTTGAAGCATTAGAAGGAAACCCTTGCTTCTGCCCCAATTTCTTCCAGCCGCCATTTACAACAGAGATCAGGAATAATGCACAAGAGCGGAGTCAATATGAAAGCGGCCGACCTACTTTCTAAATGGCTAAGCTTTCTTTTTATATAAGGGCTAGGGTTTTTCATTTTTTTTATTTGTTTTTGTTTTTGTTTAAATATTGCTTGAATTCAAATTGTAAACCATCTGAACAGTTACTAGAATCTGTAAAATTCTAGTAAACCAGTTAGGGTGTTAACTGGCAGTTTACCAGAGTTTGTAAAATCTAGGGTTACGGATTACGGGTTTGTAATTCGGGAAAATCTGGTCGAGGGGATATCTATCAGTCTAGGGTTTTTGTTACAACCCGTATTTCGATAACATGATTAAGACGAGAATCAAGGCAGAATTTAATTTTAAATTCTGAATCAAGTGAAACGGGCTATGCCGTTGCGTTCGTCTCGGAAAAATACGCGAAATAGAGTCCGAGTTTTCGAAAATCGGAGTCCGTATGACCAAGATATGGCCTCGCGAAATTTCATGAAAAATTCCCAAATTAAAGTATACTTAATTAAGTGAAATGGGTTGCGCAGAGAAATATATATATATATATATTGATATATATATATATATATAATTGAAAATTAAATAAATAAATATGCAAAAATGTTCAAAACAGCGAATTAGGAGAGGGGAATAACCGAACCGGCCGATTTTTGAGGTCGACCCGATCTGCTGGGTCGACTAGGGGTTAATCCAGGGTGTTTGGCTGTCAACCCGTGGGCCGATTCGCTCAAATGCAGATTTTGCATTTGGATGGTTCTCATGGTCCATCTTTAATCTTAAGGCCCTAGATGGTTCCTACACTTGACTTCTTCCCCAAGACATGCTTTGATGGCTTGGATTGAATCTAGGTTTAATCCTATGGCCTAAAACACTTGCCTAATCTATAAAAAGACCCTAAACCTACCCCTAAACCCTCATTATTCACTCATGTAACTAAACTATGGCCAAATTTCTACTCTCATGGCCTCCATCTCAAATCCCTAGAGCCTATGCATCCAAATCAAGTTCAAATCAAAAGATGCAAGCTTGCTACACCAAAGAGAGGCAAACTCAACGTTGCTATGCGAGTTCCATGACGATTCTTCAACAAAGGAGACACCTTTCTTAGCCAAGATGATTCATGCTTCTTTCCCTAGGCCTAACTATGTAAGTTCTAGCTACTTTTAGATGGAAACGGTAGTTTTGATAATGACATGGGATAAAATGAGGCTAAACATGATTATGCGAACCTATATGAACCTTACCTTGCCTCTTGTGTTCATGTTTATGATTTTAGGCCATGTGAGTGACTTAATCATGCCTCTCATGCTATGCATAACCTAGTTTAACTTGCAAGTTTGGATCTTTATGCATGAAATGCTAGCATGAACCTTTAGGAACCACTTTACTTGTGAAACATTGGCTAAGACAAGATTTTGGGGCTTATGCATGTTTATGAGCCCAAACCCCTTATGCTAACATGCAAGTTTGTGGCCAAACCCTTTTTGATAATATGCATGTTTGTGGCCAAATTACCTTATGACACTATGCATGTTTAGGGCCAATCTCTTTATGATGTTATGCATGTGGAAGCCAAGCCCTTTTGGCATCATGCATGTTTTGAGACCAATATGTGACATAGTATCCTTACTATGTTGACTCGCTTTGCTTGCGTTGGGAAAACACGATTTTGGGTAGCTAGATAAACATGAACATGTCGCAAAATCTTAACTTGAATATGACATGTGTTTATACTTGAAAATATGACTTGAAAGATAACATGGAAGATGACATGTAAGTATGCATAAAAGCATGAGCTTGGGAATTTACCTATTAAGTTAGGTCTACCCTTTGGGAATTTACCTATTAAGTTAGGTCTACCCAAATGCTTGAAAACTTGTAACATGTTTTGGAAACATGATGAACTTAGATAATATAAGTGTGGCCAACTCGAGGTTGGGTTGAGTTTGCAACGTAAAGCTACCCGGAACCGACCGGCCTAACTAGTAGTTGCAAACAATAGGACCCAATGTGAGAAGTTGGTCATGTCGCGCTTAAGACCCGAGGTTAGACTAGGTTGTGGTGTAAATCTACCCGGACCCGCCCGGCTTAACTAGTAACCACAACAAGGTCTAATGTGAGAGGTTGAGGGTGCATTAATTAAATTAATGCCACATAATAGGGTTAAGTTAATTTGATTAATGAGGCTTAACCAAATATGATAGGGACAAATGGGTTAAGTAATTTGATTAGGCTAATGATACTTAACAAAACATGATAAGCTTGGGTAGGTTAAGTAACTTGGTTTGCCTAATGACACTTGACCATTTTTATACGACTAGTGGACAGGATTAAGTTAACCAACACTTAATCAATCCAACACGATAACGTGATAAAGTTAAGTAAATTTTCTTAACGATACTTAACCGTATAATACAGTTAATGGATGGGGTTAAGATTAGGCTTAACTAATCTAAACATGGTAATCGGATGGGGTTAAGTTAGCCTCGACTTAATTAATCCAACTTGGTAATTTAATGGGGTTAAGTTAAACACTTAACTAATTTAACACGATGTTTTGATGAGGTTAAGTGACCTATACTTAACCAATCTAACTCGTTAATTTGATGAGGTTAAGTTAACCTATACTTAACCAATCTAACGTGAAAACATGATAAGGCTAAGTCACGAATCACTTGAATATGCTTGACCGATTTGACTCGGTAATTTGACAAGGTCAAGTTAATTTATATAATTAACCAATCTAAAATGATAATTAGACGAGGTTAAGTTATGGATTGCTTAATATACTTAGCCAACTTGACACATGGTTTGTAGGGTTAAGTCTTGGACTTGGATACTTAGCCAATTTTGACATGGTTTGTAGACGGGCTAAGTTATGAACTTAAGTGACACTTAACCCATTAGATAAACCCTAATTCGGAGGATTAGGTAAATAACCATAGTTAACAAGGATTATGGAAATAAGGCTAAGTGGTAAACCTTAGTTAAGAGAAACTAAGTAATAATCCTTAGTCAAGGAAATTTGGACCATTGCTTAGATAGATTAGTAACCCGATACGTTTAATTATGCGTGTAGGAGCAGGCTATCTGATTTAGATAAAGGCTCCAACGAACTGGGTAACGAAGCAGCGGCTTCGGGGAACGTGAGGATATTCTTGGGATCCCTCTGTGAGCTGCCAGGTCATTATACTAGGCTCACGAGAGGTTGAGGTCTGCGGTAGAAGAACCAAGAATATGCCTTGGTTGCTATGCGAGCGACCTAAAGACTGGGGTGGATAGCAGTGAGTCGGCGAATACATAAGGTGCCCGAGATAGCAAGTTCGTCGATCATCTACCATCTTGAGTCAAGCGTGTACGTACGGAAAGGCAGGGAACACCCAACAGACCATGATTTGCTATCTAATTATGGGTGAGGTAGGCCGTAGGATGTGGGCTGGCCGGAGTGTAGTTCTCATGCAAGATCTTCTCTTGTGTTGCCTTTCGCTAGTTGAGGGAGGGGTCTCGTGGGACCATAGCCACGTGTAGAAAAGCAGACCTTAGCATCTGCATCGGCAGATAAATCTAAAGCTCCCGACCGAGTCCTGTATGTCTTGTTTTGCCCTGTGACAGGACTTGGATGGCACGATGTGATACATGTGCATACAGTTATAGAAAAACGATTCACGATGAATGCGTGGGAAAAAGGGCGTGGTTGAGGGTTAGCGTAATCCCTAGTGGCCTAGGTGGTTTAACCCAAACCGAGATACGAAAGCGTGCAATAGGTAAGCGTAATCCCTAGTGGTGCTAGGTGGCGTAAGTCCTAGTAGTTCAAACGATGATTCATATGGAAGAGCCTAGCTAGAACAAGGGTGACAGTCCAAACGATTTCAAGGATAATACGACATGAGGAAGCCCGTACGAGGTACGGCAAAGGACTGAACTTATATACATGGAAAGAAACATATGATTTGAGTAACCTATATATGCGATATTAGGTTGACATGGAGCATTACACGACTTTGAGCATGGGACATTCATGGTTAACACATGACGCGGGTAGGGATACTAGTGCGAGAGGTGCAGAGCAAATATACATGTTAGAACTAGGAAGAATATACACAATAGATATCGTGGGATGTTAGACGGGGTAGATACCTTGGGATAATGCACTCGATAGAAATCTGACGATGTGATACCTTGACTTATCATAACATCGTAGTTTATCATGATACCTTAGTTTACCTTGCCGCAGTAGTTCAACCGGCTACCCTGGTTTATCTATCTTGTAGTTATCCTTATGTTTACTTTCAGTTTATGCATGTCATGTTACCTTTACCTGTTTTTATACTGGAAGTAGATAGGACTTACTCAGTCTTTTTGACTGACCCGTTTTGTTTCGCCTCTTTTCTTCCGTTCCCCCCCCCCTTCCCAGGTTTCAGGGAGGAAACAATGCTGGTTAGTTCGGACTTCTTCTGCTTGAAGGTCATCATGGATGGCTTGGACTTCTCTTGGCTATGGCTACTTTACTGTTTTACTTGGGGAATAATTTATTAAAAAGTCTTTATGCTTCTTTACTATTGCAAGACAGGTTTTGATGTACTCTGATGTAAAAGGCTTTAGACCTTATTTATTCATGTTATGAAAGTTTGATTGTACTTCCGCTATTTATATATGTTCTGTCTTGTGATGTTTCTGTGCATGTTTACCAATAATGCCCCTCTAAAGCTAGTGCATTCCTTTGCGAGTGACCCTAGCGGAGGCGGGGTGTTACAATTTGGTATCAGAGCAGAAGGTTACTAGACTGGGCAAAAGTTTTTAAAGACCTTCTGAAAATTATTTGAAAAACCGTTTACAAAGAAGCGTTTTTCAAGAAAATTTTCTTTTGAAAAGAAAAAGGCTATTCCCCAAAGGCCATTAGCATTATCCTTGATTCCTTGATCGAATCTCTTTTCCTTTCTTTCCTCCATCTGTAGTCAGTGGTTTTGACTGCGACTAGTCTCTCTAGCTGCGTAAGTGTTTCCCGTACGATGGAGGTGGTTCTCGAGAGACCGTTGCAGAGTTATGCATGAAAGGATAGTAAGAACAAGGATAAAGGATACGAGCTCAGGGATAAGCAACATGTAGGTATGGCTGAGTCCTAAAAGGAGGGAGAAAGATGAACAATGAAACCCATGACGAGAGAGTACCTTTGGCATGGTGAAACGGGACGGATAGTTAAGTATCATGGAACAGGGACAAGATCATTCGGAGGGCAATAGTATGCTCTCATTTCTAGGGTACCTCAGAAGGAGGGTAACGATCTTGTTAAAGGTTTAGCTTTTCTTCTCTATCATCCTGTCGGGACTTTGTTTTGATCACCGCATCTTTTAAGTCCGCTTTGATAGTTGAGTCTCTGCACCTTAGTACTAGCGTAGTAGAGGATCCCGTTTTTGTCTCAAGTCCTATTGGAAGATCGGTCCATTTACTCATGGCTTGTTTGGATTTGAGAATGTCTATATCAAGCGTTGAGCTTGGAAATAATGCTTATGTTTATAAGTTGTGGATGGATTCTAGGGATGAAGTGGTTATCTAGTAAGGGGTGCCACTCTCGGTTTTGATAGGAGGGTAGTTAGACTCTTGACTAGCCTTGGTAATACCCTCGAAGTCTCGTGGAACCTTTTGGGTTTGGTCATGATTAGTTACCTAGAATCCCTGGATACCTCTATTGGAAATTTGAAGCCCGATCGAGTGGTGTTCACCGATAAGACGGATGGTTTATTTCACTTATGCATGGGTTATAGAAATCACCCTAGTAAGTGCGCTTGATAACCTGGTTTGCATCTGTTTACTTCCAAGAGAAAGTTCTTCTACGTGGAATACCTTATGGTACGAGGTCCGAGATTCACTAGTGAATTTTGGAAAGCTTGCATGAGATCATGAGTACGCAGTCATGTTTGCGTCAAGTATTCTAGGAAAAGGATAAGTGCAAGTGGAACGAGGGGCGACGAGGAAATGAGTTCCAACTCATGTTATGGAAACAGGAAGTAAGAAGCTGCGAAATCGTGAAGTAAAAAGGGGCGGTCAAGGCACGATGGAACTAAGCTCAAGGTAATGCGACTCAGGAGACTGAAGACTAAATACGCGCATGATATCTCTTTTTGGGAATATATCCTCGATCCCTGTTTTTCTGTTGAGCTTGCTTGTAGGCTATCTTTTATGGACATCCTCTCGGTCCTGTCTCTGTTACAAACCCCGTACGGAGTTTGTTTTGTTTATCTTCTCGACCCTGTTTCAGGGAATCTTAGGTAGAACCCTATGGATGTAAACATGTATTTGAAACATGTTATGGTTGATATGGTTGCAAATGGTTGCAAGTGGTTGCTCGTGGATGCGCGAATTTACATTAGATATTAGCTCGACTCGGTCACATTTCATATTGCATATGCACGAGTATTTATACTTGTTTATGGATGAAATCGAATGTATTATCATGCGGTTGTCGCATATGAATGAATGATTGTGCACGCATATAGTATCTATATGACTAGGACTATTTGCATACATATTGGATTCATGGCACTATACATATTTTTGCATTAGAAAGATTATCCAGGCCTGATCATTAGCATTAGCTAAGGAACATGTACACACACGTTTTGCATATATTCATACAACATTAGAAATCATCTAAGGACAATGGTTGCTTGTGGATGATGTTTTGAGTAGATGGATGATGGACGGTAGGATATGTTCTTCCTAACTTGGAGATTTCGGGGACGAAATCCTAAAAGGTGGGGAGAATGTTACAACCCGTATTTCGATAACATGATTAAGACGAGAATCAAGGCAGAATTTAATTTTAAATTCTGAATCAAGTGAAACGGGCTATGCCGTTGCGTTCGTCTCGGAAAAATACGCGAAATAGAGTCCGAGTTTTCGAAAATCGGAGTCCGTATGACCAAGATATGGCCTCGCGAAATTTCATGAAAAATTCCCAAATTAAAGTATACTTAATTAAGTGAAATGGGTTGCGCAGAGAAATATATATATATATATTGATATATATATATATAATTGAAAATTAAATAAATAAATATGCAAAAATGTTCAAAACAGCGAATTAGGAGAGGGGAATAACCGAACCGGCCGATTTTTGAGGTCGACCCGATCTGCTGGGTCGACTAGGGGTTAATCCAGGGTGTTTGGCTGTCAACCCGTGGGCCGATTCGCTCAAATGCAGATTTTGCATTTGGATGGTTCTCATGGTCCATCTTTAATCTTAAGGCCCTAGATGGTTCCTACACTTGACTTCTTCCCCAAGACATGCTTTGATGGCTTGGATTGAATCTAGGTTTAATCCTATGGCCTAAAACACTTGCCTAATCTATAAAAAGACCCTAAACCTACCCCTAAACCCTCATTATTCACTCATGTAACTAAACTATGGCCAAATTTCTACTCTCATGGCCTCCATCTCAAATCCCTAGAGCCTATGCATCCAAATCAAGTTCAAATCAAAAGATGCAAGCTTGCTACACCAAAGAGAGGCAAACTCAACGTTGCTATGCGAGTTCCATGACGATTCTTCAACAAAGGAGACACCTTTCTTAGCCAAGATGATTCATGCTTCTTTCCCTAGGCCTAACTATGTAAGTTCTAGCTACTTTTAGATGGAAACGGTAGTTTTGATAATGACATGGGATAAAATGAGGCTAAACATTATTATGCGAACCTATATGAACCTTACCTTGCCTCTTGTGTTCATGTTTATGATTTTAGGCCATGTGAGTGACTTAATCATGCCTCTCATGCTATGCATAACCTAGTTTAACTTGCAAGTTTGGATCTTTATGCATGAAATGCTAGCATGAACCTTTAGGAACCACTTTACTTGTGAAACATTGGCTAAGACAAGATTTTGGGGCTTATGCATGTTTATGAGCCCAAACCCCTTATGCTAACATGCAAGTTTGTGGCCAAACCCTTTTTGATAATATGCATGTTTGTGGCCAAATTACCTTATGACACTATGCATGTTTAGGGCCAATCTCTTTATGATGTTATGCATGTGGAAGCCAAGCCCTTTTGGCATCATGCATGTTTTGAGACCAATATGTGACATAGTATCCTTACTATGTTGACTCGCTTTGCTTGCGTTGGGAAAACACGATTTTGGGTAGCTAGATAAACATGAACATGTCGCAAAATCTTAACTTGAATATGACATGTGTTTATACTTGAAAATATGACTTGAAAGATAACATGGAAGATGACATGTAAGTATGCATAAAAGCATGAGCTTGGGAATTTACCTATTAAGTTAGGTCTACCCTTTGGGAATTTACCTATTAAGTTAGGTCTACCCAAATGCTTGAAAACTTGTAACATGTTTTGGAAACATGATGAACTTAGATAATATAAGTGTGGCCAACTCGAGGTTGGGTTGAGTTTGCAACGTAAAGCTACCCGGAACCGACCGGCCTAACTAGTAGTTGCAAACAATAGGACCCAATGTGAGAAGTTGGTCATGTCGCGCTTAAGACCCGAGGTTAGACTAGGTTGTGGTGTAAATCTACCCGGACCCGCCCGGCTTAACTAGTAACCACAACAAGGTCTAATGTGAGAGGTTGAGGGTGCATTAATTAAATTAATGCCACATAATAGGGTTAAGTTAATTTGATTAATGAGGCTTAACCAAATATGATAGGGACAAATGGGTTAAGTAATTTGATTAGGCTAATGATACTTAACAAAACATGATAAGCTTGGGTAGGTTAAGTAACTTGGTTTGCCTAATGACACTTGACCATTTTTATACGACTAGTGGACAGGATTAAGTTAACCAACACTTAATCAATCCAACACGATAACGTGATAAAGTTAAGTAAATTTTCTTAACGATACTTAACCGTATAATACAGTTAATGGATGGGGTTAAGATTAGGCTTAACTAATCTAAACATGGTAATCGGATGGGGTTAAGTTAGCCTCGACTTAATTAATCCAACTTGGTAATTTAATGGGGTTAAGTTAAACACTTAACTAATTTAACACGATGTTTTGATGAGGTTAAGTGACCTATACTTAACCAATCTAACTCGTTAATTTGATGAGGTTAAGTTAACCTATACTTAACCAATCTAACGTGAAAACATGATAAGGCTAAGTCACGAATCACTTGAATATGCTTGACCGATTTGACTCGGTAATTTGACAAGGTCAAGTTAATTTATATAATTAACCAATCTAAAATGATAATTAGACGAGGTTAAGTTATGGATTGCTTAATATACTTAGCCAACTTGACACATGGTTTGTAGGGTTAAGTCTTGGACTTGGATACTTAGCCAATTTTGACATGGTTTGTAGACGGGCTAAGTTATGAACTTAAGTGACACTTAACCCATTAGATAAACCCTAATTCGGAGGATTAGGTAAATAACCATAGTTAACAAGGATTATGGAAATAAGGCTAAGTGGTAAACCTTAGTTAAGGGAAACTAAGTAATAATCCTTAGTCAAGGAAATTTGGACCATTGCTTAGATAGATTAGTAACCCGATACGTTTAATTATGCGTGTAGGAGCAGGCTATCTGATTTAGATAAAGGCTCCAACGAACTGGGTAACGAAGCAGCGGCTTCGGGGAACGTGAGGATATTCTTGGGATCCCTCTGTGAGCTGCCAGGTCATTATACTAGGCTCACGAGAGGTTGAGGTCTGCGGTAGAAGAACCAAGAATATGCCTTGGTTGCTATGCGAGCGACCTAAAGACTGGGGTGGATAGCAGTGAGTCGGCGAATACATAAGGTGCCCGAGATAGCAAGTTCGTCGATCATCTACCATCTTGAGTCAAGCGTGTACGTACGGAAAGGCAGGGAACACCCAACAGACCATGATTTGCTATCTAATTATGGGTGAGGTAGGCCGTAGGATGTGGGCTGGCCGGAGTGTAGTTCTCATGCAAGATCTTCTCTTGTGTTGCCTTTCGCTAGTTGAGGGAGGGGTCTCGTGGGACCATAGCCACGTGTAGAAAAGCAGACCTTAGCATCTGCATCGGCAGATAAATCTAAAGCTCCCGACCGAGTCCTGTATGTCTTGTTTTGCCCTGTGACAGGACTTGGATGGCACGATGTGATACATGTGCATACAGTTATAGAAAAACGATTCACGATGAATGCGTGGGAAAAAGGGCGTGGTTGAGGGTTAGCGTAATCCCTAGTGGCCTAGGTGGTTTAACCCAAACCGAGATACGAAAGCGTGCAATAGGTAAGCGTAATCCCTAGTGGTGCTAGGTGGCGTAAGTCCTAGTAGTTCAAACGATGATTCATATGGAAGAGCCTAGCTAGAACAAGGGTGACAGTCCAAACGATTTCAAGGATAATACGACATGAGGAAGCCCGTACGAGGTACGGCAAAGGACTGAACTTATATACATGGAAAGAAACATATGATTTGAGTAACCTATATATGCGATATTAGGTTGACATGGAGCATTACACGACTTTGAGCATGGGACATTCATGGTTAACACATGACGCGGGTAGGGATACTAGTGCGAGAGGTGCAGAGCAAATATACATGTTAGAACTAGGAAGAATATACACAATAGATATCGTGGGATGTTAGACGGGGTAGATACCTTGGGATAATGCACTCGATAGAAATCTGACGATGTGATACCTTGACTTATCATAACATCGTAGTTTATCATGATACCTTAGTTTACCTTGCCGCAGTAGTTCAACCGGCTACCCTGGTTTATCTATCTTGTAGTTATCCTTATGTTTACTTTCAGTTTATGCATGTCATGTTACCTTTACCTGTTTTTATACTGGAAGTAGATAGGACTTACTCAGTCTTTTTGACTGACCCGTTTTGTTTCGCCTCTTTTCTTCCGTTCCCCCCCCCCCTCCCCAGGTTTCAGGGAGGAAACAATGCTGGTTAGTTCGGACTTCTTCTGCTTGAAGGTCATCATGGATGGCTTGGACTTCTCTTGGCTATGGCTACTTTACTGTTTTACTTGGGGAATAATTTATTAAAAAGTCTTTATGCTTCTTTACTATTGCAAGACAGGTTTTGATGTACTCTGATGTAAAAGGCTTTAGACCTTATTTATTCATGTTATGAAAGTTTGATTGTACTTCCGCTATTTATATATGTTCTGTCTTGTGATGTTTCTGTGCATGTTTACCAATAATGCCCCTCTAAAGCTAGTGCATTCCTTTGCGAGTGACCCTAGCGGAGGCGGGGTGTTACAGTTTTGAGCATAGGATTAGAATAGGAGCGAGGGGTTCGCGAGTGTACATGGTCTTGTATGCGGGATCTATTCTTTTGTCTAGTAGAAACCTTAGGAATGCAGCAGTAGGCATGGTTTTGCCGAAGCTGGGCATCTCTGTGTGTGATTTATTTTCTGCACCTTTATTTCTGCTGCATTCTGTGATTTGTTTATTATTTTAATATCACGTAAGCTTTGAACTTAGCGATAAATTGTAATAAACCTTATTCACCCCCCTCTAGGGTTAATCTAGATCCAACAAGTGGTATCAGAGCCTGGTATTTCATTAACTCTAGAGTAATGGTCATCCTAGTTGTCAGTCCTCTGAGAGTCAGTCCAATCGTATTCCATCTATTTTTAATGGTGCAGATTTTTTAAACTGGAAATTAGAATTGGAGTTATATTTAAAATCTGTTGATGTTAAATGTTGGGATACTGTTATTAAAGGATTTGATGTGGTTAGTAGAAAAGATACTGGGTTTTATTCTCGTGCTATTCATATTTTATATTCACATATTGATGATGTTCAGTATAGCCTTATCTCCATTGTTTAACTACGCAGGAAATCTGGAATACTCTCAGTACAAAGTATGGACAAAGTGACAACAATAGCTCAAAACCCTGAAAAGTCAACTCAGTTTCAGAATTGTGCTTAACAGGTTGTACAGTTAAAAATTCAGACGGAGACTCAACAGGAAATTTTTCTTATAAAGATTTAGTTCATCTTTTAAATGGTCTAACTGAATCTGTTGAGAATCTAAAATGTAAAAAAAATTCTAAAATCTGAAAAACTTGAGTTGATCAGCAAAAACATTATTTTGGAATCAAAATTTGAGAAGGGCAAGAAATCTTCAAATTCCAGTTGCAAAAGTTGTTTGATTTTGGAAAATTATCTTGTTTATCAAAATAAAAATATCCAAAAGCTTGAAAATGAAATTGTGATTTTAAAAGAAAACAAGATTGAACTTGAAAGTACAAACAATTTTTTACAAAATGAATTTGAAAATTTTAAGACTAACAAAAATTCCGAATATGAATTTACTTGAAAAAAAGTTTGTTGAAAACAAATTTGATTTTAAATGAGCTTGAAAATGAAATTGAGGATTTCAAGATTTTTGAGATTGAAAAACAAAAACAGTTTGATACTGAAATTTCTGAGTCTAAAAAGAAAACTGAGAAGCTTCTAATTGAGAATAATCCTTTGAAATCTAAAATCAATAGTCTTAAGCTGAGTTTGAAACGTTTTTCTACTGGAGAAAAATCTTTTAATATGCTGTTGAAAAATCAAGTTTCTTCTGGCAATAGGAATGGTCTCGGTTTTGGGAAAACAAATGATTTTGAAAAATTGAGTTCTTGTGATTTTAAAAATCTTTTAAATTGCTTCAAAAAGGGTCTTTTTGAAAATTTGAACTCTGGAAATTCCAAAAGGTTTTTAAATCACAACCGAGCTGTAAAGTTATTGTATAATGATCCATTTAGACAATCCTGGACCCTAAAAGGAAATAAAACAATTTTGACTAAATTCAAGCAGGTTTGGGTTCCTAAGGGTACAAAGATAAATTTAGATGGGTTATTGTATAAACAAATTTGGGTACAAAACATACGAACACAACTGTGAGTGGTTTTACTAATTTTGTTAGACCACTCGATTCCTTGAACTGTTAGGTACTGGTAGAGGCTGAGGAACTACTATGAAAAAAGAGATTTGAAATCAAGCTGGTTTATACTTCTGTATCATTCACAGTTCCTCCATCCAGGATTGGTTGAGTCGGAGATTCTAGTTTACATGGATTTCAGGTATAATCTCTAAACTCATCTTTGTAAATACTCTCTGTTTTTATTTTCTTTGTTTATTCCTCTTCTATTCCTATTTTTTGTTTTTGATTTGACACTGCCATTTTTTTATTCATGGGCTTCTATAACTTCCAATTGCAGAATTCATATTTTCTGGAAATTCGGTTCATTTGTATAAAACTCTGATGTTTTTAATCATTTCCAGATCTTGAATTTATTTTTGTAAATACTGCAATTGATTTGAAGTTTGTTTTCTGAATTTCTGAATTTCTAACAGTGTTGATGTATTCTTGTCATATCTTGAACACTGTTAATTAAAATTATAAATTTTTGAAGATCTGAAAATTTAATGAAATTTCACACACCTCTGATGTTTTGAGTTTCTTCTAATCTTTTTTAGAAAAACTTTAAATATTATACTCATTACAGCACTCTGCTATTTATCAGTTGTGATAATTTCATTATTTTTCAGATTGGCTTGGATATTCTGTTATGTCTTGAATCACACTGTTTACATCTTGGAAGTCATCTTATACTCATGATCGTTTTATTTGGAATTTGTTTGTTTGAAATCATCTGAAATTCTTGATATTTTGAATATCACACACCTCTTGAAATAGAAATTATCAATCTTGTGTGCATAATTCATTATATCCCAAAACTTGATATTGATTCAAGTGATTTCAAATAAATTATTTTAATTTTTTGGATCATGAATATTTCTTAAGTCTGATGTAAATGATCTGAAATTACTCTTATGCTTTTCAGAAATTCTTGTGAAAATTTCTTTGAAAATCCGGTCTTAAATCTCTCTGTTTTTTCATGATTATTTGATTTGAATATATGTTTATTTAAAATCATTTGAAGTTATTGATTTATTGAATCACACACATATCTTGAATCTGAAATTTACATTCTGGTGTGACTGATTCACCGAATCTTGAGAGTTTCATATTTCTCAAATGATTTAAAATAAACGGTATTTTTTAATCTTGGATCATGAATCATCTTATGTGACCGTCATCTTGACAAGTCTAATTTGAAACTGATTTTTGTGCTGCTCTGATACTGTTTGAAAAATGTTTATTTTGGAATCATGCTACTCTGATTAAAAGAAATTGATTTGTAAATATTTTTGAGGACTGCATGATTTGGTATCAAAGGTTTACCATGCTACGATGAATGGAATATGTGTGCTTGAGTTGCTTGCTTTGTAATTAAATATTTTTTTGTTGACTAAGATAACCTTGTTTAGCCTCCAGTGTCATTTTAAAATCCTCATTAATAGAGACACCAATTGGTATCAGATGTGCAGTTTTTGTCTTGCTGTATATATTTTTTAGTTCCCTCTTGCTTGGTATAGATCTTTCTTATCCCTCTTGTAATTGATTTTCAATTTTAAAATTATTTATTGTTTATTCATTCAGAAATTGAAATCAATATCCAAATTGAACTGTATTTATAATTCATCAAAATTATTATCAGATTTTGAAATTGTGATGAATTGTGACAGCAGTATATTTCACATCAAGAGGAGATTTTATTTAGATTTTCATGATTGTTGAACATTTATTATAATATATTTGAATTGGCAATTATTTCACGACCATATCTTTTATCTATCATCATTCTACCATCCATCATGATTTTATATTAATGTGGAGAGTTTATTTTTTAAAATCATCTCATTTTAAAACAGTAAGAAATTATTTGTGACAGAAATGGAACTTTATTATTATTCAGAATCAGTGATACTTGAAAATTTTCAATGATCCCGGTACAGTCAAAAATATTTCATAATATGATTAATTTAAAATTTATTTCACAAACCATTTCTGTACCTATCACATTTCTATCATCCATATTGGTTTTATATACTGAGGAGCTTTTCCTTTTAAAGATGAAAATAATAAATATAATTAATACATAAGTGTGTCTCTAACCTCATTTGAAAATCCAAGCTCTGGTTATGTGTGGTTAGTGTGCTGTTAAATTAAAAGAAACGAAAATAATTTGCTAAATAAATTTGTATATGAAATTCTCCTTGGTGTATAAAAACTGGCCTATCAATCCATTTTCTAATATGTGAAATGTGTTAATATTTTATGAAATATTATGATTTGTTGATTGATAGCTATTGGGATTTGAGATTATATGATTGTATCACTTAAATTGAATTTATAATTATAGTCCAAATCCATCACTATTTTTATGCTATTTTTTTTATGGAAATTCTTTGGAAAATAATTGGAATTAATTTTTTTAACTCTCTCCACTTATATAAATTTTATCGTAAATCCGTCACTCTACAATGTGAAATATGCCACTAGTTCTTAGTATATAATGATTTTTGTTTGACTGATTGAGATTTATGATGACCATTCTTCCTCTTAAGCTGAAATTGTGTTATTTTGTCATTTTTCATCTATGTTTAAATTTTTTATACTTTTGATGATAACAAAAGGGGGAGAATGGGTTGAGATTTTGATTTATGAGTGAATATTCTATAAATATTTTAATTTTGAAAATTCATATAATTTTCATTCTTTTCACTCATGCACAATTATAGGGGGAGTTTGGTTGTAGGAGGAGCATACGAATAGGGGGGGGATTTCAATATTCACTGCCAAACACATTTATTGTGCTCAAAATCTTTTATTTTTTGTCATCATCAAAAGGGGGAGATTGTTCTATATAACGGTGTTGTATACACAATTATATGATTTTTGTTTGATGATAACAACCAAATAAATATTATTATAAATGTGTTATTATTATACTATTTCAAATGTACATCACAGACAGGAATATAATATTTATATTTAAATAAAATACAACTGTACGGAAATTTAAATATTCACACAGTATTTTATTTGAACAGAATATTTTATTTCAATATTTAAACAGTACAGATTTACAACTCCACTATTTGTATATACATCACTCATATACATTTCAATATATTCATTACAGTAAATTTCATTTCATATTTATACAGAGACATTGACTCATACATTTTTTTATACAATGACAAAGTCTTATGTCTTTTAAGTCCTCACAATCAGTCCAGTCAACATCTGCTTTCCTGTCACATAAAACAGAAACACACACAGTACACTGCAATAGAAATAAAACTGAATACATGCAGATATAAATTTTATTTTTAAAATTTTATTTGCCTCAGAATTTTGGTGTGTTTCTCATCATTTTTCATGACTTGATCTGATTCATCTGTGTCTAGACAGCTTGTGATATTCACAGTGATACATTATAAATACCACAAGGCAGACAGTATGTATATACAGTGCAGGGACAGGAAAACTAGTCTGATGGCTGCATATGCACACGTGTATATTTATACACGTGTGCACTGCCTCGCCAATCAAAATACAGTGTGAGCAACTGAGGAGCAGCCACATGGACCAACTCGACTCAGTGCAAGTGAAAATGAATCCATACACACACACACACACACACATATATATATATATATATATATATATATATATATATATGTATATGTATATGTATACACATGTGTATATATACATATATGCATGTACATGTAACAACAAATTTGTCGAGCCATACCAAGTCAGCATCAAAGCAGTAAAGTACAAATCTTTTGCAGCAAGAACAACATGAAACAGGGCTGCTGGGTATACATGGCCACACATACATATACATGTGTGTGTGTATATATATATATATATATATAAACATTGTTGTATATATATATATATATGGAGAAGCATGCACAGGAGTTCATAGCAATACAAAGTAATGGGTCAAGCATGGGCAAACAACATGGCAGTCACTCAAATACAAATGAAGTTCATGGCAAATCAGCAAGTTTCCTTTGTCAAGACAAATCAGATCAAATTGTGTCGACTCCAAGCATGGTGAAATGAATAACAGGCAAGTTGACTTTTCAGCATGAAAAAGCATTGTGCACATATCTCAAGTGTGATCTACTCAGCAAGTCAAATTGGCTTACACAAGCATAGCATGAAGCATGGTTCAAAACAGGGAATTACCATTGTAATTTATCAATACACATTTCACACATGCACAAGTTCATGCAGTAAGAAGTCTAACGTATACAGTGTGTATCAATGGTGCATATCACAAATCAAGTTCAGTATAACAGCAAACAGTGGTGTGCAGCTTTCTTGTGCGCTAATGGACTAGATGTGTGCCAAAAGGATCGTAGAATGGAAGCATATATTCTCAGCAATTCAAAGTGGAGTAGTCCAGATCAATATGTAAAGCCACATAGCATGGAGGCAAGTGGATGATTCAATTGCAAGTAGGACAACATGATGTGAAGCAGCATATAGGTGAATGGGTACATGATGGAGATTTTATATGATAGCAAGATACAAGCTTTAAAGTCAAGTCTGCATCGACACAAATATCATGTGTGCACATGTTGACACAATGGAATCAGATTCTTTTTGGACAAAGCACATATTGGTGGAGGCAAAAATCATGCATAAATTCACAAGGGGGTATGTGCAAAATATACAGCATATATTTGTATGTATAACATGGTAGCTGCAGTGAAATCATATGCAGCATTATATGCATGACTTGGCAAACTGGCATGAGTGTAAACACTAGAATGCAAGCACAAAATCAGTAATGACATTCAATATATGGGATGAGATCAATGCAGCATTATTGGAAAGGGTTTCTGGTTTTAAATCTGTTTTGAAGGCCATAATATGTTTTCAGATTTAACATACTTTTTTCTGGAACCAATCAACAATATTTGGCAAGAAATAAACCAGTATGGATCAGCAAGAGGTCAGGGGAATCTACACACAAATGGAGCATCAATGATGCAGCAGATAAATAGAGAATCAATTCAAGATTGTGATTTATATTTGGCACAAATTTGAAGAATGGGGAAATCATTTATTCCCTGTTTTTACTGGCATGGTCAAATAAGTTTTTTGCAAATAAATGCAGTGGAATCAATTTGGAAAATCATGCAGTTTTTCTCAAGATTTTTTTTGGAAAAGTTTTAAACAGATTCTGGAATTTGCTCAATCTTTTAAAAGGTTGACACAGTAATATTTTTTGTAAGGTGTATACAATTGCAGAAATCATCAATCACGCAAAAGTTTAAAACCGCCATTTTAAAAGAGAAAAACAAGCAATTCGAGGAAGGAATCAAATCAAGTCACATATACGAAATCAGAGATGTTATAGGAATTCTAATTCCTATATAAAATTATCACCTATCATCACTGGCATTTTTTTATCGAAAACAAAAGCCAAACATTCAAGAGCATATAGAATAATCAATCCAGAGTACTCACGTCGTTTTCGATCATAGAAATCCCAAATCACCCTACCGCGAAGACAAGCATTTCTCATTCAAGCTTTCAGAGAATTATTCATTCTTTCCAGCAATCGAGTTTGGGATTTGAAGCATCTGAAGGAAACCCTAGCTTCTGCCCCAATTTCTTCCAGCCGCCATTTACAAGAGAGATCGGGAATAATACACAAGAGTGAAGTCAATATGAAAGGGGCCGGCCTACTTTCCAAATGGCTAAGCTTTCCTTTTATATAAGGGGCTAGGGTTTTTCATTTTGTAATTTGTCTTTGTTTTTGTTTAAATATTGCTTTTGAATTCGAATTGTAAACCATCTGAGCAGTTACTAGAATCTATAAAATTCTAGGAAACCAGTTAGCGTGTTAACTGGCAGTTTTACTAGAGTCTGTAAAATCTAGGGTTACGGACTACGGGTTTGTAATTCGGGAAAATCTGGTCGAGGGGAAATCGTTTAGTCTAGGGTTTTGAGCGCAGGATTAGAATAGGAGCGAGGGGTTCACGAGTGCACATGGTCTTGTATGCGGGATATGTTCTTTTACCTAGTAGAAACCTTAGGAATGCAGCAGTAGGCAGGGTTTTGCCGAAGCCGGGTATCTATGTGTGTGATTTATTTTCTGCACCTTTATTTCTGCTGCATTCTGTGATCTATTTATTATTTTAATATCCCGTAAGTTTTGAACTCAGCGATAAATTGTAATAAACCCTATTCAACCCCCTCTAGGGTTAATCTAGATGCAACACACAGTTGTTAAAAAATAGGGGTAATTGTTCGAATTATGGAGTATTTAGAGAATTAGGGGTATAATTAAAAAGAAAGGTTGTTTTGAAGTATTAAGAGAAGTAGGGGTAGTTTAGGCATAGTAGGGCTAGATCGACAAATATAAAAGATGATGAATCATTTGGATTGGGTGCTGCAAAACCCAACCCTTCACATTAGTTAAAAAATAGGGGTAATTGTTAAAAGTAAGGGCTATTTACAGAATTAGGGGTAGGATTAAAAAGAAGGGCTGTTTTGAAGTTTTGGAAGCAAGGGTGTAACAACCCGAAAATCTGGGCCAGTTTAAAAATTTTATTTTGGCAATTTTAGCAAATTTAGATTATTTAAAATGAATTATTTTAAATAATATTGACGAGAAATTTGTTTTGAATATAATTCGAACGTATATATTATACGCGTCGTCGTTAGAATATAAATATTTATATATAATTATAAATAGAATTGAAAATGGCGCGGTAGTTCGATAATTCGATTTCAAACTTCAATTGAATGTACCGGGTGTAAAACGATCCGAATTTTAGTGAAACCAAAAACATTAGGATCTAATTGATAATATCTTTCCAACGAATTCGTCCAATCAAGATTTCATATCGGGAATCAAAGGATATGTCCAGTTGAAAATTCTGAATAGTCGCTATGGAATTCAGGCCCTTAAAAATGGACATTTTGCAAATGACCTCGGATTTCGACGAAACCACTTTTATTGGGTCCGTGATGTCGAATTATTGTTAGATTCCAAATTTCATAATTTTTCGAATCAATATGTGAGCGTGGCAAAGGAAAATGCGTTTGACCATTTTCAGTTGATTTTAATCGACTGGAAATTATCCATTTTTCAAACGGTCTCAGAATTCGACGAAACTAGTTTTGTTAGGACCGTATCGTCAATACGAAGCTAGAAAATATTTTTTTAGAATTTTTAGAGTTAGTATGTGACCCCGATAATTCGAAATGTACGTTTAAAATTCAATATAGTGATTTAAATGTAAATTTAACGGAAACTGATTGTAACAGCCGAATCAGCTGACGATACATATCCCATTGTGTTCGGAATGGGGGTTAAACGCAGTGGACGACAGGTGGTGGGCCTCGTTTTGATAACGTATGTAAAAGTCAACTTTTTAATAATTAAATAATAAAAAAATAAAAATAAAAAAATAATCTTCTCCCCCTTTTAACCGATGCCCCCCCCCCCCCTTTTTCCTTCAGAAGCGATTTCAAGGAAGAAAGAAAAAAAAATGAACGGAGCTAGACGCCATTGCACCCTCAGCCACCGTCGATGGTGGCGCCCTACCCCGTAACCTCATCGCCCTCCTCCAGACATCGACGCCTTCACAATTGCGCTCGCCATCGCCCTAAATCGAGAAGCCCTAGCCCCTTAAAACCCACTGCACCACCACTGAAACCGCCAGCTCCGACTACCCACACTCGAACCCGCGGCGTTGACCCCGCAACCGAAGCTCCGGACTGGAAGTGGACAACGACGATTGTGGAGGAGGCTCAGGCGCTCTGTTCGCCGGCCGAGGATCGAACTCCGGCCTTCTCTGGTGAAGCGCGCAGGAGGATTTTGACATCAACGAAGAACGGGCTCGATTAACAGTGAGTGAAAACATTGATTTACTTTTCAGTTTTTACATATGAAAACATTGATTTGTTTTTCAGTTTTGAATATGAATACCCTAGATAAAAACGTGATTTTTATGTAAATGACATAGAAAAAAAAAGCTGTGATTTTTGTATAGGAAAAGTTTGAATCTTTATATAGTTGAAATGGTGAAATAAAAATGGGATTTTTATATATTGAACTTTGAAATAAAAATTCGATTTTTATATATTGAACTTCGAAATAAAAGTTCGATTTTTATATATTGAACTTCGAAATAAAAATTCGATTTTTATATATTGAACTTTGAAATAAAAATTCGATTTTTATATATTGAACTTTGAAATAAAAATTCGATTTTTATATATTGAACTTTGAAATAAAAATTCGATTTTTATATATTGAACTTTGAAATAAAAATTCGATTTTTATATATTGAACTTTGAAATAAAAATTCGATTTTTATATATTGAACTTTGAAATAAAAGTTAGATTTTTATATATTGAACTTTGAAATAAAAGTTCGATTTTTATATATTGAACTTCGAAATAAAAGTTCGATTTTTATATATTGAACTTTGAAATAAAAGTTCGATTTTTATATATTGAACTTTGAAATAAAAATTCGATTTTTATATATTGAACTTTGAAATAAAAATTCGATTTTTATATATTGAACTTTGAAATAAAAATTCGATTTTTATATATTGAACTTTGAAATAAAAATTCGATTTTTATATATTGAACTTCGAAATAAAAATTCGATTTTTATATATTGAACTTCGAAATAAAAATTCGATTTTTATATATTGAACTTTGAAATAAAAATTCGATTTTTATATATTGAATAGCGAAGTAAAAATTCGATTTTTACATATGTAGTGAAAGCGGACAACGAAGGTGACAAAAAGGCGGGAACGACGAAGATCTCTACAATAGAAGTGCCGTGGAGCTAGGATAGCTATAGGTGAGAATTTCTCACCTTTCAATTTATTTTTCTAGTTATATATATATATATATATATACTAGGATGCAGACGGTGCTTAGTAGCACCCGACACCCGTCCACAGACCATGGACTTGTTTGATTGGTTGTGTAGTTGGTTAGATTATTTGATTTGGATTTGATTGTTTGGTGAAATGAAATTGATATGATTGATGTGTGAATGGCGTGGGCCTTCACTAGACCGGGGATAAGGCTAGGCCTCGTCCCGTTTCTAGTATCGTGCCGTTATGCCGCCGAAATTTTCTAAAATATGTTAGAAAAATAAAAATATCATTTTATTTAAAGAATGAACTGAATAGAAATTCATATGTTGGAATAAAATGTTTTATCGTTAAAAATATAATTTTTAACGTGAATGTGAATAAATAAATATTCATTTACGAACCAGACGGTTTGTTTATGTACACCTATTTGAAAGACATTGATTGGGTCGATAAATTTTACACATCGCCCAACTGCACAAATAAGATATGCGTTTGATTGTTTGAAACCCCACACGGGTGTTGGGATGAAATTTGAAGTTCACTCATCCTGATTGATTAAATATGTCGATCGATTGATTGACAGGCTGTTATAAGCGTTGGATATCTATATTTGATGCTTATACAGCGTAGTGCACTTTGGTTGATGGTTGATTATTTTTCAATGCTATTTTATACATGTGTTGTATGAAAATCCATATAATTAACATTATATGGTGATTGATTGGGCCTCATTCCAATTTGAAAAATAAAGAATATTATAAAATAAAAGTTCATGTGTTGACAGTACTCATCCGTTGAGATTGGTCATGTGTTGAACGAAATATTTTAGTAATAAAATTTACATCTTTATCAATATAAAATAAAAGTTCATGTGTTGACAGTACTCATCCATTGAGATTGGTCATGTGTTGAACGAAATATTTTGATAATAACAACTATTTTGAGAAAGAAATATTTGAAATAGAATATTTGAAAATAGAAATTTATGAAGCCGTGTTGATTAGATTGACGCCATTTTGACGTGAACGATATTTATATCGATTTTATTCATTTTGAAATGAATATTGAAAAGTGATTTCGAAATCGAATATTTCGAAATGAATTGAATTGAAAACGATTTCGAAATGAATTGAATTGAAAACGATTTCGAAATGAATTGAATTGAAAACGATTTCGAAATGAATTGAATTGAAAACGATTTCGAAATGAATTGAATTGAAAACGATTTCGAAATGAATTGAATTGAAAACGATTTCGAAATGAATTGAATTGAAAACGATTTCGAAATGAATTGAATTGAAAACGATTTCGAAATGAATTGAATTGAAAACGATTTCGAAATGAATTGAATTGAAAACGATTTCGAAATGAATTGAATTGAAAACGATTTCGAAATGAATTGAATTGAAAACGATTTCGAAATGTATTGAATTGAAAACGATTTCGAAATGAATTGAATTGAAAACGATTTCGAAATGAATTGAATTTAAAACGATTTCGAAATGAATTGAATTTAAAACGATTTCGAAATGAATTGAATTGAAAACGATTTCGAAATGAATTGAATTGAAAACGATTTCGAATTGAATTGTAAGTGAATTGAAATGAATTCAAATTGAATTGAAATTTGAATTGAATAGAAAGGAATTTTAAAATGAATTGAATTGAAAACGATTTCGAAATGAATTGAATTGAAAACGATTTCGAAATGAATTGAATTTAAAACAATTTCGAAATGAATTGAATTTAAAACGATTTCGAAATGAATTGAATTGAAAACGATTTCGAAATGAATTGAATTGAAAACGATTTCGAAATGAATTGAATTGAAAACGATTTCGAAATGAATTGAATTGAAAACGATTTCGAAATGAATTGAATTGAAAACGATTTCGAAATGAATTGAATTGAAAACGATTTCGAAATGAATTGAATTGAAAACGATTTCGAAATGAATTGAATTGAAAACGATTTCGAAATGAATTGAATTGAAAACGATTTCGAAATGAATTGAATTGAAAACGATTTCGAAATGAATTGAATTGAAAACGATTTCGAAATAAATTGAATTGAAAACGATTTCGAAATGAATTGAATTGAATTGAAAACGATTTCGAATTGAATTGAAAGCGAATTGAAATGAATTCAAATTGAATTGAAATTTGAATTGAATAGAAAGGAATTTTAAAATGAATTTATAAAGAAGAATTCAATTTTGATTTGAATTGAAAAGGAAGTTGAAATTGCTTTTGAAACGAATTTAAAACTATTTATATAATTCGTTTTAAATAGAAATCGACGAAATATATTATATATATATATTATATATATATATAATATAATGGCCTGAATAGAACGCGCCGCGCCGCGGCAGTTCGTGAATTTCGACCATTTATTTCAAACGGACGTTACGGGAGATCCGACCGTCGGATTCTCCTAAAACCGGAACCGTTGGGTTCGCATCGAAAAGAGCTTTCTAACGAATATAAGAAATTAGAAATTTAACGGTTGGATTTGGAATTATGTCCAAATCAAATTTGAAAAAGGTCGCTGTAAGTGCAGTTCGATGACCGTTGATGGAAATCGACTGTAGATGCCTCGATAAAATTATTAAAAATAATAATAATTTGTGTAAAATCATAAGAAATGATTTAGAAAGAATTGGGATGAAAAACTCCATATTTGAAAAGATAAAAATAGATTTTTATCGAAATGAACTAGTTTTGAACTAGAATTATAATTCTATTTATTTTTAAATAAATAAATTGAATTGGAAATGGTTTTGAAAATAACCAAAACTTCCAATGATTGCAATGGAATGGACTTGAATCGAAATTGTCTTCGGAATATTTCGATGTTGGATTTCGTGATTATACAAATGTTGTTACGGAAATTTGAAAGATATAGACATGTATATCGTTATTTCCAATGCGATATTTGTTAGTCGTAGAATTTGATATTGAATATAAGCCGGTATATTTTCTATTCAGAGCCTTGTGTTTAATATCAAATGTGATTTGGGTTTGTCGTGAATGGTGTCTTCACTAACACTGTTCTTGAACCCAGTTGAGAAAAGATTAAATCTTTTTATTTAGATTTAATGAAGTGTACCAATTAAATAATATTTAATTGGAATTGAATTGATATTGATTTTTGGGTTTATCGTGGACAGTGTTTTTAAATAACACTCGTTCTTTAACCCGATAATTAATGAAGGTGATTTTGGGTTTATTGTGAACTGTGTTTTTAAATGACACGGATTCTTTAACCCAGTCACAGATTAAAACTAAGTGGAGTTTTAATGAATCTTTAATTAGATTGAAATAATCGAAATGGAGTATCACCAGTTTTGCTCCAGGCGATAGTTAAATCTTTAATTAGATTTGAACGTGAAATGGTAATTGAATTTACCGATAACACCGTGGTGTTAGATATGAAGTATAACCAGTTTTACTTCATGGGATGAATAGGTTGGGATTGGGAAATTAAAACAAATGATTACTTCGGTAAGGTTCGAAAATCCCGACTAGTTGAATCGAAATTCAAGAGTAGATTAAAGAATAAATTCAAGGAATTTATCTTTGATAAAATTAATGGGAACCTTTCCCTATGAACGTGAAATTTAGAAACTAACTGTCGGTTAGCCAAGCAGAATGGTTTTCTGGATATTGATCTGATGTTGGTTTCGGCCTTCGGGGTTAATATTTGGGGAATTATTCTCTTGATTAATTTACGGTTAGTGACTGATGAATTGGAATGAGGCGTATGTTGTGTTTGTGTAACACTTATTTAAAATATACGCGAGTTATTCGGAAAGACCGGGTTTATCCCATTCTGAATAACTGATACGACGATAAGTCGAAGATGAAGACGGTGGTCGAAGACCGGAGGTCTTCACGTCGTTTGGGTGATAACTGATGATCTTGATTGGGCTGTACACCCAAGAAGATGGAAACAGTTGGTGATCGTCCAGAC
The DNA here is from genome assembly GCA_030737875.1 of Allium sativum. Classification (NCBI taxonomy): domain Eukaryota; kingdom Viridiplantae; phylum Streptophyta; class Magnoliopsida; order Asparagales; family Amaryllidaceae; genus Allium; species Allium sativum. The sequence goes on from CM060913.1 coordinate 1,017,294,026, forward strand.
GTACTTGGAGATCGATGGATATGCGGGGTACTAGGTGCCTCCGGTTTCGTTCAGACCCAGAACGGACTTGTAAATGGACTGTGTGTCTGACATTGGATTTTAGTCCGTGTGATTAATCTCTATTAAATATATATCTGCTTGGCGGCGGAGAATATATTCTCTTGCTTAACGCCCTTCTCTGAGACGTACGAGCTCAGGGGTTATATATTGATGGATATCAAACGCATGGAGTGAATTGCCTGTGTGGCATGCCTAAGTGGAAATTGATCGAGGCTTCTGTTGAAAAGCAAAGTCTTGTGGTGATGATCAAAGCACGGCCTTTATGGCGTAGCTTTGTGTAACGTTTTACTTCGCGAGTATCACACCCGGTATGAACCAAAAACGGGAGACGGACCTCAGGGAGGACTTGCGTTTCTTTCTAGCTAAAAGTGGCGTCAGTGGTTTTACACGCCCTGACGAGTTTGACTTATGTGGTTGTTGCTGTTGCGAGGCGCCTCGGATTGATCGGTCGTTCTCGAACCGATGGAGTCATTTGATGGCTCATTTGCGCCCCAAAGGGCGGGGAAACGTAGTGTTCAGGCATTTTAATCCACATCGGTGGACCGGCCCTGTCGCTCCTAGGGTCACTCGAGCTCTGATCCTGAGACATGGTAGGCTAGATTGTCTCGAATCGGTTGAGGACTATCTTTTGCCTCGGTTCATAGACGGAAATCCAATTTCCAAATACGTGACATTTGCGGTTTTATTTGTAGATCCTAGTATGGCGACATAGTGGGATGGGGCGCTCATGCCGCCTATGATTGATACTTACGATTTGAAGTTGTTTTATACACTATGCACTTATAATAGTATCAAACGATTTGTTTTAACCGTATCAAGCATTCTTTGGCTGTTATAAGGGAAAACCCTATCCTCGGCTGCGTTGCATTGTGTGATGGGACCTGGGTCTTATAACAGCTTCATTTTTCTTTATTTAGCATTGCGCTGTTTGTTTTATGCACTGGTATTCTTGGGAGGAAACCCGTTCCGTGTTATACGGCGTGGTCCCTTGATTTACCTAATGATTTAAAATAAAGACTAATAACTGTTTTAGTTCTCACACCAGTCACATGACTGACCTGGAGTTTATTGTTTTAACCTAAACTCTGGGTGCCCCTATTTTCCGCACGGGCAGCTAGTAGTTTTGGTTTTGCAGATTTATATTCACAGGATCCTGGTTTACAGCTGGAATGATATCCGGAAAGCTCTGTATCCGTATATCACCTTCTAGTTGTGTATTGTATTATTTTCCGCTGCTATGTATTTAAATGTAATTTAAATCTCTGATATTTCTGTGTAATGTTTATTCATTTATACTCTGTATATTCTTGTAATCTGATGCATTGTTGTGATATACAATGTAATGTTCTTCTGTATGCGTTCTATTTTGTCCTGTTCTCAAACGATAGGGCCTTTCGAACGGCCTGGATCGGTTTAGCGACTGGTTCGGACCGAGCGAAATTCCTTGCCGTCACAGTTGGTATCAGAGCTCGAGTTTACAAAGCAGAGAACAAGGCACATTAGAACCGTACGAAAGAGTTCATCAGATATTGGGTTAGTAATATCCAATTAGAATGACTCATTAGAGATAGGATCAGTAGTATCCTAGAACGAGTGTGAAGAGTAAATTTTAACATGAAAACTAATTTTGTTTTGAAAATTTAAATCAATTATTCGTATTTGGTTATTTATTTATATTGATGTGGACAATCCAGTATATATAGATTTTGTGTATACGTCTGATCCGCGTGTATTCGAAGTTTTAATATATTGGATAGATATAGCATCACACTCTAGTCGCCCGGAGATGGTACTGATGATTGTCATGACATCATCAGTATTTATGTTCGTGTTTCGAAGGTGTGATTTTCTATATATTTCCTATTGACCGGTGTGAGAACCAAAATTAGATAGGGCTTATTGTTGTGATTTGGCATCAAAAACCTAATTTTTGACTATGTATCAAAGTTATCAATTTGAAGCTCTAATCCACTAATTGATTGATGTTTGTGTTGTTTGTTTATCTGTTTGCTAATTTTTAGCCATTTAGCCTAATTGAAACAAATATTGAACTGTATTGAAAATTAGTCGCATTTGCTTGCATATACATATACTTATATTGAACAGGTCATAGCAAGGAGGCTAGAGCAGAGAATAAAATTTGTTTGCCCGACAAATAGGTACATGTTTACTACATAATTTACTGTTTTGTTTGGGTGATGATGATTTTGTGAGCCTATTGGCTAGCCGCTTGGCTTTTTCTTTTTCTTTTTGAGATCTGAAGGACCGGGGAAGCTATTTGAAATTCCCCGATGCTCCCGGTGCAGGGGAGGTTATGGCGAAATTTTTCAAAAATTTAGGGTGTTAGCCAAATTTTTGAAATTTTGAAAATTCTCAGAAACTGAAAAGTTGGAGAATGGAAGCCAGATCGAGCGTAGAGTTGATTAATCAAACCACTTTCGACTTTGTTCCTTTTCGGGGACGAAAAGTTTTAAGTGGGGGAGATTGTAACAACCCGAAAATCTGGGCCAGTTTAAAATTTTTATTTTGGCAATTTTAGCAAATTTAGATTATTTAAAATGAATTATTTTAAATAATATTGACGAGAAATTTGTTTTGAATATAATTCGAACGTATATATTATACGCGTCGTCGTTAGAATATAAATATTTATATATAATTATAAATAGAATTGAAAATGGCGCGGTAGTTCGATAATTCGATTTCAAACTTCAATTGAATGTACCGGGTGTAAAACGATCCGGATTTTAGTGAAACCAAAAACATTAGGATCTAATTGATAATATCTTTCCAACGAATTCGTCCAATCAAGATTTCATATCGGGAATCAAAGGATATGTCCAGTTGAAAATTCTGAATAGTCGCTATGGAATTCAGGCCCTTAAAAATGGACATTTTGCAAATGACCTCGGATTTCGACGAAACCACTTTTATTGGGTCCGTGATGTCGAATTATTGTTAGATTCCAAATTTCATAATTTTTCGAATCAATATGTGAGCGTGGCAAAGGAAAATGCGTTTGACCATTTTCAGTTGATTTTAATCGACTGGAAATTATCCATTTTTCAAACGGTCTCAGAATTCGACGAAACTAGTTTTGTTAGGACCGTATCGTCAATACGAAACTAGAAAATATTTTTTTAGAATTTTTAGAGTTAGTATGTGACCCCGGTAATTCGAAATGTACGTTTAAAATTCAATATAGTGATTTAAATGTAAATTTAACGGAAACTGATTGTAACAGCCGAATCAGCTGACGATACATATCCCATTGTGTTCGGAATGGGGGTTAAACGCTATGGACGACAGGTGGTGGGCCTCGTTTTGATGACGTATGTAAAAGTCAACTTTTTAATAATTAAATAATAAAAAAATAAAAATAAAAAAATAATCTTCTCCCCCTTTTAACCGATGGCCCCCCCTTTTTCCTTCAGAAGCGATTTCAAGGAAGAAAGAAAAAAAAATGAACGGAGCTGGACGCCATTGCACCCTCAGCCACCGTCGATGGTGGCGCCCTACCCCGTAACCTCATCGCCCTCCTCCAGACATCGACGCCTTCACAATTGCGCTCGCCATCGCCCTAAATCGAGAAGCCCTAGCCCCTTAAAACCCACTGCACCACCACTGAAACCGCCAGCTCCGACTACCCACACTCGAACCCGCGGCGTTGACCCCGCAACCGAAGCTCCGGACTGGAAGTGGACAACGACGATTGTGGAGGAGGCTCAGGCGCTCCGTTCGCCGGCCGAGGATCGAACTCCGGCCTTCTCTGGTGAAGCGCGCAGGAGGATTTTGACATCAACGAAGAACGGGCTCGATTAACAGTGAGTGAAAACATTGATTTACTTTTCAGTTTTTACATATGAAAACATTGATTTGTTTTTCAGTTTTGAATATGAATACCCTAGATAAAAACGTGATTTTTATGTAAATGACATAGAAAAAAAAAGCTGTGATTTTTGTATAGGAAAAGTTTGAATCTTTATATAGTTGAAATGGTGAAATAAAAATGGGATTTTTATATATTGAACTTTGAAATAAAAATTCGATTTTTATATATTGAACTTTGAAATAAAAGTTCGATTTTTATATATTGAACTTCGAAATAAAAGTTCGATTTTTATATATTGAACTTCGAAATAAAAGTTCGATTTTTATATATTGAACTTTGAAATAAAAATTCGATTTTTATATATTGAACTTTGAAATAAAAATTCGATTTTTATATATTGAACTTTGAAATAAAAATTCGATTTTTATATATTGAACTTTGAAATAAAAATTCGATTTTTATATATTGAACTTTGAAATAAAAATTCGATTTTTATATATTGAACTTTGAAATAAAAATTCGATTTTTATATATTGAACTTTGAAATAAAAGTTCGATTTTTATATATTGAACTTCGAAATAAAAGTTCGATTTTTATATATTGAACTTCGAAATAAAAGTTCGATTTTTATATATTGAACTTCGAAATAAAAGTTCGATTTTTATATATTGAACTTTGAAATAAAAATTCGATTTTTATATATTGGACTTTGAAATAAAAATTCGATTTTTATATATTGGACTTTGAAATAAAAATTCGATTTTTATATATTGGACTTTGAAATAAAAATTCGATTTTTATATATTGAACTTTGAAATAAAAATTCGATTTTTATATATTGAACTTCGAAATAAAAATTCGATTTTTATATATTGAACTTCGAAATAAAAATTCGATTTTTATATATTGAACTTTGAAATAAAAATTCGATTTTTATATATTGAATAGCGAAGTAAAAATTCGATTTTTACATATGTAGTGAAAGCGGACAACGAAGGTGACAAAAAGGCGGGAACGACGAAGATCTCTACAATAGAAGTGCCGTGGAGCTAGGATAGCTATAGGTGAGAATTTCTCACCTTTCAATTTATTTTTCTAGTTATATATATATATACTAGGATGCAGACGGTGCTTAGTAGCACCCGACACCCGTCCACAGACCATGGACTTGTTTGATTGGTTGTGTAGTTGGTTAGATTATTTGATTTGGATTTGATTGTTTGGTGAAATGAAATTGATATGATTGATGTGTGAATGGCGTGGGCCTTCACTAGACCGGGGATAAGGCTAGGCCTCGTCCCGTTTCTAGTATCGTGCCGTTATGCCGCCGAAATTTTCTAAAATATGTTAGAAAAATAAAAATATCATTTTATTTAAAGAATGAACTGAATAGAAATTCATATGTTGGAATAAAATGTTTTATCGTTAAAAATATAAATTTTAACGTGAATGTGAATAAATAAATATTCATTTACGAACCAGACGGTTTGTTTATGTACACCTATTTGAAGGACATTGATTGGGTCGATAAATTTTACACATCGCCCAACTGCACAAATAAGATATGCGTTTGATTGTTTGAAACCCCACACGGGTGTTGGGATGAAATTTGAAGTTCACTCATCCTGATTGATTAAATATGTCGATCGATTGATTGACAGGCTGTTATAAGCGTTGGATATCTATATTTGATGCTTATACAGCGTAGTGGACTTTGGTTGATGGTTGATTATTTTTCAATGCTATTTTATACATGTGTTGTATGAAAATCCATATAATTAACATTATATGGTGATTGATTGGGCCTCATTCCAATTTGAAAAATAAAGAATATTATAAAATAAAAGTTCATGTGTTGACAGTACTCATCCGTTGAGATTGGTCATGTGTTGAACGAAATATTTTAGTAATAAAATTTACATCTTTATCAATATAAAATAAAAGTTCATGTGTTGACAGTACTCATCCATTGAGATTGGTCATGTGTTGAACGAAATATTTTGATAATAACAACTATTTTGAGAAAGAAATATTTGAAATAGAATATTTGAAAATAGAAATTTATGAAGCCGTGTTGATTAGATTGACGCCATTTTGACGTGAACGATATTTATATCGATTTTATTCATTTTGAAATGAATATTGAAAAGTGATTTCGAAATCGAATATTTCGAAATGAATTGAATTGAAAACGATTTCGAAATGAATTGAATTGAAAACGATTTCGAAATGAATTGAATTGAAAACGATTTCGAAATGAATTGAATTGAAATCGATTTCGAAATGAATTGAATTGAAAACGATTTCGAAATGAATTGAATTGAAAACGATTTCGAAATGAATTGAATTGAAAACGATTTCGAAATGAATTGAATTGAAAACGATTTCGAAATGAATTGAATTGAAAACGATTTCGAAATGAATTGAATTGAAAACGATTTCGAAATGAATTGAATTGAAAACGATTTCGAAATGAATTGAATTGAAAACGATTTCGAAATGAATTGAATTGAAAACGATTTCGAAATGAATTGAATTGAAAACGATTTCGAAATGAATTGAATTGAAAACGATTTCGAAATGAATTGAATTGAAAACGATTTCGAATTGAATTGAAAGCGAATTGAAATGAATTCAAATTGAATTGAAATTTGAATTGAATAGAAAGGAATTTTAAAATGAATTGAATTGAAAACGATTTCGAAATGAATTGAATTGAAAACGATTTCGAAATGAATTGAATTTAAAACGATTTCGAAATGAATTGAATTTAAAACGATTTCGAAATGAATTGAATTGAAAACGATTTCGAAATGAATTGAATTGAAAACGATTTCGAAATGAATTGAATTGAAAACGATTTCGAAATGAATTGAATTGAAAACGATTTCGAAATGAATTGAATTGAAAACGATTTCGAAATGAATTGAATTGAAAACGATTTCGAAATGAATTGAATTGAAAACGATTTCGAAATGAATTGAATTGAAAACGATTTCGAAATGAATTGAATTGAAAACGATTTCGAAATGAATTGAATTGAAAACGATTTCGAAATGAATTGAATTGAAAACGATTTCGAAATAAATTGAATTGAAAACGATTTCGAAATGAATTGAATTGAAAACGATTTCGAATTGAATTGAAAGCGAATTGAAATGAATTCAAATTGAATTGAAATTTGAATTGAATAGAAAGGAATTTTAAAATGAATTTATAAGGAAGAATTCAATTTTGATTTGAATTGAAAAGGAAGTTGAAATTGCTTTTGAAACGAATTTAAAACTATTTATATAATTCGTTTTAAATAGAAATCGACGAAATATATTATATATATATTATATATATAATATAATGGCCTGAATAGAACGCGCCGCGCCGCGGCAGTTCGTGAATTTCGACCATTTATTTCAAACGGACGTTACGGGAGATCCGACCGTCGGATTCTCCTAAAACCGGAACCGTTGGGTTCGCATCGAAAAGAGCTTTCTAACGAATATTAGAAATTAGAAATTTAACGGTTGGATTTGGAATTATGTCCAAATCAAATTTGAAAAAGGTCGCTGTAAGTGCAGTTCGATGACCGTTGATGGAAATCGACTGTAGATGCCTCGATAAAATTATTAAAAATAATAATAATTTGTGTAAAATCATAAGAAATGATTTAGAAAGAATTGGGATGAAAAACTCCATATTTGAAAAGATAAAAATAGATTTTTATCGAAATGAACTAGTTTTGAACTAGAATTATAATTCTATTTATTTTTAAATAAATAAATTGAATTGGAAATGGTTTTGAAAATAACCAAAACTTCCAATGATTGCATTGGAATGGACTTGAATCGAAATTGTCTTCGGAATATTTCGATGTTGGATTTCGTGATTATACAAATGTTGTTACGGAAATTTGAAAGATATAGACATGTATATCGTTATTTCCAATGCGATATTTGTTAGTCGTAGAATTTGATATTGAATATAAGCCGGTATATTTTCTATTCAGAGCCTTGTGTTTAATATCAAATGTGATTTGGGTTTGTCGTGAATGGTGTCTTCACTAACACTGTTCTTGAACCCAGTTTAGAAAAGATTAAATCTTTTTATTTAGATTTAATGAAGTGTACCAATTAAATAATATTTAATTGGAATTGAATTGATATTGATTTTTGGGCTTATCGTGGACAGTGTTTTTAAATAACACTCGTTCTTTAACCCGATAATTAATGAAGGTGATTTTGGGTTTATTGTGAACTGTGTTTTTAAATGACACGGATTCTTTAACCCAGTCACAGATTAAAACTAAGTGGAGTTTTAATGAATCTTTAATTAGATTGAAATAATCGAAATGGAGTATCACCAGTTTTGCTCCAGGCGATAGTTAAATCTTTAATTAGATTTGAACGTGAAATGGTAATTGAATTTACCGATAACACCGTGGTGTTAGATATGAAGTATAACCAGTTTTACTTCATGGGATGAATAGGTTGGGATTGGGAAATTAAAACAAATGATTACTTCGGTAAGGTTCGAAAATCCCGACTAGTTGAATCGAAATTCAAGAGTAGATTAAAGAATAAATTCAAGGAATTTATCTTTGATAAAATTAATGGGAACCTTTCCCTATGAACGTGAAATTTAGAAACTAACTGTCGGTTAGCCAAGCAGAATGGTTTTCTGGATATTGATCTGATGTTGGTTTCGGCCTTCGGGGTTAATATTTGGGGAATTATTCTCTTGATTAATTTACGGTTAGTGACTGATGAATTGGAATGAGGCGTATGTTGTGTTTGTGTAACACTTATTTAAAATATACGCGAGTTATTCGGAAAGACCGGGTTTATCCCATTCTGAATAACTGATACGACGATAAGTCGAAGATGAAGACGGTGGTCGAAGACCGGAGGTCTTCACGTCGTTTGGGTGATAACTGATGATCTTGATTGGGCTGTACACCCAAGAAGATGGAAACAGTTGGTGATCGTCCAGACGTACTTGGAGATCGATGGATATGCGGGGTACTAGGTGCCTCCGGTTTCGTTCAGACCCAGAACGGACTTGTAAATGGACTGTGTGTCTGACATTGGATTTTAGTCCGTGTGATTAATCTCTATTAAATATATATCTGCTTGGCGGCGGAGAATATATTCTCTTGCTTAACGCCCTTCTCTGAGACGTACGAGCTCAGGGGTTATATATTGATGGATATCAAACGCATGGAGTGAATTGCCTGTGTGGCATGCCTAAGTGGAAATTGATCGAGGCTTCTGTTGAAAAGCAAAGTCTTATGGTGATGATCAAAGCACGGCCTTTGTGGCGTAGCTTTGTGTAACGTTTTACTTCGCGAGTATCACACCCGGTATGAACCAAAAACGGGAGACGGACCTCAGGGAGGACTTGCGTTTCTTTCTAGCTAAAAGTGGCGTCAGTGGTTTTACACGCCCTGACGAGTTTGACTTATGTGGTTGTTGCTGTTGCGAGGCGCCTCGGATTGATCGGTCGTTCTCGAACCGATGGAGTCATTTGATGGCTCATTTGCGCCCCAAAGGGCGGGGAAACGTAGTGTTCAGGCATTTTAATCCACATCGGTGGACCGGCCCTGTCGCTCCTAGGGTCACTCGAGCTCTGATCCTGAGACATGGTAGGCTAGATTGTCTCGAATCGGTTGAGGACTATCTTTTGCCTCGGTTCATAGACGGAAATCCAATTTCCAAATACGTGACATTTGCGGTTTTATTTGTAGATCCTAGTATGGCGACATAGTGGGATGGGGCGCTCATGCCGCCTATGATTGATACTTATGATTTGAAGTTGTTTTATACACTATGCACTTATAATAGTATCAAACGATTTGTTTTAACCGTATCAAGCATTCTTTGGCTGTTATAAGGGAAAACCCTATCCTCGGCTGCGTTGCATTGTGTGATGGGACCTGGGTCTTATAACAGCTTCATTTTTCTTTATTTAGCATTGCGCTGTTTGTTTTATGCACTGGTATTCTTGGGAGGAAACCCGTTCCATGTTATACGGCGTGGTCCCTTGATTTACCTAATGATTTAAAATAAAGACTAATAACTGTTTTAGTTCTCACACCAGTCACATGACTGACCTGGAGTTTATTGTTTTAACCTAAACTCTGGGTGCCCCTATTTTCCGCACGGGCAGCTAGTAGTTTTGGTTTTGCAGATTTATATTCACAGGATCCTGGTTTACAGCTGGAATGATATCCGGAAAGCTCTGTATCCGTATATCACCTTCTAGTTGTGTATTGTATTATTTTCCGCTGCTATGTATTTAAATGTAATTTAAATCTCTGATATTTCTGTGTAATGTTTATTCATTTATACTCTGTATATTCTTGTAATCTGATGCATTGTTGTGATATACAATGTAATGTTCTTCTGTATGCGTTCTATTTTGTCCTGTTCTCAAACGATAGGGCGTTTCGAACGGCCTGGATCGGTTTAGCGACTGGTTCGGACCGAGCGAAATTCCTTGCCGTCACAAAGGGCTATTTAGAGAACTAGGGGTAGGATTAAAAAGAAGGGTTGTTTTGGAGTATTAAGAGAAGTAGGGGTAGTTTAATCATAATAGGGATAGATCGACAAATATGAAAGATGATGAATCGTTTGGATTAGGTGCTGCGAAAATCAACCCTTAATAGAAGTAGAATGATAATTGGTTTACAAAGAGATGAATAATGCAAAAAAATGAATAAAGAAATGAATAAATTAAAACAATAATAAAAGTAGGTAGGCTAGTCTAAGAATAATAGGGGTAGATCAACAAATATGAAAGATGATGAATCGTTTGGATTGGGTGCTGCAAAAACCAACCCTTCACAGTACTTAAAAATAGGGGTAATTTTTGGAAGTAAGGGCTATTTAGAGAATTAGGGGTAGGATTAAAAAGAAGTGTTGTTTTGATGTATTAAGAGAAGTACGGGTAGTTTAAGCATAGTAGGGGTAGTTCGACAAATACGAAAGATGATGAATCATTTGGATTGGGTGTTGCAAAAACCAACCCTTCACCATAGTTAAAAAATAGGGGTAATTGTTGGAAGTAAGGGCAATTTAGAGAATTAGGGGTAGGATTAAAAAGAAGGGTTGTTTTGAAGTATTAAGAGAAGTAGGGGTTGTTTAAGCATAGTAGGGGTACATTGACAAATATGAAGGATGATGAATCATTTGGATTGGACGCTGGAAAACCAACCCTACACAGTATTTAAAAAATAGGGGTAATTTTTGGAAGCAAGGGCTATTTAGAGAATTAAGGGTAGGATAAAAAGAAGGGTTATTTTGAGGTATTAATAAAAGTAGGGGTAGTTTAAGCATAGTAGGGGTAGATCGACAAATATGAAAGGAGATGAATCATTTGGATTGGGTGCTACAAAAACCGACCATTCACAATAGTTAAAAAATAGGGGTAATTGTTTGAATTGAGGAGTATTTAGAGAATTAGGGATAGAATTAAAAAGAAGGGCTGTTTTGAAGTATTAAGAGAAGTAGGGGTAGTATAGGCATAGCAGGGGTAGATCGGCTAATATGAAAGATGATGAATCGTTTGGATTAGGTGCTGCAAAACCAACCCTTCACAGTAGTTAAAAAATAGGGGTAATTGTTGGAAGTAAGGGTTACTTAGAGAATTAGGGGTAGGATTAAAAATAAGGGATGTTTTGAAGTATTAAGAGAAGTAGGCGTAATTTAAGCATAGTAGGGGTAGATCGACAAATATGAAAGATGATGAATCATTAGGATTGGGTGCTGCAAAAACCAACCCTTCACAGTAGCTAAAAATATAGGGGTAATTGTTGGAAGTAAGGCTATTTAGATAATTAGGTGGAGGATTAAAAAGAAGAGTTGTTTTGAAGTATTAAGAGAAGTAGGGGTAGTTTAAGCAAAGTAGGGGTAGATCGACAAATATGAAAGATGATTAATCGTTTGGATTGGGCGCTGCACAAACCAGCCCTTCATAGTAGTTAAAAAAATAGGCGTAATTGTTAGATGTAAGGTCTATTTAGAGAATTAGGGGTAGCATTAAAAAGAAGGCATGTTTCGAAGTATGAAGAGAAGTAGGGTAGTTTAAGCATTGTAGGTGTAGAACGACAAATATGAAAGATGATGAAACGTTTGGATTGGGTGCTGAAAAAACCAACCCTTCGCAGAATGATAATTGGTTTACAAAGAAATGAATAATGCAAAAAATGAATAAAGAAATGAAAAAAGGAAAACAATAATAAAAGTAAGGGAGGTATTTTAAGCAAAGACGGGTAGATCGACAAATATAAAAGATGATGAATTGTTCGGATTGGGTGCTGCAAAAACCAACCCTTCACAGTAGTTTAAAAATAGGAGCAATTGTTGGAAGTAAGTGCTATTTGGAGAATTAGGGGTTGGATTAAAAAGAAGGGCTGTTTTGAAGTATTAAGAGAAGTAGGGGTAGTTTAAGCGTAGTGGGGGTAGATCCACAAATATGAAAGATGATGAATCATTTGGAATGGGTATTGCAAAAACCAACCCTTCACATTAGTTAAAAAATAAGGGTAATTGTTGGAAGTAAAGGCTATTAAGAGAGTAAGGGATAGGATAAAAAAGAAGGTTTTTTTTAAGTATTAAGAGAAGTTGTGGTAGTTTAGGCATAGTAGGAGTAGATCGACAAATGTGAAGGATGATGAATCATTTGGATTGGATGTCGCAAAAACAAACCTTTCACTGTAGTTTAAAAATGGGGGTAATTGTTGGAAGTAAGAGCGGTTTAGAGAATTAGGGGTGGGATTAAAAAGAAGGGTTGTTTTGAAGTATTAAGAGTAGGGGTAGTTTAAGCATAGTAGGGGTAGATCGACAAATATGAAAGATGATGAATCGTTTGGATTGGATGCTGTAAAAGCCAACCCTTCATAGAAGTAGAATGATAATTGGTTTACAAATAAATAAATAATACAAAAAAATGAATAAAGAAATGAATAAAGGAAAACAATAATAAAATTAAGGGAGGTTGTTCAAGCATAGTAGGGGTAGATCGATAAATATGAAAGATGATGAATCGTTGGGATTGGGTGCTGCAAAAACCAACCCTTCACAGTAGTAAAAAATAGGGGAATTTTTGAAAGTAAGGGCTATTTATAGATTTAGGGGGAGGATTAAAAAGAAGGGTTGTTTTGAAGTATTAAGAGAAGTAGGGGTAGTTTAAGCAAAGTAGGGGTAGATCGACAAATATGAAAGATGATGAATCATTGGGATTGGGTGCTGCAAAAACCAACCCTTCACAGTAGTTAAAAAATAGGGGTAATTGTTGGAAGTAAGGGCTATCTGTAGAATTAGGGGTAGGACAAAAAAAAGGCCTGATTTGAAGTATTAAGAGAAGTAGGGGTAGTTTAAGCATAGTAGGTGTAGATCGACAAATATGAAAGATGATGAATCGTTTGGATTGGGTGCTGCAAAAACCAACCCTTCACAGAATGATAATTGGTTTACAAAGAAATGAATAACGCAAAAAACTTAATAAAGAAATGAATAAAGGAAAACAATATTAAAAGTAGAGGAGGTAGTTTAAGCATAGTAGGGTTATATCGACAAATATGAAAGATGATGAATCGTTTGGATTGGGTGCTGTAATAACCAACCCTTCACAGTAGTTAAAAATAGTAGTAATTTTTTGAAGTAACGGCTATTTGGAGAATTAGGGGATGGATAAAAAGAAGGGTTGTTTTGAAGTATTAAGAGAAGTAGGGGTAGTTTAAGCATAGTAGGGGTAGAACCACAAATATGAAGGATGATGAATCATTTGGATTGGGTGCTGCAAAAACCAACCCTTCACAGTAGTTAAAAAAGGTATAATTGTTGGAATTAAGGGATATTTAGATCATTAGGGGTAGGATTAAAAAGAAGTGCTTTTTTGAATATTAAGAGAAGTAGGGGTAGTTTAAGCATAGTAGGGGTAGATCGACAAATATGAAGGATGATGTATCATTTCGATTGGGTGCTGCAAAAACAACCCTTCTGAGTAGTTTAAAAATAGGAGTAACTGTTGGAAGTAAGGCTATTTGGAGAATTAGGGGTACGATTAAAACAAGGGTTGTTTTGAAGTATTAAGAGAAGTAGGGGTAGTTTAAGCATAATAGGGGTAGATCGACAGATATGAAATATGATGAATCGTTTGGATTGGGTGCTGCAAAAACCAACCCTTCACAATAGCTAAAAAATAGGGGTAATTGTTGAAAGTACGGGTTATTTAGAGAATTAGAGGTAGGATTAAAAATAAAGGTTGTTCTGAAGTATTAAGAGAAGTAGGGGTAGTTTAAGCATAGTAGGTGTAGATCAACAAATAGGAAAGATGATGAATCGTTTGGATTGGGTGCTACAAAAACCAACCCTTCACAGAATGATAATTGGTTTACAAAGAAATGAATAATGCAAAAAAATGAATAAAGAAATGAATTAAGGAAAACAATAATAAAAGTAGGGGAGCTGGTTTAAGCATAGTATGGGTAGATCGACAAATATTGTTGCGACCCGGGCTAATTTCGACACTCAAATCTTGAGATTTATAAACCCATGTCCAAAACTCAAGTACCAAAAACCCCATAAAGCTAGAAGAAAGAAATTAGAGGGTGAGATAAGAAAGAAAGAAAGTTAGAATAGACGAATAAGAAGAAGTAACACAACACAAAGTCTCACATCGCAGCAGAACAAAATATAATATATAATTAAACTTTATAGAGAGCATTGAAATAAAAACTTACAATCATCATAGTACATTAATACATAGGGACAGTTATAATAATCTGTCTCATATACATCACACAACGGAATGATACTGGCATAACATTATACGTCTGAACTCCTTCAGCTCGTCTTTGGACTTCACAGCATCGGATAACCTGAACCTGGACCCGAGCATTACAAACACCGGGTCCGTCCGGTGAACCAGAGTGAGAAAAACTCGCAAAGTTTAAGAGGAATCATCCAACTTAATTTTAAAGTTCAAATTCTTTTTGAAAGAGAAGGATAATCGTAAGACCAAATCCACACATAAATACGAACGGTTTTTACCTTACGATAACCCAAAACATTTTTGAAATCATATCTCATTCTGATATTTTGATAGTGTCTAAATACAAATAAATAGAATCTAGCAGAACGCTTGCATCTCATGCTCCACATATATAGTATACAAAGAAAACCGCGGGCGCTTATTGGAGATTGGATTCCGACTATGACAAGGTATGGAACCACCTGCCGATAGTGTATCTCTAGAGGCGAATACACTGGGTTCAACAAGAACGTCTTGCAACCTGGCCCACACATGAACGACCACTCATTTCGCTTGAGTGTATCGAATATATATCACCAACGGTTGGGAGCGACCGACCGTTTCCCGAAAAGGGACAGCATTGATAGATTAAAGAAGCAAAAAGAATTTCTCTAGATAGGTGATTATACGCCCTAATGGGTGCGACTCACATAGCCATGCTGCCTGCCCGTTTTTTGTCATTTCCCGGTTGTGAGGCTTGAGGTTATAACCGACTTTTGGAACATCTGGCCACCGTTCTCATCGTCCACACAAGTCTTCCAGGAACAGGATGAACCAAAGGCGCCCTCCTACTGCATCCAATATAGGAATCACCCCATGGATCAGTAGCGAGTGGTCCTTGCAAACCGTTGATTCCAATCACGACAGAATCATTGTAGAAATATCTCCAGGGATCAGCCAGAGAAATTCAACAATAGTTCCTCCGCTCATGAAGATTTACGGTCTTCATTGCTCCATCTCAATCAGCATCAGATATCTTCTTCGTTTACGTTTTTGTTGGACGGAATGGTTTTTCGATTATAAATTCGATCCCGGTCTTTCCGTACCAACAACGTATTGGGTATGATTTTGATAGTTGGTTACTTAACTATCAAAATAAACAACCATAAAAATAAATGAATCCATTGGTTTATTATACATTGTCACTTGGCCATTTAAAATAATAAATAAGTTTTAGTATATTAATATTCTCAATTCATTTATTCGATACTTAGAAAAGTATCTTAAATCATATCCAATTTCCCCATTAACTATCACTTCAAAACATTGTTATAACATTACGTATTATCCAAAATTTGGAAATCGATTTAACTTATCATTTAAAACAATCATTACAAAATCTCTTTTTGTTTCATAATTAGAATACCATACTCGTCACTTACGTTCTTAAAATAAACCCATTCAAAATCTTATTACAATGAAAATATCGTTATGCAAATCTCCTTTGGTTTCTTTTATGTTGGAAATATCATTCACGTCCCTTTTAATTCCTTTTATTCCCAAATTCCTCAAATAACGTTACACTATCATTTTCCCAAAATAATTTACTCTAACATCTTCACCATTATGACTAGTATCATTTTTCGATAATCCAGAAATCGTTCAAGTTGGGATATTTTAATTACCTCTCAGACCTTGATAAACATCGTTCTTATTTTAAGATAGATATTAGTTGTATTCCCAAAACCGATATTTATTCCCAATATCAAAATAAACCCCATTTTAGTTATCTCTTCTCATATTTAATATAGCGCATTTGTATCGCATCGTTACGACTCAACTCGTTTAACTACTTTATTTCAGATTTGGGTTTCATTTGATTTCCATTTCAAACCTTTATTAGTTCCTAACCGTAATCAACAAGAAAATAATTCCCTAAATATCAACCCCGAAGGCCGAAACCAACATCAGATCAATAGTCAGAAGATTATTTATCTCAACTAATTTCCAGATAGGTTCTATATTCTTAATTTCATATCCTGGATTTTTATTACATTTATAAGCCATTTCTAATAACTTGTTCCTGTAATACATTCAATAAAATCTTGGGTTTTATAACTCCGTCTAACTAGGTTTTTATCAAATAAACCTCAATAAGGATTTAATTTAAATTTCGAATCAAACTTAATTTATATTATTTAAATAAACTTACTTAAAACATCACTTTACTATAAACAATAGTTTAAAACTTCATAACCCTTCATTTATACATTTTTAAATCCCAAGATACCACTTTGATCATCATTAAACAATATTTAAAAATGATTTAACTATCCATTAATTATTCCATTAAGTAAATAACTAATTGAATAATTCAATTTCGAGTAACACAGTTGACTTAGCCAACTCTACATGTGATTAACTCATTAATCAAATCTCAGTTCGTCTTTCATTTTAAATTTAGTTTCAAATTAAGTTAATTTAAATAATTCCATTTGATTATAATTAAATAAATAGTAATTAAATCTATTTAATCTTATTTTATATTGCTTCTTAAAAATAATTTAACCTCGGTTATTAAACATCACATTAATATCCGCTCACTCGCCAATCAGTCTTGTAATATAAGAATCATCTTTATACGATCATTTAATAATTGATATGAGGCACGTGCTTCGCACATGGATAGATTTTGGTATCAAAATGGTAATTGTTTATTAAAGTAATTAATGTATATAAGTTTGGTTTATTTCCTTTTTATAAACGCAATTAAATTAATATATTAAAAAATCTATATTCAGTTATAAATAAATTTCTTAACCTCATTTCTATTGATTTACCTGACGGTAAATCAATCTTTATAAAACAATTTATATTTTGGCCATATGCTATAAATTCTTTAACCAGTATCATTCATTGGTTAATAATCAAACAAATGTTGAATTTGGGTTTAACATTCAATGACCAATTCAATAATCCAATCATATGGGCTCAACAATTCATATGATGATGATAAACAATAAATTTAACTGATAACGGTCAATTAATAACAATCATTCAAACATCCAATTTAATTTAATACGTTTATATTGTTACAAACGTGACCGATAAGGTAAGTTACCTTGATCGGAAAAAAAATCGTTAAAAATAACGATGTCATTTCATTTAAATTAAACAACGTTTAATTTAAATAACAATATTTAACAGCATCCAAATAATCAAATCAACTAACGATTAGCAAACATAGTATACAAATAATAAACCCGACTTATAATAAATATAAGTGGGAGAACTGAGTGAGTTTAACTCACCTTGGTTTGATTCTGTCGATTAAACACATGGTTTTAGCTAAAACGTCGTTTAATTTAAAAATAAGCGGTGCTTCCATTTTTAACAGAACAACTCCATCTTGGAATACTCGTCGCCACGGTTCCAGCGTAATCAACCGTTCTCGATTCTGATAATGTACGGTTAAGACCTGATATTAATATTATTATGTACAGTATAATTTAATCTAACTTTATATTTAGTAAAACAAACATCGTTACCTTATGGTTTTAATAACCGGCTCTACAAAACATTTGAAACAGTCCTCCCCGACCGAAACGGTCTGCAAAATGAAAGTTCCAAATACCAACGTTCTTTTCATTTTGTTCTGCTTTCTTCCGTTCTTTTCCTTATGTGCTTCACTTTGTTTTCCCTTTCTTTCTTTTTACATTCTCTGTGAAAGCCCAACTGAATCCACATTTTTATTTTTATTTAGTGGACCAAGTCCCGCCATGTAACAGCCTGCGTCTCTACAAATATACCCACCATAATTTCTTCCTTAAAAGCATCTTCCTCCTGTGTACACTGTATACGCAAAAACCAATGTCACTGATTACTTCACCAAACCATCCACTTCCTTCCGTTTGCCACTTCATCCACTCGCCCTTTTCTTTTTCATTTTTTTTTCTAAAAGCCTGGAAGCCCACTGTAAAACCGAAGCCCACATTTTAAAACACCCATCCGCAAATAGTAATCTTCCCAGATAATTGTTTATTTGTTTTACTCCTGAGACCTTCCCATTTCTCCAATCCCTCATGTTCCTCTTTTATACCGCATGCACAGACCATTCCAGTTCTCCCCGTACAAACGCATGATACTGCAAAACGGCCTCAACATGTTGAACAACACTTCCTCTGTTGCCCATTACCACCGCTTCCCCTTCCACCACACCCCATTCTCACCATAGCTCCGTCACCCATCGACTAGAACCGACCCCGTCCGCCTGAGTCTCGATGGATCCTCTCTCCTTCTGTACTTCTTCACGTTCCAACAGACCGAACCCCTTCCATTTAGCTTGGACAGCTGCGTGTTATAAAATAGTGGAAAGTTTTTTTTTTATATATAATCTGTTGCCATAAATTTACTTCACTCGAACAAAAAGATGGTGATGCCTAGTATTTATACTCAAGACCCCTTGGCCATCACAGTTTTAATGACTTGGCCATGAAGGAATTTGCATGTAGGGTGAGTAGTTTGTTAGGGTAGGCCTGCAGCATTTGATTAGAAATTTCACTGCTGCGTTGTACTGTAGGGATGATTTGTTTAATGGTTCCCTTTCATTTCGAGTTGTCTGCATTGTGTACAATTGCTGTGTGAGTAGGAGGTAGTGTTTTGAGTAGGGTAGGCTCTGTTCTGCTTAATCCTTAATTAGCAAGTTTGCATATTTGGGTTTACGGTATGGACTCGGGAAAAATGAAATAGGGAACGTAAATGTAAACAGGCTGCCCATTCTAGGCTAGAACCAAGGTAGGGAAGGTTCTCAGCTAAATGTAGGATGTATTCAATTTTTTATCACTTGAAAAGATTGAAAGGAAAAAACTATTCAGAAGCTATGTATAGGGTCTGTACGCTTATTGCTGAGAAAAAGGTAGGATGGATAGCATGCGGTTTAAGTAACTGAGAAAAAGTAGCTTGTTTGTTCTTTCTTTTCAAAGCCTTGATTTGAGTTTGTACCCTGCGGAATAGCAAATACACGGTAGCACGTGCTTAGATTAAGAGAACAAATGAGAATAGGTCACTGTTTATTACTGCATGAGTGAAATAAGCTGTCCGTTACATTGGTAAATTCTTAAGGGTCGAGTATCTACAGGTAGCATAGACTGCACGTGTACTTGTTAGTATGGTAGGCTTACTTCTTCCTTCCTTCGACTGAACAAAATATTTATTAAATTTATTATTTTCCCTTTTTTTTCCATTTTGTTTTTATACGGTTAACTATCCTAGCGTTATTCTCGTCGAACTCCTAAATCTCGTATTGCCATATACGGGCTCCAAACACGACAAAACGGACCCAATGTTATGTATTCACGTTCTGAATCCAACGAAATTAATTTCGTTAAAACAGACTATGTTTTTACGATGATATTATTTTAATTTCAATATATTTATCGGTTCACATTTAAATTGCACGCACAGATAAAACAACCCCGATTGGCTTCAAACTGGAAACGTAGCAATAATTAGTCGTACGTTTTCCATTAAAACTTGTTTTTGTCAAAAACAGAGATCGTTTGAAAAACAACTATTTTTAACGCTTATATAACATCGATAAAATATAAATAAATTACAAACAATTAAATTTAAATAATAATGAATTATTATCGAATATACCCAAATAAAGTAATACATCATTTCAATATAAACTGATATGAAATTATAACTCTACACCAATATTTCCGTGTTAAACGATATTCGAGTTCTATAGAAATCCTTTTTAAATTATTAAATAACTTTATCGTTTATAATCGAAATCCATAGCGACTATTTTAAAATTGGATTTGGACATATCTCACAATATATAAGCTGAATTCTCGATTTTTCTCTTCTGTTAGAAAATTATAATCAATAAGATCCTAACATTTCTTGTTTCACAGAATTCCGACTTAAAACGGATTCTGTATGTTCAATTGAAGTTCAAAACTAAATATTACGAGCTCGATTTATTTTAAATAAAATTTTAATCGTCTAGTCGTCGTTTAATAAACGAACTAAATATTAAAATTAATTAATAATCCAAATATAATATTTAAACAAGTTTAAATATTCAATTCAAATGATCGAAAAATCTGGGTCGTTACATTTTTCCCCCCTTAAAAGAATTTCTTCCCCGAAATTGCTAAGTAAGAAGAATGCACCAAACCCAATTTATTTTCAAAATAATCATTAAAATATTATCAAAAATAATTTCTAAGTTTAAAAACTTTATGAAAAATTCGCCAGCACCTCCTCTGTATTGTTCGATCCAAACAACTACAACTTGCCACTCCATCCTCAAATGTCGATCCAAAGAAAACAAAGCCAAGTGGCTATCCGACTCGGGGGCATAAAATCAATCACTAATCCAATTAATATAAGTAAGGCTTACCTATTTATCGGGCAACACATACTCTAGTCCATGAGGCAAACCAATTAACAGCTCATCCTCTTCCAACCTGCGCTTAACTCAATATCCAATGCCGATAACAGATACATGGTTAAAACATTACAGCTTCATTTCATGAGTGACTAAATTCGAATTATACTTGAAATTTAACTTCGATTTTTCGATTCATTCAACTGTTAATGAATTCTTATTATTCAACTAATTTATCATCCAACCAGCAAATAATGGACAACCATGTTAACCAAACCATTCCATTTTATATCTAATTTATTTTGGTTTATTTAATTTCATATTAAAGTCATTATCCATAAATTCCATAATTCAGATCCTCTTCTGGTTTTATTAAACCATTCAAATTTATAATTCAATTTGAATTCATTTCAATCAATCAAACCCACCAACATATCAATAATTTGATAAAATTACTTCTTTTATATGTAAAAATATATTTTGGGTAAAATTATTTCATTTACCCACTTTGCAAAACAATACTGTATCGATTTGCCAGTTCAACTTGAACCGATCAAACAACACAATACAAAACATTTGTATATATAAAATCTACAAATACGCGCTCTCATATATATAAACTCCAACTCAATCTAGGGCATTACTAACCCCATCTCTATCGAGTTACACCACAGAGCCAAGGTTATTCCGAAACCATTGCTCTGATACCACTGTAGCGACCCGGGCTAATTTCGACACACGAATCTTGACATTTATAAACCCATGTCCAAAACTCATGTACCGAAAACCCTAGTAAGCTAAAAGAAAGAAATTAGAGGGTGAGATAAGAAAGAAAAAAGGTTAGAATAGAAGAATAAGAAGAAGTAACACAACACAGAGTCTCACATTGTAGTGGAACAAAATATAATATATAAATAAACTTTATAGAGAGCTTTGAAATAAAAACTTACAATCATCAGAGTACATTAATACATTGGGACAGTTATAATAATCTGTCCTTGTGACGACCCCGATTTCCTGTACCTTTTGAGCTGAACAAACAACACCAGTCCAACCCAAATTGTACTGGAAACCCAGATGTCAATAGAAAGAATTTAGAAGATGAGCTTAGAAAGAATGAAAAATTAGAATAGAAGAGATAAGAAGAAGAAACACAACAGAAGCAGAGTCTCACATCGCAGCGGAACAAAATATAATATAGAAATAAATATTTATTTAGAGCTTTAAATAAAACTTACAGTCATCAGAGTACATCACACATCTGGACAGTTATAATAATCTGTCCTCATATACAACATACAGCAGAATAAATACTAATACATCTGAACTCCTCCAGCACATCTTCTGAATTACGTAGTATCCAATAACCTGAAAACCCGGGCTAACCCGAGCATTACAAATACTGGGTCAGTCTGGTGAACGAGAGTGAGAACAACTCGCAAAATTTATGGGGAATCATCCAACTTGATTTTAAAGTTCAAAATCTTTTCAAAAGAAATGGATAACCATAAGACCAAATCCACACATAAATACGGACGGTTTTTACCTTACGATAACCCAAAGCATTTTGGGAAGAACAATATATATTCTGATATTATAATAATTTCTAAATACAAATAAATATCAATCTAGCAGAACGCTTGCATCTCACGCTCCACATATATAATATACAATCAAAACCGCGGGCGCTTATTGGAGATTGGATTCCGACTATGACAAGGTATGGAACCACCTGCCGATAGTGTATCTCTAGAGGCGAATACACCGGGTTCAACAAGAACGTCTAGTAGCCCAGCCCACACATGACCGACCACTCATTTCGCTTGAGTGTATCAAATGTATATCACCAACGGTTGGGATCAGCAACCATTTCCCGAAAGGGACAACATCGATAGATTAAAGAAGCAAAATAATTTCTCTAGATAGGTGATTATACACCCTAATGGGTACGACCCACATAGCCATACTGCCTGCTCGATTTTTGTCATTTCCCGGTTGTAAGGCTTGAGGTTATAATTCTTTTGGAACGTCTGGCCACTATTTACTTTGAATGCCACATCGTCAGATCCACCAGATATCACTAATTGATGTCCATAAAAATACTCTAGTTGATAAGAGAACTGTCGTCCTCCGCCGCAACTAAGGTACGTTTGAAGAAATCAACATACGCGATTCCTCTGGGAATACTCCGTCAGACATTCGTCCATACAAGTCATCCAGGACAGGATGAACCGAAGGCACCCTCCTACCACATCCAATATAGGAATTACCCCATGAATCAATAGGGAGTCGTCCTTGTAATCCGTAGATTCCAACCACGACAGAATCACATGTTATCTCTGGCCGCTAAACCAGAGATTACGAGTAATCCTTCTGTTTATGAAGATCCAAGGTCTTCAATGCTCCATCTTCAATCTTTGTCTTCACGTATTTGCTGGTTGGAATGGTTTTCGAATATAAATTTATCCCGGTCTTTTCGTACCAATCAACCGTATAGGTCAGGTTTGATAGTCGGTGATTTAACTATCAAATAATAGTTGTGTGAATATAATGAGTTCATTGGTTCAGTACTCAGCATCACTTGGCCCATTTAATTAAAACATTTACGAATGATTTATTTAAAACTTTTAAACATTCTATATTTTTAAACATGGTATTCAATTCTCATTTCAATATGTTAATTTTCTCAAAACCCTTTTAATCTAATATTTAGAAAATATTTAATAACTATATCCAACTTCTATTTTATAATTATTCCAAAATATTAATTACAACACCATTTATTAGTTATCATTGATTCAACTTGTAATTTGTAAAACATTCATTATGACATCTCCTTTGGTTACGTTATTTGAACACTACAGTCGACACTTACCTTTTTAGAATAAACTCAATCTAAATCTCATCTTCTTATTTTAAAGATATCGTTATGTTATCACAAATCTACTTTATTTCATTTTATATGGAAATATCATTTCATATTCTCAAGCCCGTTTAATTCCCTTTTATTTTGGAATCTATATATATTTCCAAATTCTTCAACTAACTTTACATTACTATTTCTCAAAATAATCCCTTTTAACATCTTCACCATTTCCACTAGTAGCATCCCTCGATAATCCTGAAGTCATTCAAGTTGGGGTATTTTAAATTACCTCTCAGACTTTGATGAACAGCGTTCCTCTCTTAACTTGTCATTAACCCATTATATTTCCCTTCTAATTCATTTGACCATTCTCCACCTTGAAAATCTCATTTCAAATTCCACTGTTAGGTAACGTTAATTTAAACTTAATGCTCTCGCCTCACGCCCTATTTCAAACTTCATTTATATCTCTCTTGTTTTAATATAAACCCTTTTTTTACCTTGATCCCTTTGTTTAAATATTAAGTAAACATTACATTTAGACTATCATTCATCTATGCTTAAATTTTATTTTATAACTTCCTTTATAAAAGCTCGAGTTTTAAATATAAAACTCGTTTATCAACTTCTTTCAATTTCAACTAAATTCCCTTACTTACCCTGATTGCTTACACAAACGAAATAAATTTAAGAAGTAATCACATAAATTATAATAATGATTACTTCACCATTAGCTAGCATAGGGTTAGTTAAATTCTGTATAATAAATTTCATTTTGAATCTTATTAAAATCAATATTCGTTAAGCTATTTTATTTGAGTAATCTCAAATAAATCAAATTACCAATCCTGATTAAATTAGTTGACTTTGTTAATTTAAACCATAATTATCTCGTTAAGCAATTTCAACTAGCCCTTCTTTTAAATTAATTAATAATGTAATTAATTTAAATAATTCTATTTAATTGCTTCTTGGAATTAGTTAATCAAATTCTTAAACATTACGTTAATTCCTACTTATCTTCTTATAAATCTTATTAACAAAAGAATTGATTTATAAAACCATCTAATAGTTTCTTATAACGTAAATAATCAATAATAAATACTAATTTCCTTTTTATACTTTTTATCCAAATAAAATAGATTTAAAATTCTATCATTGGTTATAAAATAATTTCATTACCGTCAATTCAACTGACGGTGAATCAATATCGAAAATGATATATTTTTGCGCCAACTGCTACCAGTTACTCAACCAATATTATCTATTGGTTCAACCAAACAACCGTTGAGTTTTAAATCAACGATCAATAACCAAAGCAATCATCCAATCTGAACAGTTCATATAGTGATAATAAATAACATTAATATATTGAGGAGTCCGGTTGGACCCCCCAACCTGTTTTTACCTGCATCAAATATGTTAACTCAACAATATCATTCATTTCAATAATCAGATATAAGATTCCATCATCAAACAATAACAGCCATCCAAACAATCATGTTTCCATTTTAATACGTTTAGTTTATTATAAACGTAACCAACGAGGTAAGTTACCTCTTTTGGAAATAATCGTTAAAAATAACGATGGGATTTACATTAAATTAAACAAACGTTTAATTTAATTGGTTCAGTCAACACATAAAAATATATTCAGCATCCATCAAACGATTAACAATCAAAGCACACAAATATAAAACCCAACTTATATAATATAAGTGGGATAAAAACTAAGTGAGTTGAACTCACCTTGATTTGTTTGTCGCTGAAACCATTCTTTTTAATTAAATTAAACCGGTGTTTAATTTAATTAAAAATCCCAATAGCCGCCAACTCTGTACAAACCAGTATCATCGTGTGGTGGCCATCGTCAGCTGGTCATTCAATTCTGATAAAATATGATCAAGTTATACAAAATTATACGTTACACATTTTAATTTGACTAACCTATTTCTTGATTCAAAATTATTATTAATACTAATCAAATCAATTTATTTAAATTACCGACGTCTCATCCATTTAAACGCCCGATTATTTAGGTTAGCAGACCGATCTCAGACTTACGGTGAACAAAACGAATAGGCTTACCTTATACCTTACTATTCTTTATTCCTCCTGTTACTCATCGTTATATACTCTTAATTATAAGTATGTATATATATATAATTTAAATCCTAACTTATACTAACACAATATTATACGCATCTCACTTGGACCAGGCATATTAGGCACAACTATTTAGATCAAGGGAGATATATTAAAACTAAACTTATACTTGTATTGTATAAATAGACACTGGCCTTACCCTTTCTTGTTGAAGAAAACAACTGGCTCATTCTACCATTGTGTACCCTGTACACATCATCAACCTAAAACATTATATGGAAGCCGCTGCCATTACTCCCCTCCATATACACAATACGCCACCGCATTGTTCCCTCTTGCTTCTACTGTTCTACACCTTCTTCCACACGCATCTACATTTTATAATATAATGGTTATTGTTCCCCTTCAAACAGTCCAATACTTAACCCAAATTAGTGTTAATTAAAATTATTTAGGCATATTAAAACTTGGGTACAAATAAAACGTATAACATATGCTACTGTTATATACTTTCAGTGATGTCCTTGATATCCTAAACAAATAATTGCATACCTTAATACTACTTCATTTTCTTTTAAGCGTGTTTAGTTATAGATAAAAGGTAATTGGGCATGACTAACGAAAATTAGGCATATTGAATATTTCTGTTCATTTTCGTTCCTTCCAATACCTGATCTTCACTTCATCAGAACGCCTCTCGACCTTCCCTTTGTACACGTCCGACCCACCGTTGAAAACAAAGCTACCCAGGCTTTAGTTTCCATATACAGTATATCCTACATGGCTTCACCAACCCCATATAATATATATTGTTCCAAAACCACCGACTTCTACTGCATGTTCCGCTTCTTCACGCAAAACTCAGCTTCAACCGTTCCTTCCCTTCCCGCTGATTCAAACTTCATCCGTGCCTGACACGCACTCCTTCACCACTGTTTCCCACTTGCTTCTACACCTCTTCTCCCGTCCACCTGCAGCTTCCTCCCTCCTTAATTCTGTGTCACGCTAACCCAACAATAACCATCACGCAACCTGCTGTTCCATCGGACTGCCACCGCCAGTTCCCTCCTCTCCAGTCCGCATACACACTGCATCTTCATGTCCACTTACCCTACGCCAAAACGAGGCCACCCAGCAACTGCGAATCATGCCACCTCGCCTCTTCACTACTTCAGTTAGGACCATCGGCTATAACGTACACCGTTTGAGGAGGTAGGAATTAGTTTAAAGGAGGAGGCAATCGGCTTAATTCAGTGGCAAAGTGGCATATTTAAAATAAGAAGAAGAAATGGACTTCATGTTTTTTATATACGGTTTTGATTTTTTTGCTGTCAGGAAGAAATAGGCGAGCATGCTTATATAGGAGGAGAAAAATGTGGATATGCACAACATCTAGTCTACCACGTACCCAGTAGGCATGTGTCTTGGGGAAGGCATATGCATCTTAGGTAGGTTGAGTGTGTTAAGTTATAGGCTAGCACTGTAAATCTTTCGTACCTTTGTATACATTGTTAGGCTAGTTTAATTTTGAAAAAACTTAACTATGAAGGCTCGCTAATGATTAAATATTAGGAAGGCACGTGCTCTGTTCCTTACCTTCAGCAGGCTATAGGCTAGGGGATGTTGTGCTTTCACTTCACATATATAGTGTAGCTGAATGTTCACATGCCTGATAAGTATAGGGTGCCTTCAACTTACTTAACAACGAAGAAATAGTATAGGTTCGTATCCCCTTGGTGTGTGACAGGGTAGGCTCCTGTGTTTTCATGTCAACTGTGTAATTATAAAAAAAATCATTTCAGCAGCTATAGGGTAGCCAATAGAAGTAGCATGAGTTTTCAATTCATTAAATTTGATTCGTTTATACATTTTCTTGGATGAATCGTTGTCACAGTTAGGTTATAGGGAAGGCAATATTTGGGGTGGCTTGCTTAGTGCTGAAGAAAATAGTAGTCTCGTTCTAGTGAAGATTCATGTGATCCCATTTTGCATTAAACAGTACTTTTCGAAGGACTTGGCAATTATTGACTTGGGTGCAGTTTATAAGAAGTTGGTTACCTTCTTCTTAGCATACCATATGTTTAAGATAGGTTATAAAAAGAGATTTGTATGTGGACTAGTGATGTAGGTTGGTATGTACCTTTATTTGCTTAGCCGTTTGCATATATATAATTACGGTATCTAATTCTGACCACCAACTTTTATTTACCGATACATGTTAAATTCGTTCTGTCACACACGACTTCAAACGAAATAAAAGTAGACGTACTGCTGCATCTTAATGTTCCAAACTCAATGGGACTTGTTTGGTCGAAAACCAACTTTGTTTGTACAATGACGTTATTTTAATTTACCGGTTCGCCTTAAAGTTGCACGCACTAATAAATATCTCCGATTGGCCCCAAACTGGAAATATAACAATAACTAATTATATGCTTTCCAATAAAACACGTTTCATCTGAAACGGAGGTCGTTTGAAAAGAAAACATTTTTAGTGCTTATGTAATATATCGAACAATTTCTCGTGTGCGAAGCACAAGCCTCATCCTAAGGTAAGCAACGCATTGTTTCGAGCGTTCTATTTCGTATGATTATTTAATTTCATATTCAATTGTTGTTAAATGTTTTATACCCGTACCGATATACATGAAATTACGAAATAACTATTATAAATCCATTTATAAAGTCCAATTAAATATTTAAATAATAATTATACTAAATATTTGACCACAAAAAATACGGGACATTACAGTCCTCATATACATCACATAGCGGAATGATATTGGTATAACATTATACGTCTGAACTCCTTCAGCTCGTCTTTGGACTTCACTGCATCCGATAACCTGAACCTGTAGACCCCGGTCTAACCCGAGCATTACAAACACCGGGTCAGTCTGGTGAACCAGTGTGAGAAAAACTTGCAAAGTTTAAGAGGAATCATCCAACTTAATTTTAAAGTTCAAATTATTTTTGAAAGAAAAGGATAATCGTAAAACCAAATCCACACATAAATACAGACGGTTTTTACCTTACAACAACCCAAAACATTTTTGAAATCATATCTCATTCTGATATTATGATAGTGTCTAAATACGAATAAATATAATCTTGCAAAACGCTTGCATCTCACGCTCTACATATATAGTATACAAACAAAACCACGGGCGCTTATTGGAGACTGGATTCCGACTATAACAAGGTATGGAACCACCTGCCGATAGTGTATCTCTAGAGGCAAATACACTGGGTTCAACAAGAACGTCTTGCAACGCGGCCCACGCATGACCGACCACTCATTTCGCTTGAGTGTATCGAATGTATATCACCAATGGTTGGGAGCGACCCACCGTTTCCCGAAAAGGGACAGCATCGATAGATTAAAGAAGCAAAAAATTTTCTCTAGATAGGTGATTGTAAACGCTAATGGGTGCGACCCACATAGCCATGCTGTCTGCCCAAGTTTTGTCATTTCCCGGTTGTGAGGCTTGAGGTTATAATCGACTTTTGGAACATCTGGCCACCGTTCACATCGTCCACACAAGTCATCCATGAACAGGATGAACCGAAGGGACCCTCCTACTGCATCCAATATAGGAATCACCCCATGGATCAGTAGCGAGTGGTCCTTGCAAACCGTAGATTCCAATCACGACAGAATCATTGTCGAAATATCTCTAGGGATCAGCCAGAGAAATTCAACAATAGTTCCTCCGCTCACGAAGATTTACGGTCTTCATTGCTCCATCTCGATTAGCATCAGATATCTTCTTCGTTTACGTTTCTGTTGGACGGAGTGGTTTTTCGAATATAATTCAATCCCGGTCTTTAGTACAATCCATTGGTTTATTAAACAGCGTCACTTGGCCATTTAAAATAATAAATCAGTTTTAATATATTAATATCCAATTTCCCTATTAACTATCATTTCATAACATTGTTATAACATTATGTATTATCCAAAATTTGTTTTAATTTATCATTTAAAACAATCATTACAAAATCTCTTTTTGTTCCATAATTATAATACCATACTCATCACTTACGTTCTTAAAATAAATCCATTCAAAATCTTATTACTATGAAAATGACGTAATGCAAATCTCCTTTGGTTTCTTTTATGTTGGAAATATCATTCATGCCCTTTTTAATTCCTTTTATTCCCAAATTCCTCAAATAACGTTACACTATCATTTTCCCAAAATAATTTACTCTAACATCTTCACCATTACGACTAATATCATCTTTCGATAATCCAGAAGTCATTCAAGTTGGGGTATTTTAATTACCTCTCAGACCTTGATCAACATCGTTCTTATCTTAAGATAGATATCAGTTGTATTCCCAAAACCGATATTTATTCCCAATATCAAAACAAACCCCATTTTAGTTATCTCTTCTCATATTTAATATAGCGCATTTATATCGCATCTTTACGACTCAACTCGTTTAACTACTTTATTTCAGACCCGGATTTCGTTTGATTTCCATTTCAAACCTTCATTAGTTCCTAATCGTAAATCAGCAAGAAAATAATTCCCGAAATATCAACCCCGAAGGCCGAAACCAACATCAGATCAATAGTCAGAAGATTATTTATCTCAACTAATTTCCGGATAGGTTCTATATTCTTAATTTCATATCCTAGATTTTTATTACATTTATAAGCCATTTCTAATAACTTGTTCCAGTAATACATTCAATAAAATCTTGGGTTTTATAACTCCGTCCAACTTGGTTTTTATAAAATAAACCTCAATAAGGATTTGATTTAAATTTCGAATCAAACTTAATTTATATTGTTATTTAAATAAACTTGCTTAAAAACATCACTTTACTATAAACAATAGTTTAAAACTTCATAACCCTTCATTTATACATTTTTAAATCCCAAGATACCACTTTGATCATCATTAACCAATATTTAAAAATGATATAATTATCCATTAATTGTTCCATTAAGTTAATAACTAATTACATAATTCAATTTCGAGCAACACAGCTGACTTAGTCAACTCTACATGTGATTAACTCATTAATCAAATCTCCGTTCGTCTTTCCATTTAAATTTAGTTTCAAATTAAGTTAATTTAAATAATTCCATTTGATTATAATTAAATAAATAGTAACTAAATCTATATAATCTTATTTTATATTGCTTCTTAAAAATAATTTAACCTTGGTTATTAAACATCACACTAATATCCGCTCACTCACTAATCAGTCTTGTAATATAAGAATCATCTCTATATGATCATTTAATAATTGATATGAGTCACATGCTTCGCACACGTATAGATTTTGGTATCAAAATGGTAATTGTTGGTTAAAGTAATTAATGTATATAAGTTTGGTTTATTTCCTTTTTATAAACGCAATTAAATTAATATATTTAAAAATCTATATTCAGTTATAAATAAATTTCTTAACTTCATTTCTATTGATTTACCTGACAGTAAATCAATCTTTATAAAACAGTTTATATTTTGGCCATCTGCTATAAATTCTTTAACCAGTATCACTCATTGGTTAACAATCGAACAAATGTTGAATTTGGGTTTAACATTCAATGAACGATTCAATAATCCAATCATATGGGTTTAACAATTCATATGATGATGATAAACAATAAATTTAACTGATAACGGTCAATTAATAACAATCATTCAAACATCCAATTTAATTTAATACGTTTATATTGTTATAAACGTAACCAATAAGGTAAGTTACCATGATTGAAAAAAAAAATCATTAAAAATAACGATGTCATTTCATTTAAATTAAACAACGTTTAATTTAAATAACAATATTTAACATCATCCAAACATTCAAATCAACCAACGATTAGCAAACATAGTATACAAATAATAAACCCGACTTATAATAAATATAAGTGGGAGAACTGAGTGAGTTTAACTCACCTTGGTTTGATTCTGTCGATTAAACACGTGGTTTTAACTAAAACGTCGTTTAATTTAAAAATAAGCGATGCTCCCATTTTTATCTGATCAGCTCCATCTTGGAATACTCGTCGCCATGGTTTCAGCGTAATCAACCGTTCTCGATTCGGATAACGTACGGTTAAGACCTGATATTAATATTATTATGAACATTTTAGTTTAATCTAACTTTATATTTAATAAAACAAACATCGTTACCTTATGGTTTTAATAACCGGCTCTGCAAAACATTTGAAACAGTCCTCCCCGACCGAAACAGTCTGCAAAATGAAAGCTCCAAATACCAACGTTCTTTTCATTTTGTTCTTCTTTCTTCCGTTCTTTTCCTTATGTGCTTCTCTTTGTTTTCCCTTTCTTTCTTTTTACTTTCTTTGTGAAAGCCCAACTGAATCCACATTTCTATTTTTATTTAATGGACCAAGTCCCGCCATGTAACAACCTACGTCTCTACAAATATACCCACCATAATTTCTTCCTTAAAAGCATCTTCCTCCTGTGTACACTGTATACGCAAAAACCAATGCCACGGATTACTTCACCAAACCACCCACTTCCTTCCATTTGCCACTCCATCCACTCGCCCTTTTATTTTTCAATTCTTTCTTCTTCTTCTTTTTCCGAAGGCCTGGAAGCCCACTGTAAAACCGAAGCCCATGTTTTAAAACACCCACCCGCAAATAGTAATCTTCCCAGATCATTGTTTATTTGTTTCACTCCTGAGACCTTCCCATTTCTCCAATCTCTCATTTTCCTCTTCTATACCGCACGCACAGACCATTCCGGTTCCCCCCATACAAACGCATGATACTGCAAAACGGCCTCAACATGTTGAACAACACTACCTCTGTTACCCATTACTTCCGCTTCCCCTTCCACCGCACCCCATTCTCACCACAGCACTGCCACCCACCGACTAGAACCAACCCCGTCCGCCTGAGTCTTGATGGATCATCTCTCCTTCTGTACTTCTTCACGTTCCAATAGACCGAACCCCTTCATTTAGCTTGGACAGCTGCGTGTTATAAAATAGTGGAAAGTTTTGTTTTGTTTTGTTTTTTTATAATCTGTTGCCATAAATTTACTTCACTCGAACAAAAAGATGGTCATGCCTAGTATTTATACTCAAGACCCCTTGGCCATCACGGTTTTAATAACTTGGCCGTGAAGGAATTTGCATGTAGGGTGAGTAGTTTGTTAGGGTAGGCCTGCAGCATTTGATTAGAAATTTCATTGCTGCGTTGTACTGTAAGGATGATTTGTTTAATGGTTCCCTTTCATTTCGAGTTGTCTGCATTGTGTACAATTGCTGTATGAGTAGGAGGCAGTGTTTGAGTAGGGTAGGCTCTGTTCTGCTTAATCCTTAATTAGGCAAGTTTGCATATTTGGGTTTATGGTATGAACTCGGGAAAAATGAAATAGGGTAGGTAAATGTAAACAGGCTGCCCATTCTAGGCTAGAACCAAGGTAGGGAAGGTTCTCAGCTAAACGTAGGGTTTATGCAATTTTTTATCACTTGAAAAGATTGAAAGGAAAAAACTATTCAGAATATATTTATAGGGTCTGTACGCTTATTGCTGAGAAAAAGATAGGATGGATAGCATGCGTTTTAAGTTACTGAGAAAAAGTAGCTTGTTTGTTCTTTCTTTTCAAGGCCTTGATTTGTGTTTGTACCCTGCGGAATAGCAAATACACAGTAGCGCGTGCGTAGATTAAGAGAACAAATGAGAATAGGTCATTGTTTATTGCTGCATGAGTGAAATAAGCTGTACGTTACATTGGTAAATTCTTAAGGGTCGAGTATCTACAGGTAGCATAGACTGCGTGTGTACTTGTTAGCATGGTAGGCTTGCTTTTTTCCTTTCTTCGAATGAAACAACATATTTATTAAATTTATTATTTTCCCTTTTTTTCCATTTGTTTTTTATATGGTTAACTATCCTAATGTTATTCTCGTCGAACTCCTAAATTTCGTATTGCCATATACGGTTTCCAAACACGAGAAAACATACCCAATGTTATGTTTTCACGTTCTGAATCCAACGAAATTAATTTCGTTAAAATAGACTATGTTTTTACGACGATATTATTTTAATTTCAATATATTTATCGGTTCACATTTAAATAGCATGCACAGATAAAACAACCCCGATTGGCTTCAAACTGGAAACGCAGCAATAATTAGTCGTACGTTTTCCATTGAAATTTGTTTTTGTCAAAAACAGAGATCGTTTGAAAAACAACTATTTTTAACGCTTATATAACATCGATAAAATATAAATAAATTACAAACAATTAAATTTAAATAATAATGAATTATTATCGAATATACCCAAATAAAGTAATACATCATTTCAATATAAACTGATATGAAATTATAACTCGACACCAGTATTTTCGTGCTAAACGATATTCGAGTTATATAGAAATCCTTTTTAAATTATTAAATAACGTTATCGTTTATAAATAAAATCCATAGCGACTATTTTAAAATTGGATTTGGACATATCTCACAATATATAAGCTGAATTCTCGACTTTTCTCTTCTATTAGAAAATTATAATCAATAAGATCCTAACGTTTCTTGTTTCACAGAATTCCGACTTAAAACGGATTTTGTATGTTCAATTGAAGTTCAAGACTAAATATTGCGAACTACCGTGCTGTTACGAGCTCGATTTATTTTAAATAAAATTTTAATCATCCAGTCATCATTTAATAAACGAATTAAATATTAAAATTCATCAATAATCCAAATTTAATATTTAAAGAAGTTTAAATATTCAATTCAAATGATTGAAAAATCTAGGTCGTTACAAATATGAAAGATGAATCGTTTGGATTGGGTGCTACAAAAACCAACCCTTCACAGTAGTTAAAAAATAGGAGTAATTGTTGGAAGCAAGGGCTATTTGGAGAATTAGGGGTTGGATTAAAAAGAAAGGATGTTTTGAAGTATTAAGAGAAGCAGGGGTAGTTTAAGCATAGTAGGGGTAGATCCACAAATATGAAAGATGATGAATCATTTGGATTGGGTGCTGCGAAAACCAACCCTTCACAGTAGTTAAAAAATAGGGGTAATTGTTGGAAGTAAGGGCTATTTAGAGAATTAGGGGTAGGATTAAGAAGAAGGGCTTTTTTGAAGTATTATGAGAAGTAGGGGTAGTTTATGCATAGTAGAGGTAGATCGACAAATATGAAGGATCATGAATCATTTGGATTGGGTGCTGCAAAAACCAGCCCTTCATAGTAGTTAAAAAATAAGGATGATTGTTGTAAGTAAGGGCTATTTAGAAAATTAAGGGTAGGATTAAAAAGAAGGATTGTTTTGAAGTATTAAGAGAAGTAGTGGTAGTTTTAGCATAGTACGCGTAGATCGACAAATATGAAAGATAATTAATCATTTGGATTGGGTGGTGCAAAAACCAACCCTTCACAGTAGTTAAAAAATAGGGGTAATTGTTGGAAGTGAGGGCTATTAAGAGAATTATGGGTAGGATTAAAAAGAAGGCTTGTTTTGACGTATAAAGAGAAGTAGGGGTAGATCGACAAATATTAAAGATGATGAATAAGTTGGATTGGGCACTGCAAGAACCAACCATTCACAGTAGTTAAAAAATAAGGGGAATTGTTGGAATTAAGGGACATTTAGAGAATTAGGAGTAGGATTAAATAGAAGGACTGTTTTGAAGTACTAACAGAAGTAGGGGTAGTTTAAGTGTAGTAGGGGCAGATCGACAAATATGAAGGATGATGAATCATTTGGATTGGATGCTGGAAAATCCAACCCTTCACAGTAGTTAAAAAATAGGGGTAATTGTTGGAAGTAAGTGCTATTTAGAGAATTAGCGGTAGGATTAAAAAGAAGGGTTGCTTTGAAGTATTAAGAGAAGTAGGGGTAGTTTAAGCGAAGTAGGGGTAGATCGACAAATATGAAAGATGATTAATCGTTTGGATTGGGTGCTACAAAAACCAACCCTTCACAGCAGTTAAAAAATAAGGGTAATTGTTGGAAGTAAGGTCTATTTAGAGAATTAGGGGTAGGATTAAAAAGAAGGCCTTTCTTGAAGTATTAAGAGAAGTAGGGGTAATTTAAGCATAGTAGGGGTAGATCGACAAATATTAAAGATTATGAATCACTTTGATTGGGTGCAGCAAAAACCAACCCTTCACAGTAGTTAAAAAATAGGAGCAATTGTTGGAAGAAATGGCTATTTATATAACTAGGGGTAGG
Source organism: Allium sativum (assembly GCA_030737875.1). Taxonomy (NCBI): domain Eukaryota; kingdom Viridiplantae; phylum Streptophyta; class Magnoliopsida; order Asparagales; family Amaryllidaceae; genus Allium; species Allium sativum. Next base: position 1,017,330,231 of record CM060913.1, read on the forward strand.
ATTAAAAAGAAGGGGTGTTTTGATGTATAAGAGAAGTAGGGGTAGTATAAGCATAGTAGGGGTAGATCGATAAATATGGAGGATGATGAATCATTTGGATTGGATGTTGGAAAAACCAACCCTTCACAGTAGTTAAAAAAGTAGGGGTAATTGTTGGAAGTAAGGGCTATTTAGAGAATTAGGGGTAGGATTAAAAAGAAGTCTGCATTGAAGTATTAAGAGATGTAGGGGAAGTTTAAGCAAAGTAGGGGTAGATCGGCAAATATGAAAGATGATTAATCATTTGGATTGGGTGCTGCAAAAACCAACCCTTCACATATAGTTAAAAAATAGGGGTAATTGTTGGAAGTAAGGGCTATTTAGAGAATTAGGGATAGGATTAAAAAGAAGGGCTGCTTTGAAGTATTAAGAGAAGTAAGGGTAGTTTAAGCAATGTAGGGGTAGATCGACAAATATGAAAGATGATTAATCATTTGGATTGGGTGCTGCAAAAACCAACCCTTCGTAGTAGTTAAAAATATAGGTAATTGTTGGAAGTAAGGGATATTTAAAGAATTAGGGGTAGGATTAAAAAGAAGGTATGTTTTGATGTATTAAGAGAAGTAGGGGTAGTTTTAGCATATGAATGATTATGAATCGTTTGGATTGAGTGCTGCAAAGACCAACCCTTCATAGAATGATAATTGGTTTACAAAGAAATGAATAATGCAAAAAAATGAATAAGGAAATGAATAATAGAAAACAATAATAAAAGTAGAGGAGGTAGTTTAAACATAGTTGGGGTAGATCGACAAATATGAAAGATGATGAATCGTTTGGATTGGGTGCTGCAAAAACCAACCCTTCACAGTAGTTTAAAAATAGGAGCAATTGTTGGAAGTAAGGGCTATTTGGAGAATTAGGGTTTGGATTAAAAAGAAGGGTTGTTTTGAAGTATTAAGAGAAGTAGGGGTAGTTTAAGCATAGTAGGGGTAAATCCACATTATGAAAGATGATGAATCATTTGGATTGGTTGCTGCAAAAACCAAGCCTTCACAGTAGTTAAAAAGTAGGGGTAATTGTTGGTAGTAAGGTATATTTAGATAATTAGGGGTAGGATTAAAAAGAAGGGATGTTTGAAGTATTAAGAGAAGTAGGGGTAGTTTAAGCATAGTAGGGGTAGATCGACAAATATGAAGGATGATGAATCATTTGTATTGGGTGCTGCAAAAACAACCCTTCACAGTAGTTAAAAAATAGGAGGAATTGTTGGAAGTAAAAGCTATTTGGATAATTAGGGGTAGGATTAAAAAGAAGGGTTGTTTTGAAGTATTAAGATAAGTAGGGGTAGTTTAAGCATAGTAGGGGTAGATCGACAAATATGAAAGATGATGAATCGTTCGGATTGGGAGCTGCAAAAACCAACCCTTCACAGTAGTTAAAAATTGGGGTAATTGTTGGAAGTAAGGTCTATTTAGAGAATTAGGGTAGGATTAAAAAGAAGGGCTGTTTTGAAGTATTAAGAGAAGTAGGGGTAGTTTAAGCATAGTAGGGGTAGATCGACAAATATTAAAGATTATGAATCACTTGGATTGGGTGCTGCAAAAACCAACACTTCACAGAATCATAATTGGTTTACAAATAAATGAATAATGCAAAAAAAAAAGAAAAGAAATGAATACAGGAAAACAATAATAAAAGTAGAGGAGCTAGTTTAAGCATAGTAGGGGTAGATCGACAAGTATGAAAGATGATGTATCATTTGGATTAGGTGCGACAAAAACCAACCCTTCACAGTAGTCAAAAAATTGGAGCAATTGTTGGAAGTAAGGGCTTTATGAAGAATCAGTGGTTGGATTAAACAGAAGGAATGTTTTGAAGTATTAAGAGAAGTAGGAGTAGTTTAAGCATAGTGGGGTAGATCCACAAATATGAAAGATGATGAATCATTTGGATTGGGTGCTGCAAAACCAACCCTTTACAGTAGTTAAAAAATAGGGGTAATTTTTGAAAGTAAGGGCGATTTAGATGATTAGGGGTAGGATTGCAAAGAAAGGCTTTTTTGAAGTATTAAGAGAAGTGGGGGTAGTTTAAGCATATTAGAGGTAGATCGACAAAAATGAAGGATGATGAATCATTTGGATTGTGTGCTGCAAAAACCCACCCTTCACAGTAGTTAAAAAATATAGATAATTGTTGGAAGTAAGGGCTATTTAGAGAATTAGGGTTAGGATTAAAAAGAATTATTGTTTTGAAGTTTTAAGAGAAGTAGTGGTAGACTTAGCATAGTAGGGGTAGATCGACAAGTATGAAAGATGATTAATCATTTGGATTGGGTGCCGCAAAAACCAACCCTTCACAGTAGTTAAAAAAAAGGGGTAATTGTTGGAAGTAAGGGCTATTTAGAGAATTAGGGGTAGGATTAAAAAGAAGGCATGTTTTGAAGTATTAAGTGAAGTAGGGGTAGTTTAAGAATAGTAGGGGTAGATCGACAAATATTAAAGATGATGAATCACTTGGATCGGGTGCTGCAAAAACCAACCCTTCACAGTGGTTAAAAAATAGGGGTAGTTGTTGATAGTAAGGCCTATTTAGGGAATTAAGGTTAGGATTAAAAAGAAGGGCTGTTTTGAAGTATTAAGAGAAGTAGGTGTTGTTTAAGTATAGTAGGGGTAGATCGACAAATATGAAGGATGATGAATCATTTGCATTGGATGCTGGAAAAACATACCCTTCATAGTAGTTAAATAATAGGGGTAATTGTTGAAAGAAAGGGCTATTTAGAGAATTAGGGGTAGGATTAAATAGAAGGGTTGCTTTGAAGTATTAAGAGAAGTAGGGGTGGTTTAAGCAATGTAGGGGTAGAGCGACAAATATGAAAGATGATTAATTATTTGGATTGGGTGCTGCAAAAACCAACCCTTCACGGTAGTTGAAAAATAGGGGTAATTGTTGGAAGTAAGGGCTATTTGGAGAATTAGGGATAGGATTAAAAAGAAGGTATGCTTTGAAGTATTAAGAGAAGTAGGTGTGGTTTAAGCATAGTAGGTGTAGATCGACAAATATGAAAGATTATGAATCGTTTGGATTGGGTGCTGCAAAAACCAACCCTTAAAGAATGATAATTGGTTTACAAAGAAATGAATAATGCAAAAAAATGAATAAAGAAATGAATAAAGGAAAACAAAAATAAAAGTAGGGGAGGTAGTTTAAGAGTATTAGGGGTAGATCGAAATATGAAAGATGATGAATCATTTGGATTGGGTGCTGCAATGACCAAACCGTCACAGTAGTTAAGAAATAGGAGTAGTTGTTGGAAGTAAGAGCTATTTGGAGAATTAGGGGTTGGATAAAAAAGAAGGGCTGTTTTGAATTATTGAGAGAAGTAAGGGTAGATTAAGCATAGTAGGGCTAGATCGACAAAAAGGAAAGATGATGAATCATTTGTATGGGATGCTGCAAAAACCAACCCTTCACAGTTGTTAAGAAATAGGGGTAATTGTTGGAAGTAAGTGATATTTAGAGAATTAGGGGTAGGATTAAAAAGAAGGGTTGCTTTGAAGTATTTAGAGAAGTAGGTGTAGTTTAAGCATAGTAGGGTAGAACGATAAATATGAAAGATGATGAATCTTTTGGGTTGGGTGCTGCAAAAACCAACCCTTCACAGTAGTAGAATGATAATTGGTTTACAAAGAAAGAAATGAATAATGGAAAAAAAATGAATAAAGAAATGAATAAAGGAAAACAATAATAAATGTAGGGGGTAGTTTAAGCATAGTAGTGGTAGATCGACAAATATGAAAATGATGAATCATTTGGATTGGGTGTTGCAAAAATCAACCCTTCACGGTAGTTAAAAAAATAGGAGTAATTATTCGAAGTAAGGTGATGAATTATTTGGATTGGGTGTTGCAAAAACCAACCCTTCACAGTTGTTCAAAAATAGGGGTAATTGTTGGAAGTTAGGGGTAGTTTAAGCATAGTAGGGGTAGATCCACAAATATGAAAGATGATGAATCATTTGGATTGGGTGCTGCAAAAACCAACCCTTCACAATAGTTAAACATTAGGGGTAGTTGTTGGAAGTAAAGGCTATGTAGCGAATTAGGGGTAGAATTAAAAAGAAGGGCAGTTTTGAAGTATTAAGAGAAGTAGGGGTAGTTTAAGCATAGTGGGGTAGATCGACAAATATGAAGGATGTTGAATAATTTGGATTGGGTGCTGCAAAAACCAACCCTTCACAGTAGTTAAAAATAGGGGTAATTGTTGAAAGTAAGGGCCATTTAGAGAATTAGGGGGCGGATTAAAAAGAAGGGTTGTTTTGAAGTACTAAGAGAAGTAGGGGTATCTTAAGCATAGTATAGGTAGATCGACAAATATGAAAGATGATGAATCATTTGGATTGGATTCTGAAATAACCAACCCTTCACAGCAGTTAAAAAATAGGGGTAATTGTGGAAGCAAGGGCTATTAAGAGAATTAGGGACAGGATTAAAAAGAAGGGTTGTTTTGAAGTATTAAGATAAGTAGGGTTAGTTTAAGCATAATAGGGGTAGATCGACAAATATGAAGGATTGTGAATCATTTGGATTGGTTGCTGCAATAACCAACCCTTCACAACAGTTAAAAAATAGGGGTAATTGTTGGAAGTAAGGGATTTTTATAGAATTATGGGTAGGATTAAAAAGAAGGGCTGTTTTGAATTATTAAGAGAAGTAGGGGTAGTTTAAGCATAGTAGGGTAGATCGACAAATATGAAGGACGATGAATCATCTGGACTGGATGCTGGAAAAACCAATCCTTCACAGTAGTTAAAAAATAGGGGTAATTGTTGGAACTAAAGGCTATTCAGAGAATTAGGGGTAGGATTAAAAAAAGGGCCATTTTGAAGTATTAAGAGAAGTTGTGATAGTTTAGGCATAGCAGGTGTTGATTGACAAATATGAAAGATGATGAATCATTTCGATTTGGTGCTGCAAAAACCAACTCTTCACAACAGTTAAAAAATAGGGGTAATTGTTGGAAGTAAGGGCTATTTAGATAATTAGGGGGAGTATAAACCAATTGTCATCCTTTATATTTGTAAACAATTACCCCTACTTCTTTATTATAGTTGAATATTTGCTTAAACTACCGCTTATTATAAAGATGATTGGGTAATTACCCCAAAACTACTCTTAATCCTTCTTGTTTGGGAATAAACAATTGTTGGAAGATGATAAATCATTTGGTTCGACAAATATGAAGGATTAACAACTACCCCTACTTTAAAAAGAAGGGTTGGGTGCCGCATAATAATAAAAGTAGAGAATTAGGGGTAATCCTACAAAAACCAACCCCTATTTGTTGATCTACTAACCCTTACAAAGTAAATGAAAGATGATGAATCATTTGGAAAAACCAACCAATATTATTTTATAACATTCTAGGGGTAGTTTAGCCCACTTTTATAACCTTAATTTAATATTTTCATTTTAAAGAAAACCAGCCCTTGAACTACTGTATAATAAGTAGATGGATCAAAAAATTATAATCGTTTCTTTTTAATCCTACCCCTAATTCTCTAAATAGCCCTTACTTCCAACAATTACCCTTATTTTTTAACTACTGTGAAGGGTTGGGTGCTGCAATTGTTGGAAGTAAGGGATTTATCATCTTTCATCGTAGAGGTAGAAGAAACGATTCATTTATGCCTATGCCTTTATAGGTATTTATGACATTTACCCAAATTATTGAATTATACGTCCAACTCATGTTTATATTCAAATTATGCCAATATTAACCTTTTTCCCTCCCTGTTCCCTAACTAGCATATTCACATAATTTACGGCATATATAGGGAAAAAAAGCCTAATCATAAACGATAAAAAAGGAAGGTAATGGAATTATGACAAAGGTGAATGTTCTAACATAACTAGCATAAACATATACTAACATGGTGAACATATAAGCATAGATCTAGTGAACTTGTGGCAGTTAACTAGTTGTAACATAGCAAAGGTGATAAGATAAACATGACAAAATTTAAATATTAATTTAGATGCCCAACAGGTTCAGATCTAATATGAGAAGCACAAGCGGATCCAAATAATAACCTGGATCTGATTAATAATTTAGGTGTCCACATAATTTAGATCTAATATGTAAAAGTAGATCTAACACAAATAAGGATTAAGATCTACATCATAGAATGTTCACATAATTCAGATCTAATAGGTAAAAGTAGATCTAACACAAATAAAGATTAAGATCTACATCATGGAATTCCACATAATTCAGATCTAATAGGTAAAATTAGATCTAACACAAATAAAGATTAAGATCAACATCATAGAGTGTCCACATAATTCAGATCTAAAAGTAGATCTAAAACAAATAAGGATTAAGATCTACATCATAGAAATTTAGATCCAAGTTATAACCAATCCAAAATGTCATATGTCCATAATTTACAATGGATCCAATATAATATAGGCACATGAACAAATCCAAACTATAATCCTATCAAGTTTACTTTTAAATATTTAAATCTAAAAGTAACTAAGAACTCACAAAGTTTGGATGAGAAGATAGAACAAGAAAAGATTGGATCTTGAATCTCCAATTGATTTGCTTTAGTTGATAATTGTAGAAGATAAAGGATCCAATTCATTTCAGACACCGGCAGAGTTTGGCCTCCATTGATTCTTAGTGAAGAAAAACAAGAGAATTATGGTATATTTATAACTGCCAGCCTCCAAAATACACATGCCGCCTCATCCCTAGGGTGAATCGGGCAACGGGTCAACACCCAAACACCCTGCATCGACCCCTGGGTCGACCCAGCGGGTCTCGGGTCGACCCCAAAATGGGGCGGTTCGGCTATTCCCCCTCCCGATTCGCTGATTCGCTTTTTTTATTTTTATATATATATATATATATGTATTTTAATTTATTTGTATATATATAATTCTCTAATTTATCCTTTTTTAATATTGTTGAAATACGGTGTTACATTCACCCCTGCTCAAAGGATTTCGTCCCCGAAATCTCCAAGTTAAGAAGAATGTATGATACCATCCATCATCCAGCTACTCATCCACCAATCACAGGCATTCATCGTCCTTAAAATTTTCTAATGCTTATATGAACATTTGCAAAGGTGTGTGTATTTCCCATCACTAATGCGAAAGATCAGGCGGTCCACTGATTCATTTGACCTCCTTAATGAATTGTATGTTAGTGTCATGAATCCAACATGTATGCAAATAATCCTATTACAACATGTAAGTTCTACATGTGTGCACAATCATTCGTCCAAATGCAACATCCATTTTGATAATACATCCATTTTCATCCTTTAAAAGAAAAGAAAAATGCACACACATCCATATGCAGTATGAGAGTGATTGAGCCGATCTAGTGCCTAATGTGTGTGTATATGCATCCACGAGTAACCACTAGAAAACACTTGTATCCATCAAACATAACATGTCTCAAACATATGTTAACATCCACGGGTTTTCTACCTAAAGGTCGAAGACACACGAATGATAGAAGCAAGTACGAATAAAAAGCTTGGAAAAATAACTTAAGAACATAGTCCCAAAAAGGGTACGAAGCACGATCCTTGTCTTCAGTCTCCCAAGTCGCATCCTCGTTGTCTTCTCCCCATTGCACTTTTATTAACTTAACCTATCTATTGCGCAGTTTCTTAACCTATGATCGAAGTATACGGGTAGGAACTCGTCTAATTGTCGCCTTTCGTTCCACCTCTACTTCCTCAATCAAGTTCGGCTCAACTACCCCTGCTGTATCGTGCATACACTTCCATAAATATGAAATGTGGAAAAACATCATGAATATCCACACATAAGCGAAACAAGTTGTACGCCTTAGTTGCAAAGACGACCTGAGCACCCCATTCTGATATGCTTCGCCTAACAAACACCTTTCCAAGTAGCTCGCCTACTTGCTTGCTGATCTCCCTCCTTTCCCTAGGAGTCATGTGGTGCACTGGTAATGCGACTGGCTTCGCATTATCTACCAAGTATATCCAGAAATCAATCCCGCGCCTCGGAGGTAAGTCCCTAACATCCTCGTAAACATCTGGATACTCAAAAACTACAAGTACATATTGCAAATCATTGACAAAAGCATCAAGTAATTTTAGGAAACTAAGCATGGCAGACTCCCTTGGGTCACTAGAAGTCTTGAGAGTCCTCCAACGGCAAGTCAGAAGTCAAATGACCCTCCTCTAACAATTAGAATGGCACCATACATGGCTTGCCAATCCATCCCTAGAATCAGACAATAACCCATAAAACCAAGCACATATGCATCGCATTCAAACTCGATGCCTAACACAGATATTCTCAAACCCCGAAAAATCATAGACAGATGAGCCGTACCTCTAATGGGGTTTGAGACAACAAAGAGATCCAAAACCATATTAGTAATAAGGTGCAGAGACTTAACTATAGAATCAGATATAAAGAGTGAGAAGCGCCAGAATCAAAAAGAGTTCTAACAGGATGTTTGGAAAGAGAAATCAAACATTCAACAAAAACTTTCATACCTCTGTTCGGTACATCAGCCGCGAGTGCACTTGCCCTCCAGAAGATCCTACCCTTTGGCCCTGCCCTTCCTTCTTCGGCCACTCCCTAGTATAGTGTCTGACTTCACCACAGTTGAAGCAAGCGTTCTTCCTTTTTCTGCAGTCTTTGACCAAATGGCCCATATTCCCACAACCATGGCATTTCTTTTTGCCTTAAGCTTTGTCGTGCTTTCCGCCCTCCTGTTGTTGTTCTTTCATGGGTCATACCTTCTTGCCCTACGTTGTTTCCTCAGCCTTGACTTCCTCCTTTTATCCTTTATCTTCATCATGCATCAAGGCCATATCAACCAGCCTTTCAAAAGTCGCTCGCATAGGAATATGCGACATAGCTAATCCATGCAGGTGTTCATTAAGTCCTTTAACAAACCACAACGCCTTCTTATACGGAGTGTCAACTAGCTCCAGCCCAAATCTCACTAGTTGGTTGAATTTGTTAACATATTCCTTAACCGTCATGCTTCCTTGTTTTAGTGCTAAAAACCTCTCCATCTGCATGCTTTTCTCAGCCTAGGAAAGAAACTTCATCTCAAACCTCATCCTAAAAACTTCCCATGTCTCCACCAGACTTCCAGCTTAGGTAACTTCCCACCAAAACGAGGCTTCATCTTTCTGTAGCTAGGCAGCTAACTGAATCTTTCTTCGATCTTCCACTTCAAAGATTACAAACAAGTCCTCAGTCTCTTTGAGACAATTCCTTGCCACTACGAATGTCTTTGTACAACGGAATGGATTTCCGCCCATGGAACAAAAGTCCTTACATATCTTAGCGGAGTTATCAACGCGCGGTGGAGGAGGAATGACAAGTGCAGCAGGGGGAGGAACGTCGGCTTGACCACCGACAGGCGTTTTGGCCTCTAGATACGTATGGAACAAGCCAGGTACCGTAACACACTTAGGAAGATAAGGAATGTTAGGTTCCCCAGACATGTTGAAATGAAAAAGGAAAGAGATTTAGACAAAGGACCGAAGGATACTACATATGGCTTAGGGGAATATATTTTTCAAAACAGACTTTTATTTTTGAAAAATGATTCATCAAAACCATTTTAGAAAATAATTTTCAAAAACTTTATCTAATCTGGTAATCTTTAGCTATGATACCAAGTGTGACACCCCACGTCCGTTAATGTCATTCACTAAGGGAATGCATTAAGTTTCGTGAAGTGTTATAGGTAAACAGACGCATAATATTACAAGACAGATATAAATAAGACAGTAGCGGAAATTCAAATTTTTATTTCAAATACAAATCATGATACCGTAATCCGAAATAACATAAGTCACAAAAACCATTACAACAACATAACTTATGTCTTGTACCATCAGAGTACATAAAAATATAAAAAAAGCATAATTATTCCCCAAAAAGAGCTAAGCCATACTAGATATAAGAACTTGAGCTGTACCTCAAAAGGAGCTCCAACAAGGTGATAACCGAGTCTTTACTAAGTCTATGAATTCCCTCCCTACGAACCTGGGGGGGGGGGGGGGGGGGAGGGGGACGGAAGAAAGAAGAGGAAACAAAAGGGGTCAGACATGAAGTCTGGTGAGTCCAGATACTTTTAGCAAGTAAATAAATAAAAGTAGCATGACAGGCATATAAAGTGGATGAAACAGATAACAATCAATAGGCAGGTGTAACAGAGTAGGCAGGATAAACAAAACAGAACATGCGTTGCGCTTCTCTAACGCTTTTCTATTTCTCTACACCTATACTAGTATAACAGATACGTAACAGGACTATATACTTCCTAATTACTTAACAGAAACAGGATGATCCCAACAGAAATATAATGGTAGTTCTAGGTGTACTCTAGTAACGGGTTTTACCCCAAACAGAATTGACCGGTACCTAAATAGAAATAACGGGTGTTACCCGAAACATAAATATAGGTACCCCACAGAAATAGATAGGACTAGATGCACCCTAATTACAACCCTCCTCAATCGATCGAGTCCCTATCTCGTAAATACCCTATGTCGGCCCCACAGTATAGTGTATTACTTCCTAAAGTGGCAACCTATAGAAGGACACAGACCTATTTATTGGTGCTACAGCGGCTTATTTTCCCAGATGCAGGCCGTACTCATGCACGCACATGAGTCCGTTGGAACGCGCCAGTACACACCTCCTCTCCGATGAACCTCTTATAATCATTTCAGTAAGCATGCCTTGACCCCTACCTAGTGCGGGGTCCCCCTTTAATACCAGAATGGGTAACTGTCTAATATGGGTCCCACACAATAGATGACACAAGACAACCCTTACAGATCTTATGTCCCAAACTAACTAGGATTTTGACAGGTTATGCCTAACAGATTTTACAGATTCACATAACCCCCCTACAGATTCATGGGTTAAACTTTACAAGTTAATGGGTCTATATATAACACCAACATATTTAACAGGTTAAGTTTTCTTAAATTAACAGGTTCGTATAACCCCCATAGATTTAACATGTTTACTTAACCCCACATACTTAATAGGTTTACTTAACGGTGTTTTTAATTACATAACCCCAACAGGTTAAGTTTGTGGGCCTATATATACCAGTATTACCCACCAACCCAAGATATACTTAACCTTCCCACTTAACCCTTAATCAAGTTAACATGTTTATACAATCCCTATGGATTCAACTTGGTTAAGTTTTTCAATTCGTTACCATGTCCAATTATAATTATAATGGGCTGGACCTCCCACATTAGGCCTACAACTTGTGGATGCTGGAAATGCCGGTCGGGTCCGGGCATACTTCTTCCACCAGTTGGGCCTAACCTCGTTTCTTAGCCCATCTTGTATTTGTGCACTTAGGTCTCTCACATTAGGTTCAACATTAGTGGCTGCTGGATATGTCGGTCGGGTCCGGGCAGACTTCCGCCACTAAAGCAACCTAACCTCGTGCCATAAGTGCAGTTACAATTTCTAATTGTCATCCTAGGCATTTCATTAATATCCAATTAATTATACCTATGCCTTTATGGGTATTTATGCCCATTTACCCAAATTATTGAATTATATGTCCAACTCATGTTTATATTCAAATTATGCCAATATTAACCTTTTTCCCTACCCGTTCCCTAACTAGCGTATTCACATAATTTACGGCATGCATAGGCTAAATAATAGCCTAATCATAAACGATAAAAAGGAAAGGTAATGGAAATATGACAAAGGTGAATGTTCTAACATAACTAGCATAAACATATACTATCATGGTGAACATATAAGCATAGATCTAGTGAACTTGTAGCAGTTAACAAGTTGTAACATAGCAAAGGTGATAAGATAAACATGACAAGATCTAAATATTAATTTAGATGTCCAACAGGTTCAGATCTAATATGAGAAGCACAAGGGGGTCCAAATAGTAACCTAGATCTATTTAATAATTTAGGTGTCCAAATAATCCAAATCTAATAGGTAAAAGTAGATCTAACACAAATAAGGATTAAGATCTACATCATAGAATGTCCACATAATTCAGATCTAATAGGTAAAAGTAGATTTAACACAAATAAAGATTAAGATCTACATCATAGAATGTCCACATAATTCAGATCTAATAGGTAAAAGTAGATCTAACACAAATAAAGATCAAGAGCTAGATCATAGAATGTCCACATAATACAGATCTAAGAGTAGATCTAACACAAATCGCGATTTAGATCTACATCATAGAAATTTAGATCCAAGTTATAACCAAACCAAAATGTCATATGTTTGTAACACCCCACGTTCATTAATGTCACTCACAAAGGGAATGCATTAACTTTCATGGAGTATTATAAGTGTATAGAACAGAACATAACAAGACATATACATAAACAAGTACTTTAAAATTTTAAAACAACTTCATTGCAGTGGAAAAATAGTTTTGGTATCAACATCAAAACCAACAATAAAACCAAGTACACTTAATATCCATCTTGACAAATTATTTTCTGAGTGCATAAAACCAAAAAGCACAACCCCAACATAAATAGCCATAAAAAGAGATAAGCTGAACTTTACTTCCAGCAATCCAAGCACTTCCAAAAGGGAGAGAAAGAGATCCAAATCAATCTCCACTAGCACTAGTCCCACCCTGAGAACCTGGGTGGAGGGGGGGGGGGAAGAAAAGAGAAGAAAACAAATGAGGTCAGACATAAAGTCTGGCGAGTCCAGTATCTTTAACAATATAATCATTAAAGTAACAGGATAAGAACATAAACTGGAAAGTAAAAATGACTGTAATATAACATGTATGACAAGGTAAGCAAGATGAACAAGATAAACGTTGATTGCGCTTCAAACCATTATAGGATAATTAGTACACTGCACCAATACTAGTTACACTCAAAGTTGATCCCTCTTACCCATCATAATGATAATAATAATGGTAGTTTCGCGTACCCCTAGCTGCTGTCATAGGTGCCGCCTGCCCCTATATCCACTAGTTGTACGCACTGCCCTCCCCATTCGATCGGCTCCCTAACTTGTAGATACCCGTGATGGTCCCACAGTTGGGTGTATCACTCCCCAACGTGGCAACATAATACTACTAACGATGCACGACTTATACCTGCACGATGCAACAACGTCTTGCCTACCAGCCCGGGCCCATGCACGCACATGACCCCGTTGGACTTGCGTCGTCACCGCTAACCCGTTTTGACCTCTTACAATCAAATCCAGTAAGCGTGTCCTATCCTCGACTTTACTCGAGCTCGCAAAGATACTTAAATGGGTTACTGGTTGAAAAGGGTCCCCATACTTGACACAAGCTTTCCACCTACGCTTGGTCCCCACTAGGATTTCCCACTTAACCCCTTCTTATTCATGTCTTCTTACATGTTTCAACTTGGTTAAGTGCTTCTAATCGTATTTCACATGTCACCCATGTCATCTACTTAACCCCATATCCCACTACATATCTTATCTTGGTTAAGTGTTCCTTAATTCATTATAACCGTAACCTTGCAAGACCTCCCACATTAGATTCCGTTTTGCGGTTGCTGGATTTGTCGGGCGGGTCCAGGCAGTCTTATACCGCAATCTGAATATAACCTTGTGTCTTTGCAATTATTATGCATTTAATTTATGCCTTTGACCTCACTCATTAGGCTACCGTTTGCGGTTGTTGGATTTGCCGGGCGGGTCCGGGCAGTCTTATACTGCAAACGAGTCTAATCTCGTGTCTTAGGCGTTCATTATTACTTTCTATTATTCAACCCCAATTTGAATTAATATCCGTATCTTAAATTGTCCATAATTTCCAATTCAAGCTATGTTCATAATTATCATCTAAATTATGTCCATCATTTCCATGCATATAAACTATACCAATTTATGCCTCAAGTTAATTATATGTTTTCTAGCCAATTTATGCCTATTTTACAATATCCAGTATTTAACATTTTTCCCAACGTCCCCACGTCGTTCGCACGTATAATTCCTGTAATACGTTAGGATCGCGATTAGCCTAACTCATAAGAAAAAGGGAAAAGAAAGAGATATATAACATTCAAACTAGCATAAACAATATAGATCTAACTAAGCATGTGTAACATAAACTTGGCATGGAACAACATAAATCTAATTAAGCATATAAACATGAACTAGTATATAAGATATAGCCAAATGTATATAACTTGCATAGATCTAAACATATGAACTGGCATGGATCTAAACATATAAGCATAAACTTGCATAGATGAACATAACTTGCATAGATCAAAATGAACATAACTTGCATATAAACTTGCATAGATCAGAACGAACATAACTTGCATATAACACTACAACATAATGACCATTTGGCAACACTTGTTTTTTTCAACTGCCAACACTTTTATGTGTTGTAGACTAGTGACACTAATATGTGTCACTATAGTAAAAATGTGTCACCAAAAATGTGCTAACACTTATATGTGTTGATATGCCTAGTCAACCCTTATATTCTGGGGGAAAAAGGGTAAGTTCTCACCGGTAACAGAATCGGTACCTCAATCTTTTCTCCCTCAACGCTTATTTCTTTTACGGCCGCATCATGAGCAAATAAAAAAAAGGACTTCGAAGAGTTGATATCAGCGATCCCTCTCTCTAATTGAAGGATTCTGGATTTCTAAATTCGGTATTAGTCTCTCAAATCCTCTCTCCACCCGTTTCTCAATCATCTCTCCACCCGTTTCTCAATCATCGACTATGAATTGGGGATTGTAGGAATCACGATAATTGGGACTTCGAATTGGGGATTCTAGGAATCACGAATTAGGCATCTAGGTATCACGATAAATTGTTTAATTATATTAGGAACAGTTGAAATTGAAGGTACCCTGTGTCACACTCAAAGCTTTCATCTTTCTTTGATAATTTTCCAGAGCAGCTCAAGAGGTCGAGGTCAGATTCGAGTTCGAGGTCGCGAAAATCGATTACGAGTAGGTGATTTCTACCATTTTGGCTATCGTTCTATTTGATGATTATTTATTATTGACTGTTAATGGTATGTGGAAACTGTGTTTTCTGAACTTGATTGTGTTTATATTACTTGCTGAAGGGATGAAACATAACATATAAAATGATATGTGGATGTGCCTACATCTTAGAACAACACAGTAAAGTTCATTTTTATATATATATTTATGTAAGGAATAGGTACATAGCAAAGGTAGGCATGTGTGCAAGAATTGAGTAAAAATGATTTTCCTATTTAAAGTGTTCAGTTGTATATAGAGATATTGAAGAGGGAATGACATGCAAATCGATGTGTGCATATGCTGCCTCACTTACACAGTATGTTATATACAAATCATTTTATGATTCTATAATTTGAACCTATTTTATGTGCATTTAATTTTGTAGTAAATAGATATTCTATATGGTAACAAATCATTTCAATGGTATTTAATTGGTTTTAGGAAAACATTTAGTGAATAAAAAGTAAAAGATATAATGGGAGAATTAAATCTAAGCATAGACTTAATTTTATTTTTAATAAATTACACAAGACTTGTAGCAGATGCAGCAAGTCTTCGGCTATGAAAACATGCAAAAGATAAGCTGCCTATCATTCCTTTATTTCTTAACAGCCTGAACACTAAGCATGACTGCTTGTAGAGTATTTCTAATGTCATGTATTACACATTATAGATCTTCGAGTTTCAGCTTTCTGACGTGCTTTATAGGAAACTTTTTAGGGTCTATGGCTTCTTATGTGAATTAGGATTTGTGTGATACTATATTCAGGTTATAGGAGATTTAATTATGTGTTTCTTTTTTTATTGTCTACAGATTAGAGTTTTGACATTGTGGTTTTGCATTTTTGTTATTGAAGTCTGCTGGCTTCTTTCTGGGTAATGCTTGTACAGGCAAGTCAACGACTACCCCTTTCATGATCGATTAGATGTTTAATACCTTAAATATTTCTCTGTGAATTGCAGGAAAAAATGTTTGATGAGCATTTTGATTCTTAGGCTCATGCAGGAGCATCAAAGACCTACCCTCGATAGGAGCACCATGTCTACAAGCAGGTGAATCATATATGTTAATATTTGGTTTTTGCTGCACTACTAGTTAATCAAATGGTCAGAAAGTTTAGACTTTTATGTGCTTTGTTTTTTTGGAAGTGAAGTCTTGAAATTTTTATGAACTTTTAGATGTATTTATTAATGAAATGAACCTTTTAACTAACTGATTGATTGAGAACAATTTCATTGTTTTGGCAAATTTTATTTTGTTTTGTTCTTCAGGAAAAGTCAATGGTTTTAGCTGATAGTTATCCTAATACTAATATTGAGTTAAAATAATATAGGAAAAACTGTCCAAAGGTAGCGAGAAATAAATCTGCATGAGTTTTCTCATTCTAAGACCTTGAAATGGTACGACTATCATCACACACAAAAGGATGAGAAAAAGAAGGAAAAAAACTGAAGTGTCTACTTTATATTTCGGTGTATGCTCGTAAGTTTATATATAATTTACTCATCTTGGCGATTCTTACCGAATTGGTCATGTTTTAACTTATGCACTTTAAATACCACATTTTGTCAGTAATATTGGGTCTGTGAATCTACATTTAAAAGTTTGGAAAGTATATATATTAATATATATATATATATATATATATATATTAATATATATATATATATATATATACACACACACTTGATCAGTTTAACCGCCAGTTTACCTGAGTAATAAACATTTGAAAATTTTCTTTTTACTGTGTATATAAGTGTTTATATGTATGTATGCTGGGATAATTACTCATATGGGCCATTTACTTGAATAATCTGAACTTGAAATATGTCTTTGTTTCGGAAAAGATAGAAAAAAACAAAAAAATACCTTGCACCTTGATTTACTGTGGCCAACTTGAAATTCATATACGTAGGCACTTGTGTTTTGTTTCTATACCACTTGACAGTGATACATTTTGGGTTCTGGTTGGCGGTTTCCAAGGGTATTTCAGAATTAATGTTATCTACTATTGTTCCTTGAGTTCTTTGTTTGAATGCAAGCTGCCCTATATTCATGCTGCCTGAGTCCTTGATACATATATGTTGCGCAACATATAATATTGTTGTCTGACATTAAACTGTACACATGCATTGAATGTGGGAATTTGTTTGCGTTGAACCCATATATTCCGATTTCATCAGACAACTTCTTTATACATAACACTATGCATATAATATAATTATTGTCTTCCTTTAAAATTGGTTATTACTTGATTTTCATTTTTATACGTAGCCTCTTAGGATATGTCCTGACATGTTTCAATACAGCGTGCAGCTAAAATCACCTTCACATGCGTTAGCAACTTAGCCTGACATTAATAAATTTGTACACAGACAAACATATATATATATATATATATATATATATATATATATATATATATATATATTTGTTCCCGAAATGTATTGTCATGCCTTATAAAGAAACCCGGTAATGACTGCACATGTTCGAAATTTAGAGAATATATGCATCCTATGAAACTAATTCGACTTTTAAAATTTCCTTCCCATGTCAGCCTACATCTAAATGCATTTTTTTTCTAATAGTTTTTACTATTCTAATAGCATATATAATAACTAAAGCAGAAGTAAGTACAATGCCACTAAAATAGAACAAACCAATGCTTCTAGGATGCACCACTAATTGTGTATGCCAGCAAGCAATGAAGCCTACATCCATCCACTTTTTTTAAAAAAAAAAAAAATTTTAACACATCCTGCTATTTTGCCTTTTTAAACCTTAACGGCACAATATACGTAATTCAGTTAATTCTTTGATAAAATATTGCTTTTCATTTCTGCAAAATATGACCATCATCTTTCAATTATGCGGCTATAGGATCGAAATGAAAACACATTAATATATGGGTTGTGATTTCTCCCGAACACATGTTTTGTTATAGTGGATTTACATGTTCGGTGATCTTCTCTGATATTTCAGTGGATTTTTATCATCTCCGCCATCAATACCAGAGCTTTCCATAAATCACTCTGTCCTGTGAATTTAATTCAGCTAATGTACAATCGTGGCACCATAGAGTTATAGATGCTCACAGCTTAGGAAATTGTAGTATACTACTAAGCTGTTATTTGTTTTTTTGTTTTTTGTTTTTTCGGTTCTTGGTGTGAGTGTGTGTATGTCTCTCTGTGTATATTGCCAAAATCTTTTGTTGGATGAACTATTATCTGGAACACCATGGTAAGAGGTACACATAAATACATAAGTATTAGTGAATTAGCCGCCTCAGTTGTATTTATTCGCATCACTTTTTCGCCCTGCAAATCATTCAGGAAAGCCCAACAAAATTATTAATAAAATGTAGAACAAAGTATTTGTTTTATTAAAATGCATTGCAAAGGTGCATTTTAATGTTTTGTTTGCATTGTAGTCAGTATGGAAGGCCATTATAGTGTGTAGTACTAATTTACTAAAAATTGGATAGTGATAAAAATCAATTTGAACTGCAGCAAACGTTTTTTTTTCCTTTCAAGTCTTATTAGTTGGGTACAGTAACCGCAATTTTACTAACGGTAGTGGAAAATCAGTTCAGATAATACTCATGCTCTATTTACGATATAATATTGTAAACAAGTTGAAAGTTTTGTAAGCAAGAGGACATGAAATTATTTTCAAGTCCTGCATCATAAGCTTTGGAGGCGTATATTTAATTCAGTCATTTTTTTAATGCATTGCGGAATTAAGAAATTTTTCTTAAATCATAAGAACGACGAAACTACTCATTGAATTAGTTGATAGTTATAACAGAGAAGCTATTTTGATTGATATTTAATTTGTATGAAGTTACATCTACAGGTTGAAAATTTCATTTGAAAGGCCTTATTTTTGAAGGCAAAAGAACAAATCTAAGACCTATATATAATATACTGATTTCAACCTTGGTTAACCTTTCGCAAGAATGACTATATTATGATCAAGGGCAGGCCACTTTGGATTTTTTTTTTTTTACTCTTTTTTACCCTCGACAGGAAAATTAGTCAAAGACCTACCCTCGACAGGCTGGAACCATTCCCAAGATGTCTTAGCTGCACCTATAAATAATAATGTAGAACTGAACATCTATCTAATGAATTTTATGATGGGAAATTTCATTTATCTACTATGTCGCTTGGTTTATTTTATTAGCCAAGTTTCGGAACCGGTGATGGAGATACGAATGCAAACAACTTGCCCAACTCCGGCCCTGGTCAAACGGGGAGCCTTGTGCACTGGGTAGATGATGGCAATGAAAGAAAAATCTTACCTCATTGAATTTTTTGTGTTGGGAAGTTATTTTATTTACTGATAGAAATATATTGCCAAAGTTAATTTTAGGACAACTCACCTTGAAATTTTGTATTTAACTTTCAGGGTCAATACAAGTCAACA
This sequence comes from Allium sativum, assembly GCA_030737875.1. NCBI lineage: Eukaryota > Viridiplantae > Streptophyta > Magnoliopsida > Asparagales > Amaryllidaceae > Allium > Allium sativum. The sequence continues at coordinate 1,017,349,694 of CM060913.1, forward strand.
GTAGTCTTTCCTGTCTGGAGCAAAGTTTCTGTCACGTTTGATCCATTTATGTACTTATCATTGCCAGTACCTTCAAAAACAACAAGAAGTATGACAATATGCTTGTTTAGTGGTGATGGAAGCTGTAACGACCTGCCCTTTTGCCCGCTCCAAGTCGGTGTTTAAACGAACTCGAAACGCCTAAAACGACAGATTGTTTTGGCTTATACAGTTTAAAATAGAACAGATGCAGAATCACATAGTACAAAATTGCAGCGGAATAAAATTTTCTCATATTTATCAGAGTTTTACAAAAAAAATTTACACAACGAAAAAAAAAGAAATATAATGTATACATAATTTCATACATGGCTTTAAAGAATAAAATTTTACTTTTGTCGAGCTTAGCGCATGTACGTCTTTACCTGCCGTCTTCACGTTCCTCTCCAATTTGCAAGCTGAAACTCTAAGCCTGGAACACTTAGGACCTGACCCGAGCGTATTGCATTAAAAAAAACACAACAAACACTCGGATCAGGATTAACTTTATTTCAAGTCAGAAAACTTCGAGAATCTCGTAAATATAATTAGTTTGATCCCATAGATTTATTTAAATAATTTGAGTAACTTCTGAAACATATACAACAGGGTTGGACTGATCACATGCATCAAAAATAAGATGGGTGACAGCAAGGTGGCGCACAGTGTATAACAAGTACATCTTTATATTCAAGGTGCAGCTAAGTAACTAAGGCAATCATGCATGCCAGGTGTCTTCTCGCTACATATATATATATATGTACACCCACACTCTACACTAATGAACACAAGTGGCTACAACTGGTGAAAAGGAAATCAGCGACCTTATGACAACCGAAATAAGGAACAAAGGTAGGGTTAAATGGGCATTACAGGCACAATATCATAATATGATAGTTTTTTACAAAGCAAAACAGAGGTCACCACAAGCAAATGTTAAGGAAATCTGAAACCGCATGATGAGTTCATTGTAAATTTACCGTCCTGATCCCAGATTTTTTTTCATACTTTAAATAAAATAGCCCTTTTAACTTTTGTACACACATGCGGATCATTCATGTAAACTATACATACCATGCAAGATTCGCTTTCAAAGAAAACTGGTAATAGTTATATAGGGGTTATACTTGCATGCATTGACACAAAATGGGTGACAGTGATCTAACAATATGTCAAGGTTAAGGTGCAGCCCTAAACGGAAACAATAAAAATCAATCAACAGGTATGAAGTATCGTGAGTGGTATAAATACTTGCAGTAAAGGAGTCAAACTAATGGAGCAGTGCAAACAACAATTCGGCAGAAATTTCATCCCAACAATTCAACCAAAAGGTAGCCAAGAACCCCAACAAATCAAGTTAATGTTCTACGAAGTTTAAAGGCCTGAAAATAAAATTAATCAATCGTGAGCGAACTCACCTTGAACCGCAATTTGAAGGATATTTGAAAACCCCTCCCCATTCACAGGCTTTTCTGCACCTAGAAACCCCCAGCACACCGAGCGGAAAAACCGACAGCGAACGACGATGACGGTGTAGAAACAGTGGCGGTGAGCGGATGAGCAGGAGCGACGGTCGGTGCTCGCAGTGGTGACGCAGATGCTGGAACACAGGGAAGGCTGAACAGCAACTCAGACAAAAAGGACGGTGGCAATGGCGATGGCTTGCGGTGGGATTTGGAGGTTCGATGGTGGAGTTTGAGTGGTCAGCGGAGGGCGGAGCGATCGAAGTCGGAAGGTGTTTATGTGGTAACAAGGAGGAGGTGCTGCGAAGCAGACTTCAATGGAGTTGGCAGTCATTTGCTCAACTGATTTGCGGATTAGAAATGATTTAGGGATTTCAATTCTTTTGGGGAAAATGAAGTTAAGTATCGGCTGATAAAATAAATGAGGAAAGCACATCAATAAAAGAAGAGAAAAATAAAGGACGCGTGGAAAAATTATCAGTAATCAAAGAGCACGTGGAATAAAGTTTAGAGATAGGATGCCACTCGTAAGTTCTTAGATCAAAAATGTATACCAGCGCTAGAGGCGCCTTTATTTAGTTACACGTGCAAAATAATTAGACCAAATTAATTTAAACAACTATCTTCTCCAAGTATTCTACCATTTAGTATACTATATATACAAATGCATTACTAGTACACTTAACATTTTAAATACAACATAAGTAAATTTTAAACAAAAATCTTTAAAACCAAATTTAAATCCAAATAATTACATTAAATTTACAAATGCAAACCAAATAAAAGATCTAAATGAATTATATATTTCAAATTATATTTCCAAACTATTTATATGCAATTGTGTAAACAACTATTTCAATTAGTTTAAAGTATTACAAACATTAAATTTAAGCAACCAGAAAACAAATAAAGGTCAATGCTTAAAATTTGTCAAAGCATTAATATTTCCATTATATTTACAGAAGTATTTCAATGGTCTAAAAGTGGGATAAAGTTAACATCACATTATTAAAGTAAATTTAGTATGAAATTAAAATAAAACACATATTGTACTATTTCAAAGCAAATTACATTTCAAAAGCCCATTCAACTAAACAATTTTATTAAATTTAAATGCTAAATCTTGATTAAATTTATATCCTAAGCGTCGAAATTGCTGGGCCGTTACAGAAGCTGTCTTTCAACACCATTCACCGTAGATGTGCCTAAAGCTGGTACGTGTAGAGATCTGCTTCAAGCTTTATGTATCGCCTGCAATTTACCAAGTTCCGAATATTTGTTGTTAGCGGAAGTGAGATTCTTACTTTCTAATTTGGTTTTCCTTCATGAAATTCTTCTGATATAAACATATTCATCTTTTAAGCAGGTATTTGACAACCGAATCTACCACTACCTAGATTTTTATGGGCCTCTATCCGGCATAAGAGATGACGTCCGTTTAGCAGCTTATAGGTAATTTCCTATCTTTGATTATGTAATGACCCGGATTTTTGACGGTGTAATAATTAACTTATTTAATTATTTTAAATAACGAATATATTATTTAATCGACGACGTTAGAGCGTATAATTATATTATAATTAAAACCGAGCTCGAAATGGTGCTGCAGTTCGCTATTTGGCGATTCGAACTTCAACTGAATATACAGAAGCCGTTTTAAATCGGATTTCTGTGAAACAAGAAACATACGGAGCTGGTGGAGTATATCTTTCTAGTGGAAGAGAAAAATCAGGATTTCGTCGTGTAGATTTTGAGAAACGTCCAAATCAAATTTTAAAATAGTCGCTATAGAATCGTTTATCGACCGTAACGGTTTATTCGATATAACTAGAGATCGGGTTTTAATTTAGACAAGGTTCTTTTGGGGTATAGCGATAATTTAATTTTTAGAATTTTACTGTAAGTTTTAATTAATTAAATAAGCAACTTTTTATTTGGAGTATTTGGCACCCTGTATCGACATTTCGGGGTTTCACAATATGAGTCCATCTACCGGCATTATTACATTTTTGGGACCAGAGCACATCACTCATTTCAATGGTATTTTTGTTTCTGTCCATAACAGTCCCTACGTGAACAAAATATTTCATAGTACGGTACACTATGTTTTTAACTTAAAACAAACTAAACTGAATGGTTAACTGGTCAAACGAACTCGAAATTCAACGAAACAAGTTTCATACGAAACCTTAGGAAGAGGTCTAGTGAAACGTCAAGGCCTCATATTTTTAGGATTTTTTCTGTAATTTTAAGGAATTAATGCTCGGTGTTTTTCATCGATATTTTCTAAAAGATTTTCGCAAACGGTGTCGGAATTCGACGAAACCTGTCCCATTGGATCCGGAATATCTTCTTATGCTAGGAACAAGTATTAGATCTCAATTTAAAGATTTTTTTGTGTTAGTTTTAAACGCGAAACGAATTAACAAAGGAATATTCTAAGAATATTCCCTTACACTAAAATGTAGCTAATTCCTTCATTTCAAATGAACAACAGAAGGCCACGCACATTCTCATTTCAACGTGGAAGCTTCCCTTTCTTCTCGACCACGCACCTTTTCATTTAAACGTGGTATCACATCAACGCCTCCCTTTGTTTGGCTACAACAAAACCCAACGTGAAGAGGACTAAAGTGTCACAAAACAATGCACGTCTTCAGCTATCAACTATTAGATTTAAGTATTGTCACCATCCCTGGTGCTTCTGTCGCCCTGCTATTCTCAAATCCAAGAATAGTAGCCATCCATTCAATAGCCGTCCATTCAATGCAACTTGTCTGTGCATACACCCTACCACCGTTGAAAACTTAACGGTGAAATCCTTAGCTATAAAGCAAACTAAAATAGAAGACTTTATGCAAACTTAACACTGAAGTATGCGCAACCATTCTAGTACATAACGCAGCAGACCAAAAGGCTACAAACTGACATGAAACCTCACTGCCAAATTTCTACAAACAATGAAAACTCAAGTGTCTGCCTCTTTACATCACAGTGATAATAGACTGCTCACGCTAGTTCCATACCCTACCTCTTTACCATATATGATCAAGGAAAATATCTAACTTCCCCCTTCTATAAATACCCTTAATCTCTCTACCTTAAGACCTAAAGTTCCATCCATCTTCAGCAAACAAAAAGGGGCTGCCAATATCTTCACTTCTCAAACTAGAATCGGGAGCTTCAGAGTCCACTTGAAAAATCAAATAAAATCGTTTACCCAACTAAAAATCACCAAACAAAATTCACTGAACTCGTGGAAGCTGTAGCCTCGCTCTGGGATACTTCGTTATGGGTTCCAACACACTGCAGTTCGGTGTCCAGCATCTACAGTGCGCACAGGGTTGAAAGTCGTGAGGTATATGTGCATCGAGATGAAGAACGGATGTTACGTTTGGGTTGAGAAGAGGATTTCTAGCTTGCAGGAATTTTGTTGGAGAAATCTGTACATATAAGTGGCGCGGGTTTTGCTGAGTTCCGTGATCGAGGACCTGGAGCCGTGAGTCGTGATGTAGCAGTCAACGTCGAACTGAGGAAGGAGGGGTTCGACTGGAAGGATTCGGCGACTGTGATGGCGACTGTTTGCGTTAATGGCAGGAAGGAGCGAGTTTTGTTTTTCTTGGATCTGGGAGTCTGAAGGATTGGATTTTGGATGGGTTACGTTTTAGTGGAGCGTGAAGTGATTATGGTGGAATGGGCTAAAGAGAGGTACAGGTGTTATAAGAAGAAGAAGCTGTTCAAAGAAAGTGTGAAGTGAATGTACAGGAGGCCGAAAGTTTTTGAAAAGGGTATAGAGGGGCAGTGAAAATCCAAATGCACGGAAATGGCTTGAAGAGGTTACGGGTATGTGATGTTGAGGAAGACAAAGTGGAGCAAGAGTTTGTTATCCACAGAGGAAGAAGACTGTACGACAGTAAGGGAACGTGGGTTTTAATTTGGTGATGGGCCGGAGATGTAAGCCCAGTTTTAAAATACAAAGAAAAGAAAAAAAAGAAGAAGAATACATGCAAGAGGGAAGTTTATAATATGCAGCATGGAAATGGTATTAGAAATATAGGCAGAGCGAGGTCTATGTTTTGGAGAGGGTGGCTTGGACACGGGCTTGGTTTGAAGTTTGGTAGTGGATAAGGTAAGGCCCGATCATTAAATGAATTGAATTATATTTAAATTAAAAGATGTATATAAAGCTTGTAGTTATCATTACATGCTCAAACGTTATCAGAATCCGACCGAACAGGATCCGACAGGATCACACGGACGGGGCTACAACATGAGATCGGTTGGAATGATTCGGAGATTTATTGAAAAATATGACGGGAAAATATCGTCAGAACAGGACTGCTAAACGGTTATCGTTGTTTAACGATACACCGACAATGTGAGTAAAACTCACTAACTCTCCTCAATTTATATTTTAATATAAATTGTACTTTATTTATTGACTGCTGTATATTGATTGTTAAACTGGACTGTTAAATAGATTTGATTGAAAACGTAGTTATAGTTAATCTATGTACTGTTAATCAAATATGGTTCTGTACAGCAGGATATTTCATTTCAAAATGAAATATGATATATATTATACTGTGTAACATCTGTGGATGCAGGGAGACAGGTTGGAGGAATCCGACTGGATTCCTCAACAATTATTTTACTGTTTTCATATATTGTGTTATATGATGTGTTATATAATCTGCTCTGGATTATGTGTGTTAGAATGATATCAATCGTTGTTATTCGATATTTTACATATCATAAGAAACCCTGAGTAGGAAAATGGAATATTTCAATGTATTTTGAAATAAAGGAGTTTTATAAAATCAACCGATTTTATAAAAGGAAACAATTTGAAAATAGAGTATTTATAAAACGAACACGATTTTATAAAAGGAAATATTTGTTAGTAAACAAATAGGATTGTATAAAGGAATATATGTTAGAAAACAAATCGAATTGCAAAGGAAATATTTGTAACGGTAAATAGAAGTTGTAAATAGGAAATATTTGTAACGGTAAGTAAACGTTATAAAAAGGGAAATAGTTGTAACGGAAAACATAGTTTATCAAAAGGAGTTAATCAAACGTAGTTTATCAAAAGGGGTTAATCGAATATAGAAATTAAGAAGTGAAGTTAAACAAAAATTAGAAACTGACTAGAGATTAGTAAGTTGAATAGTTTTCTGAGTGTTGATCTGATGTTGGTTTCGGCCTTCGGGGTTTATACTTAGAGAATTGTTCTCTTACTAGTTTACAGTTAGGGACTAATAGTTGTGGAATGATAGTGATGCGTAAATGAGGATTGGAAATGTTTTCCAATGTTGGAAACATATATTTCCTAATTTTAGAAAATAAGGAAATATGAATATATATATATATATATATGGTTGATGATTGGATCGATAATTCCATTTGGAATTAAGATCGTTGTTTGTACACCAACATATTTTCATTTGATAGTTAAATCACAGACTATCGAAGTTTTGACCATTTTACGTTGTTAATATGGAGAGACCGGTTGGATTATTACCCGAAGAACCACTCCGTATTGACATAAGCGTTGTGATCAAATACGATGAAGATAATTGAAGACGGTGTTATGCAAGGGCTTTCCTGTTTACAGAATAGTGCCTTCGGTTTCGTTCAGTCCCAGAACGAACGTATATGGACTAATGTCTGACAGAATATTTCCAATGATCGAATGAGTTGGACTGTACAAATATATATGGTGGCCAACGGATTTATTCCCTTCGCATAATATCCAGAATCTATTTGTGCAGATCCAACTAATGATTAACGGATCTGATAATGTGGCATTCAAAGTGATCGTGTTATAAATGAATGGAAAGTAAGCGTAGCTTCTAGCCTCACATCCGGTAAATGACAGAAATCGGGCAGGCAGCATGGCTAAGTCGGTCGCACCGAAGTAGGGTGTATAATCACCTATCTAGAGAATATTCATTTGCTTCTTAAATCTATCAATGCTGTCCCATATATATATATACGGGAACGGTTGCTGATCCCAACCGTTGGTGATGTACATTCGATACACTCAAGCGAAATGAGTGGTCGGTCATGTGTGGCTGAGTTGCAAGATGTTCTTGTTGAACTCCAGTGTATCGTTCCTAGAGTACACTGATCGGAAGGTGATTCCATACCTTGTCATAGTTGGAAATCCAATCATCCAATACGCACCTGCGGTTTTGATTGTATACTATATATGTAGAACATGAGATGCAAGCGTTTCTACTAGACTGATATCTATTTGTATTTAGACATTATCATAATATCAGAATGATATTGCTTTTCAAAGATGTTTGGATTCTCATAAGGGAAAAACCCGTTCCGTATTCACGGCGTGGTCTTATGAGATATCATATACCTGTTTAAATGATTTGAGTTTACTCACACCAGTCACATGACTGACCCGGAGTTTATTTGTTTTGTTTCCCTAAACTCTTGGGTGCCTAAATTTGTACGGGCAGTCAAGTAGTCGGAATTTGCAGATATACCGGAAGAGCTTGGAGCAGGAGGCTTCAGGATCATATAGATATAGTTATTCCCGCTGTGTTGTAAGTGTTGTACTCTGCAATATTATTGTATACATATACTGTTTGTATTTCAAAAGTATGTTATATTTTATTCGTTCCGTTGTGAGATTTGTGTTACTCTGATAATGATGATCTTCTTCTTCTTCTATTCTAATAGTTTCTATCTTAGCTATCCTCACCCTCTATCTTCTTTCTATTTGTTTCTTGAATTTCTAGTGCAATTTGGGGTTGGACTTGTGTTATTTAGTCAGCTCAAATTGGACTGGATTTTCGGGTCACTACAGATTAATATGCTATTTAGCATCCCAATATCCTATTAAATTGATGTGACATCTATTACGTGATTTAATAAAAGAAACTAACTTAACATGGACTATTTGTTTGGTTCTTTTGTTTGGTCAAACAAGCACCTGGATATGCTACAAGAAGAGAACAAATATATGCTTATGAAGGTAACTATTTTATGTGCGCTATCGTACTAATTTTTCTGCCCTTTTTTACCTGCTTTCTTTCAACAGTGAAATTTAACTTTATTTTTTTAGCTACAATCTACACAAGAGAAATGTGAGGAAGCGGAGGCTAGAGCAAAGGTACTTGAAAACCAGGTAAAACGGGACATATGATCTATTGCTTGACATTTGAATATGATCGAACAGTTTATTACAACCAATTTTTGACTGATTTTGTAATGATTGGATGGTAATCTGGTTCTTTCACCGCACCAATTTTTCTTAAACTTTTTTATGTCCATCAATCGATGATGTTATATATATTTGTTGTTTAATTACGTGGGCATTTTTTGTTTAATTACAGGTTGCCGCACTTGTAGATGGAATATCGTTAGAAGCTCGACTACTTAGCACGTAACTTTGTGAATGTCTTAAAAATATTTGTCCAATAGTTTGAATGTGGTTTATGACATTGTCTGTGTTTATTCAACTTTGCCGGAAGAAGGTTTATGAAATTCCTGAAACATTCCATTCAGGTTTGTTTTGCGGTCTTTTTTCCCAACTGTTTTGTCCTGTATTTATTTGTGCAACACATAAACAATTACATTGGAAGCTATGTCGTGCAATTAGCTCCACTTCTTCCGTAAAGCAAGTAAAGATGATACAAGCTTCAAAAGCAATTGCCGACAAGAATAAAAAGGACGATTTTCGTCAATGGTCCACGGGATTATAAAATCAAGTTGCAAGTCAAGTGGCGAATCAAGTGTCAATCTAAATCAACGATAAATCATTTGCTTCATCCTCAAAACGGACATTACAAGCTTTGTGAATTTTCGGATGGAGGCTTCGTGATATGGCCCACGTTTCTCCTTCGCAGTATCTAAAATTATGTGTATCTTTAGTAGAACTTTGTATTGCTTTTTATAATTCGAACTTGATATTTTGGTATTTTGAAATTGGAAGCATGTAACAAATATTTTGTGCATTATGCAAATGTTAAATTGTTGAATTTGAAATATGGAAGTACCAAATCTTATATTGAATTGATATGTTGAATTATATATGTGATTGGGAATCATAAAAACTAGTTATGCTCGTTTATAAGTGTTAGTAATTTATGTATGCCAACATTTATAAGAGTTAGTAGGATTATGATACCGACATTTATAAGAGTTACCATATTTTATAGTCCAACATTTATAATTGTTAGCAATGAATATGTTTGTAACTCTTATAAGTGTTGTCATATCTTATGGTTCCAACATTTATAAGTTTTAGCAGTGAATATGTTTGTAACTCTTATAAGTGTTACGATATCTTATTGTTCCAACATTTATAAGTGTTAACAATGGATATGTTCATAACAATTATAAGTGTTAGCAATGAATATGTTTGTAACAATTATAAGTGTTAACAGTTACTCTGTTAGTAACACTTATAAGTGTTACAGGAAATTCCTCACAGGTCGTTGGTGACACTTAAAAGTGTTACAGAAATTATTTGTAACACCTATACTTGTTGGGAATCCCCTGTTTTGGTGTAGTGTAAGCTTACATAGAACATATCTTGCATATAAACTTGAATAGAACATAACTTGCATAGAATGAATCTAATCAAGCATATGTAATTAGGCATATGAATTAACATCATAAATTGAATCTAATTATATACAATAGAAAAACTGGCATATATTATCAAAATAGAAGATAACAGAACTGGCTAATAGCATATGATTCAACAGACATATTCATACAATCCAGATCACAACTTATCATAATTATTTTAATAAATTATCTTGTTAAAGAAACTGTACTCACAGTGGCAGGCTTTATTATTTTAAGGAGAGAGAGAGATTTAATTGTTGATGCAGAGACTCTTACTTATGATAATCTTTGATTGTTGAAGAAGCTCTCTTAAATCTCTACTTGTTTTAGATTGGAGAAAAAGGCTAGACCAAATTTTATTTGTGCAGCATGTAGCCTTATGAATGAATTTAGCTAAGATTAGGGTTTAGATTAGATGTGCTTATATAGGAGTATAGGATTGATTAGGGCCTTTGGATTAGTGTAGGTTCAATCTAAACCATCCAACTCTCCAAGACACATCACCCGGCCAACCAGAAAAGGACACATAAGCCCAGAAACTCCAAAAATCGTCATCTGGACACATCAGCAATATTTGGCCGACAGGGGTCGACTCCCTTATAGGGGGGTCGACACCTATGTCGACACCCGTATAGGGGGGTCGACACCTATGTCAACTCACCTTGGGGGGGGGAGGGGGGGGGGGGTCGATACCTCTGAGCGGGAATTCTCCCGCTAAGCCCACTTCTGCTGATTTTCGAATTTTGAACAGATTTTGTTTATTAATTATTATTTTAATTTATTTTCTTCTTAAACTTGAAATCTTCTGAACTCCACAACTTCTTCATACGGAGTCCGATTCACGCAAATTCGGACTCTATCCCAAGCAGAATTCCAAGACGAACGCAATGGCGCAGCCCATTTTACTTAATTTTTATTCTAAAAATTAAGTGTTCTTAAATTTGTTAATTTTAAAATTTCGGGGTGTTACATTCTCCCCTCCTTAAAGGATTTCATCCCCAAAATCTCTAAGTCAAGAAGAATGTATATCCTACCATCTAATCATCCATCTACTCAACCATCAATCACAGGCATTATTGTCCTTAAAAGATTTCTAATGCCATATGAACATATGCAAACATGTTGTATATGTTCTTATCCAATGCAGAATCAGGCGGTCTACTGATTCAGTTGACCTGCTTAATGAAAATCATGATAGTGCCATGCTTCCATTATGTATGCGAAAGAATCCTAGTGATACGTATTATTTCTACATGCGTGCACAACCATTCATCTAAATGCAGCATCCATATGATAACACAATCAATATACATCTATTAATTTAATTATGCACACTTATTCATATGCAATATGAAAGTGATCGAGCCGATCTAGTGCCTAATGTATGTGTAAATGTATCAACGAGCAACCACTAGCAAACACTTGCGTCCACCAAACATAACATGTCTCAAACACATGTTTACAACCATAGGACTTTCCTACCTAAAGAATGAAGATGTAATCAAGAGGACATACTAAACAATAGAACAAGCATAAACAAAGCGGTAGAAGAGGGAGAAGTTAAAAACATATCCTCAAAAAGGAAAGGGTACAATGTACGCATCTTGTCTTCCGTCTTCCAAGTCGCGTCTCCTTGATCATCTCCCCATTGGACTTTAACCAACTTGACCTCTCTGTTGCGTAGCTTTTTGACCTCCGTTCCAAGGATGCATGTAGGAGCTCGTCTAATCGTGGCATCTCGTTCCACTTCCACTTCTCTAAGCATGCTCGGCTCCACTACTTCTGCGGTCTCATGTAAACACTTCCGCAAATGTGACACGTGAAACACGTCATGAACACCGCTAAGCTTCTCTAGCAACTTCACTCTGTATGCCATATGTCCAATCCTCTCTGTAATAGGAACGGGTCCTACGAACCTTGGTGCCAACTTCCCTGCTGATCCAAAACGGACTACGTTCCTCAACGGTGACACCTTAATAAAAACCATGTCTCCAACCTCGAACTCAAGATCGGTTCGCCTGTTATCAGCGTATGACTTTTGTCGGTCCTGTGCCGTCTTCATTCGCCTTCGAATCAAGTCTATCTTCTCCGAAGTTTCTCTCACCATATCGGGTCCAAGAAAAATCTTATCCGTAGACTCCCACCAACATGTAGGTGATCGACAAGGCCGTCAATATAGAGCCACCAAAGGTGCCATGCCAGTGCTCGTCTGATAGCTGTTGTTGTAGGCGAACTCTACTAATGGAAGATGTTCCTCCCATGTCCCTCCAAAGTCCAAGATACATAGCCTCAAAATATCTTCTAGAATCCGATTCACTCTTTCTGTTTGGCCGTCTATCTTAGGGTGATAAGCGGTGCTCAAACATAATTGCGTTCCTACCGCCTCTTGCAAGCTCTTCCAAAATTCGCTAGTGAAAATGGGATCTCGATCACTCACAATACTAGAAGGTATGTCGTGCAAACGAACTATCTCTCGGAGATATACAAATGCTAACCATGCCGCGGTTCTTTTACTTTTAACGGGAATAAAGTGGGCGCTCTTGGTAAGTCTATCTACTACTACCCAAATCCCCGTATTACCCTTCCTTATTCTCGACAACCCGTTAACAAAATCCATGGAAACACTTTCCTATTTCCATGGCGGAACTTCTAGTGGGTGAAGCAAACCACCAGGCTTCTTTTGCTCATCCTTGACTTGTTGGCATACTAAACATCTAGAAACGAATTCATCCACGTCCTTCTTCATTCCGTCCCAAAAGAAAACTCGCTTCATGTCCCTATACATCTTGTCACCACCGGGATGTATGGTCATCTTAGAACGATGTAAATCTTCAAGAATCATCTTCCTCAAGCTCTCATCTCGCAGTACACAAAGTCTCCCATCCCTACGCAACCAACCTTTGTCATCTATAACATATCTACTAAGATGGCTCGAAGACTCCCCTCCTATGAGCTTGTCTACTATCTCAAACAACTGTGTGTCATCTCGTTGTGCCTCTCCAACCCAACCTAAAAGCGTAGGTCGCACCTCTGGTGATGCCAACAGACCGGGTACATAATCGGTAGAGGGTCTGAAATCAAAGGTAGATATGTACTCTAAACTCTTCCGCTTGACAAACAAAGGACTCAAAGTCAACTTCTTTCTACTCAAGGCGTCAGCTACAACGTTACCCTTGCCTAGGGTATATGCAATCTCAAAATCGTAGGATGCTAAGAACTCCATCCACCTCTGTTGCCTTAAGTTTAAATCCTTCTGAGAGAACAAATATTTTAGCAACTTGTGTTCTGTATACAACTCAAACTTCTCGCCAAGCAAATATGATGCCAAGACTTAAGAGCAAAGACTGTGGCACCTAACTCTAAGTCATGGGTAGGGTAATTCTTCTCATGGACCTTCAACTGTCTTCCACCATAGCATATCACCCTTCCCTCTTGCATTAAAACGGCACCATGTCATGTCCCACAAGCATCGGTATACACTGTGAATGGCTTACTCCCATCAGGCAAAACTAAAACTGGAGCTGTCGTCAAAGCCCTCTTTAAACGTTGGAAAGCATCGTCACAGTCAACATCCCAAGAAAAAGTCAAGTTTTTTTCGTCAACTGAGTAAGTGGGGCTGATATCTTTGCGATGTCCTTAATGAACTTCCTATAATAGCCCGCCAACCCAACAAACTTCTTACTTCCGTGGCATTCACAGGAATCTTCCAATCTTGGATTGCTACCACCTTCGCGGGATCCACAGCCATCCCTTCCTTAGAGACCACGTGCCCTAAAAACCTCACTACTTTCCTCCAAAAATGACATTTGGAGAATTTAGCTTTGTGTTGATGTGTTTGAAGGGTCTCTAAGACTTCGCTAAGATGTAGGGCATGCTCTTCATCGCTTTTAGAGAATATCAAGATATCATCCAAGAAGACTACCACAAACTTGTTTAGAAACACCCTACTCATCAAGTCTACGAAATATGCGGGTGCATTCGTCAAACCAAAAGGCATGACGAGCCACTCGAAGAAACCGTCGGGAGTTCTAAATGCAGTCTTATCTATGTTGTCTTAAGCCACCCTTAGCTGATGAAATCCTGTAGCTAAGTCCAACTGCGAGAAAACCGGAGCACCAACCAATTGATCGAACAAATCATCTATCCTCGGCAATGGGTGTCTGTTTTTCTTCGTGAGCTTATTCAGCTCTCTATAATCCACACAGTCTAAGCGAACCATCAGCCTTCGTGGCAAAAAAAACTGGAACACCCCACTTCGAGATACTTCTTCTTATGAACCCTTTCTCAAGCAACTCTTTCACTTGCTTACGGAGTTCCCTTCTCTCTCTCGGAGCCATGTGGCGCACTGGTAATGCAACTGGCTTTGCATTGTCTACTAAGTATATACGGAAGTCTACCTCGCGCCTCGAGTGTAAACCCCGAACCTCATCTAACACGTCACCATATTTGTAACACCCCGCCTCCGCTAGGGTCACTCGCAAAGGAATGCACTAGCTTTAGAGGGGCATTATTGGTAAACATGCACAGAAATATCACAAGACAGAACATATAAAATAGCGGAAGTAAAATCGAACTTTCATAAACATGAATACATAAGGTCTAAAGCCTTTTACATCAGAGTACATCAAAACCTGTCTTGCAATAGTAAAGAAGCATAAAGACTTTTTCATAAATTATTCCCCAAATAAAAATAGTAAAGTAGCCATAGCCAGGAAAAGTCCAAGCCATCCATGATGACCTTCAAGCAGAAGAAGTCCGAACTAAACAGCAGTGTTTCCTCCCTGTAACCTGGGGGGAAACGGAAGAAAAGAGGTGAAACAAAACGGGTCAGTCAAAAAGACTGAGTAAGCCCTATCTACTATTAGTATAAAAACTAGTAAAGTTAACTGTCATGAGAAGCTGAGATGAACATAAGCATGATACAAGATAGGTCAATTAAATCAAAATAACAGGATGAACTACTGAACTCAGATAAACTAGGGTGTCGTGATAAACTACGATGTCAAGATAAAACAAGGTATCACATTGTCAGGTTCCTATCAAGTATAATATCCCAAGATATCTATCGCGTATAACGTCCCATGGCATCTATCCTGTATATCCGCTCTGCACCTACCGTACTAGTATCCCAACTGTATTACGTGTTATCCGTGAATGACCCTTACTCAAAAGTCGTGTAATGGTCCATGTCAACCTAATATGCCGCATATATAGGTTACTCAACTCATATGTTTCTTTCCATGTATAAGTTCAGTCCTTTGCCGTAGGCTGTACGGGCTTTCCCATGTAAACGGTTTATCCTTGAAGTTGTTTTGGACTGCAACCCTTGATCTAGTTGTGTTTCCTTACCATGAACTATCGCGCGTCCACTTAGGATTTATGCCACCTAGGACCGCTAGGGATTATGCTACCTAATGAACGTTTCCGTGTCTCGGTTTGGGTTTTGGCCACCTAGGACCACTAGGGATTACGACACCCGTCAACCGCGCCCTTGATCCCACGTATGTATCGTGAATCGTTTTCCATGTCTAGATGCACATGTTCCCCAATGTGCCATCCGAGTTCCGTGCCAGGGCAAATCAAGAAATACGGAACTCGGTCGGGAGCTTTAAATCGTCTGCCGATGCAGATATCAAGGTCTGTTTTTGTACCCGTGGCTATGGTCCCACGTGACCCCTCCCTCAACTACTGAAAGGCAATCCAAGAAAAATCATGTATAAGAACCACTCCACGGCCCCACTATAGCCCACTTTCCTACGGGCCAACCTCACCCATGACTCGATAGCAAGCACATGGTCTGTTGGGGGTTCCCTGCCTTTCCGCACGTACACGATTGACTAAAGATGGTAGGTAGTCGGCGATGTGCTATCCAGGGCAAAAACAAGAATCGTCGACTCCACGCTAATCCATCCCAGTCTTTAGGTTGCTCGCATAGCAACCAAGGCATACTCTTGGTCCTTCTAACGCAGACCTTAACCTCTCATGGGCCTAGTATAATTACCTGGCAGCCCACAGAGGGATCCCAAGAATATCCTCACGTCCCCCGAAGCTTCCACTTCGGCACCCAGTGCGCTGGAGCTTTTATCCAAGTCAGATAACTTGCTCCCCCTCGTATACTAAGCGATGACCTACCGTATCTGGTTACTCATCGTTTTAAGAATTAGTCCTATGTCCTTAGCTAAGAATTATCACTTAGTTACCCTTAACTAAGGTTTACCACTTAGCTTCCTTTCCCGTTATCCTTGATTAACCACGGTTTTCTACCTAGTTCTTCTAGCTAGGGTTTGTCTATTGGGTTAAGTGTTATCATTCAAGTCCATGACTTAACCCGCCCACGAATCACGTCAAAGATTGGCTAAGTATTTAAGTTCAAGACTTAGTCCCACAAGTTGGTTAAGTGTACCCAGAGGCTCATGACTTAACCCTATCAAGTCAAATTGGTCAAGTACTAGCTTACCTTAATCCTATCGGATTATCTTGCTAGATCGATTAAGCATAGATTATCTTCATCAAATTATCGAGTCGGATTGGTTAAGTATAGGTTGGCTTAACCCCATCCTCTAATCGTATTACAATGGTTAAGTATATTCTAAAAAGGTCTTGTGACTTAACCTTATCAGGTCCGCGTATTAGATTGGTTAAGTGTAAGTTACTTAACCCCATCAAATCATCATGTATAATTAATTAAGTATGAGTTGCTTAACCCCATTAAATTATCACGTTAAGTTGGTTAAGTATTGGTTACTTAACCTCATTGAATTACCGAGTTTAAATTGGTTAAGTATTTAACTTAACCCCATCGAATTACCGTGTTTAGATTAGTTAAGTGTGGATTACTTAACCCCATCTAATTACCGTGTCGGATTAGTTAGGTGCAAATTACTTAACCCCATCCCCTAATCATCTTGTATGGTTAAGTGTCATTAAGAAAACTTACTTAACCTTGCCAAATTATCATGTTGGATTGATTAAGTGTTGGTTAACTTAATCCCCGTCCACTAGTCGTATAAAAATGGTTAAGCGTCATTAGGCAAATCAAATCACTTAACCTACCCAACCTTGTCATGTTTTGTTAAGTATCATTAGCCTAACCAATTTACTTAACCCATTTACCCATGTCATATTTGGTTAAGAGTCATTAATCAAATTAACTTAACCCTATCATGTGGCATTAATTACTTAATGCACCCCAACCTCTCACATTAGACTTTGTTGTGGTTACTAGTTAAGCCGGTCGGTTCCGGGTAGCTTTACACCACAACTTGGTCTAACCTCGGGTTCAAGCACAACATGACCAACTTCTCACATTGGGTCCTATTGTTTGCAACTACTAGTTAGGCCGGTCGGTTCCGGGTAGTTTTACGTTGCAAACTCAACCCAACCTCGAGTTGGCCACTTTCATGTTTAGTCTAGTGTCATGTTCATAGTCAAGTTTTCAAGCAATTGGGTAGACCTAACTTAATAGGTAAATTCCCAATGGGTAGACCTAACTTAATAGGTAAATTCCCAAGCTTACGTTTTTATGCATACTTACATGTCAACTTCCATGTTATATTTCAAGTCATGTTTTCAAGTATAAACACATGTCATATTTAACGTTACATGTTGTCATGTTTATACCCATTTACCCAAGTCATATTCATGTCATTATGTTTCCCCATAATGTGACCCCAACGCTTTTTAAACCAGCATATACGTTCGCAACAACGTGATGGATTAAAAGAAGAGACTTGGCAAAGGAATGACAAAAATGGGTATTAAGCCACAAGTTAATCATGGTGGCAAATGAGGCACAAATGTGTTCATTAGCTTGCATGTTACATTCTTAAGCCTCAAAAACATGCATAAACCCAAACTTGGTACATAAGCGAATCATGGTGACAAAAGACATGGAATGATGACTAGTAACTCGCATATATCATCATATAAGGGTTATGACTTCATATGCAAGTTGACATAAAGGTTATGAGGGTTCTCATGTTGCCTAATGCAACATTTCAACATAAAGGTTGTAGCTTTTAGCTCACAAGATCAAGATAATGACTTCATAAACTTGCATGACATGATAGCATGTATCATACTCAATGATTAAACCCAAACTTGCAACATGAACATTTAACTTCATAGTTAATATCTAAGAGTAGGGAAAGGGCTTACATTGCTATGAAGGCCTAAATCGACTAATCTAAAGCTTGTGATGAAGCCTATGCATGCCATCACCCAAAAACCCAAAGATGAACACTCCAAATCAACAAAAATACCATCTTTATGAACAAAGATCAAAGCTTTTGCCTTGGAATCAACTTGAGAAGCTCTCATACTAACATAGGGACTCTCTAATACTCTCATGATCATGAAACCTCTCATAGAAATGAAGTGGAGGCTAGGATAGTTGAGTGGAGGCCATGAGAGTAGCAATTTTGTCATAGTTTAGTTGCATGAATGAATAATGAGGATTTAGGATAGGTTAGGGTCTTATTTATAGATTAGGCAAGTGTTTTAGGCCATAGGATTAAACCTAGATTCAATCCAAGCCATCAAAGCATGTCTTGGGGAAGAAGTCAAGTGTACGAACCATCTAGGGTTTTTAGATTAAAGATGAACCATGAGAACCATCCAAATGCAAAATCTGCATTTGAGCGAATCGGCCCACGGGTTGACAGCCAAACACCCTGGATTAACCCCTAGTCGACCCAGCGGGCTCGGGTCGACCTCAAAAATCGGCCGGTTCGGTTATTCCCCTCTCCCAATTCGCTGTTTTGAACATTTTTGCATATTTATTTATTTAATTTTCAATTTTATATATATATATATATCAATATATATATATTTCTCTGCGCTACTTTAATTTGGGAATTTTTCGTGAAACTTCGCGAGGCCATATCTTGGTCATACAGACTCCGATTTTCGAAAACTCAGACTCTATTTCGCGTATTTTTCCGAGACGAACGCAATGGCATTGCCCGTTTCCCTTGATTCAGATATTACAGTTTAATTCTGCCTCCATTTATGTTATAACAGGTTATTGAAAATACGGGTTGTTACATTCTCCCCACCTTTTAGGATTTCGTCCCCGAAATCTCCAAGTTAGGAAGAACATATCCTACCATCCATCATCCATCTACTCAAAACATCATCCACAAGCAACCATTGTCCTTAGATGATTTCTAATGCTGTATGAATATATGCAAAACGTGTGTGTACATGTTCCTTAGCTAATGCTAATGATCAGGCCTGAATAATCTTTCTAATGCAAAATATGTATAGTGCCATGAATCCAACATGTATGCAAATAGTCCTAGCCATATAGGTACTATATGCGTGCACAATCATTCATTCATATGCAACAACCGCATGATAATACATTCGATTTCATCCATAAACAAGTATAAATACTCGTGCATATGCAATATGAAATATGACCGAGTCGAGCTAGTATCTAATGTGTATTCGCGCATCCACGAGCAACCACTTGCAACCACTTGCAACCATATCAATCATAACATGTTTCAAATACATGTTTACATCCATAGGGTTCTACCTAGAATTCCCTGGAACAGGGTCGAGAAGAAAAACAAGACAAACTCCTTACGGGGTTTGTAACAGAAAATAGGACCGAGAGGATGTCCACAAAAGATAGCCTACAAGTAAGCTCTACAGAAAACAGGGATCAAGGATATACTCCCAAAAGAGATATCATGCACGTATATAGTCTTTGACCATCAGAGTCGTATTTCCTCGAGCTTAATTCCATTGTGCCTTGACCGTCTTTTAACTTCGCGATTTCGTAGCTTCCTATTTCCTGTTTCCATAACATGAGCTGGAACTCATTTCTTCGTCGCCACTCGTTCCACTTGCACACTTGGCGCAAACATGACTGCGTACTCATGATCTCATGCAAGCTTTCCAAAATTCACTAGTGAATCTCGGACCTCGTACCACAAGGTATTCCACGTAGAAGAACTTTCTCTTGAAAGTAAACAGATGCCAACCAGGTTATCAAGCGCACTTACTAGGGTGATTTCTATAACCCACGCATAAGTGAAGTAAACCATCCGTCTTATCGGCGAACACCACTCGATCGGGCTTCAAATTTCCAATAAAGGCATCAAGGGATTCTAAGTAACTAGTCATGACAGAACCTCAAAAAGGTTACCCGGTACTTCGAGGGCATTACCAAGGCTAGTCAAAAGGTCTAACTACCCTCCTATCAAAACCGAGAGTGGCACCCCCTACTGGATAACCACTTCATCCCTAGAATCCATCCATAGCTTATAAACATAAGCATTATTTCCAAACTCAATCACTTGGCATAGACATTCCCAAATCCAAACAAGTCATGTATAAATGGACTGATTCTCCAATAGGACTTTGAGACAAAAATGGGATTCTCTATTACGCTAGTACTTAAGGTGTAGAGACTCAACTACCGAAGCAGACTTAAATGATACGAACAACGAAGTCCTAACGGGATGATAGAGAAGAAAAGCTAAACCTTTGACAAGATCGTTACCCTCCTTCCGAGGTACTCTAGAAATGAGAGCATACTACTGCCCTCCCGATGATCTTGTCCTTGTCCCATAATACTTAACTATCCGCCTCGTTTTACCATGCCAAAGGTACTCTCTCGTCATGGGTTTCATTGTTCATCTTTCTCCCTCCTTTGAGGACTAAGCCATACCAACAAGTTGCTCATCCTTAAGCTCGTATCCTTTATCCTCTTTCTCACTATCCTTTCTTATAACGCGGCCACTGGTCTCTTGAAAACCACCTCCATCGCATGGAAAGCACTTTCGTAGATAGAAAAGACTAGTCGCAGTTAAAACCACTGTGACTACAGATGGAGGAAAGAAAGGAAAAGAGATTTAATTAAGGAAACAAGGATAATGCTAATGGCCTTTGGGGAATAGCCTTTTCTTTTTAAAAGAAAACTTTCTTGAAAAATGCTTCTTTATAAACGATTTTCAAATAGTTTTCTGAAGGTCTTTAAAAACTTTTGCCCAATCTGGTAACCTTCTGCTCTGATACCAAATGTAACACCCCGCCTCCGCTAGGGTCACTCGCAAAGGAATGCACTAGCTTTAGAGGGGCATTATTGGTAAACATGCACAGAAATATCACAAGACAGAACATATAAAATAGCGGAAGTAAAATCGAACATTCATAAACATGAATACATAAGGTCTAAAGCCTTTTACATCAGAGTACATCAAAACCTGTCTTGCAATAGTAAAGAAGCATAAAGACTTTTTCATAAATTATTCCCCAAATAAAAACAGTAAAGTAGCCATAGCCAGGAAAAGTCCAAGCCATCCATGATGATCTTCAAGCAGAAGAAGTCCGAACTAAACAGCAGTGTTTCCTCCCTGTAACATGGGGGAAAACGGAAGAAAAGAGGCAAAACAAAACGGGTCAGTCAAAAAGACTGAGTAAGCCCCATCTACTATTAGTATAAAAACTAGTAAAGTTAACTGTCATGAGAAGCTGAGATGAACATAAGCATGATACAAGATAGGTCAATTAAATCAAAATAACAGGATGAACTACTGAACTCAAATAAACTAGGGTGTCGTGATAAACTACGATGTCAAGATAAAACAAGGTATCACATTGTCAGGTTCCTATCAAGTATAATATCCCAAGATATCTATCGCGTATAACGTCCCATGGCATCTATCCTGTATATCCGCTCTGCACCTACCGTACTAGTATCCCAACTGTATTACGTGTTATCCGTGAATGACCCTTACTCAAAAGTCGTGTAATGGTCCATGTCAACCTAATATGCCGCATATATAGGTTACTCAACTCATATGTTTCTTTCCATGTATAAGTTCAGTCCTTTGCCGTAGGCTGTACGGGCTTTCCCATGTAAACGGTTTATCCTTGAAGTTGTTTTGGACTGCAACCCTTGATCTAGTTGTGTTTCCTTACCATGAACTATCGCGCGTCCACTTAGGATTTATGCCACCTAGGACCGCTAGGGATTATGCTACCTAATGAACGTTTCCGTGTCTCGATTTGGGTTTTGGCCACCTATGACCACTAGGGATTACGCCACCCGTCAACCGCGCCCTTGATCCCACGTATGTATCGTGAATCGTTTTCCATGTCTAGATGCACATGTTCCCCAATGTGCCATCCGAGTTCCGTGCCAGGGCAAATCAAGAAATACGGAACTCGGTCGGGAGCTTTAAATCGTCTACCGATGCAGATATCAAGGTCTGTTTTTGTACCCGTGGCTATGGTCCCACGTGACCCCTCCCTCAACTACTGAAAGGCAATCCAAGAAAAATCATGTATAAGAACCACTCCACGGCCCCACTATAGCCCACTTTCCTACGGGCCAACCTCACCCATGACTCGATAGCAAGCACATGGTCTGTTGGGGGTTCCCTGCCTTTCCGCACGTACACGATTGACTAAAGATGGTAGGTAGTCGGCGATGTGCTATCCAGGGCAAAAACAAGAATCGTCGACTCTGCGCTAATCCATCCCAGTCTTTAGGTTGATCGCATAGCAACCAAGGCATACTCTTGGTCCTTCTAACGCAGACCTTAACCTCTCATGGGCCTAGTATAATTACCTGGCAGCCCACAGAGGGATCCCAAGAATATCCTCACGTCCCCCGAAGCTTCCATTTCGGCACCCAGTGCGCTGGAGCTTTTATCCAAGTCAGATAACTTGCTCCCCCTCGTATACTAAGCGATGACCTACCGTATCAGGTTACTCATCGTTTTGAGAATTAGTCCTATGTCCTTAGCTAAGAATTATTACTTAGTTACCCTTAACTAAGGTTTACCACTTAGCTTCCTTTCCGGTTATCCTTGATTAACCACGGTTTTCTACCTAGTTCTTCTAGCTAGGGTTTGTCTATTGGGTTAAGTGTTATCATTCAAGTCCATGACTTAACCCGCCCAAGAATCACGTCAAAGATTGGCTAAGTATTTAAGTTCAAGATTTAGTCCCACAAGTTGGTTAAGTGTACCCAGAGGCTCATGACTTAACCCTATCAAGTCAAATTGGTCAAGTACTAGCTTACCTTAATCCTATCGGATTATCTTGCTAGATCGATTAAGCATAGATTATCTTCATCAAATTATCGAGTTGGATTGGTTAAGTATAGGTTGGCTTAACCCCATCCTCTAATCGTACTACAATGGTTAAGTATATTCTAAAAAGGTCTTGTGACTTAACCTTATCAGGTCCGCGTATTAGATTGGTTAAGTGTAAGTTACTTAACCCCATCAAATCATCATGTATAATTAATTAAGTATAAGTTGCTTAACCCCATTAAATTATCACGTTAAGTTGGTTAAGTATTGGTTACTTAACCTCATTGAATTACCGAATTTAAATTGGTTAAGTATTTAACTTAACCCCATCGAATTACCGTGTTTAGATTAGTTAAGTGTGGATTACTTAACCCCATCTAATTACCGTGTCGGATTAGTTAGGTGCAAATTACTTAACCCCATCCCCTAATCATCTTGTATGGTTAAGTGTCATTAAGAAAACTTACTTAACCTTGCCAAATTATCATGTTGGATTGATTAAGTGTTGGTTAACTTAATCCCCGTCCACTAGTCGTATAAAAATGGTTAAGCGTCATTAGGAAAATCAAATCACTTAACCTACCCAACCTTGTCATGTTTTGTTAAGTATCATTAGCCTAACCAATTTACTTAACCCATTTACCCATGTCATATTTGGTTAAGAGTCATTAATCAAATTAACTTAACCCTATCATGTGGCATTAATTACTTAATGCACCCCAACCTCTCACATTAGACTTTGTTGTGGTTACTAGTTAAGCCGGCCGGTTCCGGGTAGCTTTACACCACAACTTGGTCTAACCTCGGGTTCAAGCACAACATGACCAACTTCTCACATTGGGTCCTATTGTTTGCAACTACTAGTTAGGCCGGTCGGTTCCGGGTAGTTTTACGTTGCAAACTCAACCCAACCTCGAGTTGGCCACTTTCATGTTTAGTCTAGTGTCATGTTCATAGTCAAGTTTTCAAGCAATTGGGTAGACCTAACTTAATAGGTAAATTCCCAATGGGTAGACCTAACTTAATAGGTAAATTCCCAAGCTTACGTTTTTATGCATACTTACATGTCAACTTCCATGTTATATTTCAAGTCATGTTTTCAAGTATAAACACATGTCATATTTAACGTTACATGTTGTCATGTTTATACCCATTTACCCAAGTCATATTCATGTCATTATGTTTCCCCATAATGTGACCCCAACGCTTTTTAAACCAGCATATACGTTCGCAACAACGTGATGGATTAAAAGAAGAGACTTGGCAAAGGAATGACAAAAATGGGTATTAAGCCACAAGTTAATCATGGTGGCAAATGAGGCACAAATGTGTTCATTAGCTTGCATGTTACATTCTTAAGCCTCAAAAACATGCATAAACCCAAACTTGGTACATACGCGAATCATGGTGACAAAAGACATGGAATGATGACTAGTAACTCGCATATATCATCATATAAGGGTTATGACTTCATATGCAAGTTGACATAAAGGTTATGAGGGTTCTCATGTTGCCTAATGCAACATTTCAACATAAAGGTTGTAGCTTTTAGCTCACAAGATCAAGATAATGACTTCATAAACTTGCATGACATGATAGCATGTATCATACTCAATGATCAAACCCAAACTTGCAACATGAACATTTAACTTCATAGTTAATATCTAAGAGTAGGGAAAGGGCTTACATTGCTATGAAGGCCTAAATCGACTAATCTAAAGCTTGTGATGAAGCCTATGCATGCCATCACCCAAAAACCCAAAGATGAACACTCCAAATCAACCAAAATACCATCTTTATGAACAAAGATCAAAGCTTTTGCCTTGGAATCCATTTGAGAAGCTCTCATACTAACATAGGGACTCTCTAATACTCTCATGATCATGAAACCTCTCATAGAAATGAAGTGGAGGCTAGGATAGTTGAGTGGAGGCCATGAGAGTAGAAATTTTGTCATAGTTTAGTTGCATGAATGAATAATGAGGATTTAGGATAGGTTAGGGTCTTATTTATAGATTAGGCAAGTGTTTTAGGCCATAGGATTAAACCTAGATTCAATCCAAGCCATCAAAGCATGTCTTGGGGAAGAAGTCAAGTGTAGGAACCATCTAGGGCCTTTAGATTAAAGATGAACCATGAGAACCATCCAATTGCAAAATATGCATTTGAGCGAATCGGCCCATGGGTTGACAGCCAAACACCCTGGATTAACCCCTAGTCGACCCAGCGGGCTCGGGTCGACCTCAAAAATCGGCCGGTTCGGTTATTCCCCTCTCCCAATTCGCTGTTTTGAACATTTTTGCATATTTATTTATTTAATTTTCAATTATATATATATATATATATATATATATATATCAATATATATATATATATATATATTTCTCTGCGCAACCCATTTCACTTAATTAAGTATACTTTAATTTGGGAATTTTTCGTGAAACTTCGTGAGGCCATATCTTGGTCATACGGACTCCGATTTTCGAAAACTCAGACTCTATTTCGCGTATTTTTCCGAGACGAACGCAATGGCATAGCCCGTTTCCCTTGATTCAGATTTTACAGTTTAATTCTGCCTCCATTTATGTTATAACAGGTTATTGAAAATACGGGTTGTTACAATATTCACGGACCACGAACAGATTTCAAATCATCGATGGATGCATCAAGAGATTCCAGGTAGCTAAACATCACTGAATCCCTAGGGTCGCATGAGATATCGAGAGTATTACCCAATCCAGACAACAGTCTAACTACCTTCCTTTCACAGTCTAGGATGGCACCATATCTGGCTAGCCAACCCGTAGCCCGTGAAGCTTAACACGTAAGCGTTGCATTCAAACTCAACCCCATACACATATATTCTCAAATCCCAACATAACATAGAAAGATGAGCCGTACCCCAATAGGATTTGAGACAGCAACGGGATTCATAACTAGACTAGTATTTAGGTGCAGTGTTTCAACTAACGAAGTAGATACAAACGAGTGTGAAGCGCCAGAATCAAACAAAGTACGAACTGGATGATCAAACAGAAAAACCAAACTTTGAACAGAAATGTTTCTACCTCTCTCCTGTCCTGGTGCCATGAGAGTATGTACTTGCCCTCTCGCCTGTCCTGGTGCCATGAGAGCCTGAACCTGCCCTCTAGTAGTAGGTCCTGTCCTCTACTGTTGCCCTTGTCCTCGCCTTCTCGGACCGTCTTTCATCAGATGTACTAGCTCACCACACTGGAAGCAACCCGTCTTCTTCTTCTTTCTACAGTATTTGCTTAGGTGGCCCGGTGTTCCAAATTTATTGTTTTGTTGTTGTGCTTTCTTTGGGTCCACTTTCTTATCTTGTGCCTTATCAACATTAACACCTTCCTCATCCTCATACATCAGCGCCATGTCAACCAGTTTCTCGAAGGTAGAGCCCATAGGAATGTGGACATAGCAAATCCGTGAAGTGGCTCATTCGAACCCTTAGCAAATCTCAAGGCTTTCTTATGCGGCGTGCTCACCAACTCTAAGCCAAATCTAGCCAACTGATTAAACTTGTTAACATATTCCTTAACAAACATGGTTCCCTGTTTGAGTGCCAAAAACTTCTCCATTTGCAAACTCTTCTCGGCTTGCGAAAGAAACTTTAACTCGAATCTTTGTCTGAAATCCACCCAAGTCTCTACCGGACGTTCAACATTAGTAACTTCCCACCAAAAAGAAGCTTCGTCCTTCAGTTGAAAAACGGCTTACTGAATCTTTCTCCTATCGTCGACTTAAAAGATATCAAACAAATCCTCTACTTCCTTGAGCCAATTTCTAGCCTCAACAAATGTCTCAGTCCCATGAAAAGGTTTTCCGCCCATCGCCCGAAAGTCTTTGCATATCTTAGAAAAAGCATCTGCGCGGGGAGGAGGAGGAGGAGCGGCTGCAGCTGGGGGAGGAGGAGCGTCTGCTGGGCCTACGGTAGTATCCCTAGCCTCCAGATACCTTCTGAACCAGGCTGGTTTCTGTACGCCCTCAGGTATATCGGGTTCCCCAGACATGTTGAAAAGAAAAAGGAAGAGATTCAAAATGGAGAATTCGAAAGAAATATATATGGCTCTTGGGGATTATGTTTTTATAATAAACTTTCCTCTTGAAAATACTTTCTTTAAAGCATGTTTTTGAAAATACTTCTTTATAAAAATGCTTTTGAAAACGGTTTTCAAAATCTTTTTTCTGTTCTGGTAACCTTCACTTTTGATACCACGTGTAACACCCCACGCCCATTAATGTCACTCAAAAAGGGAATGCATTAACTTTCATGGAGTATTATAAGTGTATAGAACAGAACATAACAAGATAGATACATAAACAAGTACTTTAAAAATTTAAAACAACTTCATTGCAGCGGAAAAATAGTTTTGGTTACAACATCAAAACCAACAATAAAACCAAGTACACTTAATATCCATCTTGACAAATTATTTTCTGAGTACATAAAACCAGAAAGCACAACACCAACATAAATAGCCATAAAAAGAGATAAGCTATACTTTACTTTCAGTAATCCAAGCACTTCCAAAAGGGAGAAAAAGAGATCCAAACCAAGCTCCGCTAGCACTAGTCCCACCCCGAGAACCTTAGGGGGGATGAGGATGGGAAGGAAAGAAAAGAGGCGAAAACAAATGAGGTCAGACATAAAGTATGGCTTGTCCAATAAATTTAACAATATAATCATTAAAGTAATAGGATAAGAACATAAAATGGAAAGTAAGAAATGACTATAACATAACATGTATGACAAGGTAAGCAAGATGAACAAGATAAACATTGATTGCGCTTCAAACCATTATAAGATAATTACTACACTGCACCAATACTAGTTACACTCAAAGTTGATCCCTCTTACCCATCATAATGATAATAATAATGGTAGTTTCGCGTACCCCTAGCTGCTGTCAGAGGTGCCGCCTGCCCCTATCTCCACTAGTTGTACCCACTACCCTCCCCATTCGATCGGCTCCCTAACTTGTAGATACCCGTGCTGGTCCCATAGTGGGGTGTATCACTCCCCAAAGTGGCAACCCGATACTACTAATGATGCACAGCTTATACCTACACGATGCAACAACGTCTTACCTACCAGCCCGGTCCCACGCGCGCACATGACCCTGTTGGACTTGCGTTGCCATCGCTAACCCGTTTTGACCTCTTACAATCAAACCCAGTAAGAGTGTCCCATCCTCGACTTAGCTCGAGCTCATAAAGATACTTAAATGCTTACTGGTTGAAAAGGGTTCCCATACTTGACACAAGCTTTCCTCCTACGCTTGGTCCCTACTAGGATTTCCCACTTAACCCCCTCTTATTCATGTCTTCTTACATGTTTCAACTTGGTTAAGTGCTTCTAATCGTATTTCACATGTCACCCATGTCACCCACTTAACCCCATGTCCCACTACATGTCTTATCTTGGTTAAGTGTTCCTTAATTCATTATAACCGTAACCTTGCAAGACCTCCCACATTTGATTCGGTTTTGTGGTCGCTGGATTTGTTGGGCGGGTCCGGGCAGTCTTATACCGCAATCTGAATCTAACCTCGTGTCTTTGCAATTATTGTGCATTTAATTTATGCATTTGACCTCTCACATTTGGCTACCGTTTGAGGTTGCTGGATTTGTCGGGCGGGTCCGGGCAGTCTTATACGGCAAACGAGTCTAACCTTGTGTCTTAGGCATTTATTATTACTTTCTATTATTCAACCCCAATTTGAATTAATATCCTTATCTCAGATTGTCTATAATTTCCAATTCAAGCTATGTTCATAATTATCATCTAAATTATGTCCATCATTTCCATGCATATAAACTGTACCAATTTATGTCTCAAGTTAATTATATGTTTTCTAGCCAATTTATGCTTATTTCACAATATCCAATATTTAACATTTTTCCCAACGTCCCCACGTCGTTCGTACTTATAATTCTTGTGATACGTTAGGCTCACAATTAGCCTAACTCATAAGAAAAAGGGAAAAGAAAGAGACATATAACTTTCAAACTGGCATAAACAATATAGATCTAACTAAACATGTGTAACATAAACTTGGCATGGAACAACATGAATCTAATTAAGCATATAAACATGAACTAGCATATAAGATAGACCCAAATGAATATAACTTGCATAAATCTAAACATATGAACTGGCATGCATCTAAACATATAAGCATAAACCTGCATAGATGAACATAACTTGCACATAAACTTGCATAGATCAAAATGAACATAACTTGCATACAAACACGGATAGATCAAAATGAACATAACTTGCAAATAAGCTTACATAGAACATATCTTGCATATAAACTTGCATATTACATAACTTGCATAAAATGAATCTAATCAAGCATATGTAATTAGGCATATGAATTAACATCATAAATTAAATCTAATTACATACAATAGCAAAACTGGCATATATTATCAAAATAGATGATAACAGAACTAGCTAATAGCATATGATTCAACAGACATATTCATTCAATCCAGATCACAACTTATCATAATTGTTTTAGTAAATTATCTTTTTAAAGAAACTGTACTCACAGTGACAGGCTTTATTATTTTAAGGATAGAGAGATTTAATTGTTGATGCAAAGACTCTTATCTATGATAATCTTTGATTGTTGAAGAAGCTCTCTTAAATCTCTTTTGTTTTAGATTGGAGAAAAAGGCTAGACCAAATTTTATTTGTGCAGCATGTTGCCTTATGAATGAATTTAGTTTAGATTAGATGTGCTTATATAGGAGTATAGGATTAATTAGAGCCTTTGGATTAGCTTAGGTTCAATCTAAACCATCCAACTCACCAAGACACAACACCCGGCCAACCAGAAAAGGACACATAAGCCCTAAAACACCAAAAATCGTCATCTGGACACATCAGCCAGATTTGACCGACAGGGGTTGACTGCCCTATAGGGGGGTTGACACATATGTCGACACCCCTATAGGGGGGTCGAGACCTATGTCGACTCACCTTGGGGGGGGGGGGTGGTCGACACCTCTGAGCGGGAATTCTCCCGCTTAGCCCACTTCTGCTGATTTTCGAATTTTGTACTGGTTTTGCTTATTAATTATTATTTTAATTTAATTTCTTCTTGAACTTAAAATCTTCTGAACTCCATAACTTCTTCATACGGAGTCCGATTCACGCAAACTCGGACTCTATCCCAAGCAGAATTCCGAGACGAACGCAATGGCACAACCCATTTTACTTAATTCTTCTGCTAAAAATTAAGTGTTCTCAAATTTGTTAATTTTAATATTTTAAAATTTTGGGGAGTTACAATGTTCATAATTTACAATGGATCCAATATAATATAGGCACATGAACAAATCCAAACTATAATCCTATCAAGTTTACTTTTAAATATCTAAATCTAAAAGTAACTAAGAACACACAAAGTTTGGATGAGAAGATAAAACTAGAAAAGATTGGATCTTGAATCTCCAATTGATTTGCTTTAGTTGATAATCGTAGAAGATAAATGATCCAATTCAGTTCAGACACCGGTAGAGTCTGTCCTCCATGGATTATTAGTGAAAAAACAAAAGAATTGAGGTATATTTATAGCTGCCAACCTCCAGAATTCACATTCCACCTCATCCCTAGGGTGAATCAGGCTACGGGTTGACACCCAAACACCCTGGATCGACCTCTGGGTCGACCCCCAAAATGGGGCAATTCGGATATTCCCCCTCCTGATTCGCTGATTCATTGTTATATATATATATTAATTTGTTTGTATATATGTAATTCTTTAATTTATCCTCTTTTAATATTGTTGAAATACGGGGTGTTACACACCCAATCCAAACGATTCATCATATTTCATATTTGTCGATCTACCCCTACTATGCCTAAACAACCCCAACTTCTCTTAATACTTCAAAACAGCCCTTCTTTTTATTTCTACCCCTAATTCTCATTCTACCCTTACGACCAATTAACAATTACCCCTACTGTGATGGGTTGGTTTTTGCAGCACTAAGATTAAGCATAGTAAAGGCCGCAAAAAAATGATTAACTATTTTTTAACTACCCCTACTTCCCTTAATACTTCAAAATAACCTTTCTTTTTAATCCTCCCCCTAATTGTCTAAATAGCCCTTACTTCCAATAATTACCCCTATTTTAAACTACTATGAAGGGTTGGTTTTCGCACCACCCAATCCAAAAGATTCATCTTGTTTCATATTTGTCGATCTACCCCTACTTTGCTTAAAAGAGAATACCCCTACTATGCTTAAACAACTCTTCATATTTGTAGTCTAAGCATAGTAGGGTTGGTTTTTCAAAATAGGGGTAGGGTTAATTGTTACCCAATGAGGTAATTCTACCCCAACTTAGGATGATTTGGAAAACACCCAATCTAAATGTGAAATAATGGTAGTTTAAGAGAAGTAGGAGTAATTGTTGGAATATTTGTCGAATAAATATGATTCATTTGGATTAAAATTAATAATGCTAAAAAATGAATAAAGTAATGAATAAAGGAAAATAATAATAAAAGTAAGGGGTAGTTTAAGCATAGTAGGGGTAGATCCACAAATATGAAAGATGATGAATCATTCGGATTGGGTGCGCCAAAAACCAACCCTTCACAGTAGTTAAAAAATAGGGGTAATTGTTGGAAGTAAGGGCTATTTAGATAATTAGGGGTAGGATTTAAAAGAAGGGCCGTTTTGAAGTACTATGAGAAGTAGTGGAAGTTTAAGCATAGTAGGGTTAGATCGACAAATATGAAGGATGATGAATCATTTGGATTGGGCGCGACAAAAACAAACCCTTCACTGTAGTTAAATAATAGGGGTAATTGTTGGAAGTAAGGGCTATTTAGAGAATTAGGCGTAGGATTAAAAAGAAGGGCTGTTTTGAGGTATTAATATAAGTTGGGGCAGTTTAAGCATAGAAGGTGTAGACCGACAAATATGAAAGATGATGAATCGTTTGGATTGGGTGCTGCAAAAACCAACCCTTCACATAATGATAATTGGTTTACAAAGAAACGAATAATGAAAAAGAAATTAGTAAAGAAATGAATAAAGGTAAACAATAATAAAAATAGGGTAGGTAGTTTAAGCATAGTTGGGGTTGTTGACAAATAGGAAAGATGATGAATCGTTTGGATTGGGTGCTGCAAAAACCAACCCTTCACAAAAATTAAAAAAATAGGGGTAATTGTTGGAAGCAACGGCTATTTAGAGAATTAGGGGTAGGATTAAAAAGAAGGGTTGTTTTGAAGTATTAAGAGAAGTTGGGGTAGTTTAAGCATAATAGGGGTAGATCAACAAATATGAAAGATGATGAATCATTTGGATTGGGTGCAACAAAAACCAACCCTTCACAGTAGTTAAAAAATAGGGGTAATTGTTAGAAGTAAGGGCTATTTAGAGAATTAGGGGTAGGATTAAAAAGAAGGGCTGTGTTGAAGTATTAAGAGAAGTAGGGGTAGTTTAAGCATAGTAGTGGTAGATCGACAAATATGAAAGATGATGAATCATTTTGATTGGGTGCTGCAAAAACCAACCCTTCGTAGTAGTTAAAAAATAGGGGTAATTGTTGGAAGGAAGGGCTATTTAGAGAATTAGGGTAGGATTAAAAAGAAGAGCTACTTTGATGTATTAAGAGAAGTAGGGGTAGTTTAAGCAAAGTAGGGGTAGATCGACAAAGATGATTAATCATTTGGATTGGGTGCTGCAAAAACGAACCCTTCACAATAGTTATAAAATAGGGGTAATTGTTAAAAGTAAGGGCTATTTAGAGAATTAGGGGTAGGATTAAAAAGAAGGGTTGTTTTGAACTATTAAGAGAAGTAGGGGTAGTTTAAGCATAGTAGTGGTAAATCGACAAATATGAAAGATGATAAATCATTTGGATTGGGTGCTGTAAAAACCAACCCTTGACAGTAGTTAAAAAATAGGGGCAATTGTTGGAAGTAAGGGCTATTTAGAGAATTAGGGATAGTATTAAAAAGAAGGGCTGTTTTGAAGTATTAAGAGAAGTAGGGGTAGTTTAAGCATAGTAGTGTTAGATCGACAAATATGAATGATGATGAATCATTTTGATTGGGTGCTGCAAAAACTAACCCTTCGTAGTAGTTAAAAAATAGGGGTATTTGTTGGAAGGAAGGGCTATTTAGAGAATTAGGGTAGGATTAAAAAGAAGATCTACTTTGATGTATTAAGAGAAGTATGGGGTAGTTTAACCAAAGTAGGGGTAGATCGACAAAGATGATTAATCATTTGGATTGGGTGCTGCAAAAACGAACCCTTCATAGTAGTTAAAAAATAGGGATAATTGTTAAAAGTAAGGGCTATTTAGAGAATTAGGGGTAGGATTAAAAAGAAGGGTTGTTTTGAACTATTAAGAGAAGTAGGGATAGTTTAAGCATAGTAGTGGTAGATCGACAAATATGAAAGATGATAAATCATTTGGATTGGGTGCTGTAAAAACCAACACTTGAAAGTAGTTAAAAAATAGGGGCAATTGTTGGAAGTAAGGGCTATTTAGAGAATTAGGGATAGGATTAAAAAGAAGGGATGTTTTGAATTATTAAGAGAAGTAGGGGTAGTTTAAGCAAAGTAGGGGTAGATCGACAAATATGAAAGATGATGAATCATCTTGATTGGGTGCTGCAAAAACCAACCCTTCACAGTAGTTAAAAAATAGGGGTGATTGTTGGAAGTAAGGGCTATTTACAGAATTATGGGTAGGACTAAAAAGAAGGGCTGCTTTGAACTATTAAGAGAAGTAGGGTAGTTTAGGCATTGTAGGGGTAGATCGACAAATATGAAAGATGTTGAATCATTTGTAAACCGAATATGATTATAGGTAATTTTTCTAATTAGGTATTGTTTAAAACAAAGGGTAGATCTACCCGTAATTCTCTAAATAGACCTTACTTCCACGAATATGAAAAATAGGGGTAATTGTTTGTCAATCTAAAAAAAAAATTAACCTTACTACCTGATTCTCTAACAACTATGTAGAGGCTGCTTTGAAGTATTAAGAGAAGTACTCTTAAATAGAATGATAATAGGGGTAATTGTTTTGAATTATTAAAAGGGTTGTTTTTGCAGCACCCAATCCCAATGTTCCAACATCTTTCATATTTGTCGATCTACCCGTACTATGCCTAAACTACCCCTACTTCTCTTAATACTTCAAAACAACCCTTTTTTTTAATCCTACCCCTAATTCTCCAAGTAGCCCTTACTTCCAACAATTACCCCTATTTTTTAACTACTGTGAAGAGTTGGTTTTTGCAGCCCCCAATCCAAACGATTCATCATCCTTCATATTTGTCGATCTACCCCTACTATGCTTAAACTACCCCTACTTCTCTTAATACTTTAAAACAACCCTTCTTTTTAATCCTACCCCTAATTCTCTAAATACCCTTGCTTCCAACAATTACCCCTATTTTTTAACTACTATGAAGGGTTGGTTTTTGCAGCACCCAATCCAAATGATTCATCATCTTTCATATTTGTCGATCTACCCCTACGTTGCTTAAACTACCCCTACTTCTCTTAATACTTCAAAACAGCCCTTCTTTTTAACCCTACCCCTAATTCTCTAAACATCCCTTACTTCCAACAATTACCCCTATTTTTAAACTACAGTGAAGGGTTGATTTTTGCAGAACCCAATCCCAAAGGTTCATCATCTTTCGTATTTGTTGATCTACCCCTACTATTCTTAAACTACCCCTACTTCTCTTAATACTTCAGATCAACCCTTATTTTTAATCATACCCCTAATTCTCTAAGTAGTGCTTGCTTCCAACAATTACCCCTATTTTTTAACTACTGCAAAGGGTTGGTTTTTGCTACACCCAATCGAAACTATTCATCATCTTTCATATTTGTCGATCTACCCCTACTATGCCTAAGCTACCCCTACTTCTCTTAATACTTCAAAACAACACTTCTTTTTAATTCTGCCCCTAATTCTCTAAATAGCCCTTACTTCCAACAATTACCCCTATTTTCTAACAACTGTGACCAGTTGGTTTTTGCATCACCCAATCCAAATGGTTTATCTTCTTTCATATTTGCCAATCTACCCCTACTATGCTTAAACTACCACTACTTCTCTTAATACTTCGAAACAATCCTTCTTTTTAATCCTACCACTAATTATCTAAATATCCCTTACTTTCAACAATTGCCCCTATTTTTTAACTACTGTGAAGGGTTGGTTTTTGCAGCACCCAATCCAAATGATTCATCATCTTTCGTATTTGTCGATCTACCCCAACTATGCTTAAACTACCCCCTACTTTTATTATTGTTTTCCTTTATTCATTTCTTTATTCAAATTTTGTTTTTTGAAGTATTCATTTTTTGTAAAGCAATTATCATTCTACTTCTGTGAAGGGTTGGTTTTTGCATCACCCAATCCAAACGATTCATCATCTTTCGTATTTGTCGATCTACCATTACTTCTCTCAATACTTGAAAACAACCCTTCTTTTTAATCATACCCCTAATTCTCTAAATAGACCTTACTTCCAACAACTACCCCTATTTTTTAACTATTTTGAAGGGTTGGTTTTTCCAGCATCGAATCCAAATGATTCATCATCCTCCATGTTTGTCGATTTAACCCTACTATGCTTAAACTACCCCTACTTCTCTTAATAATTCAAAATAGCCGTTCTTTTTAATCCTACCCCTAATTCTCTAAATAGCCCTTACTTCCAAAAATTACTCCTATTTTTTAACTGTTGTGAAGGGTTGGTTTTTGCGGAATCCAATCCAATCGATTCATCATCTTTCATATTTGTCGATCTACTCATACTATGCTTAAACTACCCCCCGTACTTTTATTATTGTTTTCCTTTATTCATTTCATTATTCAATTTTTTTTGCATTATTCATTTGTTTCTTTGTAAACCAATTATCATTCAACTTCTATGAAAGGTTGATTTTTGCAGCACTCAATCCAAACGATTCATCATCTTTCATATTTGTCGATCTATCCCTGCTATGCTTAAACTACCCCTACTTCTTTTAATACTTCAAAATAACCCTTCATTTTAATCCTACCCCTAATTCTCTAAATAGCCCTTACTTCCACCAATTACCCCTATTTTTTAACTACTGTGAAGGGTTGATTTTCGCAGCACCCAATCCAAACGATTCATCATCTTTCATATTTTTCGATCTACCGCTACTATGCTTAAACTACCCCTACTTCTATTAATACTTAAAAATAACCCTTCTTTTTAATCCAACCCCTAATTCTCTAAATAGCCCTTGCTTACAACAATTACCCCTATTTTTTAACTACTGTGAAGGGTTGGTTTTTGCATCACCCAATCCAAATGTTTCATCATCCTTCATATTTGTCGATCTACCCCTACTATGCTTAAACTACCCCTACTTCTATAAATACTTCAAAAAAACCCTTCTTTTTAATCCTACCTCTAATTCTCTAAACATCCCTTTCTTCCAAAAATTACCCCCTATTTTTCAACTACTGTGAAGGGTTGGTTTTTGCAGCACTCAATCCAAATGATTCATCATCTTTCATATTTGTGGATCTACCCCTACTATGCTTAAACTACCTCTACTTCTCTTAATACTTCAAAACAGCCCTTCTTTTTAATCCTAACCCTAATTCTCAAAATAGCCCTTACTTCCAACAATTACCCCTATTTTTTAACTACTGTGAAGTTTTGGTTTTTGCAGCACCCAATCCAAACGATTCGTCATTTTTCATATTAGTCGATCTAACCCTACAATGCATAAACTACCTGCCCTACTTTTATTATTGTTTTCCTTTATTCATTTCTTTATTAATTTTTTTGTATTATTCATTTCTTTGTAAACCAATTATCATTCTGTGTAGTGTTGGTTTTTGCAGCACCTAATCCAAATGATTCATCATCTTTAATATTTGTCCATCTACCCCTACTATGCTTAAACTGTCCCTACTTCGCTTAATACTTCAAAACTGACCTTCTATTTAATCCTACCCCTAATTCTCTAAATAGCCCTTACTTCCAACAATTACCCCTATTTTTTAACTATTGTGAAGTGTTTGTTTTTGTAGCACCCAATCCCAATGATTAATCATCTCTCATATTTGTTGATCCACCCATACTTCTCTTAATACTTCAAAACAACCCTTCTTTTCAATCCTCCCCCCTAATTCTCTAAATAGCCCTTACTTCCAACAAATACCCCTAGTTTTTAACTACCGTGAAGGGCTGGTTTTTCAACACCCAATCCCAATGATTCATCATCTGTCATATTTGTCGATCTACCCCTACTATTCTTAAACTACCCCTACTTCTCTTAATGCTTCAAAACAGCCCTTCTTTTTAATCCTATCCCTAATTATCTAAATAGCCCTTACTTCCAACAATTACCCCTATTTTTTTACTACTGTGAAGGGTTGGTTTTTGCAGCACCCAATCCAAATGATGAACAATATTTTTAAGCAGCACCCAATAATAACCCATATTTCTTTCATAGGGGTAGATCTACCCCTACTTCTCTTAATACTTCTAAACAACCCTATTGTTGGAAGTAGATCTACCCCTACTATTCTTAAACTGCCCTTACTTCTATGTAGAATATGGATAATATTCTACCCCTACTTTGAAAATAGGATTTAAAAGTAGGTTTAAACTACCTCTACTTTGCAGGATGATATAATTATGGGTTGTCCCTTCACAGTAGTTAAAAAATTGTAATTATCTTTAACTAGGGGTAGTTTAAACAAAATTTGAATAAAGAAATGAAGGGTTGGTTTTTACAACATCCAATCCAAATGATTCATCATCTTTCATATTTGTCGATCTACCCATGCTATGTTTAAACTATACTACAATGATCATTATTCACAGATGAAGATGATTTGAAGTAGGGTAATTGTTGCAGCACCCAACCCTAATTCTCGAAATAGCCCTTACTTCCAATAATTACCACTATTTTTTAACTATTGTGAAGGGCTGGTTTTTGCGGCACCCAATCCCAATGGTTCATCATTGTAATGACTCGGGATTTCGACCAACTAATTTTAAATAGTTAGAATGGATTTAAATATTTAGTTGATAATATAAATGAATTTTTATATTTATGTTATCGATTTAAATATCGATTTCGATTTAATATCGTATATATTAAATTATCAAAATAAGGAATCAGCGAATAACTGAATTCGAAGTGAAAACTGATTTGAAAACAGCTCAGATAATCAATACATAATACTGTTTGAATTAGAATAATAATATTCAATAATTATCGAAGAATTTAAATGGTTTGAAATTTAAATTAAATCGATTTAAATTAATATCTGTTCCGGATGATCGAACTGGACTTCGATACTTATCCCAGTGGGTTCGGAATAATGGGTAAACCCTAGAAACGCCAGTTGTTGCGTTCGAAAAGGAGTTCAGAATCTTGAGTATTTTAAATTAAATAAAATCATATCGGTTTAGTTCAAAATTAAATTAATTAAATTAAAAAAAGTGGATCTCCTTCTTCCAACTAACCCAATGTCGTGCTCCCTTTATAACCACTAAATAAAACATGTTGTGCTCCCTGTACAACCACAACTAAAATGACCTCTCTGTTCAAATGGAAACCGCACCCTTTGTTTATAAAAAACCCGCGATGCCTCCCCTACTACTCAAAAACTAAATCAAAAGCTTCAGTAAATTAAAAATGGGGAATCGAGTTCGTGTAGATGGGTTCGAGCGTCATGCTCGACGCTCATATTTTCACCACAACGTAGATTAGGGCTGGGAACCGCATACGTTTCAGAGGAATGGTAGGGCGCGAGTTGATCTACTGGTGGAGAGGAGTACGATGGCGACAATTAACTGACAGTACGATGAAATCAACGAAGGGAAGTCGCGGATTTTGTTTGAACTCATACCGTTCGATTTGGGCATCACGTTTCAGATGATTTGGGAAACTCGCGAACGATTTTTTGGGTATCAAAATGGTTGGTGGCGCAAGTAGAAGGCATCGGGAGTTGGTGCTGAACTGGGATGAAGTTGCGATGGCTTTTAAGAGGAAGGGGTCCGACGAGTTTATCTCGACCCTGAGGCACTTGCGGTTTACAGAGAAGGAAAGAGGTGCTGTAATGGCTCAGTGACGATGACAGTGGATGGGAGGCTAATGGTTGAGTTATTGGATGATGCTGCAGCAGTTTGACAGTGTGTACAAACAATAAAAAGGAGAAGATAGAATTTAAAGTGGGTAGTTGACTGTGTGGTATTCGGTGAAATGCCGAAAAGAAGACTGCAGTCTTAGGGGATGTTTGGAAATGTATGGAGATGTTCGGTGATTCGCTTTGTGGAGTGGGTGAGTAGATTGCAGAAGAGATTAAGGTGCAAAATAAAAGATGATTCAAGTGTATTCATTGGAAATTTATCAGATATTCAGCGAAAATAAAATCATGGTGAGTAAATCTCACTCACCTGTTTGTTTAGAATTATTTTTACATCGTTAAAAATAATTGTTGTTGCTTGTTTGAATGCTGTTTATTCTGATTGTTTTTAAATATATATATAGTTATTTAGGATTGGTTGACTATTATATATATATATATATATATATATATTGGGTTGATGATTGGTTGGATTCCCGCAGTTTCATTAGCGGATGCCCGCAGTTTCATAGCGGATGATTACCCTATACGCCCCACGCTATGATTAGTGGATGACCTTCTATACCGCGATATTCTGCCTCGAAGCAGGATGGGTATTACTATGTTGACTAACGTCTGTGGATGCAGGAAAACAGGTTGGAGGAATCCAACTGGATTCCTCAAAAATATATTATCTGTTGTTGTTTGTTTGATTTCATATATATTCATATATGATGTGTTAAAAATCAAATGATTGAAAATTGGTTGATTGATTGTTTAAAATATCACTGGGGCTTGGGATATTGATTTATAAAAATATCAAAAAAGGGTATTTGAAATTTAAAAGGGGAATTCTATTTTTATAAATAGAATTTGAATTTTAAATGAAGTATAGAAATATTAACTTGTTTTGAAGGTATATAAAACAAGTGATCGAATTTATAAACTTTGTTTATAAATGAAAATATGGGATTTGAATCGAATTTATAAACTTTGTTTATATATGAAAGGTGGGTTTTGAATCGAATTTATAAACTTTGTTTATAAATGAAAGGTGGGTTTTGAATCGAATTTATAAACTTTGTTTATAAATGAAAATATGGGATTTGAATTGAATTTATAAACATTGTTTATAAATGGAAAGGTGGGATTTGAATTGAAGTTATAAACGTTGTTTATAAATAATGCATAGAATTCAAATGGACTTTAAACAATAGAATTTGAATAGATTTGAATAATAGAATTCAAATGGAGTTTAACTATAGAATTTGAAATAGAATTCAAATGGAGTTTAAATATAGGGATGCAAATAGAATTTAAATGAAGTTTAAATAAAGAGAATTCAAATAGAATTGAATTGGAATTTGAATAGAGAAGTCGATAAGGAAACGAGAGTATGAGTATAATTAGAATTTGTTAATATGCAGTTAAAATATATTTGAACATGTCATGTTCAAATATGAAGGTGAAATAGACTGAAAAGTTAAGCAACAGATTTAATTAACAAATTGAGTTAAAACGATTGGTATAGTTAAAATAGATTGGACAGGCATAAATATATAGGAGACAGGTGTGGAATAAAGTATAGAAGTGAAATAAATAGAATGCCCGACAAAAAGGTACGTATTTAATTCATATATGAGATTTTATGCGCCGTATCGGCAAGCCGCTTGGCTTTTTCTTTTTCTTTTTGAGATGAGAAGGACCGGGAAAGCTATTTGAAATTTCCCGATGCTCCCGGTACAAAGGAGGTTATGGCGAATTTTTCCGGGAATATAAGGAGATAGAATATTTTTAAGATAATTTGATAGTTAGAAATTAACATATCAAAATATATAGAAGCCGATAAGAAAACGAACTTAGAAATAGAATAGTATAATAAAAAGGGAAGTATAAGAATAAAATCTCGTAGGAATAGAAAGAGAAAATGTATGTGTTTAAAGGTGAATAATCAGTTGTATGGTATTGATTATTCGAGTAAGTAGTCTTGTCTGTTTTGACGTTAAATGTTATTCAGTCAAGGTCTGAGAGGTAATTATACCCTAACTTGGTTGATTTCATGATATACCGATAAGTAGCAAGATTCAGGCTCGAAGATCAATGTGGGATAAGAATTAGTTAAATATTGTATTTGGGTTGTCGTAACGATGTTTTACACAACATCTGTTTTAACCCAAATATGTGCAAAACTTGGAAATAGAATAATAAATATTTCCTAAGTATAGAAATAAACGAGATCGGGAAAGAGATAAGTCATTGGAATATTTTCCAATTATAACTAGCATATATTTTCTAAAGTTTAGAAAATAAAGGAAGGCGATATTCGGAAATGTTTTCCAAATAACGAAAAAGGCCAATATGGTTATTGAAAATATTTGGTTAACAAATATTGATAAGAAATAGAGAAATGATTTAATTAATGGAATATTAATTAAAGGTTCAGTGATTGTTGGATGTTTGGATGAACACTTGTTTTATTCGATAGTTAAATCATCGACTATCGAAACACTTGTTTTTATTCGATAGTTAAATCACAGACTATCGAAGTTTTGACCATCGTTGTCAATATGGAGAGACCGGTTGGATTATTATCCGAAGAACCACTACATATCGGCAGTAGCGTGCGAATCAGATTATATAAAGATAATCGAAGACAGAGTAGAGTGCAAGGACTTTTTCTATTAATAGAAATAGTGCCTTCAGGTCATCCTGTTCCTGGGTGACTTGTATGGATGAATGTCTGACAGAGTATTTCCAGAAAGGTCATGTACATTGATTTCTTCAATTGTACCAAGAGTGGAAGCGGAGGAGGAAACTTCTTTTAGCTGACACGTAATGTACTGTTGTAGACGTCAATTAGTGATTTTCGATGGATCTGACGATGTGACATTCGAAGTGAATCTGGTGTGATGATAAAGCGTAGCTTCTAGCCTCAACATCCGGTAAATGACAGAAATCGGGCAAGCAGCATGGCTATGTAGGTCGCACCTATTAGGGTGTATAATCACCTGATCTAGAGTTTCATTTACTTCTAAAAATCTATTGTCGATGCTGACCCATTCGGGAAACGGTTGCCGATCCTAATCGTTGGTGATATACATTCGATACACTCAAGCGAAATGAGTGGTCGGTTATGTGTGGCTGAGTTGCAAGATGTTCTTGTTGAACTCGGTGTATTCTCCTCTAGAGATATACCAGCGGAAGGTGGTTCCATACCTTGTCATAGTTGGACATCCATTACCCAATACGTGCTTGCGGTTTTGATTGTATATTATATATGTGGAACGTGAGATGCAAGCGTTCCACTAGATTGTTATCTACTTGATTTAGACATTATTATAATATCAAAAGAGTTTTGATATAAAGATAAATCAAGTGTTTGGATTCTCATAAGGGAAAAACCCATTCCGTGTTATACGGCGTGGTCTTATGAGATATCATTTAGTTTTCTGAACTGTTTTAAACTGTTTTACACATACCGGTCCATGTTGCGTGCTTTTAGGCATGTGTCGCATGATAGGGGGTTCTCGCTTTTCGTTAGGTGGCGAACGGGAGACTCTTACTCCTACATGTCCCTTTGGTAGGGTTGGTTGCTTAGTGCGAAGTCGAAAGGCTGGCCGTAAAATGTGGTATTGGGGTACCAATGTAAGCCACAGTGGGGTATTACCTTGCTGCTTTGGGGAGGAGAGGATGCCCATGACTGACCCGGAGTTTACTTTTTTGTTTTTCCCTAAACTCTTGGGTGCCTAAATTTGTACGGGCAGTCAAGTAGTCGGGAATTTACAGATATACTGGAAGAGCTTGGAGCAGGAGGCTTCAGGATCATATAGCTATAGTTATTTCTGCTGTGTTGTAAGTGATGTACTTTGATATTGATGTATATTCAAGTACAGATGTATATTTCAAGTTATGTTATATATATTATATGTTATTCGTTCCGCTGTGAGATTCGTGTTACTCTGATGTTTTGTTCTTCTTCTTCTTCTTCTATTCTAAGTTTCTATCTTATTTATCCTCACCCTCTAACTTCTTTCCATTAATGGTTCGAATTTCCGTGATATTTGGGGTTGGACTTGTGTTTTTGGTCAGCTCAAATTCTACCGGATTTTCGGGTCACTACAGTTGGTATCAGAGCTTAGGTTGAGCGAATACCTAGGCTTGTGGAAATGTGCTCATTAGAGATAGGATCAGTAGTATCCTAGAATGAGTTGAGTGTATATACGAGAGAGCGTATTTGTTATTTGATATAAAAACTGTTTTATATTGTGTTGACTAGTCTGTTGAGTGGATTATAAATTTTGGTCGAATCGTGGGACGCCACGATGTCGATAGGAGTTTATAAACACTTGAACAGGAGATTGGACATGATATTGTTTTTAAATAGTTAAGTTGATTGTTAGGATTAAAATCAAATTAGATTAAAAAACTGAAATAGTTATATATATAACCAATGGAATTTGTATATGAAATCATATATACAAATGAGATAAATTGAAATTTGAATTCCATCCAGAATTCAGAATTTAAAATCCTGGGAGTTTGGAAAATATTTTTCTGAATGGATTTTGAAAGAAATAAAGCAATGAACTCATTCAGTAGCTGGGAAATAATTCTGATGATGGTCGCAACATCACCAGTGTTCATTTTCGAGTTTCTAACTGACGAATTGCTGCCTTAGAAATTTTTTGATGGAAATTTGTTTGAAAGAAACAAGTTGTTTGAAAATTCAAATGTTTTGAATTTGAGATAGATAAATATATGTATATATTTATATTACTTCAAAGGAATTTTGAAATGGGAACTGGAACATAGATTTCAAATAGAAAAAAAATAAAGGAATTTGAATATATATATAATTCAAATAGAAGTGAAATAGAATTTGAATTCAAAGGAATTCAAATGAGTTTGAATAAAGAAAATTCAAATAGAAATTTTGTAACAAAAATTGAAATGGAATTTAAATTCAAAGGAATTCAAATGGATTTGAATAAAGGAAAGTCAAATAGAGATTTGAATATTAGAATTCAAGAAAATATAGAGTTTGAAATAGAATTAAATTCAAAGGGATTTCAAACAGAAATTGAATAAAGAATTTCAAATAGGAATTTGAATAAGGAATTTAAATAGAAATTGAATAAAGGAGTTAAAATAGAATTTAAATTGAACAAAGGATTTCAGATGGATTTTGAATAAAGGAATTCAAATAGAAATTGAAGATAAGAAATTCAAATAGAATTTGAAGATAAGGAATTAAAATAGAATTTGAATAGAAGTAATTCAAATAGAAATTGAATAAAAAGAAATAATATAGAGTTTGAATAAAGAAATTCAAAAGGGAATTTGAATATTGCAAATGTAGAGGACTTGAATATTTGAAGAGAAATAGACTGGGAATATTATGTTGAAATTGAAAAATGGATTTGATATATATTGAAAATATATCAGAATGGAGTTGAATTTATTATAAACAAAGTTAAAACGTTTATATTTATAAATATAATTAAAATGAGCTCGCCGTGCGCGGCAGTTCGTAAATTGGCGATTCGAACTTCAATTTAGTATACAGAACTCAATTGAAATCGGAATTCTTTGAAACAAGAATCGTCGGGACCGGTTGAACAATAGTTTTCTAAAAAAGAGAAAAATCAAGATTTCGTCGTATAGATTTTGAGATAGGTCAAAATAAAATTTCAAAAAGTG
The DNA here is from genome assembly GCA_030737875.1 of Allium sativum. Taxonomy (NCBI): domain Eukaryota; kingdom Viridiplantae; phylum Streptophyta; class Magnoliopsida; order Asparagales; family Amaryllidaceae; genus Allium; species Allium sativum. Next base: position 1,017,394,678 of record CM060913.1, read on the forward strand.
CAGCGCCAGAAACCATTTAAAACCACAATGGTTATATATATATATATATATATATATATATATATAAGTAAAAGGATTTTTAAAGTAAATAAAATCCGAATGGCCATGAGAAAAATATAGACTTGAGTTATAAAATAAATATGAACTCCAGTAAAGTAAGTGAAATGATTTTTAAGACAATAATCATATTTTAAATGGTTAAATAGATATAACTAAATTAGAGAATAATTAGTTAAAGGAAATTTGAATCGAAATTGGGTTTTTGGATAAGTGAAAGAGATTGAAAATTTATATTCGAAATCGAATATATAACTCGGGTTGAAAATATTGTTTGATTAGTTATAATTAAGTTGACATATATTTGAACAATTTATATTCAAATAAAAGGGTGAAATAGGCAAAACGATTAATTAGTAACTAGTTAATGGAAATTTGAATGATTGAAATTTAATTTAACTTAAGTAAGTTAAATGGATCTAAATGAATAAATTGAGTAAAATCAATGTGAATAAGAATTGGGTGTGAATTAAGGAAAAACCCAAAAGAGTTAAAAAGAAAATATATTTGTAAATCAAATATAAAGGAAATATATTTGTAACACAAATACAAAGGAAGTTATTTGCAAACAAATAGAAGGAGAAATATTTGTAATAACATTTACAAATAGAATTGAGAAGAGAATATTTGTAAAACATTTACAAATAGATTCAATGGAAATATTTATTTATAGAAAATAAGTAGAATGTTATAAATGAGATATTTATTGGGTAAATAAATAGAATTTAATCAAAGGAATATTCAGAAGATGAATTGAAAATGGAAATCTGTTTTTAACAGATAAATAGAAAAGATTAATTTATAAATAAAAGTTTATAAATTAAATTAAATATTAATCATTCGATAAATGGAATATATAAGTCTGAACTTATATAGAGAAGAGATATTGGTTTTTAACACCGATAGTTTTAAATAGAAGGGGTACACAACACTTGTATAAGTGAAGTAACGTTATTAAAGAGGACATTTATAAAGTGAAGAACTGTTACTAAAAGTAAATCTTTATAGATGAATAAACGTTATCCAATAGGAGTTATTCGAATAGGAAAAGTCGATTAGAGTTAGAAATAATCGATTAGAGTTAGAATAAATCGATTAGAGTAAGAATTAACCATTTAGAGTTAATCAGTTAGGGTTAATCCGTGGAGTTAATTGAATATTAGCTATTCAATTAGAATTTATCGAATATTTGTTATTCAAGTTAAGAGTTAACCAGATAGAGTTAATTGAACATAGTTAATCAAATTAGGATTTAATTGAATGTTAGTTATTCAATTAAAGTTGATCGAATATAGTATTGAGATAGAGTTAGTCAAACATAGTTACTCAGGATAAGTGCCATTTCGTACGACTGCTAGCGTAATTCGCAGGGCTGCAGATAGCCTAGGGCGGTCGGATGTTTCCTGGGGGAATCAGGCGTAACCATTGTGATCGCTGCGATCTAGAGTCAAGCGAATGGAGTTAAATCAAATATAGTTTATTCGAAGAAAGTAAAAGGAGTTATCGAATTTGGTTATTTGAAAGGAATTATCGAATTTGGTTATTCGAAAGGAGTTATCAATTATTAGTTAATCGAAGGAGTTATCAATTATTAGTTAATCGAAGGAGTTATCGATTATTTGTTAATCGAAATGAGTTATCGATTACAGTTTGATAGAAAAGAATTATCGATTAGTTTAATCAAAGTGAGTTATAGAATATTGGTTATTCGAAGGAGTTATCGAATTTAGTTATTCGATGGAGTTAATCGATAAGAGTTAAATCCAATAGAGTTATTTGATAAGAGTAAATCGAATATAGTTTATTCGAAGAAAGGTTTTCGAATCTAGTTATTCGAAAGAGAGAATATCGAATATAGTTATTCGAAGGGAGGAGTTATCGAATAAGGATTTATTCGAAAGAGAGTACGTAAGGAAGTTTGAAATGTTGAGTATCAACATAAATAAGTTTTGAAAATATAAATGGGTTTGTAGCACTTTTTCTACCTTAGCAATTTCGAGGACGAAATTATTTTAAGTAGGGAAGATTGTAATGACCCGGGATTTCGACCAACTAATTTTAAATAGTTAGAATGGATTTAAATATTTAGTTGATAATATAAATGAATTTTTATATTTATGTTATCGATTTAAATATCGATTTCGATTTAATATCGTATATATTAAATTATCAAAATAAGGAATCAGCGAATAACTGAATTCGAAGTGAAAACTGATTTGAAATCAGTTCAGATAATCAATACATAATACTATTTGAATTAGAATAATAATATTCAATAATTATCGAAGAATTTAAATGGTTTGAAATTTAAATTAAATCGATTTAAATTAATATCTGTTCCGGATGATCGAACTGGACTTCGATACTTATCCCAGTGGGTTCGGAATAATGGGTAAACCCTAGAAACGCCAGTTGTTGCGTTCGAAAAGGAGTTCAGAATCTTGAGTATTTTAAATTAAATAAAATCATATCGGTTTAGTTCAAAACTAAATTAATTAAATAAAAAGAAGTGGATCTCCTTCTTCCAACTAACCCAATGCCGTGCTCCCTTTATAACCACTAAATAAAACATGTTGTGCTCCCTGTACAACCACAACTAAAATGACCTCTCTGTTCAAATGGAAACCGCACCCTTTGTTTATAAAAAACCCGCGATGCCTCCCCTACTACTCAAAAACTAAATCAAAAGCTTCAGTAAATTAAAAATGGGGAATCGAGTTCGTGTAGATGGGTTCGAGCGTCATGCTCGACGCTCATATTTTCACCACAACGTAGATTAGGGCTGGGAACCGCATACGTTTCAGAGGAATGGTAGGGCGCGAGTTGATCTACTGGTGGAGAGGAGTACGATGGCGACAATTAACTGACAGTACGATGAAATCAACGAAGGGAAGTCGCGGATTTTGTTTGAACTCATACCGTTCGATTTGGGCATCACGTTTCAGATGATTTGGGAAACTCGCGAACGATTTTTTGGGTATCAAAATGGTTGGTGGCGCAAGTAGAAGGCATCGGGAGTTGGTGCTGAACTGGAATGAAGTTGCGATGGCTTTTAAGAGGAAGGGGTCCGACGAGTTTATCTCGACCCTGAGGCACTTGCGGTTTACAGAGAAGGAAAGAGGTGCTGTAATGGCTCAGTGACGATGACAGTGGATGGGAGGCTAATGGTTGAGTTATTGGATGATGCTGCAGCAGTTTGACAGTGTGTACAAACAATAAAAAGGAGAAGATAGAATTTAAAGTGGGTAGTTGACTGTGTGGTATTCGGTGAAATGCCGAAAAGAAGACTGCAGTCTTAGGGGATGTTTGGAAATGTATGGAGCTGTTCGGTGATTCGCTTTGTGGAGTGGGTGAGTAGATTGCAGAAGAGATTAAGGTGCAAAATAAAAGATGATTCAAGTGTATTCATTGGAAATTTATCAGATATTCAGCGAAAATAAAATCATGGTGAGTAAATCTCACTCACCTGTTTGTTTAGAATTATTTTTACATCGTTAAAAATAATTGTTGTTGCTTGTTTGAATGCTGTTTAGTCTGATTGTTTTTAAATATATATATATATATATATATAGTTATTTAGGATTGATTGACTATTATATATATATATTGGGTTGATGATTGGTTGGATTCCCGCAGTTTCATTAGCGGATGCCCGCAGTTTCATAGCGGATGATTACCCTATACGCCCCACGCTATGATTAGTGGATGACCTTCTATACCGCGATATTCTGCCTCGAAGCAGGATGGGTATTACTATGTTGACTAATGTCTGTGGATGCAGGAAAACAGGTTGGAGGAATCCAACTGGATTCCTCAAAAATATATTATCTGTTGTTGTTTGTTTGATTTCATATATATTCATATATGATGTGTTAAAAATCAAATGATTGAAAATTGGTTGATTGATTGTTTAAAATATCACTGGGGCTTGGGATATTGATTTATAAAAATATCAAAAAAGGGTATTTGAAATTTAAAAGGGGAATTCTATTTTTATAAATAGAATTTGAATTTTAAATGAAGTATAGAAATATTAACTTGTTTTGAAGGTATATAAAACAAGTGATCGAATTTATAAACTTTGTTTATAAATGAAAATATGGGATTTGAATCGAATTTATAAACTTTGTTTATAAATGAAAGGTGGGTTTTGAATCGAATTTAGAAACTTTGTTTATAAATGAAAGGTGGGTTTTGAATCGAATTTATAAACTTTGTTTATAAATGAAAATATGGGATTTGAATTGAATTTATAAACGTTGTTTATAAATGGAAAGGTGGGATTTGAATTGAAGTTATAAACGTTGTTTATAAATAATGCAGAGAATTCAAATGGACTTTAAACAATAGAATTTGAATAGATTTGAATAATAGAATTCAAATGGAGTTTAACTATAGAATTTGAAATAGAATTCAAATGGAGTTTAAATATAGGGATGCAAATAGAATTCAAATGAAGTTTAAATAAAGAGAATTCAAATAGAATTGAATTGGAATTTGAATAGAGAAGTCGATAAGGAAACGAGAGTATGAGTATAATTAGAATTTGTTAATATGCAGTTAAAATATATTTGAACATGTCATGTTCAAATATGAAGGTGAAATAGACTGAAAAGTTAAGCAACAGATTTAATTAACAAATTGAGTTAAAACGATTGGTATTGTTAAAATATATTGGACAGGCCTAAATATACAAGAGACAGGTGTGGAATAAAGTATAGAAGTGAAATAAATAGAATGCCCGACAAAAAGGTACGTATTTAATTCATATATGAGATTTTATGCGCCGTATCGGCAAGCCGCTTGGCTTTTTCTTTTTCTTTTTGAGATGAGAAGGACCGGGAAAGCTATTTGAAATTTCCCGATGCTCCCGGTACAAAGGAGGTTATGGCGAATTTTTCCGGGAATTCAAGGAGATAGAATATTTTTAAGATAATTTGATAGTTAGAAATTAACATATCAAAATATATAGAAGTCGATAAGAAAACGAACTTAGAAATAGAATAGTATAATAAAAAGGGAAGTATAAGAATAAAATCTCGTAGGAATAGAAAGAGAAAATGTATGTGTTTAAAGGTGAATAATCAGTTGTATGGTATTGATTATTCGAGTAAGTAGTCTTGTCTGTTTTGACGTTAAATGTTATTCAGTCAAGGTCTGAGAGGTAATTATACCCCAACTTGGTTGATTTCATGATATACCGATAAGTAGCAAGATTCAGGCTCGAAGATCAATGTGGGATAAGAATTAGTTAAATATTGTATTTGGGTTGTCGTAACGATGTTTTACACAACATCTGTTTTGACCCAAATATGTGCAAAACTTGGAAATAGAATAATAAATATTTCCTAAGTATAGAAATAAACGAGATCGGGAAAGAGTTAAGTCATTGGAATATTTTCCAATTATAACTAGCATATATTTTCTAAAGTTTAGAAAATAAAGGAAGGCGATATTCAGAAATGTTTTCCAAATAACGAAAATGGCCAATATGGTTATTGAAAATATTTGGTTAACAAATATTGGTAAGAAATAGAGAAATGATTTAATTAATGGAATATTAATTAAAGGTTCAGTGATTGTTGGATGTTTGGATGAACACTTGTTTTATTCGATAGTTAAATCATCGACTATCGAAACACTTGTTTTTATTCGATAGTTAAATCACAGACTATCGAAGTTTTGACCATCGTTGTCAATATGGAGAGACCGGTTGGATTATTATCCGAAGAACCACTCCATACCGGCAGTAGCGTGCGAATCAGATTATATAAAGATAATCGAAGACGGAGTAGAGTGCAAGGACTTTTTCTATTAATAGAAATAGTGCCTTTAGTTCATCCTGTTCCTGGGTGACTTGTATGGATGAATGTCTGACAGAGTATTTCCAGAAAGGTCATGTACATTGATTTCTTCAACTGTACCAAGAGTGGAAGCGGAGGAGGAAACTTCTTTTAGCTGACACGTAATGTACTGTTGTAGACGTCAATTAGTGATTTTCGATGGATCTGACGATGTGACATTCGAAGTGAATCTGGTGTGATGATAAAGCGTAGCTTCTAGCCTCAACATCCGGTAAATGACAGAAATCGGGCAAGCAGCATGGCTATGTAGGTCGCACCTATTAGGGTGTATAATCACCTGATCTAGAGTTTCGTTTACTTCTAAAAACCTATTGTCGTTGCTGACCCATTCGGGAAACGGTTGCTGATCCCAATCGTTGGTGATATACATTCGATACAATCAAGCGAAATGAGTGGTCGGTCATGTGTGGCTGAGTTGCAAGATGTTCTTGTTGAACTCGGTGTATTCTCCTCTAGAGATATACCAGCGGAAGGTGGTTCCATACCTTGTCATAGTTGGACATCCATTACCCAATACGTGCTTGCGGTTTTGATTGTATATTATATATGTGGAACGTGAGATGCAAGCGTTCCACTAGATTGTTATCTACTTGATTTAGACATTATTATAATATCAAAAGAGTTTTGATATAAAGATAAATCAAGTGTTTGGATTCTCATAAGGGAAAAACCCGTTCCGTGTTATACGGCGTGGTCTTATGAGATATCATTTAGTTTTCTGAAACTGTCTTAAACTGTTTTACACATACCAGTCCATGTTGCGTGCTTTAAGGCAAGTGTCGCATGATAGGGGGTTCTCGCTTTTCGTTAGGTGGCGAACGGGAGACTCTTACTCCTACATGTCCCTTTGGTAGGGTTGGTTGCTTAGTGCGAAGTCGAAAGGTTGGCCGTAAAATGTGGTATTGGGGTACCAATGTAAGCCACAGTGGGGTATTACCTTGCTGCTTTGGGGAGGAGAGGATGCCCATGACTGACCCGGAGTTTACTTTGTTTTTTTTCCCTAAACTCTTGGGGGCCTAAATTTGTACGGGCAGTCAAGTAGTCGGGAATTTACAGATATACTGGAAGAGCTTGGAGCAGGAGGCTTCAGGATCATATAGCTATAGTTATTTCTGCTGTGTTGTAAGTGATGTACTTTGATATTGATGTATATTCAAGTACAGATGTATATTTCAAGTTATGTTATATATATTATATGTTTTTCGTTCCGCTGTGAGATTCGTGTTACTCTGATGTTGTGTTCTTCTTCTTCTTCTTCTATTCTAAGTTTCTATCTTATCTATCCTCACCCTCTAACTTCTTTCTATTAATGGTTCGAATTTCCGTGATATTTGGGGTTAGACTTGTGTTTTTGGTCAGCTCAAATTCTACCGGATTTTCGGGTCACTACAATCATCTTTCATATTTGTCGATCTACTCCTACTTTCCTTAAACTACGCCTACTTTTCTTAATACTTCAAAACCTCCCTTCTTTTTAATCCTACCCCTAATTCTCTAAATATCCCTTACTTCTAACAATTACCCCTATTTTTTAACTACTATGAAGGGTTGTTTTTTGCAGCACCCAATCCAAACGATTCATCATCTTTCATATTTGTCGATCTACCCCTACTATGCTTAAACTACCCCTACTTCTCTTAATAATTCAAAACAACACTTCTTTTTAATCATCCCCCTAATTCTCTAAATAGCCCTTACTTCCAACAATTACCCTTATTTTTTAACAACTGTGAAGGGTTGGTTTTTGCAGCACCCAATCCCAATGATTCACCATCCTTCATATTTGTCGATCTACCCTTACTACTCTTAAACTACCCCTACTTCTATTAATACTTCAAAATAACCCTTCTTTTTAATAGTAACCTACTTTTAAGCTTCCCCTACTGTATGACTATTGAAAACTCATTTATGGGGATGTTATCGATATATAACATGGTGAATCATATTCCAAAAAATAGTAAATTGAGATCCGACCACGGTAAACCCCTCTTTGACCAACAAAACCGCAAGTGAAAATTTTGAGCTAAAAAAGCTTTCGATGTTCACAAAAGTCATTAAGATGGAATTTCTTGGTTATTGAACTAAAATGAGATAGGTTGAACCTGTTAGTCCTATAGATATGAGAGAGCTTCGTTTTGACTGGTTATGTTCTAGTAGCTCAAAATGGATACAAAGTTATTGTTGACGGACCAACCCACGTCTGTTGGGTGCAACATCGAAGTCTTGAGGTGCAATATCTGTTTGAAAATCCAAGATTGCACTGTATGACCATGGGGATGTAATAGAAATATAACATGGTGAATCATATTCCAAAAAATAGTAAATTGAAATCCGACCACGGTAAACCCCCCTTTGATCAACAAAACCGCATGCTAAAAATTGAGCTAAAAAAGCTTTCGATGTTCCCAAAAGTCATTAAGATTGAATTTCTTGGTTATTGAAATAAGATGGGATTGGTGGAAAATGTTTCTCCTATTGATCTATAAGAGAGCTTCATTTTGACTGGTTATGGTTCTAGTAACTCAAAATGGATACAAAGTTATAGTTGACAGAACAACCCACATCTATTGGGTGCAACATCAAAGTTTTAAGGTGCAACATCTGTTTGAAAATCCAAGATTGCACTGTATGACTTTTGAAAAGTCGTTTATGGGGATGAAATAGAAATATAATATGGTGCATCATATTCCAAAATATAGTAAATTGAATTCCTGTCACGGTAAATCCCCCTTTGACCAACAAAACGGCATGCAAAAATTTGAGCTAAAAAAGCTTTTCATGTTCCCAAAAGTCATTAAGATTGAATTTCTTGGTTATTGAACTAAGATGGGATCCTGTTTCTCCTATTGATCTATGAGAGAGCTTCATTTTGACTGGTTATGGTTCTAGTAACTCAAAATGGATACAAAGTTATAGTTGATGGGAATCCCACGTCTGGTGGGTGCAACATTGAAGTCTTGAGGTGCAATATCTGTTTAAAAATCCAAGATTGCACTGTATGTCCTCTGAAAACTCGTTTATGGGGATTAAATAGAAATATAACATGGTGAAGATATTCCAAAAAATAGTAAATCGAATTCCGACCACGGTCAAGCCCTCTTTGACCAACAAAACGGCATGTGAAAAATTGAGCTAAAAATGCTTTCGATGTTCCCGAAAGTCATTATGATTGATTTTCTTGGTTACTGAACTTAGATGAGATGGGTGGAACCTGTTAGACATATAGATCTATGAGAGAGCTTCGTTTTGACTGGTTATGGTTCAAGTAACTCAAAATGGATAAAAAGTTATGGTTGATGGAAAACCCCACGACTGTTGGGTGCAACATCGAAGTCTTGAGGTGCAACATCTATTTGAAAATCCCCGATTGCACTATATAACTTTTGAAAACTCAATTATGGGGATGAAATAGGAATATAACAAGGTGAATCATACTACAAAAACTAGTAAATCGAATTCCGGCCACGGTCAACCCCCCTTTGACCAACAAAACGACATGTGGAAAATTGAGCAATAAAAGCTTTCGATGTTCCCAAAAGTCATTAAGATTGAATTCTTGGTTAATGAAGTATGATAAGATGGGTGGAACCTGTTAGTCCTATAGATCTATGAGAGAGCTTCGTTTTGACTAGTCATGTTTCTAGTAACCCAAAATGGATACAAGTTTATAGTTGACCGAAAAACACACGTCTGTTGGGTGCAACATCGAAGTTTTGAGGTGCAACATCTGTTTGAAAATCCAAGATTGCACTGTATCGTTTGGATTAAGAAGGGTTTTTTCTAAAGTATGAAAGAAGAAATGAATCATTGGTTTTTAAAGCATAGTAGGTGTAGATCCACAAATATGAAAGATGATGAATCATTTGGAGTAATTGTTGATCTACTTTTAGAGAATAGGGGTAGATCTAAATGCGGGTTGTAATGAATAAACCCATATTTGTTGATCTACCCATATAACAGGTCTTACTTTAAAACAGCCCTTCTTTTTAATCCTACCCCTAATTCTCTAAATATTTCCCCTAAATATGGGTAGCCAACAATTAGAGATCTACCCATACTTTTTAATCTACCCCTACTTCTCAAAAAAGCCCTTCTTTTTAATCCTACCCCTAATTCTCCAAATAGCCCGTACTTCCAACAATTACCCCTATTTTTAAACTACCGTGAAGGGTTGGTTTTTGTAGCACCCAATCAAAACGATTCATCATCATTCATATTTGTCGATCTACCCCTACTACGCTTAAACTACCTCCCCTACTTTTATTATTATCTTCCTTTATTCATTTCTTTATTCATTTTTTTGCATTATTCATTTCTTTATAAACCAATTATCATTCTGTGATGGGTTTGTTTTTGCAGCACCCAATCCAAACGATTCATCATCTTTCATATTTGTCGATCTACACCTACTATGCTTAAACTACCCCTACTTCTCTTAATACTTCAAAACATGCCTTCTTTTTAATCCTACCCCTAATTCTCTAAGTAGCCCTTACTTCCAACAATTACGCCTATTTTTTCACTACTGTGAAAGGTTGGTTTTTGCGGCACCCAATCCAAATGATTAATCATCGTTCATATTTGTCGATCTACCCCTACTTTGCTTAAACTACCCATACTTCTCTTAATACTTCAAAACAACCCTTCTTTTTAATCCTACCCCTAATTCCCTAAATAGCCCTTACTTCCAACAATTACCCCTACTATTTATCGTTTCGTTTGAATTACCCCTACCCCCTAATTCTTAAAATGCTCCTTACTTCAAACAATTACCCCTATTTTTTAACTACTGTGAAGGGTTGGTTTTTGCAGCACCCAATCCAAATGATTCAACATTTTTCATATTTGTCGATCTACCCCTACTTTGCTTAAATTACCCCTACTTCTCTTAATACTTCAAAACAACCCTTCTTTTTAATCCTCCCCCTAATTCTCTAAATGGCCCTTACTTCCAATAATTACACTTATTTTTTAACTACTGTGAAGGGTTGGTTTTTGCAACACCTAATCCAAATGATTCATCGTCTTTCATATTTGTGGATCTACCCCCACTATGCTTAAACTACCGCCACTTCTCTTAATACTTCAAAACTTCCTTTCTTTTTAATCCTACCCCTAATTCTCTAAATAGCCCTTACTTCCAACAATTACCCCTATTTTTTAACTACTGTGAAGGGCTAGTTTTTGCATCACCCAATCCAAACGATTCATCTCCTTTCATCTTTTTCGATCTACCCCTACTTTGCTTAAACTACCCCTACTTCTCTTAATACTTCAAAATAGCCCTTCTTTTTAATCTTACTCCTAATTCTCTAAATAGCCCTTACTTCCAACAATTACCCCGATTTTTTAACTACCCCTACTTTTATTAATGTTTTCCTTTATTCATTTCTTTATTCATTTTTTTGCATTATTCATTTCTTTCCTTGTAAGCCAATTATCATTCTATTTCTATGAAGGGTTGGTTTTTGCAGCACCCAACCCAAACGATTCATTATCTTTCATATTTGTCGATATGCCCCTACTATGCTTAAACTACCCCTACTTCTCTTAATACTTCAAAAAAACTTCTTTTTAATCCTACCCCAAATTCTCTAAATAGCCTCCTTCTTTCAAAACCACTATTTTTTAATTAGGTCTATTTAACTAACCTTTCATAGAAGTAGAATAAAAGTAAGTACCCAATCCAAACGATTCTTCATCTTCCATATTTGTCGATCTACCCCTACTATGCTTAAACTATGTTGGTAGTTTAAAAGTGAGTACCCAATCCTAATTATTCATCATCTTTCATATTTGTTGATCTACCACTACTATGCAAAAAAATTCTAATGATCTACCCCTACTATGCTTAAACTACCCCTACTTCTCTTAATACTTCAAAACAACCCTTTTTTTTCCAACCCCTAATTCTCTAAATAGCCCTTACTTCCAAAAATTACTCCTATTTTTTTACTAATGTGAAGGGTTTGTTTTTGCAGCACTCAATCCAAATAATTCATCGTCTTTCGTATTTGTCGATCTACTCCTACTATGCTTAAACTATCTCCCCTACTTTTTTTATTGTTTTCCTTTATTCATTTCTTCTTTAATTTTTTGTAGATCTACCCCTACTCTGCTTAAACTACCCCTACTTCTCTTAATACTTCAAAACAACCCTTCTTGTTAATCCTCTCCCTAATTCTCTAAATAGCCCTTACTTCCAACAATTACCCCTATTTTTTAACTACTGTGAATGGTTAGTTTTTGGTTTGGGTTATTGCTAATAAAGGGAAAGCCTACCCCTAATTCAGAAATAGTAGGATTAAAAAGTAGGGTTAGTTTAAACTACCTATTATTTTTTAACTACCGTCGATATACCTCTATTTTTTAACTACTGTGAAGGGTTGGTTTTTGCAACTCCCAATCCAAACGATTCATTATCTTTCATATTTGTCGATCTACCACTACTATTGTAACACCCCATGTCCATTAATGTCACTCACTAAGGGAATGCATTAACTTTCATGGAGCATTATAAGAGTATAGAACAGAACATAACAAGACAAACATATAAAATAGTACTTAAAAATTCAAAAGTTATTTATTGCAGCGGAAAAGCAAAACATTTCTTGTTACAACAACAAAACCATATAGTAAAGACAAGTACGTAAATATCAATCTTGAACAAATTTATTATCAGAGTACATAAAGCAAAACCATAATCCCACTCCTAATAGCGATAATGAAAAAGAGATAAAGATGGGCATTACTTTCAACACTTCCAAGCACTTCAAGAAGAAATAAATCCAAGTCAAGCTCCGTTAATCCCACCCTGAGGACCTGGCCGGGGGAGGGGGGAAGGAAAGAAAAGAGGTGAAACAAATAGGTCAAACATAAAGTATGGCGAGTCCAGTTACTTTTTGTATGAAACTAAGTAAAGCATAATGACATAAATAAACTGGATGAAAGATATGACAATGACATAAGATAAAGAAGGATAACAGGATGATTATAAAGGAATGTCTAGTGCTCTTCCTAGATTTCTTACTTAATTTAGTGCTCTGCACCAGCTACTAGTAATTCTTATCAAAATGATCACAAACCCGCAATTGGTAGCCCTCAGGTGTAACATCTAGTGAGAGGTCTCCACCCCATACAAACCTTCACAGCCTACTTGCCCATATTAAATACTAGATATCCCCACACTACCCTTTAATCGATCGGCTCCCTAACTTGTAGATACCTGTGCAGGTCCCAGCTTACGGTGTATCACTCCCTAAGTGGCAACCCTTTGTTGCACAGCTTTATCCCTACTGATGTACAGTAGCTAAATCTTCCAAGGCCGAGAACACCTTTTTGCACGCTTAACAAACCCATCGGAACCTGCAGTGCTACACCCTCGCTCTAATTTGACCACTTATAATCAGCCAAGTAAGCGTGCCCCAACCCTGCCTAGCACAGGGTTACCGATACCTCTAAGTGGGTTACTGTCTGAAAAGGGTCCCTACCGCTACCAGGTTTTTCCCTAGAGTTTATCCTAACCCGCCTTATATTGGTTAAGTGTTGTCTATCAGCCTAGTTGACTTAACCTCATCCACTTATCAAATCAGTATGTATTATTGGATAAGCTTGCCTTAACACTATCCACTTATCAAATCAATATGTATTATTGGTTAAGCTTGCCTTAACCCTATCCACTTTGTTCATGTAACATTGGTTAAGTTGTCATTTTACATAGGTTAACTTAACCCACCCACCTAACATGTTTTAGGTATCATATTTATCTTTGATCAGCATTAATTAGTTATTAAATCACATACCTCTCACATTAAGTCAATTGCTTGTGGCCGCTGGATATTCCGGGAAGACTTCCACCACAAGCAAGACTTAACCTCGTGTCTAAGCAACTTTTAGTTATGCCTACGACCTCTCACATTAGACTGACCATTTGCGGTTGCTGGTTAGGCCGGTTGGCTAGAACCGGCTTCTACCGCAACAGAGTCTAACCTCGTGTCTCAGCACACTTATCTTAGCCAATTTATTCAATTACAGTTTGTGCCAATTTCAGGCGAATTATGTAAATTACCCAAAATTCCCAATTTCATATCATGTCCAAAATTTATCATTTGTTATGCCCAAATCAACCCAACGTATATTATGTCAAATTCCCCAATGTTCCCTAAATTACCATTCGTACATTCATCTCTACGAGATTTGGCCTCGGTTCGAAGGTAGCCTGGCTATAAAAACAAAAAGGGAAGGAAGGAGGAAAGAGATAAAGAACAGGCATAATAATAACAATAAAATAGGCATAAGTATGAACTGATCATGAGGATATGATAAAACTGATAAAACTGATGATAATATCAAAATGGGCATATAAGAATCATAAATCTGATGTATAGGCTAAGATAGAATTGATGAGATTCAATCTTATTATCATGTATAATTCCCAAATCCAATTTACAACATGTCATGATTGCTTTATTATATACATCTAAAAATAATCAATGGACTCACAGAGATTGGATTTAGGAAGAGAATTAGGCATAGTTGCTGTTGTTGCAAATCTGATCCTGAATACTCTCTATTTTGGTTGTTTGGATCTGATCTTCTAATTTGTATACCCCTATTCTGATTTGATTTGGTGAAGAAGAAAGTCTAGTTTAGATTTAAGCAGCATGGAGGCGCCATGGATTAGTGTAATGAAATTAGGGTTAGGTCTAGGTGTTTATTAATAGGATTACTAGGTGAATTAGGACCTTTAGATCTGACCAGGAACCATCCGAACCATCAAGACCAAAAAAACACGTCACCCAGCAAATCATAAAAAGACACATACCACACACAAGTCATTGGCCAAATTTGGACCGATGGGGTCGACTCCCCTATAGGGGGGTCGACACCCTAGTTTGGGAGATTTCCCGCTTACCCAGATTTGGCTAATTTTGATTCTGAATTCGTTTTTAATCTATTATTTCATTCTGCTAATTCTTGAATTCTTCTAAGCTTCATAACTTCTTCATATTGTATCCGTTTTACGCAAACTCGGACTCTATCCCAAGCAGAATTCCGAGATGAACGCAATGGCTCAACCTGTTTCCCTTAATTCTTCTTCTAAAAATTAAGTATTCCTTAATTTGCTAATTTTAATATTTTAAAATTATGAGGTGTTACATTCTTCCCTCCTTAAAGGATTTCGTCCCCGAAATCTCCAAGTTAAGAAGAATGTATCCTACCATCCATCATCCATCTACTCATCCATCATTCACAAGCATCCATTGTCCTTAAAAAGATCCCTAATGCTATATGAACATATGAAAAAGTGTGTGTATATGTCTCTTTTCTAATGCAAAGATCAGGCGGTCCACTAATTCAGTTGACCTCCTCAATGCGAATTATGTTAGTGCCATGAGTCCAATATGTATGCAAATTATTCCTAATGCACTTTATAACTTCTATATGAGTGCACAATCATTCACTCAAATGCAACATCCATATGATAACACATCAAAATTTCAATTATACAAACATATGTGCTATATGAAAGTGACTGAGCCGATCTTAGTGCCTAAAGTGTGGGTAAATGCATCCATGAGCAACCACTAGCAAACACTTGCATCCACTAAACATAACATGTCTCAAACACATGTTTACAACCACAGGATTTTCTACCTAAAGATCAAAGATATAATCGAGAGGATACACTAAACGATAGAACAAGTATAAACAAAGTGGTAGAAAAAGGAGAAGTTAAGAACATACCCCCAAAAAGGAAAGGGTACAACGCACGTATCTTGTCTTCAGTCTCCCAAGTCGCGTCTCCTTGATCATCTCCCCATTGGACTTTAACCAACTTGACCTCTCGGTTGCGTAACTTCTTAACCTCCGATCCAAGGATGCATGTAGGAACTCGCCTAATCGTGGTATCTCGCTCTACATCCACTTCTCTAAGCATGTTCGGCTCTGCCACTTCTGCAGTATCATGTAAACACTTTCTCAAATGCGACACGTGAAATACGTGATGAACACCACTAAGATTCTCATGAAACTTTACTCTGTAGGCCATCTGTCCAATTTTTTCTGTAATGGGGAATTGTAGTAACCCGAAAATCCGGGGGAATTTGAGCTGACCAAAAACACAAGTCCAACCCCAAATTACACTGGAAATTCAAGAAACTAATGGAAAGAAGGCAGAGGGTGAGAATAGATAAGATAGAAACTTAGAATAGAAGAAGAAGAAGAACACAACATCAGAGTAACACGAACCTCACAGCGGAACGAATAACATATAATAGATAACATAACTTTGAAATATAACAGTTATGTATACAATAGCACTTATCAGAGTACAACACTTACAACACAACGGAAATAACTATAGCTATATGATCTTGAAGCCTCCTGCTCCAAGATCTCCAAGTGTATCTGTAAAATCCCGACTACTTGACTGCCCGTACAAATTTAGGCACCCAAGAATTTAGGGAAAACAACAAAATAAACTCCAAGTCAGTCATGGGACTGGTGTGAATAAACTCAAATCATTTAAACAGGTATATGATATCTCATAAGACCACGCCGTGAATACGGAACGGGTTTTTCCCTTATGAGAATCCAAATAACTTTTCAAAGCAATATCATTGTGATATTATAATAATGTCTAAGTACAAATAAATATCAATCTAGCAGTAACGCTTGCATCTCACGTTACTACATATATAGTATACAATCAAAATCGCAAGCACGTATTGGATGATTTGATTTCCAACTATGACAAGGTATGGAACCACCTTCCGATCAGTGTACTCTAGGAACGATACACTGGAGTTCAACAAGAACATCTTGCAACTCAGCCACACATGACCGACCACTCATTTCGCTTGAGTGTATCGAATGTACATCACCAACGGTTGGGATCAGCAACCGTTCCCGTATATATATGGGACAGCATTGATGGAATTAAGAAAACAAATGAATATTCACTAGATAGGTGATTATACACCCTACTTCGGTGCGACCGACTTAGCCATGCTGCCTGCCCGATTTCTGTCATTTACCGGATGTGAGGCTAGAAGCTACGCTTTATCATCACAATAGATTCACTTCGAATGCCACATTGTCAGATCCATCGAAAATCACTAATTGACGTCTACAACAATACATTACGTGTCAGCTAAAAGAAGTTTCCTTCTCCGCTTTCACTCTTGGTACGGTTGAAAAAATCAATGTACGTGACCGTCTGGAAATACTATGTCAAACATCCATCTTCATTTACTTAAAATGTCACATCGTCATACCCGCCAAATCACAAATTGACTTATCCAAAAATAACACGGGTATACAGCTAAGAGAAACGAATTCCTCCGCCACCAAACATGAACACGTTTGAACAGATCAACTTACGCAGTCCATTGGATATACCCTGTCAGACCTTTGTCCATACAAGTTGTCCTGGGACTGGACAAACCGAAGGCACTATTCTGTAAATAGGATAGCCCTTGCATTTTACTCCGTCTTCAATTATCTTTGGCATATATGATTCGCGACGCTTATGCCAATACAGAGTGGTTCTTTGGATAAAAATCCAGCCGGTCTCTCCATATTAACAACGTTAAAATGGTCAAAACTTCGATAGTCTGTGATTTAACCATCAAAGAAAAATAAGTGTGCAAACAACGATATTATTCCCAGATGGAAATTATATCGAACAAACATCATTTAACATTAATCTCTTTGGTTCATTTATTTACTTATCTCATGTTTCCCTATATTCTAAATTCTTATTTTCTTTTATCAGAAAACATTTCTGATTCTCGTTTGGAAAACATTTCCAAAACTCCTTTACGATCAAACCTTACCATTTCTTAGTTAAGAAGGAAGTCACTCAAGTTGGGGTATAATTACCTCTCAGACCTTAACTGAACAACGTTATAACTTCGAAATGGTCAAAGTTTATCTTTTAATCTTTAACAACTTCTTTACGCCTTTCTCGGATCCAATTTTACTAATCCACTTCTATATTTAAAACATTGGTTATAACGATAACGTTATAATCCCTACTTTCGAATTATCTAACTTTAATTATAACTTCTATTCTTATTAGTGAATAATTAACCTAACACTTATTTATTTATAAATAAATAAATCTCTATTTAGACACTAGAAAGTATAAGTACTTTCCCGAATTCGATATAATCGAATTTGCCGATTAACTCTCTTCGAGAAATCTCTATTTGATTAACTCTTCTTCGAATAACCTATATTCGATTAACTCCTTCCGAATAAACGATATTCGATAATCTCTCTTCGAATAACTAATATTCGATAACTCTTCCTTTTCAAATATCTCTTATTTGAAAATCTCAGTTCGATTAAACTAAAATCGATAACTCCTTTCGATGAAACTAACATCGATAACTTCTTTCGATGAAACTAACATCGATAACTCCTTTCGATGAAACTAACATCGATAATTTTAACTCGACGAACTTAACTCGACTAACTTAACTTGAATCGACTAACTCGACTCACTTGGTTCGACCAATTCGATTCGAATAACTAGGCTCAACTAACTTGACTAACTTAACTCGACTTACTTGGTTCGACCAATTTGATTCGATTAACTAGGCTCGACTAACTTGGTCGAACCACCCGATCAACTCAACTTATTTAACTTAACTTATTTCTCAACTCGATCAACTCGATTAACTCCTATCGAATAACTAATATTCGATTAAACTCCATTCGCTTGACTCTAGATCGCAGCGATCACAATGGTTACGCCTGACTCCCTCAGGAAACATCCAACTGCCTTAGGCTATTTACAGCCCTGCGAATTACGCTAGCAGTCGTACGAGATGGCAACTTACCCTGAATACTATGTTTGACTAACTCTGTCTCAAATAACTATATTTGATTAACTCTAGTTCGTTTTAACTCTAATCGATTAACTCTAACTAATTAACTCCAACTGGTTAACTCTAACTGATTAACTCTAACTGGTTAACTCTATTTGACTAACTCGACTTGACTAACCCCTTTCGAATAACATATTCGATTAACTAACTTTCGAATACCATATTCGATTAACTAACTTCGAATACCATATTCGATTAACTAACTTCGAATGTCTATATTCGATTAACTAACTTCGAATGTCTATATTCGATTAACTTTATTCACTTTATAAAGACTTCCTTTTTAACAACGTTTTATTCATTTGAAAAGATTTACTTTTAAATAACGGTTCTACACTTTAAAAATGATTTCCTTTTTATATTGTTTCCTTTCCAATTCTATTTGTAAATGGTTTACAAATATTTCCTTTTATCTATTTTATTCTATTTGCAAATGGTTTGCAAATATTCCCTTTCAAATTTATTCATAAACATATTCTAACTCCTTTAATTCCCGGGAAAATTCGCCATAACCTCCTTTGTAATGGGAGCATCGGGAAAATCCCCAAACTCGCCACACAGGCCTTTCCATTCAAAAAGAAATGTTTTGAAATTATTTCCTTTTTGAATATCTCTTATTTATAAATTTTCCACTTTATAACTATCTCTTATTTATAAATATCCCATTTTATAAATAAGCTATTTTTAATATCACTTTGAAAATTCTCTTATCAACATTTCGGTATGTCATGGTATTCAATCATATCAAATCACGATGTTCAATATCGTCCAACACACACAAATCAACAACAGGTTATAATTCACATCATATATTAAAATATATGAAAAACAAAAAAATACTGTTGAGGAATCCAGTCGGATTCCTCCAACCTGTTTCCCTGCATCACAGATGTTAGATAATATAGATAACATCACTTTCAGTTCCATATGATATATTCTGTTAAACAGAATCAATATAGAAATTTAACTAACTAACTAGCAGTTCAATCAAACAAGCAATACACAGTCAAACAGACAATTTTAACAGTTCTAACAATACAACATGAAATTATAAACTGTTCAGAGTTAGTGAGATTTACTCACATTTGCGCGTTAGCCGTTAAATAACGGTTTGCGTTCGTTGATTTGAGTCGGACAATTTATTTTGCCATAAATTGTGACGAGCTCCAATTGACTCGTGGTCAGTTCCATTGTGGAGTGCTCGTCCATACGATCCCAACGCAACTGACGGTTCGTCAATCTGATATCGTATGACCAAGTTATACATAATTAAAGTTAATACACTTTTAACTTGAATTTAAATTAAAACTTAACTTGCTTTAACAAGAGATTTGGGCCCACCTTTCCTTAAAGCCCATCGTCCATTTCAAAGCCCAATGCCCTTTCAAAACCCACCCATTAAACCTACTCCTTCTTCCCCCAATTCACAAATCACGTCTCCAATAAAATCACTCCACCATAACCGCCCTCTTTCAATCTCCATTCCTCCTTAAGTTCAACACCGATCCGCACATAATTACCACCATCAGACTTCTTGCTCAAGTCTCCATCCTCCTAACTCACTAACGTCGAACTGGAACTCACGATACCTGGTGCGATGTTCTTCAATAACTACAGTGACTGCGTCACTTTCGTCACCGAGATCCACAAAACACTAGCACCAAAATTCATAGCTTCTTCTCCTCTTTCACCCTGTACCAGCATCGCACAACTCGACAGCACCATGCCACTTGCAACACCAGCCTCTCACCTATGGCACACGATTCAGACATCGACACATTTTGAAACCAAAGCTCACCGGAAAATGCATACGGGTGAAGTACCTCACGCTGAACCCTAATCCAAGTCCAGAAATGCGAATCGATGCACTATCTCCTCGATTTAATCAACCCTAGTTCACTGTACAATTTTTCCAAGCTCGAGAACTCAGACCGCACCCTCCTAGAGTTGCATCAACGTAAAGAGAAAGCTTACAGGATTTCGAAAATACCTATCTCATGAATTATTGATTTTTATTGGTATTGTTTGGGTTTTTCTTCCAATACCGGATTTGTTTTGAGGATGGTGGCGGCTTGATTATGTTGATCTGTGGAAAAATCTGATTAGGTTTAGAAATGTTGTGGGGGGGGGGGGGGGGGGGGTATATATAGGCCACTAAAATATCTAGATATTTTAGTAAGGGAATATTCCCGGTATATGCTCAATTTTGCTTTCTATGTCCTTGTTTTGATTGGTTTGATACCGTGATTGGGTTGGTTTTTGTTGTGGTTGAGACCGAAGGCCCCAGAGGCCTGTGCTGGATTGTAGAAAAATAAAGGGGATATTTCGAATTTGATTTTCGTATTTTATTTTCTCGTTTTTCACCTTGCCTTCGGTCTTTAAAAATCCGTGCGACCACATACGATCTCCAAAAATCACAAAAACTGACATGCCACTAGAATTTGACATTTACGGACCCAACGAAACTGGTTTCGTCGAATTCCGACTCCGTTTGCTCACACAGCGTATTTTTAACCGTCAAAATACTTAATGTTTTACACTCTAAAAATCCGTACGGTCACACAGTGACTCTAAAAATCACGAAACTGGAAATCTAACAACTATTTGATATTGCGGATCCAACAAAACTGGTTTCGTCGAATTCCGAGGTCGTTTGAAAAACTGGCTATTTTTCAAGCACTGAACTGACCTTTTAAATATATAAATATATTTAAATATTATTAAATTTAATATTAATAAATTAATATTCTTGTATATATCCACAGATGATGTCGTACGGCTACAGAATATCCTGCCAGAATTTATGACTTGATTTTCAGAAATTCCGATTTGATCGATATTCAGTTCGTATCGAAAAATCGATTTATAATGTATATAAAGCGTCGCAAATTATAAAGGAATTCCACAGCGACTTTTCTGAAATTTGATTTGAAGGTAAATCAAAATCTACTCGACGAAATCCAGATTTTTCTGTTCCATTAGAAAAATATACTCCACCAGCTCCACACGTTTCTTGTTTCACTGAAATCCGGCTTAAAACGAATCCTGTACATTCAGTTGAAGTTCAAATCGCCAAATAGCGAACTGCAGCGCCATTTCGAGCTCGTTTATAAATATATTATAAACTATACGTTCAACTGTCGTCGATTCAATAAAATCGTTATTATATTTCGAATCGAAACTCCACCAAATCTCGTATGCTATTCAATTCACACGATATTGTGAATTTCACTATTTCTGACTATTTCGACATTATAATATATTTTATTATATTATAATTATTAATTAAATATTCAATATTATTTAATTCACGTTCTCGATATCGATAAATCGATATTAAATAATTAAATAAATTAATTGTTCAACAACAAAAAATGCGGGTCACTACATTCTTCCCCACTTAAAATAATTTCGTCCTCGAAATTGCTAAGCTAGGGGACGACCCTATCTACTGGGTAAAAATTTATCTGTTTACCTCTTATCTCCGGTTTCAACTGAACCAATTAATATCGACTAAAATATTAATTTATTCCGACTAACTAAATTTTCAAAAATTCTGAAAATTCTCTAACACCTTAACTTTTCGAAAAAATTTTCCAGCACCTCCTTTGTACTGGTCAATATCTCAAACTCCAACTCGCCTCTCTGTGCCTTCTTTAACCCAAAAGAAAATCAAACAGCCAAACGGCTTGCCAATTCGGCTCATAAATCTCATATCCATATATAATATAAACTGGTACCTTTCTGTCGGGAATATCAACTCTATCACTTTCATATGCTATCAACTCAGCATATACCAATGTTATTTCCATCAAATTCCAATTAGTTCATATCCTCAAAACCAAATCGAATTTCATTCGAACCCGAATATCAAATTTCAAATTCTTAACTCATCAACCCAATTCCATAACAGATTATTCTCTAATCCAATTCAATTCTATTTAACTCAGTTCAAGTTAATATTTCAATTTATTTCTACTATCTTATTCTATTTAACTTCATAAGTTAAAATTAAATTCCGAAACTTTATTTCCTGGGTCTATTTCAAATCAATTTGAAATTACAATGCTAATTCAAAACCTTTGAATTTCTAAACAACTTGTTTTCTCAAAACAATTCAAAAACAAAACCTTTGGTAGTAGTCCGTCACTTAGAACTCGAAAATGAACACTGATGATGTCGCGATTCATCATCAGAATCTATTTTCCAGCTATCGAAGTGAGTTCAATACTATATCACCTTCAGTTTGAAAAACGTTTTCAAAATCTCCCAGGAACTTAAAATTTCCTTATTTTAATTCCCATCTGATTTAAATTCAGATTTTTCTTCATTTTATTTCATATACTTTACTTATATGAATTCTGATTAGTCATTTATAATCATTTTACCTTTCTATAATCTTACTCGATTATAATAACAACCAACACAACCAATATACTATATCAAATATATTCGGGTAAAATTATTCCATTTACCCTATTTCAAAACATACCATGACGGTTCATCATATTCGAGTGTTTAGTAACCCCCATCGATACAGTGGATCAAACCGATCGACCAGAATTCACAAACAACCCAACCAATAAAACTCCACAATATAAAATCATTTTATATTAACTAACAAATACGTTCACTCGTATATATACACTCAAACTCAGTCTAGGATATTACTAATCCCATCTCTACTGAATCACGCCACAGAGCCAAGGTAATAACTAAACCAATGCTCTGATACCAACTGTAGTAACCCGAAAATCCGGGGGAATTTGAGCTGACCAAAAACACAAGTCCAACCCCAAATTACACTGGAAATTCAAGAAACTAATAGAAAGAAGGCAGAGGGTGAGAATAGATAAGATAGAAACTTAGAATAGAAGAAGAAGAAGAACACAACATCAGAGTAACACGAACCTCACAGCGGAACGAATAACATATAATAGATAACATAACTTTGAAATATAACAGTTATGTATACAATAGCACTTATCAGAGTACAACACTTACAACACAGCGGAAATAACTATAGCTATATGATCTTGAAGCCTCCTGCTCCAAGCTCTCCAAGTGTATCTGTAAAATCCCGACTACTTGACTGCCCGTACAAATTTAGGCACCCAAGAGTTTAGGGAAAACAATAAAATAAACTCCGGGTCAGTCATGGGACTGGTGTGAATAAACTCAAATCATTTAAACAGGTATATGATATCTCATAAGACCACGCCGTGAATACGGAACGGGTTTTTCCCTTATGAGAATCCAAATAACTTTTCAAAGCAATATCATTGTGATATTATAATAATGTCTAAGTACAAATAAATATCAATCTAGCAGAAACGCTTGCATCTCACGTTACTACATATATAGTATACAATCAAAATCGCAAGCACGTATTGGATGATTGGATTTCCAACTATGACAAGGTATGGAACCACCTTCCGATCAGTGTACTCTAGGAACGATACACTGGAGTTCAACAAGAACATCTTGCAACTCAGCCACACATGACCGACCACTCATTTCGCTTGAGTGCATCGAATGTACATCACCAACGTTTGGGATCAGCAACCGTTCCCGTATATAAATGGGACAGCATTGGTAGATTTAAGAAAACAAATGAATATTCACTAGATAGGTGATTATACACCCTACTTCGGTGCGACCGACTTAGCCATGCTGCCTGCCCGATTTCTGTCATTTACCGGATGTGAGGCTAGAAGCTACGCTTTATCATCACAATAGATTCACTTCAAATGCCACATTGTCAGATCCATCGAAAATCACTAATTGACGTCTACAACAATACATTACGTGTCATCTAAAAGAAGTTTCCTTCTCCGCTTTCACTCTTGGTACGGTTGAAGAAATCAATGTACGTGACCGTCTGGAAATACTATGTCAGACATCCATCTTCATTTACTTAAAATGTCACATCGTCATACCCGCCAAATCACAAATTGACTTATCCAAAAATAACACGGGTATACAGCTAAGAGAAACGAATTCCTCCGCCACCAAACGTGAACACGTTTGAACAGATCAACTTACGCAGTCCATTGGATATACTTTGTCAGACCTTTGTCCATACAAGTTGTCCTGGGACTGGACAAACCGAAGGCACTATTCTGTAAACAGGATAGCCCTTGCATTTTACTCCGTCTTCAATTATCTTTGGCATATATGATTCGCGACGCTTATGCCAATACAGAGTGGTTCTTTGGATAAAAATCCAACCGGTCTCTCCATATTAACAACGTTAAAATGGTCAAAACTTCGATAGTCTGTGATTTAACCATCAAACAAAAACAAGTGTGCAAACAACGATATTATTCCCAGATGGAAATTATATCGAACAAACATCATTTAACATTAATCTCTTTGGTTCATTTATTTACTTATATCATGTTTCCCTATATTCTAAATTCTTATTTTCTTTTATCAGAAAACATTTCTGATTCTCGTTTGGAAAACATTTCCAAAACTCCTTTACGATCAAACCTTACCATTTCTTAGTTAAGAAGGAAGTCACTCAAGTTGGGGTATAATTACCTCTCAGACCTTAACTGAACAACGTTATAACTTCGAAATGGTCAAAGTTTATCTTTTGATCTTTAACAACTTCTTTACGCCTTTCTCGGATCCAATTTTACTAATCCACTTCTATATTTAAAACATTGGTTATAACGACAACGTTATAATCCCTACTTTCGAATTATCTAACTTTAATTATAACTTCTATTCTTATTAGTGAATAATTAACCTAACACTTATTTATTTATAAATAAATAAATCTCTATTTAGACACTGGAAAGTATAAGTACTTTCCCGAATTCGATATAATCGAATTTTTCGATTAACTCTCTTCGAGAAATCTCTATTTGATTAACTCTTCTTCGAATAACCTATATTCGATTAACTCCTTCCGAATAAACGATATTCGATAATCTCTCTTCGAATAACTAATATTCGATAACTCTTCCTTTTCAAATATCTCTTATTTGAAAATCTCACTTCGATTAAACTAAAATCGATAACTCCTCTCGATGAAACTAACATCGATAACTTCTTTCGATGAAACTAACATCGATAACTTCTTTCGATGAAACTAACATCGATAACTCCTTTTGATGAAACTAACATCGATAATTTTAACTCGACGAACTTAACTCGACTAACTTAACTTGACTCGACTAACTCGACTCACTTGGTTCGACCAATTCGATTCGAATAACTAGGCTCGACTAACTTGACTAACTTAACTCGACTTACTTGGTTCGAACAATTTGATTCGATTAACTAGGCTCGACTAACTTGGTCGAACCACCCGATCAACTCAACTTATTTAACTTAACTTATTTCTCAACTCGATCAACTCGATTAACTCCTATCGAATAACTAATATTCGATTAAACTCCATTCGCTTGACTCTAGATCGCAGCGATCACAATGGTTACGCCTGACTCCCTCAGGAAACATCGAACTGCCTTAGGCTATTTACAGCCCTGCGAATTACGCTAGCAGTCGTACGAGATGGCAACTTACCCTGAATACTATGTTTGACTAACTCTGTCTCAAATAACTATATTTGATTAACTCTAGTTCGTTTTAACTCTAATCGATTAACTCTAACTAATTAACTCCAACTGGTTAACTCTAACTGATTAACTCTAACTGGTTAACTCTATTTGACTAACTCGACTTGACTAACCCCTTTCGAATAACATATTCGATTAACTAACTTTCGAATACCATATTCGATTAACTAACTTCGAATACCATATTCGATTAACTAACTTCGAATGTCTATATTCGATTAACTAACTTCGAATGTCTATATTCGATTAACTTTATTCACTTTATAAAGACTTCCTTTTTAACAACGTTTTATTCATTTGAAAAGATTTACTTTTAAATAACGGTTCTACACTTTAAAAATGATTTCCTTTTTATATTGTTTCCTTTCCAATTCTATTTGTAAATGGTTTACAAATATTTCCTTTTCTCTATTTTATTCTATTTGCAAATGGTTTGCAAATATTCCCTTTCAAATTTATTCTTAAACATATTCTAACTCCTTTAATTCCCGGGAAAATTCGCCATAACCTCCTTTGTAACGGGAGCATCGGGAAAATCCCCAAACTCGCCACACAGGCCTTTCCATTCAAAAAGAAATGTTTTGAAATTATTTCCTTTTTGAATATCTCTTATTTATAAATATTCCACTTTATAACTATCTCTTATTTATAAATATCCCATTTTATAAATAAGCTATTTTTAATATCACTTTGAAAATTCCTTTATCAACATTTCGGTATGTCATGGTATTCAATCATATCAAATCACGATGTTCAATATTGTCCAACACACACAAATCAACAACAGGTTATAATTCACATCATATATTAAAATATATGAAAAACAAAAAAATACTGTTGAGGAATCCAGTCGGATTCCTCCAACCTGTTTCCCTGCATCACAGATGTTAGATAATATAGATAACATCACTTTCAGTTCCATATGATATATTCTGTTAAACAGAATCAATATAGAAATTTAACTAACTGACTAGCAGTTCAATCAAACAATCAATACACAGTCAAACAGACAATTTTAACAGTTCTAACAATACAACATGAAATTATAAACTGTTCAGAGTTAGTGAGATTTACTCACATTTGCGCGTTAGCCGTTAAATAACGGTTTGCGTTCGTTGATTTGAGTCGGACAATTTATTTTGCCATAAATTGTGACGAGCTCCAATTGACTCGCGGTCAGTTCCATTGTGGAGTGCTCGTCCATACAATCCCAACGCAACTGACGGTTCGTCAATCTGATATCGTATGACCAAGTTATACATAATTAAAGTTAATACACTTTTAATTTGAATTTAAATTAAAACTTAACTTGCTTTAACAAGAGATTTGGGCCCACCTTTCCTTAAAGCCCATCGTCCATTTGAAAGCCCAATGCCCTTTCAAAACCCACCCATTAAACCTACTCCTTCTTCCCCCAATTCACAAATCACGTCTCCAGTAAAATCACTCCACCATAACCGCCCTCTTTCAATCTCCATTCCTCCTTAAGTTCATCACCGATCCGCACATAATTACCACCATCAGACTTCTTGCTCAAGTCTCCATCCTCCTAACTCACTAAAGTCGAACTCGAACTCACGATACCTGGTGCGATGTTCTTCAATAACTACAGTGACTGCGTCACTTTCGTCACCGAGATCCACAAAACACTAGCACCAAAATTCATAGCTACTTCTCCTCTTTCACCCTGTACCAGCATCGCACAACTCGACAGCACCATGCCACTTGCGACACCAGCCTCTCACCCACGGCATACGGTTCAGACATCGACACATTTTGAAACCAAAGCTCACCGGAAAATGCATACGGGTGAAATACCTCACGCTGAACCCTAACCCAAGTCCAGAAATGCGAATCGATGCACTATCTCCTCGATTTAATCAACCCTAGTTCACTGTACAATTTTTCCAAGCTCGAGAACTCAGACCGCACCCTCCTAGAGTTGCATCAACGTAAAGAGAAAGCTTCCAGGATTTCGAAAATACCTATCTTATGAATTATTGAGTTTTATTGGTATTGTTTGGGTTTTTCTTCCAATACTGGATTTGTTTTGAGGATGGTGGCGGCTTGATTATGTTGATCTGTGGAAAAAATCTGATTATGTTTAGAAATGTTGTGGGGGGGGGGGGTAATATATAGGCCACTAAAATATCTAGATATTTTAGTAAGGGAATATTCCCGGTATATGCTCATTTTTGCTTTCTATGTCCTTGTTTTGATTGGTTTGATACCCTGATTGGGTTGGTTTTGGTTGAGACCGAAGGCCCCAGAGGCCTGTGCTGGATTGTAGAAAAATAAAGGGGATATTTCGAATTTGATTTTCGTATTTTATTTTCTCGTTTTTCACCTTGTCTTCGGTCTTTAAAAATCCGTGCGACCACATACGATCTCCTAAAATCATAAAAACTGATGTGCCACTAGAATTTGACATTTACGGACCCAACGAAACTGGTTTCGTCGTATTCCGACTTCGTTTGCTCACACAGCGTATTTTTAACCGTCAAAATACTGACTGTTTTACACTCTAAAAATCCGTACGGTCACACAGTGACTCTAAAAATCACGAAACTGGAAATCTAACAACTATTTGATATTGCGGATCCAACAAAACTGGTTTCGTCGAATTCCGAGGTCGTTTGAAAAACTGGCTATTTTTCAAGCACTGAACTGACCTTTTAAATATTTAAATATTATTAAATTTAATATTAATAAATTAATATTCTCGTATATATCCACAGATGATGTCGTACGGCTCCAGAATATCCTACCAGAATTTATGACTTGATTTTCAGAAATTCCGATTTGATCGATATTCAGTTCGTATCGAAAAATCGATTTATAATGTATATAAAGCGTCGCAAATTATAAAGGAATTCCACAACGACTTTTCTGAAATTTGATTTGGACGTAAATCAAAATCTACACGACGAAATCCAGATTTTTCTGTTCCATTAGAAAAATATACTCCACCAGCTCCACACGTTTCTTGTTTCACTGAAATCCGGCTTAAAACGAATCCTGTACATTCAGTTGAAGTTCAAATCGCCAAATAGCGAACTGCAGCGCCATTTCGAGCTCTTTTATAAATATATTATAAACTATACGTTCAACTGTCGTCGATTCAATAAAATCGTTATTATATTTCGAATCGAAACTCCACCAAATCTCGTATGCTATTCAATTCACACGATATTGTGAATTTCACTATTTCTGACTATTTCGACATTATAATATATTTTATTATATTATAATTATTAATTAAATATTCAATATTATTTAATTCACGTTCTCGATATCGATAAATCGATATTAAATAATTAAATAAATTAATTGTTCAACAGCAAAAAATGCGGGTCACTACAGGAATGGCCCTATGAATCTTGGTGCCAATTTCCCTACAGATCCAAAACGAACTACGTTCCTCAGTGATGACACTTTAATAAAAACCATGTCCCCAACATTGAAATCAAGATTGGTCCTTCTCTTATCAGCATATGACTTTTGCCGGTCATGTGTCGTTTTCATACGTCTTCGTATCAAATCTATCTTCTCCGAAGTTTCTCTAACCATATCGGGCCCAAGCAAAATCTTATCCGTAGATTCACACCAACAAGTAGATGATCGGCAAGGTCATCCATATAGAGCTTCAAAAGGTGCATGCCAATACTAGTCTGATAGCTGTTGTTGTAGGCGAACTCTACTAATGGAAGGTGTTCCTCCCATGTCCCTCCAAAGTCCAAGATGCATAACCTCAAAAGATCTTTAGAATCCGATTAACTCTTTCTATTTGGTCGTCCGTCTGAGGGTGATAAGCGGTGCTCAAACACAATTGCATTCCTACTGCCTCTTGCAAGCTCTTCCAAAACTCACTAGTGAAAATGGGATCTCGATCACTCACAATACTAGAAGGTACTCCATGCAGATGAACTATCTCTCGGAGTTAAACAGATGCTAACCATGCTGCTGTCCTTTTACTCTTAACGGGAATGAAGTGGGCGCTCTTGGTAAGTCTATCTACTACTACCCAAATCCCCGTATTTCCCTTCCTTGACCTTGGCAACCCATCGAAGAAATCCATGAAAACACTCTCCCATTTCCAATGTGGAACCTCTAATGGGTGAGGCAAACCACTGGGCTTCTTTTGCTCAGCCTTGACTTGCTGGCACACTAAGCATCTAGAAACGAACTCAGCCACATCCTTCTTCATTCCGGCCCAAAAGAAAACTCGCTTCATGTCCCTATACACCTTGTCACCACTGGGATGTATGGTCATCTTAGAACGATGTGCGTCTTCAAGGATTGTCTTCCTCAAGCTCTCGTCTCGAGATACACAAAGTCTCCCATCCCTATGCAACCAGCCTTTGTCATCTATAGTATACCTAAGATGGCTTGAAGACTCCCCTTTTATGAGCTTGTCTACTATCTCTATCAACTGTGGGTCATCTCGCTGTGCTGCTCCTATCTGTCCCAAAAGCATAGGTCGCACCTCTAATGATGCCAACAAACCAGGTACATAATCGGTAGAGGGTCTAAAGTCAAAGGTAGATATATACTCTAAACTCTGCTGCTCGACATACAAAGGACTCAAAGTCAACGTCTTTCTACTTAAGGCGTCAGCTACAATGTTACCCTTGCCAGGGGTATATGCAATCTCAAAATCATAGGATGCTAAGAACTCCATCCACCTCTGTTGCCTTAAGTTTAGATCTTTCTGAGAGAACAATTATTTTAGTGACTTGTGGTCTATATACAACTCAAACCTCTCTCCAAGAAAATAGTGAATCAAAGACATAAGCGCAAAAACTATGGCAGCTAACTCCTAGTCGTGGATAGGGTAATTCTTCTCATGGGCCTTTAACTGCCTTCCACCATAGCATATCACCCTTCCCTCTTGCATAAAAATTGCGCCAAGCCCTGTCCCGCAAGCATCGGTATATACTGTGAACGGTTTACTCCCATAAGGGAAAACTAAAACTGGAGTTGTTGTCAATGCCCTATTCAAACGTTGGAAAGCATCGTCACAGACAACATCCCAAGAAAAGGTCCAATTCTTTCTCGTCAACCGTGTAAGTGGGGCTGATATCTTAGCAAAGTCCTTGATGAACTTTCTATAATAGCCTGCCAAACCAAGAAAACTTCTTACTTCTGTTGCACACTTAGGAATCTTCTAATCTTGGATTGCTACCACCTTCGCTGGATCTACAACTATCCCTTCCTTAGAGACCACGCCCCTTGAGAACCTCACTTCCTTCCTCCAAAAAAGAAATTAGGAGAACTTAGCTTTGAGTTGATGTGCTCGAAGGGTCTCTAAGACTTCCCTAAGATGTAGGGCATACTCTTCCCCGCTTCTAGAGAATATCAAGACAAAGACTACCACAAACTTGTTTAGAAACTCCCTAAACACCCTACTCATCAAGTCTACGAAATGTGCGGGTGCATTCGCCAAACCAAAATGCATGACAAACCACTCGAAGAAACCGTCGGGAGTCCTAAAAGTAGTCTATAGTATCCTCAGCTACCCTCAACTGATGAAATCCTGTAGCTAAGTCCAACTGCAAGAAAACGGAAGCACCAACCAACTGATCGAACAAATCATCTATCCTCGCCAATGGATGCCTGTTTTTCTTTGTGAGTTTATTCAGCTCTCTGTAGTCCACGCACAATCTAAGCGAACCATTAGCTTCGTAGCAAAAACAACTGGAGCTCCCCACTCCGAGATACTACTTCTTATGAACCCTTTCTCAAGCAATTCTTTCACTTGTTTACTAAGCTCCATCCTTTCTTTTGGAGCCATGTGGCGCACAGGCAATGCAACTGGCTTTGCATTGTCCACCAAGTAAATATGGAAATCTATCCCGCGTTTTAGAGATAAACCCCTAACCTCCTCAAAAACATCTGCATACTCACGGACTACTCGAACAGATTGCAAATCATCAATAGATGTGTAAAGAGATTTTAGGTAGCTAAGCATAATAGAACCCTTAGGGTCGCATGAGATATCGAGAGTATTACCCAAACCAGTCAACAGTCTAACTACCCTCTTTTCACAGTCGAGAATGGCACCATACCTGGCTAGCCAATCCATCCCTAGAATCGACCCATATCCCGTGAAACCAAGCACATAAGCGTTGCATTCGAACTCAACACCATATGCAAATATTCTCAAATCCCAACATAACATAGACAGATGAGCTATACCCCCAATATGATTTTAGACAGCAATGGGATCCACTACTATAATAGTATCCAGGTGCAGAGACTCAACAACAGAAGCAGATATAAACGTGTGTGAAGCGCCAGAATCAACCTAAGTACGTACGGATGATCGAAAAGGAAAATCAAACTTTCAACAGAAATGTTTCTACCTCTCTCTTGTGTAGCTGCCCGGAGAGCATAAACCTGCCCTCCAGAAGTAGATCATCTCCTCTGTCCTTGCCCTTGCCCTTACCTTCTGGGGCAATCTTTAATCATATGTCCTGCCTCACCGCACTGAAAACAACCAGTGTTTTTCGCCTTCTTCTTTCTACAATCTTTAGCTAAATGACCTGGTATACCACTGAAATGGCACTTCCTTTTATCTCGGAGTTTCCCACTCTTCTTAGGATCCACTTTCTTATTCTGTGATCCTTCAGCCTTCACCTCTTTCTTTTCGCCTTTCTCCTCTTCATGTGTCAACGCCATATCAACAAGATTCTCAAAAGTAGCCCCCATAGGAATGTCGGACATAGCTAACCCGTGTAATGGTTCATTCAGACCCTTGGCAAATCTTAGAGCTTTCTTATGTGGTGT
Organism: Allium sativum; assembly: GCA_030737875.1. NCBI lineage: Eukaryota > Viridiplantae > Streptophyta > Magnoliopsida > Asparagales > Amaryllidaceae > Allium > Allium sativum. The sequence goes on from CM060913.1 coordinate 1,017,427,879, forward strand.
ATTAACTAGTTCCATACCAATTCTTGCCAACTGGTTAAACTTTCTAATGTACCCCTTCATAGACAATCTCTCTTGTTTCAAAGCGAAGAACCTCTCCATGTATAAACTCTCCTCTACTTGTGAAAGAAATTTCAACTCGAACCTTTGTCTAAAATAGAACCACGTCTCCACTGCACATCCTCCATTAGTTACTTCCCACCAAAAGGAAGCTTCATCCTTCATCAATCAAGCAAATAGCTGAACCTTCCTTCCATCATCTATCTCAAAGATACCAAACAAGTCCTCCACTTCCTTGAGCCAATTCCAAGCCTCAACAAACGTCTCAGTTCCATGAAAGACTTTCCGCCCATCGCACAGAAGTCTTTGCATATCTTAGAAAAAGCGTCTACACGAGGAGCAGGAGGAGGAGCGGCTATAGCTGGGGGAGGAGGAACGTTTGCTGGGCCTGTGGCAGTAGCCCTACCCTCCAGATACCTTCTGAACCAGCCTGGTATCTGTATGCCCTAGGGCATATCGGATTCCCCAGACATGTAGAAAGGAAAACGGAAGAGATTCAAAACAGAGAATCAAAAGATTGATATATGGCTTTTGGGGATTATGAATTTCATAATAATCTTTTCTCTTGAAATACCCTCTTTAAAACATGTTTTTAAAAATACTTCTTTATAATAATGCTTTTAAAAGCGGTTTTTCAAAATCCTTTATCTGTTCTGGTAACCATCAGCTCTGATACCACGTGTAACACCCAATGTCCATTAATGTCCCTCACAAAGGTAACACGTTAACTTTAATGGAGCATTATAAGAGTATAGAACAGAACATAACAAGACAAACATATACAATAGTACTTAAAAATTCAAAAGTTATTTATTGCAGCGGAAAAGCAAAACATGTCTGGTTACAACATCAAAACCATATACTAAAGCCAAGTACATAAATATCCATATTAAACAAATTTATTATCAGAGTACATAAAGCAAAACCATAATTCCACTCAAAATAGCCATAATGAAAAAGAGATAAAGATGAGCATTACTGTCAACACTTCCTAGCACTTCAAGGAGAAAGAAATCTAAGTCAGGCTACCCTAATCTCACCCTGAGGACCTGGGGGGGGGGGGAGGAAAGAAAAGGGGCAAAACAAATAGGTCAGACATAATGTATGGCGAGTCCAGTTACTTTTAGTATGAAACTAAGTAAAGCATAATGACAGAAATAAACTGGATGAAAGATATGACCATGACATAAGATAAAGCAGGATAACAAGATGAGTATAAAGGAATGTCAAGTGCACTTCCCAGATTTCTTACTTAATTTAGTTCTCTGCAACACCTACTAGTAATTCTTATCAAAATGATCCCAAACCTGCAATTGGTAGTCCTCAGGCGTAACATCTAGTGAGAGGTATCCACCCCATACAATCCTTGATAGCCTACTTGCCCATAATAAATACTAGATGTCCCCACGCTACCCCTTAATCGATCGGCTCCCTAACTTGTAGATACCTGTGCGGGTCCCAGCTTACGGTGTAGCACTTCCTAAGTGGCAACCCTTTGTTGCGCAGCTTTATACCTACTGACGTACAGTGGCTAAATCTTCCAAGGCCGAGAACACCTTTTTGCACGCTTAACGAACCCGTCGGAACCTGCACCGCTACACCCTCGCTCTAATTTGCCCACTTATAATTAGCCCAGTAAGCGTGCCCCAACCCTGCCTAGCCCATGGTTACGGATACCTCTAAGTGGGTTACTGTCTGAAAAGGGTCCCTACCGCTACTAGTTTTTTCCCCAGGGTTTATCCTAACCCGCCTTATATTGGTTAAGTGTTATCTATCAGCCAGTTGACTTAGCCCCATCCACTTATCAAATCAGTATGTATTATTGGTTAAGCTTGCCTTAACCCTATCCACTTACCAAATCAATATGTATTATTGGTTAAGCTTTCCTTAACCCTATACATTTTGTTCATGTAACATTGTTTAAGTTGTCTTTTTACATAGGTTAACTTAACCCATCCACCTAACATGTTTTAGGTATCATATTTATCTTTGGTCATCATTAATTAGTTATTAATGCACAGACCTCTCACATTAAGTCAGTTGCTTGTGGCCGCTAGATATGCTGGGCGGTTTCGGGCAGACATTCACCACAAGTCATACTTAACCTTATGTCTAAGAATCTTTTAGTTATGTCTATGACCTCTAACATTAGACTGACCATTTGCGGTTGCTGGTTAAGCCGGTTGGTTCTGGGTAGGCTTCTACCGCAACGGAGTCTAACCTCGTGTCTCAGCATGCTTATCTTAGCCAATTTATTCATTTATAGTTTGTGCCAATTTCAGGCTAATTATGTCAATTACCGAAAATTCCCAATTTCATATCATGCCCAAAATTTATCATTTGTTATGCCCAAATCAACCTAATGCATATTATGTCAAATTTCCCAATGTTTCCTAAATTACCTTTTGTACGTTCATCTCTACGAGATTTGGCCTAGGCTCGAATGTAGCCTGGCTATAAAAACAAAAAGGGAAGGAGGGAGGAAAGAGATAAAGAACATGCATAATAATAACAATAAAATAGGCATAAGTATGAACTGATCATGAGGATATGATAAAACTGATAAAACTGATGATAATATCAACATGGGCATATGAGAATCATCTATACTATACTATTAAAGCTGAGTTGATTTTAGATGGTTCACAAGCCCCCCCCCCAAATTATTATTTCCATTGAACATGAGCGCGACACGTGGAATGTTTACCCAATCGTCTCAATTTTCCACGCATCTGCCTTTTTCACCGCGTGGTTCACTTTGCCCTTCTCATCTATCTGACCCCTCACGCTTCTTCCTCCTTACATTCCCCTTTCTTACCCTACCGCCTATTTACCTCCCCGTCGTTTTCCCAAAACCTGCAATCAGCCTTCTCCCTCCCCTTCGTCGCTGACGCCCCCACAAGCTCCACTCTTGAAACCCTAACTTGATTTGGTCTTCCTCGGTCTGCGCCCTCGCCCGTTCTCCTGCCGACCATCCTCTGATCGTCGCTGTCTCTGCCTTTGCGTTCCATCAACGTCTACGCCCGATCTGCCGATCGAAACATTGTAAGGTACTGTCCTCTTTTTTTTTTTCTCATCCAGTCTTTAATAAAATTTATAGGATTATGCAAGCTATTATAAAGTATGTTGAAGTTTGATAGTTATTAGCAGACTTAAAACTAAGTTGTAACTAGGGAGATATTGATATTGTGTTTCTTATTTATGATTGATATTTGTATTATGTGATGATGGAACCATCTCTTTTTTGGTTTCTACAAGCAAGGATAACTCAATGATGGTTACCTTTATATCTCTAATTTTTACATTTGAGCATCTTATATTTCTTTGCAACATTCGTACTACTATATGTTCTACTATTTCTATCATTTGTTATTTCCATTGACTGTTTTGATCATGCTATAATAACATTGATTAGTGAATGTGAAATTATTAGTATACTTTTGACATTTCCTATCATTGAACTTGGTTACATATGAGTGTTTAACAATTAGAATCAGCTGTCCTTCTTCGCCTTTGCTAAAACATCACGATGTATTATATACGGGTTTAATGAACAATATTCACTTACACGCATTATCAGTAACACAGAATTTGTTGTTTATGTTGATTCCAGTTCTTAAGGTTCACGTTTGTTTGACGGTGTCTTTCCCCATCTTATTTTTAACAACTTGAATTGATCATGTCTATCTATCATCACTATTTGTTTTAACTCTTAATTAACATAACTCATGACTCATAATTGGCAATTTTTAAAATAGTTGTTCTTCAAATTTAGTAAGAATCCAAGGCGTCACTTTTTTTGGACTCTTAAATGACACTGCTTATTATCCTTAAGCGTGCCATGAATATTTGATTGAATTTAAACTGTTGTCATTTCACTTTTATTCAAAGATTGTTGATTTGTAGATTGTGATAACAACAGAAGCATGGCTCATGTATGGCTGATAAATTTCAGTTCTCTTAGTTATTTACTGAATTTAAAACTTGAGTTTTGTATGTTAAATATTTGCAAAATGTTAAAACTGTCAAATGAGTTAACAATTTTGCAGGCAAGCAACTAAGAGAGCAGAAGAAAAGCCATCGTCAATACACAACCTAACACGGATTGGGAGGGTTAAGGACCTTTAGGTGAGTTATTCAATGTATAATGATATGAAATTCAAAATTGTTATCTCATGCTTCTTTTTTGTTGTAAAAATTTGTTACACAACCTAACATGCTTTTTTTTCCTATTCGGTTTGCTTCAATTTACACCTGAACATCAATTTTCATTAATAGTTGCTCGATGAAAAATGCCTTGGTGTCTTCTTTTTAGTTTTCATTTATTTCTTCCATTTTAGTTGCAAAATTCGGATCCTCATTACTTTGTATTTAAGCTTATTGCCTTTGTCATCATTATGGTATGTATCCCTACTTTCATCTTTATTTCCATATAACGATGTGCTGGTATTAGTCATACCCTTCCAATGTCTGCATAAATCTTCTTCTTTGACCAAAGTATCATAATATTTTTGCCTGTCGGAGAAGTACTTTCTATTGCTAAAATATTTTTGTTGCCTTACTAATTTTAGTGTGTCCAAATGCTACTAACTGGTAATTATTTTTGAAATGCTGTTAATAATCCACATCAAAATTGGTAATTACTTATGAGCTTGGTTTCAAGTACTTGATGATTGTTAGAAGTATTATTATTTTTTAAATGAAGTGGATCTCTCAATCGAAGTGCACATGTATAACTCAATTAGTTTCTATCATTTTTTTTGTTCTTCCTGGCAGTCACCTAAATTGACAGTTTTGCTCTAAAATATTGGACATAGAATTCATTCAAAGCTTTTGTTTATGTTAATTTTTGCTACCAACTATAGTTTATTGAATTCAATTCTTTCCTTTTGATAAAAAATCCAGTGGAGTTCAGCTAATGCTGAAGTTTTACCATATTCTAGCTGATTTGATTACTGGCTAACACGAGGAGGGATCTTGCTATAAATCTACCAAATCACAAATTACCTGCTTCTACAACCTTTTGCTAATTTGAAACTAACACTGTACATTCATAATTTCTACTCATTATGTTCTTTATACCAACAACATCAATTTTCAGTTTAGCTTTGCCAAAAAAGATATCTTGAATTATCATTATAAAATTCTATATTTGACCAATGCATATTCCAAAAATAGAAATTTTTATGTTGCTTTTTTTAGCCGTTTGGTTATTAAAATGTATGTTTTCACTGTACATTTTCTTATGCATGAGTTAGCAGTAGGATTTGATACTAAGCTTCCTACTAATGACTACGACTGCTAGAATACACAAGGTTCCTACATATGTTTTTACTCAGGCTTTAGTTTGTATATATTGTGATTACCATTAGAATTTGTATTTGATTTTTGTAGTACGAAGAAAAATTTGTCGATGTTTTTATGGATCTTCCATGAACTATCTTATCGTAAAAATTTGTTTGATTATGTTTGAGTTCTTTATGATTAATTTTTTTTTAAAAGAAAATAGTTTTTTGCTTAAATGTTAAGGTAGATAGAGCTTTTTGTGCTATGCCATATTTTTATGTCCCGTTTTTTGTTTAATAATTTATAACTGAGATACATAACCCCTGCTTGATCCTTTCAATTTATTTATGTATAGGGATAAATTTCGTATTTTCATGTTTCGTAGTAGCAACCAAAGTCCATGGATATATATATATATATATATATATATATATATATATATATATATATATATATATATATATATATAGTGTGAGTGTGTGTGTGCGTATGTTTTATCCTTAGTGTACATGGATTCATATCATTCCTAATATGATGCATTTAATCATATTCTTATTATGTTTGTATACATGGAAGCCTATCTATGCATTCATTTGATTACTAATGTATGTGTATTTACATTTGGAATCTTTTGGAAGAACTCCTCTAAAAAGTCTAAACTAGGTAAAATCACCCTTCCAAAAAAAAAAAAAAAAAAATCAAATTCTCATAATTATCCCCTTACTTTTTTTAACTCTCCTAAAAAATGTTATACCACTATGCTGCTAATTTCTTCTATTTTTTTTCACTTCAAATAGTCAGGTGCATCAATGTAAGTATTTAGTTTTTATAAAAGCACTAAATCAGTCAAGTTATATTTAGCTAACGTGAATTTTGTTCTTTTTTCATTTCAAATAGTCATGTGCATCAATGTAAGTATTTAGTTTCTATAAAAGCACTGAATCAGTCAAGTTATATTTGGCTAACGTGATTTTTGTTGTGTTTGAGTTGCCAAAATGTGAGTCTAAAAATAGATTAGCCACTTGGAAACTAAGCTGCTTATTTGTATTTTAGATATGGATTATTTCTTCTATAATAATAATAGTTGACGTGATAATTGAGATTTGAGTATCATGTCATCTTGGGTGTTGTTTACACGCAAATGGATATCATTTATTTTTAGTACGGTGCTAAGCATGAAACTAAAGTTGATATTCAAAATGTCATTTTCTTCTGCGAACTGTGTTTCAGTTGTTAATGTTAATGTTCAATAGTCAACTTATGAGGTAAATAAAATTGATAATTAGCAGAAATCATAACTGTTTTCAACTTACAATCTTCACTAATAACTATCATTGGTTCGGATTATTCCCATTAATTCTCCAGTGTAGTTCTGTAGTGTAGCCTCTATACTTAGTAAATTGATGGAGGTCCAACTCTTCATTACAATTTCAATATTCTCGCTTTGACAAGTTTGTTATGATCAAAGAAATTTCTCTCATGATACTTATGTTTATGGAATCCTGGACTGCAGATACGTGTACGCACTGGCATATGTTCTGCACATAATGTACCCATTGGCATTATGTCCTGCCAATATAATATATAAACACCTAGAGCATATATTGTTCTGTCAGCATTATTACGAATATAGAGAAATATGTCACTTAGTTGACATTACAATATTGTTGTAACAAATACTCAGGCACAAAACATATAAAATGCAGTCCATTTTGACTTTCTTTAACCTATAAATACATTTCAAATCCTTCAAATGAAAATTTTACTCATTGTTTGATATGCTAACTACATTATTTACTGTTTGAATACCTCTTCCCTCAAACGTTGAATACTTTAAAGTGAGGGAATTCATTTGAAAAATGCACTGAGACATGCGTGTTCACTTTTTTCTCAAATACGACGACATTGCCAATAAACCTCTAATATTAGTACACTAATTCTAAAGAATGCATAAACTACTTCTTTGCTTCATTTTGGGTAATTAAAATTTCGATATATTGTGTAGATCTCTTATTTTGATTCATAATTGCTTCACTAGATAATGCTTATCTTCTAAAAACCTCTCCGTGTTAGCTAGACAGTTCATCATCATTAGATATATAATTTTTTCCAATTGATCTCAGTCGAGAAAATGCAAAAAAGGATAGGTCAGTGAGAGAAGAATCATGAAATCCTGGGATTAGTTTAAAGTCAAGCACAGCTTAAGAGTCATGGACTTGCTTAGGCATATGGTAAGTATTTTTGTTTTTAAATTATGTTTTTATGGTAGTTCAATCAAATGCCATTTCCCATCATTAGTATAGTATTTAATTGATTTACAGAACTGTGCAAGAAGAATATAGTTTTTTAATATGCATTCAAAATCTTAGGGTGAAAGAATATATTAGTCGTATTTTTCTGATGTTTGCTGGATATAAAATTATAGTGAGAACAAGTTTTTAAAAAAAAAATACAAAGACTATATAAGATCAAATTAAAAAATTGGCATGGAGAGCTTCAGGTAGCATGACTATTAGTAGCTCTAAAGACATTATTTTTTTCATTCTCAGTTATAACTCAAAATTTTTAATTATATTCAATATGTTGACTTCAGATAGAATTATCTCCTCGCCTAATGCTGCTACAAAGACCCCAGATGAGTGGTTGGCAAATAAATTTCCATGCCTACATTCATTGAATGTATTTACCATAAAACTTTCAAGTATATTAAGCATCGATTCAGTAGGACTAATAACGTTATTTATTCGTGGACACATCAAAAAAAATTCTAATATTTTTTCATTTACGTTTGTACTTATTTGTATTAGTGATTATATACGTTTGCGCGGTGCATGTGTGTGGTTCTCTTATATCCACGTTGTAAAAGACTACATATAGTTCTTGACATATAATTTCCTAATTATCTTTCTTTCATGCTTTATTTCCACTCACATTATAAATTAACTGCATCAAATATTAGTGGCTTCATGCAATACAAAATTATTACCCGCTGAGTTATTTTTGTTTCGCATTTCCTATTGTACATATACATTTGTGTTCTTTGTTGAATTTTAGGTTTGATTCATGATAAGTAAAAGATAATTTTAATTTGGATGTCCATTATTTAAAGGCTGCAAAATCATACATATTTCTTAATCATAAAAAAAATAGTATTTGGATTTGTAGAAAGTGTCACTTAGTGTTAAACAGACCACCAGTGTTGAACCAAAATATGATTATATATTTCTATCTATTTATTTCTGCGCACTCTCTTTTAGTGTTTAGTCATTGAAGAATTATTTGAAATCTTTGTAACAGAGTATTACTCAAAAATGAATTTTGGTTTCACATTGTATATGTTAGTACATGTCTTAACTTCACTTGACATGCCAATGCACTTTCAACATTCCAAGTTATATATCTTATTATGAAACCACAATAAGATGTTACTGAACTCTGTTGATTTAGCATATTTATGAAGGGCATACTTCCACTTTGTCCAGTTTTAATCTACCCTAATTTTTTTAACCCAATTTAGGAAATTTTATATTCACTAAACTAATAAGTTTGGTGTTTCTAATACTATCAAAATACTAGAAATTTTAGCTTTGTAAATGAAAATATGAAACATCCATGATGTGAGCATTAATATTAAAAGAACTGGTTATATGTTAACCATTATGTCCTGCATTTTTTAAACTTTTGGTAGATTTTGTAGGCATATTACATTATTCATCCCTTGCTAAACGTATAAGTGATGAGGTATTTACCATTCGTTCATACCATGTGTCAATTAATGCATAAGCTCCTTATGTTTGGATTTTATGTTTTGAATGCATGAGACTTGAATTGGAAAAAAATTAATCAGTTATCTTAATCATGGAAGACCTTGACTATAACACAAAATAATTCTGAAGGAATTTCCTGAAATAAGCAGTAATCAAATGGTTTTATCTATGTCATATGTGTCTCTATGGTGTGTCAATATTATTTTAGCTCTTTCAAGGTTTGCCTTGCTTCCATGTAATAATTGTATAACATTCTATTTATGTTGACTTGATTTTCTCCTTTTTATTCTCCTTATTCGAATATGACAAAAAAGTTTGTGAGATCAGCTAGATACTTTACATCAACAAAAACAAATTAAGATATTTCAAAAATCATACTTGGTAAATTTGGTACATGGTGAATTGAAGAATTTTTATATTTTTTTAAGTTGGATTCTCATGGGATACACTAATCAGTAAATAAATATATAAGCAATGGAGGTTTCTGCTTCCTACTTCAAACAATAGGTTAACCTTTTTTATCTGTTATAATTTTTTATTGTTTAAGTTGGATTCTCATGGGATACACTAATCAGTAAATAAATATATAAGCAATGGAGGTTTCTGCTTCTTACTTCAAACAATAGGTTAACCTTTTTTATCTGTTATAATTTTTTATTGTTTAAGTTGTATTCTCATGGGATACACTAATCAGCAAATAAATATACAAGCAATGGAGGTTTCTGCTTCCTACTTCAAACAATAGGTTAACCTTTTTTATCTGTTATTCGAGTACAACACATTTGTTGATGTAAATCGCTATATTTATCGGCTGTTATGCATGTATGTACACATTTGTTGATATATAGGTAATCAGTCTCAATGTTGTCAGTTACATGGATCAAATGTTAACACGAATTTCGTAAATAGTCTAAAATAATGTATGGATGTTAGTTGCTTTGACAAATTATAATAACTATGTAGAATTGTCATGCTGCTAGGTGTAAAATTCTAACCATGAGTTTAAAACTTTGCATGCCAATTTATTTATCTACTATTGTACAATCCCTTTTTTTTGTTTCGTCATGTTAATATTATGGATTAATATATTTTTGGCCAAGAACTTGGCGTTTTGACTGTGGGCGTTTATTTGTTTCACATGCAACAAATAAAGAACTACTATTAAAAGCTATCCTTTTGAAAAGCACAGAACTTCTGAAAGGAACGAAGTCTAAGATATATCCTAAATGTATTTTTATTCACATGAGGAGTCTGTAAGGTCTTTCATAGTTGCCTGTTGTTTCTGAAGGATCTTAAAAGTTTATAATTGATATTGTATAAGCTAAAACCAAGTTAGCTTTTACGAATAGAACCAAATTGTTGAACAGTGTAACAAATTATTATGCACCACACATTTTGGACATTCACTTTGTTATTTCATTCTACTGATATTTTTATACTTTGTACATTTTGTGCATGTCGGACATAATAAAACTTTTTAGTCCTTTTATGCTTTACTGTAATTCGTCCAAATAATATGCATAACATATCATAGTTTGCCTTCAATTTAGGAGTGTCCAATTTTTGGCAAACTTTAGAACATGTATTATCTCTACATTGTTAAGTGGTTTAAATGAAGTGGTCGATTTGTGCGCAATATGTATACTTAACCAGATCATGACTGTTTTGATCCTTCGTTCCAAGGACATTATCTGATGATGCAAAATGATACAAGTTTTTTTTTTAAAAAAAAACTTTTACTTTTTGTAATAGTAATTTTTGTAGATTCTATTTTATTGTAAATTTCTTATTGTTTCTTTTTTCAGTATCTTGATCAATAATTTAGAATAAATATAAACTAACAATATTGCCAAACCCGTATGCGAAAATCAACCTCAATAGAAAATCAAGTTTAAACCATTCTGCTACTTATTAATTTGATGGTACTTTCAATAACTTCAATGAAAGTACATTAAACTTATTATATAAACACATATTGTGTTAATAATAAGCATACAAACGTTTTTACATAGTGATATTTTTTTCAGATTACAGCGGCTGTCTTAGGAAGCATTACCCAGCTATACGAAATACAGCTACCAGCTATGCTTGAGATGATTTTATGCTGTTGCATCACATCAATTTATATTATCATTTTAGAACCTTTGGTATTTCAATAGTCAGACCAACCTATGTAGTAGTTTTCTCTATGAATATTATGATGTTGTATATAATCTCATTTACCAGCTGAAGTACATGGTATTGACATTCAACTTTGTGGTGTTGTTCATATTTTACAACATATTGACTTACCTCTAGCTGTCAAATGCTATGTCTTTCCAACTGTATTTAGGATCCATTGGTTTTTCAAGTGTTTAAATAGCATATTTTTTTTATCTTGCTGTTATCAACTTCTAGCTGTCAAATGAAATTCATCGTTTTATGATATATGAAAATAATGGTATGAGATGATATGTGAGTACAGTGTGAACAGTGTACATACCTTAAATTGTACGAAATTGCCGACAATCTAAAAAAAAATTCTATGGCACGTTATGCCATATTTTGTAACAATGTAGTCCCGCCTTTTACTCTTAGAGGGCATCTTACATACGCAGATTCAATATGACAACACTTACGTTACCGTTGGCTCATTGGAAAGTCACATCTTAAGCGGCTTTCATATTTTTGGTTTTTTTATATGCAACTTATTATCTTAAAAATATTTTAAACACACAAATTAAGGGACCATAATATCAATCAATGTTTGTATTTACAACATATATGACGTATTAACCAAAAGCTATCATTTCAACCAAAAATTAATGCATGTAATACCAACAAATTTGCAATAGAGATCAACTGGTTGTAATATAAACCAAAAGCCATAATTTCAACCAAAAGTAATGAATGTAATACCAACAAATAAATTAATGAACAAATAAATGGGTTGTAATATTAATCATAGTATCGATTCGGTTATGGCCAAAACTTTAATTTCAATGATAATAAGTTGTAATATCAATGTTTTAGTATATATGCATCGTTTTTTGCGAACCGTGTGCGAAGCATGGGTTCACACTAATTAGTGTAATACAGTAAGTGGAAAAATATTAAGCATGGGTTACCATTAACCACGAAATGTAAAAATCATTGCTAGAGATTTATTAACATTTATTTTGGTTGTCCGTTGAAAAATGGAAAATATATATAAACAGTCCAATAATAATATCGTTCTATATGTTAACCACCTGCTTTTTCTTATAATCAGATCTCTCATTCACATTTTACAACTGTTATTTGAATAATGGAGTGATAATATCATTCTAACTACTCACATTAAGGCTTCTTTATTTTCTTTTTTTTTTCAAGCCATTTATTGCTGATATAACATATGCTCTTTTGCTTTGCAAATTGCATATATTCCTAATGGATCTCTCCTTCAACATGACGCATCAAACCTCTTGGGCATACACTCAAAAAATGCACAAGCTGACTAAAGTTCATCTCTTCCTGCAATTTCAGTGGCTGTTTCCACTTTTTTTCTTTTTTTTTAACATTCCTGCGTGTTAATCCTACGATGGGTATCTTTCCATTTGTAAAACTTTTTGTAACTGACGTCTGCTGTCATGAATGCAATGCTATTACCCATCTTTACATCTCATTAATTCAAGCGATCCTCAATTTTGCGCTCATCTCATTTACATTTCCATTCCTGACGTCGCCTGTTTCTACTTACTGTACATCTTTTTTTGTTCTTTTGGAGGCTATAATTAGATGATATTTTGTACAAATGAAGGACGTTCTTATCTAAATTTATTCATACGTGATATTTTTCATGCTTTCCTCCAGCCTACTAAATTGTACCACTGTCGAGACATAATTTACCTTATGATTGATCACATGCATATTTTTTTTTTTACTGTTTTTTATGTCTGCTCACAATATTTCTGTATATATAACCAACTGACTATATCATCTCGCCTACATGTTTACTGTCTCTTCACGTAAAAAATACATCATCACGTTTAAACAAATAAAGATATGAAATCATAAATTACATCAAATTAGGATGCAACTAAACAAACTTACTATTAAGCATAGCACTGAAATTTATAAATTACATTACAACAAACATTTTTTTCTAATTGATAATTTAGACAATGTGCTTCATCACGTCAAGCTTCTACTGCTTCTCCCCGACCCCCCTTCCATTAATATAATGATATCTTAAAAAAAAAACTCCTACTTACAAAATAATGCGGCTTCTTAATATAACTATTTTAAACTATCGAAATCATACAAAAAAATTGTTAAACTTTTGTACTCCATATATCTTTTTATGTATATTTCTGGACCGTGTGCGAAGCACGGGTTCACACTAGTAAATCTTATGTATAAGCTAAAATAGAATTGATGAGATTCAATCTTATTATCATTTATAATTCCCAAATCCAATTTACAGCATGTCAGAATTGCTTTATTATTTTCATCTAAAAATAATCAATGGACTCACAGAGACTGGATTTAGGAAGAGCATTAGGCGTAGTTGTTGTTGTTGCAAATCTGATGCTGAATACTCTCTATTTTGGTTGTTTGGATCTGATCTTCTAATTTGTATGCTCCTATTTTGATTTAATTTGGTGAACAAGAAAGTCTAGTTTAGATTTGAGCAGCATAGAGGCGCCGTCGATTAGTGTAATGAAATTAAGGTTAGGTCTAGGTGTTTATTTATAGGAGTACTAGGTGAACTAGGACCTTTAGATCTGACCAGGAACCATCCGAACCATCCAGACCAGAAAAACACGTCACCCAGCAAATCAGAAAAAGACACGTACCACACACAAGTCATCGGCCAGTTCTGGACCGATGGTGTCGACTCCCCTATAGGGGGGTCGACACCCCTCTCGACACCCCTATAGGGGGGTCGATACCTATGTCGACTCCCCTATATGGGGGTTGACACCTATGTCGACTCGCATGGGGGGGTCGACACCCTAGAGCGGGAGATTTCCCGTTCACCCAGATTTGGCTTATTTTGACATTGAATTCGTTTTTGATTTATTATTTAATTCTGCTAATTCTTGAATTCTTCTAAGCTTTATAACATCCTCATATTGTATCCGTTATACGCAAACTTGGACTCTATCCCAAGCAGAATTCTGAGACGAACACAATGGCGCAACCCGTTTCCCTTAATTCTTCTTATAAAAATTAAGTATTCTTTAATTTGCTAATTTAAATATTTTAAAATTATGAAGTGTCACGGCTATGCAATTTTTTTTAATGATCTACCCCTACTATGCTTAAACTACCCTACTTCTCTTAATACTTCAAAACAACCCTTCTTTTTAATCCAACCCCTGATTCTCTAAATAGCCCTTACTTCCAATAATTACTCCTATTTTTTAACTACTGTGAAGGGTTGTTTTTTGCAGCACCCAATCCAACGATTCATCATCTTTCATATTTGTTGATCTACTCCTACTATGCTTAAACCACTTCCCCTACCTTTATTATTGTTTTCGTTTATTCATTTCTTCTTTCATTTTTTGTCGATCTACCCTTACAATGCTTAAACTACCTCTACTTCTCTTAATACTTCAAAACATCTCTTCTATTTAATCCTCCCCCAAATTCTCTAAATGGCCCTTACTTCCAACAATTACCCTTATTTTTTAACTACTGTGAATGGTTGGTTTTTGGGTTGGATTATTGCTAATAAAGGAAAAGCCTACCCCTAATTCAAAAATAGTAGGATTAAAAAGTAGGGGTAGATTAAAATACCTACTATTTTTTAACTACTGTCGATATACCACTATTTTTTAACTACTGTGAGGGGTTGGTTTTAGCAGCACCCAGTCCAAATGATTCATTATCTTTCATATTTATCGATTTACACCAACTATGTTTAAACTACTTCCCCTCCTCTTAATACTTCAAAATCGGCCTTCTTTTTAATCCTACCCTTAATTCTTTAAATAGCCCTTACTTCCAACAATTACCCCTATTTTTTAACTACTTTGAAGGGTTGGTTTTTGCAGCACCCAATCCAAATGATTCATCGTCTTTCATATTTCTCGATCTACCCCTACTTTGCATAAACTACCCCTACTTCTCTTAATACTTCAAAACTACCCTTCTTTTTAATCCTACACCTAATTCTCTAAATAGCCCTTACTTCCAACAATTACCCCTATCTTTAACTACTATGAATCAGGGGTAATTAATAGAAGTTGGGGTAGGATAAAAAAGAAGGGCAGTTATGAAGTATTAAGAGTAGTAGGGGTATTTAAGCAAAGTAGGGGTAGATCGAGAAATATGAAAGATGATGAATCAATTGGATTGGGTGCTGCAAAAACCAAGCCTTCAGAGTAGTTGAAAAATAGGGGTAATTGTCGGAAGTACGGGTTATTTATAGAATTAAGGCTAGGATTAAAAAGAAGGGCTATTTTGAAGTATTAAGAGAATAGGGGTAGTTTAAGCAAAGTAGGGGTAGATCGACAAATATGAAAGATGATGAATCAATGGGATTGGGTGCTGCAAAAACCAACCCTTCACAGTAGTTAAAAAATATGAAGTAAGGTATTAATACAAATAAGTAGGTTTAGTTATCAATATACCCCTACTATGGTTATACTACCCCAACTTCTATTAATACTTCAAAACATCCCTTCTTTTTAATCCTACCCCTAATTCTCTAAAAAGCCTACTTCTTTCAAAACTACTATTTTTTTACTAGGTCTATTTAACCTACCCTTCATAGAAGTAGAATAAAAGCAAGTGCCCAACCCAAACGATTCATCATCTTTCATATTTGTCGATCTGCCACTACTATGCAAAAAAATTCTAGTGATCTACCCCTACTATGCTTAAACTGCCCCTACTTCTCTTAATAATTCAAAACAACCCTTCTTTTTAATACAATCCCTAATTCTCTAAATAGCCCTTACTTCCAACAATTACACCTATTTTTTAACTACGGTAAAGGGTTGGTTTTTGCAGCACCCAATCCAAACGATTCATCATCTTTCATATTTGTCGATCTACTCCTACTATGCTTAAACTACCTCCCCTACTTGTATTATTGTTTTCCTTTATTCATTTCTTCTTTAATTTTGTGTTGATCTACCCCTATTTTGCTTAAACTACCCCTACTTCTCTTAATACTTCAAAACAGTCCTTCTTTTTTATCCTCCCCGTAATTCTCTAAATAGCCCTTACTTCCAACAATTACCCCTGTTTTTTAACTACGCTGAATGGTTGGTTTTTGGGTTGGGTTTTTGCTAATAAAGGAAAAGCCTACCCCTAATTCAAAAATAGTAGGATTAAAAAGTAGGGGTAGTTTAAACTACTTATTATTTTTTAACTACTGCAGATGTACCCCTATTTTTTAACTGCTGTGAATGTTTGGTTTTTGCAGCATCCAATCCAAAAGATTCATCATCTTTCATATTTGTCGATCTACCACTACTATGCAAACCAATGATCTACCCTTACTATGCTTAAACTACCCCTACTTCTCTTAATACTTCAAAACAGCCCTTCTTTTTAATCCAACCCCTAATTCTCTAAATAGCCCTTACATCCAGCAATTACTCCTATTTTTTAACTACTGTGAAGGGCTGGTTTTTGCAGCACCCAATCAAACGATTCATCATCGTTCATATTTGTCGATCTACTCCTACAATGCTTAAACTACCTCCTCTACTTTTATTATTGTTTTCCTTTATTCATTTCTTCTTTCATTTTTTGTCGATCTACCCCTGCTTTGCTTAAACTACCCCTACTTCTCTTAGTACTTCAAAACATCCCTTCTTTTTAATCCTCCCCCTAATTCTCTAAATAACCATTACTTCCAACGATTACCCCTATTTTTTAACTCTGTGAATGGTTGGGTTTTGGGTTGGGTTATTGCTTGTAAAGGAAAAGCCAACCCCTAATTAAAAAATAGTAGGATTAAAAAGTCGGGGTAGTTTAAACTACCTACTATTTTTTAACTACTTTCGATATACCCCTATTTTTTAACTACTATGAAGGGTTGGTTTTTGCAGCACCCAATCCAAATGATTCATCATCCTTCATATTTGTCGATCTACCCCTACTAAGCTAAAACTACCCCTACTTCTCTTAATACCTCAAAAAAGCCCTTCTTTTCAGTCATTCCCCTAATTCTCTAAATAGCCCCTACTTCCAAAAATTACCATTATCTTTTAACTACTGTGAAGGGTTGGTTTTTGCAGCACTCAATCCCAATGATTCATCATCTTTCATTTTTTTCGATCTGCCCCTACTATGCTTAAACTACCCTTACTTCTCTTAATACTTCAAAACAACCCTTCTTTTTAATCCTACCTCTAATTCTCTAAACAACCCTCACTACCAACCATTACCCCTATTTTTTAACTACTGTGAAGGGTAGGTTTTTGCAACACCCAATCCAAATAAATCATCATCTTTCATATTTGTCGATCTACCCCTACTATATCTAAACTACCCTTACTTCTCTTAATACTTCAAAACAGCCCTTCTTTTTAATTCTACCCCTAATTATCTAAATACTCCTGTAACGACCCGGACTTTTCGATCATTTGAATTGGATATTTAAATTAGTTTTAAATATTATATTTGGAATATTAATGAATTTTAATATTGAATTTGTTTATTAAACGATAATTGAACGTTTAATTTATATTTAAATTATAAAACGAATTCCAAATATAGCAGCAGTTCGTATAATTGAATTTTGTACTTCAATTGAATATACATAATCCGTTATAATTTGGAATTCTGTAAAACAAGAAATGTTGGGATCGGGTTGATCATAATTTTCTAATAAAAGAGAAAAAAATGAGATTCCAGCTTATATATTGTATGTTATGCCCAATTCAAAATTTTAAAATAGTCGCAATGGGTTTCGATTATAAACAATAACGTTTATTTTAATAAATTATAAAAGGATTTCTTTATAATTTTGAATGTCGTCTAACTCAAAAATATTTATGTTGATTTATTTTTCTATATTGATTGAATCGAAAGTTGTATATTATTTCATATATGGTAATAATAAATTATTTTTATTTAATTTAACTATTTTGTAATTTATTTATATTTTTACGGTATTATATGAGTCTAATAAATAGTTATTTTTTTCAAACGACATCCGTTTTCGATGAAACGAATGTTATTGGAATGCGTGCTGCTAATTATTGCTAAATGTCCGGTTTGGAGCCTAACGGAGTTGTTTTGTCGGTAGACAAAATTTAAAGGTGAACTGATAAATTAAAATAACGGCGTTGTGCAAACAAAGCCAGAATTCAACAAAATTGATTTCATTGGGTTCGTAACGTCAAACCGTAGTAGTGTGTTTGTTGGGATTGTGTGTGACAGTACGAATATAGAACGTTCAATGTAAATAACAGTAATATAAATGTAACCATATAAAAATGAAACGTTAAATCAAATGAATAAAATATTTCTTTATCATACCCTACCCTAAGCACATACCTACACCTTGGGTAGAATATGGCATTTTGCTTCCTTTCTTTTTAAGTCTTCGAGGAAAGAGGGAAAAAGGGTGCGGACCTAATGAATTATAATACCCTACCATATCACTGCACGTTCAAGAACCAACACAGACTTGTCGTTCCATCCTTTTCCTACCCTAGGACTTTATACAGCTACGCAACTAGCTTAAGTTCTGAGCATAATAATTGAAATATTTTATATGATAGGTTGTACCCCTATGTCATGTACTTAACCCGTAGGACTCTACTTCAATGGGCAGAAAAGAAAAGAAATGTCGACACCTGCACTATTGAAATACACCCACATGCATGAGCTGTCTCCAAGCTTAGGTAATTCAGTAGCAAGCCCCAACGCACTTGTACAAAATTCCATCTCTAAAAAAATCATGTATCATGTAACTTCAAACCAACACATGACCTATCGCTGATTTGTTTTTAAATCATACAACTAATACACAGCACATGCCTAACAGAAAACGTTTTCACCTAGAGACCTTCACACATGCTAACCCATCACCTGCAGACCTACAAATTTTCAACTCACCCAGCTACATCTACGAAGAGAAACAAGGCGCAGATGAAAACATGCCACCCTGTTTTGAAAAATCAATATCAAAACAAAAATGTTGTACAACTTTTGCTACTGAAGTATTAAATAAATGTGTGTGAAAACATTTTGCATGGCACAGTGAAAATCAATCAAACAGCTATGACATAAAAACCCAGTCTACCCTATACCAAAATTCATCTATAGACCTCAATGTATACATATATACAAACCTATGCATAAACACATCCCACCTAATATAACGTACACAGAGACTTACCATCATACAGCTGCTATGATAGGAAAACACATCACAAACCTGGGGAAAACTCACGTGCCTACTGAAAGACTTCACTAGGAAGAAAACTTCACCATGCTTTCGAAAGTGACGGTGCATAAATCGTGCAACTACACTATGTCCCCATTTCTGGGTACGCTATCACTTCTTTCTTTCATGTGACCAGAAAATTTCCTGCAAGCCTATCTCCGTCTGAAACCCCTTCTACTACTATACTGTAAAACATGAACTCGAAGTGGTTATCTCGTTCTGCTATAAATAGCAAGCATACCTCAATTCTTCCAGCAAGCACGAAGAGAATTGTCTCTCCTCCATTGTCTGAAACCAACCCTACAGGTGTGCACAAGTCTGGAATGGGGTCTTTTGCATGCGTTAGAACCTGGTGAGGGAGTTAGCGAAGCCTTATACAGGTGTGCACAAGTGTGCGTGCCATTCTTTTTACTAGGAATGGTGAATGTGGAAAAATAGAGGGCGAATGGAGCTTAAGTTTGTTATTTAAGGTAATAATTTTTTTTTCTTTAGTAGTTAATTAATTAAACGTTAATTTAATTAAGTACGAACGTACATGGGTAATGATCATAACTTGGTCATTCATCATCAGGTTCGAACAAACAAGGAACGTCTGCATCATATCGACGAATACAACGTAATGGAGTTGATCTGGTCAGGACTTAAAGTAGCTGGAATTATTGGTTAAATTAAACGCTTGTTTAATTTAACCACAACTGAACCGCTTCAACGATAAATGGAAATCAAAGGTGAGTTAAACTCACTCGGTTATCCCACTCATAATTATTATAAGTCGGGTTTATTATTTGTATGCCATGTGGCTGATTGTTGGTTGATTTGATTGTTTGGATGTTGTTAGATATTGTTATATCGATTACTTAAATTAAACGGTTGTTTAATTTAAATGAAATGAAATCGTTATATTTAATGATGATCTCCAAACAAGGTAACTTACCTTGCTGGTTACGTTTATACTAATATCAACGTATTGAATTGAATTGGATGTTTGAATATGTGTTATTAGTTGACCGTTATCAGTTAAATTATTATTTATGATTATTATATGAACTACTGAACCCATATGATTAGATTATTGAATTGGTTACTAACTGTTAAACCCAAATTCAACATTTGTTTGGTTATTAACCAATGAGCGATAGTGGTTGGGAATTTATAGCAGATGGCCAAAATGTACAGTGTTTTATAAAGACTGATTTACCGTCAGGTAAATTGATAGAGATGAAGTTATAAAAAATTCGTTTTATAACTGAAGATCAATTTGAAAAATATATTATTTTAGAAAGGAAGTTTATCAAAAGAAATATAAACCAACCACATACAAAGATATTTTTCACCATTTTTGTTACCTAAAACTATCCACGTGCGAAGCACGTGCCTCATCTCGATTATTAAATGATTCTTATATTTACAAAATGGATAAGCAAAAGAGCGGATATTAATGTGATGTTTAATAACCAAGGTTAATTGTCTTTAAGAAACAATTAAAAATGAGAATATATTTATTTGATTATTAAAATAATCAAATTGGATTATATAAATTAATTTAATTTATAATTAATTTAAATGGAAAGATGAACTGAGATTTGATTAATGAGTTAAGCATGCTTAAGTTGACTAAGTCAACTGTAGTAACTAAAATGGATTTAGTAAATAAATTTATTTATTTAATAGTTAAGTAAAACATTTTTATAAACGTTGATATTTATTTAATAATAATCGAAGGGGTAAATCACAGGATTTAAAAAGGTATTAATTTTGGTTATGAAACAAGAAGGCTTATTTATAATAAAGTTATATTTAAAGAAAAACATATTAATGATAATGTAAGTTAAGTTTTAAATTGCGATTTAAAGAGAATTCTTATTTGAGATTATATTTAACTGGATTTATGAAATCCTAGATTTTGACGAAGTTACAAACCCGAGTTTAGTGAATATTATTGTAAGAGTTATTAGAAATGGGTTTTTGAATAGAAATAAAACCGGAGGTATGAAATTAAAGAATTAGAATTTAACAGGAGATCAGTTGAGATAAATGGTTTTCTGAATATTGATCTGATATTGGTTTCGGCCTTCGGGGTTGATATTTAGGAAATTAATTTCTTACTGATTTATGGTTAGGAACTAATGAAATGATGAAATGGAAATCCGAGTTTGAATTAAAATGTTGAGGCAAGCTTAGTTATAAAGATGCGATATAAATCCGCTATATTAAACAAGCGACGATCATGAAGATATAACTAAAGTGGGATTTATTTTGATATTGGAAATGGATATGGGGTTTTGGTATTACAATTGATATTTATCTTAAGGTGACAATGTTGTTGATCAAGGTCTGAGAGGTAATTAAAGTACCCTAACTTTAACGACTTCAAAATCATTGGAGGATAATATTAATTATAATAGTAGTGATATTAGGAGTGATTTATTTTGAGAATTAACAGTGTAACTTTATTTGGAGAATTTGGAATATATACCACAGGATTCCAAAAATAAAAGGGTTGTTTGAGAATATGGAATGGTATTCCAGTAATAAAGAAATAAAAGGAGAGATGCGAAGATATAACGATATTTGCAAAGTAAGGAGATGATATTTGAAATGATTTTATTCTGAAAGGGAAAGTGACGATTATGGCGTTCAAGTAACGAAAGAACGGAGATATCGTAACGAGTGTTTCCAAAAATAAGTTGAATCGAATCCCCAATATTTGATAATAAGAAATATTTTAGCAAACGGTTTGAAATGGTAGTTAACAAGAATTGGATATGATTATTAAGATATATTTTTCCAAGTACATTATTAAAATGATTTGAGGATATAGATGGATTAAAAATGATATATTTTTAATGGCCAAGTGATGCTGTTTAATAAACCAATTGATCTGTTTTATTTTTATGGTTGTTTATTTTGATAGTTACATAACCGACTATCAAAATCTGACCCAACGTTGTTGGTATGGAAAGACCGGGACCGAATTTATATTCGAAAACCATTCCGGACCAACGAATACGTAAACGAAGAAGATATCTAAAGCTGATCGAGATAGAGCTATTGAAGACCGTATATCTTCATGAATGAAAGAACTATTGTCAGATTTCTCTAGCTGATCCCTAGAGGTATTTGACAGTGATTCTGTCGTGATTGAAATCTATAGGTTGCAAGGACTACTCGCTACTGATCCATTGGGTAATTCAAGGATGCAGTAGGATGGTGCCTTCGGTTTGTCCAGTCCCCGGACAACTTGTATGGACGAGTATTTGACAGAGTATTTCCAAAGGAAATACGTACGTTGATTTCCTCAAACGTATTTTTGTTGGAGGCAGAGAAGACACCTTCTCTTAGCTTAGTGACTAGTGAATTTTTGTGGACATCAATTAGTGATATCTGGCGGATCTGACAATGTAACATTCAAAGTGAATGGTGGCCAGATGTTCCAAAAGTCGATTATAACCTCAAGCCTCATCAACCGGGAAATGACAAAAATCGGGCAGGCAGCATGGCTATGTGGGTCGCTCCCATTAGGGTGTATAATCACCTATCTAGATAAATTCATTTTTCTTCTTTCATCTATTGATGCTGTCCCTTTTAGGAAACGGTGGTTTGAGCCTAACCGTCTGTGATATACATCCGATACACTCAAGCGAAATGAGTGGTCGGTCATGTGTGGCCGGTTTGCAAGACGTTCTTGTTGAACCCAGTTTATTCCTCTCTAGAGATACACTATCGACAGGTGGTTCCATACCTTGTCATAGTTGGAATCTAATCCCTAATAAGCGCCGCGGTTTTGTTTGTATACTATATATGTGGAGCGTGAGATGCAAGCGTTCTGCTAGAGTTTATTTATTTGTATTTAGACACTATTATAATATCAGAAGATATTTATGATTTCAAAAATGTTTTGGGTTATAGTAAGGTAAAAACCGTCCGTGTTTATGCGTGGGCTGGTCTTACTATTATCCTTTTCTTTCAAAATAATTTTTGAACCTTAAAATTAATATGGGTGTTATTTAAACTTAGCGAGTTTTTCTCACTCTGGTTCACCAGACTGACCCGATATTTGTAATGCTCGGGTTAGACCGGTTGTACAGGTTCAGGTTATCAGATGCTGTGGAGTCCAATGACGAGCTGAAGATATTCAGACGTATGATATTATCTAGTATTATTCCGCTGTGTGATGTATATGAGAACAGATTATTATAACCGTCCTGGTGTATTGATGTACTCTGATGATTGTAAGTTTTTATTTCAAAGCTCTCTAGAATTCTTATTTATAAATTATATTTTGTTCCGCTGCGATGTGAGACTTAATGTCATGTTGGTTCATCTTATTCTTCTATTCTAATATTCTATCTTTCTTATCATACCCTCTAAATTCTTTCTTCTAGCCTTTTGGGGTTTTTGGTATTGGAGTTTTGGACAAGAGAGGATTAGTGTCAAGATTCAAGTTTCGAATTTTTCTGGGATGCTACAACTCCTTACTATAAACAATTACCCCTATTTTTTAACTACTGTGAAGGGTTGGTTTTTGCAGCACCGAATCCAAACGATTCATCATCTTTCATATTTGTCGATCTATCCCTACTATGCTTAAACTACCTCTACTACTCTTAATACCTCAAAACAACCCTTCTTTTTAATCATACCCCTGATTCTCTAAATAGCCCTTACTTCTAACAATTACCCCTATTTTTTAACAACTGTGAAGGGTTGGTTTTTGCAGCACCCAATCCAAATTATTCATCATATTTCATATTTGTCGATCTACCATTGCTTTGCTTAAACTACCCCTACTTCTCTTAATACTTCAAAACAGCCCTTCTTTTTAATCCTACCCCGAACTCTCTAAATAGACCTTACTTCCAACAATTACCCCTATTTTTTAACTACTGTGATGGGCTGGTTTTTGCAGCACTCAATCCAAATGATTCATCATCTTTAATATTTGTCGATCTACCCCTACTATGCTTAAACTACCCCAACTTCTCACAATACTTCAAAACAACCCATTTCTTTAATCCTACTCCTAATTCTCTAAATAGCCCTTACTTCCAACAATTACCCCTAATTTTTAACTACCCCCTACTTTTATTATTGATTTCCTTTATTCATTTCATTATTCATCTATTTTGCATTATTCATTTCTTTCTTTGTAAACCAATTATTATTCTACTTCTGTGAAGGGTTGGTTTTTGCAGTATCCAATCCAAATAATTCATCATCTTTCATATTGGTCGATCTACCCCTACTATGCTTGAACTATTAGTACTTTTCTAAATACTTCAAAATAGGCCTTCTTTTAAATCCTAACCCTAATTCTATAAATAGCCCTTACTTCCAACAATTACCCTTATTTTTTAACTATTGTGAAGAGTTGGTTTTTGCAGGACCGAATCCAAACGATTCATCATCTTTCCAATTTGTCGATCTACCCCTACTTTGCTTAAACTACCCCCCGTACTTTTATTATTGTTTACCTTTATTCATTTCTTTATTCATTTTTTTGCATTATTCATTTCTTTGTAAACCATTTATCATTCTGTGAATGATTGGTTTTTGTAGCACCCAATCCAAACGATTCATCATCTTTCATATTTGTCGATCTACACCTATTATGCTTAAACAACCCTTCTTTTTAATCCTACCCCTAATTCTCCAAATAGCCCTTACTTCGTACAATTACCTCTATTTTTTAACTACTGTGAAGGGTTGATTTTTGCAACACCCAATCCAAATGATTCATCATCTTTTTTATTTGTCGATCTACCACTACTATGCCTAAACTACCCCTACTTCTCTTAATACTTCAAAACAGCCCTTCTTTTTAACTCTACCCCTAATCCTCTTAATACTCCTTACTTCAAACAATTATCCCTATTTTTTAACTACTGTGAAGGGTTGGTTTTTGCAGCACCCAATCCAAACAATTCATCATCTTTCATATTTGTGGATCTACCCCTACTATGCTTAAACTACCATTACTTCTCTTAATACTTCAAAACACCCCTTATTTTTAATCCTTCCCCTAATTATCTAAATAGCCCTTACTTCCAACAATCACCCCTATTTTTTAACTACTGTGAAGGGCTGTTTTTTCCAGCATCCAATCCAAATGATTCACCATCCTTCATATTTGTCAATCTACCCCTACTATGCCAAAATTACCCCTACTTCTCTTAATACTTCAAAATAACCCTTCTTTTTAATCCTACCCGTAATTCTCTAAATAGCCCTTACTTCCAACAGTTCCCCTATTTTTTAACTACTGTGAAGGGTTGGTTTTTGCAGCACCCAATTCAAATGATTCATCATCTTTCATATTTGTCGATCTACCCCTACTATGCCTAAACTACCTCCCTACTTATATTATTGTTTTCCTTTATTCATTTCATTATTCATTTAAAAATAGCACCCAATACAAACCTACTATAACGTCCCGTATTTTCTGGCCAATTATTTGAAATATTTATTTGAACTTAAGTAACTTAATTTAACCATATTATTTTGAATATTTATTTTTATTAATAATATTTTAATTCCATGATATTTGGAAAAATGTTGAATTTGCAGTATAATGTGAACGGGCAATTTAAAATGGTTTTAATATGCTTTATATTGAATTATATTAATATATTCGTTTATTAATCGACATTAAAATGTTCAATTTAAAATTATATTATAAAACAAGCTGCAGCGGCGCGGTAGTTCGTAATATTGCGTTTTGAACTTTAAATGGCTGTACAAGATCCAATATGAGTCGGATTGCCTTGAAACAAGAAACGTCCGAATCTATTTGATAATATTTTGCTAATGGAAGGGAAAAATCCAGTTTTCATATTGTAGATTTTGTTTTGTGTCCAAATCAAATTTTAAAATAGTCGCTATGGAATTCGTTTATATAATATAGCGATTTATTATAAGATAAAAGGATTTTTTATATACACGAAATATCATTTTAAACTTAGAATTTAAATTATGAAGATTAAAATCAATTTCTGTACGTCCAGCATATTAAACTATTATGTGAATTTCAATTTTTATTTTCGACCGATGTTCGTATGGATCCGTACAAATCGTAAACGCTGTGCATTATACGCCAAAAATATCTTTAGTCTTTTCAGTAAAATATCGTTCGTCGTCTCAAATAAAAATCCTCGGTCATTTCAATATAAAACTTAAACACCTTTCACATGTCCTGCCGTTTTCTTCTGAATCCACGTAAACTCATGTGGAAAATTTTAGCTACCTTATACCACGTGAAAGGAGTAAAACATCTCCACCCTTTCTAAGCATCGTACATGATTTCTCCTTTTACATCTGCGCCATTTAGGTCCAACCATATGCCTCACCAAAATATCTCTGCACATGAAATCCTCGACACACGAGAAAGAGAGGAACAACAACCAACAAAGGTACAACACAACCATGTGTATTTTTTTACATCGATCACTTGCAAATCTTTCTGTTCTTGTTTCCGCAATTCAAAACAGGCTTGCTCATACTCTGCATACCATATACTGCATGTTACCTACTTTCTTAGGTCGGCTGTTCATCCACTTTAAAACATATATAAATATTTTCGCAATGTATTTTCTTTTCTAAATTAATGTACACCATTTACTAATCTGAGCGCTAACATCAGTAACATGTGCCCTGCCAATGGAAAAAAAACAAATCGCTGAAAAGAAAAGTAAGAAAAAATCTCTGCAACCAGTTTCAGAAACCATGTTACTCTCCTCTATTTAAGTCGTTTGTCCTAGTACCAAAACCAATCAATCTTCCTCTTCTCTAAATAAATCAGTAAAACGTAAACACAGTAAACACGAAACAAAAACAAAATCTCCACAAAATTCCTGTATATCCAAACCAAAACGGAATCGAGCCGCTCCAGATCCATTGAACTTGTTAAAATGAGAGCTACAAATACATCCTCCTTTTCACCACAAACTAGGATTTGTTGGAAGCTGAGGTTCACTGTGTGGCTGCGATGATTGGAGAGGCTGCCGGAGTTTGAGATGCTTTGGCAGAATGGAGTTTGCGGGTCACCATGAAAGTCGGAGGTGGTACTGATGCGGACCTCGGCTCGGGTTTGGTGCTCAATAGTGCGGCTATAGGTTACCGTGTTGGTGGCGTATGATCGGTCGGAGTTAAGGCGGAGCTAAGTTTGTGGAGGTCTGCGGCGAAGGGTAGCCTGGGCGCGGCATCTCCGGTGGGTCTGAAAATGTGGGTCTGGTAGGGTGTAGGGATGGCAACGGCGGTTTAAAGGGTTAAGTGGAGTTCGGTAAACAAGCAGGAAGACGAAAATTAATTAACCTGGAAAAGGTTTCTAGAGAGAAGAGGAAAGTGGCGGTGTAAAATGGTGGCGTGACTTCTCTTGAAGGGATATAGGAGAAGAAAGAAACGTTGGGCGGGCCTATGAATTTCCGTTATGGGCTTGGGCCCTGTGGGTTTAAAATATATATCTATAAAGAAGAAGACAGTTCGAATCCAAGATTGGAAGAAAGATAATACTAATGTTAGCTGACATGGGCCATGAAGACTGAAGAAAGCTAACCTCAGGAAGAAGTTTTAATGAGATGCTGGGGTTAAGCAATAAGAGTCGTAAAAGACGTATGAAAGTTAAGGTAATAACCACATTATTAACAGCTGATTAGTTTAATTATTAATTTAATTAAATTATATTATTGAAAACCAAGTCAATATTGTAATAATGATAATTAGTTCAAACATTGTCAGAAATTCGCGAAACAAGTATAATTGGGAACGTATCGAAGGGGAATACGCAGTCAAGCAAAAATGGGTGGTGACGGAAGCAACTCGAATTTCACGTATTTTTAAATGCTTGTTTAAAAATATATGAGATATAGCTGAGATCGTTCACCAAATAAAAGGTGAGTTAACTCTCACACTTTTCTGGACTGCTATGATGTGATAAGTTCATATAATTAAAATATCATTAATAGTATTGGTTGATTGGTTGCTTATGGTTGATTAAATGGTTGCTGTTAATTATATTATTGTCGTTAATTTATTAGTTTAAAATTTAATTATATCATAATGTTATAATAATTTGTGATGAAGGGAAGAACAGGTTGGAGGGATCCGACCGGATTCCTCAATTATTATATATTTTGTTTATTTTTCATATTGTTATATATGAACTGATTGAACCCCAAATGACACTAAAACCTGTTTGAGTGTTGACGGTTGAATGTATATTCATAATTGTTGTGATTACAATCAATCGACAGTATTGATTGAGTGGTCGGCAGTGAATAGCCTGAAATGTTTTGTTTTTAGACGTTGTTCTACCGTCAGGTGAATG
Organism: Allium sativum; assembly: GCA_030737875.1. Taxonomy (NCBI): domain Eukaryota; kingdom Viridiplantae; phylum Streptophyta; class Magnoliopsida; order Asparagales; family Amaryllidaceae; genus Allium; species Allium sativum. The sequence goes on from CM060913.1 coordinate 1,017,456,692, forward strand.
GGACGTAGTTTTAAAGTTATAAATTATTTTATAACTGAATTGAAGCTTTTTTTGGTTATTTTATATAAATAATCAAATTTGAAATTTATAAATAAATATTTTAAAAAAGTTTTTAAAGAAATTATTTAAATGGTTTATGTCGTAAAATCTTATGATTTAAACAAGTTCTAAAGCAGAAAACCACAGAATTTACATACAGGTTGGTAAAATGAAATAATTGTTTTTGAAAACAATTAAATAGTGTTTTTAAATTAATTAAGTTATTTAAATAATTTAAAAGGGGAAATGACAATGAAAATCAGTTAATAGTTAACCGATATGTACGGTTGGCAAAATCAACTGTTTTTTATTGAAATTGATAATGGAATTAATTTGATTTAAATTTTCGGAATATTCGTTAAATTTAATGAAGGGTGTGGGATATTAGTTAATCTTCGATTAACTAAAATTCGAAGTAATTATCGAATGGTTTAGTGTTAATAAAGTTTGTTATTATTCAATAAGCTTTTAAAAATGATAATAATTCTATTTTTAATTAATATCAAAGTTAATTATTTTTAATATGGTTAATATTAAATTTAATTATTATTTTAATTAATAATAATTAAAGCGATGATTTTTTAATTGGAATTCAATGTAGAAGTGATTAGATGACGATAAGTTTGACCGAAGGGCGATAAGAGTTTTATAAAGGGATTTATAACCTAGGTTTTCAAACAAGATTGGCAAATGTGGTTTGTAAGTGGAATGCAGGGATTTAAATAAGATTTCACTTAATCGTTAGATTAAGTAAGTGAATGCAATGGAATGGAATTTTAGAAATAGACTGAAATAAAATGATGGTTTTAGAATAAAATCTAAGAAGTTGTGAGAAGATGGTAAAGGGATTTGTATAAGTGAAAAGGAAGAAATCCAAGCGAAACCAAAACAATTATTAAATGTTAGAGAATTGAGATAAGCGAAATAAGAGAATTGAAATAAGTGAAATAAGGGAATTGGAATAAGAATTTCAAACACAAAGGGAAATTCACACAATAGCTTTGGTATTAAATGTTGATAAATGGATTTTGGAAATAAAATCCAAGCTAAACAAGTCTTATTGTAAAGAAGGGGGTAGGCGGATTTTAGTTACAAACCCAAGATATAGTTTATTATAAGAATGCCCGAATAGACGGAAGCAGAATAGTTGACGTGTAATTTTAAAAAAAAATCCAAAAGTTATAAGTGGAATTATGTGCAGATTAAAAGGTCGTGTTTTAGTGGAAAATGTCTTAGTCAAACGAATTAAGTAAAGGAATTATATTGAACGAGGATTTCAAATATATGATACGGTTTATAAAACCAGGATTTGAAATCAAGGGGATAAATGAGATTTTAATATCAGTGGTTAAGTGACAAACTATTATTTGTTCTGAGGTAAGAATGTTGTCGATCAAGGTCTAAGAGGTAATTAAAATACCCCAACTTGAACGGCTTCATTATTATCGAGGAATGGTATTAGTTTGAAATGAGTAAAGGGTGTTGAAATTGGCGTAATATCCCATACGAAGAATATTGAACACTAGTGCGAGTTTTTGGAAAAATACTGCAATATTAGTTACAAATGTAAATAAGGATATTTGGGTTTTAAATTATATAATTTGACATTTTCTTCGCCTATATCATAATCTATAATTTATTAAGTACATATATCTCTATATATCAATATACCGAATTTAAGGGAATGGAGTTTTGCAGAATATAAAGATATTTCCAATGGTAAAGGAAATGGACAGTTGGATATATATATATATATATATATATGTATGCATACTCTAAAGTATAGAAAATAGTTTTTGTTATAATAAAATAAGAATAAATAAAATGCTTTAAATATATTGGGAGGATTAAAAGTTGGTTAACCGTTTATAAATTATTTTTAAATAGGCCAAGTAATGCCAAGTACGGAATCAGTGAACTCATTTACACGATTGTTATTTGATAGTTAAATCACCGACCATCAAACCTGACCAATACGATTGTTGGTACGGAAAGACCGGGATCGAATTTATATTCGAAAACCATTCCGGTCAGCAAATACGTGAAGATGCTGATTGAAGATGGAGAACTTGAAGACCGTGGAACTTCATAAGCGGAAGGATTACTTATAGAATATTCTCCGTGTTGCAACGCAGAGATATTCGGATGTGATTCGGTCGTGGTTGAGATTTTGAGGATTTCACGGACTTCTCGCTACTGATTCATTGGGTGATTCCTATATTGGATGCGGTAGGAGGTGGCATTCGGTTCATCCTGTTCCTGGATGACTTGAATGGACGAATATCTGACAGAGTATTTCTTAGGTATCATGTACATTGATTTTTACAAATGTATTTCTGTTAGTGGCGGAGAGGGGCACTTCTCTTAGCTTGACGACCAGAATAATTTTTTGGACGCCAATTAGTGATTTGGCAGATCTGACAGTGTGGCATTCAATGTGAATGATGACCAGATGTTTAAAGGTAAATTCTGACCTCAAGCCTTAACAACCGGGAAATGACAAAAATTGGGCAGGCCGCATGGCTTTGTGGGTCGCTCCCATTAAGGTGTATAATCACCTATCTAGAGAAATTCTATTTGCTTCTTTAATCTATTTCGATGCTGTCCCTTTTTCGGGAAATGGTTGCTGATCCCAACTGTTGGTGATATACATTCGATACGGTCAAGCGAAATGAGTGGTCGGTCATGTGTGGGCTGGGTTGCAAGATGTTCTTGTTGATCCCGGTGTATTCCCCTCTAGAGATACACTATCGGCAGGTGGTTCCATACCTTGTCATAGTCAGAATCCAATGTCCAATAAGCGCCCGCAGTTTTGATTGTATACTATATATGTGGAGCCTGAGATGCAAGCGTTCTGCTAGATTGCTATTTATTTGTATTTAGACACTATTATAATATCAGAATAAGTTATGATTTCAAAAATGTTTTGGGTTATAGTAAGGTAAAAACCGTCCTTGTTTATGTTTGGGCTGGTCTTACTATTATCCTTTTATTTCAAAAGGATTTTGCAAAGTTAAACAAGATTGTTTGTGCTATGAATTTATCACTGAAAGTATTCCAGACTGACAAGGTGAATTTTGCTTTGCTTCAAATGTGCTCGGGTCAGACCGAGTATATTTCCAGGTTAGGTTTTCACTTGGAGTTTCAGGAGCTAGAAACAGGCGGCTTCATCGTTAGTTGTTAAAGTTATTTTCCGCTGTGACTGATATATGCTGTACTCTAATGATTGGTATGTATATACAGTTTTCTTTGTATAAAGAGATTTGATATTATATTTTATTCATTCCGCTGTGAGATTTTGATGTGGTGTTCTTCTTCTTTCTTCTATTATAATATTTCTTTCTTTCTATTTCTCATCCTCTAACTTCTTTCTAATAACAATGTGGGTTTTCAATACTTGGATTTTTGACCAGTAATACGGGTTTGGGTATTATTGTCGAGAATTCGAGCGACGAATTTCACGGGTCGTTACAGTGGTATCAGAGCTAGGTTTATTGATAACCTTGGCTCTGTGGCGTGACTCAATAGAGATGGGGTTAGTAATGCCCTAGATGGAGTTGAGTATATATATGAGAGCGTGTATTTTTGATTTGATATAAAATTATTTTTGCCCAATTTATTTTATAAAATAATAAAAGTAATGATTTTCTCAAATTATTACAATATGGGCAATCAATTGGATATGTTAATGTTGATTTGAATAATATGTTTGGATTGTGTTGTTTGTTGCTCGAATATAAATCTGGAAATTGATAGACTTGGTTTAAAACCAATCTGCAATAAATAAGTTGAATAAATAAATCCTAATTTAATGAATCTGAATGGGTATTTAAAGGAAATCTCGAATATGAGATGAGCAAATGGAAATAATAATATTTAATCTAACTTATACAAGGTAAATCGTATAAGATGTAATTATACTTGAATTTTCAAAATTTGATTTGTGTTTGGAAAACCGCAAGCCAATGGAATATTTGGAGATCAATGAATTGTTTGGATTGTATAGTTGGTTGCATAGATATTGACTACCTGATTGAAACCAATCTTGAATGAATGAAGTGAACTTACAATAAATCAAAACGGATTGATTAGAAATAATTATGAATAAATCTCATGTGAGTTAAAATTTGTGTGTAGAATTGGTCAGAATGGATGATATGGATATTTTGAACCTAATTAGCATTGTTTTGGAAACTATTGAAGTTCATTGGAGTTGAGAACTGGTGCAGAAGAGCTAATTCAACTTTAAAAATTCATCCAAGAGAACTCTGGAGTTAATTGAATCCAGTTTGAATAGAGCTGCATAATAACTAAGCAAGCTCAAGTATAATTAATCGCTTATCGCGTAACCACGCTCGTAAAAAGGTACGCCTACGCAAAATATAAAATTTTGGTTTTTATTTGGATTTTGAGTTTTGATTTTGAATTTTTCCGACCGTGTTGGTCGATGTATATACATTTCTTGAACCTGCAATATTGCAGATGTCCCTCCATATAGGGGAGACTCTGCCTAGAATTTTCCAAAATTTAAGATGTTAGAAATTTTTTGAAGATTTTTGGAAAATTTCGTTATTTGAAATAAATTGGTTTTAAAACCTATTGGGTTAGTTTTGAAAATAAAATCGAGTTTTAATTAAATATTTTTGAAAAGATAATGTGTAACACCCCGAATTTCGGTTAATGCTAAATTCACAAATTTCAGAATTAATAATCTCAGATGTGAGAATTGGGGGAAACGGGCTGCGTCATTGCGTTCGTCTCGGAAAAATATGCGAAATAGAGTCCGAGTTTTCGAGAATCGGAGTCCGTATGGCCCGGTTATGGCCCAATGAAATTTGCAGAAAATTAAAAGTTCAAAACAGATTTAAAATTCAGGTTTAAAATTCAAAATTGGGGCCATTGGGCGCTGGGGGGAAACATTCCCGCCCAGCTACCCGTGTCGACAGCCCTGTCGACAGGGCAGTCGACGGGGTAGCACCAGGTCGACAGCCCTGTCGACAGCCCTGTCGACTTGGGTGTCGACAGGGGGTGCTCGTCAGGTCTAACCTGGTGCACCATTTTAAGGGATTGGCTGTGTTTTGGGCTGTTCTCTAGAAGCTTCCGGGATCTGATGGTCCTAATCTAACCTAGGGTTGATCTAAGGGCCTAAAACTATTGCCTAATCCTATAAATAAGACCCTAAGCTAACCGTAAATGATCATAATCTTATCTCCTAACTAAACTATGCCAAAATTTTCTATGATCATGGCCTCCACCCAAAACCCTAGCCTCCATCCTCTTATGAAACTATTTCTATGAAGGCTTTCATGTTCATACAAGCATTTTTTAGTTGTTTAAAGGATCATTAGCTTGCATTCATCATCAAGTTGCAAGCTTTATGTTCAAAGCTAGTGTTTTTGGGTAATTTGTGGCAAGGGTTTGCTTATGGGAGCTTAGTGGTGAGTTCCTATAGCTTTAATAATCAATTGTTAAATTGATTATGGTAGGATGTCATAAGACATGGCTATGTTTGTGGATAAATGTGTTTATGCAAGTTTGTATGATATGTGATTTGCAAGTTTTATGCTATATGCAAGTTTAATGCCATGTTTTATGATGCAAAACACTATGTTGAACATTTATGCATATGTAACATGTTATGCAAACTATATGTGAGAGTATATGCAAGTTATATGTAACATGATATGTAAGTTATGCATGTGGTTTTATGCATGCTAAGTGTTTGGTTTTATGCATGCTAAGTATTTGATTTTATGCATGATAAGTATTTGATTGTATGCATGCTAAGTATTTGGTTTTATGCATGCTAAGTGTTTGGTTTTATGCAAGTTATGATACATATTCATATGCAAGTTATGTGTATGCTTATATGCAAGTTCAACATGTTATGCAAGTTATGTGTATGATGTTATGTAAGTTATGTGCATGTTGTTATGCAAGTTCATATGCAAGTTATGTGTATGATGTTATGCAAGTTATGTGCATGATGTTATGCAAGTTATGTGTATATGCAAGTTATGTTTATGATATTATGCAAGTTATGTGTATGATGTTATGCAAGTTAACATGTAACATGTTGTGCAAGTTCACACCTTTAAGACACATGCAAGTTCACCTTTGTATAACCTATGAACACTTATGCAAGTTGCCTTTATACATGACATATGTATGTTCATGCAAGTTGGGCTATTTAGTAATGCTAGTTGGGTTAATATCATGATGTAAGTGGACACCTTTTAACCCATGTTAATGCTAATGTATGCTAAGTGAAACCCATGTTAATTGTGAAAGAATCTTCTCTTGGAAATATGTCGTGTAAGCATAAGTACGCGGGAAACGATGGGGTTAATAGACATGTTAATGGAATGGTGTGAAATGGTTATGATTAAGCATACCATAAAATGAATAAGCATAAGTGGGAATTTACCTATTGAGTTAGGTCTACCCCATGGGAATTTACCTATTGAGTTAGGTCTACCCATGTTATGGAATTGGGAATTTACCTATTGAGTTAGGTCTACCCATATTCTTGTAAATGTGAATATTAATTAGGGATAATTAATAAATATGGGGGTGATTACTTAGGTGTAATTAATCGACTAAGACACGAGGTTGGACTCATTTGTAGTGTAAAACTGCCCGGACCCTACCGGCTTAACCAGTTGCTACAAATGTTAGCCCAATGTGGGAGGTCTTAGGCACAAATTAAATACGTGATTAAAGTAAAGACACGAGGTTAGACTCTGTTATGACGTAAAACTGCCCGGACCCTACCGGCTTAACCAGTTGTCATAAAAGCCAGTCTAATGTGGGAGGTCTTTATGGGAGATCACGGTCTTAATTAATTAAGAAACACTTAACCATATTAACATGTAGTGGGACATGAGGGGTTAAGTGGGTGCCTTGGGTGACATGAGCAAACTTGTGGGTTGCCTTAGGTGGCAATAGAAAATACGATTAGAATACTTAACCAAAGTGGAACATGTAATTAAACATGATTAAAGGGTTAAGTAAGTGCCTTGGGTAGCATGTGGGAATCAAGTACGTGCCTTGGGTGGCATGCGGAAAATCTAGTGGGGGCCTTAAGTGGCAATTGAAATAGGATTAGATGACTTAACCAAACCTTAACATGTAGGTGGGCATGATTATAAAAGGGGTTAAGTGGGATACACTAGATAAATTAACAAGCCTAGGTGGAAGCTTGTGGGGGCCCATTTCAACCAATATCCCAAACGTATCTTAGTGGGCTCGACTCTAGTCGAGTGACGGGACACGCATATTGGGCTTGACTATAAGAGGCCAAAACGGGTTAGCGGTGGCAACGCAGGATCAACGGGTTTCATATGCGTGTGTGGACCCGGGCTGGTTGGTAAGTCGTTGTTGCATCATGTAGATATAAAGCCGTGCACCGTTGATATTATCAGGTGGCCACTTTGGGGAATGATACACCCCATTGTGGGACCAGCACGGGTATCTACGTTAGGGAGCCGATCGCTTGGGAGTAGTGGGTACACCTAGTAAAGATAGGGGCAGACGGCACCTATGTAGGGGTACACTAATCTACTGGGTGAAATTTCTAAGTACACTTAGTGGGATCAACCTTTAAGTAGGAATCACCCTTGGGTGGGTAGAACTGGTGTGGTGCAGTGTAAGAATTACCCTTGGGTGGGTAGAATCTGGGGTGGTGCAATCTAGTAATTATCCTTGGGTGGGTAAATGCGTCTTTTCGTTTATCTTAGAACATCCTGTGTTTAGTTGGCTACTTAGTGTAGTCATTATCCCCAGAGGTACCGTACCTTGTTTATATCATACCCTAATTACTTTGATGATTGTATTGTTAGGGTTATAGGACTCACTCAGACTTATGTCTGACCCCGTTGTTTCTTTATCTTTTTCCCAACCCTCAGGTTTTCAGAGTGGGCCTAGCACTAGTGGGCTTGGATCAGACCGCTATATCTATATTTTGGGGCTTGGACCGTAGAAGTAAAGCTCGGTTTATCTTTTCTATTATGGCTATTATCTATGTAGTGGGATTATGTACTTCTATTTTATCAGGATGGATATTATGTACTTGACCCTTGTTATGGTTTTGTGATGTAACCAAACATGTTTTACTTTCCGCTGAAATGAAAGGATGTATTAAATTTTCAAGTATTACTTATATCTGTCTTGTTTGTAATTTTTCTGTTCTATACTCACTAAAAATACTCCACCAAAACTAAGGCATTCCCTTTGTGAGTGACCTTAGCGGGTGTGGGGTGTTACACGTGGTATCAGAGCTTAAGGTTACCAGAACAGATAAAATTTTTAGAAAAACTATTTTCTAAGAATATTTTTGAAAGGAGTATTTTCAAAAACATGTCTTTTAAGAGAAAAGTTTTTGAAAGAAAAGCATAATCCCCAATAGCCGTATCTATATCTTTCGAATTCTCCGTTTTGAATCTCTTCCTCTCTCGTTTTGAGTTTCCCCTCCCCGTATAGATGATCTTTCTAAGATAGATAAGAATGGAAAACCACTTCAAGAGACTTAGACATTAGTCCGATTAGAAGTTGGTTCAAGAACGAGGAGGACTTGTAGGTACTTATTGGATGGACGATGGGAGGAAGGCTCAAATAATTGTTTGGTTAATGAAGGACGAAACCTCATTGATGGGAGGTTACGAGTATGGGAAGAAGAAGGCTAGTAGTTATCCTTTTGGGAGGAATAGGACACCTTATTAGGATTGTCCAAAGAAGCAAGGGCAAGGTATGGAATCTTCTGGAGGGTAGTTGTATTCCCTCACGACTAGGGTACCAGATGGGGATAAGACCGTCTAGGTTGGAATTTGGATTTCTTTATTATCCGATTCAAACTTTATTTGATTCTGATATATCAAGTTCGTTTATCTCATCATTGTTAGTTGAGTCACTGTACTTAGACACCAGTTTGGTAGATGATCCCTTAGTTGTTTCAAACCCAATTGGGGCTCCATGATGTGTTTGGGTTTGAAAGTTTCTATACTTAGCGTTGAGTTTAGATGTGATGCTTGTTGGGCTTCACGGGCTATGGGTTAGTTTTGGGCATGGACTGGTTATCCAGTAGGGGTGCCGTTCTTGATTTTGAAGGGAGAGTTGTTAGGCTTATGACCCGCTTGGGTAACACTCTCGAGATCTCTTGTAATCCCATGGAATCTGTTATGCTAAGTATCTTGAATCGATTGACACGTCGGTCGGGAGTTTGCGATCTGTTAGAGTGGTCCGGGAATACTCGGATGTGTTTGAGGAAGTGAAGGGCTTACCTCCGGAGCGGGAGATTGACTTCCGAATATATCTGGTAGACAATGCTAAACCGGTATCTTTACCAGTGCGCCACATGGCTCCTCGCGAGAGGAGGGAACTCCATAAGCAAGTAGGCGATTTGCTTGAGAAGGGGTCCATAAGACAAAGTATATCGGAGTGGGGTGCTCCAGTAGTTTTTGCTACAAAGGCGAATGGGTCCCTCAGACTTTGTGTAGGCAAAAGAGAACTAAATAAACTCATAAAGAAGAATAGATACCCATTGCCGAGGATGGATGATCTCTTTGATCAGTTGGTTGGCGCCTCAGTATTTTCGCAAGTTGGACTCAGCCACGAGGTTTCGTCAGTTGAAGGTGGCTGAGGATAGTATAGTGAAGACTGCCTTTAGGACTCCTGATGGTTTTTATGAGTAGCTGGTGACGCCATTTGGTTTGATGAACGCCCCTGCATACTTTATTGATGAGAAGGGTGTTTAGGGAGTACCTAAATAAGTTCGTGATGGTCTTTGTGGATGACATCTTGGTCTTTTCTAGGAGCGAAATAAGTTTTCGTATGTGCTCAATAGGGTGAGCAAAGCCAGTTATGGGAAAAACGGTGGTTTTGGAGCGAGACTGGCGAGGACATCCAAAGTTGGTCAAAGGCTTAATTGTTTAGCCATTCTTACTAGTATCATCTCACGTAGGTCGCCTGAACTCGAAGGAGACATCCCTTGGGTGTTTGTCTGATATTGGTTTAGGCCTTTGGGGGATATCGAGCTCGACTAGGGTGGTCTGCGTGAGAGATGGATAGTTGTGACGATTTTGCATGGGAGAATATCCTGATTTTCTCTAGGAGTGGAGAAGAACCTGCCCTACATCTTAGGGAAGTATTGGAGACTCTCCAGGCGCATAGTCTTAAGACAGCAAAAGTGAATAGGATTCTTAGCATCCTATGAGTTTGAGATAGCGTACACCCACGGCAAGGGTAACATGGTAGCGGACGCCTTAAGTAGAAAAAGGTTGTCCTCGAGTTCGTGGTTCGTTGAACGACGGAGCTTAGAGTTTATTTCTATGTTTGACTTTAGACCTTCCGTTGACTTTGTACCCGGTTTGCTAGCCTCCTTGGAGGTTAGACCTACTCTTTTGGGGTATGTTGGCAGAGCACAGCAGGACGACCCGCAGTTGGTTGAGTTAGAAGTTCATGAGGAGGGCGAGTCGTCTAGCACTTTTGAGTAGGTACACCCTAGATGGTAAGGGGTGGTTGCGTAGAGACGGTAGACTTTGTGTACCGCAAGACGAGGGTTTGAGGAAGACTATTCTTGATGATGCACACCGTTCTAGGAGGACCATTCATCCCGGTGGGGACAAGATGTACCGGGACATGAAGCGGGTTTTCTTCTGGGCCGGTATGAAGAAAGATGTGACCGAGTATGTGGCTAGATGCTTGATGTGCTAGCAAAGGAAAGCGGAGCAAAGGAAACCCGGTGGGTTGCTACACCGATTGGAAGTTCCACAATGGAAGTGGGATAGTGTCTCGATGGATTTCATCGATGGGTTATCGAGATCGAGGAAGGGTAATACGGGAATTAGGGTTGTGATAGACAGACTTACCAAGAGTGCCCATTTTATACCCGTGAAGAGTAAGAGAACCGCTCCATGGCTTGCTTCAGTCTATGTTAGAGAGATTGTTAGATTGCATGGCGTACCATCCAGCATTGTGAGTGATCGAGATCCTATCTTCACTAGTGAGTTTTGGAGAAGTTTGCAAGAGGCAGTAGGGACTCAGTTGTGTTTGAGCACCGCATATCATCCTCAGACGGACGGTCAGGCCGAGAGGGTGAACCGTATCTTAGAAGATCTCTTGAGGCTTTGTATCTTGGATTTTGGAGGTACATGGGAAGAACATCTTCCTTTGGTGGAGTTCGCATACAATAACAGCTTTCAGTCTAGTATGGGCATGGCTCCTTCTGAGGCTCTTTATGGAAGGCCTTGTCGATCTCCTACATGTTGGTGGGAATCTACGGATAAGATCTTGCTTGGGCCAGATATGGTTAGAGAGACTTCAGAGAAGATTGATTTGATTCGAAGAAGGATGAAGGCAGCGCAAGATAGACAGAAATCTTATGCGGATCGGAGAAGGACGGATCTTGAGTTTGAGGTTGGGGACATGGTTTTTGTCAAAGTATCTCCGTTGAAGAAATGTTGTTCGCTTTGGGTCCGTTGGGAAGTTAGCGCCGAGGTTTGTTGGGCCGTTTCCTATTAAGGAAAGGATTGGACGGATGGCATATAGGGTGGAGTTGCCCGACAGACTTAGTGGTGTACATGATGTATTCCATGGGAGGAAGTGCCTACATGAGACCGCAGAGGTGGTAGAGCCGAGCTTGCTTAGAGAAGTGGAAGTAGAGCGTGATGCGACGATTCGACGAGCTCCTACTTGCATCCTTGGGTCAGAGATTTGGAAGTTGAGAAACAGAGAGGTTCAGCTAGTCAAAGTACAATGGGGAGATGAAGAGAGCGACGCTACCTGAGAGACGAAAGCGAAGATGCGTTCGAGGTACCCTTTTCTTTCGGAGGGTATGTCCTTTTGCTTCTCCTTCATCGCATATCTTGTGCTTATCTTATCCTTAGTATGTCCTCTCGTTAGTACCTTTGACCTTCAGATAGGATAGTCCTATGGTTGAAACATGTGTTTGAGACATGTTATGTTTGATGGATGCATGTGGATGCAAGTGGTTGCCAGTGGTTGCTCGTGGATGCATGTATACACACATTAGGCACTAGATCGGCTCAATCACTTCATATTGCATATTGCATAAAATTGTGTGTAGGAAGCTATATTTATGGATGTATAATGATTGTGTTATCATATGGATGATGCATTTTGGTGAATGATTGTGCACTCATGTAGATATTGTATGTGTCGATAGGGTTCTTTCGCATACATATTGGATGCATGGCACTATCATGGTTTGCATATGTTCATACATTAGATAGGGAACATATACACACACTTTTGCATATGCTCATACATCATTAGAAATTTTGATTTAAGGACAATGGATGCCCGTGTTTGATGGATTGAGTAGATGGTTGTTTGGATGGTAGGATATGCATTCTCCTTAGCTTAGAGATTTCGGGGACGAAATCCTTTAAGGAGGGGAGAATGTAACACCCCAAATTTCGGTTAATGCTAAATTCACAAATTTCAGAATTAATAATCTCAGATGTGAGAATTGGGGGAAACGGGCTGCGTCATTGCGTTCGTCTCGGAAAAATACGCGAAATAGAGTCCGAGTTTTCGAGAATCAGAGTCCGTATGGCCCGGTTATGGCCCAATGAAATTTGCAGAAAATTAAAAGTTCAAAACAGATTTAAAATTCAGGTTTAAAATTCAAAATTGGGGCCATTGGGCGCTGGGGGGAAACATTCCCGCCCAGCTACCCGTGTCGACAGCCCTGTCGATAGGGCAGTCGACTGGGTAGCACCAGGTCGACAGCCCTGTCGATAGCCCTGTCGACTTGGGTGTCGACAGGGGGTGCTCGTCAGGTCTAACCTGGTGCACCATTTTAAGGGATTGGCTGTGTTTTGGGCTGTTCTCTAGAAGCTTCCGGGATCTGATGGTCCTAATCTAACCTAGGGTTGATCTAAGGGCCTAAAACACTTGCCTAATCCTATAAATAAGACCCTAAGCTAACCCTAAATGATCATAATCCTATCTCCTAACTAAACTATGCCAAAATTTTCTGTGATCATGGCCTCCACCCAAAACTCTAGCCTCCATCCTCTTATGAAACTATTTCTATGAAGGCTTTCATGTTCATACAAGCATTTTTGAGTTGTTTAAAGGATCATTAGCTTGCATTCATCATCAAGTTGCAAGCTTTATGTTCAAAGCTAGAGTTTTTGGGTAATTTGTGGCAAGGGTTTGCTTATGGGAGCTTAGTGGTGAGTTCCTATAGCTTTAATAATCAATTGTTAAATTGATTATGGTAGGATGTGATAAGACATGGCTATGTTTGTGGATAAATGTGTTTATGCAAGTTTGTATGATATGTGATTTGCAAGTTTTATGCTATATGCAAGTTTAATGCCATGTTTTATGATGCAAAACACTATGTTGAACATTTATGCATATGTAACATGTTATGCAAACTATATGTGAGAGTATATGCAAGTTATATGTAACATGATATGTAAGTTATGCATGTGGTTTTATGCATGCTAAGTGTTTGGTTTTATGCATGCTAAGTATTTGATTTTATGCATGATAAGTATTTGATTGTATGCATGCTAAGTATTTGGTTTTATGCATGCTAAGTGTTTGGTTTTATGCAAGTTATGATACATATTCATATGCAAGTTATGTGTATGCTTATATGCAAGTTCAACATGTTATGCAAGTTATGTGTATGATGTTATGTAAGTTATGTGCATGTTGTTATGCAAGTTCATATGCAAGTTATGTGTATGATGTTATGCAAGTTATGTGCATGATGTTATGCAAGTTATGTGTATATGCAAGTTATGTTTATGATATTATGCAAGTTATGTGTATGATGTTATGCAAGTTAACATGTAACATGTTGTGCAAGTTCACACCTTTAAGACACATGCAAGTTCACCTTTGTATAACCTATGAACACTTATGCAAGTTGCCTTTATACATGACATATGTATGTTCATGCAAGTTGGGCTATTTAGTAATGCTAGTTGGGTTAATATCATGATGTAAGTGGACACCTTTTAACCCATGTTAATGCTAATGTATGCTAAGTGAAACCCATGTTAATTGTGAAAGAATCTTCTCTTGGAAATATGTCGTGTAAGCATAAGTACGCGGGAAACGATGGGGTTAATAGACATGTTAATGGAATGGTGTGAAATGGTTATGATTAAGCATACCATAAAATGAATAAGCATAAGTGGGAATTTACCTATTGAGTTAGGTCTACCCCATGGGAATTTACCTATTGAGTTAGGTCTACCCATGTTATGGAATTGGGAATTTACCTATTGAGTTAGGTCTACCCATATTCTTGTAAATGTGAATATTAATTAGGGATAATTAATAAATATGGGGGTGATTACTTAGGTGTAATTAATCGACTAAGACACGAGGTTGGACTCATTTGTAGTGTAAAACTGCCCGGACCCTACCGGCTTAACCAGTTGCTACAAATGTTAGCCCAATGTGGGAGGTCTTAGGCACAAATTAAATACGTGATTAAAGTAAAGACACGAGGTTAGACTCTGTTATGACGTAAAACTTCCCGGACCCTACCGGCTTAACCAGTTGTCATAAAAGCCAGTCTAATGTGGGAGGTCTTTATGGGAGATCACGGTCTTAATTAATTAAGAAACACTTAACCATATTAACATGTAGTGGGACATGAGGGGTTAAGTGGGTGCCTTGGGTGGCATGAGCAAACTAGTGGGTTGCCTTAGGTGGCAATAGAAAATACGATTAGAATACTTAACCAAAGTGGAATATGTAATTAAACATGATTAAAGGGTTAAGTAAGTACCTTGGGTAGCATGTGGGAATCAAGTAAGTGCCTTGGGTGGCATGCGGAAAATCTAGTGGGGGCCTTAAGTGGCAATTGAAATAGGATTAGATGACTTAACTAAACCTTAACATGTAGGTGGGAATGATTATAAAAGGGGTTAAGTGGGATACACTAGATAAATTAACAAGCTTAGGTGGAAGCTTGTGGGGGCCCATTTCAACCAATATCCCAAACGTATCTTAGTGGGCTCGACTCTAGTCGAGTGATGGGACACGCATATTGGGCTTGACTATAAGAGGCCAAAACGGGTTAGCGGTGGCAACGCAGGATCAACGGGTTTCATATGCGTGTGTGGACCCGGGCTGGTTGGTAAGTCGTTGTTGCATCATGTAGATATAAAGCCGTGCACCGTTGATATTATCAGGTGGCCACTTTGGGGAATGATACACCCCATTGTGAGACCAGCACGGGTATCTACGTTAGGGAGCCGATCGCTTGGGAGTAGTGGGTACACCTAGTAAAGATAGGGGCAGACGGCACCTATGTAGGGGTACACGAATCTACTGGGTGAAATTTCTAAGTACACTTAGTGGGATCAACCTTTAAGTAGGAATCACCCTTGGGTGGGTAGAACTGGTGTGGTGCAGTGTAAGAATTACCCTTGGGTGGGTAGAATCTAGGGTGGTGCAATCTAGTAATTATCCCTGGGTGGGTAAATGCGTCTTTTCGTTTATCTTAGAACATCCTGTGTTTAGTTGGCTACTTAGTGTAGTCATTATCCCCAGAGGTACCGTACCTTGTTTATATCATACCCTAATTACTTTGATGATTGTATTGTTAGGGTTATAGGACTCACTCAGACTTATGTCTGACCCCGTTGTTTCTTTATCTTTTTCCCAACCCTCAGGTTTTCAGAGTGGGCCTAGCACTAGTGGGCTTGGATCAGACCGCTATATCTATCTTTTGGGGCTTGGACCGTAGAAGTAAAGCTCGGTTTATCTTTTCTATTATGGCTATTATCTATGTAGTGGGATTATGTACTTCTATTTTATCAGGATGGATATTATGTACTTGACCCTTGTTATGGTTTTGTGATGTAACCAAACATGTTTTACTTTCCGCTGAAATGAAAGGATGTATTAAATTTTCAAGTATTACTTATATCTGTCTTGTTTGTAATTTTTCTGTTCTATACTCACTAAAAATACTCCACCAAAACTAAGGCATTCCCTTTGTGAGTGACCTTAGCGGGTGTGGGGTGTTACATAATGGGTTGTATCGTTTTCTCTACCTGGAAAATTTCGGGGACGAAATTCTTTTAAGGGGGAAGGAATGTAACGTCCCGTATTTTATGGCCAATTATTTGAAATATTTTATTATTTAAAATATTTATTTTAACTTAAATAATTTAATTTTACCATTTTATTTTGAATATTTATTTATATTAATAGTATTTTAATTCCATGATATTTGGAAAAATGATGAATTTGTAGTATAATGTGACGGGCAATTTAAAATGGTTTTAGTATGGTTTATATTGAATTATATTAATATATTCGTTTATTAATCGACATTAAAACATTCAATTTATAATTATATTATAAAACGATCTACAGCGGCGTGGTAGTTCGTAATATTGCATTTTGAACATTAAATGACTGTATAAGATCCAATATGAGTCGGATTACCTTGAAACAAGAAACATCTGAATCTATTTGATAATATTTTGATATTGGAAAGGAAAAATCCAGTTTTCATATTGTAGGTTTTGTTTTATGTCCAAATCAAATTTTAAAATAGTCGCTATGGAATTCATTTATATAATATAGAGATTTATTATAAGATAAAAGAATTTTTTTTATATACATGAAATATCATTTTAAACTTAGAATTTGAATTATGAAGATTAAAATCAATTTCTGTACGTACGAAATATTAGACTATTGTGTGAATTTCGATTTTTATTTTCGACCGAGGTTCGTATGGGTCCGTGCGAATCGTAAACAATGCGCGTTATACGCCAAAAATATCTTTAGACTTTTTAGTAAAATATCGTTCGTCGTCTCAAATAAAAATCCTCGGTCATTTCAATATAAAACTTAAACACCTTTCACATGTCCTACCGTTTTCTTCTGAATCCACTAAACTCATGTGGAAAATTTCAGCTACCATATACCACGTGAATGAAGTAAAACATCTTTGCCCTTTCTGAGCATCGCACATGATTTCTCCTTTTACATCTACGCCATTTAGGTCCAACCATACGCCTCACCAAAATATCTCTGCACATGAAATCCTCGACACATGAGAAAGAGAGGAACAACAACCGACAAAGGTACAACACAACCATGTGTATTTTTTTACACCGATCACCTGCAAATCTTTCTGCTCTTGTTTCCGCAATTCAAAACAGGCTTGCACATACTCTGCAAACCATATTCTGCATGTTTCTGTCTTAGGTCAGCTGTTCATCCGCTTTAAAATATATATAAACATTTTCGCAGCGTATTTTCTTTTCTAAATTAATGTCTACCATTTACTAATCTGAGCACTAACATCATTAACATGTGCCCTGCCAATGGAAAAAAAAAAAACAAATCGCTGAAAAGAAAAGTAAGAAAAAATCTCTACAACCAGTTTCAGAAACCATGTTACTCTCCTCTATTTAAGTCGATTGTCCTAGTACCAAAACCAATCAATCTTCCTCTTCTCTAAATAAATCAGTAAAACGTAATCACAGTAAACACGAAACGAAAACAAAATCTCCACAAAATTTCTGTATATCCAAACCAAAACGGAATCGAGCCGCTCCAGATCCATTGAACTTGTTAAAATGAGAGATACAAATGCATCCTCCTTTTCACCACAAACTAGGATTTGTTGGAAGCTGAGCTTCACTGTGTGGCTGCGATGATTGGAGAGTGTAACAATCCAGAAATCTGGGCCAATTTAAAAATTTTATTTTGGCTATTTTAATGAATTTTGAATATTTAATATAGTTTATTTTAAATAATAACGACTAAAAATTTATTATCGACGAAGAGAAAACGAATATATTTATTTTAATTATATAACGAGCCTGAAATGGCGCGGTAGTTTGAAAATTCAATTTCTAATTTCAAATGAATATACAGAATTCAATATACGTCAGAATTGAACGAAACAAGAAATATTTGAATCTGTTTAACCATATCTTTCTAACGAAGTTGAGAAACTGAGATTTCACTTTATAAATGTTAAGATATGTCCAGTTTAAAATTTGAAATAGTCGCAGTAGAATTTCTATATATTTTATAATATATATAGGCCCTTAAAAATAGTCATTTTGCGAACGAACGCCGTTTTCGACGAAACCACTTTTGTTGGATCCGTGATGTCAAATTATTGCTAGATTCCAATTTTCATAATTTTTGGAGTCAATATGTGAGCGTGGTGCAGTTAAATGCATTTGACCAGTTTCAGTTGAATTTAATCGACTGGAAAATGGCCATTTTTCAAACGTTCTCAGAATTCGACGAAATTAGTTTTGTTAGAACCGTATTGTCAATACGAAGCTAGAAATAATTTTTCGGGAATTTTTAGAGGTCGTATGTGGCCCCGGTAAATTGAAATGTGCGTTCAAATTCAATATATAGATTTATATTTTGATTTTGAAGAAAACTGATCATAACGATCGAATTGGCCTGCGAAACATATCCCATCGTGTTCGGAATGAGGGTATTACACTAGGGACGACAGTCGGTGGGTTCGATTCTGAGTTCAAAATAAAAAATTACCTTTTTGGGATTAAAATAATAAAATATTAAATTATAAACACCCCTCCTTTTCCTTTTGCCAAGTCAACTCCTCCCCCTACCGTTCATTACAGAAATCCGATTTCAAAAGAAAAAAAACGGACGGACGGAGCTCAACCCTAGCCCGTCACCAGTCGCTCCGCCCCCCACCCCCTCGCGCCGGCGATCCCCACCACCCACGCCCCCCCTGTGCCACCACGACCCCGACCTTCTCCTTCAGCTCGCCCAAACCCCCCTCGCCCAAACCTAACTTCGACCACCGCGACTCCTCCACCACCCTCCGCCTTCAGCCGGCGCCGCCTCCGCGGCTTCCAAGGCCGACAGCGACCCTCCCCCTCATTCGCTGTAAACTGTAAGTTTTTATTTTATTTGTTTTTATTTATTTTCTAAGTAATTGATTTTATAAATTCAAAATCAGTTTTTTTGGCATAACATACAAAGAAATGATTATTGTTTAAGAAAGTTTATATTTTTAATATTGGAGAAAATTTATATTTTTTTATATAAAAGAAAGAGTTTTTTTTATTTTATTTTCTATAAAGAATAGGTTTTTATTCCTATAAAGAATAGATTTTTAACTTAGCAAAGGTATAGTTTTTAACTAGGTAAAAGATTTGATTTTAGTATAATAAAAAGGCGATTTTTATACGAGGAGATTTAAAATAAAAAGGTGATTTTTATAAGGTAGAGAATATAAAAATATGATTTTCATATAATAGAGTATATAAAAATTTGATTTTTATATATGTAGTGAATACGGACGACGATAAGGGGAAATGGTGACACGACGAAGATTTCCTACATATGAAGAGTCGCGACGTTTGATTTAGCTATTCGGTGAGAACTTCTCACTTTAAATTTTCTTTTCTAGTTTAAAATATATACTAGGATGCAGACGGTGCTTCTTAGAAGCACCCGACACCATTGGTTGTTTGGTTTGTTTGGTTGATTGATTTGAATTGGTTGAAATTAGTTTGTTGGTGAAATGGAATTGAATAGAATGGGATGTCAATGTCGGGGGCCATTATTAGAACGGGGATAAGGCTAGGCCTAGTCCCATTTCTAGTTTCGTGCCGTTATGCCGCCGAAATTTTCTAAAAATAAAACGTGTTAGTTAAAAATAGTGAAGTGTTAAAATAAATATTTTTAACGTTAAAAATATATTTTTTAACGTGTAAATGATGGTTGATTATTTATGATTGCTGTGATATACATGTGTGGTATGGAATCCATATAATTAACATTATATGGTAAGTGATTGGCCTCTTTCCAGTTTAGAAAATAAATATATTCATGTGTTGAATAGAAGAAATCACATGTGTTGAGTAAAATTTCTAAACGATAAAATTCACATCTTTATAATATATAGAATTAGAAGCTGATTTAGAATTAAACGATAAAAATCACAATTTTATCAAATATATAAAATAATAAAAATAGTCATGTGTTGACAATACTCATGTGTTGAGAATATTCATGTGTTGAAACTATTCATGTGTTGAACGAAATATTCATGTGTTGAATAAAATAAAAATTCATGCGTTGAAGAAAATATTCATTAGTTGAATAGAATAACGAATTTATTGAAATATATAAAGCCGTGTTGGGTAGATATGCGCCATTTTGACGTGAACGATATTTATATTGATTTTATTCGTTTTTATAATGAATATAGAAAAGGAGGTGATTTCAAAATCTACCGGTTTTGAAAATATTATCATTTGTATAGTAATGATAAGGAATATTCAATTTTGATTCAAAATTGAATATGAAGTTGAAATCGTTTTCAAAACGAAGTTAAAACGAATTATAAAATACGTTTGAAATGGAAATCGATAAAATATAATATATATATATATATATAAATATATATATTATATATATTAAATGGCCTGAATAGAATGCGCCGCACAGCGACCGTTCGTGAATTTCGACCATTGACTTCAAATGGATGTTATGGGAGATCCGACCGTCGGATTCTACTAAAACCGGAACCGTTGGGTTCGTATCGAAAAGAGCTTTCCAACGAATATAAGAAATTTGAAATCTAATGGTTGGATTTGGAGATATGTCCAAATCAAATTTGGAAAAGGTCGCTGTAAGTGTAGTTCGACGACCATTTATGGAAATCGACTGTACGGGCCTTAATAAAATTATTAAAAATATCTAAAAATTGCGTAAAATCATAATATATGAATTGGAAAGAATTGAAGTGAAAAATTCCATTTTTGTGTAGGTAAAAATGTATTTTTATCAAAATGAACTAGTTTATAACTAGAATAACTAATTGAATGGAGTATGGATTTGGGTTTATCGTGAACCGTGTTTTAAACGACATTGGTCCTTTAACCCAGTTAAAGACAGGATATTGATTATTGAAATTAAAAATGAATTAGAGTTTCAATGAATCTTCAATTAGATTGGAAAGTGAAAGTGATAACTAAAATTGTCAAACCAACGAAATGATCGAGAATGGAGTACCACCAGTTTTACTCTAGGCGATAGTTAAATCTTTAATTAGATTTGAACGTGAAATGGTAATTAATATTTACCGATAACACTATGGTGTTAGATATGGAATATCACCAGTTTTATTCGATGGGATAAATAGGTTGGGATTGGGAAATAAAATAAATAATTACTTCGGTTTGGTGCACTAATACCGACTAGTTTGGATAAAACCTTAAAACGGTTTGATTTGATTCAAAGGTAGATTAAAGAATAAATATTAAAGAATTTATCTTTGATAAAATTAATGAGAACCTTTGAATAAAAGAATATTCTGAATTGGAAGGAGGCGTATGTTGTGTTTGTGTAACACGTGTTTATTATATACGCGGGTTATTCAGAAAGGCCGGGTTATACACATTCTGAATAACCGATTCGACGATATGTCGAAGGTGAAGACAGTGGTTGAGGACCGGGAGTCTTCAAATCGTTTGGATGATTCCTGACCATCTTGATTGGCTTGTACACCCAAGAGGAAGGAATAAGTTGGTGATCGTCCAGACGTACTTGGAGATCGACGGGTATGCGAGGACCTCACTCCTGTATTGGACATAAGGGAGGCGGAATAAGGTGCCTCCGGTTTCGTTCAGACCCAGTACGAACTTGTAAATGGATTGTGTGTCTGACATTGGATTTTATTCTGTGTGATTGATTTCTATTAAATATATATCTGTTTGGCAGCGGAGAATTTATTCTCTTGGCTAACGCCCTTCTCTGAGACGTACGAGCTCAGAGGTTATATACTGATAGATATCAATCGCATAGCGTGAATTGCCTGTGTGGCATGCCTAAGTGGCAATGCTTTGTGTATAGCATGAATTCGCGAGCCTCACACCTTGGTATGAGTCAAAAACGGGATACGGACTGCAGGGAGAACACAACGTTTCTTTCTAGCTATGGGTGGTGTCAGTGTTTTACTAGCGCTGACATCATTGATTTTTTTTACCTGTGTAGTTGTTGGAATGCGAGGCGCCTCAGATATAGGTCTGAAAGAACCGGGAAACGTGTGTTCAGGAATTGCCAATCCTCAAAAGTAAGAGAGGACTGGCCCTGAAGCATCCAAGGATTGCTGTGTGCGGTCCTGAGACATTTGCTAGAGTGTCTCGAACGGAGAGGAGCTTGCCCCATACCTCGACTCATGACGGAATCCAATTTCCAATACGTGACTTTCGGTTTTAGTTGTATTACTAGTATGGTGACATAGTAGGATGGGGTACTATACCGTCTATGATTGAAGTTGTTTTATACGCTATACACTAGTAATAATATCAAATGATTTCGTTTTATACGTATCAAGCATTCTTTGGCTATTATAAGGTAACACCCTATCCTCCGGCTTGCGTTGCATTGTGTGATGGGACATGGGTCTTATAATAGCTTCATGGTACTTTATTTAGCATTGCGTTGTTTGTCGTATTCACTGGTATTCTTGGGAGGAAACCCGTTCCGTGTTATACGACGTGGTCCCTTGATTTACCTTATTTCTGAAATAAAGTTTTGAATAATTGTTTTAGTTCTCACACCAGTCACATGACTGACCATTAGTTTATTGTTTAACCTAAACTCTAGGTGCCCCTATTTTCCACACGGGCAGCTAGTAGTTTTGGTTTTTGCAGATTTCTATTTACAGGATCCTGGTTTACAGCTGGAACTATATGCGGAAAGCTCTGTATCCGTGTATTCTTTCTAGTTGTGTTTTGTATTATTTTTCCGCTACAGTAATGTATTTAAATCTCTGATAATGGTCAAATGTATATTATTTGATTCATACTCTGTATATTCTTGTACTCTGATGTATATTGTTGTAATAACAATGAAATGTTCTTCCGTTTGTGTTCTATTTTGTCGTGTTCTCAATGGAGACCGTTCTTTCCTTCACGGGGAAGTTACAGGTCCTTACAGTTGGTATCGGAGCTTTGGTTTACAGAGCTCGAGAACAAGACACATTAGAACCAAACGAAAGAATTCATTAGAGATTGGATTAGCAATATCCAATCAGAATGGCTCGTTAGAGATGGGATCAGTAGTATCCTAGAACGAGTGTAACGAGTGAATTTTTTTAAATAAAATTGAAAACCAAGTTTGTTTTGAAAATTCAAACCTTATTATTCGTATTTGGCTATTTTATTTTATATCGATTTGGACAATCTAGTATATAAAGATTTTTGCATATACGCCTTGCAAACGTATATTTGAAGTTTTAATATACTGGATAGATATAGAATCACAATCTAGTCGCCCGAGGATAATTCTGGTGATAGTGCATCATCATCAGAATTCGTGTTCGAGTTTCAAAAGCGTGATATCTATATATTTCCATTAGACTGGTGTGTGAACCAAAACTATATAGGGTCTATTGTTGTGATTTGGCACCAAAAACATGATTTTCTCTACTTATATCAAAGTAATATGTTTGATAAGCTAATCAACTAATTGATTGATGTTTGTGTTGTATGATTCTTCATTTAAAAACCAATATGTAACTGAATGGTGAATTTAGCCAATTTGAACCAAAAATTGAACTGAATTGAATATGGTTGCATTTGCATATATATACATGTATATCCATTGAACAGGTCATAGCAAGGAGGCTAGAGAAGACGAATAAAATTGTTTGCCTGACAAATAGGTACATGTTTATTGTATTTCTTGGGGTTTTGATGATTTTATGAGCCGATTGGCTAGCCGCTTGGCTTTTTCTTTTTCTTTTTATACCACCTTTGATTGGTGAGGGCCATGGGAGGCTATTTGAAATAACCAGATGCTCCCGGTGAAGGGGAGGTTATGGCGAAATTTTTCGAAAATTTAGGGTGTTATCCAAATTTTTGAAAAATTTGAAAAGTTCTTAGAAACTGAAAAGTTGAAGAACTTAAGCCGTAATGAAAATAATGAAAGTTGAGTTGATTAGTAAACAACTTTTAGCTTCGTTCCTTTTCGAGGATGAAAAGATTTTAAGTGGGGGAGACCGTAACAACCCGGAAATCTGGGCCAATTTAAAAATTTTATTTTGGTTATTTTAATGAATTTTGAATATTTAAAATAGTTTATTTTAAATAATAACGACTAAAAATTTATTATCGACGAAGTGAAAACGAATATATTTATTTTAATTATATAACGAGCCTGAAATGGCGCGGTAGTTTGAAAATTTGATTTCTAATTTCAAATGAATATACAGAATTCAATATACGTCAGAATTGAACGAAACAAGAAATAATTGAATCCGTTTAACCATATCTTTCTAACGAAGTTGAGAAAATGAGATTTCACTTTATAAATGTTAAGATATGTCCAGTTTAAAATTTGAAATAGTCGCTGTAGAATTTCTATATATTTTATAATATATATATATGCCCTTAAAAATAGCCATTTTGCGAATGACCTTTGTTTTCGACGAAACCACTTTTGTTGGATCCGTGATGTAAAATTATTGCTAGATTCCAAATTTCATAATTTTTGGAGTCAATATGTGAGCGTGGCGCAGTTAAATGCATTTGACCAGTTTAAGTTGAATTTAATCGACTGGAAAATGGCCATTTTTCAAACGGTCTAATAATTCGACAAAATTAGTTTTGTTAGAACCGTATCGTCAATACTAAGCTAGAAATAATTTTTCGGAAATTTTTAGAGGTCGTATGTGGCCCCGGTAAATTGAAATGTGCGTTCAAATTCAATATATAGATTTATATTTTGATTTTGACAAAAACT
The DNA here is from genome assembly GCA_030737875.1 of Allium sativum. Taxonomy (NCBI): domain Eukaryota; kingdom Viridiplantae; phylum Streptophyta; class Magnoliopsida; order Asparagales; family Amaryllidaceae; genus Allium; species Allium sativum. Next base: position 1,017,481,502 of record CM060913.1, read on the forward strand.
GATCATAACGATCGAATTGGCCTGCAAAACATATCCCATTGTGTTCGGAATGAGGGTATTACGCTAGGGACGACAGTCGGTGGGTTCGATTCTGAGTTCAAAATAAAAAGTTACCTTTTTGGGATTAAAATAATAAAATATAAAATTATAAACACCCCCTCCTTTTCCTTTTGCCAAGTCAACTCCTCCCCCTACCGTTCATTACAGAAACCCGATTTCAAAAGAAAAAAAACGGATGGACGGAGCTCAACCCTAGCCCGTCGCCAGTCGCTCCGCCCCCCACCCCCTCGTGCCGGCGATCCCCACCACCCACGGCCCCCCCTGTGCCACCACGACCCCGGCCTTCTCCTTCAACTCGCCCGAACCCCCCACGCCCAAACCCAACTTCGACCACCGCGACTCCTCCATCACCCTCCACCCTCCGCCTTCAGCCGGCGCCGCCTCAACGGCTTCCAAGGCCGACAGCGACCCCCCATCATTCGCAGTAAACTGTAAGTTTTTTTATTTTGTTTGTTTTTATTTATTTTTCTAAGTAATTGATTTTATAAATTCAAAATCAGTTTTTTTGGCATAACATACAAAGAAATGATTATTGTTTAAGGAAGTTTATATTTTTAATAATGGAGAAAGTTTATATTTTTTTATATAAAAGAAAGAGTTTTTTTTGTTTTATTTTCTATAAAGAATAGGTTTTTATTCCTATAAAGAATAGATTTTTAACTTAGCAAAGGTATAGTTTTTAACTAGGTAAAAGATTTGATTTTAGTATAATAAAAAGGCGATTTTTATACGAGGAGATTTAAAATAAAAAGGTGACTTTTATAAGTTAGAGAATATAAAAATATGATTTACATATAATAGAGTATATAAAAATGTGATTTTTATATATGTAGTGAATACGGACAACAAAAAGGGGAAATGGTGACACGACGAAGATTTCCTACATATGAAGAGTCGAGACGTTTGGTTTAGCTATTCGGTAAGAACTTATCACTTTAAATTTTCTTTTCTAGTTTAAAATAAATACTAGGATGCGGACGGTGCTTCTTAGAAGCACCCGACACCATTGGTTGTTTGGTTTGTTTGGTTGTTTGATTTGAATTGGTTGAAATTAGTTTGTTGGTGAAATGGAATTGAATAGAATGGGATGTCAATGTCGGGGGCCATTATTAGACCGGGGATAAGGCTAGGCCTAGTCCCATTTCTAGTTTCGTGCCGTTATGCCGCCGAAATTTTCTAAAAATAAAACGTGTTAGTTAAAAATAGTGAAGTGTTAAAATAAATATTTTTAACATTAAAAATATAATTTTTAACGTGTAAATGATGGTTGATTATTTATGATTGTTGTGATATACATGTGTGGTATGGAATCCATATAATTAACATTATATGGTAAGTGATTGGGCCTCATTCCAATTTAGAAAATAAATATATTCATGTGTTGAATAGAAGAAATCTCATGTGTTGAGTAAAATTTCTAAACGATAAAATTCACATCTTTATAATATATAGAATTAGAAGCTGATTTAGAATTAAACGATAAAAATCACAATTTTATCAAATATATAAAATAATAAAAATAGTCATGTGTTGACAATACTCATGTGTTGAGAATATTCATGTGTTGAAACTATTCATGTGTTGAACGAAATATTCATGTGTTGAATAAAATAAAAATTCATGCGTTGAAGAAAATATTCATTAGTTGAATAGAATAACGAATTTATTGAAATATATAAAGCCGTGTTGGGTAGATATGCGCCATTTTGACGTGAGCGATATTTATATCGATTTAATTCGTTTTAATAATGAATATAGAAAAGGAGGTGATTTCAAAATCTACCAGTTTTGAAAATATTATCATTTATATAGTAATGATACGGAATATTCAATTTTGATTCAAAATTGAATATGAAGTTGAAATCGTTTTCAAAATGAAGTAAAAACGAATTATAAAATACGTTTGAAATGGAAATCGACAAAATATAAAATATATATTATATATATTAAATGGCCTGAATAGAACGTGCCGCACAGCGACCGTTCGTGAATTTCGACCATTGACTTCAAATGGATGTTACGGGAGATCCGAACGTCGGATTCTCCTAAAATCGGAACCGTTGGGTTTGTATCAAAAAGAGATTTCCAAAAATATAAGAAATTTGAAATCTAACGGTTGGATTTGGAGATACATCCAAATCAAATTTGGAAAAGGTTGCTACAAGTGCAGTTCGACGACCATTTATGAAAATTGACTGTACGACCTTAATAAAATTATTAAAAATATCTAAAAATTGTGTAAAATCATAATATATGAATTGGAAAGAATTTAAGTAAAAAATTCCATTTTTGTGAAGGTAAAAATGTATTTTTATCGAAATGAACTAGTTTATAACTAGAATAACTAATAGAATGGAATATGGATTTGGGTTTATCGTGAACCGTGTTTTAAACGACATTGGTCCTTTAACCCAGTTAAAGACAGGATATTGATTATTGAAATTAAAACTGAATTAGAGTTTCAATGAATCTTCAATTAGATTGGAAAGTGAAAGTGATAACTAAAATTGTCAAACAAATGAAATGATCGAGAATGGAGTACCACCAGTTTTACTCCAGGCGATAGTTAAATCTTTTATTAGATTTGAACGTGAAATGTTAATTAATATTTACCGATAACACTATGCTGTTAGATATGGAATATCACCAGTTTTATTCCATGGGATAAATAGGTTGGGATTGGGAAATAAAATAAATAATTACTTCGGTTTGGTTCGCTAATTCCGGCTAGTTTGGATAAAACCTTAAAACGATTTTATTTGATTCAAAGGTAGATTAAAGAATAAATATTAAAGAATTTATCTTTGATAAAATTAATGAGAACCTTTGAATAAAAGAATATTATGAATTGGAATGAGGCCGATGTTGTGTTTGTGTAACACGTGTTTATTATATACGCGGGTTATTCAGAAAGGCCAGGTTATACCCATTCTGAATAACCAATTCGACGATATGTCGAAGGTGAAGACGGTGGTTGAAGGCTGGGAGTCTTCACATCGTTTGGATGATTCCCGACCATCTTGATTGGGTTGTACACCCAAGAGGAAGGAATAAGTTGGTGATCGTCCAGACGTACTTGGAGATCGATGGATATGCGAGGACCTCACTCCCATATTGGACATATGGGAGGCGAAATAAGGTGCCTCTGGTTTCGTTCAGACCCAGAATGAACTTGTAAATAGACCGTGTGTCTGACATTGGATTTTATTCTGTGTGATTGATTTCTATTAAATATATATCTGTTTGGTGGCGGAGAATTTATTCTCATGCCTAACGCCCTTCTCTGAGACGTACGAGCTCAGAGGTTATATATTGATAGATATCAATCACATAGCGTGAATTGCCTGTGTGGCATGCCTAAGTGGCATTGCTTTGTGTATAGCGTGAATTCACGAGTCTCACACCTCGGTATGAGTCAAAATGGGATACGGACTGCAGGGAGAACACGACGTTTATTTCTAGCTGTGGGTGGTGTCAGTGTTTTACTAGCGCTGACATCGTTTGGATTGGGTGCTGTATAAACCAACCCTTCACAGTTGTTAAAAAATAGGGTAATTGTTGGAAGTAAGGGCTATTTAGAGAATAGAGGTAGGATTAAAACAAAGGGATTTTTTGAAGTATTAAGAGAAGTAGGGGCAGTTTAAGCATAGTAGGGGTAAATTGACAAATATGAAAGATGATGAATCATTTGGATTGAGTGCTGCAAAAATCAACCCTTCAAAGTAGTTAAAAAACAGGGGTAATTGTAGGAAGTTAGAGTTATTTATAGAATTACGGGTATGATTAAAAAGAAGTGTTGTTTTGAAGTATTTAGAGAATTAGGGGTAGTTTAAGCATAGTTGGGGTAGATCGACAAATATGAAAGATGATGATTCGTTTGGATTGGGTGCAGCAAAAACCAACTCTACATAGCAGTTAAAAAATAGGGGTAATTGTTGGATGTAAGGGCTATTTGGAGAATTTGGGGTAGGATTAAAAAGAAGGGTTGTTTTGAATTATTAAGAGAAGTAGGGGTAGTTTAAGCATAGTAGGGATAGATCCACAAATATGAAAGATGATGAATCATTTGGATTGGGTGCTGCAAAAACCAACTGTTCACAGTAGTTAAAAAATTCTGGTAATTGTTGGAAGTAAGGGGTATTTAGAGAATTAGGAGTAGGATTAAAAAGAAGGGCTCTTTTGAAGTATTATGAGAAGCAGGGGTAGTTTAAGCATAGTAGGGGTAGATCGACAAATATGAAAGAAGATTAATCATTTGGATTGGTTGATGCAAAAACCAACCCTTCAATGTAGTTAAAAAATATGAATAATTGTCGGAAGTAAGGGCTATTTAGAGAATTAGGGGAAGGATTAGAAAGAAGGGTTGTTTTGAAGTATTAAGAGAAGTAGCGGTACTGTAAGCATAGTAGGGGTAGATCCACAAATATGAAAGATGATAAATCATTTGGATTGGGTGTTGCAAAAGCCAACCCTTCACAGTAGTTAAAAAATAGAGATAATTGTTGGAAGTAAGGGCTATTTAGAGAATTAAAGGTAGGATAAAAAAGAAGGGTTGTTTTGAAGTATTAAGAGAAATACGGGTAGTTTAAGCATAGTAGGTGTAGATTTACAAATATGAAAGATGATGAATTATTTCGATTGGATGCTGCAAAAACCAATCCTTCATAGAATGATTATTGGTTTACAAAGAAATTAATAATGCAAAAAAGTAAATAAAGAAATGAATAAAGGGAAACAATATTAAAATTTGGGGAGGTAGTTTAAGCATAGTAGGGGTAGGTCGACAAATATGAAAGATGATGAATCATTTGGATTGGGTGCTGTAAAAACCAACCCTTCACAGTAGTTAAAAAAGGGGTAATTCTTGGAAGTAAGGGCTATTTGGAGAATTAGGGGTATGATTAAAAAGAAGGGATGTTTTGAAGTATTAAGAGATGTTGGGGGTAGTTTAAGCATTGTAGTGGTAGATCCACAAATATGAAAGATGATGAATCATTTGGATTGTGTGCTGCAAAAACTAGCCCTTCGCAGTAGTTAAAAAATAGGAGTAATTGTTGGAAGTAAGGCTATTTAGAGAATTAGGGGTCGGATTAAAAAGAAGGGTTGTTTTGAAGTATTAAGAGAAGTTTGGGTAGTTTAAGAACAGTAGGTGTAGATTGACAGATATGAAAGATGATGAATCGTTTGGACTGGGTGCTGCAAAAACCAACCCTTCACAGAATGATAATTGGTTTACAAAGAAATTAATAATGAATAAAGGAAAGCAATAATAAAAGTGGGGGAGGTAGTTAAAGCATAGTAGGGGTAGATCGACAAATATGAAAGATGATGAATCGTTTGGATTGGGTCCTGTAAAAACCAACCCTTCACAGTAGTTAAAAAATAGGGGTAATTGTTGGAAGTAAGGGCTATTTGGAGAATTAGGGGTATGATTAAAAAAAGGCCTGTTTTGAAGTATTAAGAGATGTAGGGGTAGTTTAAGCATAGTAGGGGTAGATCGACAAATATGAAAGATGATGAATCATTTGGATTGGGTGCTGGAAAAACCAACCCCTCACAGTAGTTAAAAAATAGGGGTAATTGTTGGAATTAAGGGCTATTTGGAGAATTAGGGGTATGATTAAAAAGAAGGACTGTTTTGAAGTATTAAGAGAAGAAGGGGTAGTTTTTCTATAGTAGGGGTAGATCCACAAATATGAAAGATGATGAATCATTTGGATTGGGTGCTGAAAAAACCAACCCTTCATAGTATTTAAAAAAATGGAGTAATTGTTGAAAGTAAGGGCTCTTTAGAGAATTAAGGGTAGGATTAAAAAGAAGGATTGTTTTGAAGTATTAAGAGAAGTAGGGGAGGTAGTTTAAGCATATTATGGGTAGATCGACAAACATGAAAGATGATGTATCGTTTGGACTGGGTGATGCAAAAACCAACCCTTCAAAGTATTCAAAAAATAGGGGTAATTATTGGAAGTTAGGGCTATTTGGAGAATTAGGGGTATGATTAAAAAGATGGGTTGTTTTGAAGTACTAAGAGATGTAGGGGTAGTTTAAGCATAGTAGGGGTAGATCGACAAATATGAAAGATGATGAATCGTTTGGATTGGGTGCTGCAAAAACCAACCCTTCACAGAAGTAGAATGATAATTGGTTTACAAAGATAGAAATGAATAATGCGAAATAAATGAATAAAGAAATGAATAAAGGAAAACAATAATAAAAGAAGGGGTGGTTAAAATATAGGGGTAATTTTTGGAAGTAGGGATATTTAGAGAATTTGGGGTATGATTAAAAAGAAGGGTTGTTTTGAAGTATTAAGGGAAGTAGGGGTAGTTTAAGCATAGTTGGGGAAGATCGATAAATATGAAAGATGATGAATCGTTTGGATTTAGTGCTGCAAAAACCAACCCTTCACAGAAGTAGAATGATAATTGGTTTACAAAGGAAGAAATGAATAATGCAAAATAAATGAATAAAGAAATGAATAAAGGAAAACAATAATAGAAGTAGGGGTTAGTTTAAGCATAGTCGGGGTAGATCAACCAATATGAAGGATTATGATTATTTGGATTAGGTGCTGCAAAAACCAACCTTTAATAGTATGAGAGGTAATTTAAGCATATTTTTCAATCTACCCCTACTATGTGAAGTAGGGAAATGAAAGATGATGAATAATTTTGTGAAGGATTATTTAGAGAATTAGGGGTAGTTTTTGAATAATTACCCCTATTAATAATTACATCTATTAAAAGGAAAACAATAAACCCCCATTTAGAAATGAATAAAAGAAATCTATAATAAAAATAGGGGGTAGTTAAAAATTCGGGGTAATTGTTGGAAGTAAGGGATATTTAGAGAACTAGGGGGTAGGATTAAAAAGAAGGGATGTTTTGAAGTATTAAGAGAAGTAGGGGTAGTTTAAGCATAGTAGGGGTAGATCGACAAATATGAAGGATGATGAATCATTTGGATTGGATGCTGCAAAAACCAACCCCTCATATTAGTTAAAAAATAGGAGTAATTGTTGGAAGTAAGGTCTATTTAGGGAATTAGGGGTAGGATTAAAAAGAAGGGATGTTTTGTAGTATTAAGAGAAGTAGGGGTAGTTTAAGCATAGTAAGGGTAGATGGATGCTGCAAAAACCAACCCGTCACAGTAGTTAAAAAATAGGGGTAATTGTTTGAAGTAAGGAGTATATAGAGAATAAGGTTAGAATTAAAAAGAAGGGATGTTTTAAAGTATTAAGAGAAGTAGGGGAGGCATAGTTGGGGTCGATCGACAAATTTGAAAGATGATGAATTATTTGGATTGGGTGCTACAAAAACCAACCTTTAATAGTAGTGGAGGTAGTTTAAGCATAGTTGTCGATCTACTCCTACTATGTGATGTAGGGAAATGAAAAATAATGAATAATTTTGTGAAGGGTTATTTAGAGAATTAGGGGTAGTTTTTGAATAATTACCCCTATTAATAATTACTTCTATTAATAGGAAAACAATATAGAACTATTTAGAAATGAACAAAAGAAAACAATAATTAGGGGGTAGTTAAAAAATAGGGGTACTTGTTGGAAGTAAGGGCTATTTAGAGAATTAGGATTAGGATTAAAAAGATGGGATTTTTTGAAGTATTAAGAGAAGTAGGGCTAGTTTAAGCAAAGTAGGGGTAGATCGACAAATATGAAAGATGATTAATCACTTGGATTGGATGCTCCAAAAACCAACCTTTCACAGTTGTCAAAAAATAGGGGTAATTGTTGGAAGTAAGGGCTATTTAGAGAATTAGGGGTACGGTTAAAACGAAGGGTTGTTTTTAAGTATTAATAGAAGTAGGGGTTGATCGACAAATATGAAAGATGATGAATCATTTGGATAGGGTGCTGCAGAAACCAACACTTCGCAGTAGTAGTTAAAAAAATAGGGGTATATCGACAAACATGAAAGATGATGAATCGTTTGGATTGGGTGCTGTAAAAACCAACCCTTTAAAGTAGTTAAAAAATAGGGGTAATTGTTGGAAGTAAAGGCTATTTAGAGAATTAGGGGAAGGATTAAAAATAAGGGATGTTTTGAAGTATTAAGAGAAGTAGGGGTTGTTTAAGCATGGTAGGGGTAGATCGACAAATATGTAGGACGATGAATCATTTGGATTGGATGCTGCAAAAACCAACCATTCACAGTTGTTAAAAAATAAGAGTTATTGTTGGAAGTAAGGGCTATCTAGAGAATTAGTGGTAGGATTAAAAATAAGGGTTGTTTTGAAGTATTAAGAGAAGTAGGGGTAGTTTAAGCATTGTAGGTGTAGATCCACAAATATAAAAGATGATGAATCATTTGGATTGGGTGCTGCAAAAACCAACCCTTCACAGTGGTAAAAAATAGGAGTAATTGTTGGAAGTAAGGGCTATTTTGAGAATTAGGGGTAGGATTAAAAAAAAGGGCTGTTTTGAAGTATTAAGAGAAGTAAGGGTAGTTTAAGTATAGTAGGGGTAGATGGGTGCTGCAAAAACCAACCCTTCACAGTAGTTAAAAAATAGGGGTAAATGTTTAAAGTAAGAAGTATTTGGAGAATTAGGGGTAGAATTAAAAAGAAGGGTTGTTTAGAATTATGAAGAGAAGTAGGGGTAGTTTAGGCATAGTAGGGGTAGTTCGGCAAATATGAAAGATGATGAATCAGTTGGATTGGGTGCTGCAAAAACCAACCTTTAGTAGTATGGGAGGTAGTTTAAGCATAGTTTTCGATCTACCCCTACTATGTGAAGTAGGGAAATGAAAGATGATGAATAATTTTGTGAATGGTTATTTAGAGAATTAGGGGTAGTTTTTGAATAATTACCACTATTAATAATTACTTCTATTAAAAGGAAAACAATATACCACTATTTAGAAATGAATAAAAGAAAACAATAATAAAAGTAGGGTGTAGTTAAAAAATAGGGGTAATTGTTGAAAGTAAGGGCTATTTAGAGAATTAGGGGTAGTATTAAAAAGAAGGGCAGTTTTGAAGTATTAAGGGAAGTAGGGGTAGTTTGAGCAAGTAGGGCTATATCGACAAATATGAAAGATGATTAATCATTTGGATTGGGTGCTGCAAAAACCAACCCTTTAAAAAGGTCAAAAAATAGGGGTAGTTGTTGGAATTATGGGCTATTTAAAGAATTAGGGTTATGATCAAAAAGAAGGGAAGTATTGAAGTATTAAGAGAAGTAGGGGTAGTTTAAGCATAGTAGGGGTAGATCGACAAATATGAAAGATGATGAATCATTTGGATTGGGTGCTGCAAAAACCAACGCTTCATAGTAGTTGTTAAAAAATAGGGGTATATCGACAAATATGAAAGATGATGAATCATTTGGATTGGGTGCTATAAAACAAACCCTTCAAAGTACTTAAAAAATAGGGTTAATTGTTGGAAGTAAGGTTTATTTAGAGAATTAGGGATAGGATTCAAAAATAAGGGCTGTTTTGAAGTATTAAGAGAAGTAGGGGTAGTTAAAGCATAGTAGGGTTAGATCGACAAATATGAAGCATGATTAATCGTTTGGATTGGATGCTGCAAAAACTAACACTTCACGTCAGTTAAAAAATAGGTGTAATTGTTGGAAGTAATGTCTATTTAGAGAACTAGGGGTATGATTAAAAAGAAGGGATGTTTTTTAGTATTAAGAGAAGTAGGGGTAGTTTAAGCATAGTAGGGGTAGATCCACAAATATGAAAGGTGATGAATTATTTGGATTGGGTGCTGTAAAAACCAATCGTTCACATTAGTTAAAAAATAGGGGTAATTATTGGAAGTACGGGCTATTTAGAGAATTAGGGATAGGATTAAAAAGAAGTGTTGTTTTGAAGTATTAAGAGAAGTAAGGGTAGTTTAAGCATAGTAGGTGTAGATGGTTGCTGCAAAAACCAACCCTTCACAGTAGTTAAAAATAGCGGTAATTGCTTGAAGTAAGGAGTATTTTGAGAATTAAGGGTAGAATTAAAGAAAAGGGTTGTTTTGAAGGATTAAGAGAAGTAAGGGTAGTTTAGGCATAGTAGGGGCAGATCGACAAATATGAAAGATGATGAATCATTTGGATTGGGAGCTGCAAAAACAAACCTTTAATAGTTGGGGAGGTAGTTTAAGCATAGTTGTCGATCTACCCCTACTATGTGAAGTTGGGAAATGAAAGATGATGGATAATTTTGAGAAGGGTTATTTAGAGAATTAGGGGTAGTTTTTGAATAATTACCCGTATTAATAATTACTTCTATTAAACAGAAAACAATATACCCCTATTTAGAAATGAATAAAAGAAAACAATAATTAGGGTGTAGTTAAAAAATAGGGGTAATTGTCGAAAGTTAGGAATACTTAGAGAATTAGTGGTAGGATTAAAAAGAAGGGTAGTTTTGAAGTATTAAGAGAAGTAGGTGCAGTTTAAGCATACTGGGGGTAGATCGACAAATACGAAAGATGATGAATCATTTGGATTGGATGCTGCAAAAACCAACCATTCGCAGTAGTAGTTAAAAAATAGGGTATATCGACAAATATGAAAGATGATGAATAATTTGGATTGGGTGCTGTAAAAACCAACCCTTCACAGTAGTTAAAAAATAGTGGTAATTGTTGGAAGTAAGGGCTATTTTGGGAATTAGGGGTAGGATTAAAAAAGAAGGGTTGTTTTGAAGTATTAAGAGAAGTAGAGGTAGTTTAAGCATAGTAGGGGTAAATCGACAAATATGAAGGATGATGAATCATTTGGATTGGATGCTGCAAAAACCAACCCTTCACATTAGTTAAAAAATAGGAGTAATTATTAGAAGTAAGGTCTATCTAGAGAATTATGGTATGATTAAAAAGAAGTGTTGTTTTGAAGTATTAGGAGAAGTAGGGGTAGTTTAAGCATAGTAGGGGTAGATCCACAAATATGAAAGATGATGAATCATTTGGATTGGGTGCTGCAAGAACCAACCCTTCACAGTAGTTTAAAAATAGGGGTATTGTTGGAAGTTAGGGCTATTAGAGAATTAGGGGTAGGATTAAAAAGAAGGGTTTTTTTCAAGTATTAAGAGAAGTAAGGGTAGTTTAAGCATAGTAGGGGTAGATGGGTGCTGCAAAAACCAACCCTTCACAGTAGTTAAAAAATAGGGGTAATTGTTTGAAGTAACGAGTATTTAGAGAATTAAGGGTAGAATTAAAAAGAAGGGTTGTTTTGACGTATTAAGAGAAGATGGGGTAGTTTAGGCATAGTAGGGGTAGATTGACAATTATGAAAGATGATGAATCATTTGGATTGGGTGCTGCAAAAACCAACCTTTAACTATAGGAGAGGTAGTTTAAGCATAGTTGTCGATCTACTCCTACTATGTGAAGTAGGGCAAATGAAAGATGAAGAATTATTTTGTGAAGGTTTATTTAGAGAATTAGTGGTATTTTTTGAATAATTACCCCTATTAGTAATTACTTCTATTAAAAGGAAAAGAATATACCACTATTTAGAAATGAATAAAAGAAAACAATAATATAAGCAGGGGGTAGCTTAAAAATAGGGGTAATTATTGGAAGTAAGGGCAATTTAGAGAATTAGGGGTAGGATTAAAAAGAAGGGCTATTTTGAAGTATTAAGAGAAGTAAGGGTAGTTTAAGCAAAGTATAGTTAGATCGACAAGTACAAAAGATGATTAATCATTTGGATTGGGTGCTGCAAAAACCAACCCTTCACAGTAGTTAAAAAATAGGGGTAATTGTTGGAAGTAAGGGCTATTTAGAGAATTGGGGGTAGCATTAAAAATAAGGGCTGTTTTGAAGTATTAAGAGAAGTAGGGGTAGTTTAAGCATAGTTTGGGTTGATCGATAAATATGAAGGATGATGAATCATTTGGATTGGATGCTGCAAAAACCAACCCTTCACATTAGTTAAAAAATAGGAGTAATTGTTGGAAGTAAGGGCTATTTAGATAATTAGGGGTAGGATAAAAAAGAAGGGTTGTTTTGTGGTATTAAGAGAAGTAGGGGTGGTTTAGGCATAGTAGGGGTAGATCTACAAATATGAAAGACGATGAATCATTTGGATTGGGTGCTGCAAAAACCAGCCCTTCACAGTCGTTGAAAAATAGGGGTAATTGTTGGAAGTAAGGACTATTTATAGTATTAGGTTAGGATTAAAAAGAAGGGTTGTTTTGAAGTATTAAGAGAAGTAAGTGTAGTTTAAACATAGTAGGGGCAGATGGGTGGTGCAAAAGCCAACCCTTCACAATAGTTAAAAAATAGGGGTAATCGTTTGAAGTAAGGAGTACTTAGAGAATTAGGGGTAGAATTAAAAAGAAGGGTTGTTATGAAGTATTAAGAGAAGTAGGGGTAGTTTAGGCATAGTGGGGATAGTTCGACAAATATGAAAGATGATGAATCATTTGGATTGGATGCTGCAAAAACCAACCTTTAATAGTAGGGGAGGTAGTTTAAGCATAAATGTCGATCTACCCTACTATGTGAATTAGGGAAATGAAAGATGATGAATAATTTTGTGAACGGTTATTTGGAGAATTAGGGGTAGTTTATGAATACTTACCCCTATTAATAATTACTTCTATTAAAAGGAAAACAATATGCCCCTATTTAGAAATAAATAAAAGAAAACAATAATAAAAGTTGGGGGTAGTTAAAAAATAGTGGTAATTGTTGGAAGTAAGGGCTATATAGGGAATTAGGGGTAGGATTAAAAAGAAGGGTTGTTTTGAGGTATTAAGAGAAGTAGGGGTAGTTTAAGCAAAGTAGGGGTAGATCGACAAATACGAAAGATGATTAATCATTTGGATTAGGTGCTGCAAAAACCAACCCTTCACAGTAGTTAAAAAATAGGGGTAATTGTTGGAAGTAAGGTCTATTTAGAGAATTTGGGGTAGGATTAAAAAGAAGGGTAGTTTTGAAGTATTTAGAGAAGTAGGGGCAGTTTAAGCGTAGTAGGGGTAGATCGACAAATATGAAAGATGGTGAATCATTTGGATTGGGTTTGGCAAAAACCAACCCTTCACAGTAGTAGTTAAAAAATAGGGGTATATCGGCAAATATGAAAGATGAAGAATCATTTAGATTGGGTGCTGTAAAAACTAACCCTTCACATTAGTTAAAAAATAGGGGTAATTGTTAGTAGTAAGGGTTATTTAGAGAATTAGGGGTAAGATTAAAAAATAAGGGTTGTTTTGAAGTATTAAGAGAAGTAGGGGTAGTTTAAGCATAGTAGGGGTAGATCGACAAATATGAAGAATGATGAACCATTTGGATTGGATGCTGCAAAAACCAACTCTTCAAAGTAGTTAAAAAATAGGGGTAATAGTTGGACGTAAGGGTTATTTAGAGAATTAGGGGTAGGACTAAGAAGAATGGTTGTTTTGAAGTATTAAGAGAAGTAGGGGTAGTTTAAGCATAGTAGGGGTAGATCGACAAATATGAAAGATGATGAATCATTTGGATTGGGTGCTGCAAAAACCAACCCTTCGCAGTGGTAAAAAATAGGGGTAATTGTTGGAAGTAAGGGCTATTTAGACAATTAGGGGTAGGATTAAAAAGAAGGGCTGTTTTGAAGTATTCAGAGAAATAAGGGTAGTTTAAGTATAGTAGGAGTAGATGGGTGCTGCAAAAACCTACCCTTACAGTAGTTAAAAAATAGGGGTAATTGTTTGAAGTAAGAAGTATTTAGAGGATTAGGGGTAGAATTAAAAAGAAGGGATGTTTTGAAGTATTAAGTTAAGTAGGGGTAGTTGAGGCATAGTAGGGGTAGATCGACAAATATGAAAGATGATGAATCATTTGGATTGGGTGTTGCAAAAACCAACCTTTAATAGTAGGGGAGGTATTTTAAGCTTATTTGTCGATCTACCCCTACTATGTGAAGTCGAGAAATGAAAGATGAAGAACTATTTTGTGAAGGGTTATTTAGAGAATTAGGGGTAGTTTTTGAATAATTACCCCTATTAATAATTACTTCTATTAATAGGAAAAGAATATACCCCTATTTAGAAATGAATAAAAGAAAACGATAATATAAGTAGGGGGTAGTAAAAAAATAGGGGTAATTGTTGGAAGTAAGGGCTATTTAGAGAATTATGGGTAGGATTAAAAAGAAGGGCTATTTTGAAGTAGTAAAAGAAGTAGGGGTAGTTTAAGCAAAGTAGGGGTAGATCGACAAATATGAAAGATGATTAATCATTTGGATTGGGTGCTGCAAAAACCAACCCTTGACAGTAGTTAAAAAATAGGGGTAGTAGAGAATTAGGGGTAGGATTAAAAAGAAGGGTAGTTTGAAGTATTAAGAGGAGTAGGGGTAGTTTAAGCATATTAGGGGTTGATCGACAAATATGAAATATGATGAATCATTTGGATTGGGTGGTCCAAAAACTAACCCTTCACAGTAGTAATTAAAAAATAGGGGTATATCGACAAATATGAAAGGCGATGAACCATTTGGATTGGATGCTGCAAAAACCAACACTTCACAGTAGTTAAAAAATAGGAGTAATTATTGGAAGTAAGGGCTATTTAGATAATTCGGGATAGGATTAAAAACAAGGGTTGTTTTGAAGTATTAAGAGAAGTAGGGGTAGTTTTTGTATAGCAGGGGTAGATCGACAAATATGAAGGATGATGAATCATTTGGATTGGATGCTGCAAAAACCAACCCTTCACAGTAGTTAAAAAATATGTGTAATTGTTGGAAGTAAGGGCTATTTAGAGAATTAGGGGTAGGATTAAAAAGAAGGGCTGTTTTGAAGTATTAAGAGAAGTAGGGGTAGTTTAAGCATAGTAGGGGTTGATCCACAAATATGAAAGATGATGAATCATTTGGATTGGGTGCTGCAAAAACCAACCATTCACAGTCGTTAAAAAATAGGGGTAATTTCTGGAAGTAACGGCTATTTAGAGAATTAGGGGTAGGAGTAAAAAGAAGGGTTGTTTTGAAGTATTAAGAGATGTAAGTGTAGTTTATGCATAGTAAGGGTAGATGGGTTCTGCAAAAAATTACCCTTCACAGTAGTTAAAAAATAGGGGTAATTGTTTTAAGTACGTAGTATTTAGAGAATTAGGTGTAGAATTAAAAAGAAGGGTTGTTTCGAAGTATTAAGAGAATTAGGGGTAGTTTAGGAATAGTAGGGGTAGATCGACAAATATGAAAGATGATGAATAATTTGGATTGGGTGCTTCAAAAACCAACCCTTCACAGTAATAATTAAAAAATAGGGGTATATCGACAAATATGAAAGATGATGAATCATTTGGATTGAGTGTTGCAAAAACCAACCCTTCACTGTAGTTAAATAATAGGAGGAATTGTTGGAAGTAAGGGCTATTTAGATAATTATGGGGTAGGATTGAAAATAAGGGTTGTTTTGAAGTATTAAGAGAAATTGGGGTAGTTTAAGTATAGTAGGGGTAGATCGACAAACATGAAGGATGATGAATCATTTAGATTGGATGTTGCAAAAACCAACCCTTCACAGTAGTTAAAAAATAGGAATAATTGTTGTAAGTAAGGGCTATTTAGAGGATTAGGGTTAGGATTAAAAATAAGGGTTGTTTTGAAGTATTAAGAGAAGCAGGGGTAGTTTAAGCATAGTGGGGGTACTTCCACAAATATGAAAGATGATGAATCATTTGGATTGGGTGTTGCAGAAACCAACCATTCATGGTAGTTAAAAAACTGGGGCAATTGTTGGAAGTTAGGGCTATTTAGAGTATTAGGGTAGGATTAAAAAGAAGGGTTGCTATGAAGTATTAAGAGAAGTAAGGGTAGTTTAAGCATAGTAGGGGTAGATGTGTACTGCAAAAACCAACCCTTCACAGTAGTTAAAAAATAGGGGCAATTGTTTGAAATAAGTAGTATTTAGAGAATTAGGGGTAGAATTAAAAAGAAGGGATGTTTTGAAGTATTAAGAGAAGTAGGGGTAGTTTAGGCATAGTAGGGGTAGATCGACAAATATGAAAGATGATGAATCATTTGGATTGGGTGCTGCAGAAGCCAACCTTTAATATTTGGGGAGGTAGTTTAAGTATAGTTGTCGATCTACCCCCACTATGTGAATTAGGAAAATGAAAGATGATGAATAATTTTGTGAAGGGTTATTTAGAGAATTTGGGGTAGTTTTTGAACAATTTCCCCTATTAATAATTACTTCTATTAAAAGGAAAACAATATACCCCTATTTAGAAATGAATAAAAGAAAACAATAATAAAAGTAGGGGGTAGTTAAAAAATAGGGGTAATTGTTGGAAGTAAGGGCTATTTGGGGAATTAGGGGTAGGATTAAAAAGAAAGGCTGTTTTGAAGTATTAAAAGAAGTAGGGGTAGTTTAAGCAAAGTAAGGGTAGATCGACAAATACGAAAGATGGTTAATCATTTGGATTAGGTGCTGCAAAAACCAACCCTTCACAGTAGCTAAAAAATAGGGGTACTTGTTGGAAGTAAGGGGTATCTAGAGAATTAAGGGTAAGATTAAGAAGGGTAATTTTGAAGTATTAAGAGAAGTAGGGGCAGTTTAAGCGTAGTAGGGTTAGATCGAAAAATATGAAAGATGATGAATCATTTGGACTGGGTGCTTCTAAAACCAACCCTTCAGAGTAGTAGTTAAAAAATAGGGGTATATCGAAAAATATGAAAGATGATGAATCATTTGCCTTGGGTGCCGTAAAAACCAACCCTTTACAGTAGTTAAAAAATAGGGGTAATTGTTGGAAGTAAGGGCTATTTAGAGAATTAGGGGTAGGATTAAAAAAATAAGGGATGTTTTGAAGTATTAAGAGAAGTAGGGGTAGTTTAAGCATGGTAGGGGTAGATCGACAAATATGAAGGATGATGAATCATTTGCATTGGATGCTGCAAAAATCAACCATTCAAACTAGTTAAAAAATAGTGGTAATTGTTGGAAGTAAGGGCTATTTAGATAATTAGGGGTAGGATTAAAAAGAAGGGTTGTTTTGAAGTATTAAGAGAAGTAGGGGTTGTTTAAGCATAGTAGGGGTAGATACACAAATATGATAGATGATGAATCATTTGGATTGGGTGCTGCAAAAACCAACCCTTCATAGTGGTGAAAAATAGGAGTAATTGTTGGAAGTAAGGGCTATTTAGAGAATTAGGGGTAGGATTAAAAAGAAGGGCTGTTTTGAAGTATTAAGAGAAGTAAGGGTAGTTTAAGTATAGTAGGGGTAGATGGGTGCTACAAAAACCCACCCTTCACAGTAGTTAAAAAATAGGGGTAATTGTTTGAAGTAAGGAGTATTTAGAGGATTAGGGGTAGAATTAAAAGCAAGGGCTGTTTTGAAGTATTAAGATAAGTAGGGGTAGTTTAGGCATAGTAGGGGTAGATCGACAAATATGAAAGATGATGAATTATTTCGATTGGGTGCTGCAAAAACCAACCTTTAATAGTAGGGGAGGTAGTTTAAGCATAGTTGTCGACCTACCCCTACTATGTGAAGTCGGGAAATGAAAGATGAAGAATAATTTTGTGAAGGGTTCTTTAGAGAATTAGGGGTAGTTTTTGAATAATTACCCCTATTAATAGTTACTTCTATTAAAAGGAAAACAATATACCTCTATTTAGAAATGAATAAAAGAAAACAATAATAAAAGTAGGGGGTAGTTAAAAAATAGGGGTAATTGTTGGAAGTAAGGGCTATTTAGAGAAGTAGGGGTAGGATTAAAAAGAAGGGCTATTTTGAAGTATTAAGAGAAGTAGGGGTAGTTTAAGCAAAGTAGGGATAGATCAACAAATATGAAAGATGATTAATCATTTGGATTAGGTGCTGCAAAAACCAACCCTTCACAATAGTTAAAAAATAGGGGTAATAGTTGGATGTAAGGGCTATTTAGAGAATTAGGAGTAGGATTAAAAAGATGGTTAGTTTTGAAGTATTAAGAGGAGTAGAGGTAGTTTAAGCATAGTAGGGGCAGATCAACTAATATGAAATATGATGAATCATTTGGATTGGGTGCTGCAAAAACCAACCCTTCGCAGTAGTAATTAAAAAATAGGGGTATATCGACAAATAGGAAAGATGATGAATCATTTGGATTGGGTGCTGCAAAAACCAACCCTTCACAGCAGTTAAAAAATAGGAGTAATTGTTGGAAGTAAAGGCTATTTAGAGATTTCGGGGTAGGATTAAAAATAAGGGTTGTTTTGAAGTATTAAGAGATGTAGGGTTAGTTTAAGTATAGTAGGGGTAGATCAATAAATATGAAGTCTGATGAATCATTTGGATTGGATGCTGCAAAAACCAACTCTTGACAGTAGTTAAAAAATAGGAGTAATTGTTGGAAGTAAGGGCTATTTAGAGAATTAGGGGTAGGATTAAAAAGAAGGGATGTTTTGAAGTATTAAGAGAAGTAGGGGTAGTTTAAGCATAGTAGGGGTAGATCCACAAATATGAAAGATGATGAATCATTTGGATTGGGTGTTGGAAAAACCAACTGTTCACAGTAGTTAAAAAATAGGGGTAATTTTTGGAAGTAAGGGCTATTTAGAGAATTAGGGGTAGGATTAAAAAGAAGTGTTGTTTTGAAGTATTAACAGAAGTAAGGGTAGTTTATGCATAGTAGAGTTAGATGGGCGGTGCAAAAACCAACCCTTCACAGTAGTTAAAAAATAATTGTAATTGTTTGTAGTAAGTATTATTTAGAGAATTAAGGGTAGAATTAAAAAGAAGGGTTGTTTTGAAGTATTAAGAGAATTAGGGGTAGTTTAGGCATAGTAGGGGTAGATCGACAAATATGAAAGATGATGAATAATTTGGATTGGATGCTTCAAAAACCAACCCTTCACAGTGGTAATTAGAAAATAGGGGTATATCAACAACTATGAAAGATGATGAATCATTTGGATTGGGTGCTGCAAAAACCAACACTTCACAGTAGCTAAAAAATAGGAGTAATTGTTGGACGTAAGGGCTATTTAGAGAATTAGGGGTAGGATTAAAAATAAGGGCTGTTTTGAAGTATTAAGAGAAACAGGGGTAGTTTAAGTATAGTATGTGTAGATTGACAAATATGAAGGATGATGAATCATTTAGATTGGATGCTGCAAAAACCAACCCTTGATAGTAGTTAAAAAATTGGAGTATTGTTGGAAATAAGGGCAATTTAGAGGATTAGGGGTAGGATTAAAAAGAAGGGCTGTTTTGAAGTATTAAGAGAAGTAGGGGTAGTTTAAGTATAGTAGGGATAGATCCACAAATATGAAAGATGATAAATCATTTGGATTGGGTGCTACAGAAACCAACTGTTAGTAGTTAAAAAATAGGGGTGATTGTTGGAAGTAAGGGCTATTTAGAGAATTAAGGGTAGGATTAAAAATAAGGGTTGTTTTGAAGTATTAAGAGAAGTAAGGGTAGTTTAAGCATAGTAGGGGTAGATGTGTGCTGCAAAAACCAACCCTTCACAGTAGTTAAAAAATAGGGGTAATTGTTTGAAGTAAGTAGTATTTAGAGAATTAGGGGTAGAATTAAAAAGAAGGGTTGTTTTGAAGTATTAAGAGAAGTAGGGATAGTTTAGGCATAGTAGGTGTAGATCGACAAATATGAAAGATGATGAATCATTTGGATTGGGTGCTGCAGAAACCAACCTTTAATAGTAGGGGAGGTAATTTAAGCGTAGTTGTCGATCTACCCCCAATATGTGAATTAGGGAAATGAAATATGATGAATAATTTTGTGAAGGGTTATTTAGAGAATTAGGGGTAGTTTTTGAATAATTACCCCTATTAACAATTACTTCTATTAAAAGGAAAACTATATACCCCTATTTAGAAATGAATAAAATAAAATAATAATAAAATAGGGGGTAGTTAAAAAATAGGGTGCTGCAAAAGTATGGGTCGATCGACAAATATGAAAGATGATTAATCATTTGGATTGGGTGCTGCAAAAACCAACCCTTCACAGTAGTTAAAAAAAGGGTAATTGTTGGAAGTAAGGGCTATTTAGAGAATTAGGGGTAGGATTAAAAAGTAGGGTAGTTTTGAAGTATTAAGAGAAGTAGGGGTTGTTTAAGCATAGTAGGGGTAGATCGAAAAATATGAAAGATGATGAATCATTTGGATTGGGTGCTGCAAAAACCAACCGTTCACAGTAGTATTTAAAAAATAGGGGTATATCGGCAATATGAAAGATGATGAATCATTTTGATTGGGTGCTGTAAAAACCAACCCTTCACAGTAGTTAAAAAATAGGGCTAATTGTTGGAAGTTGTTGATCTCAAAATTGGGATCAACACCAAAAGGTGCAAAAACAATGCACTTCACTAATTAAGTTAGAACGGAGGCCGTAATTTCAAATATAAAAGTATAATGGTAAAGACATAGAATTTTTTAGTGGTTCGATCCAATGATGATCTACGTCCACTTTCATGCAAGATTCCATTATCAATTTGTCAATTACAAGACTTGATCCACTCTTACAACATGTTTAATCACTCTCTCACTTATGAACTTTACTTGAATCCACTAGAAGTGTTAGATTAAAGAAGCGATCAGCGGAGGTATGATGTGATTCAAGATGACTCGGTGGGATCTCTCCAAATACTTGGACTTAGATGATGGATCATCAATACTTAGATCACATCGATGGATTTTATGGAATCCATGATCAATGGGTGATTGGATCTCTCCTTGATGATGATGATGAAAGAGTATTAGAATTGCTTGGAATATGTGCGGAGAAATTTCAGCAGCACTCCGTCGCCATGGAAGTCTCACCCCAGAAATAGTATTTATAGGCGGAGTTCAGACCTGACGGCAATTATGTAAATATTGTGTATCGGTTCTTTGTCATTGGCGGGCTAGAAGGGGTGCTACACAACCCAAAGCAAGGTGGGACGTGCTAAAATGAAGCGGAGCGAGCTAAGAAGATTCGGGGCGATCCAACTCGTTCCATTTGAAGATAGTGCGAGCTAAAGGACGCGGAGAGGGCTTGGTTGAGACATTGCGGGCTTGGACAAAGAGGAACGACCCAAACATGCCTGGATCGGGCTAATCCGGAATGATGTGGTTTGGGCTTTAATGAAACGAGCTAAAAACCCTTAGTGATCTAGCGATCCAAGAACCCCGCGAGCTAGCTTCAGAGCGGGCCTAGATTCCCCAATGACTTAAGATGTTCTGACGAGTAAAAGTCTTGAGAACATCACATATTATTTGAATGATCCAAGATACCATAAGGACCTAGAACACTTACATGAGTTAATGAGCTCATCGAGCTTGAGGGCTCACGACGACCTAAAGGGCCTAACGAACCTAAATCATAAATCAACCAAAACATGCTCAGTGTTTTCTGGAACATATTTTATGGGTTAACATTTGCCCCTCGAAGTTCGTATTTATTAAAAATAATACGGGCTTCGAATTAGGCTAAATTAGCATGCGATTTAAGATTTTAAGTCGTTTGGGCCTTCAGACTGTGTGAGCCCTTAGTGTATTTTATCTTTAGGTCGTCTAGCTTCTTAGGTTGTAACATAGTCTTAATTCGTCATGGATTCTGGGTCATGCATTAAGGAGTGTCCATTGGTATTCTTCTTGGGATTAGACCGCTGATCAGACCGCTGTAAGGCCCTGTGAGCTCAGTTTGATTGTTTAACCCCCCTTTACTTCCTCTTTAAATCATCATTCTCTAAAAATCCTCTATTAAGCTAAAAATCCTCATCAATGGAGTCCAAAATCAATTAAACTCACCGATTCACATCATCATCAAAGCAATTGAAGTCCAATTAATCCCTTAATCTTATAATCAAGTTCGAAGCTCCTCATTACCAAGAACCAGGTGCGATTCAAGGCTTTTACTTACTGTGTATATATGAACATGTTTGGTCGAACTTGATATTCTTAGACTTTGTGAGATTATTGTTTGGTACAATTTTAATCGTGCATTTGATGACAACGCTGATGGGTTTTGGTGACCTTGAGCCTGCCTGTTTGTGATGATTTTTAGCTCAACTTTCATGTACAAATTCTCACAATATGGTCATGGCCCTAACTGATAAGTACTATGTACACTAGGGTAATAACCCTTCTCAATTCCATAGTTTATTAACGTCCTTAATTTTCCATATTAGTGCCTCCGTTGGTTGTACATCTTAGGTCGTTGTAACCACTTTTAGGTTTTAGACCGCAACCCTATTCTAGGTCGTTGTAATAATTCAAGGCTTTAGGTCGCTATTTCAGTCCTAAACCTTGGGTCGCTGAATCCTTGAAGACTTGGGTTGTTTATGACCCAAAAATTTGAAGTGAAAAGACTTCATGAGGAACCGGACTGTTATGGTGGCCTAAAGCTTCTGGGTTGTGTAGAACGACCTAAAGTCTGACACCATACAGAACGACCTAAAATCTTAGGGCTGGTAGGAACAATCTGAAATATCTTGAGTAAGCTGCCTTCTGATTTGCTATTCACTTCTTAACATTGCTATTTGCATAGGATGTCTAAAATAACTGAAGGGACCTCAAGTGAGGATAGAACTCGCAACATCGTAGGTTGGATAAGCTTCCGATGTCAGAAATTGAAACTGCCCCCATTGCCCCCAGTTTGGCCGAGCTAAAAGCCGTCATTGATAAGCCTCGTTACACTTCCAAACCCCACACCTCTGAGCTTGCTGATCGCTTCGAATGCTGGTGTCTTCAAGGAGTGAACTTTGACCATTTTAGCTTGGACATATATCCGTCTGACAATCGCACAGTCTCTGAAGATTTGGACATCGTGAGGAATCATTTGTTGACGCAACTTGACGCTATCAGGACTTGGACGGACAAGCGCCTTGATGAAATTGGCCAATATTACGCACTCAAACTAGGAGCTTGGAACACTTTTTCTTGCGTGCTTCAGAGGCTACATATGGAGAACATTGAGCTCATCACCACCTTGGAGGAGGATAAGGCCACGCTCATTAAGGCTCTTAGGTCTCAGGATGAGATCATTGCTGAACTATCAAGTCCTGGAGGCAAGGCAGAGATGACCGGTACTCCTCCCCCCGCTCAAGGTGGGGAATGATCTATTGTTGAAAGGAAGTAGTTCTCTTGTTTGTCTTTTGCTATTTACCTTTTACGTGCTCATCTTATAGGCCGGTTGTATATGCGAGTGCAGGTGCTCGCTTAACTCACTTATGATATTTTGCGTCCAATGTCTCTTTATTGGACTTGTGATGTGGTGATGAAACTGTATTTTGCCTGATGCACCATAAGCTTTAATGCTAGGATCAAAAACTATTTGCTGTGGTGATCTTTTGATTTTAAATTCGCTCGTCTCGTGTTTCATATTATGCATTTTAGACAAATCTTTGCACGATTTTGGACTTATATTCGTTATCGGTTGTCTATGTTGACAATGGATTAGTTATAGAAAAGCCATAAAGAACTTCGACTTGTGTTGAATTAAATACTAGCTTAGGACCATCTTATTTGACGGTCTGAAACCCATTAAATATTGCTCGCATAATCATAGTATTTTATTTCAAATTTGTGCTAACGCTTAAAGTTGACCTGTCAACCTAAGTTGACTGTAGGTCCTGGAAGTTATCACTCTTATGGCTCACATGAGTGTGTTCGATACCTTTTGCATCTGAGATTCTAGACGCTACGTTAGTGATTATTTTTCATTCCTCAAATCTGACACTTCAGATGCTACGCGAATAGTTCAGCACTTTTCACATCTGAGATTTCACATGCTACGCAAGTGATTTTTTATTATTCTTCACATTAGACATTTCAGATGCTACGCGAATAGTTCAGCACTTTTCACATCTGAGATTTTAGATGCTACGCAAGTGAATTTTTTATTATTCTTCACATCTGACATTGGATGTTACGCAAGTGATTTTTTTATTATTCTTCACATCTGACATTTCAGATGCTACGCGAATAGTTCAACATATTTCACATCTGAGATTTTAGATGCTACGCGAGTGAATTTTTTATTATTCTTCACATCTGACATTTTAGATGCTACGCGAATAGTTCAGCACTTTTCACATCTGAGATTTCAGATGCTACGCAAGTGAATTTTTTTATTATTCTTCACATCTGACATTTCAGATGCTACACGAATGATTTTTTTTATTATTCTTCACATGTAACATTTCAGATGCTACACGAATAGTTCAGCACTTTTCACATCTGAGATTTCAGATGCTACGCGAGTGATTTTTTTATTATTCTTCACATCTGACATTTCATATGCTACGTGAATGATTTTTTTATTATTCTTCACATCTGACATTTCAGATGCTACGCGAATAGTTCAGCACTTTTCACATCTGAGATTTCAGATGCTACGCAAATGAATTTTTCATTATTCTTCACATCTGACATTTCAGATGCCACGCAAATGATTTTTTTTATTCTTCACATCTGACATTTCAGATGCTACGCGAATAGTTCTGTACTTTTCACATCTGAGATTTCAGATGCTACGCAAGTGATTTTTTTATTATTCTTCACATCTGACATTTCAGATGCTACGCACGTGATTTTTTTATTATTCTTCACATCTGACATTTCAGATGCTACGCGAATAGTTCGGCACTTTTCACATCTGAGTTTTCAGATGGTACATAAGTGAATTTACTAGCTGTTTTATCGCTTCGCGGGGTGACTATCAGTCCCTTTACCATATGCTTGATTTAGCATGTTATTCTGGTTTAGGAGCTAAAGTTCTGGACCCCTCACTTAGGGAGGTGTCCCCTTGATAAAAGTTTCAGCTTTTGCCTCTATTTGTCGTGGTGCTTGCTCACTGTCTGAGTCTTTGCGACTTTCTCGTTCACTTTTCAAGGTAATGTTCGAACTAGCATTGTCGGAGTCGCTACAATACAGAAGCAAGCACTCGACAGATGACTTGCAATATGAAATCAAGTTTTAACGAAAGTTGCGATTTGACATATGACTTCTCAAGCGAGAAACTCAATAAAACATATATGCTCCTAGTCGCAGAGCTTATGTTCAGTGTATCACCTGCAGATTATTGCAGGCTGTTTTACATTAAGCCTTGGATATAACAAAAAGTAAAATATGAAGCAAAGCATGAACTAAGATAAGAAGTAGGGCATAAAGTAAGGATATAGCAATGCTGATTGCTTATTCCAAGCCACCCGAGTTGGAGCACCCTCAACAACTATTAGTTGATAATCAGTCTTGAATTGGCTTGAACAGAAGCTACTTAGCTTGGACCAGACTGATCATTCGATTCCCCTGGCCCCTGAGGATTTGCAGAAGGATTCAAAGCCTGCGGATTCTGTAATGGCGCGTTTTGTTAGCTGTCGAATAATTAATTTATTTAATTATTAAATATCGATTGGGCGATATCGATGACTTGAATTAAATAATATTGAATATTTAATTAAAATAAATAATATAATAATATATTATAATGTCGAAATAATCGGAAATCACCGAATTCACAATACTGTGTGAATTGGATCAGCTAAAATATTTAATTCAGTTTAGAATTGAATTTGAATAACGAATCGATTTAATAATCGACGTTAAAACGTATTAATTATATTATAATTAAAATAGAGCGCGTAATGACGTGACAGTTCGTTATTTGGCGATTTAGACTTCAAGTGGGTGTATAGGGTTCGTTTTAAATTGGATTGCTGTGAAACAAGAAACGTGTGGAGCTGGTGGAGTATATCTTTCTAGTGGAAGAGAGAGATCGGGATTTCGTCGTGTGGATTTTGAGTTACGTCCAAATCAAAATATCAGAAATGCAGCGCCCTGACCATAACGATTTAATTATATTTTAAATAGGGATTTAAATAGGAATCGAGCGTCGATATAACTCTGACAAGGCAATATCGAGTTGTAAATATATACAGGAATAGTCTAGAGCTGTACGGCATTACACTGTGAATACAGACGATAATAATTAATTTTAAATATTTAATTTAATTATATTTAAATATATTTATATATTTAAATAGGCTATTTAGAGTGTTAAAAATAGCCACTTTTGCATACGAAGTCGGAATTCGACGAAATCAGTTTTGTTGGATCCGCAATGTCAAATAGTTGTTAGATTCCAAGTTTCTTGATTTTTAGAGTCACTGTGTGACCGTAGGGATTTTTAGAGTGGGAAATAGACAGTATTTCGACAGTTAAAAATACGCTGTGTGAGCATGCGGAGTCAGAATTCGACGAAACCAGTTTCGTTGGGACCGTAATGTCGAGTTCTAACTACATGTCCAGTTTGGTGATTTTTAGGTATCGTATATAGTCGCTCGGATTTTTAGAAGTCAGATACAAGAAGAGATTGGCGAAAATAAAATATAAAATAAATTCAAAAATATCTCCCCTTATTTTCTATGGTCACAAACAAGCCACACATCATCAGTTCACAACCACAAGTGCTACCAACCCAACGCAGTGTATATTATCAGCATACAGAAAGAAAATCCTCATACAAGAAAACAAAAGAAATTCAGAATAAATACAATCAAAATCCTAAAATACCAAAACTCATATCACTTCACTCCTCAGAGCTGCCTCTTCGATTCTGTGTTACTCTTGTGGGTTGCGATTCAGTTTCGGGGTGGTTGGGTTTGTCGACAGTGAACTAGGGATGTACCTAGTGTGAGATTTAGGTTGTAATTCGAGAGATGAACGATGGATTCGAGTTCATGGATGAGAGGCGCATCGGGTGTGGTTGGAAAGGGGATGCTCGGTGGTACTTGGGGCGGCGCGACGCTGTTGAGCCCACCTGGAACGGGGAAGTCGAGTTCGATGAGAGGGTGTGGGGTAGGTGCGGATGTTGATGAGGAACTCAATGGTGGAGGCGGCGATGTTGGCGGTGGTCAGAATGACGAGAGGAGGTCGGTCAAAAGGGGCGGTCAACGGTGGATTTTTGGGATCGAAGTATACTGTAGGAGGAAGTTTGATTTGGGAAGAATGTGTTGTCGGGTTGGTTTTCACGTAGGCGGGTGGGGTTTTAATGAAGAAGATGGGCCTTGGATAAAAGGTTAAGGCCCGATTCTTTATAAATTAAGTTTGTTTTAAAATTTAAATAATGAATTAACTTGTATCTTTAATATCTTGGTCATACGGAGTCAGATTGACGAACCGTAAGTTGCATTGGGACCGTATGGACGGACACTACGCAATAGAGCTGACCGGGGGTGGATCCGAGCTCGTTACAATTTATGGTGAAATAAATTGTCCAACTGAATCAAGTAACGCAAACCGTTATTTAACGGTTAACGCGCCAAAGTGAGTAAATCTCACAAACTCTAAACAGTTTTATTTTCACGTTGTATTCTTAGAACTGTTAAAATATTGTCTGTTTGACTGCATGTTGATTGTTTGCTTGAATTGCTAGTCAGTTAGTAGAGATTATATATATATATGTATATAAATATATATATATAAACCGTCAAATAGTTATATGTTGATTCTGTTTATCAGAATATTATACTGGTGTTGTCTAACATCTGTGGTGCAGGGAAACAGGTTGGAGGAATCCAACTGGATTCCTCAACAGTTATTTTTACTGTGATTTATGTATTGTGATATATAAATGTGATATATATATAATCTGATGTGATTACGTGTGGTTGGACGATATTCATCGTTGTTAAATGATGTGTTAAAAACCGTAAGAAATACCAGAGTGTGATAAAAGGATTAAACAAAGTGATTTGGTAAAGATTAAACTAAGTAAATTAGTCGAGATTAAACAAAGTGGATTTGTCGAGCAAACCGAATCAAATGGGTTAGTCAAACCGAATCAAATGGGTTAGTCAAACCGAATCAAATGGGTTAGTCAAACCGAATCAAATGGGTTAGTCAAACCGAATCAAATGGGTTAGTCAAACCGAATCAAATGGGCTAAGTTAGTTGAGTTAAACAAATGGGCTAAGTTGGTCGAGTTAAACAAATGGGCTAAGTTAGTCGAGTTAATCGAAGTAATTGGTTAGGTTAACCAAAGCAAAGTTAGTGGAGAGAAACAAAGTAATTGGTTAGGTTAACCAAAGCAAGTTAGTCGAGTAAATCGAAGTGAATTGGTTAAGTTAACCAAAGTGAATTAGTTGCTTCAAACTAAGTAAATTAGTTGCGTCAAACTAAGAGACTTAGTTAAGTTAACTAATTGGTAAATCAAAGCGAATTAGTTGTGTCAAACTAAGTGAATTAGTCAAGTTAAATAAATTGGTTAATCGAAGTAAATTAGTCGGGTTAATCAAAGTGAATTAGCTGAGTAAACTAAGTAAATCGGTTAGAGTTAATCAAAGTGAATTGACTAAGTTAAACTAAGGGGATTAGTTCAGTTGATCGAGACAAGTAAATCAAGTTAGGGTAAACCATTTGAGTTAACCAGTTAGAGTTAACCATTTGAATTAACCAGTTAGAGTTAATCTGTTAGAGTTAACCAGTTGAGTTAACCAGTTAGAGTTGACCAGTTAGAGTTGACCAGTTAGAGTTGACCAGTTAGAGTTAATCAGTTAGAGTTATCCAAGTAGAGTTAATCGAGTAGAGTTGTCGAATATCTCTTATCCGAAGTAGAGTTATCGAATATGGTGTATTCGAGAGAAGAGTTATCGAATATAGTTTATTCGAGTGGAGAAATCAAATGTTATTCATTTGAGAAGAGTTATCGAATATAGTTTATTCGAGTGGAGAAATCAAATGTGATTCATTTGAGAAGAGTTATCGAATATTATTTATTCGAAGAGTAGTTATCGAATATTGGTTATTCGAAGTTAGTTAATCCAAAGGAGTTATTCGAAGATAGTTAATCCGAAGGAGCTAGTCGAAGAGTTATTTGAAGTTAGTTAATCCAAAGGAGTTATTCGAAGTTAGTTAATCCGAAGGAGTTAGTCGAAGAGTATTCGAAGTTAGTTAATCCAAAGGAGTTATTCGAAGTTAGTTAATCCGAAGGAGTTAATCGAAGAGTTAATCCGAAGGAGTTAGTCGAAGAGTTAATCCCAAGGAGTTATTCGAAGGTAGTTAATCCAAAAGAGTTAGTCGAAGAGTTAATCGAATATAGTTATTCGAAAGAAGGTGTTAATCGAATATTGTTATTCGAGTAAAGTTAAAAGAGTTAATCGAATTTAGTTATTCGAAATGAGTTATTCGAATTAGATATTTGAATAGAGTTAAACACATTAGAGTGATTCGAATTACTTATTCAAATAGAGTAAACACGTAAGAGTTAACTGAATATTAGTTATTAAATTAGAGTTAAATCGAATTTAGTTATTCGAAAGGAGTTAATCAATTTGAGTTAAGTTAATCGATTTGAACTAAGTTGAATCGAAATGGAGTAAATCGATTAGAATTAAGTTAATCGAGTTAGAGTAAATCGAATATTGGTTATTCGAAGGTAAGTTATTCGAATTAGTTATTCGAAGGAGTTAATCAAATGAGTTGATCCAAAGGAGTTAGTCGAATATTAGTTATTCGAATAGAGTTAAAGGAGTTATCGATTTTATTTTGATCGAAAGGAGTTATCGATTAGTAAATCGAAAGGAGATTTTCGAATATAGCATATTCGAAAGGAAGAGATCGAATATTGTTTATTCGAAAGAGAGAGATGTCGAATATGAGTTATTCGAAGAGAGATAATCGAATATAGGTTATTCGAAGAAGAGTTAATCAAATAGAGATTACTCGAAAGAGAGTTATACGTCGAATTCGATTATAGCGAATTCGGGAAAGTACTATTTACTTTCCAGTTTTTAAATCAAGGTTTAGTTATTGATTAAGAAATTAGGTGTCCGTTTAATTATTCGAGTTAGGAGATAAAGTTATAATTTAGGTTAGATATTGTAGAAGTAGGAATTATAACGTTATAGTTATAATCAAACGTTGTCATATAAGAAGTAGATTCGTAACCTGAATCCGAGAATTTGCGTAAACAGATGATTGGAAAAAGTGAGTGACGAGCTTCACCTATTTCACAGTAAAGGACGTTGTTCAATTAAGGTCTGAGAGGTAATTATACCCCAACTTGATTGACTCCAGAATTGACAAAGGAATAGTTGTGGTTCGATAGAAAGGTTGATTTGAAATATAGTTAAGTAATAAGCGATTAATGGATTAAGCGTAACGATGTTTTATACAACGTTCATTTGAAATCCGTAAATGAGTTTTGGAAACGTTTTCCAAATATAGTCAGATATGTTTTCTAAACATAGAAAAGGAAATGTTTTCGTGATAAGAATTTAAGAAATAGAGTTAAGCAAATTCAGAAACTGACTGGAGAGGGTAAGTTGAATGGTTTTCTAAGTGACGATATGATGTTGGTTTCGACCTTCCGAATTGATACTTAGAGAATTGTTCTCATACTAGTTACAGTTAGGGACTGATAGTTGCGAAATAATAGTGATGTGAAAAAAAGCTATGGAAATTTTTTCCAATGATTAATAACATATATTTTCTAAATATATGAAATAAGGAAATATGAACATATGATGATTGATCGATCGAATTCCCATTTGGAAATAAGATCGTTGTTTGTACACCGACATGTTTTCATTTGATAGTTGAATCACAGACTATCAAAGTTTTTACCATTTTAACGTTGTTAATATGGAGAGACAGGTTGGATTATTATCCAAAGAACCACTCTGTATTGGCATAAGCGTTGCGAACAATATCTGCCAAAGATAAATTGAAGACGGAGTAAAGTGCAAGGGCTGTTGTATAAGTCTTAGATAACAGTGACTAAGATGGATATACTGAATAGTGCCTTCGGTTTGTCCAGTCCCAGGACAACGTATATGGAAGAAGGTCTGACAGAGTATATCCAATGGATCGCGTTAGTTGATCTGTTCAAACGTATTCACGTTTGGTGGCGGAGGAATTCGTTTCTCTTAGCTATATACCCGTGTTATTATTGGATAAGTAAATTTGTGATTTGGCGGGTATGACGATGTGGCATTCAAAGTGAATGGTGATCAGATGTTCTGAAGATAGACGTAGCCTCTAGCCTCACACCGGGAAGTAACAAAAGTTGGGCTAGGCAGCATGGCTAGTTGGGTCATCCCCAAGCAGGGTGTATTGTCACCGATCTAGAGAATATTCATATTTATACTTCTTTTTGATTCTGTATCTTCGAATGACGGTTTGATGGCCTATAACCGTGGTGGCAATATATTCGCGACACTCAAGCTAAATGAGTGAGCGGTCATGTGTGGCCGGGTTGCAAGACGTTCTTGTTGAACCCTGAGTGTATCACCTCTAGAGTACACTATTCAGAAGGTGCTCCCATACCTTGTCTGTTGGAATCCATTCTCCGATAAGCGCCATGCGGTTTATGATTTTATACTATGTATGTAGAACGTGAGATGCAAGCGTTTCTGCTAGATTGATATCTATTTGTACTTAGACATTATTATAATATCACAATGATATTGCTTGTCAAAGTTGTTCAGATACTCATAAGGAAAAACCCGTTCCGTATTCACGGCGTGGTCTTATGACATACCCTATACTTGTTTTAAACTGTTTTACTCATACCAGTCCCATGACTGACCCGGAGTTTACTTTGTTGTTTTCCCTAAACTCTTGGGTGCCTAAATTTGTACGGGCAGTCAAGTAGTCGGGATTTACAGATATACTTGGACAGCTTGGAGCAGGAGGCTGCAAGATTCTATAGCTATAGTTATTTTCCGCTGTGTTGTAAGTGTTGTACTCTGATAAGTGCTATTGTATATATATAACTGTTTACTTCAAAGTTATGTTATATATTATATGTTATTCGTTCCGCTGTGAGATTCGTGTTACTCTGATGATTTTGATGTTCTTCTTCTTCTTCTTCTATTCTATTAGTTCTATCTTTTCTTTCTCACCTTCTAAATTCTTTCACTAACGTCTCGGGATTTCCGACTCTCGAGGAGTCGGAAATTTCCAGCCGTTACAGATTCTTTACATATTGCTGCAACCTGTTTTTCCTGATCAACTCCTCAATGAGGTTCTTCAGTTTCGGCACTCGTTAGTGTTTTGACCAGGTTGGTTGTGAAATCTACAGAACTTTCCGGAGTTTGCTGCTTTGTTACTTATCCTCATTGAGTTTGGCTCCGCATACTCCTCAGAATTCGTAGTAGCCAGATAGATGTTTTCAGGGGTGTCGTTCAAAGGAGTTAGCTCTGACAAATTGAAAAGGCGAGACTTCTTAGTAGCCTTGTTGTCATTTCCGCCATTGACTCGCTTTTGCCTATGAATACTCTTTTGGTTGGATTACACAGCTGCAATTGTGGGAGCCTCAAGAAGTGGGTTACTGTCAATGATCTGAAGGGGCATAGGATTTTCGTCTATTCTGATGTACTCCTCTGCTTTTTTACAGAACTTATTGAGCGTAGTTGGTTCTTTCATCTCTATCCACCTTCTGAATTCACTCGTTTTATCTATAGATTTGAATAGGGCCATAAGGACTATGTGTGGCTCTGGATTTCTCACTTCAGATAAGGCAACGTTGAATCGACTAAGGAAGGCCTTGACGGTTTTTCCAGACTTCTGTTTCATGGATGAGAGTGTTATAGCGTCCTTGGCTTTGGTAGCATATAAGCGGAACTGCTCTTTGAATTTTTTGTTCAGATTGGAGAACCGACCGATAGATTTAGCAAGTAGTTTCGTGAACCAAAGTGGTGTAGCTCCTTCTAGGTAGAGAGGGAAATATGTGCATCTCATCACATTTGTTTATTTAACCGCACTCATATGCCACTCATATTTGATCAAAAAGTAGTTCGGGTCAAGGAGGCCGTTATACGGGGCAATGTTGTTGGATTGAACTTCTTTGGACACTCCTCTTCAAGGATTCTTTCGGTGAAAGGAGTCCTGTCTGGAGAGAAATCCCATTCTCATTCATCATCTTTGCTAGCTTGATTATTTTTCATAGCCCGTTCTATCATATCTGAGATGTATTCTTCGGTGCTATGATGCTCTGTAAAGCTGAGCTCTTTACCAAACGTTCGTCTAGAAACACTGTCTTGGTTAAAGAGCTTAGGTGCTTTTCCTTCTCGCCGAGAGGGTGCCCCTGCGACAGGGTTAACGACCTTTCGAGCATTCATTTCACAATGACTTTTAGCTTTTGATCTCTATTCCTCGATATTAGCTTCATCTCTGTCACTTGCCCCATCATAACCGCCTTCCATATTGTCATTGCGGTTATGGTCGGAAGCAGGCGACTTGTCATTCCCTTCGAGATCTACATGCATTTTCGGAGGAACCGGATTTGATCGAGCATTAAGGATTGCATCAAGTTTCTCCATCATCATTTTAGTAGAGGTATCCATCCAGTTGTTGACGTTGGCAATAGCATTTTTTAGTTCATTTCTGGTCACACCAGCCCCGCTCTCTGTATTTTCGCCAACTTCAAAGCGGTTTGTGAGTGGTGTTTCTTCATTAGCGACATCATCGGCTTCTACCACGGTTTTGCTAGTGGTCTTCTTAGATTTGGCCATAATGTTGAAGAAGGATGCGACTTAAAATCTTAACGGAAAGGCATGGGAAGAGGTAGGAAATGCGAACGCGGCCCCACAGTGGGCGCCAAATGTTGATCTCAAAATTGGGATTAACCCTAAAAGATGCAAAAATAATGCACTTCACTAATTAAGTTGGGACGGAGGCCGTAGTTTCAAATATAAAAGCATAATGGTAAAGACATAGAATTTTTATAGTGGTTCAATCCAATGAGGATCTACGTCCACTTTCATGCAAGATTCCATTATCAAATTGTCAATTACAAGACTGGATCCACTCTTAAAATAAGTTTAATCACTCTCCCACTGATGAACTTCACTTGAATCCGCTAGAAGTGTTTGATTTAAGAAGCGATCAGCGGAGGTATGATGTGATTCAAGATGAATCGGTGGGATCTCTCCAAATACTTGGACTTGGATGATGGATCTTCAATACTTAGATCACTTCGATGGATTTGATGGAAGCCATGATCAATGGATGATTGGATCTCTCCTTGATGATGATGAAAGAGTATTAGAATTGCTTGGAATAGGTGCAGAGAAATTTCAGCAGCACTTCGCCGCCATGGAAGCCCCCCCCCCCCCCCCGAAATAGAGGAATGTGGAGGGTATTTATAAGTGGAGTTCAGATCTGATGGCAGTTATGTAAATACTGTGTATCAGTTCCAGGTCATTGGCGGGCTAGAAGGGGTGCTACACGACCCAAAGCAAGGCGGGGCGTGCTAAAATGAAACGGAGCGAGATAATAAAATGCGCGGGTGATCCAACTCGTTCCATTTGAAGATAGTGCGAGCTAAAGGACGTGGAGCGGGCTTGGTTGAGACATTGCGGGCTTGGACAAAGCGGAACGACCCAAACATGCCTGGATCGGGCTAAACCGGAATAATGTGGTTTGGGCTTTAATGAAACGGGCTAAAAACCCTTAGCGAGCTAGCGAACCAAGAACCCCGCGAGCTAGCTTCTGCACGGGCCTAGATGCCCCAACGACTTAACATGTTCAGACGAGTCGTGAACATCACATATTATTTGAACGATCCAATATACCATAACGACCTAGAACACTTACATGATTTAATGACCTCATCGAGCTAGAGAGGTCACGAAGACCTAAAGGGCCTAACGACCTAAAATCATAAATCAGCCAAAACATGCTCATTTTTTTCTGGAACATATTTTATGGGTTAACAGAAGTAATGGCTATTTATAGAATTAGGGGTAGGATTAAAAAATAATGGCTCTTTTGAAGTATTAAGAGAAGTAGGGGTAGTTTAAGCATAGTAGGGGTAGATCGACAAATATGAAGGATGATGAATCATTCAGATTGGATGCTGCAAAAACCAACCCTTCACAGTAGTTAAAAAATAGGGGTAATTGATGGAAGTTAGGGCTATTTAGAGAATTAGGGGTAGGATTAAAAAGAAGAGTTGTTCTGAAGTATTAAGAGAAGTAGGGGTAGTTTAAGCATAGTAGGGGTAGATCCACAAATATGAAAGATGATGATTCATTTGGATTGGTTGCTGCAAAAACCAGCCCTTCACAGTGGTAAAAAATAGGAGTAATTGTTGGAAGTAAGGGATATTTAGAGAATTACGGGTAGGATTAAAAAGAAGGGTTGTTTTGAAGTATTAAGAGAAGTAAGAGTAGTTCAAGTGTAGTAGAGGAAGATGGGTGCTGCAAAAACCATCCCTTCATAGTACTTAAAAAAATAAGAGTAATTGTTTGAAGTAAGGAGTATTTAGAGAATTAGGGGTAGAATTAAACAGAAGGGCTATTTTGAAGTATTAAAAGAAGTAGGGGTAGCTTAGGCATTGTAGGGGTAGATCGACAAAGATGAAAGATGATGAATTATTTGGATTAGGTGCTGCAAAAACCAACCTTTAATAGTAGGGGAGGTAGTTTAAGCATTGTTGTCAATCTACCCTTACTATGTGAAGTAGGGAAATGAAAGATGATAAATAATTTTGTGAAGGGTTATTTAGAGAATTAGGGGTAGTTTTTGAATAATTACCCCTATTAATAAATACTTCTATTAAAAGGAAAACAATATACTCCTATTTAGAAATGAATAAATGAAAACAATAATAAAAGTAGGGGATAGTTAAAAAATAAGGGGTATTTGTTGGAAGTAAGTGCTATTTAGAGAATTGGGGGTAGGATTAAAAAGTAGGGCTGTTTTGAAGTATTAAGAGAAGTAGGGGTAGTTTAAGCAAAGTAGGTGTAGATCGACAAATATGAAAGATGATTATTCATTTGGATTGGATGATGCAAAAACCAACCCTTCAAAGTAGTTGAAAAATAGAGGTAATTATTGGAAGTAAGGGTTATTTAGAGAATCAGGGTTAGGATTAAAAAGAAGGGTAGTTTCGAAGTATTAAGAGAAGTAGGGGTTGTTTAAGCGTAGTAGGGGTATATCGACAAATATGAAAGATGGCGAATCATTTGGATTGGGTGCTGCAAAAACCAACCCTTTACAGTAGTAGTGCTGCAAAAATAAACCCTTCACAGTAGTTAAAAAATAGGAGTAATTGTTGGAAGTATGGGCTATTTAGAGAATTAGGAGTAAGGTTAAAAATAAGGGATGTTTTGAAGTATTAAGAGAAGTAGGGGTAGTTTAAGCATAGTAGGGGCAAATCGACAAATATGAAGGATACTGAATCATTTGGATTAGATGCTGCAAAAACCAACCCTTGACAGTAGTAGTTAAAAAATAGGGTTATATCGACAAATATGAAAGATGACGAATCATTTGGATTGGATGCTGTAAAAACCAACCATTCACAGTAGTTAAAAGTTAGGGCTATTTGTTGGAAGTAAGGGCTATTTAGAGAGATAGGAGTAGGATTAAAAAATAAGGGCTGTTTTGAAGTATAAAGAGAAGTATGGGTAGTTTAAGTATAGTAGTGATAGATCGACAAATATGAAGGATGATGAATCATTTGGATTGGATGATACAAAAACCAACCCTTCACAGTAGTTAAAAAAACAGGAGTAATTGTTGGAAGTAAGGGCTCTTTAGAGACTTTTGGGTAGGATTAAAAAGAAGGGTTGTTTTGAAGTATTAAGAGAAGTAGGGGTAGTTTAAGCATAGTAGGGGTAGATCCACAAATATGAAAGATGATATATCATTTGGATTGGGTGCAAAGGTTCACAGTAGCTAAAAAACAGGGGTAATTGTTGGAAGTAAGGGCTATTTAGAGAATTGGGGGTAGGATTAAAAAGAAGGGATGTTTTGAAGTATTAAGATAAGTAAGGGTAGTTTAAGCATAGTAGGGGTAGATGGGTGCTGCAAAAACCAACCCTTCACAGAAGTAAAAAAAGTAGGGGTAATTGTTTGAAGTAAGTAGTATTTATAGAATTAGGGTTAGAATTAAAAAGAAGGGCAGTTTTGAAGTATTAAGAGAAGTAGGGGTAGTTTAGGCATAGCGGGGGTAGATCGACAAACATGAAAGATGATGAATCATTTGGATTGGGTGCTGCAAAAACCAACCTTTAATAGTAGGGAAGGCTGTTTAAGCATAGTTGTCGATCTACCCCCACTATGTCAAACAGGGAAATGAAAGATGAAGAATAATTTTGTGAAGGGTTATTTAGAGAATTAGCGGTAATTTTTGAATAATTACCCCTATTAACAATTACTTCCATTAAAGGGATAACAATATACCCCTATTTAGAAATGAATAAAAGAAAACAATAATAAAAGTAGGGGGTAGTTAAAAAATAGGGGTAATTGTTGGAAGTATGGGCTATTTAGAGAATTAGGAGTAGGATTAAAAAGAAAGGCTATTTTGAAGTATTAAGAGAAGTAGGGATAGTTTAAGCAAAGTATGGGTAGATCAACAAATATGAAAGATGATTAATCATTTGGATTGGGTGCTGCCAAAACCAACCCTTCACAGTAGTTAAAAAATAGGGGTAAATGTTGGAAGTTAGGACTATTTAGAGAATTAGGGGTAGGATTAAAAAGAAGGGTAGTTTCGAAGTATTAAGAGAAGTAGGGGTAGTTTAAATATAGTAGGGGTAAATCGGCAAATATGAAGGATGATGAATCATTTGGATTGGATGCTGCAAAAACCAACCCTTCACAGTAGTTAAAAAATAGGAGTAATTGTTGGAAGTACGAGCTATTTAGAGAATTAGGGGTAGGATTAAATAGAAGGGTTGTTTTGAAGTATTAAGAGAAGTAGAGGTAGTTTAAGAATAGCGGGGGTAGATCCACAAATACGAAAGATGATTAATCATTTGGATTGGGTGCTACATAAACCAACCCTTCATAGTAGTTAAAATATATGGGTAATTGTTGGAAGTAAGGGCTATTTAGAGAATTAGGGGTAGGATTAAAAAGAAGGGTTGTTCTGAAGTATTAAAAGAAGTAAGGGTAGTTTAAGTATAGTAGGGGTAGATGGGTGCTGCAAAAACCAACCCTTTACAGTAGTTAAAAAATAGGGTAATTGTTTGAAGTAAGGAGCGTTTAATGAATTAGGGGTAGAATTAAGAAAAGGGTTGTTTTGAAGTATTAAGAGAAGTAGGGGTAGTTTGGGTATAGTAGGTGTAGATTGACAAATATGAAAGATGTTGAATCTTTTGGATTGGGTGCTGCAAATACCAACCTTTAATAGTAGGGGGGTTGTTTAAGCATAGTTGTCGCTCTACCTCTACTATGTGAAGTAGGGAAATGAAAGATGATGAATAATTTTGTAAAGGGTTGTTTAAGGAATTAGGGGTAGTTTTTGAATAATTACCCCTATTAATAATTACTTCTATTAAAAGGAAAACAATATACCCTTATTTAGAAATGAATAAAAGAAAACAATAATATAAGTAGGGGTAGTTAAAAAATAGGGGTAATTGTTGGAAGTAAGGGCTATTTAGAGAATTAGGGGTAGGATTAGAAAGAAGGGCTATTTTGAAGTATTAAGAGAAGTAGGGGTAGTTTACGAAAAGTAGGGGTTAATCGACAAATATGAAGGATGATGAATCGTTTGGATTGGATGTTGCAAAAACCAACCCTTCACAATAGTTAAAAAATAGGAATAATTGCTGGAATTAAGGGATATTTAGATAATTAGGGGTAGAATTAAAAAGAAGGGCTGTTTTGAAGTATTAAGAGAAGTAGGGGTAGTTTAAGCATAGTAAGGGAAGATCCACAAATATGAAAGATGATGAATCATTTGAACTGGGTGCTGCAAAAACCAACCCTTCACAGTAGTTAAAAAATAGGGGTAATTGTTGGAAGTAATGGCTATTTAGAGAATTAGGGGTAGGATTAAAAAGAAGGGTTGTTTTGAAGTATTAATAGAAGTAGTGGTATTTTAAGCATAGTAGGGGTTGATCGACAAATATGAAGGATGTTGAATCATTTAGATTGGATGCTGGAAAAACCAACCCTTCAGAGTTGTTAAAAAATATGGGTAATTGTTGGAAGTAAGGGCTATTAAGAGAATTTGGGGAAGGATTAAAATGAAGGGTTGTTTTGGAGTATTAAGAGAAGTAGGTGTAGTTTAACCAAAGTAGGGGCAGATCGACAAATATGAAGGTTGATGAATCATTTGGACTGAATGTTGCAAAAACCAACCCTTCAAAGTAGTTAAAAAACATGAGTAATTGTTGGAAGTAAGGGCTATTTAGAGAATTGGGGGTAGGATTAAAAAGAAGGGCTGTTTTGAAATATTAAGCGAAGTAGGGGTACTTTAAGCATAGTAGGGGAAGATCCACAAATGCTACAAAAAACAAGCCTTCACAGTTGTTAGAAAATAGGGGTAATTGTTGGAAGTAAGGGCTATTTGGAAAATTAGGGGTAGGATTAAAAAGAAGGGCTGTTTTGAAGTATTAAGAGAAGTAGGGGTAGTTTAATCATAGTAGGGGTATATCGACAAATATGAAAGGTGATGAATCGTTTGGATTGGGTGATGCAAAAACCAAGCCTTCACAGTAGTTATAAAATAGGAGTAATTGTTGGAATTAAGGGCTATTTAGAGAATTAAGGCTTGGATTAAAAAGAAGGGATGTTTTGAAGTATTAAGAGAAGTAGGGGTAGTTTAAGCAAAGTAGGGGTAGATCGACAAATATGAAAGATAATTAATCATTTGGATTGGGTGCTGCAAAAACCAACCCTTCACAGTAGTTACAAATAGGGGTAATTGTTGGAAGTAAGGGCTATATAGAGAACTAGGGGTATGATTAAAATGAAGGGCTGTTTTGAAGAATTATTTGAAGTAGGGGTAGTTCAGGCATAATAGGGGTAGATCAACAAATATGAAACAAGATGAATCATTTGGATTGTGTGCTGCAAAAACCAACCCATCACAGTAGTTAAAAAATAAGGGCAATCGTTGAAGTAAGGGATATTTGGAAAATTAGGGGAAGAATTAAAAAGAAGGGCTGTTTTGAAGTATTAAGAGAAGTAGGGGTAGTTTAGGCATAGTAGGGGTAGATCGACAAATATGAAAGAAGATGAATCATTTGGATTGGGTGCTGCAAAAACCAACCCTTCACAGTAGTTAGATAATAGGGGTAATTGTTGGAAGTAAGGGCTATTAGTA
Organism: Allium sativum; assembly: GCA_030737875.1. Lineage (NCBI taxonomy): Eukaryota > Viridiplantae > Streptophyta > Magnoliopsida > Asparagales > Amaryllidaceae > Allium > Allium sativum. Next base: position 1,017,521,525 of record CM060913.1, read on the forward strand.
GTATTAGGGTTACGATTAAAAAGTAGGGTTGTTTTGAAATATTAAGAAATGTAGGGGTAGTTTAAGCATAGTAGGGGTAGATCCACAAATATGAAAGATGATGAATCATTTGTATTGGGTGCTGCAAAAACCAATACTTCACAATAGTTTAAAAATAGGGGTAATTGTTGGAAGTAAGGGCTATTTGGAGAATTTGGGGTATGATTAAAAAGAAGGTTGTTTTGAAGAATTTAGAGAAGTAAGGGTAGTTTAAGCATAGTAGGGGTAGATCCACAAATATGAAAGGCGATGAATCATTTGTATTGGGTGTTGCAAAAACCAACCCTTCACAGTAGTTAAAAAATAGGAGTAATTATTGGAATTATGGGATATTTAGATAATTAGGGGTAGGATTAAAAAGAAGGGCTGTTTTGAAGTATTAAGAGAAGTAAGGGTAGTTTAAGCATAGTAGGGGTAAATCGACAAAAATGAAAGATGATGAATCATTGGGATTGGGTGCTGCAAAAACCAACCCTTCACAGTAGTTAAAAAATAAGGGTAATTGTTGGAAGTAAGGGCTATTTGGTGAATTAGGGGTTGGATTAAAAAGAAGGGTTGTTTTGAAGTATTAAGAGAAGCAGGGGTAGTTTAAGCATAGTAGGGGAAGATCAACAAATATGAAAGATGATGAATTATTTGGATTGGGTGCTACAAAAACCAAATCTTCACAGTAGTTAAAAAATAGGAGTAATTGTTGGAATTAAGGGATATTTAGAGAAATAGGGGTAGGATTAAAAAGAATGGATGTTTTGAACTATTAAGAGAAGTAGGGATAGCTTAAGCAAAGTAGGGGTAGATCGACAAATATGAAAAATGATTAATCATTTGGATTGGGTGCTGCAAAACGCAACCCTTCACAGTAGTTAAAAAATAGGGGTAATTGTTGGAAGTAAGGGCTATATAGAGAATTAGGGGTAGAATAAAAAAGAAGGGTTGTTTTGAAGTATGACTAGAAGTAGGGGTAGTTTAGGCATAGTAGGGGTAGATCGACAAATATGAAAGAAGATGAATCGTTTAGATTGGGTGCTACAAAAACAAACGCTTCACGGTAGTTAAAAAATAGTGGTAATTGTTGGAAGTAAGGGCTATTTGGAGAATTAAGGGAAGGATTAAAAAGAAGGGCTGTTTTGAAGTATTAAGAAAAGTAGGGTAGTTTTGGCATAGTAGGGTAGATCGACAAATATGAATGATGATGAATTATTTGGATTGGGTGCTGCAAAAACCAACTGTAACGTCCCGTGTTTTGACAGTAAAATATTTAATTATTATATTTGAAATATTAATGGGTTTAATATTTTATTCGTAATTTAAAATAAAGTTCGAACATTAATTTTATTTTTAATATAAAAAGGGGGTTTTATAAAAATGGAATATCATTTAAAACCAAAACTTTAACTGTTGAGTTGAATTATATACTGTTTGAAATTTAAGCAGATTGTTTTAAAAATATGCGATGATATAAATTTATTTCCGTTAATTTAGCTATTTAAGTTTAATTTATAGGGTATTGAGATTTACATGAGTTTTAAAAGAAGAGCCCAAAAGCTTGTATACAACATAGGCACACGAACCATATTTCCAATACGAACCGCACTTTGAAACATATATGACCTACAAACAACTATGGACATTGAACGGCTAAGAAAGAAAGAAAGAGAAAAAAGACAAAAATATTCATACATCAAAGCTTTACAGTACATAAACAACTAAGGGAACGCATATAGAATTGTTTGTACAACGTAAACTAAAATGGACAAACAATAGCTCATTTTAATTACGGCATATCTTGTTGTGTTCTCTTTTGGGTAGCATAAAGGTGTTCAGATCATGAAATACAAATAGTAAGTAGTAACCCATCTATTTCTTGCACAATTGCAAAAGATAATTAGCAATCCACAAACACAGTATAACAATAAATTAAAGGGATCACAATCCACAATTTTAGCTAAAAATTTATTGAAGAAAAGTAAACAATAATACAAGTTAACTTTTTTAGGTTTTCATAATGTAATTAAATAAATGAGTATCTTCCCGGTGAAGGAGGTATAAGTACAACCAGCCTATCCACCGTGCAAAAGCACAGCTACAAAATGGAATGGCACTGCCAAGTGCCAACTCTATTCCACAGCCACTCCCCTACCCATGCTAATTCACGTGCCCCCGAATCCTTCCCTGTTGCAAATATCACGCCCAGCTGTATGAGATCAAATCACTTGCTAACTTAGCTGTAGGGAAAAGATCAAATAAATGCATAGATAAAGAAAATAAACATAGGTAAAAGCACAGTAAAGAAAGAGAAGAAGAAAATAGCAAATATAATATTATTGGGCTCAAGGGTTTATTTTACTATCATCAATTATCTTGATTTATAAACTAAAGTTCAATCACAAATTGATCATTATCCAGCGTAACTAACTCAACTACAACATGTCAACCATTATAACTTCAATAGGATTTAGCCATGTACCCTCAGACCATTACTGCCACGAACTTTAATACATTGTTCTACAATAATGCTTATTACATGTTTCACAAATAGATTTGTGGGTGAAGCAGCTAAGTCTGGACATGTATGTTCAACATGTTAATAGGTTGGCTAGAGGTTGCACCACTACTATGATGTTGGGTTGGTATATAAAAACTGATTTAAGGTCAAAATATGATTAACCGACTTAATTAGATAACATTAACATAAATGAACAGTTAAAAAAAATAGTAAAAAGGAAAGGAAAAAAAGAAGAAAATTTAAAAGTAGAAAAGAAGAATGACAATTCATGTATAAAAAAATGCTGCATGACTTGTTCATTCAGAAGAACAGTAGAAACATGGATTTGCTATATGAAAAGAGACAGTACATAGCTAATATAGCTAAGTAGCTAAGCCTATTGATATTGTCTAAAAAGAAGAGGAAGACAGTTCATCTGCAGCATGACCTGTTTACTACATAGAAAGCATGCAGTACACAGCTAGTAAAAATGCAAATTGAGGTGAAAACAATAAAAGTAGTGCAATGACATGAACTTGTAGCGCAGGACCCTATATGCACACACACACACACATCTATATATATATATATATATATATATATTCATTTTATTGTCTTGTTCTTTCAAGAACAGTAAATAAACTAGGCACAGCTAGAAAATTGAAAATACATAGCTCAACAGCTATATAAATAGCCAAACAGCTAAGGGAAAGAAAATTTAACCTAAAGATATGAAGATATATGTTTATATCAACCCTATAAGTACATGAACAGATAAGATAACAGCTAGCCGTATGCACCTAGTTATACATCAGATCTATGTAGATATTTAGACCATCAAGTCTATACGGAAAATCATATTAATATATATTTACCATAGCTCCATATACAGCTCATAGGAGGCTGTAACTTACAATTAAAAATGTGTAAACACAAGATCCATGGTACGATTTCAAATCTGTGCTGAATGGACAATTCATGAACCCAAATCAACCAAAACTATACAAGTCATTCAATATGAACAGAGACTGTATTGAAAATACAACACTGGATTTAACAAATCTCTGTAAAAACCATCACAGTACACGATCTGAAAAGGAGAGACCCAATGGCCTAAAATCTAGTAGCTAACCTATCTAGAATTTGTGATGGACGTTGGTGTTATTTAAATCTAGCCACAACTATAAATACGTTGTGCTTCTTCATTTCAGAACGACACAAACAAATACAGTAAAGATGGTTCGGATCTCATAAAAAAATCAAAATAAATACTTATACAGTAGAACGAAAATCAGTTAAACACTTATCTGTGTTTATGAATCTAGGCGCTACGTTTTAAAAAGCCTCGATTGAATTCTCTGATGATTGTTGGACGGGAAGACTAAGGTTCGGTCCATCTTCGAATAGCTGCTTCAGGTTGTTCGTTGACCGCCTGTAGTGATGATGAAGGGGTGTAGGGATTAATCGGCGAATCGTGATGAAGTGGGGGAGCTTTGGGGTTTTGGCCGATCGATGGAAGAAGGGGATGAAGGGAGGATGAAGAAGATGTGGCGTAGAGGAGAGGCAAAGCGACTGGTCTCGATTTTTGCTGAGAATCCGACAAGGGGAAGGGAATCTAGGGTTTCGGCCGAGGACAATTTTGTGGAGGCGGTGTGATTTTTTTGTTCTGAGGGTTTGGAGAATAGGGTGGACGGGTTTTGAACGGTTGGAAGTGGGCTGGGGAGATGCGGGCCGATCTGGTAAGGTATTGGGCTTTTCTTTTATTTATTTTGAAAGTAAAACAAATCAAATGAGTTAATTAGTTATTTCTATCATATCTCGTACATACGTTAACGGTTTTCAACACAATCAGGCTCGTTGGGATCCTTGAGACGAGAATATTGTGATGGAGCAGTGTCAGGCAGGACTGGGAGCAAGAAGGAATTTTAATTAAATTAAACGATGTTTAATTTAATTGAAAAACTAGTGTTTGACGACCAAACTAGTACAGGTGAGTTTAACTCACTCAGTTACCCCATTTATAATTTTTATAAATTGGGTTTATTATCTAGATGCCATGTTTTGCTAAGTGTTGACTGGTTTGATGATTGATTGAATGACGATATATATTGTTATATCGTCTATTTAAATTAAACGTGGTTTAATCTAAATAAAACAACATCGTTATTTTTAACGATGATCTCCAATAAAGGTAATTTGCCTTGTGGGTTGCATAAACGAATCTAAATTAGACTGGACGCTTGAATTGTTATTGGTTGACCACCATGAGTGGTACTGATTGTTGTTTATTTTCAAATGATTGATATATGAGCTGTTGAATCAAAATGATTGGGTTATTGAGTTGCTTGTCGATTGTTGAATCTAAATTCAACGGTTGTTGTATTAACCAATAGACTCTATTGGTTAAGAAACTGACAGTGGATGGCCTGAATATACGTTCTTATAAAAGGAGATTTACCATTAATGGAGAGGTGGAATTTATTTTAAATATATTATTTAAATTGGGTTTATAAAAAGAAAATAGACCAACCATACTTACCTCGGTTATTTTAACCATTTTTGGTACAAAGTATATCTGTGTGCGAAGCAGATGTCTTACCTCAATTATCGAATGATCTTTGATTCTAACACTTACAATATCGGTAAGGAAGTGAGTGGATAATTAATAACCAAGGATGATTGATTTTAAGAAGCAGTTTAAGATGGGATTTATATTATTACTCCTAATCAATAGAATTATTTAAATTAATTTAATTTGAAATTAATTTAAAATGAAAAGACGAGCTGGAATTTGATTAATATGTTAATCATTTATAGAGTTGACTGTTTTATTCGAAATTGAAATAGAATGAATAACTAAACCATTTTGAAGTTGGTATTTGTTGAATGATAAGTAAAAGTGACATCTTGGATTTAAAAGTTGAAACAAAGTGATATAAAGTTTTAAAACCATTGTTATAGCCAAGTGATGTTTTAAGCAAGTTTATGTAAAAATGATATAATTTAAGTTTAAGTTTAAAGTTAAATTTGAGAACTTGTTTCCATGTTAGACAGAGTTGTAAAATCCAAGATTTGGTGAATATACTATTGGAATAAGTCATAAGAAAACCACATTGGAATTAGAATTGTTAAACGAATTGGGTTATTAAGGTGAAATAGATTTGCTATATATAAGAGAAATGATGTTCGTCAAGGCATAAGTAAAAGAGGACTTGTTTGGATATTGAGAATGAATATGAGTGTTTATTACAATTGATTTTATCTTGAGGTAAGAACGTTGTTGATCAAGGTCTGAGAGGTAATTCAAATACCCCAACTTGAACGACTTCAGGATTACCAAAGGATGATATTGGTCGTAATAGTGGAGAGGTTAAAACAAATTACTTTGGAAAATAATAATGTAGGGTTATTTGAAGATTTTGAATATATATATATATATATATATATATATATGTATATTGGGATTTCAAAGTAAAAAGGGGATTTAAAAAAAGGGCTTGAGAATTTAAATGACAATTCCATGGAGAAACGAATAGGAAAGGAGATCGAGGGAAAATAACGATAATTCCAAAAAGGTAAGGAAACAAGATTTGGGGAATATAGGTGATAATTATGGTTTCCCAAACGAAAATGAAAAGGAGTTTTTCGCAATGATGGTTTTACAAAGGATGAATCTGATCGATTAACAAATGATGAAAAATGAGTACCAAATGTTGAAATGATCTTTTAAAGGAAGAATTTGATATGGTTTTAAGATATATTATAGAATAATTTGAGAATAAATATATTAGAGTAAAGATATTATTTTAAATGGACAAGTGATGATGTACAGCCGATCAATGAATTTATTTATGTTATGCTTGTTTATTTTGATAGTTAAAAAAACCGACTATCAAAATCATGGCCAATGCGTTGTTGGGACGGAAAGACCGGGATCGAATTTATATTCGAAAACCATTCCGACCAACAGATACGTGAAGATATCAAAAGACGGTCGAGACGGAGCATTGAAGACCGTGGATCTTCATAAGCGGAAGGATTACTAATAAATCTCTGGTTAGCTCCCAGAGATGAACTGTGATTCTGTCGTGATTGAAATCTGCGATTTGCAAGGACTTCTCGCTACTGATCCATAGGGTGATTCTTTTATTGGATGCAGTAGGAGAGTACCTTCGGTTCATCCTGTTCCTGGATGACTTGTATGGATGAGTGTCTGACAGAGTATTCCCAGATGGTCACGTATATTGATTTCTTCAACTGTACCAAGAGTGGAAGCGGAGAAGGAAACTTCTTTTAGCTAACACATAATGTATTGTTGGGGACGTCAATCAGTGATTTGACGGATTTGACGATGTGGCATTCGAAGTGAATCTGGTGTGGTGATAAAGCATAGCTTCAAGCCTCATCAACCGGAAAATGACAGAAATCGGGCAGGCAGCATGGCTATGTGGGTCGCTCCCATTAGGATGTATGATCACCTATCTAGAGAAATTCCTTTTGCTTCTTTAATCTATCAATGCTATCCCTTTTCGGGAAGACGGTGGGTCGCACCCAACCGTTGGTGATATACATTCGATACACTCAAGCGAAATGAGTGGTCGGTCATGTGAGGGCCGGGTTGCAAGACGTTCTTGTTGAACCCAGTGTATTCGTCTCTAGAGATACACGATCGACAGGTGGTCCCATACCTTGTCATAGTCGGAATCCAATTTCCAATAAGCGCTGCGGTTTTGTTTGTATACTATATATGTGGAGCGTGAGATGCAAGCGTTCCACTAGATTGCTATTTACTTGTACTTAGACATTATTATAATATCAGACAAGATATTGATTTCAAAAATGGTTTGGGTTATCGTAAGGTAAAAACCGTCCATATTTATGAGTGGATTTGGTCTTACGATTATCTTTTTCTTTCGAAAGGATTTTAACTTTAAAATCATGTTGTATGATACCTTCAACTGTGCGAGTTTTTCTCACTCTGGTTCACCAGACTGACCCGGTGTTTTGTAAATGCTTGGGTTAGCCCGGCGTGTACAGGTTCAGGTTATCGAATGCTGTGAAGAGACGAGCTGGAAGAGTCCAGACGTATGATACTATTCCGTTGTGTGGGAACAGGTTATTATCACTGTCCCGTCGTGTGATGTACTCTGATATTGTAAGTTTTATTTAAAGCTCTCAATAAAGATTTATTTTGTATTATATTTTGTTCCGCTGCGATGTGAGACTCTGTGTTGTGTTATTTCTTCTTCTTCTATTCTGATATTTCTTTCTCTCTTATCTCACCCTCTAATTTCCTTCTAATAACTATCCAGTGTTTTTTCGGTGTTTGGGAAATCGACATGAGTTACGGTAAAGGTATTTATGTCGATTTTCGAGACCGAAAATCCCTGGGTCGTTACAGTGGTATCAGAGCTATTGGTTTCATAATAACCTTGGCTCTGTGGCGTAACTCAATAGAGATGGGGTTAGTAACACCCTAGATTGAGTTTGAGTACATATATATGAGAGCGTACTTGTAAATTTGATATAAAAATGTTTTGTATTGTGTTATTGCTCGGTTCAAGTGTTGAGAAGCGTTGAACTGGCAATTTATACAATATTGTTTTGTAAAGAGGATAAATGAAATAATTTTGCCCAAATTATATTTTTGTATAGAAAGGAAATGATTTTATCAAATTATTGAGATATTACTGTGATTGATTGATTTGAATGATATTCAAATTGGATGGGAAATTTGGATTGAAACTTAATCTGGTTGAGTGAAAATTTAATGGAAATAAATAAATTTGGAATTTAAAGAATAAATAATTAAATAATAATCAATCGGGTATTAAAAGACTGATGTTTAAATATGTGAAAGCAAGGTAAAATATTAATATTGAATGAAAATTTAGTGGGTTTGATTGATTTGATTGTGTATTGATTGTTGACTATGATTTATTTGTTATTGGGTAATACTTGTTTAAAATTTGAATAAGAATAATCAACAATCGATTTTGCAATTGGTAAAGTTATACTGGTTGATTAGTGAAATATTATCTTAAAATTTCAAATATTATTACTCGTATGTGAAATGAGTAAGTATAGGTGTCAGATGGCCTTTGAGATTGGATTTAGATTGAGTAGATCGCAATAAATTAAATGGCGCTCGCAAAAAGGTACCCTTACACGAAAATATAAAATTTATGGATTTGTAATGTTCCTTCCTACCTTAGCAATTTCGAGGACGAAATTATTTTAAGGGGGGAAGAATGTAACGTCCCGTGTTTTGACAGTAAAATATTTAATTATTATATTTGAAATATTAATGGGTTTAATATTTTATTCGTAATTTAAAATAAAGTTCGAACATTAATTTTATTTTTAATATAAAAAGGGGGTTTTATAAAAATGGAATATCATTTAAAACCAAAACTTTAACTGTTGAGTTGAATTATATACTGTTTGAAATTTAAGCAGATTGTTTTAAAAATATGCGATGATATAAATTTATTTCCGTTAATTTAGCTATTTAAGTTTAATTTATAGGGTATTGAGATTTACATGAGTTTTAAAAGAAGAGCCCAAAAGCTTGTATACAACATAGGCACACGAACCATATTTCCAATACGAACCGCACTTTGAAACATATATGACCTACAAACAACTATGGACATTGAACGGCTAAGAAAGAAAGAAAGAGAAAAAAGACAAAAATATTCATACATCAAAGCTTTACAGTACATAAACAACTAAGGGAACGCATATAGAATTGTTTGTACAACGTAAACTAAAATGGACAAACAATAGCTCATTTTAATTACGGCATATCTTGTTGTGTTCTCTTTTGGGTAGCATAAAGGTGTTCAGATCATGAAATACAAATAGTAAGTAGTAACCCATCTATTTCTTGCACAATTGCAAAAGATAATTAGCAATCCACAAACACAGTATAACAATAAATTAAAGGGATCACAATCCACAATTTTAGCTAAAAATTTATTGAAGAAAAGTAAACAATAATACAAGTTAACTTTTTTAGGTTTTCATAATGTAATTAAATAAATGAGTATCTTCCCGGTGAAGGAGGTATAAGTACAACCAGCCTATCCACCGTGCAAAAGCACAGCTACAAAATGGAATGGCACTGCCAAGTGCCAACTCTATTCCACAGCCACTCCCCTACCCATGCTAATTCACGTGCCCCCGAATCCTTCCCTGTTGCAAATATCACGCCCAGCTGTATGAGATCAAATCACTTGCTAACTTAGCTGTAGGGAAAAGATCAAATAAATGCATAGATAAAGAAAATAAACATAGGTAAAAGCACAGTAAAGAAAGAGAAGAAGAAAATAGCAAATATAATATTATTGGGCTCAAGGGTTTATTTTACTATCATCAATTATCTTGATTTATAAACTAAAGTTCAATCACAAATTGATCATTATCCAGCGTAACTAACTCAACTACAACATGTCAACCATTATAACTTCAATAGGATTTAGCCATGTACCCTCAGACCATTACTGCCACGAACTTTAATACATTGTTCTACAATAATGCTTATTACATGTTTCACAAATAGATTTGTGGGTGAAGCAGCTAAGTCTGGACATGTATGTTCAACATGTTAATAGGTTGGCTAGAGGTTGCACCACTACTATGATGTTGGGTTGGTATATAAAAACTGATTTAAGGTCAAAATATGATTAACCGACTTAATTAGATAACATTAACATAAATGAACAGTTAAAAAAAATAGTAAAAAGAAAAGGAAAAAAAGAAGAAAATTTAAAAGTAGAAAAGAAGAATGACAATTCATGTATAAAAAAATGCTGCATGACTTGTTCATTCAGAAGAACAGTAGAAACATGGATTTGCTATATGAAAAGAGACAGTACATAGCTAATATAGCTAAGTAGCTAAGCCTATTGATATTGTCTAAAAAGAAGAGGAAGACAGTTCATCTGCAGCATGACCTGTTTACTACATAGAAAGCATGCAGTACACAGCTAGTAAAAATGCAAATTGAGGTGAAAACAATAAAAGTAGTGCAATGACATGAACTTGTAGCGCAGGACCCTATATGCACACACACACACACATCTATATATATATATATATATTCATTTTATTGTCTTGTTCTTTCAAGAACAGTAAATAAACTAGGCACAGCTAGAAAATTGAAAATACATAGCTCAACAGCTATATAAATAGCCAAACAGCTAAGGGAAAGAAAATTTAACCTAAAGATATGAAGATATATGTTTATATCAACCCTATAAGTACATGAACAGATAAGATAACAGCTAGCCGTATGCACCTAGTTATACATCAGATCTATGTAGATATTTAGACCATCAAGTCTATACGGAAAATCATATTAATATATATTTACCATAGCTCCATATACAGCTCATAGGAGGCTGTAACTTACAATTAAAAATGTGTAAACACAAGATCCATGGTACGATTTCAAATCTGTGCCGAATGGACAATTCATGAACCCAAATCAACCAAAACTATACAAGTCATTCAATATGAACAGAGACTGTATTGAAAATACAACACTGGATTTAACAAATCTCTGTAAAAACCATCACAGTACACGATCTGAAAAGGAGAGACCCAATGGCCTAAAATCTAGTAGCTAACCTATCTAGAATTTGTGATGGACGTTGGTGTTATTTAAATCTAGCCACAACTATAAATACGTTGTGCTTCTTCATTTCAGAACGACACAAACAAATACAGTAAAGATGGTTCGGATCTCATAAAAAAATCAAAATAAATACTTATACAGTAGAACGAAAATCAGTTAAACACTTATCTGTGTTTATGAATCTAGGCGCTACGTTTTAAAAAGCCTCGATTGAATTCTCTGATGATTGTTGGACGGGAAGACTAAGGTTCGGTCCATCTTCGAATAGCTGCTTCAGGTTGTTCGTTGACCGCCTGTAGTGATGATGAAGGGGTGTAGGGATTAATCGGCGAATCGTGATGAAGTGGGGGAGCTTTGGGGTTTTGGCCGATCGATGGAAGAAGGGGATGAAGGGAGGATGAAGAAGATGTGGCGTAGAGGAGAGGCAAAGTGACTGGTCTCGATTTTTGCTGAGAATCCGACAAGGGGAAGGGAATCTAGGGTTTCGGCCGAGGACAATTTTGTGGAGGCGGTGTGATTTTTTTGTTCTGAGGGTTTGGAGAATAGGGTGGACGGGTTTTGAACGGTTGGAAGTGGGCTGGGGAGATGCGGGCCGATCTGGTAAGGTATTGGGCTTTTCTTTTATTTATTTTGAAAGTAAAACAAATCAAATGAGTTAATTAGTTATTTCTATCATATCTCGTACATACGTTAACGGTTTTCAACACAATCAGGCTCGTTGGGATCCTTGAGACGAGAATATTGTGATGGAGCAGTGTCAGGCAGGACTGGGAGCAAGAAGGAATTTTAATTAAATTAAACGATGTTTAATTTAATTGAAAAACTAGTGTTTGACGACCAAACTAGTACAGGTGAGTTTAACTCACTCAGTTACCCCATTTATAATTTTTATAAATTGGGTTTATTATCTAGATGCCATGTTTTGCTAAGTGTTGACTGGTTTGATGATTGATTGAATGACGATATATATTGTTATATCGTCTATTTAAATTAAACGTGGTTTAATCTAAATAAAACAACATCGTTATTTTTAACGATGATCTCCAATAAAGGTAATTTGCCTTGTGGGTTGCATAAACGAATCTAAATTAGACTGGACGCTTGAATTGTTATTGGTTGACCACCATGAGTGGTACTGATTGTTGTTTATTTTCAAATGATTGATATATGAGCTGTTGAATCAAAATGATTGGGTTATTGAGTTGCTTGTCGATTGTTGAATCTAAATTCAACGGTTGTTGTATTAACCAATAGACTCTATTGGTTAAGAAACTGACAGTGGATGGCCTGAATATACGTTCTTATAAAAGGAGATTTACCATTAATGGAGAGGTGGAATTTATTTTAAATATATTATTTAAATTGGGTTTATAAAAAGAAAATAGACCAACCATACTTACCTCGGTTATTTTAACCATTTTTGGTACAAAGTATATCTGTGTGCGAAGCAGATGTCTTACCTCAATTATCGAATGATCTTTGATTCTAACACTTACAATATCGGTAAGGAAGTGAGTGGATAATTAATAACCAAGGATGATTGATTTTAAGAAGCAATTTAAGATGGGATTTATATTATTACTCCTAATCAATAGAATTATTTAAATTAATTTAATTTGAAATTAATTTAAAATGAAAAGACGAGCTGGAATTTGATTAATATGTTAATCATTTATAGAGTTGACTGTTTTATTCGAAATTGAAATAGAATGAATAACTAAACCATTTTGAAGTTGGTATTTGTTGAATGATAAGTAAAAGTGACATCTTGGATTTAAAAGTTGAAACAAAGTGATATAAAGTTTTAAAACCATTGTTATAGCCAAGTGATGTTTTAAGCAAGTTTATGTAAAAATGATATAATTTAAGTTTAAGTTTAAAGTTAAATTTGAGAACTTGTTTCCATGTTAGACAGAGTTGTAAAATCCAAGATTTGGTGAATATACTATTGGAATAAGTCATAAGAAAACCACATTGGAATTAGAATTGTTAAACGAATTGGGTTATTAAGGTGAAATAGATTTGCTATATATAAGAGAAATGATGTTCGTCAAGGCATAAGTAAAAGAGGACTTGTTTGGATATTGAGAATGAATATGAGTGTTTATTACAATTGATTTTATCTTGAGGTAAGAACGTTGTTGATCAAGGTCTGAGAGGTAATTCAAATACCCCAACTTGAACGACTTCAGGATTACCAAAGGATGATATTGGTCGTAATAGTGGAGAGGTTAAAACAAATTACTTTGGAAAATAATAATGTAGGGTTATTTGAAGATTTTGAATATATATATATATATATATATATATATATATATATGTATATTGGGATTTCAAAGTAAAAAGGGGATTTAAAAAAAGGGCTTGAGAATTTAAATGACAATTCCATGGCGAAACGAATAGGAAAGGAGATCGAGGGAAAATAACGATAATTCCAAAAAGGTAAGGAAACAAGATTTGGGGAATATAGGTGATAATTATGGTTTCCCAAACGAAAATGAAAAGGAGTTTTTCGCAATGATGGTTTTACAAAGGATGAATCTGATCGATTAACAAATGATGAAAAATGAGTACCAAATGTTGAAATGATCTTTTAAAGGAAGAATTTGATATGGTTTTAAGATATATTATAGAATAATTTGAGAATAAATATATTAGAGTAAAGATATTATTTTAAATGGACAAGTGATGATGTACAGCCGATCAATGAATTTATTTATGTTATGCTTGTTTATTTTGATAGTTAAAAAAACCGACTATCAAAATCATGGCCAATGCGTTGTTGGGACGGAAAGACCGGGATCGAATTTATATTCGAAAACCATTCCGACCAACAGATACGTGAAGATATCAAAAGACGGTCGAGACGGAGCATTGAAGACCGTGGATCTTCATAAGCGGAAGGATTACTAATAAATCTCTGGTTAGCTCCCAGAGATGAACTGTGATTCTGTCGTGATTGAAATCTGCGATTTGCAAGGACTTCTCGCTACTGATCCATAGGGTGATTCTTTTATTGGATGCAGTAGGAGAGTACCTTCGGTTCATCCTGTTCCTGGATGACTTGTATGGATGAGTGTCTGACAGAGTATTCCCAGATGGTCACGTATATTGATTTCTTCAACTGTACCAAGAGTGGAAGCGGAGAAGGAAACTTCTTTTAGCTAACACATAATGTATTGTTGGGGACGTCAATCAGTGATTTGACGGATTTGACGATGTGGCATTCGAAGTGAATCTGGTGTGGTGATAAAGCATAGCTTCAAGCCTCATCAACCGGAAAATGACAGAAATCGGGCAGGCAGCATGGCTATGTGGGTCGCTCCCATTAGGATGTATGATCACCTATCTAGAGAAATTCCTTTTGCTTCTTTAATCTATCAATGCTATCCCTTTTCGGGAAGACGGTGGGTCGCACCCAACCGTTGGTGATATACATTCGATACACTCAAGCGAAATGAGTGGTCGGTCATGTGAGGGCCGGGTTGCAAGACGTTCTTGTTGAACCCAGTGTATTCGTCTCTAGAGATACACGATCGACAGGTGGTCCCATACCTTGTCATAGTCGGAATCCAATTTCCAATAAGCGCTGCGGTTTTGTTTGTATACTATATATGTGGAGCGTGAGATGCAAGCGTTCCACTAGATTGCTATTTACTTGTACTTAGACATTATTATAATATCAGACAAGATATTGATTTCAAAAATGGTTTGGGTTATCGTAAGGTAAAAACCGTCCATATTTATGAGTGGATTTGGTCTTACGATTATCTTTTTCTTTCGAAAGGATTTTAACTTTAAAATCATGTTGTATGATACCTTCAACTGTGCGAGTTTTTCTCACTCTGGTTCACCAGACTGACCCGGTGTTTTGTAAATGCTTGGGTTAGCCCGGCGTGTACAGGTTCAGGTTATCGAATGCTGTGAAGAGACGAGCTGGAAGAGTCCAGACGTATGATACTATTCCGTTGTGTGGGAACAGGTTATTATCACTGTCCCGTCGTGTGATGTACTCTGATATTGTAAGTTTTATTTAAAGCTCTCAATAAAGATTTATTTTGTATTATATTTTGTTCCGCTGCGATGTGAGACTCTATGTTGTGTTATTTCTTCTTCTTCTATTCTGATATTTCTTTCTCTCTTATCTCACCCTCTAATTTCCTTCTAATAACTATCCAGTGTTTTTTCGGTGTTTGGGAAATCGACATGAGTTACGGTAAAGGTATTTATGTCGATTTTCGAGACCGAAAATCCCTGGGTCGTTACACCAACCCTTCACAGTAGTTAAAAAATAGGGGTAATTATTGGAAGTAAGGGCTATTTAGAGAATTAGGGGTAGGATTAAAAAGAAGGGTAGTTTTGAAGTATTAAGAAAAGTAGGGGTAGTTTAAGCATAGTAGGGGTAGATCCATAAATATGAAAGATGATGAATCATTTGGATTGGGTGCTGCAAAATCCAATCCTTCACAGTAGTTTAAAAATAGGGGTAATTGTTGGAAGTAAGGGATATTTGGAGAATTAGGGGTATGATTAAAAAGAAGGCTGTTTTGAAGTATTAAGAGAAGTAAGGGTAGTTTAAGCATAGTAGGGGTAGATCCACAAATATGAAAGATGATGAATCATTTGGATTGGGTGCTGAAAAAACCAACCCTTCACATTAGTTAGAAAATAGGAGTAATTGTTTGAATTAATAGATGTTTGGGTAATTAGGGGTAAGATTAAAAAGAAGGGCTGTTTTGAAGTATTAAGAGAAGTAGGGGTAGTTTAAGCATGGTAAGGGTAGATCGAAAAATATGAAAGATGATGAATCATTGGGATTGGGTGCTGCAAAAACCAACCCTTCACAGTAGTTAAAAAATAGGGGTAATTGTTGGAAGTAAGGGCTACTTATAGAATTAGGGGTAGGATTCAAAAGAAGGGTTGTTTTGAAGTTTTAAGAGATGTAGGGGTAGTTTAAGCATAGTAGGTGTGGATCGACAAATATGAAAGATGATGAATTATTTGGATTAGGTGCAGCAAAACCCAACCCTTCATAAAATGATAATTGGTTTAGAAAGAAATGAATAATGTAAAAAAATGAATAAAGAAATGAATAAAGGAAAATAGTAATAAAAATAGTATAAAAATAGGGGGTAATTGTTGGAAGTAAGGGCTATTTGGAGAATTATCGGTATGATTAAAAAGAAGGGTTGTTTTGAAGTATTAAGAGAAGTAATGGTAGTTTAATCATAGTAGGGGTTGATCCACAAATACGAAAGATGATGAATCTTTTGGATTGGATGCTGCAAAAATCAACCTTTAATAGTAGAGGGGGGTGGTTTAAACATAGTTGTTGATCTACCCCTACTATGTGAAGTAGGGAAATGAAAGATGATGAATAATTTTTTGAACTGTTATTTAGTGAATTAGGGGTAGTTTATGAATAATTACCCCAATTAATAATTACTTCAATTAAAAGGAAAACATTATACCCCTTTTTAAAAATGAATAAAATGGAAAAATAATATAAGAAGGGGGTAGTTAAATAATAGGGGTAATTGTTGGAAGTAAGGGCTATTTAGGGAATTAGGGGTAGGAATAAAAAGAAGGGCTATTTTGAAGTATTAAGAGAAGTAGGGGTAGTTTAACCAAAGTAGGGGTAGATCGACAAATATGAAGGATGATGAATCGTTTGGATTGGATGTTGCAAAAACCAATCCTTCACAGTAGTTAAAAAATAAGAGTAATTGTTTGAATTAAGGGCTGTTTAGAGAATTAGGGGTAGGATTAAAAATAAGGGTTGTTTTGAAGTATTAAGAGAAGTAGGGGTAGTTTAAGCATAGTAGGGGAAGATCCACAAATACGAAAGATGATGAATCATTTGGACTGGTTGCTGCATAAACCAACCCTTCACAGTACTTAGAAAATAGAGGTAATTGTTGGAAGTAAGGGCTATTTAGAGAATTAGGGGTAGGATTAAAAAGAAGGGTTGTTTTGAAGTATTAATAAAAGTAGTGGTAGTTTAAGCATAGTAGGGGTAGATCAACAATTATGAAGGATGATGAATCATTTGGATTGGATGCTGGAAAAACCAACCCTTCACAGTAGATAAAAAATAGGGGTAATTGTTGGAAGTAATGGCTATTTAGAGAATTATGGGGAGGATTAAAAAGAAAGGTTGTTTTGGTGTATTAAGAGAAGTAGGGGTAGTTTAAGCAAAGTAGGGGTAGATCTACAAATATGATGGATGATGAATCGTTTGAATTGGATGTTGCAAAAACCAACCCTTCACAGTAGTTAAAATATAAGAGTAATTGTTGGAAGTAAGGGCTATTTAGATAATTAGGGGTAGGATTAAAAAGAAGGGCTATTTTGAGGTATTAAGAGAAGTAGGAGTAGTTTAAACATAGTAGGGAAAGATCCACAAATATGAAAGATGATGAATCATTTGGATTGGGTGCTACAAAAACTAACCCATTACAGTAGTTAAAAAGTAGCGGTAATTGTTGGAAGTAAGTGCTATTTAGAGAAGTAGGGGTAAGATTAAAAAGAAGGGTTGTTTTGAAGTATTAAGAGAAGTAGGGGTAGTTTAATCGTAGTTGGGGTAGATCGACAAATATGCAAGATGATGAATCGTTTGGATTCGGTGATGCAAAAACCAACCCATCACAGTAGTTATAAAATAGGAGTAATTGTTCGAATTATGGGCTATTTAGAGAATTAGGGGTAGGATTAAAAAGAAGGGATGTTTTAAAGTATTAAGAGAAGTAGGGGTAGTTTAAGCAAAGTAGGGGTAGATCGACAAATATGAAAGATGATTAATCATTTGGATTGGGTGCTGCAAAAACCAACCCTTCACAGTAGTTAAAAAATAGGGGTAATTGTTGGAAGTAAGGGCTATATAGAGAATTAGGGGTAGGATTAAAAAGAAGGGTTGTTTTGAAGTATTACTAGAAGTAGGGGTAGTTTAGGCATAGTAGGGGTAGATCGTCAAATATGAAAGAAGATGAATCATTTGGATTGGGTGCTGCAAAAACCAACCCTTCACAGTAGTTAAAGAATAGTGGTAATTGTTGGAAGTAAGAGCTATTTGGAGAATTAGGGAAAGGATTAAAAAGAAGGGTTGTTTTGAAGTATTAAGAGAAGTTGTGATCGTTTAGGCATAGTGGGGGTAGATCGACAAATATGAAAGATGATGAATCATTTGGATTGGGTGCTGCAAAAACCAACCCTTCACAGTAGTTAAAAAATAGGGGTAATTGTTGGAAGTACGGGCTTTTTAGATAATTAGGGGTAGGAATAAAAAGAAGGGTTGTTTTGAAGTATTAAGAAAAGTAGGGGTAGTTAAAGCGTAGTAGGGGTAGACCCAATAATACGAAAGATAATGAATCATTTGCATTGGGTGATGCAAAAACCAATCCTTCACAATAGTTTAAAAATAGGGGTAATTATTGGAAGTAAGGGCTATTTGGAGAATTAGGGGTATGATTAAAAAGAAGGGCTGTTTTGAAGTATTAAGAGACGTAAGGATAGTTTAAGCATAGTAGGGGTAGATCCACAAATATTAAAGATGATGAATCATTTGGATTGGATGTTGCAAAAACCAACACTTCACAGTAGTTAAGAAATAGGAGTAATTGTTGGAATTAAGGGATATTTAGATAATTAGGGTAGGGTTAAAAAGAAGGGTTGTTTTGAAGTATTATGAGAAGTAGGGGTAGTTTAAGCATAGTAGGGGTAGATCGACAAATATGAAAGATGATGAATCATTAGGATTGAGTGCTGCAAAAACCAACCCTTCACAGTAGTTAAAAATAAGGGTAATTGTTGGAAGTAGGGCTATCTAGAGAATTAGGGGTAGGATTCAAAAGAAGGGTTGTTTTGAAGTATTAAGAGAAGTAGGGGTAGTTTAAGCATAGTAGGTGTAGATCGACAAATATGAAAGATTATGAATCATTTAGATTAGGTTTTGAAAAAACCAACCCTTCATAGAATGATAATTGGTTTACAAAGAAATGAATAATGCAAAAAAATGAATAAGGAAATGAATAAAGGAAAACAATAATAAAAGTAGGGGAGGTAGTGTAAGCATAGTAGGGGTAGATCGACAAATATGAAAGATGATGAATCGTTTGGATTGCCTGCTGCAAAAACCAACCTTTCATAGTAGTGAAAAAATATGGGGTAATTGTTGGAAGTAAGGGCTATTTGGGGAATTAGGGGTATGATTAAAAAGAAGGGTTGTTTTGAAGTATTAAGAGAAGTAGGGGTAGTTTAAGCATAGTAGGGGTAGATCCACAAATATGAAAGATGATGTATCATTTGGATTGGGTGCTGCAAAAACCAACCCTTCGCAGCAGTTAAAAAATAGGATTAATTGTCGTAAGTTAGGGCTATTTAGAGAATAAGTTGTAGGATTAAAAGGAAGGGTTGTTTTGAAGTATTAAGAGAAGCAGGGGAAGTTTAAGCATAGTAGGGTTAGAGCGACAAATATGAAGGATGATGAATCATTTGGATTGGGTGCTGGAAAAACCAACCCTTCACAGTAGTTAAAAAATAGGGGTAATTGTTGGAAGTAAGGGCTATTTAGAGAATTAGGGGTACGATTAAAAAGAAGGGCTATTTTGAAGTACTAAGAGAAGTAGGGGTAGATTAGGCATAACAGGTGTAGATCGACAAATATGAAGGATGATGAATCGTTTGGATTGGGTGCAGCAAAAACCAACCCTTCACAGAATGATAATTGGTTTACAAAGAAATGAATAATGCAAAAAAATGAATAAAGAAATGAATAGAGAAAAACAATAATAAATGTATTGGAGGTATTTTAAGCATAGTTGGGGTAGATCGATTCTTTGGATTGGGGCTATTTATTACCCCTAACCCAATTATCTTTCATATTCATTGGAATAGGGGTAATTGTTGGAAGTAAGAGCTATTTAGAGAATTTGGGGTAGGATTAAAAAGAAGGGCTTTTTTGAAGTATTTAGAGAAGTAGGGGTAGTTTAAGCATAGTATGGGCAGATTCACAAATATGAATGATGATGAATCATTTGGAGTGGGTGCTGTAAAAACCAACCCTTCACAGTGGTTAAAAAATAGGGGTAAAATTAAGGGCTATTTAGAGAATTAGGGGTACGATTAAAAAGAAGGGTTGTTTTGAGGTATTAAGAGAAGTGGGGGTAGTTTAAGCATAATAGGGGCAGATCGACAAATTTGAAGGATGATGAATCATTTGGATTGGATGCTGGAAAAACCAACCCTTCACAGTAGTTAAAAAATAAGGGTAATTGTTGGAAGTAAGAGCTATGTAGGGAATTAGGGGTAGGATTTAAAAGAAGGGCTGTTTTGAAGTATTAAGAAAAGTAGGGGTAGTTTAGGCATAGTAGGTGTAGATTGACAAATATGAAAGATGATGAATCGTTTGGATTGGAAGCTACAAAAACCAACCCTTCACTGAATGATAATTGGTTTACAAAAAAATGAATAATACAAAAAAATGAATAAAGAAATGAATAAAGGAAAACAATAATAAAAGTAGGGGAGCTAGTTTAAGCATAATAGGGGGCTATTTGTTACCCCTAACCCAATTATCTTTCATATTCATTGGAATAGGGGTAATTGTTGAAGATAAGGGCTATTAAGTGAATTTGGGGTAGGATTAAAAAGAAGGGCTTTTTTGAAGTATTAGAGAAGTAGGGGTAGTTTAAGCGTAGTAGGGTAGATCCACAAATAAGAAAGATGATGAATCATTTGGATTGGGTGCTGCAAAAACCAACCCTTCACAGTAGTTAAAAAATACAGGAAATTTGTGTTAAGGGATTTATGTTTGGTCTCAATTAATTTGTAGGACACGGGTTTTCAAATATTAGTTTCCAGGACAAAATTAAAAGCGTACGTCTTTTTCGTTTCTCAAACGACTGTTGTAATTTCTGAAATCATTCGTTCGTGAAATTTAGTTCAAAATTAAGATGTTGTTTATTTTTTAATTAATTCGCTTGATTATTATTCGGAAAAAAATAGTCGTTAAATTCTTCTTAAATAAAACTGAACTTTAATTTTGGGAATTCGTGAGTCGAGTTTCTTTATTTGGATTGGGTAATCGATTATTTCAGTCGTTTATTTCTTCTTAAATCAAATGAAACTTAAATTATGGTAAATCGTGATTCGAATTTGTTCATTTGGATTGGCTAATCGATTTTCTTGATTTTTCTTCTTTGTTGAGTGTTTTAATTTTTTGGTATTTTTAATTTTTAATTCGATGTTTTATGTCGTTGTTGATGCTTTTGTATAAATATTATTAAGGAACGCATTTTTGATCTATCATACGAAGGTTTCGTTTTCTATAGTTGGAATAATAAACTCCTAAAGGTATTCTCGTGATAAAACAAGCAGTGTTTTTTTTAGCCTGGTAGAATCATTAAGTATTGATTATGATTTTTGTATTTATACTATAACTTCAGATTTGGCTTGAGTAATCAAACAAATTTTTTTTTCTAGTTAATTCTGTTTTTACTCAAATTGGTTATGTAGTTGGATCTTAAATATTATTAGTTGACGACGCGTGTTATTTAGGCTTTTTTGATTTGTAAAAGATATTTGATTATTTCTTTTTTCATAAATAATGACAGAAAATAAAAATGTAAGACATTATTTACAGGAAATAATAAGAGGGACGAAAATGATAAATGATTTCATTGATAACTGCATTTTAATGTTTATTTACAGAAAATTTTAATGAGCAACGTCCTAATGCTCAATTCAATAGCAAAAATATATGATTTTTATTTTATGTCCTTATAGCGTTGGTTTATTGGTTTTGATGAATTTTAACAGTATTTGATATTTGATTTTGTACAGTCCTGATAATATTTGTTTCAATAACATAACAATTTTTTTTTGAATTAAAAAGATAAATGATTATATCTTTTTTCAATATGACATAAATTGTATAATGCAAATAATTATTTTTTGTAAATTACATATGACCTAATGTAGTTGATTGTATATTATGTATCAATTTTGTAGTTAACATTAGATATTAATATATTACAAATTAATTGGTATTTGGAGAATGTTGTTTGAAACTTGTAATATGTAAAAAAGATAAAATGATTTATATTTTATATTTTAATTGCAACACATTTTACATTGGACAATAAGTTAAAAAAATTCTGTATTACAAGACAAACAGTATATCAGTTTTACATACTATAATTATTAATTGTAAAACAAACCATAAGTATAGCTTTGTATTAGCTGGAAAAATATAAAGATAAATGATTATATATTTTTGGGTAGTGAAAGATACCAATAAATAATTACCATTGTATATATGATTACCATAATTTTCACAATCCAACGCAATAGACAAACAATAAATATACTAACACAATTAACAGTCGTTAACATTGTATCTAAAAATAGTACCAATAAATAAATCCATCACGTCTACAAAAAATCTTGTGCATTGTTCATCATCAAGCATTATGAACCACAATCAAAGTTGTTATCTTCAGCAGATGACTTATCCTTTGTCCAGCATAATTCTTCAGTATGCAATATTCCGGATGCAATAGTAGCTCTTAGAAGATTAACTTCTGTTTGAGATATGGTTGGAATAAGGCATCTATCTTGAGAGAGTCTTGTAATGTTCATAATCACATACATTCCGCAACCATATCTATTTTATGAAAGATAAATCGTTTTTAAGATGGGTTAATGTAACATTTAGTAAATAAGTTTTTCTCTTTTGAAGAATGTAATTTTTTGTATATATGTTAAATATAAGCAACAGATTTTTAAAAAGATAAAATTATTTATCTTTTGGTGTTGATGAATATATTTCGGAAAAAAAATTAAAATATTTGAAAACATAACTAAATTTATTATTTTTTAAACTTCGTTTGAAATATAAGTACTAAAACTAATGTACATGTTTTGTAAACTAATAAATATAGTGATTAAATTTTTTTTTAAAAAAAGTTAAAATTATGTAATTGAATGCATATATTAAAAAACAAATTAATAAATTAAACAATAAAGCAATTATTTAGTATTACCCATTACGCTGTTGAGCACATTTTCCAACTATAAGTACAGATGATTTTTTGGCATTCTCCTTGGTTTGTTCCTTATGAAGCTTCTTGTTTATGTCATTGACTAAATTTTGCTGTATACAATAATAAGATTATTTATTAATTAAGTTAAAGTACAAAAATAAATCATTCAAAATGTCTTACGATTTTTAATGCTCTATCTTTGTGCCTGCTGGTAAATCTTCCATTTCTACATCTGTTGGATAAAGAATCAAACAGTGTCCAGTCTTAAAATTCTGGTTCAAATGTTAAAAGTACCCAGTGTGCCCCTTCATGGACTGGAAATAAGAGTATATCACATTTTGAATCTTGTAGTGCTGTTGTCAAAGCTGGAATAAAGGAATGAGTTTTGACATTTTCTATGTCAATTGCAGCACTTTTCTGTATAAACAAAGTTATATTGTAGTTATACAAACCAGATTTATTAATTAATCATTATGTATATGTATATAATAAAGATCTTACTGTCATTGTGGTATTAACGTAAGCTACTGTTGAATTGACATCCCAAAATTTTGCTACTTTATACCAGAACCAATCAATTATCTGCACATGCATTATACCAGAGAAGTTGCAATAATAAAAATATATATAAATATACAATAAAGCAATGTGAAATTGTTTTTATACACAAGTATTGGATAATTATATGTGACCAAAATTAAAATTTATTTAATAAAGATAGTAAAACACTACGCATATATCATAATATATGTGCATTTTTGCTTTGTAAGTTTTAATTTATTAAAAGATATTTGTATTTATATTTTTTGTAATGACAAAAATATTAAAAAGATATTAGCAATTGAAATTATTTTTTTAATCATTTGGTTAATTCTAATACTCAATATCATATGAAAACCATTAATATGATATAAAATTATTTAAAATTTCTATATTAAAAAAATATTTTTATTAAAAGAAGATATATGTTTTTATCTTTTTATATTGTTAAAAGTATGAAAATTATGTGATCATTAGAGCTTCTATGTTTCAGTAATCAGTATAAATATCATTTGTACATATTCATTAGTGTTATAAGTCGAATTATATTATATACTTATCTGGCCAGAAACAAATTCACCAAAAATCAGTTCTTCAATCATGTCCTTATGTATGACAATATTGTTTTCGTCGTTTGAATTGTAAATCTCTACACTGTAAAGTAAACTTAGTTATAAGTTAAGAAATTTGTTTTTATTAATTTATAAAGTATATAATTTAAACAGTATGTAAGCTTACTTATCATCATCAACTTTGTTGAGGTAATCTGCTATGTACTCCTGTTCGTCATCGGGCAATTGCTTAAAAAATTCAGAACATACTATTTTCTTTTTTCTTTTTTTCATTCGTATGCTTTTTGATGTATTGAAAGTATCCACATCTATAGTTTCTTGCATTTCACCCTTTCGCTTCTTTTTTTCTGTTTCTCTATAACTGTTTTTTCTTTTTCAACAAATTCTTCAGGGTCTTCATGTCGGTTTTCTTCACTTTTGTCGGTTTCCATATCTTTCTCTTCATGTTTGTTTTCTTCATCATCCTTTTTGTCAAATTCTTTTTCTGGAATTTCAGTAAAATTGTGGTGAATATTTAAAAAACTTTCCAATTCCTTCTCTTTTTTTCGGATTGAAATTGATTTTCTTTGGACTGAAGCTTTTTTTTTAACTGCTGAACTTTTGTTTTCAACTATGCAATTTCTTTAACTTTCTCTTCGACTTGTTTTTGAAGACAGATTTGTTCTTGAACTTTTTTCGAACCCTCTTCCAAAGTCTTATTCACTTCCAGCAGAAGAACTTTTTCATCTTCCGTAATTTTGTTCAATCTCTTTGCGAACTGAAAAAATACAATTAGCAAAACAATATTATTAATTTATATTCTTGATTCATTTAATATGTGCAAATATTTTTGACTTATATGTGAATATACACAATAATGATTAATCTGCATAAGATTATTCAAAGATGTAGTTAATAACAACATGAAATAATTAAAAAGATAAAAGTTCTTATATTTTTACACGTGTGTTAAAAAGTAAGTATAAATTTAAATTTAACAGTAAAATGGTATTATCATCAAGGAAGAATATATAAGAAAATTACCTTTTGTGACTTAATGGATTGAATTGATATGTTTTTCAACAACGATAAATTCTATTTTACCATTCTTGGTCTTTTATTTTCACTTCCCTCTTTAACCTTAATGATTTGTGTCTTTTCACAAAGCCAATACTGTTAAAAAAATTACAATATGTTAAATTTTGATATTAAATAAATTCACAGTACAGTATTAAATATAAAATACATACCAATAATATCATGGAGCATCCAGGCGTATTTCTTGGGTCTTTAGCAAAATTTTCAACATTTTGGGACACGTTTATGTAAATAGATTTTGCCCAAGAAACGGAATTTATGTTCTTCAAATTCAACAATTTGGGAATAATTCCCCATTGTAAGTAGAATTGGTTGTTGGGGGAGATGAATGTGATAATTAGTAACAAAAGAAGTAATTTCACTAAATCTTCACTTCCGTTCCTTTCTTCAATAAGCATTTTTATTCTCTTACTCAAAATTTTCTTATTTATCCTTTCATTCAACTCAAAATGTCGATTTAAAAAACTTATGTACTCTTCATCCAAGTTATTCCTACTAATAATTCCAATTGGGAATATATTCTTTCCGGTTAATGGAACTCCAAGTATTAAACTAATATCCTCTTCAGTCAATTTAACACTTACATCACCTATTTTAAATGCTTTAACTTCTTTATCGTATGATGAAATGACATCATCTAAACTTTTTGCACTTTTTCTAATATCCTTTCTTTTGATTTTACCGTCCAAAAATATATGAAATAATTTCTTGAAAGGTGTTTTATCTATATATGATATTGCAGTAGAAGAGAATATTTTTTTCCTTTATTGTAGTCATCATCTTGTAGAATGCATCTAAATTACACCTATAAGTTCCTTTAATTTTTTCCTCACCCCTTTTTTGCACTTCATAATTATCTGCATCATCTTCAGTGTCGGGGTCGGAGTTATTGTCCAAATTGGCATATGATTATTCTTTTGAACGATAGTGGACACATTCTTGTAGCTGTGGGGCTGACTGCAGTATTTGTTTCTCTTCTTCAGTGAAGATGATGGTATGAACCTAATATACAAAATTAATAAAAGGGTATAATTTAAACTTAA
Source organism: Allium sativum (assembly GCA_030737875.1). Classification (NCBI taxonomy): domain Eukaryota; kingdom Viridiplantae; phylum Streptophyta; class Magnoliopsida; order Asparagales; family Amaryllidaceae; genus Allium; species Allium sativum. The sequence continues at coordinate 1,017,547,963 of CM060913.1, forward strand.
ATACAGAATAATATTTTTAATTATCTTTTGGTTAAGTATGCAGGAATTCAAGTAGACTAAGTTAGATGACCACATGAATAGTATATCTTTTTTACAGAAAGATAAACAAATTTATCTTTTATTACAATATATATGTTAACTCACAATATGATATACATATTTTGTCTTTAACAATAGTTACGTAATCATCTTTTGTCTGTTAATAAATTTATTATCTAAGAATATAATGATAATATTGTTTAAATATTGCATTTATTAGTGAAAAATTTTGTTTACTTACTATGGGAGTCCGTGGAGGTGTTGCTGTATTTTGCATTGTCTGGCTGTGTATATGACCAAAAGAATCTGATTGATTCGTCATATTTGAACACTTCTCCCCTTGAATATCGATAAAGATACATTGTTGTGTATCTTCAAATGCTGTATTTTGATTAGCGTAAGTAGAATTTTTTGTAAGCATCTTTCCTACATTGAAATATCAATTTTGTTAGTAATTTAACAAAACTTCTGTAATAACTTGTATATTTGATTGCTTAAAGACAATAATCATTTAAAATTCAATTTCTGTATAGAAAGATAATCTTGTATATCTTTTTAAAACATATACTTTTACATCTTCAAAATTATTCATAAAATAGTTAATATTAATTTTTTTTATTTAGTAATTTAAAATAAAAAATATTAAATTGTATATCTGATTGTTTTCGAACAATAATCATATAAATTCAATATTTGTATAGAAAGATAAACTTGTTTATCTTTTTAAACCAAATACATTTATATATTAAAAAATATTCATAAAGATAGTTTTTGTAAAATATTTTTTATTTATTAACTTAACAAAAGTTTATTAATAACTTGTACATCTTATTGTTTACAAACAATAATAATTTAATATTCAATATGTGTATAGAAAGATAAATTTGTTTATCTTTTTAAAACAAATACATTTTTAGCTCAAAAAATATTCATATAAAAATTTTTAATATATTTTTTTGTTTTTAATTTAACGATTTTTTTAATAATTTGTATATTTGATTGTTTAAAGACAGTAATCATTTATAATTCAATATCCGTATATAAAGATAATGTTGTATATCTTTTTAAAACAAATATATTTATAGCTTCAAAAATAATTAAAAAGATATCTTTTATATTTTTTTTCGTTAGTAATTTAACAAAACTTCTTTAATAACTTGTATATTTGATTTTTTAAAGACAATAATCATTTAAAATTCAATATCTATATAGAAAGATAATGTTGTATATCTTTTTAAAACAAATATATTTATAGCATAAAAAATATTCATAAATATTATTATTTTTTTAAATTTCGTTAGTAATTTAACAAAACTTTTATAAAATTTTGTATATCTGATTTTTTAAAGACAATAATCATTTATAATTCAAAATCTATATAGAAAGATAATCTTGTATATCTTTTTAAAACAAATATATCTATAGCTTTTAATTTTTTTATAAAGATAATTTTTACTACTTGATTTTTTTTATTAATTTAGAAGAATTTATTTTATAAATTGTATATCTTATTGTTTAAAATTAGTACTAATTTAAATTCAGTATCTGTATAGAAAGATAATCTTGGCTATCTTTTTAAAACAAATACAATTATAGGTTAATATTTTTTTATAAATATATTTTTTTTAATTATTTTTTTGTTATTAATTTATCAAAAATTCTTATATAATTTTTATATCTTATTGTTTATAGTCAATAATTATTTAAAATATAATATGTGTATAGAAAGATAAATAGTATATCTTTTCTACAAATGTATCTATATAGAAAGATAAACAAGTATATCTTTTCTACAAATGTATTTGAGTAGAAAAATAAATCAGTTTTGGTTCATTGTGTTGGAGAATAAAGTATTAATTTGATTTAATATAATGATGATTTAGACTCTAAAATAGTTTATATTGGTATAAAGATAAATAAGAGTAGATTATAATGACAATTACTATCTTGCTATAAAGTATTAATAATTGTTATATTAACTTTAAAAAGTTAAAGATATTTTCTTTTATATTTTTTTATTACAAAAGATAAAATGATATTTCTACCAGTTATTTACTTAAATATCTTTGTTTAGTTTGTTAATACTTAAGCATTTATGTAACAGTGCATTTTTGACATACTGAACAAGTGTTGTTAAAACTGACAGTTTTACGATAATATTCAAAATGTAAGTTCTCTATTTTGGTAAAAAGTATGTCAAGAATACACTCAAGTAGTATTTCAGCTTAGTTAAACTTAAAAATTACTCATAATTAGTATAAAGACATTTTTAATTATCTTTTGAAAAATCAAAGAGGCAAAAAACTGTCATTAATAATCAAACAACCAAAAACAGGACTTACAATCACACAAAACAACAGAATAATAGTTGAAAAGCAGTGATTTATAATGCTTAAATGCTTCGGTTAATGTTGAATGGTAAAAGAATAAAAAGTAAATTCTGACCTGTAGGGTATTCGCGATTTTACGGTTTTACTTCGTTTTAGAATGACGACTAGTTTGAGAAGATCTAATCGTTGGAGAAGATCGAATTTGGGATTTAGGGTTTAATACAATCGCCTGTTGTGAGGAAAATAAGACGCGATGGCTTGTTTTTCAAATTTCTCCTGGAAAAAAATTAATCACCGCCTATGTCCTAGAAATAAACTTTTAGCATAAAGGAAGCCCTTTAAGTGAAAATCCCCTAAAAAATAGGGGTAACTTTTGGAAGTAAGAGCTGTTTAGAGAATTAGGGATACGATTAAAAAGAAGGGTTGTTTTGTAGTATTAAGAGAAGTAGGGGTAGTTTAAGCATAGTAAGGGTAGACCGACAAATATGAAAGATGATGAATCATTTGGATTGGGTGCTGCAAAAACCAATCGTTCACAGTAGTTTAAAATATGGGTAATTGTTGGAAGTAAGGGCTATTTGGAGAATTAGGGGAATGATTAAAAAGAAAAGTTGTTTTGAAGTATTAAGAGAAGTAAGGGTAGTTTGAGCATAGTAGGGGTAGATCCATAAATATGAAAGATAATGAATCATTTGGATTGGGTGTTGTAAAAACTAACACTTCACAGTAGTTAAAAAATAGGAGTAATTGTTGAAAGTAAGGGATATTTAGAGAATTAGTGGTAGGATTAAAAAGAAGGGCTGTTTTGAAGTATTATGAGAAGTAGGGGTGGTGTAAGCATAGTAGGGGTAGATTGACAAATATGAAAGATGATGAATCATTGGGATTGGGTGCTTTAAAAACCAACCATTCACAGTAGTCAAAAAATAGGGGTAATTGTTGCAAGTAAGGGCTATTTAGAGAAATAGGGGTAGGATTAGAAAGAATGGTTGTTTTAAAGTATTAAGAGAAGTAGGGGTAGTTTAAGCATAGTAGTAGATCGACAAATATGAACGATGATGAATAGTTTGGATTGGGTGCTGCAAAAACCAACCCTTCACAGAATGATAATTGGTTTACAAAGAAACGAATAATGCAAAAAAATGAATACAGAAATGAATAAAGGAAAATAATAATTAAATAGGGGAGGTAGTTTAAGCATAGTAGTTGTAGATCGATTGTTTGGATTGGGGCTATTTATTACCCCTAAACCAATTATCTTTCATATTCATTGGAATAGGGGTACTTGTTGGAAGTAAGGGATATTTAGAGAATTTGGGGTAGGATTAAAAAGGAGGACTTTTTTGAAGTATTAAGAGAAATAGGAGTAGTTTAAGAATAGTAGGGGTAGATCGACAAATATTAAAGATGATGAATCATTTGGATTGGGTGCTGCAAAAACCAACCCTCCACAGTAGTTAAAAAATAGGGGTAATTGTTGGAAGTAAGGGCTATTTAGATAATTAGGGTAGGATTAAAAAGAAGGGTTGTTTTGTAGTATTAAAAGAAGTAGGGCTAATTTAAGCAAAGTAGGGGCAGATCGACAAATATGAAAGATGATGAATCATTTGGATTGGGTGTTGCAAAAACCAACCCTTCACAGTAGTTAAAAAATAGTGGTATTTGTTAGAAGTAAGCACTATTTATAGAATTAGGGGTAGGATTAAAAAGATGGCTTGTTTTGAAGTATTAAGAGAAGTAGGGGTAGTTTACGCATAATAGGGGTAGGATTAATAAGTAGACAATATGAAAGATCCTAATTCTCTAAATGGGCTATTGTGGAGGGTTGTTTTGAATCAAACTATCCCTACTTTTATTTGTCGATCTACCCCTATTATCTTATTTGTCGACCTACCCCTACATCTTTATTTTAAGCATAGTAAGGTTGGTACGATCTACCCCTACTTCTCTAAATACTTCAATACTGCCCTTCTTTTTAATCGTACCCCTAATTCTCTAAATACCCCTTACTTCCAACAATTACCCCTATTTTTTAACTACTGTGAGGGGTTGGTTTTTGCATCACCCAATCCAAATGATTCATCATCTTTCATATTTGTCTAAAAAGAATGATAATCCAATAATCTTTCATATTTATCGATCTACCCTTAATTCTCCAAATAGCCCTTACTTCCAACAATTACCCCTATTTTTTAACTACTGTGAAGGGTTGGTTTTTCTAAATGATTCATCATATTTCATATTTGTCGAACTACCCCTACTTCTCTTAAAACTTCAAAACAGCCCTTCTTGTTAATCCTACCCATAATTCTCTAAATAGCCCTTACTTCTAAAAATTACCCCTATTTTTTAGAGAAGTAGGGTTTACTATTAAAAAAGGGCTAAAATAAGTAAGGGTTGTTACCCTTTACTATCATCTAATAAGTAAGGCTTATTATTGGAAGTAAGGGCAATTTAGAAAATTTGGAGTAGAATTTAAGCACAGTAGGGGTTGATCAACTACCCCTATTTTTTAAACCTACTTCTGTGATTGGGTAATTGTAGGGGTATACATTAGTTTATATCTCTATTATTCAGAAGGATTAATAATGAAGCTACCCTAACCCCCCTACATTCATTTGCTTTCCCTTCATCATAAATATGATTAAAACGATTAGGGATTGTTTTTAACCTAATTCTCTAAATAGCCCTACTTTTGTGAAGTAAAAAGAAGGGTATGAATAATTCCTATGAAGGGCTAGCTTAAACTACCTCTACTTCTCTTAATACTTCAAAACAATCCTTATTTTTATTCCTACCCCTAATTGCTTAAACAGCCCTTACTTCCAACAACTACCCCTATTTTTTAACTACCCCCCACTTTTGCATAGTGGTAGGGGTAGATCTACCCCTACTATTGGTTAACTATTAGGTTTAATTGTTGATCTACCCTTCACAGTAGGGGGTAGATTAATAGTAGGGGTAATAGAAGGATGATGATCGACTGTGAATAACTATTTATGAAGTAGGGGTAGTTTTAATATTTCTGAGGTAGGGGTATTGTTTCGATATTTAGGGTAGATCTACCACTACTATTGGTTAACTATTAGGTTTAATTGCCGATTACCCTTCACAGTAGGGGGTAGATTAACAGTAGGGGTAATAGTAGGATGATGATCTACTTTGAATAACCATTTATGAAGTAGGGTAATTTAAATCTACCCTAAATATTCTCTTAAGCGAACCCTAAATTTTCATTTCAGCCCATTTTCAAAAAATTACCAAACCCCTACTATGCTTATTCATAGTAGGGTTATTTTTTATTATTTCTTTTTAATCATTGGATTAAGGGTAATTTCAACCCTTACGATTACCAAAGAAGGGTTGTTTTGAAGTATTAAGAGAAGTAGCGGTAGTTTAAGCATAGTAGGGGTAGTTCGACAAATACGAAAGATGATGAATCATTTGGATTGGGTGCTGCAAAAAACAACCCTTCACAGTAGTTAAAAAATAGGGGCAATTGTTGGAAGTAAGAGCTATTTGGAGAATTAGGGGTATGATTAAATAGAAGGGCTGTTTTGAAGTATTAAGAGAAGTAGAGGTAGTTTAAGCATAGTAGGGGAAGATCCACAAATAAGAAGGATGATGAATCATTTTGATTGAGTGCTGCAAAAAGCAACCCTTCACAGTAGTTAAAAAATAGGGGTAATTGTTGAAAGTAAGGGCTATTTAGAGAATTAGGGGGAGGATTAAAAAGAAAGGCTGTTTTGAAGTATTAAGAGAAGTAGGGGTAGTTTAAGCAAAGTAAGGGTAGATCTACCATTCATAATAGGGTAATATTTCAAAATAATTTATGAAGTATTACTTCATCTTTCATAAAATGATTAAAGGTAGATCTACCCTTCATAATAGGGTGATACTTCAAAACACTCAATCCAAGCTACCCCCTACCTTTATTATTGTAAGTATCAAACAACAGCCCTTTAGAATGAAAAATATGAATATTATTATGGGGTAGGAAAGAAAAGAAGGGGTAGAATGATAATCGGAGATAATTGGATTTAAAATGCTAATTTCATATTCATTTAAGTATGGTATTATTAGAACTACCCCTACTATGTGAAGGGCTATTTACATGATAAGTATACAACACATCTCCTAATATAATGAAAGATGAAGTATTACCTTGAATTACCAAACCCTAAATATTCATTTATTCAAAAACAAATTATGAAGTAGGGGTTGGCCTTCTTTTTAATCATCCCTCTAATTCTCTAAATAGCCCTTACTTCTCTTAAGCAAACCCCTACTATGCTTATTCATAAATGAAAGTAGGGGTACTCCTACACCTACTACCCTTAATACATCAAAACAGCCCTTCTTTTTAATCCTACCCCTAATTTTCTAAATAGCCCCTACATTCAACAATTACCCCTATTTTTTAACTACTGCGAAGGGTTGGTTCTTGCAGTACCCAATCCAAATGATTCACCATCTTTCATATCTGTGGATATACCCTAAACCAACCCTTCACAATAGTTAAAAAATAGGAGTAATTGTTGGAATTAACGGCTATTTAGAGAAATGAAGGGGTAATCTCTTAATACTTGTCAATCTTTCATATTTGTCGATCTACCACTACTATGCCTAAACTACCCTTACTTCTCTTAATACTTCAAAACAGCCCTTCTTTTTAATCCTACCCCTAATTCCCTAAATAGCCCTTACTTCCAACAATTATCCTATTTACTGTGAAGGGTTGGTTTTTGCAGAACCCAATCCAAATGATTCATCATCCTTCGTATTTGTTGATCTACCCCTACTATGCTTAAAATACCCCTACTTCTCTTAATAATTCAAACAATTACCCCTATTTTTTAGCATAGTAGGGTAGTTTGAACCAATTATCATATTTGTCGATCTACCCCCACTTTTATTATTGTTTTCCTTTATTCATTTCTTTATTCATTTTTTTTCATTATTCATTTCTTTGTAAACCAATTATCATTCTGTGAAGGGTTGGTTTTTGCAGCACCTAATCCAAACGATTCATCATCTTTCATATTTGTCGATCTACCCCGACTGTGATTAAACTTCCCCTACTTCTCTTAATACTTCTGGACAACCCTTCTTTTTAATCCTACACCTAATTCTCTAAATAGCCCTTACTTCCAACAGTTACCCCTATTTCTTAACTAATGTGAAGGGTTGGTTTTTGCAGCACCCAATCCAAATGATTCATCATCTTTCACATTTGTCGATCTACCTCTACTTTGCTTAAACTACCCTTACTTCTCTTAGTACTTCAAAACAACCCTTCCTTTTAATCTACCCTCTAATTCTCTAAGTAACCCTTACTTCCAACAATTACCCCTATTTTTTAACTACCGTAAAGGGTTGGTTTTTGCAGCACCCAATCCAAATGATTCATCATCCTTCATATTTGTCGATCTACCCCTACAATGCTTAAACTACCTATACTTCTCTTAACACTTCAAAAAAGCCCTTCTTTTTAATCCTACCCCTAATTCTCTAAATAGCCCTTACTTCCAAAAAAAACCCTATTTTTTAACTACTATGAAGGGTTGGTTTTTGCATCACCCAATCCCAATGATTCATCATCTTTCATATTGGTCGATCTACCCCTACTATGCTTAAACTGCCCCTACTTCCCTTAATACTTCAAAACAACCCTTCTTTTTAATCCTACCCCTAATTCTCTAAATAGCCCTTACTTCCAACAATTACCTCTATTTTATAACTACTGTGAAGGGTTTGTTTTTGCAGCACCCAATCCAAATGATTCGTCATCTTTCGTATTTGTCGATCTACCACTACAATGCTTAAACTACCCCTACTTCTCTTAATACATCAAAACTCCACTTCTTTTTAATCCTACCCCTAATTCTATAAATAGCCCTTACTTCCTACAATTACCCTATTTTTAACTACTGTGAAGGGTTGGTTTTTGCAGCACCCAATCCAAATGATTCGTCATCTTTCCTATTTGTCGATCTACCCCTACTATGCCAAAACTACCCCTACTTCTCTTAATACTTCAAAACAACACTTCTTTTTAATCCTTCCCCTGATTCTCTAAATAGCCCTTACTTCCAACACTTACCCCTATTTTTTGACTACTGTGAAGGGTTGGTTTTTGCAGCAACCAATCCAAACGATTCTTCATCTTTCATATTTGTCGATCTACCCCTACTATGCTTAAATTACCCCTACTTCTCTTAATACTTCAAAACAGTTCGTCTTTTTAATCCTACCCCTAATTCTCTAAATAGCCCTTAATTCCAACAATTACCCCTATTTTTAACTATTGTGAAGGGTTCATTTTTCCTGCATCCAATCCAAATGATTCATCATCCTTCATTTTTGTCGATCTTCCACTATTATGCTTAAACTACCCCTACTTCTCTTACTACTTCAAAATAGCCCTTCTTTTTAATCCAACCCCTAATTCTCTAAATAGCCCTTACTTCCAACAATTACCCCTATTTTTTAACTACTGTAAAGGGTTGGTTTTTGCAGCACCCAATCCAAAAGATTCATCATCCTTCATATTTGTCGATCTAACCCTACTATGCTTAAACTACCTATAGTTCTCTTAATACTTCAAAACAGCCCTTGTTTTTATCCTAACCCAGTTTTTCTAAATAGCCCTTACTTCCAACAATTACCCCTATTTTTTTAACTACTGTGAAATGTTGGTTTTTGCAGCACCCAATCCCAATGATTCATCATCTTTCATATTTGTCGATCTACCCCTACTATGCTTAAACTGCCCCTGCTTCTCTTAATACATCAAATCTGCCCTTATGTTTTAATCCTACCCCTAATTCTCTAAATAGCCCTTACTTCCAACAATTAACCCTATTTTTTAACTACTGTGAAGGGTTGGTTTTTGCATCATCCAGTCCAAACGATTCATCATCCTTCATATTTGTCTATCTACCCTTACTTTTGTTTAAGCTACCTCTACTTCTCTTAATACTTCAAAACAACCCTTCTTTTTAATCCTCCCCCTAATTCTCTAAATAACCCTTACTTCCAACAATTACCCCTATTTTTAACTATTGTGAAGGGTTGGACTTTCCAACACCCAATCCAAATGATTCATGATATTTCAAATTTGTCGATCTACCCCTACTTCTTATGATTAAATGAAGGGGAGTACTATTTGAACAACCCCTACTTAAAAAGAATTAAATAGCCCCTAATTCTTAATATTTGGGGTTGTTTTCCTATTATTCCTAGTTACTAAAAGAAGGGTTAATAGCCCTTACATCCAACAATTACACCTATTTTTCAATGACTTCCAACAATACTACAAAAAATTACCACTACTATGCTTAAACTATTCCTACTATGATTAAAATAGCACTACTTCTCTTAATACTTCAAAACAGTCCTTACTTCAAACAATTACCCCTACCCCCTTCTTTTTAATTGTTTGAAGTATTAAGAGAAGGATTATTATTGTTTGAAGCAACTACCCTACTTTGAAAGATGATGAATCGTTTGTCGATCTACCCCTACTATGCCTAAACTACCCCTACTTCTCTTAATACTTCAAAACAACCCTTCTTTTTAATATTACCGCTATTCTCCAAACGATTCATCATCTTTAATATTTGTCGATCTACCGCTACTATGCTTAAACTATCCCTACTTCTCTCAATACTTCAAAACAGGCCTTCTTTTTAATCCTACCCCTAATTCTCTAAATAGCCCTTACTTCCAACAATTATCCCTATTTTTTAACTACTGTGAAGGGTTGGTTTTTGCAGCACCCAATCCAAATGATTCATTATCTTTCATATTTGTGGATCTACCCCAACTATGCTTAAACTACCCCTACTTCTCTTAATACTTCCAAACAACCCTTCTTTTTAATCCTACCTGTAATTCTCCAAATAGCCCTTACTTCCAACAATCATCCCTATTTTTTACCTACTGTGAAGGGTTGGTTTTTGCAGCACCCAATCCAAACGATTCATCGTCTTTCATATTTGTCGATCTACCCCTACTTTGCTCAAACTACCACTACTTCTCTTTATACATCAAAACAACCCTTCTTTTTAATCCTACTCCTAATTCTGTAAATAGCCCTTACTTCCTACAATTATCCCTAGTGCAGGGTTGGTTTATGCAGCACACAATCCCAATGGTTCGTCATCTTTCATAATTGTCAATCTACACTTACTATGCTTAAACTAACCATACTTCTCTTAATACTTCAAAACAACCCTTCTTTTTAATCCTACCCCTAATTCTCCAAATAGCCCTTACTTCCACCAATTACCACTACTTTTTAACAACCGTGAAGGGTTGGTTTTTGCAGCACCCAATTATCATTAGGGGTATGATCCAGAATATTGTTTAAGTAATTGGTAAACCCTTCATTGGATAACTTTCCCTACTATTGTTGATCTAGCCAAATATTAAAGTAGGGGTAATCCCAATTACTTAGGGGATAATTAAATGATTAAAAGAAGTAGTAAGGGCTATTTCTTTATTCATCATCTTCCAACAAATGATAAGAGAAGTAGGTAATTACTATAAACTACTGTGAAGGGCTGTTCAAAAAATAGGATCGATCTTAACCATTTAATTATCATGAAGTATTTAGAGATCTAGGATTGATTAATCATTTGGATTGGGTTTCTTTTTGCAGCAACCAATCCAAATGATTCATCATCTTTCATATTTGTCGATCTACCACTACTATGCTTAAACTACCCCAACTTCTTTTAATACTTCAAATCAGCCCATATTTTTTAATCCTACCCCTAATTCTCAAAACAGTCCTTCTCAGTAGTTAAAAAATAGGGGTAATTGTTGGAAGTAAGGACTTTTTAGAGAATTAGGTGTATGATTAAGAAGAAGGGTTGTTTTGATGTATTAAGAGAAGTAGAGGTAGTTTAAGCATAGTAGGGGTAGATTGACAAATATGAAAGATGATAAATCATTTGGATTGGGTGCTGCAAAAACCAACCCTTCATAGTAGTTTAAAAATAGGGGTAATTGTTGGAAATAAGGGCTATTTAAAGAATTAGGGGTAGGATTAAAAAGAAGGACTGTTTTGAAGTACTAAGAGAAGTAGGGGTACTTTAAGCATAGTTGGGGTAGATCAACAAATACGAAGGACGATGAATCATTTGAATTGGGTGCTGCAAAAATTAACGCTTCGCAGTAGTTAAAAAACAGGGGTAATTGTTGGAAGTAAGGGCTATTTAGAGAATTAGGGTAGGATTAAAAAATAAGGGCTGATTTGAAGTATTAAGAGAAGTAGGGGCAGTTTGAGCATAGTACGGGTAGATCGAAAAATATGAAAGATGATGAACCATTGGGATTGGGTGCTGCAAAAACCAACCCTTCACAGTAGTTAAAAAATAGGGGTAATTGTTGGAAGTAAGGCCTATTTAGGGAATTAGGGGTAGGATTAAAAAGAAAGGTTGTTTTGAAGTATTAAGAGAAGTAGGGGTAGTTTAAGCAAAGTAGGGGTAGATCGACAAATATGAAAGATGATAAATCATTTGGATTGGGTGCTGCAAAAACCAACCCTTCGCAGTAGTTAAATAAGGAGTAATTCTTTGAAGTAAGGAGTATTTAGAGAATTAGGGGTAGAATTTAAAAGAAGGGCTGTTTTGAACTATTAAGAGAAGTAGGGGTAGTTTGGGCATAGTAGGGGTAGATCGACAAAAATGAAAGATGATGAATAATTTGGATTGGGTGCTGCAAAAACCAAAACTTCACAGTAGTTAAAAAATAGGGGTAATTGTTGGAAGTAAGGGCTATTTAGAGAATTAGGGGTAGGATTAAAAAGAACGGTTGTTTTGAAGTGTTGGAAGTAAGGGCTATTTAGAGAATTAGGGGTAGGATTAAAAAGAAGGGTTGTTTTGAAGTATTAAGATAAGCAGGGGTAGTTTAAGTACAGTAGGGGTAGTTTAAGTATAGTAGGGGTAGATCGACAAATACGAAAGATGATGAATCGTTTGTATTGGGTGATGCAAAAACCAACCCTTCATAGAAGTAAAATGATAATTGGTTTACAAAGAAATGAATAATGCAAAAAAAATGAATAAAGTAATGAATAAAGGAAAACGATAATAAAAGTAGGGGTAGTTTAAGCAAAGTAGGGGTAGATCGACAAATATGAAAGATGATGAATCATTTGGATTGGGTGCTGCAAAAACCAACCCTTCACAGTAGTTAAAAAATAGGGGTAATTGTTGGAAGTAAGGGCTATTTAGATAATTAGGGGTAGGATTGAAAAGAAGGGTTGTTTTGAAGTACTAAGAGAAGTAGGGGTAGTTTAAACATAGTAGGGGTAGTTCGACAAATATGAAAGATGATGAATCATTTGGATTTGGTGCTGCAAAAACCAATCTTTCACAGTAGTTAAAAAATAGCGGTAATTGTTGGAAGCAAGGTTTACTTAGAGAATTAGAGGTAGGATTAAAAAGAAGGACTGTTTTGAAGTATTAAGAGAAGTTGGGGTAGTTTAAGCATAGTTGGGTTAGATCAACCAATATGAAGGATGATGAATCATTTGGATTGAGTGCTGCAAAAACCAACCCTTCGCAGTAGTTAAAATAAAGGGCTAATTGTTTGAAGTAAGGAGTATTTAGAAAATTAGGGGTAGAAATAAAAAGAAGGGAAGTTTTGAAGTATTAAGAGAAGTAAGGGTAGTTTAGGCATAGTGGGGGTAGGTCGACAAATATTAAAGATGATGAAACATTTGGATTGGGTGCGGCAAATACCAACCCTACACAGTAGTTAAAAAATAGGGGTAATTGTTGGAAGTAAGGGCTATTTATAGAATTAGGTGTAGGAATAAAAATAAGGGTTGTTTTGAAGTATTAAGAGAAGTAGGGGTAGTTTAAGTATAGTAGGGGTTGATCGACAAATACGAAAGATGATGAATCGTTTGGATTTGGTGCTGCAAAAACCAATCCTTCATAGAAGTAAAATGATAATTTGTTTACCAAGAAATGAATAATTCAAAAAAAATGAATAAAGAAATGAATAAAGGAAAAAGATAATAAATGTAGGGGGTAGTTTAAGCATAGTAGGGGTAAATCGACAAATACGAAAGATGATGAATCGTTTGGATTGGGTGTGGTGCAAAAACCAACCCTTCACAGTAGTTAAAAAATAGGGGTAATTGATGGAAGTAAGGGTTATTTAGAGAATTAGGGGTAGGATTAAAAAGAAGGGTTTTTTTTGAAGTATTAAGAGAAGAAGGGGAAGTTTAAGCATAGTAGTGATAGTTGGACAAATATGAAAGATGATGAATCATTTGGATTGGGTCCTGCAAAAACCAATCCTTCAAAGTCGTTAAAAAACAGGTGTAATTGTTGAAAGTAAGGGCTACTTAGAGAATTAGGGGTAGGATTAAAAAGAAGGGTTGTTTTGAAGTATTAAGAGAAATAGGGGTAGTTTAAGCATAGTTGGGTTAGATCGACAAATATGAAGGATGATGAATCATTTGGATTGGGTGCTGCAAAAACCAACCCTTCGCAGTAGTCAAAAAAAGGGTAATTGTTTGAAGTAAGGAGTATTTAGAGAATTAGGGGTAGAATTAAAAAGAAGGGATGTTTTTAAGTATTAAGAGAAGTAGGGGTACCTTAGGCATAGTAGGGGTAGATTGACAAATATGAAAGATGATGAATCATTTGGATTGGATGCTGCAAAAACCAACCCTTCACAGTAGTAAAAAAAAATAGGGGTAATTGTTGGAAGTAAGGGCTATTTAGAGAAATAGGGGTAGGATTAAAAAGAAGGGCTATTTTGATGTGTTGGAAGTAAGGGCTATTTAGAGAATTAGGGGTAGGATTAAAAAGAACAGTTGTTTCGAAGTATTAAGATAAGTAGGGGTAGTTTATGTATAGTAGGGCTAGATCGACAAATATGAAAAATGATGAATCGTTTGGATTGGGTGCTGTAAAAACCAACCCTTCATAGAAGTAAAATGATAATTTGTTTACCAAGAAATGAATAATGCAAAAAAAATGAATAAAGAAATGAATAAAGGAAAACGATAATAAATGTAGGGTGTAGTTTAAGCATAGTAGGGGTAGATCAACAAATATGAAAGATGATGAATCGTTTGGATTGGGTGGTGCAAAAACCAACCCTTCATAGTAGTTAAAAAATAGGGATAATTGTTGGAAGTAAGGGCTATTTAGAGAATTAGGGGTAGGATTAAAAAGAAGGGTTGTTTTGAAGTATTAAGAGAAGAAGGGGTAGTTTAAGCATAGTAGGGGTAGTTTGACAAATATGAAAGATGATGAATCAATTGGATTGGGTGTTGCAAAAACCAACCCTTCAAAGTAGTTAAAAAATAGGGGTAATTGTTGGAAATAAGGGCTACTTAGATAATTAGGGGTAGGGTTTAATAGAAGGGATGTTTTGAAGTATTAAGAGAAGTAGGGGTAGTTTAAGCATAGTTGGGTTAGATCGACAAATAGGAAGGATGATGAATCATTTGGATTGGACGCTGGAAAAACCAACCCTTCACAGTAGTTAAAAAATTGCGGTAATTGTTGGAAGTAAGGGCTATTTAGAGAATTAGTGGTAGGATTGAAAAGAAGGGTTGTTTTGAAATGTCAATAGAAGTAGAGGTTGTTTAAACATAGTAGGCGTAGATCGACAAATTTGAAAGAAGATGAATCATTTGGATTGGGTGCTGCAAAAACCAACCTTTCACAGTAGTTAAAAAATTAGGATAATTGATTCAAGCAAGGAGTATTTAGAGAATTTGGGGTAGATTTGAAAAGAAGGGTCGTTTTGAAATACTAAGAGAAGTAAGGGTAGTTTAGGCATAGTATGGGTAGATTGACAAATATGAAAGATAAATATGAAAGATGATGAATAATTTGGATTGGGTGCTACAAAAACCAACCCATCACAGTAGTTAAAAAATATGGGTGATTGTTTGAAGTAAGGGCTCTATAGAGAATTTGGTGGAGGATTAAAAAGAAGAGCTGTTTTGAAATATTAAGAGAAGTAGGGGTAGTTTAAGCATAGTAGAGGTAGATCGACAAATATGAAAGATGATGATACATTAGGATTGGGCGCTGCAAAAAGAAACCCTTCACAGAAGTTAAAAAATAGGGGTAATTGTTGGAAGTAAGGGCTATTTAGAGAATTAGGGGGATGAATAAAAAGAAGGGTCGTTTTGAAGTATTAAGAGAAGTTGGGGTAGTTAAAACAAAATAGGGGTAGATAGACAAATATGAAAGACGATTAATCATTTGGATTTGGTTTTGCAAAAACCTACCTTTCACAGTAGTTAAAAAATAGGGGTAATTGTTGGAAGTAAGGGCTATTAAGAGAAATAGGGGTAGGATTAATAAGAATGTCTGGTTTGAAGTACTAAGAGAAGTAGGGGCAGTTTAAGCATAGTAGGTGTAGATCGACAAATATGAAAGATGATGAATCGTTTAGATTGGATGCTGCAAAAACCAACCCTTCACAGAATGATAATTGGTTTATAAAGAAATGAATAATGCAAAAAAATGAATAAAGGAAAATAATAATAAAAGAAGGGGAGGTAGTTTAAGCATGGGGTAGATCGACAAATATGAAAGACGATGAATCATTTGGATTGGGTTCTGCAAAAACCAACCCTTCATAGTAGTTAAAAATAGGAGTAATTATTGGAAGTAAGTGCTATTTTGAGGTATTAAGAGAAGTAGGGGTATTTTAAGCATAGTAGGGGCAGATCCACAAATATGAAAGATGATGAATCATTTGGAATGGGTGCTGCAAAAACCAACCCTTCACAGTAGTTAAAAAATAGGGGTAATTGTTGGAAGTAAGGGCTATTTAGAGATTGAGTGCTAGGATTAAAAAGAAGGGCTGTTTTGAAGTATTAAGAGAAGCAGGGGTAGTTTAGGCATAGTTGGGGTAGATCGACAAATATGAAAGATGATGAATCATTTGGATTGGGTGTTGCAAAAACCAACCTTTAACAGTAGTTAAAAAATATGGGTAATTGTTGTAAGTGAGGGCTATTTAGAGAAATATGGGTAGGAATAAAAAAAGGACTATTTTGAAGTACTAAGAGAAGTAGGGGTAGTTTAAGCAAAGTAGGGGTGGATTGACATATATGAAAGAAGATGAACTATTGGGATTGGGTGCTGCACAAACCTACCCTTCACAATAGTTATAAAATAGGGGTAATTATTGGAAGTAAGGGCTATTTAGAGAATTAGGGGTAAGATTAAAAAGAAGGGCGTTTTGAAGTATTAAGAGAAGTAGGGGTAGTTTAAGCGTAGTAGGGGTAGATCGACAAATATGAAAGATGATGAATCATTTGGATTGGGTGCTGCAAAAACCAACCCTTCACAGTAGTTAAAAAATAAGGGTAATTGTTTGAAGTAAGGAGTCTTTAGAGAATTAGGGTTAGAATTAAAAAGAAGGGTTGTTTAGAAGTATTAAGAGAAGTAGGGGTAGGTTAGGTATAGTAGGCGTAGATCGACAAATATGAAAGATGATGAATCATTTGGCTTGGGAGCTGCAAAAACCAACCCTTCACAGTAGTTAAAAAATAGGGGTGACTGTTGGAACTAAAGGCTATTTAGAGAATTAGGGGTAGGATTAAAAAGAAGGGTTGTTTTGAAGTGTTGGAAGTAAGGCATATTTAGAGAATTAGAGGTAGGATTAAAAAGAAGGGTTGTTTTGAAGTATTAAGAGAAGTTGGAGTTGTTTAAACATAGTAGGGGTAGATTGACAAATATGAAAGATGATGAATCGTTTGGATTGGGTGCTGCAAAAACCAACCCTTCATAGAAGTAAAATGATAATTTGTTTACCAAGAAATGAATAATGCAAAAAAATGAATAATGAAATGAATAAAGGAAAACGATAATAAATGTTGGGGGTAGTTTAAGCATAGTAGGGGTAAATCGACAAATACGAAAGATGATGAATCGTTTGGATTGGGTGTGGTGCAAAAACCAACCATTCACAGCAGTTAAAAAATAGGGGTAATTGTTGGAAGTAAGGGCTATTTAGAGAATTAGGGGTAGGATTAAAAAGAAGGGTTTTTTTGAAGTATTAAGAGAAGAAGGGGAAGTTTAAGCATATTAGTGGTAGTTGGACAAATATGAAAGATGATGAATCATTTGGATTGGGTGCTACAAAATCCAATCCTTCAAAGTAGTTAAAAAATAGGTGTAATTGTTGAAAGTAAGGGCTACTTAGAGAATTAGGGGTAGGATTAAAAAGAAGGGTTGTTCTGAAGTATTAAGAGAAATAGGGGTAGTTTAAGCATAGTTGGGTTAGATCGACAAATATGAAGGATGATGAATCATTTGGATTGGGTGCTGCAAAAACCAACCCTTCGCAGTAGTTAAAAAAAGGGGTAATTGTCTGAAGTAAGGAGTATTTAGAGAATTAGGGGTAGAATTAAAAAGAAGAGATGTTTTTAAGTATTAAGAGAAGTAGGGGTAGTTTAGGCATAGTAGGGGTAGATCGACAAATATGGAAGATGATGAATCATTTGGATTAGGTGCTGCAAAAACCAACCCTTCACAGTATTAAAAAATAGGGGTAATTGTTGGAAGTAAGGGCTATTTAGAGAATTAGGGATAGGATTAAAAAGATGGGTTGTTTTGATGTGTTGGAAGTAAGGGGCTATTTAGAGAATTAGGGGTAGGATTAAAAATAACAGTTGTTTCGAAGTATTCAGATAAGTAGGGGTAGTTTAGGTATAATAGGGCTAGATCAACAAATATGAAAAATGATGAATCGTTTGGATTGGGCGCTGTAAAAACCAACCCTTCATAGAAGTAAAATGATAATTTGTTTACCAAGAAATGAATAATGCAAAAAAATGAATAAAAAAATGAATAAAGGAAAACGATAATAAATGTAGGGGGGTAGTTTATGCATAGTAGGGGTAGATCAACAAATATGAAAGATGATGAATCGTTTGGATTGGGTGGTGCAAAAACCAACCCTTCACAGTAGTTAAAAAATAGGGGTAATTGTTTGAAGTAAGGGCTATTTAGAGAATTAGGGGTAG
Organism: Allium sativum; assembly: GCA_030737875.1. Taxonomy (NCBI): domain Eukaryota; kingdom Viridiplantae; phylum Streptophyta; class Magnoliopsida; order Asparagales; family Amaryllidaceae; genus Allium; species Allium sativum. The sequence continues at coordinate 1,017,566,359 of CM060913.1, forward strand.
AATTAAAAAGAAGGGTTGTTTTGAAGTATTAAGAGAAGAAGGGGTAGTTTGACAAATATGAAAGATGGTGAATCAATTGGATTGGGTGTTGCAAAAACAAACCCTTCAAAGTAGTTAAAAAATAGGGGTAATTGTTGAAAATAAGGGCTACTTAGATAATTAGGGGTAGGGTTTAATAAAAGGGATGTTTTGAAGTATTAAGAGAAGTAGGGGTAGTTTAAGCATAGTTGGGTTAGATCGACAAAAAGGAAGGATGATGAATCATTTGGATTGGACGCTAGAAAAACCAACCCTTCACGGTAATTAAAAAATTGCGGTAATTGTTCGAAGTAAGGGCTATTTAGAGAATTAGGGGTAGGATTGAAAAGAAGGGTAGTTTTGAAATGTCAATAGAAGTAGAGGTTGTTTAAGCATAGTAGGCGTAGATCGACAAATTTGAAAGAAGATGAATCATTTGGATTAGGTCTGCAAAAACCAACCTTTCACAGTATTTAAAAAATTGGGATAATTGTTTCAAGCAAGGAGTATTTAGAGAATTTGGGGTAGATTTAAAAAGAAGGGCGGTTTTGAAGTACTAAGAGAAGTAGGTGTAGTTTAGGCATAGTAGGGGTAGATTGACAAATATGAAAGATGATGAATAATTTGGATTGGGTGCTACAAAAACCAACCCATCATAGTAGATAAAAAAAAGGGGTGATTGTTTGAAGTAAGGGCTCTATAGAGAATTAGGTGGAGGATTAAAAAGAAGAGCTGTTTTGAAATATTAAGAGAAGTAGGGGTTGTTTAAGCATAGTAGGGGTAGATCGACAAATATGAAAGATGATGATACATTAGGATTAGGCGCTGCAAAATGAAATCCTTCACAGAAGTTAAAAAATAGGGGAAATTGTTTAAGTAAGGGCTATTTAGAGAATTAGGGGGAGGATTAAAAAGAAGGGCTGTTTTGAAGTATTAAGAGAAGTTGGGGTAGTTAAAACAAAGTAGGGGTAGATAGACAAATATGAAAGATGATTTATCATTTGGATTGGGTTTTGCAAAAACATACCTTTCACAGTAGTTAAAAAATAGGGGTAATTGTTGGAAGTAAGGGCTATTAAGAGAAATAGGGGTAGGAATAATAAGAAGGTCTGGTTTGAAGTATTAAGAGAAGTAGGGGTAGTTTAAGCATAGTAGGTGTAGATCGACAAATATGAAAGATGATGAATCGTTTGGATTGGATGCTGCAAAAACCAACCCTTCACAGAATGATAATTGGTTTATAAAGAAATGAATAATGCAAAAAAAAAGGAAAATAATAATAAAAGTAGGTGAGGTAGTTTAAGTATAGTAGGGGTAGATCGACAAATATGAAATATGATGAATCATTTGGATTGGGTTCCGCAAAAACCAACCCTTCACAGTAGTTAAAAATAGGAGTAATTATTGGAAGTAAGTGCTATTTTGAGGTATTAAGAGAAGTAGGGGTATTTTAAGCATAGTAGGGGCAGATCCACAAATATGAAAGATGATGAATCATTTGGAATGGTTGCTGCAAAAACCAACCCTTCACAGTAGTTAAAAAATAGGGGTAATTGTTGGAAGTAAGGGCTATTTAGAGATTTAGTGCTAGGATTAAAAAGAAGGGCTGTTTTGAAGTATTAAGAGAAGCAGGGGTAGTTTAGGCATAGTTGGGGTAGATCGACAAATATGAAAGATGATGAATCATTTGGATTGGGTGTTGCAAAAACCAACCTTTAACAGTAGTTAAAAAATATGGGTAATTGTTGTAAGTGAGGGCTATTTAGAGAAATATGGGTAGGAATAAAAAAAGGACTATTTTGAAGTACTAAGAGAAGTAGGGGTAGTTTAAGCAAAGTAGGGGTGGATTGACATATATGAAAGAAGATGAACTATTGGGATTGGGTGCTGCACAAACCTACCCTTCACAATAGTTATAAAATAGGGCTAATTATTGGAAGTAAGAGCTATTTAGAGAATTAGGGGTAAGATTAAAAAGAAGAGCGTTTTGAAGTATTAAGAGAAGTAGGGGTAGTTTAAGCGTAGTAGGGGTAGATCGACAAATATGAAAGATGATGAATCATTTGGATTGGGTGCTGCAAAAACCAACCCTTCACAGTAGTTAAAAAATAAGGGTAATTGTTTGAAGTAAGGAGTCTTTAGAGAATTAGGGTTAGAATTAAAAATAAGGGTTGTTTAGAAGTATTAAGAGAAGTAGGGGTAGGTTAGGTATAGTAGGCGTAGATCGACAAATATGAAAGATGATGAATCATTTGGCTTGGGAGCTGCAAAAACCAACCCTTCACAGTAGTCAAAAAATAGGGGTGACTGTTGGAACTAAAGGCTATTTAGAGAATTAGGGGTAGGATTAAAAAGAAGGGTTGTTTTGAAGTGTTGGAAGTAAGGCATATTTAGAGAATTAGAGGTAGGATTAAAAAGAAGGGTTGTTTTGAAGTATTAAGAGAAGTTGGAGTTGTTTAAGCATAGTAGGGGTAGATTGACAAATATGAAAGATGATGAATCGTTTGGATTGGGTGCTGCAAAAACCAACCCTTCATAGAAGTAAAATGATAATTTGTTTACCAAGAAATGAATAACGCAAAAAAATGAATAATGAAATGAATAAAGGAAAACGATAATAAATGTTGGGGGTAGTTTAAGCATAGTAGGGGTAAATCGACAAATACGAAAGAGGATGAATCGTTTGGATTGGGTGTGGTGCAAAAACCAACCATTCACAGTAGTTAAAAAATAGGGGTAATTGTTGGAAGTAAGGGCTATTTAGAGAATTAGGGGTAGGATTAAAAAGAAGGGTTTTTTTGAAGTATTAAGAGAAGAAGGGGAAGTTTAAGCATATTAGTGGTAGTTGGACAAATATGAAAGATGATGAATCATTTGGATTGGGTGCTACAAAATCCAATCCTTCAAAGTAGTTAAAAAATAGGTGTAATTGTTGAAAGTAAGGGCTACTTAGAGAATTAGGGGTAGGATTAAAAAGAAGGGTTGTTCTGAAGTATTAAGAGAAATAGGGGTAGTTTAAGCATAGTTGGGTTAGATCGACAAATATGAAGGATGATGAATCATTTGGATTGGGTGCTGCAAAAACCAACCCTTCGCAGTAGTTAAAAAAAGGGGTAATTGTCTGAAGTAAGGAGTATTTAGAGAATTAGGGGTAGAATTAAAAAGAAGAGATGTTTTTAAGTATTAAGAGAAGTAGGGGTAGTTTAGGCATAGTAGGGGTAGATCGACAAATATGGAAGATGATGAATCATTTGGATTGGGTGCTGCAAAAACCAACCCTTCACAGTAGTAAAAAATAGGGGTAATTGTTGGAAGTAAGGGCTATTTAGAGAATTAGGGGTAGGATTAAAAAGATGGATTGTTTTGATGTGTTGGAAGTAAGGGGCTATTTAGAGAATTAGGGGTAGGATTAAAAATAACAGTTGTTTCGAAGTATTCAGATAAGTAGGGGTAGTTTAGGTATAATAGGGCTAGATCAACAAATATGAAAAATGATGAATCGTTTGGATTGGGCGCTGTAAAAACCAACCCTTCATAGAAGTAAAATGATAATTTGTTTACCAAGAAATGAATAATGCAAAAAAATGAATAAAAAAATGAATAAAGGAAAACGATAATAAATGTAGGGGGTAGTTTATGCATAGTAGGGGTAGATCAACAAATATGAAAGATGATGAATCGTTTGGATTGGGTGTGCAAAAACCAACCCTTCACAGTAGTTAAAAAATAGGGGTAATTGTTTGAAGTAAGGGCTATTTAGAGAATTAGGGGTAGAATTAAAAAGAAGGGTTGTTTTGAAGTATTAAGAGAAGAAGGGGTAGTTTGACAAATATGAAAGATGGTGAATCAATTGGATTGGGTGTTGCAAAAACAAACCCTTCAAAGTAGTTAAAAAATAGGGGTAATTGTTGAAAATAAGGGCTACTTAGATAATTAGGGGTAGGGTTTAATAAAAGGGATGTTTTGAAGTATTAAGAGAAGTAGGGGTAGTTTAAGCATAGTTGGGTTAGATCGACAAAAAGGAAGGATGATGAATCATTTGGATTGGACGCTAGAAAAACCAACCTTCACGGTAATTAAAAAATTGCGGTAATTGTTCGAAGTAAGGGCTATTTAGAGAATTAGGGGTAGGATTGAAAAGAAGGGTAGTTTTGAAATGTCAATAGAAGTAGAGGTTGTTTAAGCATAGTAGGCGTAGATCGACAAATTTGAAAGAAGATGAATCATTTGGATTAGGTCTGCAAAAACCAACCTTTCACAGTATTTAAAAAATTGGGATAATTGTTTCAAGCAAGGAGTATTTAGAGAATTTGGGGTAGATTTAAAAAGAAGGGCGGTTTTGAAGTACTAAGAGAAGTAGGTGTAGTTTAGGCATAGTAGGGGTAGATTGACAAATATGAAAGATGATGAATAATTTGGATTGGGTGCTACAAAAACCAACCCATCATAGTAGATAAAAAAAAGGGGTGATTGTTTGAAGTAAGGGCTCTATAGAGAATTAGGTGGAGGATTAAAAAGAAGAGCTGTTTTGAAATATTAAGAGAAGTAGGGGTTGTTTAAGCATAGTAGGGGTAGATCGACAAATATGAAAAATGATGATACATTAGGATTAGGCGCTGCAAAATGAAATCCTTCACAGAAGTTAAAAAATAGGGAAAATTGTTTAAGTAAGGGCTATTTAGAGAATTAGGGGGAGGATTAAAAAGAAGGGCTGTTTTGAAGTATTAAGAGAAGTTGGGGTAGTTAAAACAAAGTAGGGGTAGATAGACAAATATGAAAGATGATTTATCATTTGGATTGGGTTTTGCAAAAACATACCTTTCACAGTAGTTAAAAAATAGGGGTAATTGTTGGAAGTAAGGGCTATTAAGAGAAATAGGGGTAGGAATAATAAGAAGGTCTGGTTTGAAGTATTAAGAGAAGTAGGGGTAGTTTAAGCATAGTAGGTGTAGATCGACAAATATGAAAGATGATGAATCGTTTGGATTGGATGCTGCAAAAACCAACCCTTCACAGAATGATAATTGGTTTATAAAGAAATGAATAATGCAAAAAAAAAGGAAAATAATAATAAAAGTAGGTGAGGTAGTTTAAGTATAGTAGGGGTAGATCGACAAATATGAAATATGATGAATCATTTGGATTGGGTTCCGCAAAAACCAACCCTTCACAGTAGTTAAAAATAGGAGTAATTATTGGAAGTAAGTGCTATTTTGAGGTATTAAGAGAAGTAGGGGTATTTTAAGCATAGTAGGGGCAGATCCACAAATATGAAAGATGATGAATCATTTGGATTGGGTGCTGCAAAAACCAACCCTTCACAGTTGTTAAAAAATAGGGGTAATTGTTGGAAGTAAGGGCTATTTAGAGATTTAGGGCTAGGATTAAAAAGAAGGGCTGTTTTGATGTATTAAGAGAAGCAGGGGTAGTTTAGGCATAGCAGGGGTAGATCGACAAATATGAAAGATGATGAATCATTTGGATTGAGTGTTGCAAAAACCAACCTTTAACAGTAGTTAAAAAATAGGGGTAATTGTTGTAAGTGAGGGCTATTTAGAGAAAAAGGGGTAGGATTAAAAAAAGGACTATTTTGAAGTATTAAGTGAAGTAGGGGTAGTTTAAGCAAAGTAGGGGTGGATTGACATATATGAAAGATGATGAACTATTGGGATTGGGTGCTGCAAAAACCTACCCTTCACAATAGTTAAAAAATAGGGGTAATTATTGGAAGTAAGGGCTATTTAGAGAATTAGGGGTAAGATTAAAAAGAAGGGCGCTTTTGAAGTATTAAGAGAAGTAGGGGTAGTTTAAGCATAGTAGGGGTAGATCGACAAATATGAAAGATGATGAATCATTTGGATTGGGTGCTGCAAAAAGCAACCCTTCACAGTAGTTAAAAAATAGGGCTAATTGTTTGAAATAAGGAATCTTTAGAGAATTAGGGTTAGAATTAAATAGAAGGGTTGTTTTGAAGTATTAAGACAAGTAGGGGTAGGTTAGGTATAGTAGGCGTAGATCGACAAATACGAAAGATGATGAATCATTTGGCTTGGGTGCTGCAAAAACCAACCCTTCACAGTAGTTAAAAAATAGGGGTGACTGTTGGAAGTAAAGGCTATTTAGAGAATTAGGGGTAGGATTAAAAAGAAGGGTTGTTTTGAAGTGTTGGAAGTAAGGCATATTTAGAGAATTAGTGGTAGGATTAAAAAGAAGGGTTGTTTTGAAGTATTAAGAGAAGTAGGGGTTGTTCAAGCATAGTATGGGTAGATTGACAAATATGAAAGATGATGAATCGTTTGGATTGGTTGCTGCGAAAGTCAATCATTCATAGAAGTAGAATGATAATTGGTTTACAAAGAAATGAATAATGCAAAAAGAAAATTAATAAAGAAATGAATAAAGTAAAACAATAATATAAGTAGGGGTAGTTTAAGCATAGTAGTGGTAGATCGACAAATATGAAAGATGATGAATCATTTGGATTGGGTGCTGCAAAAACCAACCTTTCATAGTAGTTAAAAAATAGGTGTAATTGTTGGAAGTAAGGGCTATTTAAAGAATTAGGGTTAGGATTAAAAAGAAGGGTTGTTTTGAAGTGTTAAGAGAAGTAGGGGTAGTTTAAGCATAGTAGGGGTAGTTCGACAAATATGAAAGACGGTGAATCATTTGGATTGGGTGCTTCAAAGTCCAACCCTTCACAGTGGTTAAAAAATAGGGTTAATTGTTGGAAGTAAGGGCTATTTAGAGAATTAGGGGTAGGATTAAAAAGATGTTCTGTTTTTAAGTATTAAGAGAAGTAGGGGTAGTTTAAGCATAGTATGTGTAGTGTCCCGGAATTTTGGTACAATTTGAGCTGACCAAATAACACAAGTCCAACCCACATTGCACTGGAAACCAGAAAACTAATAGAAAGAAAACAGAGAGTGAGAATAGATAAAATAGAAACTTAGAATAGATGAAGAAAAGGAACATACAACATCAGAGTAACACGAATCTTACAGCGGAACGAACAACATATAATAGATAACATATCCTTGAAATATAATCAGTATATTTATACATTAACATTAACAGATACAACACTTACAACACAGCGTAATAAATAATAGCTATATAACCCTGAAGACTCCTGCTCCAAGCTCTCCAAGTATATCTGTAAAATCCGGACTACTTGACTGCCCGTGCAAAATTGGGCAACCAAGAGTTTAGGAAAAACAAAACAGAATAAACTCTAGGTCTGTCATGGGACTGGTATGAGTAAACACTTTAAAACAGTTTGGGAAAATAAGCGATATCTCATAAGACTACGCCGTATAACGGAACTGGTTTTTCCCTTACTAGAATCCAAATCAATTTGATTTAACTTTCAAAACCCTGTGGAAACAAACGATAATCTTTGTATCAAAACCATTTGGATATTATAATAGTGTCTAAATCAAATAAACAGCAATCTAGTGGAAACGCTTTCTCTCACATTCCACATACATAGTATATAATTATAAACTACGGGCTCTTAATGAATAATGGATTCCAACTATGATAAGTTATGGAACCACCTGTCGATAGTATATCTCTAGAGGAGAATACACCGAGTTCAACAAGAACATCTTGCAACTCAGCCACACATGACCGACCACTCATTTCACTTGAGTGTAGCGAATGTATATCACCAACGGTTGGGATCAGCAACCGTTTCCCGATAAGGGACATCATCGATAGATTAAAGAAGGAAATGAATATTCTCTAGATAGGTGATTATACACCCTAATGGGAGCTACCCACATAGCCATGCTTCTTGCCCGATTTTGTGTCATTTCCCAGTTGTGAGGCTAGAGGCCATAACTTACCCTTTTTACATATCATATCTTCATTTACTTTGAATGTCACATCATCATACCCGTCAAATCATTATTGATTTCCCTAACGGTATCACGGGTATAAGGCTAAGAGAAACGAGTTCCTCCGCCACCAAACATAATACGTTTGAAGAGATCAATGTATATATGATCTGTTAAGCATACTCTGTCAAACACTCGTCCATACAAGTTGTCCTGGGCTGGACAAACCGAAGGCACTATTCTGTGAATCCATCTTAGGCAATTTCAACCTAGGATTAACAAAACAGCCCTTGCACTTTACTCTGTCTTTAATTATCTTCAGCATATTATGTAAATACGGAGTGGTTCTTCGGATAATAATCCAACCGGTCTCTCCATATTAACAACGTAAAAATGGTCAGGAACTTTGATAGTTGGTGATTTAACTATCAAATGAAAACACGTGTGCAAACCACAATCTTATTTCCAATTGGAATTTCTATTTGATCAAACATCATATATATATATATATTCATATTTCCTTATTTTCTATATTCAAAAAATATACATTATTCAGATTTGGAAGCATTCCCAATTCTCATTCACGTTTCATTAACTTTTCAAAATCATTTGTCTCTAACTGTAAACTAACAAGTGAAGAACCCCCTAAGTATTAATCCCGAAGGCCGAAACCAACATCAGATCGATACTCTGGAAATCGTTCAACTTAACTAATCTCTAGTTAGTTTCTAATTTCCTTTAACCCCGTTTCTTATCAAATCATTGCTTACGCAACTATCGAATTCAGTTTACAAATCCTGTTCTTTTATAAAAAACATTTGTTATAACGATAACGTTATAATCCCTACTTCTGAAATATCTAACTTAAAAATATACCTTTTATTCTTTGATTTGAATGAATAAATAAACTCTAATTTATAAATATATAAATCTTGATTTAAAAACCGGAAAGTAAATAGTACTTTCCCGAATTCGATATAATCGAATTCGACGTATAACTCTCTTTCGAGTAATCTCTATTCGATTAACTCTCCTTCGAATAACTCTAGTTCGATTTAACACTATCTGAATAACTCTAGTTCGATTTAACTCTATTCGATTTAACTCTTACTGATTAACTTTAACTGGTTAACTCTAACTGATTAACTCTAATTGATTAGCTCTAACTGGTTTACTCTAACTGGTTTACTCTAACTGGTTTACTCTAACTGGTTAACTCTACGTCCATATTCAGTTTCAAATATCGATGTTGAAATGGATTCTTACTCCTCTATATAAGTCCAGACTTATATATTCTATTTATCCAATGATAAATATTTCACTTAATTTATAAAAACTTATTTATAAATTAATCTTCTTACTTTATCTATAAAAACATATTTCTCTTAAATATTCACTTTGAATTCATATTCTGTTATACTCGTGTGCGAAGCACAGGTCTAAACCTTCCTAATGTAAAATTCTCTTTTTATACAATTCTATTTATTTTTCAAGTGTTTCCTTTTATAATATATTTATTTTAGGAATAGATATTTCCTTTATAATTCTATTTATTTTCTAAATAATTATTTCTTTTCCTATTTTTTTCACAAATATTTTCTTTTAATATTTGTTTCACAAATATTTTTCCTTTTATAATTATCCTTTGATTTTATAATTATTTTCTTTTCTAAAATCCTTTTCCTTTTATATATAAAATCCATTGATTTTAAATAAATAATTCATTTTCAAAATACACTTTGAAAATCTCCTTTTCTACATCCCAATGTTTCTTACGGTATCTAAAATACCAAATAATAATGATTGATATCATCCAAACACACATAATCAACACAGATTATATATCACATCATATATCACCATATATGAAACAAAACAGTGTTTTATATATTAAGGAACCTAGTTGGGTCCCTCCAACCTGTTTCCCTGCATCCACAGATGTTACACAATATTGATAGCATCAATTTCATTTCAACATGAAATATACTGATAACAGAATCAATATTTGATTGTTGACTTTTATATATAACTATATCTACATTTTCAATCAAATCTATTTAACAGTCCAAACAATCAATACACAGCAATCAATATTTATCAAAATAAAGTACAGTTTATAAAAATATAAACTGAGCAGAGTTAGTGAGTTTTACTCACATTGTCGATTATCGTTAAAGAACGATAATCGATTGTCGATTCTGATCAGGCAATTTATTTTGCAATAAATTCCAACAATCTCCAAACCAGTTCCAGACTGTTGTTCCTGTCCATACGATCCTATCGGATCTAGTTTTCGTCTAGTTCTGACAAATGTTCGAGATACAATAAATTTACAAAATCATGTACAAATTAAATTGAATTAAACTTAACAAAAATAATATTTAATAAATTGACCTCACCCCTTTCCAAAATCAGCACAAACTCATTTGAAACCCACATGTTCACAGACCAACCCGTCCTCCATTGCTTAAATATGTTGCTACTCCGACCTGCACTGTTTATACCCGTTCTTCCCCGATACACATCATCATGACGAACCCACTCCACCATGAACAAAAACGCACAATCCTTCCTTTGATACAACAGTACCCTCTTCTCACAATTTCATGCCAAACTTCCCTTCATACATTCTTGCATCTCCAACGACTCCCTTAATGTATTCATGTCTTGCAAAACTCCAAGCTCCCCACTATCATTTCAACGGTGATGCCCCCTTCCTCACGCACAACACAGCGCAGACCACCCTCCGTCTCCTTCTTCCCCAATCGCCATCCTCCTGAACCTATCCTCCCCGTGTACGCAGTGTACTGCTGACCCCAAGACATGCCATGAACGACCACCATATCTTCACCAATCAACTCCCCCTCCACTGCTTAACCTGCCAACGACACTTGCACGCCCTCCGATGGCCTCACCGTCGACCGACACTCCACCAAGCTTTGCCAGGTCCAACGTCTTTTTCCTCCAAACATTTACAAAATTTGCGCACTGATGCTTTTTCTCATCACAAACCCAGATACGACCCTCTAATCACGTATTAAAGCCCCAAAATCAACAATCGACGAACCCTAGGCCACGCTGTATAATATTGAGTTCAACAAAGAATGAATTGCACCTAGAAACCCTGATATAAAAATGAAGAGGAAGACTAAAGAAGTTCGATTATCCTCATCTGGTGATTTGTAGGAATATATGTGATTTGTTTTAATTTTCTGAGTATCTCGTTTTTTGTTGTGGAGAACAAATTTGTGGTGGCTACATTTGTACACGAGAGGGAAGGAGATCTTTGAGGGTGCGGTTGAAAGAGAGAAAACGTGGCCCTAGTTTTGATCAGGGAAATGATTTTTACTTTGATTTTTCTACTTTGATTTTCTTGCATTAGGAACAAGGAACTGATGGCGGCTAGAAAGATGAAGCGTGGACTCTTAATTGATCAGAGAAAAAGGGGTAAATTAGATTAAGGGATTAATTAAGTTTGGGGTACTTAACTTTTAGACATTTTCTTATTAGTTTAAAATATCTTCTTCAAGCCATTTTCTAATTTATTCATCTTCTAGAAATTCCTGTGATCACATACAATATCCAAAAATCATGAAAATGGACATGTAGCTACAGTTCGACATTACGGACCTAACGAAACTTGTTTCGTTGAATTCCAAATCAATATATTATTCCATTATTTAATATTAATTAAATATTCAATATTATTTAATTCAAGTCATTGATATCTCCAAATCGATTGTTTAAATAATTAAATTAATTAATTATTCGACCGTTGAAAATACGGGACATTACATTCTTCCCCCCTTAAAATAATTTCGTCCTCGAAATTGCTAAGCCAGAAAAATGCTACTAACTCTACTAACTAGATTTAAAAAAAATCTGTTGTTTACTTCTTAACTTCCATTTCAATTGAACTAATTAATTCCAATTAAAATATTAGTTTATTCCGACTAACCAAAATTTTCAAAAATCCTGAAAATCTTCAAACACCTTAACTTTTCGGAAAATTTCGCCAGCGTCTCCTTTGTACCGGCCAATACGTCAAACCACAACTCGCCTCTCTAGGCCTTCTCCAACCGAAAATTAAATTAAATAGCCAAGCGGCTTGCCAATTCGGCTCATCAAAATCTCTTACCCATATATAATATAAACCGGTACCTTTTTGTCGGGCATATCATTATATCATTTACATCTGCTGCTAATTCAGCATATACGAATGTCATCCCAATCAAACTCCAATCACTTTTATCTCCAACACAACCATTCGCTTATATCCAAGCCAAATATCGTTTCAAACTCGAGTTCCATTCTTGATTCCAATTCTTACGACATCAATCCAACTTACTCGATATCATTATAATCTAATTCAATTTTCACATAATTGACTTCAGTTTAATTCCAATTTGCTTTTCCAAATTTCAATTCAACTTGGTTTTAATTCAAACAATCTTTCCCAGGGAAATTCAAACAGTTTAGCTTTTCTAAAACCAGATATTCCTTTTCAGGATTCAAAACACTTGCTTTCCACAAAACAATTCAAAAACAAAATCCTTGGTAGTAATCCGTCGCTTAGCAACTCAAAAATGAACATCGATGATACAGCTGTCATCATCAGAATCTATTTTCTAGTGATCGAAGTGAGTTCCATACTATATCACTTTCAAAACTATTTCTAAACACTTTCATTTTGAAATTCATTTCAAAATACCGTTCACAATGCTTGTAAAACAATTTAAAATCTCCCAGGTTTTTAAAATTCTCATATATTATACTTATATGAATTCTACGTGGTTATCTATAACCAATTTCACTTTTTATAATCCCATTCGATTATAATAACAACTAACACATCCAATATACTATAATTTCCAATATATATACTTTCTTTGTATCAAAATATAACTTGGGTAAAATTATTTCATTTACCCTCTATTCAAAACATACCGTGCCGGTTCATCGTATTCGAGTGTTTAGAAATCCCTATCGACATTGTGAGGCCTCACCGTCGACCGTAATTCATAAGCCACGCAACCAATAAATCTCCACAATATAAAACCATTTTATATTAAATAACAAATACGCACTCATATGTATATACACACACACACACACACATACACTCAACTCAATCTAGGGTATTACTAACCCCATCTCTACTGAGTTACGCCACAGAGCCAAGGTAATAACTTAACCTTAAGCTCTGATACCAACTGTAGTGTCCCAGAATTTCGGCACAATTTGAGCTGACCAAATAACACAAGTCCAACACACATTGCACTGGAAACCAGAAAACTAATAGAAAGAAAACAGAGGGTGAGAATAGATAAGATAGAAACTTGGAATAGAAGAAGAAGAACATACAATATCAGAGTAACACGAATCTTACAGCGGAACGAACAACATATAATAGATAACATATCCTTGAAATATAATCAGTATATGTATACAGTAACATTAACAGAGTACAACACTTAAAGCACAACGTAATAAACAATAGCTATATAACATTGAAGCCTCCTGCTCCAAGCTCTCCAAGTATATCTGTAAAATCCTGACTACTTGACTGCCCGTGCAAAATTGGGCAACCAAGAGTTTAGGGAAAACAAAACAGAATAAACTCTGGATCTGTCATGGGACTGGTATGAGTAAACACTTTAAAACAGTTTGGGAAAATAAGCGATATCTCATAAGACCACGCCGTATAACGGAACGGGTTTTTCCCTTATGAGAATCCAAATCAATTTGATTTAACTTTCAAAACCCTTTTGAAACAAACGATAATCTTTGTATCTAAACCCTTTGGATATTATAATAGTGTCTAAATCAAAGAAATAGCAATCTAGTGGAAACGCATTCATCTCACGTTTCACATACATAGTATATAATTATGAACTGCAGGCTCTTATGGGATAATGGATTCCGACTATGACAAGGTATGGAACCACCTGCCGATAGTATATCTCTAGAGGAGAATACACCGAATTCAACAAGAACATCTTGCAACTCAGCCACACATAACCGACCACTCATTTCGCTTGAGTATATCGAATGTATATCACCAACGGTTGGGATCAGCAATTGTTTCTCGATAAGGGACAAAATTGATAGGTTGAAGAAGGAAATGAATATTCTCTAGATAGGTGATTATACACCCTAATGGGAGCTACCCATATAGCCATGCTGCTTGCCTGATTTTGTGTCATTCCCCAGTTGTGAGGCTAGAGGCCATAACTTACCCTTTTTACATATCATATCTTCATTTACTTTGAATGTTACATCATCGTACCCGTCAAATCATTATCGATTTCCCTAACGGTATCACCGGTATAAAGCTAAGAGAAATGAATTCCTCCGCCACCAAACATAATACATTTGAAGAGATCAATGTATATATGATCTGTTAAGCATACTCTGTCAAACATTCGTCCATACAAGTTGTCCTGGGACTGGACAAACTGAAGGCACTATTCTGTGAATCCATCTTAGGAAATTTCAACCTTGGATTATCAAAACAGCCCTTGCACTTTACTCCGTCTTTAATTATCTTCAGCATATTTGGTTTGCAATGCTTATGTAAATACGGAGTGGTTCTTCGGATAATAATCCAACCGGTCTCTTCATATTAACAACGTAAAAATGGTCAGCAACTTTGATAGTCAGTGATTTAACTATCAAATGAAAACACGTGTGCAAACAACAATCTTATTTCCAATTGGAATTTATATTTGATCAATCATCATATATATATATATATATATATATATATATTCAAATTTCCTTATTTTCTATATTCAGAAAATATACTTTATTCGCATTGGGAAGCATTCCCAATTCTCATTCACATTTCATTAACTTTTCAAAATCATCAGTCTCTAACTGTAAACTAGAAAGTGAGCAACCCCCTAAGTATTGATTCCGAAGGCTGAAACCAACATCAAATCGATACTCTTCAATTCATTCAACTTAACTAATCTCTAGTCAGTTTCTAATTTCCTTTAACACCGTTTCTTATCAAATCATTGCTTACGCAACTCTCGGATTCAGTTTACAAATCCTATTCTTTTATAAAAACATTTGTTATAACAATAACGTTATAATCCCTACTTCTGAAATATCTAACTTAAAAATATACTTTTATTCTTTGATTTGAATGAATAAATAAACTCTAATTTTTAAATATATAAATCTTGATTTAAAAACCGGAAAGTAAATAACTCTAGTTCGACGTATAACTCTCTTTCGAGTAATCTCTATTCGATTAACTCTCCTTTGAATAACTCTAGTTCGATTTAACTCTATTTGAATAACTCTAGTTCGATTTAACTCTAATCGATTAACTCTAACTGATTAACTCTAACTGGTTAACTCTAACTGATTAACTCTACCTGATTCACTCCAACTGGTTTACTATAACTGGTTTACTCTAACTGGTTAACTCTACGTCCATATTCAGTTTCAAATATCGATGTTGAAATCGATTCTTACTTCTCTATATAAGTCCTGACTTATATATTCAATTTATCCAATGATAAATATTTTACTTAATTTATAAAACCTTATTTATAAATTAATCTTCTTACTTTATCTGTTAAAACAGATTTCTCTTAAATATTCACTTTGAATTCATATTCTGTTATACCTGTGTGCGAAGCACGGGTCTAAACCATCCTAGTGTAAAATTCTCTTTTTATACAATTCAATTGATTTTTCAAGTGTTTCCTTGTATAATCTATTTATTTTAGGAATAAATATTTCCTTTATAATTCTATTTATTTTTTAATAATTATTTCTTTTCCTATTTGTTTCAGAAATATTTTCTTTTAATATTTGTTTCACAAATATTTTTCCTTTTATAATTATCCTTTGATTTTGTAATTATTTTCTTTTATAAAATCCTTTTCCTTTTATATATAAAATCCGTTGATTTTATATAAATAATTCATTTTCAAAATACACTTTGAAAATCCCCTTTTCTACAGCCCAGCGTTTCTTACGGTATCTAAAATACCAAATAACAATGACTGATATCATCCAAACACACATAATCAACACAGATTATATATTACATCATATATCACCATATATGAAACAAAACAGTATTTTATATATTGATGAACCCAGTTGGGTCCCTCCAACCTGTTTCCCTGCATCCACAGATGTTACACAATATAGATAGCATCAATTTCATTTCAACATGAAATATACTGATAACAGAATCAATATTTAATTGTCGACTTTTATATATAACTATACCAACATTTTCAATCAAATCTATTTAACAGTCCAAACAATCAATACACAGCAATCAATATTTATCAAAATAAAGTACAGTTTATAAAAATATAAACTGAGCAGAGTTAGTAAGTTTTACTAACATTGTCGATTATCGTTAAAGAACGATAATCGATTGTCGATTCTGATCAGACAATTTATTTTGCAATAAATTCCAACAATCTCTAAACCATTCCAAACTAGTTCCAGACTGTTGTTCATGTCCATACGGTCCTATCGGATCTAGTTTTCGTCTAGTTCTGACAAATGTTCGAGATACAATAAATTTACAAAATCATGTACTAATTAAATTGAATTAAACTTAACAAAAATAATATTTAATAAATTGACCTCACCCCTTTCCAAAATCAGCTCAAACTCATTTGAAACCCACGTGTTAACAGACCAACCCGTCCTCCATTGCTTAAATATGTTGCTACTCCGACCTGCACTGTTTATACCCGTCTTCCCCGATACACATCCTCATGGCGAGCCCACTCCACCATGAACAAAAACCCACAATCCTTCCTTTGATACAACAGTACCCTCTTCTCACAATTTCATGCCAAACTTCCCTTCATACATTCTTGCATCTCCAACGACACCCTTACTGTATTCATGTCTTGTAAAACTCCAAGCCTCCCACTATCATTTCAACGGTGATGCCCCCCTTCCTCACGCACAACACAGCGCAGACCACCCTCCATCTCCTTCTTCCTTAATCGCCAACTTCCTGAACCCATCCTCCCCGTGTACGCAGTGTACTGCTAACCCCAAGACATGCCATGAACCACCACCATATCTTCATCAATCAACTCCCCCTCCACTGCTCAACCTGCCAACGACACTTGCACGCCCTCCGATGGCCTTACCGTCGACCGATACTCCACCGAGCTTTGCCAGGTCCGACGTCTTTTTCCTCCAAACATTTCCAAAATTTGCGCACTAATGCTTTTTCTCATCACAAACCCAGATACGACCCTCTAATCACGTATTAAAGCCCCAAAATCAACAATCGACGAACCCGAGGCCACACTGTATAATATTGAGTTCGACAAAGATTGAATCACACCGAGAAACAATTATATAAAAATGAAGAGGAAGACTTAAGCAGTTCAATTATCCTCGTCTGGTGATTTATAGGAATATATGTGATTTGTTTTGATTTTCTGAGTATCTCATTTTTGGTTGTGGAGAACAAATTTGTGGCGGCTACATTTGTACACGAGAGGGAAGGAGATCTTTGAGGGTGCGGTTGAAAGAGAGAAAACGTGGCCCTATTTTTGATCAGGGAAATGATTTTTACTTTGATTTTTCTCCTTTGATTTTCTTGCATTGGGAACAAAGAACTGATGGCTGCTAGAAAGATGAAGCGTGGACTCTTAATTGATCAGAGAAAAAGGGGGAAATTAGATTAAGGGATTAATTAAATTAGGGGTACTTAACTTTTAGATATTTTCTTATTAGTTTAAAATATCTTCTTCAAGCCATTTTCTAATTTATTCATCTTCTAGAAATTCCTGTGATCACATACAATATCCAAAAATCATGAAAATGGACATGCAGCTGCAGTTCGACATTACGGACCCAACGAAACTTGTTTAGTCGAATTTCGAATCAATATATTATTCTATTATTTAATATTAATTAAATATTCAATATTATTTAATTCGAGTCATCGATATCGCCAAATCGATAGTTTAAATAATTAAATTAATTATTCGACCGTTGAAAATACGGGACATTACAGTAGGGGTAGATCGACAAATATGAAGGATGATGAATCATTTGGATTGGATGCTGGAAAAACCAACCCTTCATAGAAGTTAAAAAATAGGGGTAATTGTTGGAAGTAAGAGCTATTTATAGAAGGGATTTTTACCCTCAAGGACAAAAGGAACAAAAATTTATCTCATAAGGACAAGGGGGCAAAATTTTATCCTCTAGGACAAAATTTAGTGTAAAGGGAGGAATTCAGGGGTCCACTATAATTCTTCCATTTACACTAAAACTTGTCCTTTTGGACAAAATTTTGCCCCCTTGTCCTTATGGAATAAATTTGTGTTCATTTTGTCCTTTAGGGTATTTTCCTGTTTATAGAATTAGGGGTAGAATTAAAAAGAAGGTTGTTTTGAAGTATTAATAAAAGTAGGGGTAGTTTAAGCATAGTAGGGGTAGATCGACAAATATGAAAGAAGATGAATCATTTGGATTGGGTGCTGCAAAAACTAACCCTCCATAGTAGTTAAAAAATAGGTGTAACATCCCAGATTTTCCTCCCATTTAAATTGGAATATTTAAATCTGTTTTATGTATTATATGGGAATTATAACGGATTTTATATCGAATTTACTATATAAAATGGAGTTCGAATATATATAATTTATAATATATATATATAAAACGAGATCGAAATGCTGCGGTTGCTCGTAATTTTCGGTTTGAACTTTAATTAAATATACTGGATCCGGTATAAGTTGAAATTCTGTAAAACAAGAATCGTCTGGGACGATTTGATTATATTTTTCAAATGAAAGAGAAAAATCAGGATTTCGTCGTGTAGACTGCAAGTTATGTTCAATTCAAATTTTCAAATAGTCGCTATGGAATTTCGTTAATAAACGATAATGTTTATTTAATAAATATAAAGGAATTTTAGTATATTTGGTTATCGTTTTAAACCGAATTTCTGAATATTGAGTTTGGAATATATATTGGTTATTCTGCTTAGGTAAATACGATAATAATAATTTATTGCTATTTAAATTAAATTGTTTTGGAATTATATATTATTTTATCGATAATATATAGGCCTTAGAAATAGTTTTATCTTCAAACGACCTCTGTTTACAACTAAAACAAGTTTTATTGGACTGCGTACAATTAATTATTGTTACATTTCCAATTTGGAGCCCAACGGAGTTATTTTGTCGATTGACGAAATTTAAGGGTGAACCGATGGATATAACCGATTTTAACGGTCAGATTAGCGGTACCATATAAAATTAAATAAATAAATATATTTATATATAACTTCCTAAAACATTTCATTTCCACGGATCAATTCCAAGGCAGCCTATATTATAACATTTTCAACCTCTCCTATCTATGAAGCGTCCTTATCAAGGAAAATGTTATAAATAAAATTATACTACCCTACACTAATATAAAATCTCAGTACCCATCACGCACGACTACAGACATTCATTTCAGCAAGCTATACTTAAACAATTTCAACCCCTAAGTTGATGGAGCAGCATACCCCTATTTCGTGTATATCAAATGAAAACGAATGGCCTACCTTGAATTATATGTTGTTTCTCACCTACTCTGATTTTACGTCAAGTTTATCTTCCCCATTTCCTATACTATACATATCTGGCATACCCACTTCCCTCCACTCTGCAAAAGCAAAGTAAAAAATTGAACTCTCCTCTTCATATTAATAAAAACGAAATAGGAATAAATGGGTTTCTCGGCAATGAAGGAGAGAGCTGTAGAAGGGGCGCAGTCATGTTGGAGATGGAAGCGCAGTCCAATCTCGTGTATGTCAGTAGCAATTCGGGTGCAGGACGGGTTGTATTTTCGTTGGTGCCGGATCATAAGACAGTGACTAACGGCGGCACCGTTGGTGACGAACTCTGGCGAAGCCTGAGTTCGGTCCGAAGGGAAGCACGGTCGAAGGATTGTTGAGTCGAATGGAGTCTGGAAATCTAAGAAGGGAAAGAACGAAGAAATAAATGGGTAATGTGTGTTTTGGGAACGAGAGGGCTGCTGTGTAAAGATGTGGGCTTGTTTGAGGTGGCTTGGGGTTGTGAGTGAAGTTTGGCAGTGTTTTGCTTACGTGACTTTTCACAAGAACGTGGAGAACAGAGGATGAACAGGCAGTAGCATGGGGGACGAACATCAGCGGGTTTTGCATGAATTTGGGAACGAATTGCATGGTCTTGGTTCCCAGGAAATAAAGCAGTGCGTATAAAGGAGATGAGTTCGAAAATGGGTGGAGCAACCGTGTGTGAAGGGGTGTGAACGGACTGTGGAGTTGAATGCTGTGAATTATGTTAGTTTGCATGGGTTTCAGTGAGTTAAATAGAAGAAGGAGACACTGTAGGCAAAGGAAGAACTGAATGGGGTTGAGGAATAACGTGGCCATGGTATTAAAGTACTAAACTGAAGCATGCATTTTTCGGTGGGAGTGGGAAGGAATTACTTGTTGGATGGGAAGGCACTGTAGCTAAGGGAAATGGGCTGACGCAAGTTATTGGGCTTCGAGCCTTATCTACGAAAGAAAAGAAAATTATAGAAGATGGGATCGAAGCAGGTAGGAAATTAATGCGGGATGTTTTAAATAGTAGGTGTACATGTGGAAACACGGTAACAGGCGAGTGAGAACGAGTGAGGCGTGAAGGAAAAAGATGCGAGCGTGTTGGCGTGCGAATTGTGTTAAACGTGGAGCGAAGAAGTGAGGCTGTTGAGTTGAAGAAATTGGACCGTGTGAAACTGAAAGTGGAATATCAGAATCAACCGCGGTTAATCACGATGGGAGCCGTATTGGAGAACACCACGTTATGGAATTGGGACAGTCGGAGTTGAAAGCAGCTGGGGTTTTTAATTAAATTAAACACTAGTTTAATTTAATTAAAACAAACTATTTTTACAACGAATGAAAATCCAAAGTTTTTTCAACTCACTCTGTTGTGTGCTATGATAGCTAATCTGTTAAATAATAGTAAAGCAGAAGAATTTTAAGCTTTCTCCTTAATTCTCTATCTTATCTCTTCTCTCCTTAATTCTCTATCTTATCTCTTCTCTCCTTAAAAGTTTATAGATATTTCGTATTGATTTTTTTTATTTCATTTATCTATTTATATATAATAGAAATACCTCAAAATGAAGCTTTTGAAATGTCCGTATCACCCTTTGAATTTACACAAGGAAATGACTGTATTTTTGTCAAATAAAATTTCCACGTTTTTATGCACTTAAACTAGAACACGGTGATGTACCCGCTGCCATTCCCACTATTTCTTTTATCCTTCTTCAGCCTGTAACCACTAACCCCAAAATAAGCCAAAATCGTCCATCCTTGGACTGGGAAGAAAGCGCAGTCCATCCCTCTCTTCCATCTCCGCCTCAGTCGGCATCTTTACCTGATCCCTCTCCATCTCCACCTCAATCGATATCTTTACCCTGTAACTTTTCCGCATCTGAATTCCCAAAACCTAATTTTTTTGTCCCACGATTTTTTCGTCCTTTCGCCTTTTGGTTTTGGGTCGGTGAAAAAAAGAGATGAAAAATTGGCTCTACTGTTTGAAGATGGAATAAATTATTTTGCGTTTTGGGATTCCAGCGCGGCTTGACTTAGAGTGTGATACTAGACGATTCGAGTAAGGCTTCTTTTCCCTTTTTCACTTAATTTTCGATATTAAAACAGCAGTTGTTAATTGAAGTAATTACGATATTATTACAAATTTCTTTAAATGCCGATTTCACGTCCTACAATTTTTTCGTCCTTTCCCCGTTTAGTTTTGGCTCGGTGAAGAAAAAAACTAAAAAATTAGCTCTGTTGTTTGAAGTGGAATCAATCCGTTTACGTTTTTAGATTCCAGCGCAGCTGGCCTTAGAGCATGATAAAAGATATCCAAGTAAGGCTTCTTTTCTATTTTCCACTTAATTTTGGATATTAAAACTGCAGTCAGTAATTGAAGTAATTGCGATATTATTACGAATTTCGCTAAATGTTGATTTCATATCTTACTGTCATTCACGAACAAGTTTACTTATGTCATAAAAAATTGAACCCCTTTTTCTTCATAGAATTTCTCCTATTTCTTTTTTAACCATGGACCCACAGAGAAGAACAAAAGGTGAAAATTTGATATTTAAGTAGAGTATAATGATTGTAATCCGCGATCAGGTTTTAGATATGATGAAATTCTGATGCTGATGACTAGCTTTTTCATGTACATATGATTAGTCCTTTAGTTAAATCAATACTGGAGAGGTGATCTGTACAGATCCATTTTGGTTTTAATTTTTAGGTTTTGAACTCATTTATTTTAATACCCAAATTCTCACTTTCCTTACAGTACATAAGAGGCGGATGACAGCCGGATATGCACGGAGAGACTTATTAGACTGAGGTACTGCTATTTTTTTGTCATATTTTTCCTTATCTTCATTGCCATTGCTGTTCATTCATCAGCTCCAAAACTAATGCTTTTAGATTCAAAAATATTTTATAATTGAAACGAATTAATAATTTAGGTTTCTCCTTCTTCATTAGATTTTGAATAGACTTTTTTTTAAAACTTATTTGCGTTTGTAGATACACTAAATGTCCAAATATAGAAATTTTATATGTGTATAAGAATATTATGATTTACCTGTTGACTGCTATGAAATTATTTTGTATACTTTTAGCATGACTGACATAACAAGTTCAATTCAGGATTGATGCAGTCTTATTGAGGATTTTTACTTTAATACTTATCAATATGTACACTCCCAACGTTGTTGAGGACCTGCTAACCTCTTCTAACCTACTACACATGCTATATAAAAAGCAAAAATTATGAATTCTCCTGTACTATCGATGAATCAAACCTTCATGTACACAAAATCATGAAGTTATTTATTTTGGCTGCCAATAGTGCATCAATATTTGGTTACTTGCTGTATCAAATTATGTCTTTGTGGTCCCAATATATTTAATACTTCAACTGTAGACATTATGCGGAGCATGTGTAGCATGATAAAGCACTTCTTCAAAAAATTACATTACATTCAAATGCATACATGTTATATATAGTATAAGAGTTTTATAAAAATATAACTGTTTGCAGTGTTAAATTATGGTTTGGTTTGTTTGTTATATTCAAACATTGCTGAATATATACACATAATATCAAAAGAAAAAAAAACAAATAAGCACACTATTTACACGATTTGGATAGTAGCGCAGATACATGTACACGTCTTTCTCGCCATTGAAGAAGCCAAGAGCTTACATCAGATGCATGAAATCTGTTCCAGGTCTTTCTAACAAGTAACTAAAATTTTCTAAGTTAAATATTTTCTAACATATTCCCCTTTTTTAATCGACTGGGAAAAGGGGTGCTTTGATCTCAATGTTGCAGTTAAATTCATTTTGCTAAATTTTGATTACACTCTTTCTAAGATGAAACTTGATTTTTCTTTACAAGGTAATTTAAATACAGATTTCCATGTTTCATTTGACTGGGAAAAGAGATTTTTTGATCTTAAAATTGCGGACCACAGTTGATACGTCTATTTTGCTAAGCTTTTGTTAACACACATTTGAAGTTGGAATTTGATTTTTTTTTTCTTTTTTTGCATGGTAATCTACTTTAATACTTATTTTCTTATTTTGTTTACTTATTCAACTTAAGAAGCACATTGTTATGATGGACGTGGAAAAGCCACCTTAAAAAGAATAAGCTTCCAGTTATGATGGATTTACGTTAGTTACTGATACAAATCTTCTATGTGTTTAGGGGGCCACACTTAACAGAAATATATGACTGTTGCTTCATAGTCCATATTGTTTTAGGTAAGATTTAATTTATTATTATTTGTTTAAATTGCACATAACGACGGCTTATTACTAGATGACATTAACCATGAGAATAATAAAAATTATTGCACTTATGACACATCACCTTATATGATACATTCCAATTCATATTTGATAGCAATATCTTATGTATTACAATGAGTACACCTTCAGATGCAAGTATATTTTCTCCTAAACTGATTTTACATGTTCATGCAACAAGAAAACTGATCATGTTAATTTTGATCTACTCAATTTCAAAGTATTAATTGTTAATTACATCTAGCTTCTTCTTTGATTATTTTATCATGTGAGAGTATGCTTGCTTTAACAAAATTGAAATTTTGGGTTCTCGGTTTTGAAACACTTGCTTTGAATAGAAGGTTTTCGAAATGAAGATTGAATTTTTGTGCATTTGTTGAATTACCACCACTATTAAATTAGCGGATTTGACAATGTTGTCTACTTTTTAAGGTTTAACAGATAATTATGTTCATAAATTGTTATTTGGATCATGACATTCCATGGACCTAATTGATATGGATATGAGTGGGAATAGGCGGATTAGGAAGAAACAGAGAAGAAGCTAGCATGAAGAAGAGTTATAAGAAGAAGGAGACCATAAGAATTTTTCAGCAATAATTTTCTATATCTTTCCTCCTGCATTCCTTTCATATTTATAGTATCATTCCTAACAACTTTCTTTCTATGTGGCATTATAGATGCCTTTTCTATGCAATAACTTGCACAAACAAAAAGCAATAACATAAAGGAAATAACATAACAGAAAGGAAATAACATAACAGAAAGGTAATAACAATTAGTATGAGGAATACGCCTCTGCACATGGCTGCTCCGTATCAGCATGCCTCCATTGTCTACATATGAATAGTTTGCAACTGATTTGTTTCACAAATAGAAATTATTTTCATATTATATTAAATTAATTGTTTGCACAAATAGGCTATCAACCAAGAAAGTATGTTGAGTTTAAAATTATAACCACAGTAATAATGATTTGTATGCCTTGCCTCCTCTTCTTATGGATCAATCCAATTGTGGATGTATTAGAAAAGTGCAACCATAAATGATGGATAATCTTAGTGCATTGCACAATTCAATCTTTAAGAAAGCCTACCAAATATTTGAAATTTACATCTTCATGTGCTGATGACTCAAATGGTAAAATATTGTTTGATTTGTTGAAATTGTATTTTAAACAATATAATACTCTATAATTCAACCTGCAAATTTAACATTTAATATTTGTGTTCTTTATTTTTTTCATTCGGCCGAGTGCTTGATATTTGGAAACATCAGATATATTCTTTACTAATGAATCATAATGTGTAACAATCAAATATAAGTATTTGTGGTAATATGTCTGCACTGCCATTGGAATGTCCAACTTTAGATGGCAAGTATCAAAAATAAAATATATTAATCAATAATTTATTTCACCATTCTATATGTGCTATCCTTGGAATTATAACCTTATTACAATGACATTTAATGTGCTTGCTCATCATAAATAGCTTTATGCTTACGTCTTCATTAGTTCATTAGGTTAACTTTATATATGACAGCAACGATTGTTTGCAGCTTCCAATTATGCTTAACAATATCAATATTGTTTCAATTTGCTATTAGAAAATGATATAGCATATCTATAGATTCGTAGTAAAAAAATTACGCGATACATTTACCCATTCTATGATATTGGTAATATTATGCTCATGTATATAGATGGCTACATATGTTTAAGCGCCAATACAATAATTGGTTAACCACTTTTATCTCAGCTAAACCTACACACACACACACACACACACACACACACACACACACACACACATACATACATACATAATACAATTTTTAGATATCGTCAAGCTATTTGGATACTGCTATCATTTATTTCTTCATTTCATTTGCTGCACGATCTTTGTTTTACATAGATTAGTTGTACCTAGAATTTTTTATATTAACACTACAATTTTTTATATTCTATTATATTGTATATTTTATTTTGATCAAAATTCCAATTATTGCAATATGTTGCTACTTAAAATTGTTTTTATATGGTATATTTTATAGACGGAGTTTACACTAAGTAATGATTTACTTAAATATTTTTTTTATTACATGACATTAATATTCAGCTAATTTGTTGGATGATATACCCATGGGGCCTGTTATAGTTAAGGTATCTAATTTTGAATGCCCAATTATTAATAGAAAGTTTATATATAGCTTTGCACTGTTGCTTGAAAATATCATCAATTTGTTTATTTTCTTATTTCCTACAATCAATCAGCGGCTGATTTCTTTAACTGTTGGTTTATTCTCTTCTGACGTTATATGTTCTTGAGGCAAAACCATGCAACAAACAATTATAGATATTGATGAAAAGTAAGTTTTTTATATTGGTCAATAAGCTTTAAAACAAATGTGTTTTTCAATATATTCTATAACTTTTTAAAATAAACAAAAACAAACCCTTGGATGTAATGTATAGGCGAGTTTACCAGGTATGTTTATTTATCAATTACATTTAAATCATCTAGGAAAGATCTGGTTTTAAGTTCAGTAGAGGGGAAGACATCTTCTTTCTGACTGAATGGTTAGATACATTTATTTTATTAAGTTTGACATAATTATCTTCTTTGTACTTATATTTATAGTGCTATTATTGGGAAAACCAATGCGTACCTAAAAGGCTAGAACATTATATGAGAAGAGGCATTTTTCCAGGAAAATTGCAAAAACGATGTGCTTTTGTTGTTAGCCTCTGAAAAATTGCGAAGTTGAAGATATCCTACTTTGAGTTACATTTGGTTGTTTTTTTTAAAGCCAATCACTCTGATTAGAGGTTTATTATGTATACTAGGAATCTTACTACATATAAACATGATGTGTCCCAAATCACGGAGGAATTTATTTGGCAGTAGCTATATTAGTTTCAGGTTTCTATGTGTTATCTGCTGTTTTTTTTTCTTCTGTATGTGTTTAAAATGATGATGTTAGTTTTCAATTTATATTTTCAAAAGTAGATCAATAGGGACTATAATCATTTGTCTTTCTGAATTTTTGTGTTGTATGTGTGTATGTACATATTTCAAATGTTAAGCTTTTTCATTAAAATTGAGCTATACATATTTGTCATCACAGGTTTATTTTCTAAAGGATATCGGTAAGGACTGTCAGCATCGTAGGGCAAGGACAAAGGCACTAAGCTGCAGGTGTGACTATGTTTAGGTATTTACAATGTTGGCTCTGCAATGTAAACATATGTGTAATCAATAAATATTGATACAAAAATAAATCAAGCATGGGCATGAGAAATAAGTTTGTCTTCACAATGATGCATTGTAAAGCGTAATCTGTTTGGAATAAAACATGTAGGACAATATTTTGGATGAAATGATTAGAGTAAACAGAAATCATTTTTAAGTTAACAAATGTGATTATATCTCTAAAAGGTCAAAATTGTTTACATCTGTTATTTGTTGTCCTTTGAAATCTGTTTCGACTAGAAGTTCAATAGTAAATAATTTATTGCAAAATAAACTTAAATGTACAAATTAATTAGAGATATAACGATAACTTTACAAGAAAACGTACAAAGTTAACTGATAATAAAATATATAGCTACAGCCCATATGTGAAACACAGATTAACACTTGTGTGTGTGTGTATATATTTGAAATTATGTATACAATTACTATACTATCAAAAATGGTAAAAAAAATTTTTTTTTTTCAATTACGATGTAAATCGCATAAAGCAACAATAAAAAATTTAATTTTTTTATTCGTTTATCATTTAACTTAAAATTCATGTATTTAAGATGGAAAAATATATCTATCATGCATTGCATTATAAAATTCTACATTTAACTTAAAATACCTATATTTAAAATTACCATATGATTATTTACAAAACTCGCTTCACTTTTATGATTTACGTTTCAGTCCAGATGTTTAAGTTAATTATGTTGTCTTAGGTTTTAAATAATAAAATAATTGTGATTACATGATATGCATAAGTTCGGTCACTAAATTGCAAAGATGCGTCATACCCATATCAATAAAATAAAATAAATCGCATTTTCATTAAATAAACCACACAAGTCAAACAACATATTTAAATTTTGTAAAATACACTCTTTAAATTTTGAAATACATATATTTTTGCTTTCTCAATTCTATGAAACACTATAACTTTTAGTTTCAGTCGATATGTAAATAATTGCAGTAAAAACATAAAATATTCTCCCTTTTGAAAAAAAATATATTTACATTTTAGCAAAGAAAATTTAAAAAATAAATTGTTTATAGAAAAGTGAGATTAGTACAAATTTAATTTTTGAGATAAAACAAAAATTAATAATAAAAATAACAAAAAGTAGCAACAAATTTGTCATGCATTACAAAATTATGTTTTTTGTAGCAAAATCCTTAATTTTAAAATTCTTACAACCTCTTATCGAACTATCTCACTTCTCTTTTAATATTTTATATTTAACTTTATATATTATAGTTAATCAAGAATCTTAAAACTATAATTAAACTTAATAAACTATTAGTTGTTGACGTGTCAAATAAATAATAAAATATGAAAATTTCAATATGTGCACAAAATTCATATTAACAAATAAGGATATGAAATTCATTTATATATACAAATACATCAGTCATGTAACATAATTGTATACGTAAGCAATGATTGCAAATTTAATTTATGATTTATCTATATCGATACATTGGTTCATTACACTGTAAAATTTTATTATAACTAAAGTGCCTACATTTCGAAATTTCTACGGTTACTTACAAAACTCACCTCAATGTAACCTAATTTTGTATGTTTACATCAACATAATTTTAATTGACAGTGTAATCCTGGAGTTAATTTATCTGAATAAATATAATTAATAAATATTCATTGATTCACCTAATTAATCATTGAATGTGACAACTTCAATTTGTGTATCACATTCATATTAGAAAAAGTTAAATAGATAAATATAAAGATATATAACTCAGATATCATGTAATATACATGAATAACACTAATAAAACATATTTATTATTCATTTGTATTAATAAATTTATCTACATTGTAGAGTTCTATTTTTAACTTTAAATATTCATACTTTGACATTTCTATAGTTATGTAGAAATTCCTAATTTTTCATGTTTAGATCCATGTATTTAAATTGCTTACGAGATCTCAAATTTAAATTATTTTAGTAATCTATATATTAGTCGTATACATATACATACACAAACTATAAAAAAACAAAAACAAAATTGTGTTCAACTATATATCACATATGTATATTTATATACACAAACAATAATAACAAAATTAATTTGTAAACTAACTATAATCAATTATGTACATAAACGAAAAATTACCATACACATTATTAAAAAAAAAATCCATTTTAACTTCAAATAACTCCACGTTAAAATCTCTTTAATCTTTGTACAAAATACTTCTCAATTTATACATATTATTTACTCTTAAGTCAATATATTTTAACTAATTGCATAACTTCAAATTTACCAGATATAAAAGAATTAAGTTAAATAATATTTATTAATTCATCTAATAATTATATGTCAATTTTAACAAGAATACTTACTCAACTTTGACAAAAAAAGAATACTTGCTGATGGTATTGAAAACGATAAAATTATCATTTTACTTCAAAGATATATAAGTTACATAATACATACCATATATAGACAACAACAACAATAATTTATATTATATTTATTTGGTCGAATTCATTGTATGTTACATAATAAAGTTACAGCTTTAACATTAAAATTCTAAAACTAAATTTTGTATTACTATCGTGTGCAACGCACGGGTTACACACTAGTGGTTGATAATTGGATGACTGATTGCTTGTTTGCTGAATATTTTTAATATTCAGTGATTAAATTAAATGGTTGTTTAAATTAATCGAATTAAATCATTATTTCAACGATCAGATTCCAAACAATGTAACTTACCTTGTTGGTTACGTTTATAATAATATAAACGTATTAAATGAATAACTGGATGTTGATTGGATGTTAATAATTAATTTCGGATGGTTATTTTTCGTTATCATGATAAATTGTTGTATTGAAATTGATATAACCTATTTTGATGCAGGGAAGTACAAGTTGGAGGGATCCAACTGGATTCCTCACATAAACTGTACATTATTATTTATGTTATTCACATATATTAATTGTTTACTCAAATATCGTTATACGCTGATTAGATATTGATTGTTGATTGAATGTTGACCATTGAATTTAAAACTCAACGATCGTTGCATTTCAAATCTGTTAACCCACTTTTTGGCAAGAGTCTCAACGAGTCAGACCAAAGCCCAAACGCACAACTGATATATTCCGCGCTTCAGGAAGCCCAACAGACACACGGTCCGAGGCAGTTGCATACCGGCCCAAGTCCAACCTCATCAATTGACAGCTTACTCCGGAAGAATCGCCCTCCCAGTCGACCGAGTATTTCGCTTCCATATAAGGCGCGTCGACCAATTATCTCGGGTCAGCGTGGAAATCTTCAACAGAGCTACTCCATCGTATATCCCGACTTTCAAGGTAATAAAAGTGGTTAAACCATATCCGGATAGCTCTACATTTGATATACTTCACAGCGGATGCCACATCAGCCGCAACTTCTGAGGATACTATTTATGAATAGTGGAATCAGTCTTCCAGCCGCTATTCTAGCCAAGGAATTATCATGTGTCCAGGCTTTCCCGGAATGGCCGGACCATATAGCAACAGCCCAAGCTGCATTCTCCACCTATAAATACCTCAAAGCTTAAAGAGGAAAAAGAACTTTTAGAAAAAAGTCTTCCACGGAGACTTCTCTTCAACTCCTCTACATTCTACTGGAGTTCACCTCTCTCAATTTCCTCCTAAAGGAAGAAGAGATAGCTGCCTTCTTTCTCTTCTTCAAATAGAAAAAGCATTGTACTTGTAATCCAAAAAAAGAGAAAATAATATATAAAGTGGATGTAGGCGCAGTCTTTGCCGAACCACTATAAAAATTCTATGTGCTCCCTGTTCTTTTTACTTTTTCTGCATTTTATAATCATTATTCGTGTGTCAATCACACGATTGGGGGTTGACTGTCAATAGTGGCCAACTTTTGACGTCAACACTTTGGTGCGCCAGGTAAGGGGAGCACACCGACATTGCCATCGAGCTCCTGTCTATCCCGGACCATGGCGAACAAACAAAAGAAAGATGCAATATTCTCTCGTCCCGCAAACACCGATGCAGCCGATACCGATGCTGCGGAGGTAAGCCGCGAAGTTTCCTCTCATGACGACATGTCTCGATTCCTTACCCAGGACGACATGGATAAAATCATGGTCGAGTTCAGAGACCATATGACATCTCAGGGTAAACTCCTCGAACGACAGCAGCAGTTGATGGATCACCTTCTCGGTCGAATAGAGATGGGATTGAATGCTTCAGCATCAATTTCTCCACCAACCGAGACTGGGGCAACAACTGATCTTCAGTCTGCACGGAATCAGGCCACAGATCAGGCTAGACCTTTATTTCATCCTGGTTTGGTCCCACCAACCGATCGACCACAGCCAGGAATATCGCTTCCAACGACCAGCGTGGTCGTAGCTGTAGATTCGCATGAGGTTAGCGATCAAGATCTAAACCGTCCGACCACTTTGCCTCCACTCTTAGAAACAGCTCGACCTATTAAACCAGTCAGGCAACCAGCGGGTCCGTCATAATCAACGCCATTCCCCTTACAACCCAGAATCTTATCGCAAACAAGTCTAACCACACTTCCCCTTCAACGAAGAACTGGAGCAGCCTTCCCTTCGAACCAGGAAAACCATGCTACTATGCCGGCCCTTACTGTGGTAGAAGAAGACGCTACCAAAGATCCTACTAAACTCGCTCCAAACGGGGGCAACCCCCGGGCTCCGAACATCACATGCTATGCTGAGTTAGCCTAGAACCTTTGTTACAGGTACAGTTCAACCCATTACTCATTAGGTTCAAGAGGGGCCATTCTTCCCAGAACCACCAACTGCGGCTCACCTTCCCTCACACCTTCACTCAACTCTCGAAAGCCGAGCCCAGCCAACGGCCGCCCTTCCGAGCATGCTATCGCCAGATTCTCTCATAGAAGCTCTTCAGAGTGCAGAGCTAAATTCATGGCAATGACTCCCCGGAGATGGGAGCCAGCTTGCAAGCATCATCCGACGCTTTACACGAGGCACTTCCTCGCAGCAAGACATATATAATGTCAATCGCAGACCCTTCACCAGGGTAGATCGACAAATATGAAAGATGATGAATCATTTGGATTGGGTTCTGCAAAAACCAACCCTTCACAGTAGTTAAAAAATTGGAGTAATTGTTGGAAGTAAGTGCTATTTGGAAAATTAGGGGTTTGATTAAAAAGAAGGATTGTTTTGAAGTATTAAGAGAAGTAGTGGTAGTTTAAGCATAGTAGGGGTAGATCCACAAAAATGAAAGATGATGAATCATTTGGATTGGGGGCTACAAAAACCAACCCTTCACAGTAGTTAAAAAATAGGTTTAATTGTTGGAAGTATGGGCTATTTAGAGAATTAGGGGTAGGATTAGAAAGCAGGCCTGTTTTGAAGTATTAAGAGAAGTAGGGGTAGTTTAAGCATAGTAGGGGTAGATCAGCAAATATGAAAGATGATGAATCGTTTGGATTGGGTGCTGCAAAAACCAACCGTTTACAGTAGTTAAAAAATAGGGGTAATTGTTGGAAGTAAGGGCTATTTTGAGAATTAGGGGTATGATTAAAAAGAAGAGCTGTTTTGAAGTATTAAGAGAAGTAGGGGTAATTTAAGCATAGTAGGGGTAAATCGACAAATATGAAAGATGATGAATCATTTGGATTGGGTGCTGCAAAAACCAACCCTTCACAATAGTTAAAAAATAGGTGTAATCATTGGAAGTAAGGGATTTTTAGAGTATTAGTGGTAGGATTAAAAAGATGGGTTGTTATCAAGTATTATGAGAAGTAGGGGTAGTTTAAGCATAGTAGGGGTAGATCGACAAATATGAAATATGATGAATCGTTTGGATTGGGTGCTGCAAAAACCAATCCTTCATAGAAGTAGAATGATAATTTGTTTACAAAGAAATGAATAATGCAAAAAAAATGAATAAAGGAATACAATAATAAAATTAGGGGAGGTAGTTTAAGCATAGAAGGGCTAAATCGACAAATATGAAAGATGATGAATCATTGGGATAGGGTGCAGCAAAAACCAACCCTTCACAGTAGTTAAAAAATAGGTGTAATTGTTGGAAGCAAGTGATATTTAGAGAATTAGGGGGATGATTAAAAAGGAGTTTTGTTTTGAAGTATTAAGAGAAGTAGGGGTAGTTTAAGCAAAGTCGGGGTAGATCGATAAATATGAAAGATGATGAATCATTTGGATTCGGTGCTGCAAAAACCAACCCTTCGCAGTAGTTAAAAAATACTGGTAATTTTTGGAAGTAAGGGGTATTTAGAGAATTAGGGGTAGAATTAAAAAGAAGGCCTACTTTGAAGTATTAAGAGAAGTAGGGGTAGTTTAAGCATAGTAGGTGTAGATTGACAAATATGAAAGATGATGAATCATTTGGAATGGGTGCTGCAAAAACCAACCCTTCATAGAGTCATAATTGGTTTAAAAAGAAATGAATATTGCAAAAAAATGAATAAAGAAAAGAATAAAGGAAAACAATAATAAAAGTAGGGGAGGAAGTTTAAGCACAATATGGGTAGATTGACAAATATGAAAGATGATGAATCATTTGGATTGGGTGGTGCAGAAACTAACCCTTCAAAGTAGTTAAAAAATAAGGGTAATTGTTGGATGTAAGTGCTATTTAGAGAATTTGGGGTAGGATTAAAAAGAAGGGTTGTTTTGAAGTATTGAGAGAAGTTGGGGTAGTTTAAACAAAGTTGGGTTAGATCGACAAATATGAAAGATGATGAACCATTGGGATTGGGTGCTGCAAAAACCAACTCTTCAAAGTAGTTAAAAAATAGGGGTAATTGTTGGATGTATGGGCTATTTAGAGAATTAGGGGTTGGATTAAAAAGAAGGGTTGTTTTGAAGTATTAAGAGAAGTAGGGGTAGTTTAAGCATAGTAGGGGCAGATCCACAAATATGAAGGATGATGAATCATTTGGATTGGGTGCTGAAAAAACCAAACCTTCATAGTAGTTAAAAAATAGGGGTAATTGTTGGAAGTAACGACTCTTTAGAGAATTAGTGGTAGGATTAAAAAGAAGGGCTTTTTTGAAGTATTAAGAGAAGTAGGTGTAGTTTAAGCATATTTGGGGGAGATCGACAAATATGAAGGATGATGAATCATTTGGATTGGGTGCTGCAAAAACCAACCCTTCACAGTAGTTAAAAATAGGTGTAATTGTTGGAAGTAAGGGCTCTTTAGAGAATTAGGGGTAGAATTAAAAAGAAGGGTTGTTTTGAAGTATTAAGAGAAGTAGTGGTAGTTTAATCATAGTAGGTGTAGATCGATCAATATGAAGGATGACTAATCATTTGGATTGGGTGCTACAAAAACCAACCCTTCACAGTAGTTAAAAAATGATTCATCATCTTTCATATTTGTCGATCTACCCATACTATGCTTAAACTACACCTACTTCATTTGGATTGGGTGCTGCAAAAACCAACCCTTAACAATAGTTAAAAAATAGGAGTAATTGTTGTTAGTAAGGGCTATTTAAAGGAATATGGGTAGGATTAAAAAGAAGGGCTGTTTAGAAGTATTAATAGTAGCATGGGTAGTTTAAGCATAGTAGGGGTAGATCGACAAATATGAAGGAAGATGAATCATTTGGATTGGGTGCTGCAAAAACCAACCCTTCACTGAAGTAGAATGATAATTGATTTACAAAGAAATAAACGGATAATGCAAAAAAATGAATAAAGGAAAACAATAACAAAAGTAGAGGGTAGTTAAAAAATGGGGGTAATTGTTGGAAGTAAGGGCTATTTTGAGAATTAGGGATAGGATTAAAAAGAAGGGTTGTTTTAAAGTGCTAAAAATTATTCGGTAAAGTATCTGAGTATTAAGAGAAGTAGAGGTAGCTTAAGCATAGTATGGGCAGATCGACAAATATGAAAGATGATGAATCATTGGGGTTGAGTGCTGCAAAAACCAACCGTTCACAGATGTAGAATGATAATTGGTTTACAAAGAAAGAATTGAATACGATGAATCATTGGGAATGGGTGCTGCAAAAACCAACCCTCCACAATAGTTAAAAAATAGGGGTAATTGTTGGAAGTAAGTGCTATTTAGAGAATTAGGGGTAGGATTAAAAAGAAGGGCTGTTTTTAAGTATTTAGAGAAGTAGGGGTAGTTTAAGTATAGTAGGGGTAGAATGACAAAAATGAAAGATGATGAATCGTTTGGGTTGGGTGCTACAAAAACCAACCCTTCATAGTAGTTAAAAAAAGGGGCAATTGTTGGAAGTAAGAGCTATTTAGAGAATTAGGGGTGGGATTAAAAAGAATGCCTGTTTTGAAGTATTAAGAGAAGTAGGGGTAGTCTAATCATAGTAGGGGTAGATCGACAAATATGAAAGACGATGAATCGTTTGGATTGGATGCTGAAAAAACAAACCTTTATTCAAAAGTACCGCTACTGTGCTTAAACTACTCTTACTTCCAACAATTACCCCCATTTTTTAACTGCTGTAAATGGATGGTTTTTGCGACACCCAATCCAAATGATTCATCATCTTTCATGTTTGCCGATCTACCCCTACTATGCTTAAACTACCCCTACATCTTTTGGATTGGGTGCTTCAAAAACCAACACTTAACAGTAGTTAAAAAATAGGGGTAATTGTTGGAAGTAAGGGCTATTTAGAGAATTAGGGGTTGTATTAAATAGAAGGGTTGTTTTGTAGTTTTAATAGTAGTAGGGTTAGTTTAAGCATAGTAGGGGTAGATCGAAAAATATGAAGGAAGATGAATCATTTGGATTGGGTGCAGCAAAAACCAACCCTTCAAAGAAGTAGAATGATAATTGATATACAAAGAAAGAAATGAATAATGTAAAAAAATTAATAAAGAAATGAATAAAGGAAAACAATAATGAAAGTAGGTGGTAGTTAAAAAATGCGGGTAATTATTGGAAGTAAGGGTTATTTAGAGAATTCAGGGAAGGATTAAAAAGAAGGGTTGTTTTTAAGAATTAAGGGAAGTAGGGGAGGCTTAAGCATAGTATGGGTAGATCGACAAATATGAAAGATGATGAATCATTTGGATTGAGTGCTGCAAAAACCAACCCTTCACAGATGTAGAATGGTAATTGGTTTACAAAGAAAGAAATGAATATGATGAATCATTGGGATTGGTTGCTGCAAAAACCAACCCTTCACCGTAGTTAAAAAATTGGGGTAATTGTTGGAAGTAAGGGCTATTTAGAGAATTAGGGGTAGGATTAAAAAGAAGGGTTGTGTTGAAGTTTTAAGAGAAGTAGGGGGTAGTTTAAGCATATTAGGGGTAGATAGACAAATATGAAAGATGATGAATCGTTTGGATCGGATGATGCAAAAACCAACCCTTCACAGCAGTAGAATGATAACTGGTTTACAAAGAAACGAATAATGCAAAAAAGGAAATGAATAAAGAAATGAATAAAGGAAAACAATAATAAGAATAGGGATGTAGTTTAAGCATAGTTGGGGTAGCTCCACAAATATAAAAGATGATGAATCATTTGGATTTGGTGCTGCAAAAACCAACCCTTCACAGTAGTTAAATAATAGGGGTAATTGTTGGAAGTAAGGGCTATTAAGAGAATTAGGGGTAGGATTAAAAAGATGGGTTGTTTTGAAGTATTACCAGAAGTACGGGTAGTTTTAGCATAGTAGAGGCAGATCCACAAATATGAAAGATGATTAATCATTTAGATTGGGTGCTACAAAAAACCAACCCATCACAGTTCGTAAAAAATAGGGGTAATTGTTGGAAGTAAGGGCTATTTAGTGAATTTGGGGTAGGATTAAAAAGAAGGGCATTTTTGAAGTATTAAGAGAAGTAGAGGTAGTTTAAGCATAGTAGTGGTAAATCGACAAATATGAAAGATGATGAATCGTTTGGATTGGGTGCTGCAAAAACCAACCCTT
Source organism: Allium sativum (assembly GCA_030737875.1). Taxonomy (NCBI): domain Eukaryota; kingdom Viridiplantae; phylum Streptophyta; class Magnoliopsida; order Asparagales; family Amaryllidaceae; genus Allium; species Allium sativum. The sequence goes on from CM060913.1 coordinate 1,017,603,274, forward strand.
CACAGAATGATAATTGGTTTCCAAAGAAATGAATAATGCAGAAAAATGAATAAAAAATGAATAAAGTAAAACAATAATAAAAGTAGGGGAGGTAGTTTAAGCATAGTAGGGATACATCGACAAATATGAAAGATGATGAATCGTTTGGATTGGGTGCTACAAAAACCAACCCTTCACAGTAGTTAAAAAACAGGGGTAATTGTTGGAAGTAAGGGCTATTTGGAGAATTGGGGGTAGGATTTAAAAGAAGGGCTGTTTTGAAGTATTAAGAGAAGTAGGGGTAGTTTAAGCATTGTAGGGTTAGATTGACAACTATGAAGGACGATGAATCATTTGGATTGGGTGCTGCAAAAACCAACCCGTCATAGTAGTTAAAAAATACGGGTAATTGTTGTAAGTAATGGCTATTTAGAGAATTAGAGGTAGGATTAAAAAGAATGGCTGTTTTGAAGTATTATTAGTAGTAGTGGTGGTTTAAGCATAGTAGGGGTAGATCGACAAATATGAAGGAAGACGAATCATTTGGATTGGGTGCTGCAAAAACCAACCCTTCATAGAAGTAGAATGATAATTGATTTACTAAGAAAGAAATGAATAATGTAAAAAAATGAATAAAGGAAAACAATAATAAAAGTAGAGGGTAGTTAAAAAATGGGTACAATTGTTGGAAGTAATGGCTATTTAGAGAATTAGGGGTAGGATTAAAAAGAAGGGTTGTTTCCGAGTATTAAGAGAAGTAGGGGTAGCTTAAGCATAGTATGGTAGATCGACAAATATGAAAGATGATGAATCATTTGGATTGAGTGCTGCAAAAATCAACCGTTCACAAATGTAGAATGATAATTGGTTTACAAAGAAAGAAATGAATATGATGAATCATTGGGAATGGGTGTTGTAGAAATCAACCCTTCATAGTAGTCAAAAAATTGGGGTAATTGTTGGAAGTGAGGGCTATTTAGAGGATTAGGGATAGGATTAAAAAGAAGGGCTGTTTTAAAGTATTTAGAGAAGTAGGGGTTGTTTAAGCATAGTAGGGGTAGAACGACAAATATGAAAGATGATGAATCGTTTGGGTTGTGTGCTGCAAAAACCAACCTTTCACAATAGTTAAAAAACCGGGGTAATTGTTAGAAGTAAGGGCTATTTGGAGAGTTAGGGGAGGATTAAAAAGAAGGCCTGTTTTGAAGTATTAAGAGAAGTAGAGGTAGTTTAATCATAGTAGGGGTAGATCGAAAAATATGAAATATGATGAATTGTTTGGATTGGATGCTGGAAAAACAAACCTAATTCAAAAATAACCCTACTATGCTTAAACTACCCTTACTTCCAACAATTACCCCCATTTTTTAACTATTGTGAAGGGATGGTTTTTCAGCACCCAATCCAAATGATTCATCATCTTTCATATTTGTCGATCTACCCCTACTATGCTTAAACTACCCCTACTATGCTTAAACTACCCCTACTTCATTTGGATTGGGTGCTGCAAAAACCAACACTTAATAGTAGTTAAAAAATAGGGGTAATTGTTGGAAGTAAGGGCTATTTAGAGAATTAGGGGTAGGATTAAAAATAAGGGATTTTTTGAAGTATTAAGAGAAGCAAGGGTAGTTTAAGCATAGTAGGTGTAGATCGACAAATATGAAATATGATGAATCGTTTGGGATCTCCCCCTACTATGCTTAAACTACCCCTACTTCTCTTAATACTACAAAACATCGCTTCTTTTTAATCCTACCCCTAATTCTCCAAATAGCCCTTACTTCCAACAAGTAACTACTGTGAAGGGGTAGATCAACAATTACCTCCCTTACTTTTATTATTGTTTTCCTTTATTCATTTCTTTATTCAATTTTCTGCATTATTCTTTTCTTTGTAAACCAATTATCATTCTGTGAAGGGTTGGTCATAAAAGTAGGGTATGTGGTTTAAGCAAAGTTGGGGTATATCGACAAATATGACAGATGATGAATCATTTGGATTGGGTGCTGCTAAAACCAACCCTTCAGAGTAGTTAAAAAAATAGGGGTAATTGTGGGAAGTAAGGGCTATTTAGAGAATTAGGGGTAGGATTAAAAAGAAGGGCTTTTTTGTAGTATTAAGAGAAGTAGGGGTAGTTTAAGCATAGTAGGGGGTATATCAACAAATATGAAAGATGATGAATCATTTGGATTGGGTGCTGCAAAAACCAACCCTTCGCAGTAGTTAAAAAATAGGTGTAGTTATTGGAAGTAAGGGCTATTTAGAGAATTAGGGGTTAGGATTAAAAAGAAGGGCTTTTTTGAAGTATTCAGAAAAGTAGGGGTAGTTTAAGCATAGTAGGGGTAGATCGACAAATATGAAGGATGATGAATCATTTGGATTGGGTGTTGCAAAAACCAACCCTTCAAAGTAGTTAAAAAATAGGGGTAATTATTGGAAGTAAGGGCTATTTAGAGAATTAGTTATAGGATTAAAAAGTAGGGTTGTTTTGAAGTATTAAGAGAAGCAGTGGTAGTTTAAGCAAAGTAGGGGTAGATCGGCAAATATGAAAGATGATTAATCATTTGGATTGGGTGCCACAAAAACCAACTGTAACACCCCGTATTTTAACCACATTAAAAGAGGATAAATTAAATAATAATTAATTTAATATTCAGGATTAAGGGAAACGGACAGAGCCATTGCGTTTGTATCGAAATTCTAGTCAAGATAAACATTTGGTTCGCGTAAAACGGACTCCGTATGAGGAAGTTATGAGGGTTTTAAGTTTGTATATGCGCAGAAAAGATATATATACACATATGAGTCATATAGGAGTCAGACCCTATCCAGAACAGTTCGAAGTTCAAAAATTCGTCAAGGCGGCGAAATTCCCGCTCTAGGGGGTCGCCCCCCTAAAAGGGTGTCAACACCGGGGTCGACCCCCCTTAAGTGGTGTCGACCCATGAGTCGACCCACTCACAAGGGTGTCGACATCCCTAGGGCTGACGTGGCAAGTCGGTTTCAGGGGTTTCTGTAGCTATATATATGTGGCTATTTCTCATATTTTCTTCATTGGAAATCATGGGAGCCAAATGCTATCGGAGTGCGAAGAGGTGGATCTGTTATTCTGCAACAACGTCTAACATTCGATTTTTCAAATCAAATCCAGAAACTAAAGATCCATTCTTTCTCTATTCTCTAAACCTAACGCTGTGAGTTTCTAGTTGCTTTTAGATTTAAATGAATTAAAGCAAAATTGTGATAGATAGTGAATTGGATATGTTGTAAATGCAATTGTGGCTATCCTATTATATTGTCTATGTGGATCTTGACTTGTTAATGTATTGTGATGAATGTAAATCTGTTAAATTGAACAGTGCAACATCTGTTAGACCTAATCTTTTTTTAGATCAACTTTCACCTGTCATATTGAGATCTACTTAGATATGTAGTAAATTGAACTTGTGAACCCATATTTAGATCTAGAACATGCCATCATCTTAATAGTGTTAGATCTATTTTCACCTTTGGATTTGAATTATGTGATCTAATTTATCACCTTATGTTTATCATGTTAGATCTAAACCCATTTGGACATCTAATTGCTAATTTAGATCTTACCATGATTATTGTGATAACATATGTATATTAGAATCAGTTGATTGTCACAAGTTCATCAATTTTATATCCACCTTATTATGATGCTAATTTCATGCTAGTTTGTATGTTCACTTTATCACTATGCTAGTTATGTTTATGCCAAGTTATGTTAAAATAATCACCTTGGTTACATTCCCATTATCTTCCCTATTATCGTTTATGACTAGGCTAATATCTAGCCTAGGCATGCCGCCAGTTTATGAATGCACTAGTTAGGAAACGGTGGAAAAATGGTTTATATTGGCATAATTTGAATATGAGCATTTTTAGGCATGTAATTCAAATTAGTGGATAAAATGGGCATTAAAACCCTTAAAGGGAAAGATTTAATTAATTAATTTATTTATTTAATTAATAATGGAATGTTTAGTAATTACAATTAGGAATTGTAATTGTACTTATGACACGAGGTTAGGTTGCATTAGTGATGGAAGTCTGCCCGGATCCGACCGGCATATCCAGCAGCCACTAATGATGAACCTAACGTGGCAGGTCTAACTACGCAAATACGAATCGGGTTATGAAACGAGGTTAGGACCAACTGTGGAATAATTCTTTCCGGACCCGACCGGCATATCCAGCGTCCACACGTTGTAGGCCTAATTTGGGAGGTCTTGCCCATTATAAAACATAAATGGACATGGTAATTAATTGAAATACTCAACCAAGAAATCCATATGGATTGTGTGAACATGAATAAGGGTTAAGTAAAAAGGGTTAAGTTCATGTACTTGGGTTAGGTGTGTAATATTTGATATAGGCCCACAAGACTTAACCTATTGAGGGTTATGTATTGAAGACATCTTTTAGGGTAAGCATAACTGGTATAGGGCTATGTAATTAAAGACACCTAATGGTATACATAGTTAATGAAAACCTAGTGGGGGATACAAGACAAAGGGGAGAGCTTGTATCATCTTGTGTGGGACCCATTTCAGTTAGTAACCCAGAGTGGTATCAAACATGAGTACTCCATACTAAGCGGAGGAGGGGCACGCTTACTGAACTGATTGTAAGAGATCCAAAAGTGGAGGCCGGTGTGGACGGCGCAAAACCGACCGGGTACATGTGCGTGCATGGGCCGGGCAGAAGGGGATAGGACGACCGTGACACCAGTAGATATGGTTGTGCATCTTGATAATTGAAGGGTTTCCACTTTAGGAAGTGATACCTCCTACTTCGGGGCCAACACAGGGTATCTACGGGATAGGGAGCCGAACGATTAGGGTAATATTTAGGGTACATTTGACGTATGCCTAAGTCTACAACCTTATAGTGGAAGGGATCATCTCATTCTGGTTATACTAGTAATGGTGCAGGGTAACCATTAGTGAAGCTTATACACTTTGTCCTATCTACCTTGGCACACCTGCCATTTATATAGTGATCTCTCTTATCCACTTTATACGCCTATCATGTTACTTTTACTTATTTACTGGATAAAAGTAACTAGACTCGCCAGACTTTATGTATGGCCCTGTAGTTTTCTCTTCTTTCTTCCGTCCCCCCTCCCCCCAGGTTCTCAGGGAGGAAGTTCTCTACTTAGTCAGGATTCAGTTATCATTTTGCTAGGAGCTGCTTTCGAAATATGGCTCAAGTTCTTGTCTCTAATATGGCTTAGCTCTCTTATTTGGGGAATTATGTTATGCTTTCTATATTTATGTACTCTGATGATACAAGACAGAAGTAATGCTATCGTAATGGTTTTTATGACTTATTATATTTTGGACCACTACATTATGACTTATGTTTGAAATAAAAATAAAAATTTCTGCTGTTATCTTATTTATATCTGTCTTGTAATTTATTCTGTGTCTATTTAGCTATTGCGCTTCACGGAACTTAATGCATTCCCTTAGTGAGTGACATTAACGGACCTGGGGTGTCACCCTTGGTATCAGAGATGAAGGTTACCAGATTCGATATAAGTTTTGATTTTGTTTTTCAAAATAAGTTTTAAAAGAAAGCGTTTTTCCAAAAGAAAAGTCTATTTTGAAAAGCATATTTCCCCAAAGCCATATGTAGTATCCTTCGATCCTTTGTCTCAATCTCTTTCCTTTATTTTCAGCATGTCTGGGGAATCTAACGTTCCTAACATCCCGGAGGGCGTCGCGATACCCGGATGGTTCTGGAGGTATCTAGAGGCCACGACACCGGCCAAAGGCCAAGGAAACGCTCTTTCCCCATCTGCACCAGCTGTTCTTCCTCCTCCTCCAAGAGCAAATAATTTCGCTAAGATCTGCAAAAACTTCCGTGCTATGGGAGGGAAGCCCTTATATGGAAACGAGACATTCGTTGAAGCGTGGAATTGGCTCTAGGAGACCGAGGACTTATTCGTAATCTTTGAAGTAGAGGATAGAAGGAAGATTCAGCTAGCTGTTTGGCTAATGAAAGACGAAGACTCATTTTGGTGGGAAGTTACCCAAGCTGGACGTTCGGTGGAAACTTGGTAAGATTTTAGGCAAAGATTTGAAATGAAATTTCTTTCCTAAGCTTAAAGAAGCATGCAGATGGTGAGGTTCTTAGCACTCAAACAAGGAAACTTGACAGTGAAAGAGTATGTGAACATGTCCAACCAGCTAGCAAGGTTCGGGTTAGAGTTGGTGGATATGCCACACAAAAAGGTATTGTGGTTTGCTAAAGAGCTAAACGAACCCCTTCACGTGTTAGCCATGTCCCATATTCCAATGGGGGCCACCTTTGAAAAGCTTGTCGATATGGCCCTATTGCATGAGGAAGGCAAGGGAGAGAAAAAGGAAGTAAAGACTGAGGAGACATCGCAAAATAAGAAAGTGTGGCCCAAGAAGGGGCAACAGCAACAACAGCAGAGGAAAGGTGGAAAGAATGACAAGGTAAAGGATAAGAGAAAATGTCACTATTGTTGGAAAGAGGTTCACGTGATGAAAGACCGCAAAAGGAGAAAGAATTCTTGCTTTAATTGAACAGATTTTTGACACTATGTGAGGGAGTGCTAGAAGAAACAGGTCTCGCAGGGGCAGGGCCAAAGGATAGGGACTTCTGGAGGGTACGTGCATGCTCTCGCGTTTAGTGCTCCTGATAGAGGTAGAAAAATTTCTGTGGAAGGTTTAATTTCTCTTTCTAATCATCCTATTAGAACATTTTTTGATTCTGGCGCTTCACACTTATTTATATCAAGTTCTGTAGTTGAATCTTTGCACTTAATTACTAGTATGGTAGTGGATCCCGTAGTTGTTTCAAACCCCATCGGTGGTTCGGCTTATTTACCTATGATTTGTCGGGGTTTGAAAATATACGTGTTAGGCGTCGAGTTTGAGTGCGACGCGTATGTGCTTGGGTTTATGGGCTATGGGTTGATTCTAGGAATGGATTGGCTTACCATGTATGGTGCCATTTTGGATTGTGAGAGGAGGGTTGTTTGACTTTTATCTTGTCATGGGAGGACCCTCGAGATTTCTTGTGACACCCAAGGGTCTGTTATGCTTAGTTTCCTAGAGTCTCTTGATGCATCTATAGATGATTTGCAATCTGTTCCAGTAGTCCGAGATTATTCAGATATTTTTGAGGAGGTACGGGGTTTACCTCCGAGGCGCGAGATCGATTTTCGTATATATCTGGTGGACAATGCAAATCTAGTTGCATTACCAGTGCGCCATATGGCTCTGAGAGAAAGGAGGGAGCTGAGTAAGAAAGTAGGGAAGCTGCTTGAGAAAGGATTCATCAGACGAAGCATATCTGAATGGGGTGCTTCAGTAGTATTTGCAACTAAGGCGAATGGTTCGCTTCGTTTGTGCATTGACTATAGAGAGCTGAATAAGCTCACTAAGAAGAATAGGCACCTGCTTCCAAGGATTGATGGTTTATTTGATCTGGTTATTGGTGCCTCCGTATTTTCTCAATTAGACTTGGCCACGGGGTTTCAACAGTTGAGAGTGGCTGAGGACAGCATAGACAAGACTGCTTTTAGGACTCCAGATGGATTCTTTGAGTGGCTTGTAATGCCTTTTGGGTTAACAAACGCACCCGCCTATTTTGTTGATTTGATGAGTAGGGTGTTTCGGGAATTCCTAAATAAATTTGTGGTGGTCTTCATTGATGATATTTTGATATTCTCCAAAAGTGAAGAAGAGCATGCCCAACACTTGAGAGTAGTTTTGGAAACTCTCCGTGTGCATCAGTTTAAGGCAAAGTTCTCCAAATGCCATTTTTGGAGAAAAGATGTGAGATTCTTAGGGCATGTGGTTTTCAAAGAAGGGATAGTTGTGGATCTCGCGAAAGTGGTTGCAGTACAAGATTGTAAAGTTCTTAAGAATGCAACCGAAGTGAGAAGCTTTCTTGGATTGGCAGGCAACTATAGGAAGTTCATTAAAGACTTCGCAAAGATATCAACCCCACTCACCAGGATGATAAAGAAGAATTTGGCATTTTCATGGGATATAGATTGTGATGTTGCTTTCCGATGGCTGAAGAGGGCTCTGACAACAGCCCCAGTCTTGGCCTTGCCTGATGGAAGTAAAGTGTTTACTGTTTACACTGATGCATGTGGTACATGGCTTGGTGCGGTTCTGATGCAAGAAGGGAAAGTAGTGTGTTATGGGGGCAGGCAGTTGAGAGTTCATGAGAAGAACTACCCCACCCATGATCTAGAGCTAGCTGCCATAGTATTCGCGCTTAAGATGTGGCGTCATTATTTACTTGGAGAGAAGTTCAAGTTATACACCGATCATAAATCTCTCAAGTACTTGTTCTCACAGAAGGATCTTAATTTAAGGCAACAACGGTGGATGGAGTTCCTAGCTTCTTATGATTTTGAGATTTCTTATACTCCCGACAAGGGTAATGTAGTGGTTGACGCGCTGAGCAGGCAGAGGGTGGCCTTAAGTCCTCTGTTTGTGGAAAGAAAGCATTTGGAGTTCATAGCAAATTTTGATTTTAGACCCTCCATCGAGATTTTGCCTGATTTGTTTGCATCCTTGGAGTTACGATTGACTCTCATGGATCAGATAGGAGCTTCGCAACAAGGAGACCCACAGATTTTAGACATCGTGGAAAAGCTCAGGAAAGGGGAGACTTCTGGTCACCTCAATAGATATTCCATTGATGAAAGGGGGTGGTTGCGACGAGATGGAAGGCTGTGTGTTCCTCAAACCGGAAGCTTAATAAAAGCAGTCCTAGAGGAAGCCCACCATTCTAAGATGACTATTCATCCAAGCGGTGATAAGATGTATAGAGATATAAAGCGGGTTTTCTTTTGGGCTGGGATGAAGAAAGATGTGGTAGAGTTCGTTTCTCAATATCTAATTTGCCAGCAAGTTAAAGCTGAGCAAAAGAAGCTAGGTGGCCTACTTCATCCTTTAAAGGTCCCCTAGTGGAAGTGGAAGAGCATCTCTATGGATTTCATAGATCGGTTGCCTAGATCGAAAAAGGGAAAAACCAGTATTTGGGTTGTGGTGGATAGACTCACTAAGAGCGCTCACTTTATTCCGGTTAAGAGTAAGAGGACGACATCATGGTTAGCAACAATTTATGTCCGAGAGATAGTTTGACTTCATGGAGTACCTTCTAGCATAGTAAGTGATCGTGACCCCATCTTCACTAGTGAATTTTGGAGGAGTTTGCAAGAAGCCTTACGTACATAGTTACGTTTGAGCACCGCTTATTATCCTCAGACCGACGGGCAGTCGGAGAGGGTGAACAGAGTTCTAGAAGACCTTTTGAGACTATGTAACCTTGACTTCGGAGGGTCTTGGGAAGAGCATCTTCCTTTAGTAGAGTTTGCCTACAACAACAACTATCAAGCTAGCATTGGAATGGCACCTTTCGAAGCATTGTATGGACGATCCTTTAGATCACCAACTTGTTGGTGGGAATCTACAGAAAGGTCATTGCTTGGACCGAATATGGTTAGAGAAACATCCGAGAAAGTTGACCTTATTCGACGGCGAATGAAGATAGCTCAAGATAGACAGAAATCCTATGCAGACAAGAGAAGGACTGACATCGAATTTGAAGTGGGAGACTTAGTTTTTGTTAAAGTATCTCCTCTAAGGAATGTGGTTCGCTTCGGATCAGTGGGGAAGTTGGCACCAAGGTTTGTGGGACCATTTCCCATAACCGAGAGGATTGGCCAAATGGCCTATAGAGTAAAGCTCCCAGAAAATCTATCTAGTGTTCATGATGTTTTCCATGTTTCTCGTCTGCGGAAGTGCTTGCATTACACCGCAGAAGTTATTGAGCCGAGTGTGTTGGAAGAAGTCGAAGTGCAACGGGAGGCGACAGTCAGGCGAGTTCCTTCCCGTATCCTCGGATCAGAAGTCGAGAAACTTCGCAATAAAGAGATCAAGTTTCTAAAGGTTCAATGGGGAGATAACCCAGTGGATGCAACATGGGAGACCGAAGACGAGATCCGTGCTTCGTACCCCTTCCTTTTCGAGGGTATGTTCTTAAATCTCTTTTTCCAAAGTTTTATCAGTACTTGTTTCTATCATTTGAATATATCCTATCCATAGTATCTTGACCTTTAGATAGGAATCCTATGGATGTAAACATGTGTTTGAGACATGTTATGTTTTATGGATGCAAGTGGATGCAAGTGTTTGCTCATGGTTGCCTGTGGATGCATATACACACCCATTAGGCACTAGATCGGCTCAATCACTCTCATACTTCATATGGATGTGTATGCATTTTCTTTTCTTTATGGATGGAAATTGATGTATTAGCATATGGATGTTGCATTTGGACGAATGAGTGTGCACGCATATAGGAATAATATGTTATAATAAGATTATTTGCATACATATTGGATACATGGCACTAACATACATTGCATTAAGGAGATCAACTGAATCAGTAGACCGCCTGATCTTCGCATTACTATTGGAGCATATACACACACCTTTGCAAATATTCATGTAAGCATTAGAATTCTTCAAGGACAATGGATGCCAGTGATTGATGGATGAGTAGATGGATGATGGATGGTAGGATTTGCATTCTTCTCAACTTGGAGATTTCGGGGATGAAATCCTTTGAGTAGGGGAGAATGTAACACCCTGTATTTTAACCACATTAAAAGAGGATAAATTAAATTATATAAATAATAATTAATAATTAATTTAGTATTCAGAATTAAGGGAAACGGACAGCGCCATTACGTCCATATCGAAATTCTGGCCAAGATAGACATTTGGTTTGTGTAAAACGGACTCCGTATGAGGAAGTTATGAGGGTTTTTAGTTTGTATATGCGCAGAAAAGATATATTTACACATATGAGTCATATAGGAGTCAGAGCTGAGTCAGACCCTATCCAAAACAGTTCGAAATTCAAAAATTCGTCAAGGCAGCAAAATTCCCACTCTAGGGGGTCGACCCCCATAGAGGGGTGTCGACACCGGGGTCGAGCCCGCTTAAGGGGTGTCAACCCATGGGTCGACCCACCCACAGGGGTGTCGACACCCCTAGGGATGACGTGGAAAGTCGGTTTCCGGGGTTTCTGCAGCTATATATATATGGCTATTTCTCATATTTTCTTTATTGGAAATCAAGGGAGCTAAATGCTACCGGAGTGCGAACTGAGACGGATCCATTATTCTGCAACAACGTCCAACATTCAACTTTGCAAATCAAATCTAGAAATTAAAGATCTATTCTTTCTCTATTCTCTAAACCTAACGCTATGAGTTTATAGTTTCTTTTAGGTTTAAATGAATTAAAGTAAAATTGTGATAGACAGTGAATTGGATATGTTGTAAATGCAATTGTGGTTATCCTGTTATGTTGTCTATGTGGATCTTGACTTGTTATTGTATTGTGATGAATGTAAATCTGTTAAATTGAACATTGCAACATCTGTTAGATCTAATCATTTTGTAAATCACCTTTCACTTGTCATATTGAGATCTACTTAGATATGTAGTAAATTGAACTTGTGAACCCATATTTAGATCTAGAACATGTCATCATCTTAATAGAGTTAGATCTATTTTAACATTTGGATCTGAATTATGTGATCTAATTTATCACCTTTTGTATATCATGTTAGATCTAAACCCATTTGGACATCTAATTGCTAATTTAGATCTTACCATGCTTATTGTGATATCATAGCTATGTTAGAATCAATTGACTGTCACAAGTTCATCAGTTTTATGTCCACCTTGTTATGATGCTAATTTCATGCCAGATTGTATGTTCACCTTATCACTGTGCTAGTTATGTTTATGCCAAATTATGTTAAAATATTCACCTTGGTTACATTTCCATTATCTTACCTATTATCGTTTATGACTAGGCTATTGTCTAGCCTAGGCATGCCACCATTTTATGAGTGCGATAATTAGGAAACGGGGGAAAAAGGGTTTTTATTGGCATAATTTGAATATGAGCATTTTTGGGCATGTAATTCAAATTAGTGGAAAAAATGGGCATTAACATCTATAAAAGGAAAGGTTTAATTAATTGATTAATTAATAATGGAATGTGTAGTAATTACAATTAGGAATTGTAATTGTACTTATGACACGAGGTTAGGTTGCATTAGTGGTGGAAGTCTGCCTGGACCCGACCGGCATATCCAGCAACCACTAATGTTGAACCAAATGTGGGAGGTCGAAGTACGCAAATACGAATTGGGCTATGACACGAGGTTAGGCCCAACTGTGGAATAAGTCTGCCCGGATCGACCGGCATATCCAGCATCACTACAACAAAATGAGGCTTAGATAGCAACGACAAATAGCGTTTTTTTGGATTCTGTTCAAATGCCTGGAGGTGGAAGATATCCAACGCTATACGAAAGGCGGGAATTAAAATTATTTTGCGCATGAAATTAAAATTCATGCTTTGGGCCTTTCCTTCAGAAAACATATGTTTTCTTCCTTTTCTTCTTTATCGCCTCCAGAAGAAAGCCAAGATTTGAAAAACACAAATCTTAACATTGAATCACAGAATCCCGAACCTGCAATCATCAAATCCTCTCGTCATCAGCAGCCAATCCCAGAGCTATCCAATTTGAACGACCAAGAAAGGTACCACTGACTTCCCTATATATTTTTTCACTAATTTACTGATTTTTAAAATCGAAAATTACGATTTTGAAATTGCGATTTGTTTTTTTGGTTTAGTTTGAATTCGCAATTGCGATTTAGGTTTCGAAGTGGAACTTGCTGAGTTGGTTGTGGGTTGATATCAGGTTGTGCTTGCGGGTATAGGTGAAGGTGATTTTCTGGTTGACGGAGATGGTTGTTTGCTTCTATTTTGTTCATGTTGATTGCCAAAGAAGCTAGATTCAGGACGTAGAAAGTGATAACTTCGATTTGCTGGTGGTAGTGGGGCAGTTTTATATGTATATGAAGCATGGGTGCATGATGAGAAAGTGAGGCTGTTGTGATTCTCGTTTTGGATGGTTTAGGATGTGTAGGTGGTTCGTTTGTGCGTGAAGTGTGATGTGAAAGTGGGGAGGTGGTTGGAGTTGCTTGTTGGTTAACTATGGGTAGAGCTTTAGGCCCAAGTAGATGATGGTGTGGAGAGTGGCATGTAGTCGGTTGTTATAGGCATGATGAAAGTGGAATAGATGGCCGTAGTGCAGTAGTGAGTTTTGTGAATGAGCTGTTGTTTATAGTAGAAGAATAGTTGAACTAAGGTGGTGGTCGGGGCTATGTCGGAGGTGTATTGCAGGAGGAGGGAGGTGGATAAGTTTTATATGCTGATGGTTATGAATGTGCAGGGTTGGCAAAGATTTGTGGTTGATGTGTTGTTGGTCGGAAACGTAGTTGACTGGACACTGGGAGGATGAAGTAGCGTGGTTATGAAGTTTGGTGCATGGCTGCGCAGTATGTTGATGGAGGCAATTGATCAAGTTTTGATGATACTAATGTAAAACTGTCAGTGAAGATGGATATTAAAAATCTATTGATTGAAATTTAGTATTAAACTTATTGGAATTGGAATTGGTGATAGAATTCATTTGGAATTGACTTTACTAGTCGAAAATTTGCTTCTTTCCTTTTATTTTTTTTACCGACTGAATATTGTAACGCTAGTGATTGATTGATGTTGATTAGTTTAAACTTTATTTTAATGTTAGCTAATAAAAACTTAACGATTTTTAATGTTATTATGCTTTGGGATAACTTTAGTAATTATAACAAGGGATGTTAGTCCTGCTTGGATCTTGGCATATTATATGCATTCATCTTAAGGTGTCATGCATAACATATCCCATATAATCATGCTTAAGATGGAATACTCTGACATGTGATAATGTATTGTATTTCTGATGCAATTATCTGCTTTTGTAGATTGGATACAAGTCAGCAAACTTTGTGAGTGAATTCACATTGCATTTATAATATTTTTGATCACCTGAAATATTTTTGAAGAATCATATTGCAATTTTCACGACTGTACCATGGTTGACCAAAACTGCTGTAAATCCTTTGTATCAAGTAAGTATGGTTTCCGAACTTCTCAAACATACTAGAATACAGTTTCAATTATCATTGGCCTTGCACACTTGAATACTACATGCCAAAGTGTCAAAGTATAAGATCTTTTGAAATATCAAGCTTACATATGTAAAAACATAGCTTTAGATGTATATTTCTAAAGCATGTGGCATGGTACGTCTTCTAGTATGTATACGTCTTATATAAAACTTTTAAGATTTTAGAAATAACTGACTTAAAGATCACTCACAAGTTTTGAGTTTGAAACCACTAAGCAGCTTTATACAATTAGTCTTTGAGAATATGTATATTTCTGAGGATCATAAATGAAGTTTTGATGTAAAAAAAATCATTCTACACGTCAACTTCGAAAAGATTTTTTTTTCAAATATAAGAGCTCATGATTGTTTTACAGTACCACATATATGCAGTTTTCAAAATGCACAGTCTTGAGAGTATATTTTTGGGTTTTAGTTCAGTGATTGCTTTCCGTACAAGGAATCATAAAAGTGTACATATAAAAAAAGCTACTATACTAGTTTATACAAAAATGTGTTTGCAATTTCAGATATTTGGCAATTATAGATGATTCAATTTCTTTTAACATATTAATCAGTTGAATAAGATACTTCTTCTCAAATTTTGGATGCAACCCTTTATTATTGTCATTTACCTTTTCACATTTCGTAGATGGTTTAATTTGTTAAAGGCTACATTTTTGCACATGGTTTAATTTGTTAAAGGCTATAATTTTTCAAATTTACCTTTTCTGTTATTATATGTCCTCCAATAACTTGTTTAATCTGTGAACATTTGGTTTATGCTCTTCTAGTACCATTTTCAATTCATGAGCATTTACCTTTGCTTGTCGTGGTAAGTTATTCATTATATATATGCATATGTGAAATGGCTTACAGGCAATTTCTTATGTACAGCTTAGTATACATAAAGTTCTTCCTGTTATATAATTACACATACTCATTGAAGATCATTCGCTAAGCAGCTCTGCATCCCTACGTGCATGGCAATGACCATTACATAGAAGGTGATTTTGATATAATTTAAAGTTGATTTTTTTGCTTGCACGCCATTTGTTTCCCTTTACTGCTTCATTGCCTTAGCTTGAATACTAACTGGAAGGCGATTCTTCTTCTTTTTTCCTCTGTTTTGTTTAATTGAATTAGCTTATACCCAGATTCATTAATATGTCTTTATCTACCATTGGTTCAGCATATTAATGGGATGCAAATAGGAACAAGGATGATAACTCAATTCACTTTGAATTAGAGCTACGACTATTTGCCAGGATTAAGCAGTTTGAGAGAATGCAGCAAGTTTGCATTTATCTTTACAAATTTGTTTTCTTTATGTTTTTAATTCCTTATCTGGGTTTATTACATCTAATGGCTTCTACTTTGTTTGCATGATTATGGTATACTAATACAAAGGTGTTAGCATTGATTATGTTTTTAATATAACAGGCACAAAAGTTTCAAATGACAATGATATCATCAGGAAAAGCTTCTAGCATCTGTAGTTGTGCTCTGCCCAAACCGGAACAATTCATTTAAATATTTGGTCTTGTCAGATAAGTTGTTTAACATATTTTTCTTAAAGAAATGTGGCTGCAGTACTACCTGAAATGCCTTATGATCTCAAGTTAAGCTCTCCAATCAGCCGTAAGGTTTTGGTAATACATTGACGGTTTCATATACATTTCTACCTGAAACTTCTAGATTCATGCTCTAAAGAGCTCATCAGTATGCTATAGATCCTAGACACATAATCACACACACATACGAACAAAAACATACCCCAATACATGCAAGGATTATTGGATTTGATGTTCCCATGCTGTAACTCCCCGTGTATTCCATAACAGTGAAATTCACAAATTAAAGTATAATTAATTTCAAATAAAAGAATTAAGGGAAACGGGATACGCCATTGCCTTCATCTCGGAATTCTGCTTGAACTAGAGTCCGAGTTTGCGTAAAACGGACTCTGTATGAAGAAGATATGGCCTCCGGAAGTTTCAGAATTCAGTTTAAAATTCAAACAGACCAAAACAGCTCAGAAAAACCAATTCAAAAATTCAAAATCGGGCTGGATTGGCCAGGGCGGGAAATTTCCCGCCCAAAGCACCTAGGTCGACTTGGTAGTCGACCTGGGGCTACCCAGGTCGACTGGGCACTCGACTTGGGTCAACCGTGTCGACTGCCAAGTCGACACGGTGTCGACTGGGGTGTCGACCTGGCCCCTGAGCCAGGTCGAACCCAGCCCCCCCGGCTGGCCTGGTCTGTGTTTGGTCGATTTTCTGAGCCTTGCCTTGTCACTAGGGCTAGGTGTCAGCTCCTGGTTGGTCTCTCCTTCAAACGAACGGCTATTATTAAACCAAGCTCCATCGACGGTCTAAATCAACTCACAAACTCTATAAAAAGGACCTAAGACTCACCCTAATTCACACAAACAAAAATGGAGATGAGACCGTCATGCTGCTGAGACTAAGAATAGCCATCAGAAATTGAGAGACAATTAGGAGATAATTTGAAAGCTTAAAGCAACGTCAATCAAATCAAAACAACGCCTACAACAAAGGATAACATCTCCAAATTCAGAATTCAGATTCCTGAATTTAAGATTCGTCATACGTTGTAAGTAGAGTGCTATTCCGATGTGAATAATTAATTGCGTTTGATTTGGGTAAAATGTGAAATGGAATTGTGGCGATAATAATCTATATTTGTATGTTATTTTGATTCTAAACGATTTGGGAATGTTGTGGTATATGATTGGATATTTGCAAGTATGTGATTTACGTTGGAAGTTAACAACGAAATGGAATTGTGGCGATAATAATCTATACTTGCATGTTATTTTGATTCTAAACGATTTGGAAATGTTATACGATTGGATATTTGCAAGTATGTGATTTATGTTGGAAGTTAACAACCATATGTTGTGGTATTTTATTTGGGATTCATACAAGTATATGATTTATGTTGACAACCATATGTTGTGGAATTTTAATTGGGACTCATGCAAGTATATGATTCATTATTATGCCAATATGATGTACATACTTTTATGATCACTTTTAGTGTGTAATTAGACTCGACTAAGTACTATGATTTATATGAATCTATGTTGAAATTGGCAAATCTACATTTGTATTAGAAACAAAAGTAAGCATCTTTATGAACATGACTAAACTATGTTTGGTATTATGCCTAGTTGAAAACATGTTTTAGGCCTAAGTTGTTATCAAAACCATATGGTGATATATGTGACAAAATTAAGTTAGATTTACATTCCAATTGCAAGTTTACATGAGTAGATTGATTCATATTTAAGTATTGTTTATGCCATGATTATATGCTATTACAATGCAAGTTCACATGTGCCTAATTCATGATAATTGAATCATTATGTTGCAAGTTCATGCGTTCACACTCCCCTTTTTCATGTTACCTTATAAACACCATGTTATAAGCCTCCCCTTTTCATATGGCTAAGTTGGGTTTAAATATTAAACCCAACACATCTTACATTGTAGCGAACGTGTAAAACGGGGGTAATGACGTTTGGGTTAAAATATAGAACATATGTGTTGGCATGTTTGACGCATGCCAACAACCTTGAAAAAAAAAATAAGTGGCATAAATAAATTTTAACCAATAAAGATAAATTTGAATAATGGGCCGCAAATATTTACATATAAAAAGAAAAGAGACAAAATATGTAAATGTAGAAAATACGATGTGTTTAACCCGAGGTTGGATGGAGTTGTGATGTAAACCTGCCCGGAACCGCCCGGCTGTCCAGTAGTCACAACAATTCCTATCCAATGTGGGTGGTTAAACACGGAGCCCAATAAGGACCCGAGGTTAGGCTGAGTTGTGGCATAATACTGCCCGGACCCAACCGACAACAGGCAGCCACAACAATACCTATCTAATGTGAGAGGTTGAAGCTTTAATAAGACAATTAAGGCTGAGTCAGGATTGATAGGATTAAGTAAATTAAATTAATACTTAATCAAAATGGAACATGCTAAACTAAACAGACTGATTGGGGGTTAGGTTTATAAAACTCTTAACCAACTTAGCATGTTGGCTAGAAATAGAAAACCTAGTGGCGGGGGACCCTTTTCAGCAGTAACCATACAAGGTGTATCAGGATACCCTGAACTAGGCAGGGTGGGGCACGATTACTGGGCTGACTGTAAGAGGTCAAATCTACGGCGGTGGTGCAGCAGTGTAGGTTCTAACGGGGTGCGGGCGTGCACACACTCCGGTGCAGAAAAATAAGGCACTGGGCGCCAGTAGCATACCTGTGCATTCTAGAATTGTGTCGGGCCGCCACCATGGGACTTGATACACCCCATGGTGGGACCAGCATAGGTGACTACAACATCGGGGGCCGTAAGACACATGTAACTGTAACAACCTGTATTTTTAGTAACCCGTTAAGATATAAATTGAGGCAGAATTTAATTTAAAAATCTGAATCAAGGGGAAACGGGCTGTGCCATTGCGTTCGTCTCGGAAAAATACGTGAAATAAAGTCCGAGTTTTCGAAAATCGGAGTCCGTATGACCCAGTTAAGGCCCATTGAAGTTTTCAGAAATTTCCATATTAAAAACATATTTAAATTTTAAGTTAAAAACAAGGGTTAGGGCACAACTGGCGTCAGGCGGGGAAAACTCCCGCCAAGACCCCCAAGTCGACAGGCATGTCGACAGGGGTCTAAGGGTGTCGACTGCCCTGTCGACAGCCCTGTCGACACGGGGTGGCCGGGCAGTTTTGCCTGGCGCACCATTTCTGATCTGGGCTTGGTTGTGTGGCTTGGTTCTGGAGAATTCCAAAATCTGATGGACCTAATTCAACTAAGGGTTAATCCTATGGTCTAAATCACTAGCCTAATCTATAAATAAGACCCTAACCTACCCTAAATCATTCATTATTCATTCTAGCAACCAAACTATGTCAAATTGATTTCTCAAATGGCCTCCACTTAAAAACCTTAGCCTCCACCCTCTTCATAAATCATTCCTATGAAGATTATGATGTTCATACAAGCATTTCTAAGTTGTATGAATGATCATTAGCTTGCATACATCATCAAGTTGCAAGTTTTATTTGCTAAGCTAGAGTTTTTGGGATTTTTGTTAAGGGTGTTTCTTATTGGAGCTTTGTTTTGGGTTTTTATGCTTGCATAAAGGGCTTCTCAATCTTTATTAGTAGATTTGTGTCTTCATAATATTTGTAAGCCTTCTTACCTTCATTTTAGAAACTATAAAGTTAATATGTGATGAAAGTTGGGATTTATGCATGTTTAATAAGTTATGCATGCTTATGCGAGTTTACTATGCCATGTTACACATGTTTAATAAGTTATGCATGCTTATGCGAGTTCACTTTGCCATGTTACACATGTTTGATAAGTTATGCATGTTTATGCAAGTTCACTATGCCATGATTTGCAAGTTTAACAAGTTATGCATGTTTATGGAAGTTCACTATGTCATGATTTGCAAGTTTAACAAGTTATGCATGTTTATGCAAGTTCACTATGCCATGATTTGCAAGTTTAACAAGTTATGCATGTTTATGCAAGTTCACTATGCCATGATTTGCAAGTTTAACAAGTTATGCATGTTTATGCAAGTTCACTATGCTAAGTTATGCAAGTCCAACATGTTATGCATGTTTATTATGATATGTAAGATTCATCATGTATGTTGTGCCAAGTTCCCTCTTTCTATCCTTTATGCGTTATGACGAATATGTAAGCGATAGAATGACGTTCGGGGGTTTGGGTAAAACTTAAAATACATGAAAATATAAGATTGGGAATTTACCTATTAAGTTAGGTCTACCCCTTGGGAATTTACCTATTAAGTTAGGTCTACCCAAGTATTTGTTAAACTTGTAATTATGTTTGAAAATAAAGTGGACATGACACTTAGAAAACATAAGTGTGGCCAACTCGAGGTTGGGTTGAGTTTGTAGCGTAATTCTACCCGGAACCTACCGGCTTAACTAGTGGCTACAAACAATAGGATCCAATGTGAGAAGTTGGTCATGTGGTGCCAAGACCCGAGGTTAGACCAAGTTGTGGTGTAAATCTACCCGGAACCCACCGGCTTAACTAGGTAACCGCAACAAAGTCTAATGTGAGAGGTTAAGGCACAATTAAATTAATTAATGCCTCATGATTAGGGTTAAGTCATGGCCCACTAATACTTAACCAATTTTGGGGATACGAGGGATTAAATGGGGTTAAGTGGTGAACTGTTGGTTACACTTAACTAATTTAATCCATGATTAGTGAGGGGTTAAACCACACTTAACCCTCTTAGAAAACCCTAGCAACGTGGTCTGTTCCAGCAGTAATCCTAGTTTGGTATCATTCACAACCCTAGAGGCCAGGCTAGGGCGGGGCACGATTACTGGACTGATGTAAGCGACCAAAGCGACGGCTGAGTGGTACAGTGGTGCGGGTCCAGGCGGGCTACGGACGTGCACGTAGTCCGGTGTTGGACAAACTCGAGGCACGGGTACCAGTAGGTTTAGACTGTGCATTATTGCTTAAGTGTCTGGGGTTGACACCCGAGGGCTTGATACACCCGAAGGTGGACCCAGCACAGTCTGACTACAACCATATGTGGGCCGTATGGACACCAACACTTGACGTGTTAGGTTTATAGGGAGCCGATCGACTAGACCGTTGGGCTGGACCTTGTATTAAGGTCACCTCATGTTATTGGGCCAAAGTTTGAGCTGAGGGATCAATACCTGTTATGTTAGTTTGCTAGTACACTTTGGTGCAAAGCTTAATCTTCTTTATGTGATGACACCTTTATCTATTGCCAGCATGTTCATCTCAGTTTCCATCATGATGCTAACTTTATTAGTTTATAGACTGATCGTAGTAGGGCTTACCAGTCTTTTTGACTGACCTGTTTTCTTTCGCTTCTTTTCTTCCGTTTCCCCCCCCCCCCCCCAGGTTCTCAGGGAGGGAATAGTGGTGCTTAGCTTGGATCGCTTGCTTGTTTGCTGGATAGCTCATGTATGTCTGGACATTGAGCTCGCTATGGTTTATCATCTTTATTTTGGGGATAGCACTATGTATTTCAGTATTTCTGTTTATGATGTACTAGACATGTTTATTTTGGCAGTTGACTTTATGATGTACTAGACTTGTTTTGATATGGTTTGACATATTCCGCTGTTTTATTCTCACTTACTCTGTTTTACATATATATTTATGTTCTTGTTCTGCCTTGATATATCATTATGCATGCTTACCCAGTTCTAACGCCCCCCAGAAGCTAGTGCCCCCGAAAGAGTGACCCTAGCGGAGGTGGGGTGTTACAGTAACTATGCGAGTAGGAGCCGATCATCAGAAATGGATCACTTCACCTTAATTATGGGGTTCCTGTTGGGAACTAGTTTATATGGGTACAGAGATTAATATGGGGTACGATAGTATTCGACCCTAGACAACTTAACTTAGTTTATGGTGCTTTCTCATTTCCAGTTTATGCTTATCATACCCAGTTCTTTATTCATAGACTGAATAGCCCTAGACTTACTCAGGCTTTATGTCTGACTCTACTTTTCTTTCGCCTTCTTTTCTTTCATTCCCCCCCGGGTCCACAGGGAGGGAATACCGCAGCTTGACCAGTTTTCACATCCAGCTTGAAGTGAAAGAATGTATTGCTTGGATCTTTTCCGTTTTGGACTATGGATTTGGACATCAATTATGGGACTTTTGCAGTTTATTTATGTTTTCTTTATGCTTCTTTAAATAATGCAATCAAGACAATTATGAAGATATTATGTTTTTGTGAGTATTGTAAGACAATTATGGCATGGTTTGTGTAACATGTCTTTTAATGAAATAAAAGTTGTTGTTGTTTTCCGCTGTTCAAAAATATGTGTTCTTATATCTGTCTTGTATATATGTGACTTATACTTATAAACCTCCACAAAATTAGGGCATTCCCTTTGAGAGTGACCCTAACGGAGGTGGGGTGTTTCACTTGGTATCAGAGCATAGGTTTACCAGATAAGATAAAAAGTTTTGAAAATTTATTTTCAAAAAGGAAATTTAAAGAAGCATCTTCAAAAGATAAAATATTATTTTATTTTAAAAAGGCAAAGTCCCCCAAAGCCATAGGTACTATCTCTTATCCTTCATTTTGAATCTATCCCTTTTGTTTCAGCATGTCCGAAGAACTTAACTTGCCAGAGGGTGTACCAATACCTGATTGGTTTAGACGTTTCTTAGAAGCAAGGGCCACTCAGCCAGGTCCTACCGTTCCCCCTCCCTCAGCTGTAGGGAATCATCCGGCTGTAGTAGCACCTCTTCCTCCACCTCCTCCGCGGGGAAACACTTTTGCTAAGATATGTAAAGATTTTAAAGCTATTGGAGGAAAGGACTTTCATGGAACTGAGTCCTTCGTGGCAGCTAGAAATTGGCTGAAAGAAACCGAGGACTTATTCCTCATCTTTGAGGTAGAAGATAGGCAGAAAGTACAACTGGCAGTATGGCTACTTAAAGGCGAGGCTTCCTACTGGTGGGAAGTCACTAATGCAGAAAGACCAGTGGAAACATGGGAGGACTTTAGGGCAAGGTTTGAGGCTAACTTTCTCTCAGACGCTGAAAGGAGTTTGCAGTTGGAAAAATTCTTATTTCTTAAGCAAGGGAATAAGACAGTTAAAGAGTACGTTAATCAGTTCGATGAGCTGGCTAGGTTCAGACTGGACCTAGTCAACACCCCGCACAAGAAGTCTCTCCGTTTTGTCAAAGGGTTGAATGAGCCATTACACAGTTTGGCCATGACCCATATACCCATGGGAGCTACGTATGAAAGGTTGGTACAGATGGCATTGCTGAACGAAGAGGATAAGGGCAAGAAGGAGACAAAGGCAGAAAGCTCTCAAGGGAAGAAAGAGGGTTTACAGCCTAAGGAGACAGACTTTAAGAAGGGCGGGAAAGACAACAAAGAGAAGAGGAAGTGTAATTTCTATGGTAAAGTGGGGCACTTAGTGAAAGATTGCTGGAAAAAGAAGGCCAAGATGAATGGTGGATGCTTTTCTTGCGGTGAGACAGGCCACATGGCTAAGGATTGCCCGAAGAAATGAGGACAGGGGCAGAGGGCTGGATCCACCTCAGGGGCACAGGTTCATGTGTTAGAGGCGCCACCTCTGCAACAGCGAGGTATAAATACTTCTGTAGAAAGTGTAGTTTATCTTTATGATCACCCTGTTCGCACTTTATTTGATTCTGGCGCATCACACTCCTTTATCTCGTCTGCTTTAGTAGAATCTCTACACCTAAAAACTAGCATGGTAGAGGACCCCTTAATTGTTTCAAACCCAATTGGGGGCCCGGCTCATTTGTCTATGATCTGTGTGGGATTGAAAATTTCTATTCTAAGCATAGAATTTAAATGTAGTGCCTTTGTTTTGGGCTCTTCGGGATATGGTTTGATTTTGGGCATGGATTGGCTATCCAGTAATGGGGCCATCCTTGATTGTGAGAAAAGGGTTGTTAGGCTCCTAACCCAGCACGGTAACACTTTGGAAATTACTTGTAATCCCTCGTATGCGGTTATGCTTAGTTATCTTGAATCGCTAGATGCCTCTGTCGACAATTTGCAATCGGTTAGAGTGGTCCGGGAATATCCGGATGTGTTCGAAGAGGTGAAGGGCTTGCCTCCGAAGCGGGAGATAGACTTTTGCATATATCTTGTAGATAATGCAAAGCCCGTTGCGTTGCCCGTTAGACACATGGCTCCACGGGAAATGAAAGAGCTCAGTAATTAGATTAAAGAGCTTCTAGAGAAGGGGTTCATTAGAAGGAGCATTTCAGAATGGGGCGCTCCGGTGGTGTTCGCTACAAAGGCGGATGGTTCACTCCGTCTATGTGTTGACTATAGGGAGCTCAACAAGCTAACGAAAAATAATAGGCACCCTCTCCCCAGAATTGACGATCTGTTTGATCAGCTTGTAGGAGCGTCTGTTTTCTCCCAACTCGATTTAGCGACCGGTTTTCATCAGCTAAGGGTGGTTGAAGATAGCATCGATAAAACGACATTCAGAACTCCAGACGGCTTCTTTGAATGGCTTGTCATGCCTTTCGGCTTGACAAACACACCTGCTTACTTCGTGGACCTAATGAGTAGGGTGTTCAGAGATTTCCTCAATAAGCTCGTAGTGGTCTTCGTAGACGATATCCTTATCTTCTCAAAGAGTGAAGAGGAACATGCTCAGCACTTAAGGGCAATCATGGAAACTCTGCGAGTCCATCAGCTAAAAGCCAAATTCTCCAAATGCCACTTTTGGAGAGAGGAAGTAAGATTTCTTAGGCACATAGTATCCAAGGAAGGGTTAGCTGTAGACCCGGCTAAGGTAGTAGCGGTGCAGGATTGGAAGACACCAAAGAACGCAACAGAGGTACGAAGCTTTCTCGGGCTAGCAGGCTTGTATCGAAAATTCATCAGAGACTTTGCAAAGATATCAGCTCCGATCACAAAGTTGACCAAGAAGAATCTAGTGTTCAATTGGGACTTGGATTGCGAGTTTGCTTTCCAGCGACTGAAAAGGGCTCTTAGAACAGCCCCACTTTTAACACTGCCAGATGGAAGCAAAATGTTCACAGTTTATACAGATGCATGTGGGACAGGGCTAGGCGCCATCTTAATGTAAGAAGGAAGGGTAGTAGCTTATGGCGGGATGCAGTTGAAAGTGCACGAAAAGAACTACCCGACCCATGATCTTGAGTTAGCTGCCATCGTCTTTGCACTCAAGTCTTGGCGACACTATCTCCTAGTTGAGAAGTTCGAACTTTACACTGACCATAAATCGTTGAAATATCTTTTCTCGCAGAAAGATCTTAACTTGAGGCAACAGAGATGGATGGAGTTTCTTGCCTCGTACGATTTCGAGATCTCCTACACTCCGGGCAAAGGCAACGTAGTGGCAGACACGTTGAGCCAAAAGAAACTAACACTAAGCCCGTTGTTTGTTGAAAGACAATGCCTAGAGTTTATAGCCAGCTTTGACTTTAGGCCCTCCTCCGATTTTGTACCAGGCTTGCTAGCATCTCTCGAAGTACGCCCGACTTTAGTGGACTCAATAGGGACAACACAACGCGAAGACCCTCAGCTTGTGGAAACGATTGATAGACTAATTAAGGGTGAGACTTCAAGTCACCTCAACAGATACTCCATCGATGATAAGGGTTGGCTAAGGCGAGACGGAAGAATATGCGTCCCACAAACAAGGGATTTAGTAAAGAAGGTTCTCGAGGAAGCACACCACTCCAAGATGACGATACACCCATGCGGAGATAAAATGTACAAGGACATAAAGAGAACTTTTTTCTGGAATGGCATGAAGGACGTGGCAGATTTCGTTTCTAAGTGTATGGTGTGCCAACAGGTTAAGGCGGAACAGAAAAAGCCTGGCGGTTTGCTCCATCCTCTAGAGGTCCCGCAGTGGAAGTGGGATAGCATCTCAATGGACTTCATCGATGGGCTGCCTAGGTCTAGGAGAGGAAACACTAGCATTTGGGTAATAGTGGATAGGCTTACTAAAAGCGCCCACTTTTTACCTGTCAAAAGTAAAAGAACTGCCTCATCCCTAGCATCTCTTTACCTCAAGGAAACTGTTCGACTCCATGGAATACCATCCAGCATTGTTAGTGACCGAGACCCTATCTTCACAAGTGAGTTTTGGCGGTGTCTGCAAGAAGCGGTAGGCACAAAGTTATGCTTGAGCACAACCTATCATCCCCAAACCGATGGCCAAACAGAAAGGGTGAACAGAGTTTTGGAGGACCTTTTAAGACTGTGCGTCCTTGACTTCGGAGGGACATGGGAAGACCATCTTCCTTTGGTGGAATTTTCCTACAACAACAGCTACCAAGCAACCATCGGAATGGCACCCTTCGAAGCTTTATATGGAAGACCGTGCCGATCGCCCACTTGTTGGTGAGAGTCTACTGATAAGCTCATACTTAGACTAGATATGATCCGAGAGACTTCAGAGAAAGCAGACTTAATACGAAGAAGGATGAAGACGACCCAAGACAGACAAAAGTCTTACGCCGACAAGAGGAGGACCAACCTTGAATTTGAGGTTGGGGACAGAGTTTTTCTTAAGGTATCTCCACTAAGGAACGTTGTTCGTTTTGGAACCACAGGAAAGCTAACACCAAGGTTCGTAGGGCCATTTCCTATCGTCGAGAAAATTGAAAAAATGGCCTATAGATTAGAGCTACTCGAAAATTTGGCCGGAGTTCACAGCGTCTTTCACGTTTCGCACCTCCGAAAATGTCTACATGAATCTGCTGAAGTGGTAGAGCCAAATATCCTAGAAGAAGCTGAAGTGGAACGCGAAGCAACCGTGAGGAAAGTTCCAACCCACATATTAGGAACGGAAGTGAAGAAGCTACGCAACTGCGAAGTCAAGCTCATCAAAGTTCAGTGGAGCGACGTCGATGAAGATGCAACTTGGGAAACCGAAGCTAGAATACACACAGCCTACCCTTTTCTTTTCGAGGGTACATCTTTGATCTTTCCTTTTTCCTTAAGTTGCGCTTTTATCTATCTTTTTAGGTATATTTCCTCGACCTTATCTTTTAGGTAGAAACCCTTTTGATGAAAACATGTAATTGAAACATGTTATGGATGATGGTTGCATGTGGTTGCAAGTGATTGCTTGTGGTTGCTCATGGTTGCATATACACACACAATCTAGGTTTAAGATCGGCTTAGTCACTTCATATTGCATATGCATATATGTTTGCATTCGTATATGGTTGAACTTTAATGTGTTGTCATATGGATGTTGCATTTGTATGAATGATTGTGCACTCATGTAGAATCAAGAATAGGAGAATTTGCATACATAATGGATTCATGGCACTTACATAATTCGCATTAAGGAGGTCAACTGAATCAGTAGACCGCCTGATTTTGCATTAGATAAGCACATGTACACATACACACTTCGCATATTATCATGAAGCATTAGAAGTCTTTTAAGGACAATGGATGCTCGTGTTTGATGGATGAGTAGATGGATGTTTGGATGTTAGGATGTACATTCTTCCTGAACTTGAAGATTTTGGGATGAAATCTTTTTAAGTGGGGGAGAATGTAACACCCCGTGTGTTCTATAACAGTGAAATTCACAAATTAAAGTATAATTAATTTCAAATCAAAGAATTAAGGGAAACGGGATACGCCATTGCGTTCGTCTCGGAATTCTGCTTGAAATAGAGTCTGAGTTTGCGTAAAACGGACTCTGTATGAAGAAGATATGGCCTCCGGAAGTTTCAGAATTCAGTTTAAAATTCAAACAGACCAAAACAGCTCAGAAAAACCAATTCAAAATTCAAAATCGGTCCGGATTGGCCAGGGCGGGAAAACTCCCGCCCAAAACACCCAGGTCGACTTGGCAGTCGACCTCGGACTACCCAGGTCGACTGGGCAGTCGACCTGGGTCAACCGTGTCGACTGCCAAGTCAACACGGTGTCGACTGGTGTGTCGACCTGGCCCCTGAGCCAGGTCGAACCCAGCCCCCCTGGCTGGCCTGGTCTGTGTTTGGTCGATTTTCTGAGCCTTGCCTTGTCACTAGGGCTAGGTATCAGCTCCTGGTTGGTCTCTCCTTCAAACGAACGACTATTATTAAACCAAGCTCCATCGACGGTCTAAATCAACTCACAAACTCTATAAAAAGGACCTAAGACTCACCCTAATTCACACAAACAAAAATGGAGGTGAGACCGTCATGCAGCCGAGGAGAGACTAAGAATACCCGTCAGAATTGAGAGACAATTAGGAGATAATTTGAAAGCTTAAAGTAACGTCAATCAAATCAAAACAACGCCTACAACAAAGGATAACATCTCCAAATTCAGAATTCAGATTCTTGAATTGAAGATTCGTCATACGTTGTAAGTAGAGTGCAATTCCGATGTGATTAATTAATTGCGTTTGATTTGAGTAAAATGCGAAATGGAATTGTGGCGATAATAATCTATATTTGTATGTTATTTTGATTCTAAACGATTTGGGAATGTTGTGGTATATGATTGGATATTTGCAAGTATGTGATTTACGTTGGAAGTTAACAACGAAATGGAATTGTGGCGATAATAATCTATACTTGCATGTTATTTTGATTCTAAACGATTTGGAAATGTTATACGATTGGATATTTGCAAGTATGTGATTTATGTTGGAAGTTAACAACCATATGTTGTGGTATTTTATTTGGGATTCATACAAGTATATGATTTATGTTGACAACCATATGTTGTGGAATTTTAATTAGGATTCATGTAAGTATATGATTCATTATTATGCCAATATGATGTACATACTTTTATGATCACTTTTAGTGTGTAATTAGACTCGACTAAGTACTATGATTTATATGAATCTATGTTGAAATTGGCAAATCATACTTTTGTATTTGAAACAAAAGTAAGCATCTTTATGAACATGACTAAACTATGTTTGGTATTATGCCTAGTTGAAAACATGTTTTAGGCCGAAGTTGTTATCAAACCATATGGTGATATATGTGACAAAATTAAGTTAGATTTACATTCCAATTGCAAGTTTACATGAATAGAATGATTCATATTTAAGTATTGTTTATGCCATGATTATATGCTATTACAATGCAAGTTCACATGTGCCTAATTCATGTTAATTGAATCGTAATGTTGCAAGTTCATGCGTTCACACTCCCCTTTTTCATGTTACCTTATAAACACCATGTTATAAGCCTCCCGTTTTCATATGGCTAAGTTGGGTTTAAATATTAAACCCAACACATCTTACATTGTAGCGAACGTGTAAAACGGGGGTAATGACATTTGGGTTAAAATATAGAACATATGTGTTGGCATGTTTGACGCATGCCAACAACCTTGAAAAACAATTAAGTGGCATAAATAAATTTTAACCAATAAAGATAAATTTGAATAATGGGCCGCAAATATTTACATATAAAAAGAAAAGAGACAAAATATGTAAATGTAGAAAATACGATGTGTTTAACCCGAGGTTGGATTGAGTTGTGATGTAAACCTGCCCGGAACCGCCGGGCTGTCCAGGAGTCAAAACAATTCCTATCCAATGTGGGTGGTTAAACACAGAGCCCAATAAGGACCCGAGGTTAGACTGAGTTGTGGCATAAGACTGCCCGGGCCCAACCGACAACAGGCAGCCACAACAATACCTGTCTAATGTGAGAGGTCGAGGCTTTAATAAGACAATTAAGGCTGAGTGAGGATTGATATGATTAAGTAAAATAAATTAATACTTAATCAAAATGGAACATGCTAAACTAAACAGACTGATTGGGGGTTAGGTTTATAAAACACTTAACCAACTTAGCATGTTGGCTAGAAATAGAAAACCTAGTGGCGGGGGACCCTTTTCAGCAGTAACCCTACAAGGTGTATCAGGATACCCTGAACTAGGCAGGGTGGGGCACGATTACTGGGCTGACTGTAAGAGGTCAAATCGACGGCGGTGGTGCAGCAGTGTAGGTTCTAACGGGGTGCGGGCGTGCACACACTCCGGCGTAGAAAAATAAGGCACTGGGCACCAGTAGCATACTTTTGCATTCTAGAATTGTGTCGGGCCACCACCATGGGACTTGATACACCCCATGGTGGGACCAGCATAGGTAACTACAACATCGGGGGCCGTAAGACACATGTAACTATGCGAGTAGGAGCCGATCGTCAGAAATGGATCACTTCACCCTGATTATGGGGTGCCTGTTGGGAACTAGTTTATATGGGTACAGAGATTAATATGGGGTACGATAGTATTCGACCCTAGACAACTTAACTTAGTTTATGGTGCTTTCTCATTTCCAGTTTATGCTTATTATACCCAGTTCTTTATTCGTAGACTGGATAGTCCTAGACTTACTCAGGCTTTATGTCTGACTCTACTTTTTTTTCACCTTCTTTTCTTTCGTTTCACCCCCCCCAGGTCCACAGGGAGGGAGTACCGCAGCTTGACCAGTTTTCACATCCAGCTTGAAGAGAAAGAATGTATTGCTTGGATCTTTTCCGTTTTGGACTATGGCTTTGGACAGCAATTATGGGACTTTTGCAGTTTATTTATGTTTTCTTTATGCTTCTTTAAATAATGTAATCAAGACAGTTATGAAGATATTATGTTTTTGGGAGTATTGTAAGACAATTATGGCATGGTTTGTGTAACACGTCTTTTAATGAAATAAAAGTTGTTGTTGTTTTCCGCTGTTCAA
The DNA here is from genome assembly GCA_030737875.1 of Allium sativum. NCBI lineage: Eukaryota > Viridiplantae > Streptophyta > Magnoliopsida > Asparagales > Amaryllidaceae > Allium > Allium sativum. Next base: position 1,017,633,647 of record CM060913.1, read on the forward strand.
AAATATGTGTTTTTATAACTGTCTTGTATATCTGTGACTTATTCTTATAAACCTCCATCAAAATTAGGGCATTCCCTTTGAGAGTGACCCTAACGGAGGTGGGGTGTTTCACATGCCTTGTACTATAAATATTGAACAGTAGACATTGCACATACATTGACAAAGTTTTGTAATAAGAACCAAATGAGTTAATAAAATTAATTAAGATTATAACAATAAATAAATAAATTGTGTTTACGTTGATAATAATAAATTAACTAAGTTTATGAAAAACATATAAGTTAGAGACAAATGATTCTCGGATTTTCCAATTTTTGGTTGATTCCTTGTATGTGAAGAATGTGGTTAGGTTTTCTGAGTACGGTTGCTATTTCTAAATATTTGAAAAAATGATTGGAAATTGCATTTGTGAGTCGAATTAGCGATTTGCAATTATGGAACCAGGAGTAGATTTAGAGGCGTTTTGAATTCTAGGCTACTATAATGTGGGTATGTGTTGTTTGTGGGTAGGGAAGGTGTAACAACCTGGAAATCTAGGCCAATTTAAAATTTTTATTTTGGCTAATTTAATGAATTTTGGTCATTTAAAATGAATTATTTTAATAATAACAAATAAAAATTTATTTTTGACGAAGTGAAAACGAATATATTTATTATAATTATATAACGAGCCTGAAATGGGGCGGTAGTTTGAAAATTCGATTTCCAATTTCAATTTGATACATAGAATTCATTATAAGTCGGAATTGAACGAAACAAGAAATATTTGAATCTGTTTAACTATATGTTTCTAAGGAGTTAAGAAACTGAGATTTCACTTTATAAGTTGAAAGATATACCCAGTTTAAAATTTGAAATAGTCGCTATGGAATTTCTATATATTTTATATAATATATAGCCCTTAAAATAACCATTTTGCAAACGACCTCCGTTTTCGACGAAACCACTTTTGTTGGATCCGTGATGTCATATTATTGCTAGATTCCAAAATTCAGAATTTTTGGAGTTAATATGTCAGCGTGGCGCAGTTAAAGGCGTTTTGACCATTTTAGTTGATTTTAATCGACTAAAAAATGGCCATTTTTCAAACGGTCTTAGAATTCGACGAAATTAGTTTTGGTAGGATCGTATCGTCGATACGAAGTTAGAAATAATTTTTCTGGAATTTTTAGAGGCCGTATGTGGCCCCGGTAAATTGAAATGTACGTTAAAATCAATTTTGAACGTTATATTAATTTATATTCAAATTTTGATAGAAACTTATCGAAACGGTCGAATTGGCTCACGATACATATCCCATTGTGTTCGGAATGGGGGTAATTAGGTAGGGGCGACAGTCGTTGGGACTCGTTTGGAGGTCGAATAAAAAGTCAACTTTTATTGGAAAATTAAAAATAAATAAATAAATAAAACCCTCTCCCTCCCACTATTCAGTCAAAACCCCCTCCCATCGGTCACTCATAACCCAAATCAATTCGAACAGAAAAAAAAGGTGAAACCTCTTTCGATTTTTCCATCGCGCCACCACCCAATCTGACGCTACGCCACCTCGATCCGCCCCCCAGCCATCGTCGGCCTCCCAAAACCCCCACCTCGTAACCGCTCCCCTTCTCGATCCTCTCTCCACCCAGAAATCTGTGCGCCGCCCTGAGTCACCACCGAGCCGCCAACGATGGAGACCCACCACCTCAGCAAGCACGGCGCCACCTCGTGAGCAACCCTTACCTCCTCCTTTGAACGTAGCGCCCCCCTTTTTGATTTCAACTGTAAGCTATTTACTGTTTATATTTTTCTTTTGGTTTTTTCTTTACTCGTTCAGGTGGATAGGAATGTAACCTTTTATTATATGAAACAAATGATTTTAAAACTCAGTTTTATTTTTATTTGTTTAAGTAATGAAAAAAATTTGATTTTTTTTTGTTTTATAAATTTGCGGTAATTAATTTTTAAAATATGTATAGAAAACATATGAAGGTTCGATTTTTATTCGTATATAAAATCATTTGATTTTTATTTAGTGAAAAGATTATATTTTCTATATGAAAAGATTTTGTTTTTCTAAATAAAAGGATTATACTTTTACGAGTATAAAATTTAGATTTTTGTGAATATAAAGTTTAGATTTTTACCATACAAGGATAGGATTTTTATATAAAGGAAAGACGAGGTCTTGATTTGTTTAAAGAGTTGATTTTTATGATAGACAAGGTTTGAATTTTTTAGGACAAGAATGCGATTTTTAGAAATATAAAGATACGATTTTTATGAAGGAGATAGTAGCGATAAAAATTCGTTTTTTCTATATTGAATAGCGAAGAAAAAATTCGATTTTTATATATTGAATAGCATATAAAAATATATTCTTTTCTATATAGTTAGCAATGTAAAAGTATATTCTTTTCTATATAGTTAGCAAAAATATATTCTTTTCTATATAGTTAGCAATGTAAAAATAAATTCTTTTCTATACAGTTAGCAATATAAAAATATATTCTTTTCTATACAGTTAGCGATGTAAAAATATAATCTTTTCTATATAGTTAGTGTTGTAAAAATATAATTTTTATATAATAGAGAATATAAAAATGAGCTTTTTATATATGTAGTGAATACGGGCGACGAAAGTGACAAAAAAAGAAACGGCGAAGATTTCCTACATATGAAGAGTCGAGGCGTTTGGTTCAGCTATTCGGTGAGAACTCCTCAGTCTTATTTTATTTCTCGTTAGAAATATATAATAGGATACAGACGGTGCTTAATAGAAGCACCCGACACCATTGGTTGTTTGGTTGATTGATGTGGTTGGATTGAATATTGGTTTGGTGTGTGTAATGGAATTTAATAGAAAGGAGTGCGAATGGCGGGGGCCATTATTAGACTGGGGATAAGGCTAGGCCTTGTCCCGGCTCTAGTATAGCACCGTTATGCCGCCGAAATTTTCTAAAATAAGTTAGAAAAATAAAAATATCATTTTTATTAGAAATGGATAAAATAAGATATTCATTTACAAATCAAAACGATTTGTTTACGTACACCCATTTAACTGATATGGATTGGGACGATAAATTTCACACGTCACCCAACTGCACGAATAAAATATGTGATTGTTGATTTGAAACCCCACACGGGTGTTGGGATGAAATTGACGTACACTAATCCCAATAATTAGTTGTATGTCAATCGATAGGTTGACAGACAGTTGTGTAGTGCACTTTGGATGATGGTTGATTATTTATTTTGCTGTTATATACTTTTGTGGTATGAAATCCATAGAATTTACATTATATGGTATTTGACTGTGTCTGATTCCAAATGAGAAGTGAAGAATATTTTAAAATAGCCAATATTTTGAATACGGAATATTTTGAAATAATATTCAGTAAAGGATTAAAATATTAAAATACGTGAAGCCGTGTTGATTAGATTAACGCCATTTTGATGTGAACGATATTTATATCGGTTTTATTCGTTTTATAACAGGTATAGAAAAGGGAAAGATTTCAAAATATACTGGTTTGAAAATATTATCATTTATATAGTAATGATATGGAATATTCAATTTTGATTCAAAATTGAATATGAAGTTGAAATCGTTTTCAAAACGAAGTTAAAACGAATTATAAAATACGTTTGAAATGGAAATTGACGAAATATATATATTTATATATATTATATAAATGGCCTGAATAGAACGCGCCGCACAGCGACCATTCGCGAATTTCGACCATTGACTTCAAATGGGCGTTACGGGAGTTCCGACGGTCGGATTCTCCTAAAACCGGAACCGTTGGGTTCGTATTGAAAAGAGCTTTCCAACGAATGTGATAAATTTGAAATCTAACGGTTGGATTTGGAGATACGTCCAAATCAAATTAAGAAAAGATCGCTGTAAGTGCAGTTCGACGACCGTTTATGGAAATCGACTGTACGAGCCTCAATAAAATTATTAAAATTATCAATAAATCATGTAAAATCATAATAAATGATTTGAAAAGAACTGGGATGAAAAACTCCACATTTGTAAAGATAGAATTACATTTTTATCGAAATGAACTAGTTTATAACTAGAATAATAATCCATTTATTTTTGATTAAATAAATGAGATTGAAAATGGGTTTTTATATATAACCAGAATTTCCAATATATGAATTTGAAATGTTATTTGGGTTTATCGTGAACGGTGCTTTAAAGTAACACTTTTTCTTTAACCTGATTTACAGTGAAAAGTGATTTGGAATATATAAATCTATTATTAAGATTTAATGGGTTTTTCCAAAGTAAAGTTTTCCAATTTAGTAAAACAAATTGGAATGGAATAGAATTCGATTTGATAATAATCGAAGTGAGCTTCTGTGGAGGAAGACCGTTACTATATATGGAATTTAAAAGGCTTTTCCGTTATTCCATTTATATTATTGGTCGGATATGGAAGTTTATATCGTTTATATATATTGATCTGTTTTCCGTGAAGGTTCCATAATTAATGGAATGTGATTTAAGGGTTTATCGTGAACTGTGTTTTAAATGTCATTAGTTCTTTAACCCAGGTATAGATAAGATTAATTTCTTAGATTTAAATAATCGTTAAGTAATTATTATTGAGATTAAATCTGAATTAGAGTTTTGATGAATCTTTAATTTGATTGGAAAGTGAATTTGATAACTAAAATTATCAATTCAAGAAAATGGTCGAGAGTGGAGTATCTCCAGTTTTGCTCCAAGCGATAGTTAAATCTTTAATTAGATTTGAACATGAAATGGTAATTTACATTTACCGATAACACTGTGTTGTTAGATATGGAGTATTACAAGTTTTATTCCATGGGATAAATAGGTTGGGATTGGGAAATAATATAAATAATTACTTCGGTTTGGTTCGCTAATCCCGACTAGTTTGGATAAACCGTAATACGGTTTGATTTGATTCAAAGGTAGATCAAAGAATAAATTTTAAAGAATTTATCTTTGATAAAATTAATGGGAACCTTTGAATAAAGGAATATTCTGGATTGGAACGAGGCATATGTTGTGTTTGTGTAGCACTTGTTCATTATATACGCGAGTTATTCAGAAAGGCCGGGTTATACCCATTCTGAATAACTGACTCGACGATATGTCAAAGGTGAAGACGGTGGTTGAAGACCGGAGGTTTTCACATAGTTTGGATGATTCCTGATGATCTTGATTGGGCCGTACACCCAAGAAGAGGGAATAAATTGGTGATCGTTCAGACGTACTTGGAGATCGACGGATTTGCGAGGACCTCACTCCTATATTGGACATATGGGAGGCGGAATAAGGTGACTTCGGATTTGTTCAGACCCAGAACGGACTTGTAAATCTATAGTGTGTCTGACATTGTATTCCTTTATACTGTATTCATTAATCTCTGCTAAACATATATCTGTTTGGTGGCGGAGAATTTATTCTCCTGCTCAACACCCTTCTCTGAGACGTATGAACTTAGAGGTTATATATTTGTGGAAATCAGTTAGTACAGTATGGATTGATAGTGTGGCATGCTGAGATGCATGGATTAAGGCTTCTGTTGAAAAGCAAAGCCTTATGGTTGATGATCAAACCACGACCCATGTGGCATAGCTTTGTGTATGGCGTTGATTCGCGAGCCTTACACCTCGGTATGAGTCAAAAACGGGAGAATGACTGTAGGGATAACATGACGTTTCTTTCTGGCTATGGTAGGTGTCAGGTTTTTACACGGCCTAACATCGTTGTTATTTTACCTATGTGGATGTTGGAATGCGAGGCACCTCGGATATAGGTCTGAAAGGACCGGGAAACGTGTGTTCAGGAATAGTAATCCCCAAAGGTATGAGAGGACCAGCCTTGAAGATCCAAGGGTTACCCAGAGTGTGTATTCCTGAGCACTTGCTAGAGTGTCTCAAAGCGGAAAGGAGCTTGCCCCTTGCCTTGACTCATGACAGAATCCAGTTTCCAATACGCGATTTTCGGTTTTAGTTGTATTACTAGTATGGCGACATAGTAGGATGGGGTACTATGCCGTCTATGATTAATATTATGATTGAAATTGTTTTATACACTATACACTAGTAATAATATCAAATGATTTCGTTTTATACGTATAAAGCATTCTTTGGCTATTATAAGGTAACACCCTATCCTCCGGCTTGCGTTGCATTGTGTGATGGGACCTGGGTCTTATAATAGCTTCATTGTACTTTATTTAGCATTGCGCTGTTTATCGTTTGCACTGGTATTCTTGGGAGGAAACTCGTTCTGTGCTATACGGCGTGGTCCCTTGATTTACCGTATCTCTAAAGAAAAGTTTTAAATAACTGTTTTAGTTCTCAAGTCAGTCACATGACTGACCTGGAGTTTATTGTTTAAACCTAAACTCTGGGTGCCCTTATTTTCTGCACGGGCAGCTAGTAGTTTTGGTTTTGCAGTTTTATATTCACATGATCCTGGTTTATAGCTGAAGTGATATTCGGAAAGCTCTGTATCCGTGTATTTCTTCCAGTTATGTTTTGTATTATTTTTCCGCTGCAGTAATGTATTTAAATCTCTGATAATTATCAACTGTGTAATATTTATTCATACTCTGTATATTCTGATATTCTGATGGAATTGTTGTAATAACAATGAAATGTTCTTCTGTTTGTGTTCTATTTTGTCGTGTTCTCAACTCAATCCGCTCTTTCCTTCACGGGGAAGTTCGGGTCGTGTCAGCTTGGTATCAGAGCTTTGGTTTACAGAGTTCTAGAACAAGACACTTTAGAACCAAACGAAAGAATTCATCAGAGATTGGATTAGTAATATCCAGTAAGAATGGCTCGTTAGAGATGGGATCAATAGTATCCTAGAACGAGTGTAAAGAGTATTGAAAATTTGAAAATAAATTTTGTTTTGAAAAATTCAAACCTTATTATACGTATTTGACTATTCTATTTTATATTGATTTGGACAATCGAGTATATAAAGATTTTGCATATACGCGTCATGAGAGTATATTCGAAGTTTTAATATACTGGATAGATATAGAATCACACTCTAGTCGCCCGGGGACAATTCTGATGATGATTGCAACATCATCAGTATTTGTGTTCGAGTTTCGAAAGTGGGATTTCTATATATTTCCATTAGACTGATGTGAGAACCAAAACTAGATTGGGCTATTGTTGTGATTTGGCACCAAAAACATGATTTTCTCTACTTATATCATAGTTATATGTTTGATAAGCTAATCAACTAATTGATTGATGTTTGTGTTGTATGATTCTTCATTTAAAAACCAATAAGAAAGAGTATGGTAAATTTAGCCAAATTGAACCTAATACTGAACTGAATTGAAAATTGGCTGCATTTGCATATATATACATGTGTATACAATTGAACAGGTCATAGAAAGGGGGCTAGAGAAGAGGAATAAAATTGTTTGTCCGACAAATAGGTACAGGTTTATTGTATTTGTTGGGGTTTTGATGATTTTATGAGCCGATTGGCTAGCCGCTTGGCTTTTCTTTTTCTTTTTGAGATCAGAGGGCCTGTGTGGCGGTTTAGGGATTTTCCCGATGCTCCCGGTGTAGGGGAGGTTATGGAGAAATTTTTCGAAAATTTAGGGTGTTAGCCTAATTTTTGAAAAATTTGAGACGTTCTTAGAAACTGAAAAGTTGAAGAACTTAAGCCGTAACGAAAATAATGAAAGTTGAGTTAATTAGTAAACAACTTTCAGCTTCGTTCCTTTTCGAGGACGAAAAGATTTTAAGTGGGGGAGATTGTAACAACCCGAAAATCTGAGCCAATTTAAAATTTTTATTTTGGCTAATTTAATGAATTTTGGTTATTTAAAATGAATTATTTTAAATAATAACAAATAAAATTTATTTTTGACAAAGTGAAAACGAATATATTCATTATAATGATATAACGAGCCTGAAATGGCACGGTATTTTGAAAATTCGATTTCCAATTTCAATTTGATATATAGAATTCGTTATAAGTCGGAATTGAATGAAACAAGAAATATTTGAATCTGTTTAACTATATCTTTCTAACGGAGTTAAGAAACTAAGATTTCACTTTATAAGTTGAAAAATATACCCAGTTTAAAATTTGAAATAGTCGCTATGGAATTTCTATATATTTTATATAATATATAGCCCTTAAAAATAGCCATTTTGCAAACGACCTCCGTTTTCGATGAAACCACTTTTGTTGGATCCGTGATGTCATATTATTGCTTGATTCCAAAATTCAGAATTTTTGGAGTTAATATGTGAGCGTGGCGCAATTAATCGCGTTTTGACCATTTTAGTTGATTTTAATCGACTGAAAAATGGCCATTTTTTAAACGGTCTCAGAATTCGACGAAATTAGTTTTGTTAGGACCGTATCGTCGATATGAAGTTAGAAATAATTTTTTGGAATTTTTAGAGGCCGTATGTGGCCCCGATAAATTGAAATGTACGTTAAAATCAATTTTGAACGTTATAATAATTTATATTCAAATTTCGATAGTAACCTATCGAAACGGTCGAATTGGCTCACGATACATATCCCATTTTGTTCGGAATGAGGGTAATTAGCTAGGGGCGACAGTCGTTGGGTCTCGTTTGGAGGTCGAATAAAAAGTCAACTTTTATTGGAAAATTAAAATTAAATAAATAAAAAAAATAAAACCCTCTCCCTCCCACTATTCAGTCAAAACCCCCTCCCACCGGTCACTCATAACCCAAATCAATTCGAACAGAAAAAAAGGAGAAACCTCTTTTGATTTTTCCATCGCGCCACCACCCAATCTGACGCCGCGCCACCTCGATCCACCCCCCAGCCATTGTCGGCCTCCCCAAACCCCCACCTCGTAACCACTCCTCTTCTCGATCCTCTCTCCACACAGAAATCCGCGCGCCACCCTGAGTCACCATCGAGCCGCCAACGATGGAGACCCACTACCTCAGCAAGCACGGCGCCACCTCGTGAGCAACCCTCACCTCCTCCTTTGAACGTAGCGTACCGCTTTCTAATTTCAACTGTAAGCTATTTACTGTTTATATTTTTATTTTGGTTTTGTCTTTACTCGTTCAGTTGGATAGGAATGTAACCTTTTATTATATGAAACAAATGATTTTAAAACTCAGTTTTATTTTTATTTGTTTAAGTAATGAAAAAAATTTGATTTTTTTTATATAAATTTGCGGTAATTAATTTTTAAAATATGTATAGAAAACATATGAAGGTTCAATTTTTATTCGTATATAAAATCATATGATTTTTGTTTAGTGAAAAAAAATTATATTTTCTATATGAAAAGATTTTGTTTTTCTAAATAAAAGGATTATAATTTTATGAGTATAAAGTTTAGATTTTTATGAATATAAAGTTTAGATTTTTACCATACAAGGATAGGATTTTTATATAAAGGAAAGACGAGATCTTGATTTGTTTAAAGAGTTGATTTTTATGATAGAAAAGGTTTGAATTTTTATAGGACAAGAATGCGATTTTTAGAAATATAAAGATACGATTTTTATGAAGGAGGTAGTAGCGATAAAAATTCGATTTTTCTATATTGAATAGTGAAGAAAAAATTCGATTTTTATATATTGAATAGCAATATAAAAATACATTCTTTTCTATATAGCTAGCAATGTAAAAATATATTCTTTTCTGTATAGTTAGCAATGTAAAAATATATTCTTTTCTATATAGTTAGCAATGTAAAAATATATTCTTTTCTATACAGTTAGCAATATAAAAATATATTCTTTTCTATACAGTTAGCGATGTAAAAATATAATCTTTTCTATATAGAGAGTGTTGTAAAAATATAATTTTTACATAATAGAGAATATAAAAATGTGATTTTTATATATGTAGTGAATACGGGCGACGAAAGTGACAAAAGAAGAAACGACGAAGATTTCCTACATATGAAGAGTCGAGGCGTTTGGTTCAGCTATTCGGTGAGAACTCCTCACTCTTATTTTATTTTTAGTTAGAAATATATACTAGGATGCAGACGGTGCTTAATAGAAGCACCCGACACCATTGGTTGTTTGGTTGATTGATGTGGTTGGATTGAATATTTGTTTGGTGTGTAAAATGGAATTGAATAGAATGGAGTGCGAATGGCGGGGGCCATTATTAGACTGGGGATAAGGCTAGGCCTTGTCCCGGCTCTCGTATAGCGCCGTTATGCCGCCGAAATTTTCTAAAATAAGTTAGAAAAATAAAAATATCATTTTTATTAGAAATGGATAAAATAAGATATTCATTTATAAATCAAAACGATTCGTTTATTTACACCCATTTAACTGATATGGATTGGGATGATAAATTTCACACGTCGCCCAACTGCACGAATAAAATATGTGATTGTTGATTTGAAACCCTACATGGGTGTTGGGATGAAATTGACGTACAATAATCCCAATAATTAGTTGTATGTCAATCGATAGTTTGACAGACAGTTGTGTGGTGCACTTTGGATGATGGTTTATTATTTATTTTGCTGTTATATACTTTTGTGGTATGAAATCCATAGAATTTACATTATATGGTATTTGACTGTGTCTGATTCCAATTCAGAAGTGAAGAATATTTTAAAATAACCAATATTTTGAATAAGGAATATTTTGAAATAATATTCAGTAAAGGATTAAAATATTGAAATACGTGAAGCCGTGTTGATTAGATTAACGCCATTTTGACGTGAACGATATTTATATCGATTTTATTCGTTTTATAACGGATATAGAAAAGGGAAAGATTTCAAAATTTACTGGTTTGAAAATATTATCATTTATATAGTAATGATATGGAATATTCAATTTTGATTCAAAATTGAATATGAAGTTGAAATCGATTTCAAAACGAAGTTAAAACGAATTATAAAATATGTTCGAAATGAAAATCGATGAAATATATATAATATATATATAAATGGCCTGAATAGACCGCACAGCACAGCGACCGTTCACGAATTTCGACCATTGGCTTCAAATGGGCGTTACGGGAGATCCATCCGTCGGATTCCCCTAAAACCGGAACCGTTGGGTCCGTATCGAAAAGTGCTTTCCAAAGAATGTGATAAATTTGAAATCTAACGATTGAATTTGGAGATACGTCCAAATAAAATTTAGAAAAGGTCGTTGTAAGTGCAGTTCGACGACCGTTTATGGAAATCGACTGTACGGGCCTCGATAAAATTATTAAAAATATCAATAAATTGTGTAAAATCATAATAAATGATTTGAAAAGAACTGGGATGAAAAACTCCAGATTTGTAAAGATAGAATTACATTTTTGTCGAAATGAACTAGTTTATAACTAGAATAATAATCCATTTATTTTTGAATAAATAAATGAGATTGCAAATGGGTTTTTATATATAACCAGAATTTCCAATATATGAATTTGAAATGTGATTTGGGTTTATTTTGAATGGTGCTTTAAAATTACACTTGTTCTTTAACCTGATTTACAGTGAAAAGTGATTTGGAATATATAAATCTATTATTAAGATTAAATGGGATTTTCCAAAGTAAAGTTTTCCAATTTAGTAAAACAAATTGGAATGGAATAGAATTCGATTTGATAATAATCGAAGTGAGCTTCTGTGGAGGAAGACCGTTACTATATATAGAATTTAAAAGGCTTTGTCGTTATTCCATTTATATTATTGGTCTGATATGGAAGTTTATATCGTTTATATATATTGATCTGTTTTCCGGGAAGGTTCCATAATTAATGGAATGTGATTTAAGGGTTTATCGTGAACTGTGTTTTAAATGACATTAGTTCTTTAACCCAGGTATAGATAAGATTAATTTCGTAGATTTAAATAATCGTTAAGTAATGATTATTGAGATTAAAACTGAATTAGAGTTTTGATGAATCTTTAACTAGATTGGAAAGTGAATTTGATAACTAAAATTATCAATTCAAGAAAATGGTCGAGAATGGAGTATCACCAGTTTTGCTCCAAGCGATAGTTAAATCTTTAATTAGATTTGAACGTGAAGTGGTAATTTACATTTACCGATAACACTGTGGTGTTAGATTTGGAGCATTACCAGTTTTATTCCATGGGATAAATAGGTTGGGATTGGGAAATAATATAAATAATTACTTCGGTTTGGTTCGCTAATCCCGACTAGTTTGGATAAACCGTAATATGGTTTGATTTGATTCAAAGGTAGATTAAAGAATAAATTTTAAAGAATTTATCTTTGATAAAATTAATGGGAACCTTTGAATAAAGGAATATTCTGGATTGGAACGAGGCATATGTTGTGTTTGTGTAACACTTGTTTATTATATATGCGAGTTATTCAGAAAGGCCGGATTATTCCCATTCTGAATAACTGACTCGATGATATGTCAAAGGTGAAGACGGTGGTTGAAGACCGGAGGTTTTTACATCGTTTGGATGATTCCTGATGATCTTGATTGGGCCGTACACCCAAGATGAGGGAATAAATTGGTGATCGTCTAGACGTACTTGGAGATCGACGGATTTGCGGGGACCTCGCTCCTGTATTGGACATATGGGAGGCGGAATAAGGTGCCTTCGGTTTCGTTCAGACCCAGAACAGACTTGTAAATGGATAGTGTGTCTGACGTTGGATTCCTTTATACTGTATTCATTAATCTCTGCAAAATATATATTTGTTTGGTAGCGGAGAATTTATTCTCCTGCTCAACACCCTTCTCTGAGATGTATGAGCTTAGAGGTTATATATTGGTGGAAATCAGTTAGTACAGTATGGATTGACAGTGTGGCAAGCTGAGATGCATGGATCAAGGCTTTTGTTGAAAAGCAAAGCCTTGTGGTTGATGATCAAAGCACGACCCGTGTGGCATAGCTTTGTGTATGGCGTTGATCCGCGAGCCTCACACCTCGGTATAAGTAAAAAACGGGATAGTGACTGCAGGGAGAACACGACGTTTCTTTCTAGCTATGGTAGGTGTCAGGTTTTTACATGGCCTGACATCGTTGTTATTTTACCTATGTGGATGTTAGAATGCGAGGCGCCTCGGATATAGGTCTGAAAGGACCGGGAAACGTGTGTTCAGGAATACTAATCCTCAAACGTATGTGAGGACCGGCCCTAAAGATCCAAGGGTTACCCAGAGTGTGTAGTCCTGAGCACTTGCTAGAGTGTCTCGAAGCGGAAAGGAGCTTGCCCCTTGCCTTGACTCTTGACGGAATCCAATTTCCAATACGTGATTTTCGGTTTTAGTTGTATTACTAGTATGGCGACGTAGTAGGATGGGGTACTATGCCGTCTATGATTGATATTATGATTGAAATTATTTTATGCACTATACACTAGTAATAATATCAAATGATTTCATTTTATACGTATAAAGCATTCTTTGGCTATTATATGGTAACACCCTATCCTCCGGCTTGGGTTGCATTGTGTGATCGGACTTGGGTCTTATAATAGCTTAATCGTACTTTATTTAGCATTGCGCTGTTTATCGTTTGCACTGGTATTCTTAGGAGGAACCCCGTTCCGTGTTATACGGTGTGGTCCCTTGATTTACCGTATTCCTACAGTAAAGTTTTAAATAACTGTTTTAGTTCTCACACCAGTCACATGACTGACCTGGAGTTTATTGTTTAAACCTAAACTCTGGGTGCCCTTATTTTATTCATGGGCAGCTAGTAGTTTTGGTTTTGCAGATTTATATTCACAGGATCCTGGGTTATAGCTGAAGTGATATTCGGAAAGCTCTATATCCGTGTATTTCTTCCAGTTATGTTTTTTATTATTTTTCCGCTGCAGTAATGTATTTAAATCTCTGATAATTATCAACTGTGTAATATTTATTCATACTTTGTATATTCTGATATTCTGATGGAATTGTTGTAATAACAATGAAATGTTCTTCTGTTTGTGTTCTATTTTGTCGTGTTCTCAACTCAATCCGCTCTTTCCTTCACAGGGAAGTTCGGGTCGTGTCAAAAGGTGTTAGGTTCTCTTGATTCTGGTGAACTGTGGTTAAGGTGATGTAAGGAAATAAGTGTTGTTTGCAGAGGAGCTCGAAGGATTGGTTACCGAAGGCAGTGTTGTATTGGTGGTGTTGGAGGGAATTGGTTAATGGAAGGTGTAAGCATGCGTACTGTTAACAAGACTATTGGCAGTTTGACTAGCAGGTTGAGGAAGTCACTGGTGGGGTGTCTAACTACATCTGCTATGGAGTGTGTGTCGGTGTGTATGTGTGTGTCGGTGTGTATGGCTAGCAGGTTGAGTGCACTGATTTTATGGAGTGTGCGTCGGTGTGTAGTCTAACTACATCTGCTATGTGTATGTACAAATTTATTTAAATGAATGTGTGCATAGTTACTCTAAGCCATGCCTTCTTAAAGCATGTCCAAGTGTCTGCGCAAAAGCCTGAGAATCCTCTTTATGACTTTCATGCATGTAATTGCATTCATCTATAACAATAGGAATTAGGCTCGTATCTGTTTTACATTTAAGGAAGTTTGGATAAAAGGACGTATTCTTGTCTCCCTGAGCAGCCGACCTATCCTTACATTTTTGTCTGAGCATGCTTGCTTCCGCTTTGTGTGCTTGGTTTAGTATTTTAGTAGGTCAGTTAGCTTCAGCTCCTATAGGATACAGAATTATTGAGAGGATTAATAGATGAATCAACTTGTACCCGAAACAGTTATTGTTGTAGGTTTGAAGACAGCTTGAAACCGTAGCCAAAATGCTCTTTGCTCTATAATTTGAGGAGGTTTTTTGTGGCTTTGAGTTTGGATTGTAAGATAAACATATGGTTACCAAAGAAAGAAGAGAACGTCCATGCATTGGTGGCTATGGTAGGGAAGTCTGGATGATCAATCCAAGCATCAAAGTTTTTAAAGGGAGATGGCGTTTAAGATGAGATGGGTCAAAGCTAAGCAAAAGAGGTGAATGATCAGATATGAGCAGAGCGAGCACATCATATATGATAAGTGGCCATGTTACAAGGGCTTGCTGATTTATGAAAACATGGTCTAGTTAGAGAAAGTTCGACATCCAGATCGAGACTTATTATTCCAAGTGTGGAAAGACCCTTGGATTGACTCCTAGCCTATCGTTAGACGTCAGCATATAGTTCTAGTCCTTCAAGGCTATCCAGGAAAGATCGAGAGTGTTAAATGTGGTTAAAGAGTTAAACAGAACACCACCAGATATGTAGTTCAAGGCGTAAACAAAACTGCAAAGGAAATTATAATTGGTGGGTATGTGCAAGACTTGAGTATGAATACTTTGTTCAAATATTTGAATGGGATTGAGTTGAAAATAGATGGATTCCATAAGACCACAATTCTACCAATCAGGGCCTCCAAAAAGTTATGCATGACATGTCAACTTGGCTGGATAAGATGGCACGTTTGGTGAAAAGTTTGCATGTTGTACTTGTTTTCTAAAATGGCTATCAATTGAAGCTTATATTTCACTATTAGACTTTTATTTCTTCCTGTTTGGAGACGTCATTTCCTCCCTTACGTTCCAATCTGTAAAGTTGTCAATCATTGAGATAGATAGGCGGTTGTGGGAGATGATGGTGGAGATTGCATGTTGCTCGGCTGAGGTGCTTGCAAGGATTCTGAAAACAACCAAGATAGGCAGACCAGTGATAGGGGAAATTGAATCAGCTGGGAAGATGATGCATTTGTCCCTATGTTTTGATTTGTTTCTCTTTATTCTTAGAGAGAAATTTCATATATTCAAGGTTCTCGAGTTTCTATCGTTATCGAAAACGGTGTTAGAAAGTGGGAAGGAGGCAAGATCCAGGTTTGCAATAGGAGAGGTGCATGGAGAAAGGTTTATTGAGGGGAGCGGAACAGTGGTAAGTGATAATTGATGGGAAAAGATCAAAGGACATGACTGGGTAGTGTTCACAGAACTAGGTAAGGGAGATTGATTGAAGGTGGATGTATCAAGCTTCGTTTTGCTATTGAATACGGTGAGTTTTTTAATATGTGCTAATAATGTTCACGGATTTATCAATTGTTTGAATTCATGCTTAATAATTGTGTTTAGAATATGACAAACAGTAGGAAACATATTTTTCTACATAAATATTCAATAAATATTTAGCTAAACCACTTGTCGTGGTAAGTATTTTGTTTTCTATTGAACACTAAGCATTTGGCTGTTTGTTTGACACATAATTGTACACATTTGCAACGATTTAATTCGCAGATGACATTTACTTGTTAACAGAAAGCCTAGGAAACTCCACCTCTTTTTTGCTTACTACATTATTGTTACAATTCACGGAGATTAATGTTACTACTGGGTATGGTTACTTTTATTTCTTTCGTTTATACTTGTTACTTCTGTACAACTACATTCATAACATGATTTCAATGCAGTTATCGTTCTTCATGATGGATGGTGAAGCTTCATGGGATGCGCTCCTGTTTCTAGTTATGTGGTAACTTTATTTTTCTTGCTTCTGAGTATGTTTGCTTCTTATTTTGGGAAGAAATACTTCGATCTTACCTTGTAAATTATTAGTTTACTTAGAGCATCATATCTTTCGTTTATATTTGAAATAAAGAAATCATTGATAGACGGATCAATGGATCTTTCTCCAGAACAATAAGGGAGAACGGCCACGAAGAGCAATTCGAATGCAGGTCGTTTTAATGTCTGATGCAATGTGAACATGTAATGCTTTTTTATTTTTTATTTTTCTTTTTATTGGTCTTTTGTAGATTAATAATTTGGCAATGCGTACTTGCATAGGAGTCCATAAACATTCTCTGAGTTATAAAGAAAGAATAAAACATTCTTATTCAATGTTTTTAATGTCTTTCATCTTGGCCTTGGTTTTCTTTCAAGGTGAGTCTTCAATTTGCAACTAACCTGTTTGATTATATGATCTTTAGAATCATATGCATCAAGTTTGATCTGTTTTAAATAGATTATGCCATTCACACTCTCCGTATATACATGTATCTTCTGAAAATTTGTTGATCTGAAATTCTAATCAGAAGATTTTTATTAAATTGTTTCTTTATCTTATTGATATGCAATAACTGCTGATATGTGATAGCTTTAATCTTCTTATCTCTAAAAGATCAGTCTCCAGTATTTTTTTTTTGAAATGGTAAACAATAATTTTAAATAACATGTAGGCCATATCCTCAATTTGTATGTCTGATCTAAAATGAATCTGAATATTTATTTCAATTCTAAATTCTAGATAGTTATATCGAGTGTGAAATTTGCAAAATCTCCATAAAGAATAATTTGTATTTACATTAGCATATGTAGCATTTCTATTGAAGTAATCTAGTGCTAAACCGAACATAAACCCCAGTTACAAAAAAAAAAAACTTTAAAGAATGCATGTCCGATTGCTTATGCATTAACCCTTTTTTTTATAAATACAGATAATCAAAATATAGTTGCTTAGAGTTTTAGTGTTGTGTTTTACACAATAAAAATAGAAGACAAACGATATGATATATGCAAGCTTATAAGTTAAAACTAATAGGTTAGCTTTTATTTTGAAAATTGTTGCATGTTCGAATGCACAATTGCATTAATCCCCTGCATAACTATATTTTTGTCTTAGTTGCATTTTTTCTTGTTTCTTTTGGTTTCTTTTACTTTTTCAATATATGATATAACAATTACTAATATCTTGATTATTTATTTGACATTAACAGGTCCACTATTGTTGATGTTAAGGAGAAAATATCAGAAGCAAAACAAGATTAAATCTATTGTTTGTCTATTCTGTAAGTAACTTGTTAATACAAAAATGTTTGACCTATTATGTGTGGACATAGAAAAGTTGAGAAAATGATATGTATGAAATATTTTGTGGTAATTTATATAATTGTTTGTGAAAAATTATTTTGTTCATATGCAAATGACAAATGTCTAGATGTGTATGTATACATGGAAAAAATTGAAATGGCTGTAAATAAAATATATAAACTAATAATATAGGCAATAGCGTTACAAAAACGCTATAGAAACAAATACTGAGAATGTTATAAACGCTATCAAAACTAACATAGAAACGCTATAGAAATTTACATAGAAACGCTATAGAAACTTAAACAGAAACGCTATATGAAGCAAGTATTTGATGGTATATATTTATAGCGTTTTCATTTGATAGCAAAATAAAACGCTATACAAAGTTCGTTTTTCATAGCGTTTCGGTTTATGCTATTTAAACTAGGAGGCCTAAGATAGCGTGTCGTTACATGGAGTTCTCTGAAACGCTATACTAGGATATAATAGCGTTTTTCAAATGCTATGAAAGCCCCATTTTGTTGTAGTGCGTCCACACGTTGCAGGCCTAATGTGGGAGGTCTAGCCCATTATAAACCATAAATTGACATGTTAATTAATTGAAATATATAACCTAGAAATCCATAGGGATTGTGTGAACATGAATAAGGGTTAAGTAAAAAGGGTTAATGTTTGCACACTTTTTGGTAAAAGTTATTATGCATGGAATCTCTAAATAGCAGCATGCTCAGGCACTAAGAACATCGTCAACAAACAAGAAGTAGTTTGGTCAAAATCGCAACATCAACATAAACAGGCCCGAAATACTTATCAGACGACCTATTTTGGGATCGAAAATAGCAATTACGGAGCTGAGCTCTGTAACACTTGTAGCCCTATGAATTAGCTTCTGATTGAGCTTTCGTTTGGCTCAATCGGACTTACGGTTTGAAAGTTATGCCTATTTCCATGAATGGGTGTAAACTAGCATCGAAAGCTTAGATTTATGGACCGGCTCGTAGGACACCCCTTGGCTCGCCCAGAACTCGGCTCATGACAGTGGTTCGTGGACACCATTTCGTGAAGCAACCTCCTCGACTCGTGGAGAATACATATGTCACGACCAGACCATGGGCTCATCACTCATCATCACAACGACCTCCTGTTCGTCACTCCAGTTCGTGACCAGACCTCGGCTCGTGAAGCCCGTATCACGACCCGACCCCATGACCACGAACCGACCACTGAACCTGCTGATACACGCCTAGATCTTGACCTGTTCTCAGGCTACTTCTGCTCCTACTTTCTCGGATCGTGCTCCACGTGTCAATCACGAACCGGTCCTCCCAGAAGCTCTCTCACATCTATAAATACCCCCCTACATGGTATTTTTAAAGGACTTTTAGCCATTCTTCTTCATAGCTTCCACCATTACTGAAGTGCAAAGTCTTTGCACCCTCCTACAACCGAATTCTTCTCTTGTAATCTCAATTAACACACGGATTGTGTGTTTACATGTAACTGATTCTTGTAATCTGTCAGTATAACAATATGATTATAAAGTGGAACCCACGATCGGGTCGAGTCGCCCCCTCGAACCACGAACCGACCTCCACAACCCTGGATCACGAGCCACAGACCTCCACAATGCTAGATCGCGAGCCGCGAACCGCGAGCTCCATGTTCCATGAACCAGCCTCCACAAACCGCTCCCAGCAGCTTACCAGGAGCTTCCTCCCTCTCCTGCATTGAACACGGTGGGCACCAGCTCTGATGTTGGCAGCTTGCAACAAATTTTTGAGGGCAATAGACTAGCAGATCTGATAGAACGCCTCTCGAGGTGCCGCAATTACCAGAACGACGTGGATGATGTCAATCATAACCCGTTCACTGAGGAAATCAAGAATTCTCGCAATCCCCCAGATTTCAAACTTCCACAACTGGAGCCTTACAACGGCAGGACGGATCCTACAGTGCATCTGATGCGCTACAAGCGTCATATGGAAGTTCAATCGACATCGGAGAACGTCATGGCGAATTGCTTTCCTCTCTTTTTGACTGACATTGCTGCTATATGGATTCGGAAGCTGGAATCTGAATCAATCAACAGCTGGAACATGTTGGTCGCATGCTTCATTGAACAGTTTCGGGTCCACATCGCACGAGCCAAGAATGTCATGTCCCTCATCACAATCAAGCAGAGGCCCAGAGAAACTCTATGCTCACTTCTGGAAAGATTCAACATTTCGGCGGCATCAGTTGATCGCCCAGAACCATCGATGGTACTGATGGCAGCAGTATCCGGCATCCTGGATAACACGGAATTCAAGAAATCTTTGTACCGAGATCTACCGTGAAATCTTGGAGAATTCTACCTTGAAGCAGATAGATTTCTGCAGGAAGAAGATGCAACCTCCGAGAAGAAAATTCCCAATGTCAACATGCTCAAAGACAAAGAACCGTTTGATTTTGGAAAAGGCAAGGGAAAAGCCGCTGTCAAGGATGACCGCAATACTCAGCCCCGGACAAGGCCCAGATATGAAAAATACACTGAACTGAATGACACTCTGAGCAACATCTACGTGGATACAGGGGGAGCTGCTCCTATCCGAGACCTCCCAAGAGGGAGCCAACACTAGCACAATGCAACTCTGGAAGGCACTGCATATTTCAAGACATGGATGGTCATAACACAGACGATTGTAGACATTTGCGAGACCTTATTGAGGACCGGGTCAGGCGTGGAGAGCTACCCGAGTATGTTACACCACCAATGGCACCTGTATCTACTCCTGCGCCTCCACCACCTATTCCCCGGAGAGAGAACAATCCTGGATCGAGCAATCGCGGGATTATCATTAGCTGATCCCACTCAGCGGATCTCCTCAGTTTGTCGGACTCCGGTCCGTAGTTCATGTTTTTAAGCTTTTAGGCGACTTCTCGCCCCTCTTTATTTTCTCTGCAAGTAATAAGCGCGGCAAAGTCGACCCACACGCACGGAATCGATCCGTAGTCTCCAGTCGTGTTCAGGGTTCGAATAATAGCCACTTAGTTTTCATGAATCAATAAAGATCACTCATGAGCTCTGGCTCCCAACTGGATCCGTCCAGTACAAACATGAGCTCTGGCTCCCAACTGGATCCGTCCAGTGCAAACATGAGCTCCGACTCCCAACTGGATTCGTCTAGTACAAACATGAGCTCCGACTCCCAACTGCATCCGTCCAGTACAAACATGAGCTCCGGCTCCTAACTGCATCCGTCCAGTATGAACATGAGCTCCGGCTCCCAACTGGACCCGTCTAGTATAGACAAACATGAGCTCCGGCTCTCAACTAGATCCGTCCAGTATAAACAAATTCTCATGGCATTTCCTTGGTCATCTTACTCCGGTAAGGCAGTCTTGGAGCCTTCATTGCTTTTCCTCCGTCGTCTTACTCCGGTAAAGCCATCTTGGAACCTAATTAGCATTTCCTTGGTCAACTTACCCCGGTAAGGCCGTCTCGGAATTATTCTCGCATCGTATATCTTTTCTTGTTTGCAGGCATGGATTTCTTGGATTATCCAGAATACATCTTCCTTCAATAAGCAAGATATGTTCTGGGCGGCAAACATGTTTGCACACTTTTTGGTAAAAGTTATTACGCATGGAATCTCTAAATAGCAGCATGATCAGGCACTAAGAATATCGTCAACAAACATGAAGCAGTTTGGTCGAAATCGCAACATCAACATAAACAGGCCTGAAACTCCTATTAGACAACCTATTTTGGGCTCGAAAACAGCAATTACGGAGCTAGGCTCCGTAATTCTTTTAGCCCTATGAACTAGCTTCAGATTGAGCTTTCGTTGGCTCAATCGGACTTACGGTTTGAAAGTTAAGCCTATTTCCGTGAAAGGGGGTAAACTAGCATCGAAAGCTTGGGTTTATGGATTGGCTCGTGGGACCCCCCCTTGGCTCGCCCAGAACCCGGCTCGTGATAGTGGTTCGTGGACACCATTTCGTGAAGCAAACTCCTCGACTCATGGAGAACACATAGGTCATGACCCGACCACGGGCTCATCACTCATCATTACGATGAACTCCTGTTCGCCACTCCAATTCGCGAACAGACCTCGGCTCGTGAAGCCCATATCACGACCCGACCCCATGACCACGAACCGACCACCAAACCTGCTGATACACGCCTAGATCTTGACCTGTTCTCAAGGCTACTTCTGCTCCTACTTTCTCGGATCGTGCTCCACGCGTCAATCACGAACCGGTCCTCCTAGAAGCTCTCTCATTGCTATAAATACCCCCTACATGGTATTTTTAAAGGACTTTTGGCCATTCTTCTTCATAGCTTCCACCACTACTGATGTGCAAAGATTTTGCACCCTCCTACAATCAAATTCTTCTCTTGTAATCTCAATTAACACACGGATTGCGTGTTTACATGTAACTGATTCTTGTAATCTGTTAGTATAACAATAAGATTATAAAGTGGACGTAGACTACATCTACAGCCGAACAACTATAAAAACCTCGTGTGCCTCCTCTTTATTTACTATTTTTTGCATTCTGTGATCTGTGATCTGCATTTGGGTGTTAGTGCCAATTTTTGGTCTAACATTTTGGCGCGCCAGGTAGGGGGACACACGATTCTACTTCAATTTCTAGCTTGAAAGGAAATTCAATGGCAATCAAAAGGAAGAAAATTGGAACTTCCTCTCATGCTAATGATGCTGACACTGAAGGCACTAGGAACGAGAACGACCACGAGGCTTCCTCTCATGGAAATCCATTAGCGTAATTAACCAGAGAGGAAATGGACGGTGTGATTGCTAAAATGAAAAACCAGATGGCAAGGCAGGATGATCTCCTCAGGAAACAACAGGAGATTATCGATGGATTCTTCGCTCGGATGGATGGAATGCGGAGCAACATTCAAGTCATTGGAAACGAAGCCATTGAAGCGACTCACGTATCACCCGGACTCGGGGGCAACCCCCTCACTCAACAGCAAAACTCGACTCGTGAGGCACAGCCTGGAGAAGCTCGTGAGGCAGAACCAGAAGAGGTCCGTGATGGGAACCCATGATCGGGTCGGGTCGCGTCCCTCGAACCACTAACCGACCTCCACAACCCTGGATCACGAGCCGCAGACCTCCACAACCCTGGATCGCGAGCCACGAACCGCGAGCCCCATGCTCCACGAACCAGACTCCGCGAACCGCTCCCAGCAGCTCAACAGCAGCTTCCTCCCTCTCATGCATTCAACGCGGGGGGCACCAACTCTGATCTTGGAAGCTTGCAACAACTGTTTGAGGGCAATCGACTAGCAAATCTGATATAACGCCTCTCGAGCGGCCGCAATTACCAGAATGACGCGGATGACGTCAATCATCACCCGTTCACTCAAGAAATCAAGAATTCTCGCAATCCCTCAGATTTCAAACTTCCACAATTAGAGCCTTACAATGGCAGGATGGATCCTATAGTGCATCAGATGCGCTACAAGCATCAGATGGAAGTCCAATCGGCGTCGGAAAACGTCATGGCGAAGTGATTTCCTCTCTTCTTGACAGACATTGTTGCTATGTGGATTCGACAGCTGGAATCTGAATTAATCAACAACTGGAACATGTTGGTCGCACGCTTCATTGAACAATTTTGGGTCCACATCGCATGACCCAAAAATGTCATGTCCCTTACCACAATCAAGAAGAGGCCCAGAGAAACTCTGCGTTCATTTCTGGAAAGATTCATCATTGCGGCGGCATCAGTTGATCGCCCTGAACCACCGATCGTACTGATGGCAGCAGTATCCGGCATCCTGGATAACACGGAATTCAAGAAATCTTTGTACCGAGATCCACCGCGAAATCTCGGCAAATTCTACCTTTTAGAAGACAGATTTCTACGGGAAGAAGATGAAACCTCCGAGAAGAAAATTCTCGATGTCACTATGCTCAAAGACGGAGAACCGTCTGATTCTGGAAAAGGCAAGGGAAAAGCCGTTGTCAAGGATGACCGCAACACTCAGCCCCGGAGAGGGCCTAGATATGAAAAATACACTGAACTGAATGACACTCTGAGCAACATCTACGTGGATACAGGGGGTGTTGCCTCCTATCTGAGGCCTCCCAAGAGGGAGCCAACACTAGCACAATGCAATTCTAGAAGGCACTGCATATTTCATGACATGGATGGTCATAACACGGACGACTTCAGACATTTGTGAGACCTTATTGAGGACCAGGTCAGGCATGGAGAGCTACCCGAGTATGTCACACCACCAATGGCGTCTGTATCTACTCCTGCGCCTCCACCACCTATTCCCTGGAGAGAGAACAATCCTGGATCGAGCAATCGTGGGATTATCATTAGCTGATCCCACTCAGTGGATCTCCTCAGTTTGTCGGACTCCGGTCCATAGTTCATGTTTTTTAGGCGACTTCCCGCCCCACTTTGTTTTCTCTGCATGTAATAAGCGCGGCAACATCGACCCATACACACGGAATCGATCCGTAGTCTCCAGTCGTGTTCAGGGTTTGAATAGCTGCCGCTTAGTTTTCATAAATCAATAAAGATCACTCATGAGCTGCGGCTCCCAACTGGATCCATCGAGTACAAACATGAGCTGCGGCTCCCAATTGGATCCGTCCAGTACAAACATGAGCTCCGGCTCCCAACTGGATCCATCCAGTACAAACATGAGCTCCGGCTCCCAAATGGATCCGTCCAGTACAAACATGAGCTCCGGCTCCCAACTGGACCCGTCTAGTATAAATAAACATGAGTTCCGGCTCTCAACTGGATCCGTCTAGTATAAAAAAATTCTCATGGCATTTCCTTGGTAGTCTTACCCCAGTAAGGCCGTCTTGGAACCTTCATTGCTTTTCCTCAGTCGTCTTACTCCGGTAAGGAAGTCTTGGAACCTAATTAGCATTTCCTTGGTCATCTTACCCCGGTAAGGCCGTCTCGGAATTATTCTCGCATCGTATATCTTTTCTTGTTTGCAGGTATGGATATCTTGGATTATCCAGAACACATCTTCCTTCAATCAGCAAGATATGTTCTAGGGGGCAAACATGTTTCACACTTTTTGGTAAAAATTATTACGCATGAAATCTCTAAATAGCAGCATGCTCAGGCACTAAGAACATCGTCAACAAACATGAAGCAGTTTGGTCGAAATCGCAACATCAATATAAATAGGCCCGAAACTCCTATCAGATGACCTATTTTGGGAATGAAAACAACAATTACGGGGCAAAGCTCCATAACTCTTGTAGCCCTCTGAATTAGATTCAGATTGAGCTTTCGTTTGGCTCAATCAGACTTACGGTTTGAAAGTTATGCCTGTTTCCGTGAACGAGTGTACATTAACATCGAATGCTTGGATTTATAGACCGCCTTGTGGGACACCCCTTGGCTCGCCCAGAACCCGGCTCGTGACAGCGGTTCGTGGACACCATTTCGTGAAGCAACCTCCTCAACTCGTGGACAATACATAGGTCACGACCCGACCACGGGCTCATCACTCATCATCACGACGGCCTCCTGTTCGTCACTTAAGTTCTCGACCAGACCTCGGCTCGTGAAGCCCATATCACGACCCGGCTCCATGACCATGAATCGACCACCGAACCTGCTGATACACGCCTAGATCTTGACCTGTTCTCAAGGCTACTTCTGCTCCTACTTTCTCGGATCGTGCTCTACGTGTCAATCACGAACCGGTCCTCCCAGAAG
Organism: Allium sativum; assembly: GCA_030737875.1. NCBI lineage: Eukaryota > Viridiplantae > Streptophyta > Magnoliopsida > Asparagales > Amaryllidaceae > Allium > Allium sativum. Next base: position 1,017,659,132 of record CM060913.1, read on the forward strand.
CTCTCTCACAGCTATAAATATCCCCTACATGGTATTTTTAAAGGAATTTTGGCCATTCTTCTTCATAGCTTCCACCATTACTGAAGTACAAAGACTTTGCACCCTCCTACAACCAAATTCTTGTCTTGTAATCTCAATTAACACACAGATTGTGTGTTTAAATGTAACTGATTCTTGTAATCTGTCAGTATAACAATAAGATTATAAAGTGGACGTAGGATACATCTGCAGCCGAACCACTATAAAAACCTAGTGTGTCTCCTCTTTATTTACTGTTTTTTGCATTCTGTGGTCTGTGATCTGCATTTGGGAGTTAGTGCCATTTTTTGTCTAACATTTTGGTGTGCCAGGTAGGGGGACGCACGATTCTACTTCAATTTCTAGCTTGAAAGGAAATTCAATGGCAATCAAAAGGAAGAAAAGTGGAACTTCCTCTCATGCTGAGGATGTTGACGCTGAAGGCACCAGGAACGAGAACAGCCACGAGGCTTCCTCTCATGGAAATCCATCAGCGTACTTAACCAGAGAAGAAATGGACGGTGTGATTGCTGAAATGAAAAACTAGCTGGCAAGGCAGGATGATCTCCTCAGCAAACAACAGGAGATTATCGATGGATTCTTCGCTCGGATGGATGGAATGCCGAGCAACATTCAAGCCATTGGAAATAAAGTCATTGAAGCGGCTTGTGTATCACCCGGACTCGGGGACAAACCCCTCACTCAGCAGCAAAACTCAACTCGTGAGACACAGCCTGGAGCAGCTCGTGAGGGAGAATCAGAAGAGGTCCGTGATGGGAACCCATGATCGGGTCGGGTCGCCCCCCTCGAACCATTCCATCCATCCTGGATCACGAGCCGTAGACCTCCACAACCCTGGATCGCGAGCCGCAGACCTCCACAACCCTGGATCGCGAGCCGTGATCCACAAGTCCAATGCTCCACGAACCAGCCTCCGCGAACCGCTCCCAGCAGCTCACCAGCAGCTTCGTCCCTCTCCTGCATTCAACGCGGGGGGCACCAGCTCTGATCTTGGCAGCTTGCAACAACTGTTTGAGGGCAGTCGACTAGCAGATCTGATAGAACGCCTCTCGAGGGGCCGCAGTTACCAGAACGACGTAGATGACGTCAATTATAACCCATTCACTCAGGAAATCAGGAATTCTCGCAATCCTCAAGATTTCAAACTTCCACAACTGGAGCCTTACAATGGAAGGATGGATCCTACAGTGCATCTGATGCGCTACAAGCATCATATGGAAGTTCAATCGGTGTTGGAAAGCATCATAGCGAAGTGCTTTCCTCTCTTCTTGACTGACATTGCTGCGATTTGGATTAGGTAGCTGGAATCTGAATCAATCAGCAGCTGGAACATGTTAGTCGCACGCTTCATTGAACAATTTTGGGTCCACATCACACAACCCAAGAATGTCATGTCCCTCACCACAATCAAGCAGAGGCCCAGAGAAACTCTATGCTCATTTCTGGAAAGATTCAACATTGCGGCGGCATCAGTTAATCGCCGTGAACCATTGATGGTACTGATGGCAGCAGTATCCGACATCCTGGATAACACGGAATTCAAGAAATCTTTGTACCGAGATCCACAGCGAAATCTCGGCGAATTCTACCTTAAAGCAGACAAATTTCTGCGGCAAGAAGATGCAACCACCGAGAAGAAAATTCTCGATGTCAACATGCTCAAAGACGGAGAACCGTCTGATTCTGGAAAAGTCAAAGGAAAAGCCGTTGTTAAGGATGACCGCAACACTAAGCCCTAGAGAGGGCCCAGATATGAAAATACACAGAACAGAATGACACTCTGAGCGACATCTACGTGGACATAGGGGGTGCTGCCTCCTATCAGAGGCCTCCCAAGAGGGAGCCAACACTAGCACAATGCAATTCTAGAAGGCACTACAAATTTCATGACATGGATGGTCATAATACGGACGACTATAGACATTTGCGAAACCTTATTGAGGACCGGGTCAGGCATGGAGAGCAACCCGAGTATGTCACACCACCAACGGCGCCTGTATCTACTCTTGCGACTCCACCACCTATTCCCCTGAGAGAGAACAATCCTGGATCGAGCAATCGCGGGATTATCATTAGCTGATCCCACTCAGCGGATCTCCTCAGTTTGTCGGACCCCAGTCCGTAGTTCATGTTTTTTAGGATTTTAGGCGACTTCCCGCCCCTCTTTATTTTCTCTGCATGTAATAAGCGCGGCAACATCGACCCACACGCACGAAACCGATCCGTAGTCTCCAGTCGTGTGCAGGGTTTGAATAACTGCTGCTTAGTTTTCATGAATCAATAAAGATCACTCATGAGCTCCGACTCCCAACTGGATCCGTCCGGTACAAACATGAGCTCCGGCTCCCAACTAGATCCGTCCAGTACAAACATGAGCTCCGGCTCCCAACTGGATCCTCTGGCTCCCAACTCGATCCGTCCAGTACAAACATGAGCTCCGGCTCCCAACTGGATCCTCTGGCTCCCAACTGGATCCGTCCAGTACAAACATGAGCTCCGGCTCCCAACTGGATCCGTCCAGTACAAACATGAGCTCCGGCTCCCAACTGGATCCGTCTAGTACAAACATGAGTTCCGGCTCCCAATTGGATCCGTCTAGTACAAACATAGGCTCCGGCTCCCAACTGGACTCATCTAGTATAAACAAAGATGAGCTCCGGCTCTCAACTGGGTCTGTCTAGTATAAACAAATTATCATGGCATTTCCTTAGTCGTCTTACTCCGGTAAGGCCGTCTTGGAACCTTCATTGCTTCTCCTCGGTCGTCTTACTCCGGTAAGGCCGTCTTGGAACCTAATTGGCATTTCCTTGGTCGTCTTACCCCGGTAAGGCCATCTCGGAATTATTCTCGCGTCGTATATCTTTTCTTGTTTGCAGGTATGGATTTCTTAGATTATACAGAACACATCTTCCTTCAGTCAGCAAGATATGTTCTGGGGGGCAAACATGTTTGCAAACTTTTGGGTAAAAGTTATTATGCATGGAATCTATAAATAGCAGCATGCACAAACACTAAGAACATCGTAAACAAACATGAAGTAGTTTGGTCGAAATCGGAACATCAACATAAACAAGCCCGAAACTCCTATCAGATGACCTATTTTGGGCCCAAAAACAGCAATTACGAAGCAAAGCCCAGTAACTCTTGTAGCCCTCTGAATTAGGTTCAGATTGAGCTTTCGTTTCGCTCAATCGGACTTACGGTTTGAAAGTTATGCCTGTTTCCATGAATGGGTGTAAACTAGCATCAAAAGGTTGGATTTATGGACCGACTCGTGGGACACCCCTTGGCTCGCCCAGAACCCGGCTCGTGACAACGGTTCGTGGACACCATTTCGTGAAGCAACCTCCTCGTCTCGTGGAGAATACATAGGTCACGAACCGACCACGGGCTCATCACTCATCATCACGACGACCTCCTGTTCATCACTCCAGTTCGCGACCAGACCTCGGCTCGTGAAGCCCATATCACGAACCGACCCCATGACCACGAACCGACCACCGAACCTGCTGATACACGCCTAGATCTTGACTTGTTCTCAAGGCTACATCTGCTCCTACTTTCTCGGATCGTGCTCCACGTGTCAATCACGAACCAGTCCTCCCAGAAGCTCTCTCACAGCTATAAATGCCCCCCTACATGGTATTTTTAAAGGACTTTTGGCCATTCTTCTTCATATCTTCCACCATTACTAAAGTGCAAAGACTTTGCACCCTCCTACAACCAAATTCTTCTCTTGTAATCTCAATTAACACACGGATTGTGTGTTTACATGTAACTGATTCTTGTAATCTTTTAGTATAACAATGAGATTATAAAGTGGACGTACGCTACATCTACAGCCAAACCACTATAAAAACCTCGTGTGTCTCCTCTTTATTTACTGTATTCTGCATTCTGTAATCTGTGATCTGCATTTGGGTGTATGTGCCAATTTTTGGTCTAACAGTTAAGTTCATGTACTTGGGTTGGGTGGGTAATATTTGATATAGGCCCACAAGACTTAACTGATTGATGGTTATGTATTAAAGACACATTTAGGGTAAGCATAACTGGTATAGGGCTATGTAATTAAAGACGCATAATGATATACATAGTCAATGAAAACCTAGTAGGGGATACAAGACAAACGGGAGAGCTTGTATCATCTTGTATGGGACCCATTTCAGTCAGTAACCCGGAGTGGTATCAAACATGAGTACTCCGTACTAGGCGGAGGAGGGGCACGCTTACTGAACTGATTGTAAGAGATCCAAACATGGAGGGCGGTGTGGGCGGCGCAAACCGACCAGGGACATGTGCATGCATGGGCCGAGCAGAAGGGGAAAGGACGACCGTGACACCAGTAGATATGGTTTTGCATCTTGATAATTGAAGGGTTGCCACTTTAGGAAGTGATACCTCCTACTGTGGGGCCAGCACAGGGTATCAATGGCATATGGGCCGATCGATTAGGGTAGTATTTAGGGTACATTTGATGTATGCCTAAGTCTACCACCTTATAGTGGAAGGGATCATCTCATTCTGGTTATACTAATACTGGTGCTGATTAATCATTAGTGAAGCTTATACACTTTGTCCAGTCTACCTTGGCACACCTGCCATTTATATAGTGATCTCTCTTATCAACTTTAAATGCCTATCATGTTACTTTTACTTATTTACTGGCTAAAAGAAACTAGACTCGCCTGACTTATTTCTGACCCTGTTGTTTCATCTTCTTTCTTCCATCCCCCCCTAAGGTTCTCAAGGAGGAAGTTCTCAGGCTTAGTCAAGATTCAGTTACCATTTTGCTAGGAGCTGCTTTCGAAGTATGGCTCAAGTTCTTGTCTCTACTATGGCTTAGCTCTCCTATTTGGGGAATTATGTTATGGTTTCTATATTTATGTACTCTGATGATACAAGACAGAAGTTAGGTTATTGTAATGGTTTTTATGACTTATGATATTTTGGACCACGGCATTATGACTTATTTTTGAAATAAAAATTTAAATTTCCGCTGTTATCTTATTTATATCTGTCTTGTAATTTATTATGTGTCTGTTTACCTATTGCGCTTCACGGAACTTAATGCATTCCCTTAGTGAGTGACATTAACGGACGTGGGATGTTACACCAACCCTTCACAGTAGCTAAAAAATAGAGGTAATTGTTGGAAGTAAGGGCTATTTAGAGAACTTGGGGTAGGATTAAAAAGAAGGCCTATTTTGAAGTACCCTTCTATGCTTAAACTACCCAATTGACCAAAAAGAAGGGTTGTTTCTTAAGTATTAAGAGAAGTAGGAGTAGTTTAAGCATAGTCTGGGTAGATCGACAAATATGAAGGATGATGAATCATTGGGATTAGGTGCTGCAAAAACCACCCTATCACAGTAGTTAAGTATAGTAGGGGTAATTATTGGAAGTTTGGGCTATTTAGAGAATTAGGGGTAGGATTAAAAAGAAGGGCTATTTTGAAGTATTAAGAGAAGTAGGGGTAGTTTAAGCATAGTAGGGGTAGATCCTCAAATATGAAAGTTGATTAATCATTTGGATTGGGTGCTGCATAAACCAACCCTTCACAGAAGTAGAATTGGCGGTTTAAAGTAATAGTAGGGGTAGATCCACAAATATGAAATATGATTCATCATTTGAATTGGGTGCTGTAAGAACCAACCCTTCACAGTAGTTAAACAATATGGGTAATTGTTGGACTACCCCTAAAGTAAGGGCTGTTTCGTTGGATGATAAACATGGGGTATTTGTTATATTTAGGATTAGTTTAAAAAATAGGAGTATTCGAGAATTGGGGGTTTAAACTATGAAATGAATAGGGGTAATTGTAACAACCCGTAAAATGCGAGCCAGTTTGAAATTTTTATTTTGGCAATTTTATCGAATTTTGATTATTTAAAATGAATTATTTTAAATAATATCGACGAGAAATTTATTTTGAATATAATTAGAACGTATATATTATATACGTCGTCGTTAGAATATATAATAATTATATATAATTATAAAAGGAATTGAAAATGGCGCGGTAGTTCGAAAATTCGATTTCTAATTTCAAATGAATATACAGAATTCAATATAAGTCAGAATTGAACGAAACAAGAAATATTTGAATCTGTATAACTATATCTTTGTAACGAAGTTGACAAACTGAGATTTCATCTTAGAAATGATAAGATATGTCCAGTTTAAAATTAGAAATAGTCGCTGTGGAATTTATATATATTTTTTTATATATAAGGCCCTTAAAAATAGCAATTTTGCAAACGACATCGGATTTCGACGAAACCAGTTTTGTTGGGTCCGTGATGTTAAATTATTGCTAGGTTTCAAATTTCATAATTTTTCGAATCAATATGTGAGCGTGGCAAAGGAAAACGCGTTTGACTAGTTTCAGTTGATTTTAATCGACTGGAAATTGGCCATTTTTCCAACGGTCTCAGAATTCAACGAAACTAGTTTTGTTAGGGCCGTATCGTCAATACGAAGTTAGAAAATATTTTTATGGAATTTTTCTAGTTAGTATGTGACCCCGGTAATTTGAAGTGTACGTTTAAAATTCAATATAGTGATTTAAATGTAAATTTAACGGAAATTGATTCAAACAGTCGAATCAGTCTACAGTACATATCCCATTGTGTTCGGAATAGGGGTAATTAGCTATGGACGTCAGGCGGTGGGCCTCGTTACGAGGTCGTATGTAAAAGTCAACTATTAGCAAAATAAAATAATAATAAAAAAAATATCTCTTCCTCTCCTTTATCAGCTGCCCCCCCCCCCTCTTTAAAATTCAATCGACAGAAACGAAAAAAAAAAAAAAACCTTAACGCTGCTCCCCGTCGCCGCTCGCCCTGCCTCCGACGCCGTACCCTGATGTCGCCCCACAGCCGCAGCTACCTCCGGCAATCCCTTCGATCCCCCTCCCTTCGATCGATCACCAGCGGCGCCCCCAAAAGCCTTGACGTCGCCTGAAATCCCCTGCCGCCTTGCAGCGCCTCGCAGCACTCCCTCCGACGATCTTGAGCCACCCTCCGACGCTGGCGCACAGAAGACCCCTCCTCCTCCTCGAAGACAGTGAGTTTAAAGTTTTTTTTTATTATTCATTTATTTAAAAATCCGATTTTTTTTTACACCTTAAAGGTCTGATTTTTATGGTATACCAAGGGTATGATTGTTATTTAATTAGAAAAGATGTATGATTGTTATTTAATTAGAAAAGATGTATGATTGTTATTTAATTAGAAAAGATGCATAAACTGTTTTTTTTAAAGATGCATAAACTGTTTTTTTTAAAGATGCATAAACTGAATTTTTAGGAAACTAAAAACTGATTTTTTTTTTTTTTAAGATTTAAAAACTGAATTTTTAAGAATTTAAAAACTGAATTTTTAAGAATTTAAAAACTGATTTTATTTTTTTTTAGATTTTAAAAGGAAAAAGATCTAGACTTTAAAATAGAAAAGATTTAAACTTTAAAAAGTAAAAGAAAAAGGTTTTAACTTCAAAGAGAAAGGTTTGAGCTTTAGAATGGAAAAAGATTTGAACTTTAAAAAGAAAAATCAGATTTTTTTATATTGAAAGTCGAATTAAAAATATGATTTTTATATGTTAAAAGTCGAATTAAAAATATGATTTTTATATGTTGAAAGTCGAATTAAAAATATGATTTTTATATGTTGAAAGTCGAATTAAAAATATGATTTTTATATGTTGAAAGTCGAATTAAAAATATAGTTTTTATATGTTGAACTTCGAATAAAAATATGATTTTTATATATTGAACTTCGAATTAAAAATATGATTTTTATATATTGAACTTCGAATTAAAAATATGATTTTTATATATTGAACTTCGAAAGAAAAATATAGTTTTTATATGTTGAACTTCGAAATAAAAATATAGTTTTTATATGTTGAAAGTCGAATTAAAAATATGATTTTTATATGTTGAAAGTCGAATTAAAAATATGATTTTTGTATATTGAAAGTCGAATTAAAAATATGATTTTTATATGTTGAAAGTCGAATTAAAAATATGATTTTTATATATTGAATAGCGAAGTAAAAAATCGATTTTTACATATGTAGTGAAAGCGGGCAACGAAAGCGACAAAGAGAGAGAATGGCGAAGATTTCCTGCATTTGAAGTGCCGTGGAGCTAGGATAGCTATCTGTGAGAATTTCTTACCTTTAAATTTCATTTTCTAGTTATATATATATACTAGGATGCAGACGGTGCTTAGTAGCACCCGACACAATCGTCCACAGACCATGGACTTGTTTGTTTGGCTGTGTTGTTAGTTAGATTGTTTGAGTTGATTTGAATTGTTTGGTGAAATGAAATTGAGATGATTGATGTGTGAATGGCGTGGGCCTTCACTAGACCGGGGATAAGGCTAGGCCTCGTCCCGTTTCTAGTATCGTGCCGTTATGCCGCCGAAATTTTCTAAAATAAGTTAGAAAAATAAAAATATCATTTTATAGAATAAATGAATTGAATAGAAATTCATAAGTTGAAATAAAATGTTTTATCGTTAAAAATATAATTTTTAATGTGAAGTGAATAAAATAGAATATTCATTTACAAACCAGACGGTTTGTTTATGTACACCTATTTGAATGACATTGATTGGGACGATAAATTTTACACATCGCCCAACAGCACAAATAAAATATGTGTTTGATTGTTTGAAACCCCACACGGGTGTTGGGATGAAATTTGAAGTTCACTCATCCTGATTGATTAAATATGTCGATCGATTGATTGACAGGCTGTTATAAGCGTTGAATATCTATATTTGATGCTTTTACAGTGTAGTGCACTTTGGTTGATGGTTGATTATTTTCAATGTTATTATATACATGTGTTGTATGAAAATCCATATAATTAACTTTATATGGTAATTGATTGGGCCTCATTCCAATTTGAAAAATAAAGAATATTATAAAATAAAAGTTCATGTGTTGACAGTACTCATCCATTGAGATTGGTCATGTGTTGAACGAAATATTTTAGTAATAAAATTTACATCTTTATCGATATAAAATAAAAGTTCATGTGTTGACAGTACTCATCCATTGAGATTGGTCATGTGTTGAACGAAATATTTTGATAACAACTATTTTGAAAAAGAAATATTTGAAATAGAATATTTGAAAATAGAAATATATGAAGCCGTGTTGATTAGATTGACGCCATTTTGACGTGAACGATATCTATATCGATTTTAAAACGATTTCGAAATGAATTGAATTGAAAACGATTTCGAAATGAATTGAATTGAAAACGATTTCGAAATGAATTGAATTGAAAACGATTTAGAAATGAATTGAATTGAAAACGATTTCGAAATGAATTGAATTGAAAACGATTTCGAAATGAATTGAATTGAAAACGATTTCGAAATGAATTGAATTGAAAACGAATTCGAATTGAATTGAAAGCGAATTGAAATGAATTCAAATTGAATTGAAATCTGAATTGAATAGAAATGAATTTTAAAACGAATTTATAAAGAAGAATTCAATTTTGCTTTGAATTGAAATGGAAGTTGAAATTGCTTTTGGAAACGAATTTAAAACTATTTATATAATTCGTTTTAAATAGAAATCGACGAAATATATATTATATATATAATATAATGGCCTGAATAGAACGCACCGCGCCGCGGCAGTTCGCGAATTTCGACCATTTATTTCAAACGGACATTACGGGAGATCCGACCGTCGGATTCTCCTAAAACCGGAACCGTTGGGTTCGTATCGAAAAGAGCTTTCTAATGAATATTAGAAATTTGAAATCTAACGGTTGGATTTGGAGATACGTCCAAATCAAATTCGAAAAAGGTCGCTGTAAGTGCAGTTCGATGGCCATTGATGGAAATCGACTGTACGGGCATTGATAAAATTATTAAAAATAGTAATAATTTGTGTAAAATCATAAGAAATGATTTAGAAAGAATTGGGATGAAAAACTCCATATTTGAAAAGATAAAAATAGATTTTTATCGAAATGAACTAGTTTTGAACTAGAATTTTAATTCTATTTATTTTTAAATAAATAAATTGAATCTGAAATGGTTTTGAAATTAACCAAAATTTCCAATGGTTGCATTGGAATGGATTTGAATCGAAATTGTCTTCGGAATATTTCGATGTTGAATTTCGTGATTATACAAATGTTGTTATGGAAATTTGAAAGATATATATATATATATCGTTATTTCCAATGCGATATTTGTTAGTCGTAGAATTTGATATTGAATATAAGCCGGGATATTTTCTATCCAGAGCCTTGTATTGAATATCAAATGTGATTTGGGTTTGTCGTGAATGGTGTCTTCACTAACACTGTTCTTGAACCCAGTTGAGGAAAGATTAAATCTTTTTATTTAGATTTAATGAAGTGTACCAATTAAATAATATTTAATTGGAATTGAATTGATATTGATTTTTGGGTTTATCGTGGACAGTGTTTTAAATAACACTTGTTCTTTAACCCGATAATTAATGAATGTGATTTTGGGTTTATCGTGAACTGTGTTTTTAAATGACACGGATTCTTTAACCCAGTTAACGATTAAAACTAAGTTGAGTTTTAATGAATCTTTAATTAGATTGAAATGGTCGAGAATGGAGTATCACCAGTTTTACTCCAGGCGATAGTCAAATCTTTAATTAGATTTGAACGTGAAATGGTAATTGAATTTACCGATAACACCGTGGTGTTAGATATGAAGTATTACCAGTTTTACTTCATGGGATGAATAGGTTGGGATTGGGAAATTAAAACAAATGATTACTTCGGTAAGGTTCGTTAATCTCGACGAGTTTGAATTGATATTCAAAAATAGATTAAAGAATAAATTCAAGAAATTTATCTTGGATAAAATTAATGGGAACCTTTCCCTATGAATGTGAAATTTAGAAACCAACTGTCGGTTAGCTAAGCAGAATGGTTTTCTGGATATTGATCTGATGTTGGTTTCAGCCTTCGGGGTTAATATTTGGGGAGTTATTCTCTTGATTAATTTACGGTTAGTGACTGATGAATTGGAATGAGGCGTATGTTGTGTTTGTGTAACACTTATTTAAAATATACGCGAGTTATTTGGAAAGACCGGGTTTATCCCATTCTGAATAACTGATACGACGATAAGTCGAAGATGAAGACGATGGTCGAAGACCGGAAGTCTTCATGTCGTTTGGGTGATTACTGATGATATTGATTGGGCTGTACACCCAAGAAGATGGAAACAGTTGGTGATCGTCCAGACGTACTTGGAGATCAATGGATATGCGGGGTACTAGGTGCCTCCGGTTTCGTTCAGACCTAGAACGAACTTGTAAATGGACTGTGTGTCTGACATTGGATTTCATTCTGTGTGACTGATATCGGTTGCATAGAGTGGTTTGCCTGTGTGGCATGCTAAGATGCAAATGATCAAGGCTTCTGTTGAAAAGCAAAGTCTTGTGGTGATGATCAAAGCACGGCCTTTGTGGCATAGCTTTGTGTAACGTTTGCTTCGCGAGTTTCACACCCGGTATGAACCAAAAACGGGAGAAGGACCTCAGGGAGGGCCTACGTTTCCTCCTAGCTAAAAGTGGCGTCAGTGGTTTTACACGCCCTGACGAGTTTGACTTATGTGGTTGTTGCTGTTGCGAGGCGCCTCGGTTAGATCGGACGATCCGGGTCCGATGGAGTCATTCGTTGGCTCGCTTACGCCCCAAAGGGCGGCGAAACGTAGTGCTCAGGGATAATAATCCACATCAGTGGACCGGCCCTGTCGCTCCAAGGCTTGCCTGCGCGCTTGCCTGAGACTCGGGCTAGGCAGTCTCGAATCGGTTGAGGACTATCTTTTGCCTCGGTTCATAGATGGAAACCCAATTTCCAAATACGTCACTTTGCGATTTTGATTGTATAACCTATATATGGCGACATAGTGGTATGGGGCATTCATGCCGCCTATGATTGATACTTATGATTTGAAGTTGTTTTATACACTATGCACTTATAATAGTATCAAACGATTTGTTTTAACTGTATCAAGCATTCTTTGGCTGTTATAAGGGAAAACCCTATCCTCGGCTGCGTTGCATTGTGTGATGGGACCTGGGTCTTATAACAGCTTCATTTTTCTTTATTTAGCATTGCGCTGTTTGTTTTATGCACTGGTATCCTTGGGAGGAAACCCGTTCCGTGTTATACGGCGTGGTCCCTTGATTTACCTAATGATTTAAAATAAAGATTAATAACTGTTTTAGTTCTCACACCAGTCACATGACTGACCTGGAGTTTATTGTTTTAACCTAAACTCTGGGTGCCCCTATTTTGACACGGGCAGCTAGTAGTTTTGGTTTTGCAGATTTATATTCACAGGATCCTGGTTTACAGCTGGAATGATATCCGGAAAGCTTTGTATCCGTATATCTCTTCTAGTTGTGTATTGTATTATTTTCCGCTGCTACGTATTTAAATGTAATTTAAATCTCTGATATTTCTGTGTAATATTCATTCATACTCTGTATATTCTTGTAATCTGATGCATTGTTGCAATATACAATGAAATGTTCTTTTATATGCGTTCTGTTGTGGCTTGTTCTCGAACTATCCGACGCTTTCCTTTACGGGGAAGTTACGGGTCTTCACATTTGGTATCAGAGCTTTGGTTTACAAACCTAGAGAACAAGGCACATTAGAACCATACGAAAGGATTCATCAGATATTGGATTAGTAATATCCAATTAGAATGACTCGTTAGAGATGGGATCAGTATTATCCTAGAACGAGTGTGAAGAGTATATTTTTGAAAATGAAAACAATTTTTTTGTTTTGAAGATTTAAATCAATTATTCGTATTTGATTATCTATTTATATTGATGTGGACAATCCAGTATATATAGATTTTGCGTATACGTCTGATCCGCGTGTATTCGAAATTTTAATATACTGGATAGATATAGAGTCACACTCTAGTCGCCCGGACATGATTCTGATGATGGCGCGCCATCACCAGTATTTATTTTCGTGTTTCGAAGGTGTAATATCTATATATTTCCATTAGACTGGTGTGAGAACCAAAACTTATATAGATAGATTTATTTGTGGTGAATTGGCATCAAAAATGTGATTTTTGACTATATATCAAAGTTATGAATTTGAAAAGCTAATCAACTAATTGATTGATGTTTGTGTTGTTTGTTTATTTGTTTGCTAATTTTGAACTGTTATGCCTAATTGAACCAAATATTGAACTATATTGAAAATTGGTCGCATTTGCTTGCATATACATATATATCATTGAACAGGTCATAGCAAGGAGGCTAGAGCCAGAGAATAAAATTTGTTTGCCCGACAAATAGGTACATGTTTACTACATAATTTACTGTTTTGTTTGGGTGATGATAATTTTATGAGCCTATTGGCTAGCCGCTTGGCCTTTTCTTTTTCTTTTTGAGATCTGAAGGACCGGGGAAGCTATTTGAAATTCCCCGATGCTCCCGGTGCAGGGGAGGTTATGGCGAAATTTTTCGAAAATTTAGGGTGTTAGCCAAATTTTTGAAAATTTGAAAATTCTCAGAAACTAAAGAGTTGGAGAATGGAAGCCAGATCGAGCGTAGAGTTGATTAATCAAACCACTTTCGACTTTGTTCCTTTTCGGGGACGAAAAGTTTTAAGTGGGGGAGATTGTAACAACCCGTAAAATGCGAGCCAGTTTGAAATTTTTATTTTGGCAATTTTATCGAATTTTGATTATTTAAAATGAATTATTTTAAATAATATCGACGAGAAATTTATTTTGAATATAATTAGAACGTATATATTATATACGTCGTCGTTAGAATATATAATAATTATATATAATTATAAAAGGAATTGAAAATGGCGCGGTAGTTCGAAAATTCGATTTCTAATTTCAAATGAATATACAGAATTCAATATAAGTCAGAATTGAACGAAACAAGAAATATTTGAATCTGTATAACTATATCTTTGTAACGAAGTTGACAAACTGAGATTTCATCTTAGAAATGATAAGATATGTCCAGTTTAAAATTAGAAATAGTCGCTGTGGAATTTATATATATTTTTATATATATATAAGGCCCTTAAAAATAGCAATTTTGCAAACGACATCGGATTTCGACGAAACCAGTTTTGTTGGGTCCGTGATGTTAAATTATTGCTAGGTTTCAAATTTCATAATTTTTCGAATCAATATGTGAGCGTGGCAAAGGAAAACGCGTTTGACTAGTTTCAGTTGATTTTAATCGACTGGAAATTGGCCATTTTTCCAACGGTCTCAGAATTCGACGAAACTAGTTTTGTTAGGGCCGTATCGTCAATACGAAGTTAGAAAATATTTTTATGGAATTTTTCTAGTTAGTATGTGACCCCGGTAATTTGAAGTGTACGTTTAAAATTCAATATAGTGATTTAAATGTAAATTTAACGGAAATTGATTCAAACAGTCGAATCAGTCAACTGTACATATCCCATTGTGTTCGGAATAGGGGTAATTAGCTATGGACGTCAGGCGGTGGGCCTCGTTACGAGGTCGTATGTAAAAGTCAACTATTAGCAAAATAAAATAATAATAAAAAAAATATATCTCTTCCTCTCCTTTATCAGCTGGCCCCCCCCCCCTCTTTAAAATTCAATCGACAGAAAAGAAAAAAAAAACCCTTAACGCTGCTCCCCGTCGCCGCTCGCCCTGCCTCCGACGTCGTACCCTGATGTCGCCCCACAGCCGCAGCTACCTCCGGCAATCCCTTCGATCCCCCTCCCTTCGATCGATCACCAGCGGCGCCCCCAAAAGCCTTGACGTCGCCTGAAATCCCCTGCCGCCTTGCAGCGCCTCGCAGCACTCCCTCCGACGATCTTGAGCCACCCTCCGACGCTGGCGCACAGAAGACCCCTCCTCCTCCTCGAAGACAGTGAGTTTACAGTTTTTTTTATTATTCATTTATTTAAAAATCCGATTTTTTTTTTACACCTTAAAGGTCTGATTTTTATGGTATACCAAGGGTATGATTGTTATTTAATTAGAAAAGATGCATGATTGTTATTTAATTAGAAAAGATGTATGATTGTTATTTAATTAGAAAATATGCATAAACTGTTTTTTTTAAAGATGCATAAACTGAAATTTTAAGAAACTAAAAACTGATTTTTTTTTTAGATTTAAAAACTGAATTTTTAAGAATTTAAAAACTGATTTTTTTTTTTTAGATTTTAAAAGGAAAAGGATCTAGACTTTAAAATAGAAAAGATTTAAACTTTAAAAAGTAAAAGAAAAAGGTTTTAACTTCAAAGAGAAAGGTTTGAGCTTTAGAATGGAAAAAGATTTGAACTTTAAAAAGAAAAATCAGATTTTTGTATATTGAAAGTCGAATTAAAAATATGATTTTTATATGTTGAAAGTCGAATTAAAAATATGATTTTTATATGTTGAAAGTCGAATTAAAAATATGATTTTTATATGTTGAAAGTCGAATTAAAAATATGATTTTTATATGTTGAAAGTCGAATTAAAAATATAGTTTTTATATGTTGAACTTCGAATAAAAATATGATTTTTATATATTGAACTTCGAATTAAAAATATGATTTTTATATATTGAACTTCGAATTAAAAGTATGATTTTTATATATTGAACTTCGAAAGAAAAATATAGTTTTTATATGTTGAACTTCGAAATAAAAATATAGTTTTTATATGTTGAAAGTCGAATTAAAAATATGATTTTTATATGTTGAAAGTCGAATTAAAAATATGATTTTTGTATATTGAAAGTCGAATTAAAAATATGATTTTTATATGTTGAAAGTCGAATTAAAAATATGATTTTTATATATTGAATAGCGAAGTAAAAATTCGATTTTTACATATGTAGTGAAAGCGGGCAATGAAAGCGACAAAGAGAGAGAATGGCGAAGATTTCCTGCATTTGAAGTGCCGTGGAGCTAGGATAGCTATCTGTGAGAATTTCCCACCTTTCAATTTCATTTTCTAGTTATATATATATATACTAGGATGCAGACGGTGCTTAGTAGCACCCGACACAATCGTCCACAGACCATGGACTTGTTTGTTTGGCTGTGTTGTTAGTTAGATTGTTTGAGTTGATTTGAATTGTTTGGTGAAATGAAATTGAGATGATTGATGTGTGAATGGCGTGGGCCTTCACTAGACCGGGGATAACGCTAGGCCTCGTCCCGTTTCTAGTATCGTGCCGTTATGCCGCCGAAATTTTCTAAAATAAGTTAGAAAAATAAAAATATCATTTTATAGAATAAATGAATTGAATAGAAATTCATAAGTTGAAATAAAATGTTTTATCGTTAAAAATATAATTTTTAATGTGAAGTGAATAAAATAGAATATTCATTTACAAACCAGACGGTTTGTTTATGTACACCTATTTGAATGACATTGATTGGGACGATAAATTTTACACATCGCCCAACAGCACAAATAAAATATGTGTTTGATTGTTTGAAACCCCACACGGGTGTTGGGATGAAATTTGAAGTTCACTCATCCTGATTGATTAAATATGTCGATTGATTGATTGACAGGCTGTTATAAGCGTTGAATATCTATATTTGATGCTTTTACAGTGTAGTGCACTTTGGTTGATGGTTGATTATTTTCAATGTTATTATATACATGTGTTGTATGAAAATCCATATAATTAACTTTATATGGTAATTGATTGGGCCTCATTCCAATTTGAAAAATAAAGAATATTATAAAATAAAAGTTCATGTGTTGACAGTACTCATCCATTGAGATTGGTCATGTGTTGAACGAAATATTTTAGTAATAAAATTTACAACTTTATCGATATAAAATAAAAGTTCATGTGTTGACAGTACTCATCCATTGAGATTGGTCATGTGTTGAACGAAATATTTTGATAACAACTATTTTGAAAAAGAAATATTTGAAATAGAATATTTGAAAATAGAAATATATGAAGCCATGTTGATTAGATTGACGCTATTTTGACGTGAACGATATCTATATCGATTTTAAAACGATTTCGAAATGAATTGAATTCGAAATGAATTGAATTGAAAACGATTTCGAAATGAATTGAATTGAAAACGATTTCGAAATGAATTGAATTGAAAACGATTTCGAAATGAATTGAATTGAAAATGAATTCGAATTGAATTGAAAGCGAATTGAAATGAATTCAAATTGAATTGAAATTTGAATTGAATAGAAATGAATTTTAAAACGAATTTATAAAGAAGAATTCAATTTTGCTTTGAATTGAAATGGAAGTTGAAATTGCTTTTGGAAACGAATTTAAAACTATTTATATAATTCGTTTTAAATAGAAATCGACGAAATATATATTATATATATTATATATATAATACAATGGCCTGAATAGAACGCGCCGCGCCGCGGCAGTTCGCGAATTTCGACCATTTATTTCAAACGGACATTACGGGAGATCCGACCGTCGGATTCTCCTAAAACCGGAACCGTTGGGTTCGTATCGAAAAGAGCTTTCTAATGAATATTAGAAATTTGAAATCTAACGGTTGGATTTGGAGATACGTCCAAATCAAATTCGAAAAAGGTCGCTGTAAGTGCAGTTCGATGGCCATTGATGGAAATCGACTGTACGGGCATTGATAAAATTATTAAAAATAGTAATAATTTGTGTAAAATCATAAGAAATGATTTCGAAAGAATTGGGATGAAAAACTCCATATTTGAAAAGATAAAAATAGATTTTTATCGAAATGAACTAGTTTTGAACTAGAATTTTAATTCTATTTATTTTTAAATAAATAAATTGAATCTGAAATGGTTTTGAAATTAACCAAAATTTCCAATGGTTGCATTGGAATGGATTTGAATCGAAATTGTCTTCGGAATATTTCGATGTTGAATTTCGTGATTATACAAATGTTGTTATGGAAATTTGAAAGATATATATATATATATATATCGTTATTTCCAATGCGATATTTGTTAGTCGTAGAATTTGATATTGAATATAAGCCGGGATATTTTCTATCCAGAGCCTTGTATTGAATATCAAATGTGATTTGGGTTTGTCGTGAATGGTGTCTTCACTAACACTGTTCTTGAACCCAGTTGAGGAAAGATTAAATCTTTTTATTTAGATTTAATGAAGTGTACCAATTAAATAATATTTAATTGGAATTGAATTGATATTGATTTTTGGGTTTATCGTGGACAGTGTTTTAAATAACACTTGTTCATTAACCCGATAATTAATGAATGTGATTTTGGGTTTATCGTGAACTGTGTTTTTAAATGACACGGATTCTTTAACCCAGTTAACGATTAAAACTAAGTTGAGTTTTAATGAATCTTTAATTAGATTGAAATGGTCGAGAATGGAGTATCACCAGTTTTACTCCAGGCGATAGTCAAATCTTTAATTAGATTTGAACGTGAAATGGTAATTGAATTTACCGATAACACCGTGGTGTTAGATATGAAGTATTACCAGTTTTACTTCATGGGATGAATAGGTTGGGATTGGGAAATTAAAACAAATGATTACTTCGGTAAGGTTCGTTAATCTCGACGAGTTTGAATTGATATTCAAAAATAGATTAAAGAATAAATTCAAGAAATTTATCTTGGATAAAATTAATGGGAACCTTTCCCTATGAATGTGAAATTTAGAAACCAACTGTCGGTTAGCTAAGCAGAATGGTTTTCTGGATATTGATCTGATGTTGGTTTCGGCCTTCGGGGTTAATATTTGGGGAGTTATTCTCTTGATTAATTTACGGTTAGTGACTGATGAATTGGAATGAGGCGTATGTTGTGTTTGTGTAACACTTATTTAAAATATACGCGAGTTATTTGGAAAGACCGGGTTTATCCCATTCTGAATAACTGATACGACGATAAGTCGAAGATGAAGACGATGGTCGAAGACCGGAAGTCTTCATGTCGTTTGGGTGATTACTGATGATCTTGATTGGGCTGTACACCCAAGAAGATGGAAACAGTTGGTGATCGTCCAGACGTACTTGGAGATCAATGGATATGCGGGGTACTAGGTGCCTCCGGTTTCGTTCAGACCTAGAACGAACTTGTAAATGGACTGTGTGTCTAACATTGGATTTCATTCTGTGTGACTGATATCGGTTGCATAGAGTGGTTTGCCTGTGTGGCATGCTAAGATGCAAATGATCAAGGCTTCTGTTGAAAAGCAAAGTCTTGTGGTGATGATCAAAGCACGGCCTTTGTGGCATAGCTTTGTGTAACGTTTGCTTCGCGAGTTTCACACCCGGTATGAACCAAAAACGGGAGAAGGACCTCAGGGAGGGCCTACGTTTCCTCCTAGCTAAAAGTGGCGTCAGTGGTTTTATACGCCCTGACGAGTTTGACTTATGTGGTTGTTGCTGTTGCGAGGCGCCACGGTTAGATCGGACGATCCGGGTCCGATGGAGTCATTCGTTGGCTCGCTTACGCCCCAAAGGGCGGTGAAACGTAGTGCTCAGGGATAATAATCCACATCGGTGGACCGGCCCTGTCGCTCCAAGGCTTGCCTGCGCGCTTGCCTGAGACTCGGGCTAGGCAGTCTCGAATCGGTTGAGGACTATCTTTTGCCTCGGTTCATAGATGGAAACCCAATTTCCAAATACGTGACTTTGCGATTTTGATTGTATAACCTATATATGGCGACATAGTGGTATGGGGCATTCATGCCGCCTATGATTGATACTTATGATTTGAAGTTGTTTTATACACTATGCACTTATAATAGTATCAAACGATTTGTTTTAACCGTATCAAGCATTCTTTGGCTGTTATAAGGGAAAACCCTATCCTCGGCTGCGTTGCATTGTGTGATGGGATCTGGGTCTTATAACAGCTTCATTTTTCTTTATTTAGCATTGCGCTGTTTGTTTTATGCACTGGTATCCTTGGGAGGAAACCCGTTCCGTGTTATACGGCGTGGTCCCTTGATTTACCTAATGATTTAAAATAAAGATTAATAACTGTTTTAGTTCTCACACCAGTCACATGACTGACCTGGAGTTTATTGTTTTAACCTAAACTCTGGGTGCCCCTATTTTGACACGGGCAGCTAGTAGTTTTGGTTTTGCAGATTTATATTCACAGGATCCTGGTTTACAGCTGGAATGATATCCGGAAAGCTTTGTATCCGTATATCTCTTCTAGTTGTGTATTGTATTATTTTCCGCTGCTACGTATTTAAATGTAATTTAAATCTCTGATATTTCTGTGTAATATTCATTCATACTCTGTATATTCTTGTAATCTGATGCATTGTTTGCAATATACAATGAAACGTTCTTTTATATGCGTTCTGTTGTGGCTTGTTCTCGAACTATCCGACGCTTTCCTTTACGGGGAAGTTACGGGTCTTCACAGTAATTAACCCTTCAAAACAAGCCTTCTTTTTAATCCAACCCCTAATTCTCTAAATAGCCCTTAATTCCAACAAATACTCCTATTATTCCAAAAATAAGGGTTGGATTTTGCAGCACCCAATCTTTTTGGAAGTAAGGGATATTTATAGAAGTAGGGGTAAGATTAAACTAATCCTGCTTCTCTTAATACTTCAAAACAGCCCTTCTTTTTAATCATACCCCTAATTCTCTAATTAGCCCTTACTTCCAAAAATTACCACTATTTTTTAACAACTGTGAAGTGTTGGTTTTTGCAGCACCCAATCTTTTTGGAAGTAAGGGCTATTTAGAGAAGTAGGGGTAGGATTAAACTACCCCTACTTCTTTTAATACTTCAAAACAGCCCTTCTTTTTAATCATACGCCTAATTCTCTAAATACCCCTTACTTCCAACAATTACCCTATTTCTTTAATCATTTATTTTGAATTATCCATTTCTTTCTTTGTAAACCAATTATCATTCTACTTCTGTGAAGGGTTGGTTTTTGCAGCATCCAATCCAAATGATTCATCATCTTTCAGCAATAGTAGGGGTAGTTTAGTCCTTCACCATAGGGGTAATTGTTTTTGTTTGCAATCCTACCCCTTACATTGCAATAGGGGTAATTGTTAATACTTGGTTATTTAAACTACCCTAAAATATGAAGTAGGGGTAGATCGACACCTAACCTAAATTCTCTAAATAGCCCTTACTTCCAACAATTACCCCTATTTATTAAACATTGTGAAGGGTTGGTTTTTCCAGAACCCAATCCAAACGATTCATCTTCTTTCATATTTGTTGATCTACCCCTACTATGTCTAAAGTACCCCTACTTCTATTAATACTTCAAAACAACCCTTCTTTTTAATCCTACCCCTAAATCTCTAAATAGCCCTTACTTCGAACAATTACCCCTATTTTTTAACTACTGTGAAGGGTTGGTTTTTGCAGCACCCAATCCAAATGATTCATCATCTTTCAAATTTGTCGATCTACCCCTACTATGCCTAAACTACCTCACCAACTTTTGTTATTGTCTTCCTTTGTTAATTTTTTATTCATTTTTTTGCACTATTCATTTCTTTCTTTGTAAACCAATTATCATTCTACTACTGTGAAGGGTTGGTTTTTGTAGCAGCTAATCCAAATGATTCATCGTCTTTCATATTTGTGGATCTACCGTACTATGCTTAAACTACCCCTAATTCTCTAAAAAGCCCTTACTTCCAACAATTACCCCTATTTTTTAACTACTGTGAAGGGTTGGTTTTTGCAGCACCTAATCCCAATGATTCATCGTCTTTCATATTTTTCGATCAACCCCTAATATGCTTAAACTACCCCTACTTCTCTTAATACTTCAAAACCGCCCTTCATTTCAATCCTACCATTAATTCTCCAAATAGACCTTACTTCCAACAATTACCCTTATTTTTTGACTACGGTGAAGTGTTGGTTTTTGCAGCACCCAATCCAAACGAATCATCATCTTCCATATTTGTCGATCTACCCCTACTATGCTTAAAATAGCCCATACTTCCAACAATTACCCTTATTTTTTAACCACTTTGAAGGGTTGGTTTCTGCAACACCCAACCCAAATGATTCATCGTCTTTCATATTTGTCGATCTAACCCTACTTTGCTTAAGCTACCCCTACTTCTCTTAATACTTCAAAACAGCCCTTCTTTTCTATCCTCCCAATAATTCTCTAAATAACCCTTACTTCCAACAATTACCCCTATTTTTTAGCTACTATGAAGGGTTTGATTTTTACAGCACCCAATCGAAATGATTCATCATCTTTTATATTTTTGGATCTCCCCCTACTATGCTTAAACTACCCCTACTTCTCTTAATACTTCAAAACAATCCTTCTTTTAAATCCTACCTCTAATTATCGAATTATCCCTTACATCCAACAATTACCCCTATTTTTTAGCTACTATGAAGGGTTGGTTTTTGCAGCACCCAATCCAAAAGATTCATCATCCTTCATATTTGTCGATCTACCCCTACTATGCTTAAACTACCCCTACTTCTCTTAGTACTTTAAAACAATCCTTCTTTTTTAATCCTACCCCTAATTCTATAAATCGCTCATACTTCCCATCAATTACTTATTTTTTAACTAATGTGAAGGGTTGGTTTTTGCAGCACCCAATCCAAACGATTCATCATCTTTCATATTTTCGATCTACCCCTACTATGCTTAAACTACCACTACTTCTCTTAATACTTCAAAACAGCCCTTCGTTTTAATCCTACCCCTAATTCTCTAAATAGCCCTTACTTCCAACAATTACCCCTAGTTTTTAATTGCTGTGAAGGGTTGGTTTTTCTAGCACCCAATCCAAACGATTCATCATCTTTCATATTTGTCGATCTACCCTACTTTTATTATTGTTTTCCTTTATTCCTTTCTTTATTCAATTTTTTTTGCATTATTCATTTCTTTGTAAAACAATTATCATTCTACTTCTATGAAGGATTGGTTTTTGCAGCACCAAATCCAAACGATTCTTCATCTTTCATATATGTCGATCTACCTTACTATGCTTAAACTACCCCTGCTTCTCTTAATACTTCAATAACCCTTTTTTTATAATCCTACCCCTAATTCTCTAAATAGCCCTTAATCCTAACAATTACCCCTATTTTTTAACTTCGGTGAAGGGTTGGTTTTTGCAGCACCCAATCCAAAAGATTCATCATCCTTCATATTTGTCGATCTACCCCTACTATGCTTAAACAACCCCTACTTCTCTTAATACTTCAAAACAAGCCTTCTTTTTAATCCTACCCCTAATTCTCCAAGTAGCCCTTACTTCCAACAATTACCCCTATTTTTTAACTACTGTGAAGGGTTGGTTTTTGCAACACCCAATCCAAATGACTCATCATTCTTCATATTTGTCGATCTACCCCTACTATGCTTAAACTACCCCTACTTCTCTTAATACTTCAAAAAAGGCCTTCTTTTAAATCCTACCCCTTATTCTCTAAATAGCCCTTACTTCCAAAAATTACCCCTATTTTTTAACTACTGTGAAGGGTTGGTTTTTGCGGCACCCAATCCAAATGATTCATCATCTTTCATATTTGTCGATCTACCCCTACTATGCTCAAACTACCCCTGCTTCTCTTAATACTTCAAAATAGCCCTTCTTTTTAATCCTACCCCTAATTCACAAAATAGCCTTAATTCCAACAGTTACTCCTATTTTTTAACTACTGTGAAGGGTTGGTTTTTGCAGCACCCAATCCACACCCAATCCAAATGATTCATCGTATTTCATATTTGTGAATCTACCCCTACTATGCTTAAACTACCACTACTTCTCTTAATACTTAAAAACGACCCTTCTTTTTAATCATACCCCTAATTCTCCAAATAGCCCTTACTTCCAACAATTACCCCTATTTTTAACTACTATGAAGGGTTGGTTTTTGCAGATACCAATCCAAACGATTCATCATCTTTCATATTTATCGATCTACCCCTACTATGCTTAAACTTCCTCCCCTACTTTTATTATAGTTTTCCTTTATTCATTTATTTTTTCATTTTTTTGCATTATTCATTTCTTTCTTTGTAAACCAATTATCATTCTACTTCTGTGAAGGGTTGATTTTTGCAGCACTCAATCCAAACGATTCATCATCTTTCATATTTGTCGATCTACCCCTACTATGCTTAAACTACCTCCCCTACTTTTATTATTGTTTTCCTTTATTCATTTCTTTATTCATTTATATTGCATTATTCATTTCTTTCTTTGTAAACCAATTACCAATATACTTCTGTGAAGGGTTCGTTTAAGCAGCACCCAATACAAATGATTCATCATCTTTCATATTTGTCGATCTACCCCTACTATGTTTAAACTACCCCTACTTCTCTAAATAGCCCTTACTGCCAACAATTTTCCCTATTTTTAACTACTGTGAAGGGTTGGTTTTAGCAGCACCTAATCCAAATGATTAATCACCTTTCATATTTGTCGTTCTACCCCTACTATGCTTAAACTAACCCAACTTCTCTAAATACTTCAAAACAACCATTCTTTTTAATCCTACCCATATTTTCAAAATAGTCCTTACTTCCAACAATTACCCCTATTTTTTAACTACCCCCTACTTTTATTATTGTTTTCCTTTATTCATGTTTTTCATTATTCATTTCTTTCTTTGTTAACCAATTATCATTCTACTTATGTGAAGGGTTGTTTTTTGCAGCACCCATTCCAAACGATTAACCATCTTTCATATTTGTCAGTCAACCCCTACTATACTCAAACTACCTCCCCTACTTCTATTATTCTTTTCCTTTATTCATTTCTTTATTCTTTTTTTTTGCATTATTCATTTCTTTGTAAACTAATTATCATTTTGTGAAGGGTTGGTTTTTGCAGCACCCCATCCAAATGATTCATAATCTTTCATATTTGTCGATCTACCATTACTATGCTTAAACTACCCCTACTTCTCTTAATACTTCAAAACAACCCTTTTTTTAATCCTACCCCTAGTTCTCTAAATAGCCCTTACTTCCAACAATTACCCCTATTTTTTAACTGCTGTTAAGGGTCGGTTTTTGCAGCACCCTATCCCAATGATTCATCATCTTTAAATCATCTTTCATATTTGTCGATCTACCCCTACTATGCTTAAACTACCCCTACTTCTCTTAATACTTCTAAACAGTCCTTCTTTTTGATCCTACCCCTAATTCTCAAAATAGCCCTTACTTCCAACAATTACCCCTATTTTTAAACTGCTATGAAGGGTTGGATTTAGCAGCACCCGATCCAAATGGTTCATCATCTTTCATATTTGTGGGTCTAACCCTAATATGCTTAAACTACCCCAACTTCTCTTAATACTTCAAAACAACCCTTCTTTTTAATCCTAAGCCTAATTTACTAAATATCCCTTACTTCCAACAATTACCCCTATTTTTTGACTACTGTGAATGTATGGTTTTGCATCACCCAATCAAAACGATTCATCATCTTACTTATTTGTCGATCTACCCCTACTATGCTTAAACTATCCCTACTTCCCTTAATACTTCAGAACAGCCCTTCTTTTTAATCCTACACCTAATTCTCTAAATAGCCCTTACTTCCAACAATTACCCCTATTTTTTAACTTTTATGAAGGGTTGGTTTTTACCGCACTCAATCGAAACAATTCATCATCTTTCATATTTGTCGATCTACCCCTACTATGCCTAAACTACCCCTACTTCTGTTAATACTTCGAAACAACCCTTCTTTTTAATCCTACCTCTAATTCTCTAAATAGCCCTCACTTCCAACAGTTACCCATATTTTTTGTCTACTGTGAAGGTTTGGTTTTTGCAGCACCCAATCCAAATGATTCATCATCTTTCATATTTGTAGATCTACCCCTAATATGCTTTAACTACCCCTACTTCTCTTAATACTTCAAAACAGACCTTCATTTTAATCCTACCCCTAATTCTCAAAATAGCCCTTACTTCCAACAATTACCAGCATTTTTGAACTACTATTAAGGGTTGGTTTTTCCTGCATCCAATCCAAATGATTCGTCATCCTTTGTATTTTCCGATTTTCCCCTACTATGCTTAAACTACCCCTACTTCTCCTAATACTTCAAAACAGCCCTTCTTTTTTAATCCTACCCCTTACTTCCAACTATTACTCCTATTTTTTAACTACTATGAAGGGTTGTTTTCTGCAATTCCCAATCCAAATTATTCATTATCTTTCATATTTGTGGATCTACCCCTACTATGCTTAAACTACCACTACTTCTCTTATTACTTCAAAACAGCCCTTCTTTTTAATCATACCCATAATTCTCCAAATAGCCCTTACTTCCAACAATTACCCCTATTTTTTAACTACTGTGAAGGGTTGGTTTTTGCAGCACCCTATCCAAACGATTCATTATCTTTCATATTTGTCGATCTACCCCTACTATGCACATCCGCACTTTTGGGGACTCAAGTATCACCGCGGCTTACGTCCCAGCAAGAGAAAACACCGCTTACTCTATCCCTCCGAGCACGAAGCTCAATATCGGTCGACCGAATCCACTACACTAAAAAAAATGTATACTGATCAAACCATCAGTTTACCACCATCCCGGGCTGTGAGGCTCGCGGATCAACGCTATACACAAAGCCATGCTATATCAGCTGCGCTTTGATCATCAACCACCAACCTTTGCTTTTCAACAAAAGTTTGGATCACTGCATCTCAGTATGCCACACTGTCAATCCATATCGTACCACTGATTTCTGCCAATATATAACCTCTGAGCTCATATGTCTCAGAGAAGGGCGTTAAGCAAGAGAATAAATTCTCCGCCGCCAAACAGATATATATTTAGCAGAGATCAACAAATACAATATAAAGGAATACAATGTCAGACACACCATCCATTTACAAGTCCGTTCCAGGTCTGAACGAAACCGGAGGCACCTAGTACCCCGCATATCCATCGATCTCCAAGTACGTCTGGACGATCACTAACTGTTTCCATCTTCTTGGGTGTACAACCCAATCAAGATCATCAGTAATTACCCAAACGACGTGAAGACCTCCGGTCTTCGACCATCGTCTTCATCTTCGACTTATCGTCGTATCAGTTATTCAGAATGGGATAAACCCGGACTTTCCGAATAACTCGCGTATATTTTAAATAAGTGTTACACAAACACAACATACGCCTCATTCCAATTCATCAGTCACTAACCGTAAATTAATCAAGAGAATAATTCCCCAAACATTAACCCCGAAGGCCGAAACCAACATCAGATCAATATTCAGAAAACCATTCTGCTTAGCTAACCGACAGTTAGTTTCTAATTTTCACATTCATAGGGAAAGGTTCCCATTAATTTTATCCAAGGTAATTTCCTGAATTTATTCTTTTATCATCCTTTGAATTTCGATTCAACTAGTCGGGATTAAGAAACTTATCGAAGTAATCATTTGTTTTAATTCCCCAATCCCAACCTATTCATCCCATGAAGTAAAACTGGTAATACTTCATATCTAACACCACAGTGTTATCGGTAAATTCAATTACCATTTCACGTTCAAATCTAATTAAAGATTTAACTATCGCCTGGAGCAAAGCTGGTGATACTCTATTTTCGATCAATTCAATCTAATTAAAGATTCATTAAAACTCCACTTAGTTTTAATCTTTGACTGGGTTAAAGAATCAGTGTCATTTAAAAACACGGTTCACGATAAACCCAAAATCACATTCATTAATCATCGGGTTAAAGAACGAGTGTTATTTAAAACACTGTTCACGATAAACCCAAAAATCAATATCGATTCAATTCCAATTAAATGTTATTTAATTGGTACACTTCATTAAATCTAAATAAAAAGATTTAATCTTTTCTCAACTGGGTTCAAGAATAGTGTTAGTAAAGACACCATTCACGACAAACCCAAATCACATTCGATATTCAATACAAGGCTCTGAATAGAAAATATATCGGCTTATATTCAATATCGAATTCTACGACTAACAAATGTCGTATTGGAAATAACGATATAAATATATATCTTTCAAATTTCCATAACAACACCTGTATAATCACGAATTCCAACATCGAAATATTCCGAGGACAATTTCGATTCAAATCCACTCCAATGCAATCATTGGATATTCTGGTTATTTTCAAAACCCTTTTCAAATTCAATTTATTTATTTAAAAATAAATAGAATTATAATTCTAGTTCAAAACTAGTTCATTTCGATAAAAATCTATTTTTATCTTTTCAAATATGGAGTTTTTCATCCCAATTCTTTCTAAATCATTTCTTATGATTTTACACAAATTATTACTATTTTTAATAATTTTATCAAGGCCCGTACAGTCGATTTCCATCAATGGCCATCGAACTGCACTTACAGCGACCTTTTTCGAATTTGATTTGGACGTATCTCCAAATCCAACCGTTAGATTTCAAATTTCTAATATTCATTAGAAAGCTCTTTTCGATACGAACCCAACGGTTCCGGTTTTAGGAGAATCCGACGGTCGGATCTCCCGTAATGCCCGTTTGAAATAAATGGTCGAAATTCACGAACTGCCGCGGCGCAGCGCGTTCTATTCAGGCCATTATATTATATATATAATATATATAATATATATTTCGTCGATTTCTATTTAAACCGAATTATATAATGAATTCGTTTCAAAAGAAATTTCAACTTCCTTTTCAATTCAAATCAAAATTGAATTCTTCTTTATAAATTCGTTTTAAAATTCATTTCTATTCAATTCCAATTTCAATTCAATTTGAATCCATTTCAATTCGCTTTCAATTCAATTTGAATTCGTTTTCAATTCAATTCATTTCGAAATCGTTTTCCATTCAATTCATTTCGAAATCGTTTTCAATTCATTTCATTTCGAAATCGTTATATATTCAATTCATTTCGAAATCGTTATATATTCAATTCATTTCGAAATCGTTATATATTCAATTCATTTCGAAATCGTTATATATTCAATTCATTTCGAAATCGTTATATATTCAATTCATTTCGAAATCGTTATATATTCAATTCATTTCGAAATCGTTTTCAATTCAATTTATTTCGAAATCGTTTTCAATTCAATTCATTTCGAAATCGTTTATATATTCAATTCATTTCGAAATCGTTATATATTTAATTCATTTCGAAATCGTTATATATTCAATTCATTTCGAAATCGTTATATATTCAATTCATTTCGAAATCGTTATATATTCAATTCATTTCGAAATCGTTATATATTCAATTCATTTCGAAATCGTTATATATTCAATTCATTTCGAAATCGTTATATATTCAATTCATTTCGAAATCGTTTATATATTCAATTCATTTCGAAATCGTTATATATTCAATTCATTTCGAAATCGTTTTCAATTCAATTTATTTCGAAATCGTTTTCAATTCAATTCATTTCAAAATATTCGATTTCGAAATCACTCTTCAATATTCATTTTAAAATGAATAAAATCGATATAAATATCGTTCACGTCAAAATGGCGTCAATCTAATCAACATGGCTCCATAAATTTCTATTTTCAAATATTCTATTTCAAATATTTCTTTTTCAAAATAGTTGTTATTATCAAAATATTTCGTTCAACACATGACCAATCTCAATGGATGAGTACTGTCAACACATGAACTTTTATTTTATATTGATAAAGATGTAAATTTTATTACTAAAATATTTCGTTCAACACATGACCAATCTCAACGGATGAGTACTGTCAACACATGAACTTTTATTTTATATTGATAAAGATGTAAATTTTATTACTAAAATATTTCGTTCAACACATGACCAATCTCAACGGATGAGTACTGTCAACACATGAACTTTTATTTTATAATATTCTTTGTTTTTCAAATTGGAATGAGGCCCAATCAATTACCATATAAAGTTAATTATATGGATTTTCATACAACACATGTATATAATAACATTGAAAATAATCAACCATCAACCAAAGTGCACTACACTGTAAAAGCATCAAATATAGATATTTAACGCTTATAACAGCCTGTCAATCTATCGATCGACATATTTAATCAATCAGGATGAGTGAACTTCAAATTTCATCCCAACACCCGTGTGGGGTTTCAAACAATCAAACACATATTTTATTTGTGCTGTTGGGCGATGTGTAAAATTTATCGTCCCAATCAATGTCATTCAAATAAGTGTACATAAACAAACCGTCTGGTTTGTAAATGAATATTTTATTTTATTCACTTCACGTTAAAAATTTATATTTTAACGATAAAACATTTTATTTCAACCTATGAATTTCTATTCAATTCATTTACACAATAAAATGATATTTTTATTTTTCTAATATATTTTAGAAAATTTCGGCGGCATAACGGCACGATACTAGAAACGGGACAAGGCCTAGCCTTATCCCCGGTCTAGTGAAGGCCCACGCCATTCACACATCAATCAAATCAATTCCATCTCACCAAACAATTCAATTCATTTCAAACAAATAATTCAACTAATCTATGCAACCAAACAAACAAGTCCATGGTCTGTGGACGATTGTGTCGGGTGCTACTAAGCACCGTCTGCATCCTAGTATATATATATAATTAGAAAAGAAATTGAAAGGTGAGAAATTCTCACAGATAGCTATCCTAGCTCCTCGGCACTTCTTTGATAGAAATCTTCATCGCTATCACATCTTCGTCATCTTCGTTGCCCGTAGCCACTACATATGTAAAAATCGAATTTTTACTATGTTATTCAATATATAAAAATCGAATTTTTACTTCGCTATTCAATATATAAAAATCGAATTTTTATTTCGAAGTTCAATATATAAAAATCCTATTTTCCTGTCGAAGTTCAATATATAAAAATCCCATTTTCCTGTCGAAGTTCAATATATAAAAATCCCATTTTCCTGTCGAAGTTCAATATATAAAAATCCCATTTTCCTGTCGAAGTTCAATATATAAAAATCCCATTTTCCTGTCGAAGTTCAATATATTTAAAAACAAAACTTTATACGATTTTCATTTCCAAAACAATGATATTTATTTTCATTTCATATATAAAGCTAATTTTATATTTTTATTAAAAATTACATTTTTATTACTAATATATATATATATATATATATTACATTTTAAAATAATGCTATTATTATCAAATATGAAAATAAAATTCAGTGTCTTACATTTTTGAAAACTGATTTTCAAACAATGCATTTATAATTTTAAACTGAATTTTAAACTATGCATTTGAAAATAAAAAAAAACAAACAAGAGAGCTTACTGTTTTTCTTCCTGGACTGCTCGAACCACTCCTCCATATTGCTTCAGGCCTCATTGAAAATCAGAGCACCCACTTCGTCCAGACCCTCCTCCCCTGACGCACGCCAAACGAGGCGCCCTGGAGTCGATCGCCGGCCACCATGAGGTGCGCCTTCGCACCTACTGCCTCCGCCATGACTGGCGTCCACTTCGGTGGTTTCCTCCGACCTGGAGGTGCGTGCGAAGCTGGCGACTTCGAGCCAGGATTTCAATCGATTAACGAGGTGGTTTTTTGATCTTGCCCGTTGGATTGCTAGAACTCGAGGAGCCGAAGGTTTTTCACAATTGAAGTTTCGTGGATAGGGCTTGGAGTGGAAGATCGGTGGTGAGGAAAGCTGGAGCTTCTGGATCGCTTGTTAGGGTGGAGGCGGAAAGAAGAAGGTTGACCGCGAACTGAAAATTTGACCAATAGGGTTTTAGAAAATTAGGTTTTTATATATATATAATTTTATTTAATTCTAAAAATACCCTCCTCTCCATACAAACTCCAAACGAGACCCAACGACAGTCGCCCCTAGCTAAATACCCCCATTATGAACACAACGGGATATCTTTCGTAAGCCAATCCAATCGTCTCGAACAGTTTTTCTCAAAATTACAATATAAATCAGTATATTCAATTTTAAACGTACATTTCAAATTACCGGGGTCACATACTAACTAGAAAAATTCCAGAAAAATATTTTCTAGCTTCGTATTGACGATACGGTCCTAACAAAACTAGTTTCGTTGAATTCTGAGACCGTTGGAAAAATGACCATTTTCCAGTCGATTAAAATTAACTGAAACTGGTCAAACGCGTTTTCCTTTGCCACGCTCACATATTGATTTGAAAAATTATGAAATTTGGAATCTAGCAATAACTTAACATCACGGACCCAACAAAAGTGGTTTCGTCGAAATCCGAGGTCGTTTGCAAAATTGCTATTTTTAAGGGCCTTATATATATAAAAATATATATAAATTCCACAGCGACTATTTCTAATTTTCAACTGGACATATCTTATCATTTCTAAGATGAAATCTCAGTTTGTTAACTTCGTTACAAAGATATAGTTATACAGATTCAAATATTTCTTGTTTCGTTCAATTCTGACTTATATTGAATTCTGTATATTCATTTGAAATTAGAAATCGAATTTTCGAACTACCGCGCCATTTTCAATTCCTTTTATAAATATAAATAAATATTTATATTCTAACGACGACGTATATAATATAAACGTTCGAATTATATTCAAAATAAATTTCTCGTCGATTATTATTTAAAATAATCCATTTTAAATAACCAAAATTCGCTAAAATTGCCAAAATAAAAATTTTAAACTGGCCCAGATTTTACGGGTTGTTACAATCTCCCCCACTTAAAACTTTTCGTCCCCGAAAAGGAACAAAGTCGAAAGTGGTTTGATTATTCAGCTCTACGATCGGTCAGGCTTCCGTTCTCCAACTTTTCAGTTTCTGAGAATTTCTAAAATTTCAAAAATTTGGCTAACACCCTAAATTTTCGAAAAATTTCGCCATAACCTCCCCTGCAATGGGAGCATCGGGGAATTTCAAATAGCTTCCCCGGTCCTTCAGATCTCAAAAAGAAAAAGAAAAAGCCAAGCGGCTAGCCAATAGGCTCACAAAATCATCATCACCCAAACAAAACAGGAAATTATGTAGTAAACATGTACCTATTTGTCGGGCAAACAAATTTTATTCTCTGCTCTAGCCTCCTTGCTATGACCTGTTCAAAGATATATATGTATATGCAAGCAAATGCAACCAATTTTCAATATAATCCAATATTTGGTTCAAATAGGCATAATGGTTCAAAATTAGAAAACAAATGAACAAACAACACAAACATCAATCAATTAGTGAATTTAACGTTTCAAATTCATAATTTTGATACATATACTGAAAATCTTGTTTTGATGCCAAATCACAACAATAGGCCCTATCTAATTTTGGTTCTCACACCAGTCAATAGGAAATATATAGAAAATCATACCTTCGAAACTCGAACACACACTACTGATGCTATATAGTCATTAGTAGAATCATCTCCGGGCGACTAGAGTGTGATGCTATATCTATCCAATATATTAAAACTTTGAATATACGTTTGCAAGGCGTATATGCAAATTCTTTATATACTGAATTGTCCAAAATCAATATAAACAAATAATCAAATACGAATAGTTGATTTAGATTTTCAAAACAAAGAATGTTTTCATTTGAAAAATATACTCTTCACACTCGTTCTAGGATACTACTGATCTCATCTCTAACGAGTCATTCCCATTGGATTTTACTAACCCAATATCTGATGAATTCTTTCGTATGGTTCTAATGTGCCTTGTTCTCTGAGCTTTGTAAACCAAAGCTCTGATACCACATGTAAAGACCCGCAACCTCCCCGTAAGGGAAAGCGTCGGATAGTTCGAGAACAAACCACAGCAGAACGCATACAGAAGAACATTTCATTGTATATTACAACAATGCATCAGATTACAAGAATATACAGAGTATAAATCAATATTACACAGAAATATCAGAGATTTAAATTACATTTAAATACATAGCAGCGGAAAATAATACAATACACAACTAGAATGAGATATACGGATACAAAGCTTTCCGGATATCGTTCCAGCTGTAAACCAGGATCCTGTGAATATAAATCTGCAAAACCAAAACTACTAGCTGCCCGTGTCGAAAATAAGGGCACCCAGAGTTTAGGTTAAAACAATAAACTCCAGGTCAGTCATGTGACTGGTGTGAGAACTAAAACAGTTATTAATCTTTATTTTTAAAGCTAGGTAAATCAAGGGACCACGCCGTATAACACAGAATGGGTTTCCTCCCAAAAATACCAGTGCATAAAACCAGCAGCGCAATGCTAAATAAAGAAAAATGAAGCTGTTATAAGACCCAGGTCCCATCACACAATGCAACGCAGCCGAGGATAGGGTTTTCCCTTATAACAGCCAAACATGCTTGATACGTTTAAAACAAATCATTTGATACTATAATAAGTGTATAGTGTCAAAACAACTTCAATCATAAATATAAATCATAGACGACATGAGTGCCCCATCCCACTATGTCGCCATACTAGGCTCTACAAATAAAGCCGAAATACACGTATCGGAAATTGGATTTCCATCATGGTGGCTCCTGATTCGAAAGATCGCTCGCGTAGTACAAATCACCGCGGCTTACGTCTCAGCGAGAGAAAACACCGCTATGCACATCCGCACTTTTGGGGACTCAAGTATCACCGCGGCTTACGTCCCAGCAAGAGAAAACACCGCTTACTCTATCCCTCCGAGCACGAAGCTCAATATCGGTCGACCGAATCCACTACACTAAAAAAAATGTATACTGATCAAACCATCAGTTTACCACCATCCCGGGCTGTGAGGCTCGCGGATCAACGCTATACACAAAGCCATGCTATATCAGCTGCGCTTTGATCATCAACCACCAACCTTTGCTTTTCAACAAAAGTTTGGATCACTGCATCTCAGTATGCCACACTGTCAATCCATATCGTACCACTGATTTCTGCCAATATATAACCTCTGAGCTCATATGTCTCAGAGAAGGGCGTTAAGCAAGAGAATAAATTCTCCGCCGCCAAACAGATATATATTTAGCAGAGATCAACAAATACAATATAAAGGAATACAATGTCAGACACACCATCCATTTACAAGTCCGTTCCAGGTCTGAACGAAACCGGAGGCACCTAGTACCCCGCATATCCATCGATCTCCAAGTACGTCTGGACGATCACTAACTGTTTCCATCTTCTTGGGTGTACAACCCAATCAAGATCATCAGTAATTACCCAAACGACGTGAAGACCTCCGGTCTTCGACCATCGTCTTCATCTTCGACTTATCGTCGTATCAGTTATTCAGAATGGGATAAACCCGGACTTTCCGAATAACTCGCGTATATTTTAAATAAGTGTTACACAAACACAACATACGCCTCATTCCAATTCATCAGTCACTAACCGTAAATTAATCAAGAGAATAATTCCCCAAACATTAACCCCGAAGGCCGAAACCAACATCAGATCAATATTCAGAAAACCATTCTGCTTAGCTAACCGACAGTTAGTTTCTAATTTTCACATTCATAGGGAAAGGTTCCCATTAATTTTATCCAAGGTAATTTCCTGAATTTATTCTTTTATCATCCTTTGAATTTCGATTCAACTAGTCGGGATTAAGAAACTTATCGAAGTAATCATTTGTTTTAATTCCCCAATCCCAACCTATTCATCCCATGAAGTAAAACTGGTAATACTTCATATCTAACACCACAGTGTTATCGGTAAATTCAATTACCATTTCACGTTCAAATCTAATTAAAGATTTAACTATCGCCTGGAGCAAAGCTGGTGATACTCTATTTTCGATCAATTCAATCTAATTAAAGATTCATTAAAACTCCACTTAGTTTTAATCTTTGACTGGGTTAAAGAATCAGTGTCATTTAAAAACACGGTTCACGATAAACCCAAAATCACATTCATTAATCATCGGGTTAAAGAACGAGTGTTATTTAAAACACTGTTCACGATAAACCCAAAAATCAATATCGATTCAATTCCAATTAAATGTTATTTAATTGGTACACTTCATTAAATCTAAATAAAAAGATTTAATCTTTTCTCAACTGGGTTCAAGAATAGTGTTAGTAAAGACACCATTCACGACAAACCCAAATCACATTCGATATTCAATACAAGGCTCTGAATAGAAAATATATCGGCTTATATTCAATATCGAATTCTACGACTAACAAATGTCGTATTGGAAATAACGATATAAATATATATCTTTCAAATTTCCATAACAACACCTGTATAATCACGAATTCCAACATCGAAATATTCCGAGGACAATTTCGATTCAAATCCACTCCAATGCAATCATTGGATATTCTGGTTATTTTCAAAACCCTTTTCAAATTCAATTTATTTATTTAAAAATAAATAGAATTATAATTCTAGTTCAAAACTAGTTCATTTCGATAAAAATCTATTTTTATCTTTTCAAATATGGAGTTTTTCATCCCAATTCTTTCTAAATCATTTCTTATGATTTTACACAAATTATTACTATTTTTAATAATTTTATCAAGGCCCGTACAGTCGATTTCCATCAATGGCCATCGAACTGCACTTACAGCGACCTTTTTCGAATTTGATTTGGACGTATCTCCAAATCCAACCGTTAGATTTCAAATTTCTAATATTCATTAGAAAGCTCTTTTCGATACGAACCCAACGGTTCCGGTTTTAGGAGAATCCGACGGTCGGATCTCCCGTAATGCCCGTTTGAAATAAATGGTCGAAATTCACGAACTGCCGCGGCGCAGCGCGTTCTATTCAGGCCATTATATTATATATATAATATATATAATATATATTTCGTCGATTTCTATTTAAACCGAATTATATAATGAATTCGTTTCAAAAGAAATTTCAACTTCCTTTTCAATTCAAATCAAAATTGAATTCTTCTTTATAAATTCGTTTTAAAATTCATTTCTATTCAATTCCAATTTCAATTCAATTTGAATCCATTTCAATTCGCTTTCAATTCAATTTGAATTCGTTTTCAATTCAATTCATTTCGAAATCGTTTTCCATTCAATTCATTTCGAAATCGTTTTCAATTCATTTCATTTCGAAATCGTTATATATTCAATTCATTTCGAAATCGTTATATATTCAATTCATTTCGAAATCGTTATATATTCAATTCATTTCGAAATCGTTATATATTCAATTCATTTCGAAATCGTTATATATTCAATTCATTTCGAAATCGTTATATATTCAATTCATTTCGAAATCGTTTTCAATTCAATTTATTTCGAAATCGTTTTCAATTCAATTCATTTCGAAATCGTTTATATATTCAATTCATTTCGAAATCGTTATATATTTAATTCATTTCGAAATCGTTATATATTCAATTCATTTCGAAATCGTTATATATTCAATTCATTTCGAAATCGTTATATATTCAATTCATTTCGAAATCGTTATATATTCAATTCATTTCGAAATCGTTATATATTCAATTCATTTCGAAATCGTTATATATTCAATTCATTTCGAAATCGTTTATATATTCAATTCATTTCGAAATCGTTATATATTCAATTCATTTCGAAATCGTTTTCAATTCAATTTATTTCGAAATCGTTTTCAATTCAATTCATTTCAAAATATTCGATTTCGAAATCACTCTTCAATATTCATTTTAAAATGAATAAAATCGATATAAATATCGTTCACGTCAAAATGGCGTCAATCTAATCAACATGGCTCCATAAATTTCTATTTTCAAATATTCTATTTCAAATATTTCTTTTTCAAAATAGTTGTTATTATCAAAATATTTCGTTCAACACATGACCAATCTCAATGGATGAGTACTGTCAACACATGAACTTTTATTTTATATTGATAAAGATGTAAATTTTATTACTAAAATATTTCGTTCAACACATGACCAATCTCAACGGATGAGTACTGTCAACACATGAACTTTTATTTTATATTGATAAAGATGTAAATTTTATTACTAAAATATTTCGTTCAACACATGACCAATCTCAACGGATGAGTACTGTCAACACATGAACTTTTATTTTATAATATTCTTTGTTTTTCAAATTGGAATGAGGCCCAATCAATTACCATATAAAGTTAATTATATGGATTTTCATACAACACATGTATATAATAACATTGAAAATAATCAACCATCAACCAAAGTGCACTACACTGTAAAAGCATCAAATATAGATATTTAACGCTTATAACAGCCTGTCAATCTATCGATCGACATATTTAATCAATCAGGATGAGTGAACTTCAAATTTCATCCCAACACCCGTGTGGGGTTTCAAACAATCAAACACATATTTTATTTGTGCTGTTGGGCGATGTGTAAAATTTATCGTCCCAATCAATGTCATTCAAATAAGTGTACATAAACAAACCGTCTGGTTTGTAAATGAATATTTTATTTTATTCACTTCACGTTAAAAATTTATATTTTAACGATAAAACATTTTATTTCAACCTATGAATTTCTATTCAATTCATTTACACAATAAAATGATATTTTTATTTTTCTAATATATTTTAGAAAATTTCGGCGGCATAACGGCACGATACTAGAAACGGGACAAGGCCTAGCCTTATCCCCGGTCTAGTGAAGGCCCACGCCATTCACACATCAATCAAATCAATTCCATCTCACCAAACAATTCAATTCATTTCAAACAAATAATTCAACTAATCTATGCAACCAAACAAACAAGTCCATGGTCTGTGGACGATTGTGTCGGGTGCTACTAAGCACCGTCTGCATCCTAGTATATATATATAATTAGAAAAGAAATTGAAAGGTGAGAAATTCTCACAGATAGCTATCCTAGCTCCTCGGCACTTCTTTGATAGAAATCTTCATCGCTATCACATCTTCGTCATCTTCGTTGCCCGTAGCCACTACATATGTAAAAATCGAATTTTTACTATGTTATTCAATATATAAAAATCGAATTTTTACTTCGCTATTCAATATATAAAAATCGAATTTTTATTTCGAAGTTCAATATATAAAAATCCTATTTTCCTGTCGAAGTTCAATATATAAAAATCCCATTTTCCTGTCGAAGTTCAATATATAAAAATCCCATTTTCCTGTCGAAGTTCAATATATAAAAATCCCATTTTCCTGTCGAAGTTCAATATATAAAAATCCCATTTTCCTGTCGAAGTTCAATATATTTAAAAACAAAACTTTATACGATTTTCATTTCCAAAACAATGATATTTATTTTCATTTCATATATAAAGCTAATTTTATATTTTTATTAAAAATTACATTTTTATTACTAATATATATATATATATATATATTACATTTTAAAATAATGCTATTATTATCAAATATGAAAATAAAATTCAGTGTCTTACATTTTTGAAAACTGATTTTCAAACAATGCATTTATAATTTTAAACTGAATTTTAAACTATGCATTTGAAAATAAAAAAAAACAAACAAGAGAGCTTACTGTTTTTCTTCCTGGACTGCTCGAACCACTCCTCCATATTGCTTCAGGCCTCATTGAAAATCAGAGCACCCACTTCGTCCAGACCCTCCTCCCCTGACGCACGCCAAACGAGGCGCCCTGGAGTCGATCGCCGGCCACCATGAGGTGCGCCTTCGCACCTACTGCCTCCGCCATGACTGGCGTCCACTTCGGTGGTTTCCTCCGACCTGGAGGTGCGTGCGAAGCTGGCGACTTCGAGCCAGGATTTCAATCGATTAACGAGGTGGTTTTTTGATCTTGCCCGTTGGATTGCTAGAACTCGAGGAGCCGAAGGTTTTTCACAATTGAAGTTTCGTGGATAGGGCTTGGAGTGGAAGATCGGTGGTGAGGAAAGCTGGAGCTTCTGGATCGCTTGTTAGGGTGGAGGCGGAAAGAAGAAGGTTGACCGCGAACTGAAAATTTGACCAATAGGGTTTTAGAAAATTAGGTTTTTATATATATATAATTTTATTTAATTCTAAAAATACCCTCCTCTCCATACAAACTCCAAACGAGACCCAACGACAGTCGCCCCTAGCTAAATACCCCCA
This sequence comes from Allium sativum, assembly GCA_030737875.1. NCBI lineage: Eukaryota > Viridiplantae > Streptophyta > Magnoliopsida > Asparagales > Amaryllidaceae > Allium > Allium sativum. The sequence continues at coordinate 1,017,699,150 of CM060913.1, forward strand.
TTATGAACACAACGGGATATCTTTCGTAAGCCAATCCAATCGTCTCGAACAGTTTTTCTCAAAATTACAATATAAATCAGTATATTCAATTTTAAACGTACATTTCAAATTACCGGGGTCACATACTAACTAGAAAAATTCCAGAAAAATATTTTCTAGCTTCGTATTGACGATACGGTCCTAACAAAACTAGTTTCGTTGAATTCTGAGACCGTTGGAAAAATGACCATTTTCCAGTCGATTAAAATTAACTGAAACTGGTCAAACGCGTTTTCCTTTGCCACGCTCACATATTGATTTGAAAAATTATGAAATTTGGAATCTAGCAATAACTTAACATCACGGACCCAACAAAAGTGGTTTCGTCGAAATCCGAGGTCGTTTGCAAAATTGCTATTTTTAAGGGCCTTATATATATAAAAATATATATAAATTCCACAGCGACTATTTCTAATTTTCAACTGGACATATCTTATCATTTCTAAGATGAAATCTCAGTTTGTTAACTTCGTTACAAAGATATAGTTATACAGATTCAAATATTTCTTGTTTCGTTCAATTCTGACTTATATTGAATTCTGTATATTCATTTGAAATTAGAAATCGAATTTTCGAACTACCGCGCCATTTTCAATTCCTTTTATAAATATAAATAAATATTTATATTCTAACGACGACGTATATAATATAAACGTTCGAATTATATTCAAAATAAATTTCTCGTCGATTATTATTTAAAATAATCCATTTTAAATAACCAAAATTCGCTAAAATTGCCAAAATAAAAATTTTAAACTGGCCCAGATTTTACGGGTTGTTACAAACTACCTCCCCTACTTTTATTATAGTTTTCATTTATTCATTTCTTTACTCTTTTTATTTGCATTATTCATTTGTTTCTTTGTAAACCAATTGTCATTCTACTTATATGAAGGGTTGATTTTTACAGCACTCAATTCAAATGATTCATCATCTTTCATATTTGTCGATCTACCACTACTATCCTTATACTACCTCCCCTACTTTTATTATAGTTTTCCTTTATTCATTTCTTTATTCATTTATTTTGCATTATTCATTTCTTTCTTTGTAAACCAATTATCATTCTACTTCTGTCAAGGGTTAGTTTAAGTAGCACCCAATACAAATTATTCATCATCTTTCATATTTGTCGATCTACATCTACTATGCTTAAACTACCCCTACTTCTCTAAAAAGCCCTTACTTCCAACAATTATCCCTATTTTTTATGTGAAGGGTTGGTTTTTGCAGCACGCAATCCATACTATTAATCATCTTTCATATTTGTTGTTCTACCCCTACAATGCCTAAACTACTCCTACTTCTCCAAATACTTCAAAACAACCCTTCTTTTTAATCCTACCCCTAATTCTCCAAATATTCCTTACTTCCAACAATTACCCCTATTTTTTAACTACACCCTACTTTTATTATTACTTTCCTTTATTCATTTCTTTATTCCTTTTTTTACATTATTGACTTCTTTCTTTGTAAACCAATTATCGTTCTACTTCTGTGTACCAATTGTCATTCTATTTCTGTGTAGGGTTGGTTTTGCAGCACCCAATCCAAACGATTCATCATCTTTCATATTTGTCGATCTACCCCTACTATGCTTAAATTACCTCCCCTACTTTTATTATTGTTTTCCTTTATTCAGTTCTTTATTCATTTTTTGCATTATTCATTTCTTTGAAAACCAATTATCATTCTGTGAAGGGTTGGTTTTTGCACCACCCGATCCAAACGATTCATCATCTTTCATATTTGTCAATCTACCCCTACTATGCTTAAACTACCCCTACTTCTCTTAATAATTCAAAACAACTCTTCTTTTTAATCCTACCCCTAATTCTCTAAATAACCCTCAATTCCAACAATTACTTATATTTTTTAACTACTGTGAAGGGTTGGTTTTTTGCAGCGCCCAATCCCAATGATTCATCATCTTTCATATTTGTCGATCTACCCCTACTATGCTTAAACTTCCCCTACTTCTCTTAATACTTCAAAATAGCCCATCTTTTTAATCCTAACCCTAATTCTCTAAATAGCCCTTACTTCCAACAATTACCCCTATTTTTTAACAACTGTGAAGGACTGGTTTTTGCAGCACCCAATCCAAACGATTCATCATCCTTCATATTTGTCGATCTACCCCTACTATGCTTAAACTACCCCTACTTCTCCTAATACTTCAAAACAACCCAAATTTTTAATCCTACCCTTACTTCCAACTATTACTAGTATTTTTTAACTACTATGAAGGGTTGGTTTTTGCAATACCCAATCCAAATTAATCGTCATCTTTCATATTTTTGGATCGACCCCTACTATGCTTAAACTACAACTACTTCTCTTAATACTTCAAAACAGCCCTTCTTTTTAATTATTCCCCAAATTCTCCAAATATCCCTTACTTCCAAAAATTAACCCCATTTTTAGACTACCGTGATGGGTTGGTTTTTGCAGCACCCAATCCAAACGATTCATTATCTTTCATATATTTTGATCTACCCATACTATGCTTAACTACCTCCCCTACTTTAATTATAGTTTTCATTTATTCATTTCTTTACTCATTTTTTTTGCATTTTTCATTTCTTTCTTTGTAAACCAATTATCATTTTACTTATATGAAGGGTTGATTTTTGCAGCACTCAATTCAAACGATTCATCATCCTTCATATTTGCCGATCTACCCCTACTATCCTTAAACAACCTCCACTACTTTTATTATTGTATTCCTTTATTAATTAATTTATTCATTTAGTTTGCGTTATTCATTTCTTTCTTTGTAAACCAATTATCAATCTACTTCTGTCAAGGGTTAGTTTAAGTAGCACACAATACAAATTATTCATCATCTTTCATATTTGTCGATCTACCCTTACTATGCTTAAACTACCCCTACTTCTCTAAAAAGCCCTTACTTCCAACAATTATCCCTATTTTTTAACTACTGTGAAGGGATGGTTTTTGCAGCACCTAATCAAAACGATTAATCATCTTTCATATTTTTTGTTCTACCCCTACAATGCTTAAACTAACCCTACTTCTACAAATACTTCAAAGCAGCCCTTCTTTTTAATCTTACTCCTACTTCTCTAAATAGTCCTTACTTCCAACAATTACCCCTATTTTTTAACTACCCCCGGCTTTTATTATTATTTTCCTTTATTCATTTCTTTATTCGTTTTTTACATTATTGATTTATATCTTTGTAAACCAATTATCATTCTACTTCTGTGTAGGGTTGGTTTTTGCAGCACCCAATCCGAACGATTTATCATCTTTCATATTTGTCGATCTACCCCTACCATGCTTAAACTACCTCCCCTACTTTTATTATTGTTTTCCTTTATTCAGTTCTTTATTCATTTTTTTGCATTATTCATTTCTTTGAAAACCAAATATCATTCTGTGAAGGGTTGGTTTTTGCACCACCCAATCCAAACGATTCATCATCTTTCATATTTGTCAATCTACCCCTACTATGCTTAAACTACCCCTACTTCTCTTAATACTTCAAAACAAACCTTCTTTTTAATCCTACCCCTAATTCTCTAAATAACCCTCACTTCCAACAATTACTTATATTTTCTAACTATTGTGAATGGTTGGATTTTGCAGCACCCGATCCAAATGGTTCATCATCTTTCATATTTGTGGATCTACCCCTTCTATGCTTAAACTATCCCTACTTCTCTTAATACTTAAAAACAACACTTCTTTTTAATCCTACCCCTAATTTTCTAAATAGCACTTACTTCCAACAATAACCCCTATTTTTTAACTACTGTAAAGGGTTGGTTTTTCCAGCATCCAATCCAAATGATTCATCATCCTTCATATTTGTCGATCTATCCCTACTTCTCCTAATAGTTCAAAACAACCATTCTTTTTAATCCTTCCCCTAATTCTCTAAATAGCCCTTACTTCCAACAATTACCCTTATTTTTTAACTACTGTGAAGGGTTGGTTTATGCAGCACACAATCCAAACGATTCACCATCTTTCATATTTGTTGATCTAACCCTACTATGCTTAATTTACTCCCCCTACTTTTATTTTTGTTTTCCTTTATTCATTCCTTTATTCATTATTTTTTGAATTATTTATTTCATTGTAAACCAATTATCATTCTACTTCTATGAAGGGTTGGATTTTGCAGCACCCAATCCAAACGATTCATCATCTTTCATATTTGTTGATCTGCCTTGCTATGCTCAAACTGCCCCTACTTCTCTTAACACTTCAAAACAAACCTTCTTTTTAATCCTACCCCTAATTCTCAAAATAGCCCTTACTTTCAACAATTACCCCTATTGCCCAAAATATATCTTACATCTTTATTAATACTTCAAAACAGCCTTTCTTTTGATGTATTAAAATGAATAATTATTTATTAATTTATTTTGCATTATGTTAAAAGTAAGGGCTATTCGTAGCATTTAGGGTTGGTTTTAACAACCCTAATTTTAAGGGTAATTGATAAGGGAAACAAAAATAAAACTAGGGGGTAGTAAAAAAATGGGTGTTGGTTGGTTATCAACAAATATCAAAGATGATGAATCATTGGATTGGATGCTGCAAAAACCAATCCTTCACATTAGTTAAAAAATAGGGGTAATTATTGTAAGTAAGGGTTATTTGGAGAATTAGGGCTAGTTTAAGCAAAGTAGGGGTAGATCGACAAATATGAAAGATGATGAATCATTTGGATTGGGTGCTACAAAAATCAACCCTTCACAGTAGTTAATAGGGGTAATTGTTCGAAGTAAGGGCTATTTGGAGTATTAGGGGTAGGATTAAAAAGAAGGGTTGTTTTCAAGTATTAAGAGAAGTAGGGGTAGCTTAGGCATAGTAGGGGTAGGTCGACAAATATGAAGGATGATGAATCATTTTGACTGGGTGCTACAAAAACCAACCCTTCACAGTAGTTAAAAAATAGGGGTAATTGTTGGAAGTAAGGACTATTTAGAGAATTAGGGGTAGGATTAAAAAGAAGGGCTATTTTGAAGCATTAAGAGAAGTAGGGGTATTTTAGTAGGGGGTAGTAAAAAAATAGGGGTATCTACACCTATTTCTCTTAATACTTCAAAACAACCCTTCACAATAGTTAAAAAATAGGGGTAATTATTGGAAGTAAGGGCTATTTAGAGAATTAGGGGTAGAATGAAAAAGAAGGCCTATTTTGAAGTATTAAGAGATGTGGGGGTAGTTTAAGCATACTAGGGGTAGATCGACAGAAGTAGAATGATGAATCGTTTGGGTTGGGTGCTGCAAAAACCAACCCTTCACAGAAGTAGAATGATAAATGGTTTACAAAGAAAGAAATGAATAATGCAAAATAAATGAATAAAGGAAAACAATAATAAAAGTAGGGGTAGTTAAAAAATATGGGTAATTGTTGAAACTAGGGGCTATTTAGAGCATTATGGGTAGGATTAAAAAGATGGGCTGTTTTGAAGTATTAAGAGAAGTAAGTTCAGTTTAAGCATGGTAGGGGTTGAATCATTTGGACTGGGTGCTGCAAAAACCAACCCTTCACAGAAGTAGAATGATAATTGGTTTACTAATAAATAAATGAATAATGCAAAATAAATGAATAAAGAAATGAATAAAGGAAAACAATAACAAAAGAAATGCCAAAAACCAACTAAATAAAAGTAATTGGGTGCAACCAATCCAACCCTTCATAGAAGTAGAATTATAATTTTTTACAAAGAAAGAAATGAATAATACTTTTACTAAAATAGGGGTCGATCGACAAATATAAAGGATGATTAATCATCTTTCATATTTGTCGATCTACCCCTAATATGCTGAAACAACCCCTACTTCTCTTAATACTCCAAAACAACCGTTCTTTTTAATCCTACCCCTACTTCTCTAAACGGCACTTACTTCCAACAATTAATCCTATTGGTTTAAGCATAGTAGGGGAAGATCGACGTATATGAAGGAAGATGAATCATTTGGATTAGGTGTTGCAAAAACCAACCCTTCACAGTTGTTAAAAAATAGGGGTAGTTGTTGGAAGTAAGGGCTATTTAGAGAATTAGGGGGAGGATTAAACAGAAGGGCTATTTTGAAGTATTAAGAGAAGTAAGGGAGGTAGTTTAAGCATAGTAGGGGTAGATCGACAATTATGAAAGATGATGAATCATTTTGTGAAGACCCGCAACTTCCCCGTAAAGGAAAGCGTCGGATAGTTCGAGAACAAGCCACAACAGAACGCATAGAAAAGAACGTTTCATTGTATATTACAACAATGCATCAGATTACAAGAATATACAGAGTATGAATGAATATTACACAGAAATATCAGAGATTTAAATTACATTTAAATACGTAGCAGCGGAAAATAATACAATACACAACTAGAAGAGATATACGGATACAAAGCTTTCTGGATATCATTCCAGCTGTAAACCAGGATCCTGTGAATATAAATCTGCAAAACCAAAACTACTAGCTGCCCGTGTCAAAATAGGAGCACCCAGAGTTTAGGTTAAAACAATAAACTCCAGGTCAGTCATGTGACTGGTGTGAGAACTAAAACACTTTTTTTTTTCTTTATTTTCAATCATTGGGTAAATCAAGGGACCACGCCGTATAACACGGAACGGGTTTCCTCCCAAGAATACCAGTGCATAAAACAACAGCGCAATGCTAAATAAAGAAAAATGAAGCTGTTATAAGACCCAGGTCCTATCACACAATGCAACGCAAGCCGGGGGATAGGGTTTTCCCTTATAACAGCCAAAGAATGCTTGATACGTTTTAAAACAAATCATTTGATACTATTGTAAGTGCATAGTGTATAAAACAATTTCAAATCATAAGTATCAATCATAGGCGGCATGAGCGCCCCATCCCACTATGTCGCCATATATAGGATTACAACTAAAACCGCAAAGTCACGTATTTGGAAATTGGGTTTCCATCTATGAACCGAGGCAAAAGATAGTCCTCAACCGTTTTCAGACAATCTAGCCCATGTCTAGGCAAGTACTCAGTCAAGCCTTGGAGCGACAGGGCCGGTCCACCGATGTGGATTAAACTTAAATCCTGAACACTGCGTTTCCCCGCCCTTTGGGGCGTAAGTCTGGTCCGTCAGCCGACCAGAATGCATCGGCCGAAACCGATATAACCGAGGCGCCTCGCAACAGCAACAACCACATAAGTCAAACTCGTCAGGGCGTGTAAAACCACTGACGCCACTTATAGCTAGAAAGAAACGCAAGTCCTCCCTGAGGTCCGTCTCCCGTTTTTGGTTCATACCGGGTGTGAAACTCGCGAATCAAACGTTACACAAAGCTACGCCACAAAGGCCTTGCTTTGATCATCACCACAAGACTTTGCTTTTCAACAGAAGCCTCGATCAATTGCCACTTAGGCATGCCACACAGGCAATTCACTCCATGCGTTTGATATCCATCAATATATAACCCCTGAGCTCGTACGTCTCAGAGAAGGGCGTTAAGCAAGAGAATAAATTCTCCGCCGCCAAACAGATATATATTTAATAGAGATCAATCACACGGACTAAAATCCAATGTCAGACACACAGTCCATTTACAAGTCCGTTCTGGGTCTGAACGAAACCGGAGGCACCTAGTACCCCGCATATCCATCGATCTCCAAGTACGTCTGGACGATCACTAACTGTTTCCATCTTCTTGGGTGTACAGCCCAATCAAGATTACCAGTTATCACCCAAACGACGTGAAGACCTCCGGTCTTCGACCATCGTCTTCATCTTCGACTTATCGTCGTATCAGTTATTCAGAATGGGATAAACCCGGTCTTCCCGAATAACTCGCGTATATTTTAGATAAGTGTTACACAAACACAACATACGCCTCATTCCAATTCATCAGTCACTAACCGTAAATTAATCAAGAGAATAATTCCCCAAATATTAACCCCGAAGGCCGAAACCAACATCAGATCAATATCCAGAAAACCATTCTGCTTAGCTAACCGACAGTTAGTTTCTGAATTTCACATTCATAGGGAAAGGTTCCCATTAATTTTATCAAAGATAAATTCTTGAATTTATTCTTTAATCTATTTTTGAATATCAATTCAAACTAGTCGGGATTAGTGAACCTTACCGAAGTAATCATTTGTTTTAATTTTCCAATCCCAACCTATTCATCCCATGAAGTAAAACTGGTAATACTTCATATCTAACACCACGGTGTTATCGGTAAATTCAATTACCATTTCACGTTCAAATCTAATTAAAGATTTGACTATCGCCTGGAGCAAAACTGGTGATACTCCATTCTCGACCATTTCAATCTAATTAAAGATTCATTAAAACTCCACTTAGTTTTAATCGTTAACTGGGTTAAAGAATCAGTGTCATTTAAAAACACGGTTCACGATAAACCCAAAATCACATTCATTAATTATCGGGTTAAAGAACAAGTGTTATTTAAAACACTGTCCACGATAAACCCAAAAATCAATATCAATTCAATTCCAATTAAATATTATTTAATTGGTACACTTCATTAAATCTAAATAAAAAGATTTAATCTTTCCTCAACTGGGTTCAAGAACAGTGTTAGTGAAGACACCATTCACGACAAACCCAAATCACATTTGATATTCAATACAAGGCTCTGGATAGAAAATATCCCGGCTTATATTCAATATCAAATTCTACGACTAACAAATATCGCATTGGAAATAACGATATATATATATATCTTTCAAATTTCCATAACAACATTTGTATAATCACGAAATTCAACATCGAAATATTCCGAAGACAATTTCGATTCAAATCCATTCCAATGCAACCATTGGAAATTTTGGTTAATTTCAAAACCATTTCAGATTCAATTTATTTATTTAAAAATAAATAGAATTAAAATTCTAGTTCAAAACTAGTTCATTTCGATAAAAATCTATTTTTATCTTTTCAAATATGGAGTTTTTCATCCCAATTCTTTCTAAATCATTTCTTATGATTTTACACAAATTATTACTATTTTTAATAATTTTATCAATGCCCGTACAGTCGATTTCCATCAATGGCCATCGAACTGCACTTACAGCGACCTTTTTCGAATTTGATTTGGACGTATCTCCAAATCCAACCGTTAGATTTCAAATTTCTAATATTCATTAGAAAGCTCTTTTCGATACGAACCCAACGGTTCCGGTTTTAGGAGAATCCGACGGTCGGATCTCCCGTAATGTCCGTTTGAAATAAATGGTCGAAATTCGCGAACTGCCGCGGCGCGGCGCGTTCTATTAAGGCCATTATATTATATATATAATATATATAATATATATTTCGTCGATTTCTATTTAAAACGAATTATATAAATAGTTTTAAATTCGTTTCCAAAAGCAATTTCAACTTCCATTTCAATTCAAAGCAAAATTGAATTCTTCTTTATAAATTCGTTTTAAAATTCATTTCTATTCAATTCAAATTTCAATTCAATTTGAATTCATTTCAATTCGCTTTCAATTCAATTCGAATTCGTTTTCAATTCAATTCATTTCGAAATCGTTTTCAATTCAATTCATTTCGAAATCGTTTTCAATTCAATTCATTTCGAAATCGTTTTCAATTCAATTCATTTCGAAATCGTTTTTAATTCAATTCATTTCGAAATCGTTTTCAATTCAATTCATTTCGAAATCGTTTTCAATTCAATTCATTTCGAAATCGTTTTCAATTCAATTCATTTCGAAATCGTTTTCAATTCAATTCATTTCGAAATCGTTTTAAAATCGATATAGATATCGTTCACGTCAAAATGGCGTCAATCTAATCAACACGGCTTCATAAATTTCTATTTTCAAATATTCTATTTCAAATATTTCTTTTTCAAAATAGTTGTTATCAAAATATTTCGTTCAACACATGACCAATCTCAATGGATGAGTACTGTCAACACATGAACTTTTATTTTATATCGATAAAGATGTAAATTTTATTACTAAAATATTTCGTTCAACACATGACCAATCTCAATGGATGAGTACTGTCAACACATGAACTTTTATTATATAATATTCTTTATTTTTCAAATCGGAATGAGGCCCAATCAATTACCATATAAAGTTAATTATATGGATTTTCATACAACACATGTATATAATAACATTGAAAATAATCAACCATCAACCAAAGTGCACTACACTGTAAAAGCATCAAATATAGATATTCAACGCTTATAACAGCCTGTCAATCAATCGATCGACATATTTAATCAATCAGGATGAGTGAACTTCAAATTTCATCCCAACACCCGTGTGGGGTTTCAAACAATCAAACACATATTTTATTTGTGCTGTTGGGCGATGTGTAAAATTTATCGTCCCAATCAATGTCATTCAAATAGGTGTACATAAACAAACCGTCTGGTTTGTAAATGAATATTTATTTATTCACATTCGCGTTAAAAATTATATTTTTAATGATAAAACATTTTATTCCAACATATGAATTTCTATTCAATTCATTTATTCAATAAAAATGATATTTTTATTTTTCTAACATATTTTAGAAAATTTCGGCGGCATAACGGCACGATACTAGAAACGGGACGAGGCCTAGCCTTATCCCCGGTCTAGTGAAGGCCCACGCCATTCACACATCAATCAAATCAATTCAATTCACCAAACAATCAAATCCAAATCAAATAATCTAACCAACTACACAACCAATCAAACAAGTCCATGGTCTGTGGACGGGTGTCGGGTGCTTCTAATAAGCACCGTCTGCATCCTAGTATATATATATATATATATATATATATATATAACTAGAAAAGTAGAATTTGAGTGAGAAGTTCTCACCGATAGCTATCCAAACATCTTGACTCTTCTTTGATATAGATCTTCTTCGTTCTCGCCTTTTTTTTTGTTACCTTTGTCGCCCGCTTTCACTACCTATGTAAAAATCGAGTTTTTTACTTCGAAGTTCAATATATAAAAATTCTATTTTTCTTATGAAGTTCAACATATAAAAACTATATTTTTCTTACGAAGTTCAATATATAAAAATTCTATTTTTATCACGCTATTTTCTATATAAAGATTTCGCCTTTATAAGAACATAGACTTCATCTTTTCAAAAGTATATCATTATAAAAGTCACATTTTTATTCTTCTACACATATAAAGATGCTATTTTTAATATTTCTATCATGTAAAAATTATATTTTTAATTCTTCTATATAGTAAAGACTATATTTTTAATACTTTAAAAATATAAAAATCATATTTTTATTTAGATAAACCTCTTCACCTTGTTTAACTAAAAATCTATACTCCCTACTATATGAAAACTAACCTTTATATTTTCAAATACCATCTTTTTATACGTAAAAAATATAATCTTTTTATAATTAAAAATATAATCTTTAGGTTAAAAATCATATCTCCATTAACATAGAAATCCGAACCTCATCATCATCAAAATCATATTTTCATTAGCATTTCCTATAAATAAAAAATCAGAAAATGAAATTCACCTTTTCTTTTCCTTGAACCCGAAGTCGTGGAGGTGGCTGAGGCGTCGGACTGTAGGGGGGGCGGTTGCGGCAGGGCACAGCGGTCGGAGGTGGTGGAGCAACAGGGGCGCGGCGATTTGGGCATCGAGCGGTTTAAAGGGGTTAGGGATTTTGGGGGAAAGGGGGTACTCGAACGGGGAAGAAGAGGGCGCAGAGGAGAGGAGTGGGAGGGGATCCGGCCTGGTGAGGCCGGCGCTGGTGGCGCGACACGCCTGAGGCGGAGGAGAACGACGAGTTTCTCTTTTTTTTTTTTATTTACCTTTCTGTTTTGAAATGATTTTAGTCGGGGGAGAACGACGAGAACGACGAGTTTCCGTTGAATTTTCATTTAAATCACTATATTGAATTTTAAACGTACATTTCAAATTACCGGGGTCACATACTAACTAGAAAAATTCCCGAAAAATATTTTCTAGCTTCGTATTGACGATACGGTCCTAACAAAACTAGTTTCGTCGAATTCTAAGGCCGTTTGAAAAATGGCCAATTCCCAGTCGATTAAAATCAACTAAAACTGGTCAAACGCGTTTTCCTTTGCCACGCTCACATGTTGATTCGGAAAATTATGAAATTTAAAACCTAGCAATAACTTGACATCACGGACCCAACAAAAGTGGTTTCGTCGAAATCCGAGGTCATTTGTAAAATGTCCATTTTTAAGGGCCTAAATTCCATAGCGACTATTCAGAATTTTCAACTGGACATATCTTATCATTCCCGCTACGAAATCTTGATTTGTCGGATTCGTTGGAAAGATATCCACAATTAGATTCCATTATTTTTGGTTTCACTAAAATCCGGATTGTTTTGCACCCGGTACATTCAATTGAAGTTTGAAATCGAATTATCGAACTACCGCGCCATTTTCAATTCTATTATAATTATATATATATATAATTATTTATATTCTAACGACGACGTATATTATATATATGTCGAATTATATTCAAAATATATTTCTCATCGATATTATTTAAAATAATCTATTTTAAATAATCAAAATTCGCTAAAATTGCCAAAATAAAAATTTCAAACTGGCTCGCATTTTACGGGTTGTTACACATTTGGATTGGGTGCCACAAAAACCAACCCTTCACAGTAGTTAAAAATAGAAGTAATTGTTGGAAGTAAGGGCTATTTGGAGAATTAGGGGTTGGATTAAAAAGAAGGGCTGTTTTGAAGTATTAGGAGAAGTAGGTCTAGTTTAAGCATAGTAGGGGCAGATCACAAATATGAAAGATGATGAATCGCTTGGATTGGGTGTTGCAAAAACCAATTCTTCACAGTAGTTAAAAAATAGGGGTAATTGTTGGAAGTAAGTGCTATTTAGAGAATTAGGGGTAGGATTAAAAAGAAGGGTTGTTTTAAAGTATTAAGAGAAGTAGCGGTAGTTTAAGCATAGTACGGGTAGATCGACAAATATGAAGGATGATGAATCATTTGGATAGGATGTCGAAAAAAATACCATTCAAAGTAGTTAAAAAATAGGGGTAATTGTTGGAAGTAACGAGTATTTAAAGAATTAGGGGTAGCATTATAAAGAAGGGTTGTTTTGAAGTATTAATAGAAGTAGGGGTAGTTTAAGCATAGTAGTGGTAGATCGAAAAAATTGAAAGATGAAGAATCGTTTGGATTGTGTGTTGCAAAAACCAACCCTTCATAGAAGTAGGATGATAATTGGTTTAAAAAGAAATTAATAATGCAAAAAAAATGAACAAAGAAATGAATAAAGGAAAACAATAATAAAAGTAGGGGTAGTTTAAGCATAGTAGGGTTAGATCGACAAATATGAAAGATGATGAATCGTTTGGATTGGATGCTGAAAAACCAACCCTTCATAGTAGTTAAAAAATAGGGGTAATTGTTGAAAGTAAGGGCTATTTGGAGAATTTGGGGTAGGATTAAAAAGAAGACTTGTTTTGAAGTATTAAGAGAAGTTGGTTAGTTTAAGCATAGTAGGGGTAGATCAACGAATATGAGAGATGATGAATCGTTTGGATTGGGTGGGCCAAAATCCAACCCTTACCGAAGTAGAATGATAATTGGTTTCCAAAGAAAGAAATGAATAATGTAAAAAAATGAATAAACAAATGAATAAAGGAAAACAATAATAAAAGTATGGGGTAGTTAGAAAATGGGGGTAATTGTTGGAAGTAAGGGATATTTAGCGAATTATGGACAGGATTAAAAAGAAGGGTTGTTTTGAAGTATTAGGAGAAGTAGGAATAACTTAAGCATAGTATGGGTAGATCGACAAATATGAAAGATGATGAATCATTTGGATTGGGTGCTGCAAAAACCAACCCTTCACAATAGTTAAAAAATAGGGGTAATTGTTGGAAGTTTTGGCTATTTAGAGAATTAGGTGTAGGATTAAAAAATAATGGCTGATTTGAAGTAATAAGAGAAGCAGCGGTAGTTTAAGAATAGTAGGGATAGATCCACAAATATGAACAATGATGAACCATTGGGTTTGGGTGCTGCAAAAACCAACCCTTCAAATAGTTAAAAAATAGGGGTAATTGTTGGAAGTAAGGGATATTTAGAGAATAAGGGGCAACATTAAAAAGAAGGGTTGTTTTGAAGTATTAAGAGAAGTAGGGGTAGATCGATAAATATGAAAGATGATGAATCTTTTGGATTGGGCGCTGCAAAAATCAACCCTTCACAGTAGTTAATAAATAGCGTTAATTGTTTGAAGTAAGGAGCATTTAGAGAATTAGGAGTAGAATTGAAAAGAAGGGTTGTTTTGAAGTATTAAGAGAAGTAGGGGTAGTTTAAGAAAAGTACGGTAGATCGACAAATACGAAAGATGATGAATCATTTGGATTGGGCGCTGCAAAAACCAACCCTTTACCATAGTTTAAAATTAGGGTTAATTGTTGGAAGTAAGGGATATTTGGAGAATTAGGGGTTGGATTACAAAGAAGGGCTGTTTTGATGTATTAAGAGGAGTAGGGGTAGTTTAAGCATAGTAAGAGTAGATCCTCAAATATGAAAGATGATGAATCATTTGGATTGGCTGCTCCAAAAACCAACCCTTCACAGTAGTTAAAAAATAGGCGTATTTGTTGGAAGTAAGGGCTATTTAGAGAATTAGGTGTAGGATTAAAAGGAAGGGCTTTTTTGAAGTATTAAGGAAGTAGGGGAGGTAGTTTAAGCATTGTAGGGGTAGATCGACAAGTATGAAAGATGAGGAATCATTTGGGTTGGGTGCTGCAAAAACCAACCCTTCGCAGTAGTTAAAAAATAGGGTTGACTGTTTGAAGTAAGGGATATTTAGAGAATTAAGGGTAGGATTAAAGAGAAGCATTGTTTTGAAGTACTAAGCGAAGTAGGGGTAGTTTAAGCATAGTAGGGGTAGATCGACAAATATGATGGATGATGAATCATTTGGATTGGGTACTGCAAAAACCAACCCTTCACAATAGTTAAAACATATGGGTAATTGTTGGAAGTAAGGGCTATTTATAGAATTAGGGGTAGGATTAAAAAATAAAGGCAGATTTGAAGTAATAAGAAAAGTAGGGGAAGTTTATGCATAATAGTGGTTGATCGACAAATATGAAAGATGATGAATCATTGGGATTGGGCGCTGCAAAAACCAACCCTTCAAAGTAGTTAAAAAATAGAGGTAATTGTTGGAAGTAAGGGCAATTCAGAGAAATAGGGGTAGGATTAAAAAAATAAGGGCTGATTTGAAGTATTAAGAGAAGTAGGTGTAGTTTAAGCATAGTAGGGGTAGTTCGACAAATATGAAAGAAGATGAATCATTTGGATTGGGTGCTGCGAAAACCAACTCTTCAAAGTAGTTAAAAAAGGGGCAATTGTTGGAAGTAAGGGCTATTCAGAGAATTAGGGGTAGTATTTAGAGAAGTAGTGGTAGTTCATGCAGAGTAGGGGTAGATCAACAAATATGAAAGATGATTAATCATTTGGATCGTGTGATTCAAAAACCAACCCTTCACAGTATTTAAAAAATAGGTTTAATTGTTGTAAGTAAGGGCTATTAAGATAATTAGGGGTAGGATAAAAAAGAAGGCCTGTTTTAAAGTATTAAGAGAAGTAGGGGTAGTTTAAGCATAGTAGGGGTAGTTCGACAAATATGAAGGATGATGAATCATTTGGATTAGCTGCTGCAAAAACTAACCCTTCACAGTTGTTAAAAAATAGGGATAATTGTTGGAAGTAAGGGCTATTTAGATAATAAGGGGTAGGATTAAAAAGAACGGCGGTTTTTAAGTGCTAAGAGAAGTAGGGGTAGTTTAAGCATAGTAGCGGTAGATCGAAAAATATGAAGGATGATGAATCATTTGAATTTGGCGCTGCAAAAAACTAACCCTTTGCAGTAGTTAAAAAATAGGTTTAATTGTTGGAAGTAAAGGCTACTTAGAGAATTAGGGGTAGGAATAAAAAATAAGGGCTGATTTGAAGTATTAAGAGAAGTAGGGGTAGTTTAAGCATAGTAGAGGTAGGACGAAAAATATGAAAGATGATGAACCATTGGGATTGGGTGCTGCAAAAACCAACCCTTCACAGTAGTAAAAGAATAGGGGTAATTGTTGAAAGTTAGGGTTATTTAGAGAATTAGTGGTAGGATTAAAAAGAAGGGCTATTTTGATGTATTTAGAGAAGTAGTAGAAGTTTAAGCATAGTAGGGGTAGATCGACCAATATGAAAGATGATGAATAATTTGGATTAGGTGCCGCAAAAACCAACCCATCACATAGTTAAAAAATAGGGGTAATTGTTGGAAGTAACAGTTATTTATAGAATTGGGGTAGGACTAAAAAGAAGGACTGTTTTGAAGTATTAAGAGAAGTAGTGGTAGTTTAAGCAAAGTAAAAGTAGATCGATAAATACAAAAGATGATTAATCATTTGGATTGGGTGCTGCAAAAACCAACCCTTCACAATAGATAAAAAAGAGGGGTAATTGTTGGAAGTAAGGGCTATTTATACAATTAGGGGTAGGAATAAAAAGAAGGGTTGTTTTGAAGTATTAAGAGAAGTAGGGGTAGTTTAAGCATAACAGGGGTAGATCGACAAATACGAAGGATAATGAATCATTTGGATTGGATGCTGCAAAACCAAACCCTTCACAGTAGTTAAAAAACAAGGGTATTTGTTGGAAGTAAGGGCTATTTAGAAAATTAGGGGTATGATTAAAAAGAAGGGCTATTTTGAAGTATTAAGAGAAGTAGGGGTAGTTTAAGCATAGTAGGGGTAGATCGACAAATATGAAAGATGATGAATCATTTGGGTTGGGTGCTGCAAAAACCAACCCTTCCCAATATTTAAAAAATAGGGGTAACAGTTGGAAGTAATGGCTATTTAGAGAATTCAGGCTAGGATTAAATAGAAGGGTTGTTTTGAAGTACTAAGATAAGTAAGGGTAGTTTAAGCATAGTAGGGGTAGATCGACAAATATAAAGGATGATGAATCATTTGGATTAGGTGCTGCTAAAACTAACCCTTCGCAGTAGTTAAAAAATGTGGGTAATTGTAGGAAGTAAGGGCTATTTAGAGAATTAGGGGCAGGATTAAAAAAATAAAGGCTGATTTGAAGTATTAAGAGAAGTAGTGGTAGCTTAACCATAGTAGGGGTAGATCGACAAATATGAAAGATGACGAACCATTGGAATTGGGTGCTTCAAAAACCAACCCTTCACAGTAGTTTAAAAATAGCGGTAATTGTTGGAAGTAAGGGCTATTTATAGAATTAGGTGTAGGATTAAAAAGAAGGACTGTTTTGATGTATTAAGAGAAGAAGGGGTAGTTTAAGCATAGTAGCGGCAGATCGACCAATATGAATGATGATGAATCATCTGGAATGGGCGCTGCAAAAACCAACCCTTCGCAGTAGTTAAAAAAGGGAAATTGTTGAAAGTAAGGGCTATTTGGAGAATTAGGGGTAGGATTAAAAAGAAGAGCTGTTTTGAAGTACTAAGAAAAGTAGTGGTAGTTCAAACAAAGTAGGGGTAGATCGACAAATATGAAAGATGGTTAATAATTTGGATTGGGTGATGCAAAAACCAACCCTTCATAGTAGTTAAAAAATAGGGTAATTGCGGGAAGTAAGGGCTATTGAGAGAATTGGGGGTAGGATTAAAATGAAAGCATGTTTTGAAGTATTAAGAGAAGTAGGGGCAGTTTAAGCATAGTAGGTGTAGTTCGACAAATCTGAAGGATGATGAATCATTTGGATTGGGTGCTGCAAAAACCAACCCTTCACAATTGTTAAAAAATAGGGGTGATGTTTGGAAGTAATGGCGATTTAGAGAATAAGTGGTAGGATTAAAAAGAAGGGCGGTTTTGAAGTACTAAGAGAAGTAGGGGTAGTTTAAGCATAGTATCGGTAGATCGACAAATATGAAGGATGATGAATCATTTGAATTGGGTGCTGCAAAAAACCAACACTTCGCTGTAGTTAAAAATTAGGGGTAGGATGAAAAAATAAGGGCAGATTTGAAGTATTAAGAGAAGTAGGGGTAGTTTAAGCATAGTAGGGGTAGGACGACAAATATGAAAATGGTGAAACATTGGGATTGGGTGCTGCAAAAACCAACCCTTCACAGTAGTAAAAAAATAGGGGTAATTTTCGGAAGTAAGGGCTATTGAGAGAATTAGGGGTAGGATTAAAAAGAAGGGTTGTTTTGAAATATTAAGAGAAGTAGGGGAAGTTTAAGCATAGTAGGGGTAGATCGACCAATATGAAAGATGATGAATCATTTTGATTGGGTGCTACAAAAACCAACCCTTCATAGTAGTTAAAAAATCGGGATAATTGTTGGACATAACATCTATTTATAGAATTAGGGGTACGATTAAAAAGAACGGTTGTTTTGAAGTATTAAGAGAAGTAGGGGTAGTTTAAGCAAAGTAAAAGTAGATCGACAGATATAAAAGATGATTAATCATTTGGATTGGGTGCTGCAAAAACCAACCCTTCACATAGTTAAAAAATAGGGGAAATTGTTGGAAGTAAGGGTTATTTAGAGAATTAGGTGTGGGATTAGAAAGAAGGGGTGTTTTGAAGTATTAAGAGAAGTAGGGGTAGTTTAAGCATAATAGGGGTAGATCGACAAATATGAAAAATGATGAATCGTTTGGATCGGGTGATGCAAAAACCAACCCTTTACAGAAGTAGAATGATAATTGGTTTACAAAGAAATGAATAATGCAAAAAAATGAATAAAGAAATGAATAAAGGAAAACAATAATAAAAGTAGGGGGCAGTTTAAGCATAGTAGGGGTAGATCGACCAATATGAAAGATGATGAATCATTTGGATTCGGTGCTGCAAAAACAAACCCATCACAGTAGTTAAAAATAGGGGTAATTGTTGGAAGTAAGGGCTATTTAGAGAATTAGGGGTAGGATTAAAAAGAAGGGTCGTTTTGAAGTATTAAGAGAAGTAGTTGTAGTTTAAGCATAGTAGGGGTAGATCGGCAAATATGAAAGATGATGAATCATTTGGATTGGGTGCTGCAAAAAACAAACCTTCGCAGTAGTTAAAAAATAAGGATAACTGTTGGAAGTAAGGGCTACTTAGAGAATTAAAGGTAGGATTAAAGATAAGAGTTGTTTTGAAGTACTAAGCGAAGTAGGGGTAGTTTAACCATAGTAGGGGCAGATCGACAAATATGAAGCTTGATGAATCATTTGTATAAACCAACCCTTCATAGTAGTTAAAAAATATGGGTAATTGTTGGAAGTAAGGGCTATTTATAGAATTAGGGGTAGGATTAGAAAATAAAGGCAGATTTGAAGTATTAAGAGAGGTAGGGGTAGTTTAAGCATAGTAGGTGTAGATCGACAAATATAAAAGATGATGAACCATTGGGAATGGGTGCTTCAAAAACCAACCGTTCATAGTAGTTGAAAAATAGGGATAATTGTTGGAAGTAAGGGCTATTTAGAGAATTAGGGGTAGGATTAAAAAGAAGTGTCGTTTTGATGAATTAAGAGAAGAAGAGGTAGTTTAAGCATAGTAGCAGTAGATCGACCAATATGAAAGATGATGAATCATTTAGATTGGGTGCAGCAAAAACCAACTCTTCACAGTAGTTAAAAAAGGGGCAATTGTTGGAAGTAAGGGCTATTTGGAGAATTAGGGGTAGGATTAAAAAGAAGGGTTGTTTTGAAGTATTAAGAGAAGTAGTGGTAGTTCGTGCAAAGTAGGGGTAGATCGACAAATATGAAAGATGATTAATCATTTTGATCGGGTGATGCAAAAACCAACCCTTCACAGTATTTAAAAAATTGGGGTAATTGTTGTAAGTAAGGGATATTAAGAGAATTAGGGGTAGGATTAAAAAGAAGGCGTGTTTTAAAGTATTAAGAGAAGTAGGGATAGTTTAAGCATAGTAGGGGTAGTTCGACATATATGAAGGATGATGAATCATTTGGATTGGGTGCTGCAAAAACCAACCCTTCACAGTTGTTAAAAAATAGGGATAATTGTTGGAAGTAAGGGCTATATAGAGAATAAGGGGTTGGATTAAAAAGAAGGGCGGTTTTGAAGTGATAAGAGAAGTAGGGGTAGTTTAAGCATAGTAGCGGTAGATCGACAAATATGAAGGATGATGAATCATTTGAATTGGGTGCTGCAAAAAACCAACCCTTGGAAGTAGTTGAAAAATAGGGTTAATTGTTGGAAGTAAAGACTACTTACAGAATTAGGGGCAGGATTAGAAAATAAGGGCTGATTTGAAGTATTAAGAGAAGTAGGGGTAGTTTAAGCATAGTAGAGGTAGGACGACAAATATGAAAGATGATGAACCATTGGGATTGGGTGCTGCAAAAACCAACCCTTCAAAGTAGTAAAAGAATAGGGGTAATTGTCGGAAGTAAGGGCTATTTAGAGAATTAGGGGTAGGAATAAAAAGAAGGGCTATTTTGAAGTATTAAGAGATGTAAGGGAAGTTTAAGCATAGTAGGGGTAGATCGACCAATATGAAAGATGATGAATCATTTGGATTGGGTGCCGCAAAAACCAACCCTTCATAGTCGTTAAAAAATGGGGGTAATTGTTGGAAGTAACGGCTATTTATAGAATTAGGGGTAGGATTAAAAAGAAGGGCTGTTTTGAAGTATTAAGAGAAGTAGTGGTAGTTCAAGCAAAGTAAAAGTGGATCGACAAATACAAAAGATGATTAATCATTTGGATTGGGTGCTGCAAAAACCAAGACTTCACAGTAGTTAAAAAATAAGGGTAATTATTGGAAGTAAGGGCTATATAGTGAATTATGGGTAGGATTAAAAATAAGGGTTGTTTTGAAGTATTAAGAGAAGTAGGGGTAGTTTAAGCATAGTAGGGGTAGTTCGACAAATACGAAAGATAATGAATCATTTGGATTGGGTGCTGCAAAAACCAACACTTCACAGTGGTTAAAAAATAGGGATAATTGTTGGAAGTAAGGGCTATTTAGAGAAATAGGGGTAGGATTAAAAAATAAGGGCTGATTTGTAGTATCAAGAGAAGTAGGGGTAGTTTAAGCATAGTAGGGGTAGTTCGACAAATATGAAAGATGATGAATCATTTGGGTTGGGTGCTGCAAAAACCAACCCTTCGCAGTAGTTAAAAAAATAGGGTTAACTGTTTGAAGTAAGGGATATTTAGAGAATTAAGGGTAGGATTAAAGAGAAGCGTTGTTTTGAAGTACTAAGCGAAGTAGGGGTAGTTTAAGCATAGTAGGGGTAGATCGACAAATATGAAGGATGATGAATCATTTGGATTGGGTACTGCAAAAACCAACCCTTCACAGTAGTAAAACATATGGGTAATTGTTGGAAGTAAGGGCTATTTATAGAATTAGGGGTAGGATTAAAAAATAAAGGCAGATTTGAAGTATTAAGAAAAGTCGGGGATGTTTAAGCATAGTTGGGGTTGATCGACAAATATGAAAGATGATGAATCATTGGGATTGGGCGCTGCAAAAACCAACCCTTCACAGTAGTTAAAAAATAGAGGTAATTGTTGGAAGTAAGGGCAATTCAGAGAAATAGGGGTAGGATTAAAAAAATAAGGGTTGATTTGAAGTATTAAGAGAAGTAGGGGTAGTTTAAGCATAGTAGGGGTAGTTCGACAAATATGAAAGAAGATGAATCATTTGGATTGGGTGCTGCGAAATCCAACTCTTCAAAGTAGTTAAAAAAAGGGGCAATTGTTGGAAGTAAGGGCTATTTAGAGAATTAGGGGTAGTATTAAGAGAAGTAGTGGTAGTTAATGCAGAGTAGGGGTGGATCGAAAAATATGAAAGATGATTAATCATTTGGATCGTGTGATGCAAAAACCAACCCTTCGCAGTATTTAAAAAATAGGTTTAATTGTTGTAAGTAAGGGCTATTAAGATAATTAGGAGTAGGATTAAAAAGAAGGCCTGTTTTAAAGTATTAAGAGAAGTAGGGGTAGTTTAAGCATAGTAGGGGTAGTTCGACAAATATGAAGGATGATGAATCATTTGGATTAGCTGCTGCAAAAACCAACCCTTCACAGTTGTTAAAAAATAGGGATAATTGTTGGAAGTAAGGGCTATTTAGATAATAAGGGGTAGGATTAAAAAGAACGGCGGTTTTTAAGTGCTAAGAGAAGTAGGGGTAGTTTAAGCATAGTAGCGGTAGATCGAAAAATATGAAGGATGATGAATCATTTGAATTTGGCGCTGCAAAAAACTAAACCTTCGCAGTAGTTAAAAAATAGGTTTAATTGTTGGAAGTAAAGGCTACTTAGAGAATTAGGGGTAGGAATAAAAAATAAGGGCTGATTTGAAGTATTAAGAGAAGTAGGGGTAGTTTAAGCATAGTAGAGGTAGGACGAAAAATATGAAAGATGATGAACCATTGGGATTGGGTGCTGCAAAAACCAACCCTTCACAGTAGTAAAAGAATAGGGGTAATTGTTGAAAGTTAGGGTTATTTAGAGAATTAGTGGTAGGATTAAAAAGAAGGGCTATTTTGATGTATTTAGAGAAGTAGTAGAAGTTTAAGCATAGTAGGGTAGATCGACCAATATGAAAGATGATGAATAATTTGGATTAGGTGCCGCAAAAACCAACCCATCACATAGTTAAAAAATAGGGGTAATTGTTGGAAGTAACAGTTATTTATAGAATTGGGGTAGGACTAAAAAGAAGGACTGTTTTGAAGTATTAAGAGAAGTAGTGGTAGTTTAAGCAAAGTAAAAGTAGATTGACAAATACAAAAGATGATTAATCATTTGGATTGGGTGCTGCAAAAACCAACCCTTCACAATAGTTAAAAAAGAGGGGTAATTGTTGGAAGTAAGGGCTATTTATACAATTAGGGGTAGGAATAAAAAGAAGGGTTGTTTTGAAGTATTAAGAGAAGTAGGGGTAGTTTAAGCATAACAGGGGTAGATCGACAAATACGAAGGATAATGAATCATTTGGATTGGATGCTGCAAAACCAAACCCTTCACAGTAGTTTAAAAACAAGGGTATTTGTTGGAAGTAAGGGCTATTTAGAAAATTATGGGTAGGATTAAAAAGAAGGGCTATTTTGAAGTATTAAGAGAAGTAGGGGTAGTTTAAGCATAGTAGGGGTAGATCGACAAATATGAAAGATGATGAATCATTTGGGTTGGGTGCTGCAAAAACCAACCCTTCCCAGTATTTAAAAAATAGGGGTAACAGTTGGAAGTAATGGCTATTTAGAGAATTAAGGCTAGGATTATATAGAAGGGTTGTTTTGAAGTACTAAGATAAGTAAGGGTAGTTTAAGCATAGTAGGGGTAGATCGACAAATATAAAGGATGATGAATCATTTGGATTAGGTGCTGCTAAAACTAACCCTTCGCAGTAGTTAAAAAATGTGGGTAATTGTAGGAAGTAAGGGCTATTTAGAGAATTAGGGGCAGGATTAAAAAAATAAAGGCTGATTTGAAGTATTAAGAGAAGTAGTGGTAGCTTAACCATAGTAGGGGTAGATCGACAAATATGAAAGATGAAAAACCATTGGAATTGGGTGCTTCAAAAACCAACCCTTCACAGTAGTTAAAAAATAGCGGTAATTGTTGGAAGTAAGGGCTATTTATAGAATTAGGTGTAGGATTAAAAAGAAGGACTGTTTTGATGTATTAAGAGAAGAAGGGGTAGTTTAAGCATAGTAGCGGCAGATCGACCAATATGAATGATGATGAATCATCTGGAATGGGCGCTGCAAAAACCAACCCTTCGCAGTAGTTAAAAAAGGGAAATTGTTGAAAGTAAGGGCTATTTGGAGAATTAGGGGTAGGATTAAAAAGAAGAGCTGTTTTGAAGTATTAAGAAAAGTAGTGGTAGTTCAAACAAAGTAGGGGTAGATCGACAAATATGAAAGATGGTTAATAATTTGGATTGGGTGATGCAAAAACCAACCCTTCATAGTAGTTAAAAAATAGGGTAATTGCGGGAAGTAAGGGCTATTGAGAGAATTGGGGGTAGGATTAAAATGAAAGCATGTTTTGAAGTATTAAGAGAAGTAGGGGCAGTTTAAGCATAGCAGGTGTAGTTCGACAAATCTGAAGGATGATGAATCATTTGGATTGGGTGCTGCAAAAACCAACCCTTCACAATTGTTAAAAAATAGGGGTGATGTTTGGAAGTAATGGCGATTTAGAGAATAAGTGGTTGGATTAAAAAGAAGGGCGGTTTTGAAGTACTAAGAGAAGTAGGGGTAGTTTAAGCATAGTATCGGTAGATCGACAAATATGAAGGATGATGAATCATTTGAATTGGGTGCTGCAAAAAACCAACACTTCGCTGTAGTTAAAAATTAGGGGTAGGATTAAAAAATAAGGGAAGATTTGAAGTATTAAGAGAAGTAGGGGTAGTTTAAGCATATAGGGGTAGGACGACAAATATGAAAATGGTGAAACATTGGGATTGGGTGCTGCAAAAACCAACCCTTCACAGTAGTAAAAAAAATAGGGGTAATTTTCGGAAGTAAGGGCTATTGAGAGAATTAGGGGTAGGATTAATAAGAAGGGTTGTTTTGAAATATTAAGAGAAGTAGGGGAAGTTTAAGCATAGTAGGGGTAGATCGACCAATATGAAAGATGATGAATCATTTTGATTGGGTGCTACAAAAACCAACACTTCATAGTAGTTAAAAAATAGGGATAATTGTTGGACATAACATCTATTTATAGAATTAGTGGTACGATTAAAAAAAAACGGCTGTTTTGAAGTATTACGAGAAGTAGGGGTAGTTTAAGCAAAGTAAAAGTAGATCGACAGATATAAAAGATGATTAATCATTTGGATTGGGTGCTGCAAAAACCAACCCTTCACATAGTTAAAAAATAGGGGAAATTGTTGGAAGTAAGGGTTATTTAGATAATTAGGTGTAGGATTAGAAAGAAGGGGTGTTTTGAAGTATTAAGAGAAGTAGGGGTAGTTTAAGCATAATAGGGGTAAATCGACAAATATGAAAGATGATGAATCGTTTGGATCGGGTGATGCAAAAACCAACCCTTTACAGAAGTAGAATGATAATTGGTTTACAAAGAAATGTATAATGCAAAAAAATGAATAAAGAAATGAATAAATGAAAACAATAATAAAAGTAGGGGGCAGTTTAAGCATAGTAGGGGTAGATCGACCAATATGAAATATGATGAATCATTTGGATTCGGTGCTGCAAAAACAAACCCATCACAGTAGTTAAAAATAGGGGTAATTGTTGGAAGTAAGGGCTATTTAGAGAATTAGGGGTAGGATTAAAAAGAAGGGTTGTTTTGAAGTATTAAGAGAAGTAGTTGTAGTTTAAGCATAGTAGGGGTAGATCGGCAAATATGAAAGACGATGAATCATTTGGATTGGGTGCTGCAAAAAACAAACCTTCGCAGTAGTTAAAAAATAAGGATAACTGTTGGAAGTAAGGGCTATTTAGAGAATTAAAGGTAGGATTAAAGATAAGAGTTGTTTTGAAGTACTAAGCGAAGTAGGGGTAGTTTAACCATAGTAGGGGCAGATCGACAAATATGAAGCTTGATGAATCATTCGTATAAACCAACCCTTCACAGTAGTTAAAAAATATGGGTAATTGTTGGAAGTAAGGGCTATTTATAGAATTAGGGGTAGGATTAGAAAATAAAGGCAGATTTGAAGTATTAAGAGAGGTAGGGGTAGTTTAAGCATAGTAGGTGTAGATCGACAAATATAAAAGATGATGAACCATTGGGATTGGGTGCTTCAAAAACCAACCGTTCATAGTAGTTGAAAAATAGGGATAATTGTTGGAAGTAAGGGCTATTTAGAGAATTAGGGGTAGGATTAAAAAGAAGTGTCGTTTTGATGAATTAAGAGAAGAAGAGGTAGTTTAAGCATAGTAGCAGTAGATCGACCAATATGAAAGATGATGAATCATTTAGATTGGGTGCTGCAAAAACCAACTCTTCACAGTAGTTAAAAAAGGGGCAATTGTTGGAAGTAAGGGCTATTTGGAGAATTAGGGGTAGGATTAAAAAGAAGGGTTGTTTTGAAGTATTAAGAGAAGTAGTGGTAGTTCATGCAAAGTAGGGGTAGATCGACAAATATGAAAGATGATTAATCATTTGGATCAGGTGATGCAAAAACCAACCCTTCACAGTATTTTAAAAATAGGGGTAATTGTTGTAAGTAAGGGATATTAAGAGAATTAGGGGTAGGATTAAAAAGAAGGCGTGTTTTAAAGTATTAAGAGAAGTAGGGATAGTTTAACCATAGTAGGGGTAGTTCGACAGATATGAAGGATGATGAATCATTTGGATTGGGTGCTGCAAAAACCAACCCTTCACAGTTGTTAAAAAATAGGGATAATTGTTGGAAGTAAGGGCTATATAGAGAATAAGGGGTTGGATTAAAAAGAAGGGCGGTTTTGAAGTGATAAGAGAAGTAGGGGTAGTTTAAGCATAGTAGCGGTAGATCGACAAATATGAAGGATGATGAATCATTTGAATTGGGTGCTGCAAAAAACCAACCCTTGGAAGTAGTTGAAAAATAGGGTTAATTGTTGGAATTAAAGACTACTTACAGAATTAGGGGTAGGATTAGAAAATAAGGGCTGATTTGAAGTATTAAGAGAAGTAGGGGTAGTTTAAGCATAGTAGAGGTAGGACGACAAATATGAAAGATGATGAACCATTGGGATTGGCTGCTGCAAAAACCAACCCTTCACAGTAGTAAAAGAATAGGGGTAATTGTCGGAAGTAAGGGCTATTTAGAGAATTAGGGGTAGGATTAAAAAGAAGGGCTATTTTGAAGTATTAAGAGATGTAAGGGAAGTTTAAGCATAGTAGGGGTAGATCGACCAATATGAAAGATGATGAATCATTTGGATTGGGTGCCGCAAAATCCAACCCTTCATAGTCGTTAAAAAATGGGGGTAATTGTTGGAAGTAACGGCTATTTATAGAATTAGGGGTAGGATTAAAAAGAAGGGCTGTTTTGAAGTATTAAGAGAAGTAGTGGTAGTTCAAGCAAAGTAAAAGTGGATCGACAAATACAAAAGATGATTAATCATTTGGATTGGGTCCTGCAAAAACCAAGACTTCACAGTAGTTAAAAAATAGGGGTAATTGTTGGAAGTAAGGGCTATATAGTGAATTATGGGTAGGATTAAAAATAAGGGTTGTTTTGAAGTATTAAGAGAAGTAGAGGTAGTTTAAGCATAGTAGGGGTAGTTCGACAAATATGAAAGATAATGAATCATTTGGATTGGGTGCTGCAAAAACCAACACTTCATAGTGGTTAAAAAATAGGGATAATTGTTGGAAGTAAGGGCTATTTAGAGAAATAGGGATAGGATTAAAAAATAAGGGCTGATTTGTAGTATCAAGAGAAGTAGGGGTAGTTTAAGCATAGTAGGGGTAGTTCGACAAATATGAAAGATGATGAATCATTTGGGTTGGGTGCTGCTAAAACCAACCCTTCGCAGTAGTTAAAAAAATAGGGTTAACTGTTTGAAGTAAGGGATATTTAGAGAATTAAGGGTAGGATTAAAGAGAAGCGTTGTTTTGAAGTACTAAGCGAAGTAGGGGTAGTTTAAGCATAGTAGGGGTAGATCGACAAAAATGAAGGATGATGAATCATTTGGATTGGGTACTGCAAAAACCAACCCTTCACAGTAGTTAAAACATATGGGTAATTGTTGGAAGTAAGGGCTATTTATAGAATTAGGGGTAGGGTTAAAAAATAAAGGCAGATTTGAAGTATTAAGAAAAGTCGGGGATGTTTAAGCATAGTTGGGGTTGATCGACAAATATGAAAGATGATGAATCATTGGGATTGGGCGCTGCAAAAACCAACCCTTCACAGTAGTTAAAAAATAGAGGTAATTGTTGGAAGTAAGGGCAATTCAGAGAAATAGGGGTAGGATTAAAAAAATAAGGGTTGATTTGAAGTATTAAGAGAAGTAGGGGTAGTTTAAGCATAGCAGGGGTAGTTCGACAAATATGAAAGAAGATGAATCATTTGGATTGGGTGCTGCGAAATCCAACTCTTCAAAGTAGTTAAAAAAGGGGCAATTGTTGGAAGTAAGGGCTATTTAGAGAATTAGGGGTAGTATTAAGAGAAGTAGTGGTAGTTCTTGCAGAGTAGGGGTGGATCGAAAAATATGAAAGATGATTAATCATTTGGATCGTGTGATGCAAAAACCAACCCTTCGCAGTATTTAAAAAATAGGTTTAGTTGTTGTAAGTAAGGGCTATTAAGATAATTAGGGGTAGGATTAAAAAGAAGGCCTGTTTTAAAGTATTAAGAGAAGTAGGGGTAGTTTAAGCATAGTAGGGGTAGTTCGACAAATATGAAGGATGATGAATCATTGGGATTAGCTGCTGCAAAAACCAACCCTTCACATTTGTTAAAAAATAGGGATAATTGTTGGAAGTAAGGGTTGTTTAGAGAATAAGGGGTAGGATTAAAAAGAAGGGCGCTTTTTAAGTGCTAAGAGAAGTAGGGGTAGTTTAAGCATAGTAGCGGTAGATCGAAAAATATGAAGGATGATGAATCATTTGAATTTGGTGCTGCAAAAAACTAACTCTTCGCAGTAGTTAAAAAATAGGGTAAATTGTTGGAAGTAAAGGCTACTTAGAGAATCAGGGGTAGGAATAAAAAATAAGGGCTGATTTGAAGTATTAAGAGAAGTAGGGGTAGTTTAAGCATAGTAGAGGTAGGACGACAAATATGAAAGATGATGAACCATTGGGATTGGGTGCTGCAAAAACCAACCCTTCACAATAGTAAAAGAATAGGGTTAATTGTTGAAAGTTAGGGTTATTTAGAGAATTAGTGGTAGGATTAAAAAGAAGGGCTATTTTGATGTATTTAGAGAAGTAGGAGAAGTTTAAGCATAGTAGTGGTAGATCGACCAATATGAAAGATGATGAATAATTTGTATTAGGTGCTGCAAAAACCAACCCTTCACATAGTTAAAAAATAGGGGTAATTGTTGGAAGTAACAGTTATTTATAGAATTGGGGTAGGACTAAAAAGAAGGACTGTTTGGAAGTATTAAGAGAAGTAGTGGTAGTTTAAGCAAAGTAAAAGTAGATCGATAAATACAAAAGATAATTAATCATTTGGATTGGGTGCTGCAAAAACCAACCCTTCACAATTGTTAAAAAAGAGGGGTAATTGTTGGAAGTAAGGGCAATTTATACAATTAGGGGTAGGATTAAAAAGAAGGGTTGTTTTGAAGTATTAAGAGAAGTAGGGGTTGTTTAAGCATAGCAGGGGTAGATCGACAAATACGAAGGATAAAGAATCGTTTGGATTGGATGCTGCAAAACCAAACCCTCCACAGTAGTTAAAAAACAAGGGTATTTGTTGGAAGTAAGGGCTATTTAGAAAATTAGGGGTAGGATTAAAAAGAAGGGCTATTTTGAAGTATTAAGAGAAGTAGTGGTAGTTTAAGCATAGTAGGGGTAGATCGACAAATATGAAAGATGATGAATCATTTGGGTTGGGTGCTGCAAAAACCAACCCTTCCCAGTATTTAAAAAATAGGGGTAACAGTTGGAAGTAATGGCTATTTAGAGAATTAAGGCTAGGATTAAATAGAAGGGTTGTTTTGAAGTACTAAGATAAGTAAGGGTAGTTTAAGCATAATAGGGGTAGATCGACAAATATAAAGGATGATGAATCATTTGTATTAGGTGCTGCAAAAATTAACCCTTCGCAGTAGTTAAAAAATGTGGGTAATTATAGGAAGTAAGGGCTATTTAGAGAATTAGGGGCAGGATTAAAAAAATAAAGGCTGATTTGATGTATTAAGAGAAGTAGTGGTAGCTTAACCATAGTGGGGGTAGATCGACAAATATGAAAGATGACGAACCATTGGAATTGGGTGCTTCAAAAACCAACCCTTCACAGTAGTTAAAAAATAGGGGTAATTGTTGTAAGTAAGGGCTATTTATAGAATTAGGTGTAGGATTAAAAAGAAGGACAGTTTTGATGTATTAAGAGAAGAAGGGGTAGTTTAAGCATAGTAGCGGCAGATCGACCAATATGAATGATGATGAATCATTTGGATTGGGTGCTGCAAAAACCAACCCTTCACAGTAGTTAAAAAAAGGAAAATTGTTGAAAGTAAGGGCTATTTGGAGAATTAGGGGTAGGATTAAAAAGAAGAGTTGTTTTGAAGTATTAAGAAAAGTAGTGGTAGTTCAAACAAAGTAGGGGTAGATCGACAAATATGTAAGATGATTAATCATTTGGACTGGGTGATGCAAAAACCAACCCTTCATAGTAGTTAAAAAATTGGGTACTTGCGGGAAGTAAGGGCTATTAAGAGAATTGGGGGAAGGATTAAAAAGAAGGCATGTTGTGAAGTATTAAGAGAAGTAGGGGTAGTTTAAGCATAGTAGGCGTAGTTCGACAAGTCTGAAGGATGATGAATCATTTGGATTGGGTGCTGCAAAAACCAACCCTTCACAATTGTTAAAAAATAGGGGTGATGGTTGGAAGTAATGGCGATTTAGAGAATAAGTGGTAGGATTAAAAAGAAGGGCGGTTTTGAAGTACTAAGAGAAGTAGGGGTAGTTTAAGCATAGTATCGGTAGATCGACAAATATGAAGGATGATGAATCATTTGAATTGGGTGCTGCAAAAAACCAACACTTCGCTGTAGTTAAAAATTAGGGGTAGGATTAAAAAATAAGGGCTGATTTGAAGTATTAAGAGAAGTAGGGGTAGTTTAAGCATAGTAGGGGTAGGACGACAAATATGAAAATGGTGAAACATTGGGATTGGGTGCTGCAAAAACCAACCCTTCACAGTAGTAAAAAAATAGGGGTAATTGTCGGAAGTAAGGGCTATTGAGAGAATTAGGGGTAGGATTAAAAAGAAGGGTTGTTTTGAAGTATTAAGAGAAGTAGGGGAAGTTTAAGCATTGTAGGGGTAGATCGACCAATATGAAAGATGATGAATCATTTTGATTGGGTGCTACAAAAACCAACCCTTCATAGTTGTTAAAAAATAGGGATAATTGTTGGACATAACATCTATTTATAGAATTAGGGGTACGATTAAAAAGAACGGCTGTTTTGAAGTATTAAGAGAAGTAGTGGTAGTTTAAGCAAAGTAAAAGTAGATCGACAGATATAAAAGATGATTAATCATTTGGATTGGGTGCTGCAAAAACCAACCCTTCACATAGTTAAAAAATTGGGGTAATTGTTGGAAGTAAGGTTTATTTAGAGAATTAGGTGTTGGATTAGAAAGAAGGGGTGTTTTGAAGTATTAAGAGAAGTAGGGGTAGTTTAAGCATAATAGGGGTAGATCGACAAATATGAAAGATGATGAATCGTTTGGATCGGGTGATGTAAAAACCAACCCTTTACAGAAGTAGAATGATAATTGGTTTACAAAGAAATGAATAATGCAAAAAAAATGAATAAAGAAATGAACAAAGGAAAACAATAATAAAAGTAGGGGGCAGTTTAAGCATAGTAGGGGTAGATCGACCAATATGAAAGATGATGAATCATTTGGATTCGGTGCTGCAAAAACAAACCCATCACAGTAGTTAAAAATAGGGGTAATTGTTGGAAGTAAGGACTATTTAGAGAATTTGGGGTAGGATTAAAAAGAAGGGTTGTTTTGAAGTATTAAGAGAAGTAGTTGTAGTTTAAGCATAGTAGGGGTAGACCGGCAAATATGAAAGATGATGAATCATTTGGGTTGGGTGCTGCAAAAAATAAACCTTCGCAGTAGTTAAAAAATAAGGATAACTGTTGGAAGTAAGGGCTATTTAGAGAATTAAAGGTAGTATTAAAGATAAGCGTTGTTTTGAAGTACTAAGCGAAGAAGGGGTAGTTTAACCATAGTAGGAGCAGATCGACAAATATGAAGCTTGATGAATCATTTGTATTGGGTGCTGCAAAAACCAACCCTTCACAGTAGTTAAAAAATATGGGTAATTTTTGTAAGTAAGGGCTATTTATAGAATTAGGGGTAGGATTAGAAAATAAAGGCAGATTTGAAGTATTAAGAGAGGTAGGGGTAGTTTAAGAATAGTAGGGGTAGATCGACAAATATGAAAGATGATGAACCATTGGGATTGGGTGCTTCAAAAACCAACCGTTCATAGTAGTTGAAAAATAGGGATAATTGTTGGAAGTAAGGGCTATTTAGAGAATTAGGGGTAGGATTAAAAAGAAGTGCTGTTTTGATGAATTAAGAGAAGAAGAGGTAGTTTAAGCATAGTAGCAGTAGATCGACCAATATGAAAGATGATGAATCATTTAGATTGGGTGCTGCAAAAACCAACTCTTCACAGTAGTTAAAAAAGGGGCAATTGTTGGAAGTAAGGGCTATTTAGAGAATTAGGGGTAGGATTAAAAAGAAGGGTTGTTTTGAAGTATTAAGAGAAGTAGTGGTAGTTCATGCAAAGTAGGGGTAGATCGACAAATATGAAAGATGATTAATCATTTGGATCGGGTGACGCAAAAACCAACCCTTCACAGTATTTAAAAATAGGGGTAATTGTTGTAAGTAAGTGATATTAAGAGAATTAGGGGTAGGATTAAAAAGAAGGCGTGTTTTAAAGTATTAAGAGAAGTAGGGATAGTTTAAGCATAGTAGGGGTAGTTCGACAGATATGAAGCATGATGAATCATTTGGATTGGGTGCTGCAAAAACCAACCCTTCACAGTTGTTAAAAAATAGGGATAATTGTTGGAAGTAAGGGCTATATAGAGAATAAGGGGTTGGATTAAAAAGAAGGGCGGTTTTGAAGTGCTAAGAGAAGTAGTGTAACAACCCGTAAAATGCGAGCCAGTTTGAAATTTTTATTTTGGCAATTTTAGCGAATTCTGATTATTTAATATGAATTATTTTAAATAATATCGACGAGAAATTTATTTTGAATATAATTCGAACGTATATATTATACGCGTCGTCGTTAGAATATAAATATTTATATATAATTATAAATAGAATTGAAAATGGCGCGGTAGTTCGATAATTTGATTTCAAACTTCAATTGAATGTACCGGGTGCAAAACGATCCGGATTTTAGTGAAACCAAAAATAATGGAATCTAATAGTGAATATCTTTCTAACGAAGTTAACAAACCGAGATTTCACTTTAGAAATGATAAGATATGTCCAGTTGAAAATTCAGAATAGTCGCTGTGGAATTTATATATATTTTATATAATATATAGCCCTTAAAAATAGCCATTTTGCAAACGACCTCGGATTCCGACGAAACCAGTTTTGTTGGGTCCGCAGAGTCAAGTTATTGCTAGATTCCAAATTTCATAATTTTCCGAATCAGTATGTGAGCGTGGCAAAGGAAAACGCGTTTGACCGGTTTCAGTTGATTTTAATCGACTGGAAATTGGCCATTTTTCAAACGGTCTCAGAATTCGACGAAACTAGTTTTGTTAGGACCGTATCGTCAATACGAAGCTAGAAAATATTTTTCTGGAATTTTTCTAGTCAGTATGTGGCCCCGGTAATTTGAAAAGTACGTTTAAAATTCAATATAGTGATTTAAATGAAAATTCAAAAGGAAACCGATTGTAACGATCAAACCAGCTTGCGATACATATCCCATTGTGTTCGGAATGGGGGTTAAACGCTATGGACGACAGGCAGTGGGCCTCGTTTCGAGGTCGTGGATGAAAGTCAACCTTTTTGCGAAATTTAATAATTAAATAATAAAAAAAAAAAAACCTCTTCCCTCCTTTATCATCTTCCTGGCCCCCCCCCCCTTTTCATTAATCAGAAATAACAAAAAAAAAAAAAAAAAAAAACCTAACTTATCGCGCCGCCGCCCCTTAGCTCGAGCCGCCGACGAACCCATCGCCGACGAACCCACGCCAGATCGCCCCACCACCCTCGCAACTTCCTCCCTCCAGGCTACGGGACTCGAGACGAAATCGAAGCAACTCCGAAACCACCGCCGCGACAACCTCGACAACTCCGAACGCCGCCAGAACCCACCGACGAACGCCTCCTCCACTTCGAGATCCACGGTGAGCTATTTCATTTTTATTTTGATTTTTATTTTCGAATTTATAAACTAATTACTGATTTTTGTTTTAGGTTTATAAAAACAGAATTTTTAAAAAGAATTTTTAAAACAGAAATTTTTAAAAGAATTTTTATAAAAGAATAAAACTGAATTTTTTTATAAAGATTTAAAACTGTATTATTTTCTTTAGATTTAAAACTGCGTTTTTTTTCTTTCTTTAGAATAAAAACAGAATTTTAAAAGAAGAAAACTGAGTTTATTTTAAAGGTTTTATCTTTTGAAATAGAAAAGGTTTTATCTTTTGAAATAGAAAAGGTTTTATCGTTTAAAATAGGAAAAAAAAAAAAAAAGAAAGAAAGTTAAAACTGATTTTTAGTTATAAAAAAACTGCATTTTTAATAAGGCAAAAGCTGCATTTTATAAAAGAGTTAAAACTGGATTTTTAAAGAAAATATAAACTGACTCTTTTTAGAATATTATGAACTGTTTTTTTTTTTTTTAAAAAAAAAAAAAAAGAAATTGAAAACTGCATTTTTTTAAAAGTAAAAAACTGCATTTTTGATAGAAGGCAAAACTGCATTTTAAAAAGAATTTAAAAACTGCATTTTTCAAGAAAGAAAAAAACTGCATTTTTCTAGAAAGAAAAAAACTGCATTTATTTTAAAGAGTAAAACTGCATTTATTTTAAAGATAAAAACTGCATTTATTTAAAAAGAAGAAAAAGGATTATAAAAGCAGTTTTGAAAGAATAATAAAAATATAATCTTTATATTTAATAGCGAAGTCAAAATGCAATCTTTATATATTGAATAACATAGTCAAAATTCGATTTTTACCTATGTAGTGGATACAGTCAACGAAAGCAACAACAAGGCGAAGTAGGCGAAGTTTCTATTAAGGAAGAATCGTGTGAGTGGATAGCTATTGGTGAGGATTTCTCACTCTTCAATTTCTTTTTATAATTTTATATATGTGTTGAAAGTGGAAGTGAATTGCTATATATAAATATCTATATATATATATATATATATATATATATATATATATACGCCCCTCGTCCACAAACCATGGACGATATTTATTGGTTGAAATTGTTGTGAAAATTGATTGATAACGAAGTGAAATAACATATATATGAAAAGTGAAATTTATATATATAGCGAAGTGAAATAACATATATATGAAAAGTGAAATTTATATATATAGCGAAGTGAAATAACATATATATGAAAAGTGAAATTTATATATATAGCGAAGTGAAATAACATATATATGAAAAGTGAAATTTATATATATAACGAAGTGAAATAACATATATATGAAAAGTGAAATTTATATATATAACGAAGTGAAATAACATATATATGAAAAGTGAAATTTATATATATAACGAAGTGAAATAACATATATATGAAAAGTGAAATTTATATATATAGCGAAGTGAAATAACATATATATGAAGAGAAATTTATATATATAGCGAAGTGAAAATATCGAATATATGAAAAGTGAAATTTATATATATAGCGAAGTGAAAATATCGGATATATTGAAAGTGGAAATATTCGAATTGAAAACGATGTACATGAAATATTCGAATTGAACTGA
This sequence comes from Allium sativum, assembly GCA_030737875.1. Classification (NCBI taxonomy): domain Eukaryota; kingdom Viridiplantae; phylum Streptophyta; class Magnoliopsida; order Asparagales; family Amaryllidaceae; genus Allium; species Allium sativum. The sequence continues at coordinate 1,017,734,800 of CM060913.1, forward strand.
ATAGAAAACGAATTCGAATTGAATTGAATAGAAAACGAATTCGAATTGAATTGAATAGAAAACGAATTCGAATTGAATTGAAATAGAAAACGAATTCGAATTGAATTGAATAGAAAACGAATTCGAATTGAATTGAATAGAAAACGAATTCGAATTGAATTGAATAGAAAATGAATTCGAATTGAATTGAATAAAAAAATGAATTCGAAATGAATTGAATTGAAAACGAATTCGAATTGAATTGAAATTTGAATTGAATAGAAATGAATTTTAAAACGAATCTATAAAGAAGAATTCAATTGTGATTTGAATTGAAAAGGAAGTTGAAAATGTTTTTGAAACGAATTCGAAACTATTTATATAATTCGTTTTAAATAGAAATCGACGAAATATATATTATATATATATTATATATATAATAAATGGCCTGAATAGAACGCGCCGCGCTGCGGCAGTTCGCGAATTTCGACCATTGACTTCGAACGGACATTACGGGAGATCCGACCGTCGGATTCTCCTGAAACCGGAACCGTTGGGTTCGTATCGAAAAGAGCTTTCTAACGAATATTAGAAATTTGAAATCTAACGGTTGGATTTGGAATTATGTCCAAATCAAATTCGAAAAAGGTCGCTGTAAGTGCAGTTCGATGGCCGTTTATGGAAATCGACTGTACGGGCCTTGATAAAATTATTAAAAATAGTAATAATTTGTGTAAAATCATAAGAAATGATTTGTGAAGAATTGGGATGAAAAACTCCATATTTGAAAAGATAAAAATAGATTTTTATCGAAATGAACTAGTTATTAACTAGAAAAATAATCCAATGGTTAAAAATAAATAAATTGGATTAGATTTGAATTGAAATTATCAATGGATATTTTCGATATTGGATTCCGTGATTACAGATATTGTGATAGGAATTTGGAAGATATCGATATCGTTATTCCCGATATGATATCTGTTGGTTTCAGGATTTGATGTTAAATATAAGTCAATACTCTCTCTATTTAAAACCTTATATTTAATGTCAAATTTGATTGATGGATGGTTTGGATTGTGCTCGACCAGTTTATGAGCAGAATATGCTTTTACATTTAGCATTGGGTTGGGTTGAAAATATCTGTGTGCTAACGCCTTGTGAAACACTTCACGATTTGACGATAAGGTGTTTAGCGATGTTGTGTTCATTTCAAATTTAACGAATGATTGTGAAATGATATTTTCCTTAAGTGAAAAGAAATGTATTCCCGATTTTGGACAGGGAATGTTTTATAAAAATGTTTTATAAAACAGAAAGGATTTCGAGGCCCAAAACCCGATGATTTCTAAAGTGATTTAGAAATGTATTATATGTTACATTGTGATTATTATGTTGTGAAATGATTTTCCCTACTTCGGGATATGAAATGATTTGGTATGTGGCTAAAGATTCGGGTAACCCTGAGACTAAAAGTATGGGTGAGAGGGCGGTGTATGCTCTCCTGAGTGGGAGGTGCATCGTCGGTGTAGCCTACTCCTATGTGGGGTAGGTGCACATATATATATCGAGTTGCGAGGTGCGTACCCTTTGCCTTGTCGATGGGGAGCACGATATTTGGTTGCATACTTGTTTGTATGCATTGTTATGTTTTGGAATTCACATTTCCAAATGATTTGATTTGAGATCCCGAAGTGAAATCTACTTTGATATAGAAAGTTAGATATGTATTCAAATGATTTGAAATAAGAAATCGGGAATAAAATCCAAAGGAATAATTTCTGTAAATTGAATTGGATTTGGAAAATCTAAGTGTTGTGATTAATCTAAGTGGGTAGATTGGGATATTGCATGTTGTGTGATGCATAGTAGATCCATATATCTATATTGATTGTTGCTTATACACTGGCTTTCATGGGGGTAAACCCGTTCCGCGAAAGTGGCGTGGTCCCGTGATTTGCCTTATTTTTAAACAAGTTTAACAACTGTTTTTGAGTTCTCACACCAGTACCATGACTGACCTGTAGTTTGCTTTTCCCTTGCGAACTCGGGTGCCCCTATTTTCCACACGGGCAGTCGAGTAGTTTTATTTTGCAGATGTTTTGAGCAGGAGTCTGGATTGAAGCTTTAAGCTGTGTCCAGGCATTTACAGTCTTCCGCTGTGTAGTTTATATTTCCGCTGTGCATTGTATTACATTTATGTAAATTTATCTTCCGCTGTGTATTATTATCAATATACTCTGATATTCTGTACTCTGATGTAACATTATTATGATGTTTATTGAAGTCTTCTGTTATTTGTTCTGATGTGTTGTATACCCAAAGTTAGCGTATGCGGGATTCGAACGGTCTTGGTCGGTTTAGCGATCGATTAGGTCCGGGCGAAATCCGTGTCGTTACAAGTAGGGGTAGTTTAAGCATAGTAGATGTAGATCGACAAATATGAAGGATGATGAATCATTTGAATTGGGTGCTGCAAAAAACCAACCCTTTGAAGTAGTTGAAAAATAGGGTTAATTGTTGGAAGTAAAGGCTACTTAGAGAATTAGGGGTAGGATTAGAAAATAAGGGCTGATTTGAAGTATTAAGAGAAGTAGGGGTAGTTTAAGCATAGTAGAGGTAGGACGACAAATACGAAAGATGATGAACCATTGGGATTGGGTGCTGCAAAAACCAACCCTTCACAGCAGTAAAAGAATAGGGGTAATTGTTGGAAGTAAGGGCTATTTAGAGAATTAGTGGTAGGATTAAAAAGAAGGGCTATTTTGAAGTATTAAGAGATGTAAGGGAAGTTTAAGCATAGTAGGGGTAGATCGACCAATATGAAAGATGATGAATCATTTGGATTGGGTGCTGTAAAAACCTACCCTTCATAGTAGTTAAAAAATGGGGGTAATTGTTGGAAGTAACGGCTATTTATAGAATTATGGGTAGGTTTAAAAAGAAGGGTTGTTTTGAAGTATTAAGAGAAGTAGTGGTAGTTCAAGTGAAGTAAAAGTGGATCGACTAATACAAAAGATGATTAATCATTTGGATTGGGTGCTACAAAAACCAAGACTTCAAGTAGTTAAAAAATAGGGGTAATTGTTAGAAGTAAGGGCTATATAGTGAATTATGGGTAGGATTAAAAATAAGGGTTGTTTTGAAGTATTAAGAGAAGTAGGGGTAGTTTAAGCATAGTAGGGGTAGTTCGACAAATATGAAAGATAATGAACCATTTGGATTGGGTGCTGCAAAAACCAACACTTCACAGTGGTTAAAAAATAGGGTTAATTGTTGGAAGTAAGGGCTATTTAGAGAAATAGGGGTAGGATTAAAAAATAAGGGCTGATTTGAAGTATCAAGAGAAGTAGGGGTAGTTTAAGCATAGTAGGGGAAGTTCGACAAATATGAAAGATGATTAATCATTTGGATTGGGTGCTGCAAACACCAACCCCTCACAGTTGTTAAAAAATAGGGGTAATTGTACGAAGTAAGAGATATTTAGAGAATTAGGGGTATGATAAAAAAGAAGGGTTGTTTTGATGTATTAAGAGAAGTAGGGGTAGTTTAAGCATAGTAGGGGTAGTTCGACAAATATGAAAGAAGATGAATCATTTGGATTGGGTGCTGCAAAAACCAACCCTTCACAGTAGTTAAAAAATTGGGGTAGTTGTTGGAAGTAACAACTATTTATAGAATTAAAGGTAGGATTAAAAAGAAGGGCTGTTATGAAGTATTAAGAGAAGTAGTGGTAGTTTAAGCAAAGTAAAAGTAGATCGACAGTTATACAAGATGATTAATCATTTGGATTGGGTGCTACAAAAATCAATCCTTCATACTAGTTAAAAATTAGGGGTAATTGTTGGAAGTAAGGGATGTTTAGAGAATTAGGGGTAGGATTAAAAAGAAGGGTTGTTTTGAAGTATTAAGAGAAGTATGGGAAGTTTAAGCATAGTAGGGGTTCATCGACCAATATGAAAAATGATGAATCATTTGGATTGGGTGCCGCAAAAACCAACCCTTCACAGTAGTTAAAAAATAGGGTAATTGTTGGAAGTAACAGCTATTTATAGAATTAGGGGTAGTATTAAAAAGAAGGGTGTTTTGAAGTATTAAGAGAAGTAGTGGTAGTTTAAGAAAAGTAATGGTAGATCGACAAATACAAAAGATGATTAATCAGTTGGATCGGGTGCTGCAAAACCAAACCTTCACAGTAGTCAAAAAATAAGGGTAATTGTTGGAAGTAAGGGCTATTTAGAGAATTAGGGGTAGGATTAAAAAGAAGGGTTGTTTTGAATTATTAAGAGAAGTAGGGGAAGTTTAATCATAGTAGGGGTAGATCGACATATATGAAATATGATGAATCGTTTGGATTGGGTGCTGCAAAAACCAACACTTCACAGTAGTTAAAAAATAGGGGTAATTGTTGGAAGTAAGGGATTTTTAGAGAAATAGGGGTAGGATTAAAAAATAAGGGCTGATTGAAGTATGAAGAGAATTAGGGGTAGTTTAAGCATAGTAGGTTTAGTTCGACAAATATGAAAGATGATGAATTATTTGGATTGGGTGCTGCAAACGCCAACCCTTCACAGTAGTTAAAAAATCGGGGTAATTGTTGGAAGTAAGGGCTATTTAGAGAATTAGGGTTAGGATTGAAAAGAAGAGTTGTTTTGATATATTAAGAGAAGTAGGGGTAGTTTAAGCATAGTAGGGGTAGTTCGACAAATATGAAAGAAGATGAATCATTTGGATTGGGTGCTGCAAAAACCAACCCTTCACAGTAGTTAAAAAATAGGGGTAGTTGTTGGAAGTAACAACTATTTATAGAATTAGGGGTAGGATTAAAAAGAAGGGCCGTTTTGAAGTATTAAGAGAAGTAGTGGTAGTTTAAGCAAAGTAAAAGTAGATTGAAAGATATGAAAGATGATTAATCATTTGTATTGGGTGCTGCAAAAACCAATCCTTCACAGTAGTTAAAAAATAGGGGTAATTGTTGGAAGTGAGGGTTATTTAGAGAATTAGGGGTAGGATTAAAAAGAATGGCTGTTTTGAATTATTAAGAGAAGTAGGGGAAGTTTAAGCATAGTAGGGGTACATCGACCAATATGAAAGATGATGAATCATTTGGATTGGGTGCCGCAAAAACCAACCCTTCAAAGTAGTTAAAAAATAGGGGTAATTGTTGGAAGTAACAGCTATTTATAGAATTACGGGTAGGATTAAAAAGAAGGGGTTTTTTGAAGTAATAAGAGAAGTAGTGGTAGTTTAAGCAAAGTAAAAGTAGATCGACAAATACAAAAGATGATTAATCAGTTGGATTGGGTGCTGCAAAAACCAACCCTTCACAGTAGTTAAAAAATAAGGGTAATTGTTGGAAGTGAGGGATATTTAGAGAATTAGGGGTAGGACTAAAAAGAAGGGTTGTTTTGAGGTATTAAGAGAAGTAGGGGTAGTTTTAGCATAGTAGGGGTAGTTCAACAAATATGAAAGACGAGGAATCATTTGGATTGGTTGCTGCAAAAACAAACACTTCACAGTAGTTAAAAATAGGGGTAATTGTTGGAAGTAAGGGCTATTTAGAGAAATAGGGGTAGGATTAAAAAATAAGGGCTGATTTGAAGTATCGAGGGAAGTAGGGGTAGTTTAAGCATAGTTGGGGTAGTTCGACAAATTTGAAAGATGATGAATCATTTGGATTGGGTGCGGCAAACACCAACTCTTCACAGTAGTTAAAAAATAGGGGTAATTGTAGGAAGTAAGGGCTATTTAGAGAATTAGGGGTATGATTATAAAGAAGGGTTGTTTTGATGTATTAAGAGAAGTAGGGGTAATTTAAGCATAGTAAAAGTATATCGACGGATATAAAAGATGATTAATCATTTGGATTAGGTGCTGCAAAAACCAACCCTTCACAATAGTTAAAAAATAGGAGTAATTGTTGGAAGTAAGGGCTATTTAGAGAATTATGGGTAGCAATAAAAAGAAGGGTTGTTTTGAAGTATTAAGAGAAGTAGGGGTAGTTTAAGCATAGTAGGGGTAGATCGACAAATATGAAAGATGATGAATCATTTGGATTGGTTGATGCAAAGACTAACCCTTTACAGAAGTAGAATGATAATTGGTTTATAAAGAAATGAATAAAGGAAAACAATAATAAAAGTAGGGGGTAGTTTAAGAATAGTAGGGGTAGATCGACCAGTATGAAAGATGATGAATCATTTGGATTCAGTGCTGCGAAAACAAATCCTTCAAAGTAGTTAAAAAATAGGGGTAATTGTAGGAAGTAAGGGCTATTTAGAGAATTAGGGGTAGGTTTTTTTTGAAGTATTAAGGGAAGTAGTTGTAGTTTAAGCACAGTAGGGGTAGATCGGCAAATATGAAAGATGATGAATCATTTGGGTTGGGTGCTGCAAAAACCAACCCTTCGCAGTAGTTAAAAACTAGGGGTAACTGTTGGAAGTAAGGGCTATTTAGAGAATTATGGGGAGGATTAAAGAGAAGGGTTGTTTTGAAGTACTAAGCGAAGTAGTGGTAGTCTATGCATAGTAGGGGTAGATCAACAAATATGAAGGATGATGAATCATTTGGATTAGGTGCTGCAAAGATCAAACCTTCACAGTTGTTAAAAAATATGGGAAATTGTTGGAAGTAAGGGCTATTTAGAAAATTAGGGGTAGGATTAAAAAATAAAGTCTTATTTGAAGTATTAAGAAGTAGGGGTAGTTTAAGCATAGTAGGGATAGATCGACAAATATGAAAGATGATGAACCATTGGGATTGGGTGCTTCAAAAACCAACCCTACACCTACACAGTAGTTGAAAAATAGGGGTAATTGTTGGAAGTAAGGTCTATTTAGAGAATTAGTGGTAGGATTAAAAAGAAGGGTTGTTTTGATGTATTAAGAGAACAAGAGGTAGTTTAAGCAAAGTAGAGGTAGATCGACCGATATGGCAGATGATGAATCAATTGCATTGGGTGCTGCGAAATCCAACCCTTCACAGAAGTTAAAAAAGGGGTAATTGTTGTAAGTAAGGTCTATTTAGAGAATCAGGGGTAGTATTAAAAAGAAGGGTTGTTTTGAAGTATTAAGAGAAGTAGTGGTAGTTCAACCAAAGTCGTGGTAGATCGACAAATATGAAAGATGATTAATCATTTGGATTGGGTGATGCAAAAACCAACCCTTCACAGAAGTAAAAAGTAGGGGTGATTGTTGGAAGTAAAGGCTATTAAGATAATTAGGGGTAGGATTAAAAAGAAGGCCTATTTTGAAGTATTAAGAGAAGTAGGGTAGTTTATGCATAGTAGGGGTAGTTCGACAAATATGAAGGATGATAAATCATTTGGATTGGGTGCTGCAAAAACCAACCCTTCACAGTTGTTAAAAAATAGGGTAATTGTTGGAAGTAAGGCTATTTAGGGAATGAGGGGTTGGATTAAAAAATAAGGGCTGATTTGAAGTATTAAGAGAAGTAAGGGTAGTTTATGCATAGTAGGAGTAGGACGAATTAGGGGTAGGATTAAAAAGAAGGTTTGTTTCGAAGTATTAAAAGAAGTGGTTTATTTTAAGCATAGTAGGGGTAGATCGACCAATATGAAGGATGATGAATCATTTGGATTGGGTGCTGCAAAAACCAACCCTTCACAGTAGTTAAAAAATACGGGTAATTGTTGGAATTAACAGCTATTTATAGAATTAGGGGTAGGATTAAAAAGAAGGGCAGTTTTGAAGTATTAAGAGAAGTTGTGGTAGTTTAAGCAAAGTAAAAGTAGATCGAAAAATATAAAAGATGATTAATTATTTGGATTGGGTGCTGCAAAAACCAACGCTTCACAGTAGTTAAAAAATAGGGGTAATTGTTGGAAGTAAGGGCTATTTATAGAACTAGGGGTAGGATGAAAAAGAATGGTTATTTTGAAGTATTAAGAGAAGTAAGGGTAGTTTAAGCATAGTAGGGGTACTTTGACAAATATGAAAGATGACGAATCATTTGGATTGGGTGCTGCAAAAACCAACACTTCACAGTAGTTAAAAAATAGGGGTAATTGTTGGTATTAAGGGCTATTTAGAGAAATAGGGGTAGGATTAAAAAATAAGGGCTGATTTGAAGTATCAAAAGAAGTAGGGGTGGTTTAAGCATAGTAGGGGTTGTTCGACAAATATGAAAGATAATGAATTGTTTAGATTGGATGCTACAAAAACTAACCCTTCACAGTAGTTAAAAAATTGTGGTAATTGTAGAAAGTAAGGGCTATTTATAGAATTAGTGGTAGGATAAAAGAGAAGGGCTGTTTTGATGTATTAAGAGAAGTAGGGTTAGTTTAAGAATAGTAGGGGTAGATCGACAAATATGAAGAATGATGAATCATTTGGATTGGATGATGGAAAAACCAACCCTTCATAGCAGTTAAAAAATAGGGTAATTGTTGGAAGTAAGGGCTATTTAGAGAATTAGGGGTAGGATTAATAAGAAGGGTTGTTTTGAAGTATTAAGAGAAGTAGGGGTAGTTCAAGCATAGTATGGGTAGATCGACAAATATGAAAGATGATGAATCGTTTGGATTGGGTAAAGCAAATACCAACCCTTCGCAGAAGTAGAATTATAATTGGTTTACAAAGAAATGAATCATGCCAAAAAAATGAATAAAGGAAAACTATATTAAAAGTAGGGGGTAGTTTAAGCATAGTAGGGGTAGATCGACCAATATGAAAGATGATGAATCACTTGGATTTGTGCTCCAAAAACAAACCCTTCACAGTAGTTTAAAAATGGGGGTAATTGTTGGAAGAAAGGGCTATTTAGAGAATTAGGGGTAGGATTTAAAAGAAGTGTTGTTCTGAAGTATTTAGAGAAGTAGTGGTAGTTTAAGCAAATTAGGGGAAGATCGACAAATATGAAAGATGATGAATCATTTGGATTGGGTGCTGCAAAAACCAACCCTTCGCAGTAGTTAAAAAATAGGGGTTACTGTTGGAAGTAAGGGCTCTTTAGAGAATTGAGGGTAGGATTAAAGAGAAGGACTGTTTCGAAGTACTAAGAGAAGTAGGAGTAGTTTAAGCATAGTAGGGGGTAGATCGAAAAATATGAAGGACGATGAATCATTTGGGTTGGGCGCTGCTAAAACCAACCGATCACATAGTTAAAAAATATGGGTAATTGTTGGAAGTAAGGGCTATTTAGATAATTACGGGTAGGAATAAAAAAATAAGGGCTGATTTGAAGTATTAAGAGAAGTAGGGGTGGTTTAAGCATGGTAGGGGTAGATCGACAAATATAAATATGATGAATCATTGGGATTGGGTGCTTCAAAAACCAACCCTTACAGTAGTTAAAAATTGGGGTATTTGTTCGAAGTAAGGGATATATAGATAATTAGGGGTAGGATTAAAAAGAAGGGATGTTTTGAAGTATTAAGATAAGTAGGGGTAGTTTAAGATTAGTCGGGGTAGATCGACCAATATGATAGATGATGAATCATTTGGATTGGGTGCTGCAAAAACCAATCCATCACAATAGTTAAAAAATAGGGGCAATCGTTGGAAGTAAGGGCTATTTAGAGAAGTAGGGTAGGGTTAAAAAGAAGGGTTGTTTTGAAGTATTAAGAGAAGTAGTGGTAGTTTAAGCATAGTAGGGGTAGATCGACAAATATGAAGGATGATGAATCATTTGGATTGGGTGCTGCTAAAACCACCCCTTAACAGTAGTTAAAAGATATGGGTAATTGTTGGAAGTAAGGGCTATTTAGATAATTAGGGGTAAGAATAAAAAATAAGGGCTGATTTGAAGTATTAAGAGAAGTAGGGGAGGTTTAAGCATAGTAGGGGTAGATCCACAAATATGAAAGATGATGAAACATTGGGATTGGGTGCTTCAAAAACCAACCCTTTAGTTAAAAAATAGGGGTGTTTGTTGGAAGTAAGGGTTATTTACAGAATTACGGGTAGGATTAAAAAGAAGGGCTGTTTTGAAGTATTAAGAGAAGTAGGGTAGGCTTAAGCATAGTAGGGGTAGATCGACAAATATGAAAGATGATGAACCATTGGGATTGGGTGCCTCAAAAACCAACCCTTTACAGTAGTTAAAAAATAGGGGTATTTGTTGAAAGTAAGCGTTATTTACAGAATTAGGAGTAGGATTAAGAAGAAGGGCTGTTTTGAAGTATTAAGAGAAGTAGGGGTAGTTTAAGCATAGTAGGGGTAGATCGACCAATATGAACGATGATGAGTCATCTGGATTGGGTGCTACAAAAACGAACCCGTCGCAATAGTTAAAAAATAGGGGCAATTGTTCGAAGTAAGGGCTATTTAGAGAATTAGTGGTAGGATTAAAAAGATGGGCTATTTTGAAGTATTAAGAGAAGTAGTGGTAGTTTAAGCAAAGTAAGTGTAGATCGACAAATATGACAGCTGATTAATCATTTGGATTGGGTGCTGCAAAAACCAACCCTTCACAGCAGTTAAAAAATAGGGGTAATTGTTGGAAGTAAGGGCTATTTAGAGAATGAGGGGTAGGATAAAAAAGAAGGCCTATTTTGCAGTATTAAGAGAAGTAGGGGTAGTTTAAGCGTAGTAGGGGTAGTTCGACAAATATGAAGGATGATGAATCATTTGGATTGGGTGCTGCAAAAACAAACCCCACACAGTAGTTAAAAAATAGAGGTAACTGTTGGAAGTAAGGGCTATTTATAGAATAAGGGGTAGGATTAAAAAGAAGGGCGTTTTTGAAGTACTAAGGGAAGTAGGGGTAGTTTAAGCGTAGTAGCGGTAGGTCGACAAATATGAAGGATGATGAATCATTTGGATAGGGTGATGCAAAAAACCAACCCTTCGCAGTAGTTAAAAAATAGGGTTAATTGTTGGAAGTAAAGGCTACTTAGAGAATTAAGGGTAGGATTAAAAAATAAGGGTTGATTTGAAGTATTAAGAGAAGTAGGGTAGTTTAAGCATAGTATGGGTTGTTTTACAAATATGAAGGATGATAAATCATTTGGATTGTGTGCTGCAGAAACCAACCCTTCACAGTTGTTAAAAAATATGGGGTAATTGTTGGAAGTAAGGGCTATTTAGAGAATAAGGGGCAGGATTAAAAAGAAGGGCAGTTTTGAAGTACTAAGAGAAGTAGGGGTAGTTTAAGCATAGTAGCGGTAGTTTGACAAATATGAAGGATGATGAATCATTTGAATAGGGTGCTGCAAAAAACCAACCCTTCGCAGTAGTTAAAAAATAGGGTTAATTGTTGGAAGTAAAGGCAACTTGGAGAAACAGGGGTAGGATTAAAAAATAAGGACTGATTTGAAGTATTAAGAGAAGTAGGGGTAGTTTAAGCATAGTAGGAGTAGGACGAATTAGGGATAGGATTAAAAAGAAGGTCTGTTTCGAAGTATTAAGAGAAGTGGGGTAGTTTAAGCATAGTAGGGTTTAATCGACCAATATGAAGGATGATGAATCATTTGGATTGGGTGCCGCAAAAACCAACCCTTCACAGTAGGTAAAAAATTGAGGTAATTGTTGGAATTAACAACTATTTATAGAATTAGGGGTAGGATTAAAAAGAAGGGCAGTTTTGAAGTTTTAAGAGAAGTAGTGGTAGTTTAAGCAAAGTAAAAGTAGATCGACAAAAGTTGATTAATTATTTGGATTGGATGCTGCAAAAACCAACACTTCACAGTAGTTAAAAAATAGGGTAATTGTTGGAAGTAAGGGCTATTTAGAGAACCAAGGGTAGGATGAAAAAGTAGGGTTTTTTTGAAGTATTAAGAGAAGTAGGAGTAGTTTAAGCATAGTAGGGGTACTTTGACAAATATGAAAGATGACGAATATTTTGGATTGGGTGCTGCAAAAACCAACACTTCACAGTAGTTAAAAAAAGGGGTAATTGGTGGAAGTAAGGGCTATTTAGAGAAATAGGGGTAGGATTAAAAAATAAGGGCTGATTTGAAGTATCAAAAGAAGCAGAGTAGTTTAAGCATAGTAGGGGTTGTTCGACAAATATGAAAGATGATGAATCATTTGGATTGGATGCTACAAAAACTAACCCTTCACAGTAGTTAAAAAATTGTGGTAATTGTAGGAAGTAAGGGCTATTTATAGAATTAGTGGTAGGATTAAAAAGAAGGGTTGTTTTGATGTAATAAGGGAAGTAAGGGTAGTTTAAGCATAGTAAGGGTAGTTCGACAAATAAGAAAGAAGATGAATCATTAGGATTGGGTGCTGGAAAAACCAACCCTTCGCAATTGTTAAAAAATAGGGGTAATTGTTTGAAGTAAGGAGTATTTAGAGAATTAGGGGTAGAATTAATGAAGAGAGGTTGTTTTGAAGTATTAAGAGAAGTAGGGGTAGTTTAAGCATGGTAGGGGTAGATCAACAAATATGAAAGATGATGAATCGTTTGGATTAGGTGCTGCAAAAACCAACCCTTCATAGAAGTAGATGATAATTGGTTTACGAAGAAATTAATAATGCAAAAAAAAAAATGAATAAAGAAATCAATAAAGGAAAACAATAATAAAAGTAAGGGGTAGTTTAAGCATAGTCGGGTTAGATCTACAAATATGTAAGATGATGAATCGTATGGATTGGGTGCTGTAAAAACCAACCCTTCACAGCAGTAGTTAAAAAATAGGGGTAATTGTTGGAAGTAAAGGCTATATATAAAATTATGGGTAGGATTAAAAAGAAGTGTTGTTTTGAAGTATTAAGAGAAGTAGTGGTAGTTTAAGCAAAGTAGGAGTCGATCGACAAATATAAAAGATGATTAATCATTTGGATTGGGTGCTGCAAAAACCAACCCTTCACAGTAGTTAAAAAATAGGAGTGATTGTTGGAAGTAAGGGCTATTTAGAGAATTAGGGGTATGATTAAAAACAAAGGTTGTTTTGAAGTATTAAGAGAAGTAGGGTTAGTTTAAGCGTAGTAGGGGCAGATCGACAAATATAAAGGATGATGAATCATTTGGGTTTGGATGTTGGAAAAACCAACCCTTCACATTAGTCAAAAAATAGGGGTAATTGTTGGAAGTAAGGGATATTTATAGAATTAGGTGGAGGATTAAAAAAGAAGGGGTGTTTTGAACTATTAAGACAAGTAGGGATAGTTTAAGCGAAGTAGCGATAGATCGACAATTATGAAAGATGACGAATCATTTGGATTGGGTGCTGTAAAAACCAACCCTTCACAGTAGTTAAAAAATAGGGGTAATTGTTGGTAGTAAGGGCTATTTGGAGAATTATGCGTTGGATTAAAAAGAAATGTTGTTTTGAAGTATCATGGAAATAGGGGTAGTTTAATAATAGTAGGGGTAGATCGACAAATATGAAAGATGATGAATCTTTTGGATTGGGTACTGCAAAAACCAACCCTTCACAGTAGTTAAAAAATAGGGATAATTATCTATTCTATATTATAATTACTGAGTTTTCCTACAAGCGGTCACAGCGCTCCTCACTAAGTTAAACTCAATCGTCTGTCCAATAAAGAGCGATTCCTCCAACTGAATAATCGACATCGCTACCCTCATCCCAAATCAACCCTCTTTCCCTTTTAACTTTTTTTTCGTTGCTTTTTCCATCTACTCCCCATCTTCAACCTAGCCCTAAATTGAAAAACAATTAGGTTTGATCCCAGCGAAGCCTCGCTCCATTACTGCGCTTTGTTTTTCTCCAATATATTAACGGTGGCTTATGGCTACCACTGTTTCACCCGTGCCCATCGATTTGCGCTAAAGGCATCAACATGTCATCGGTTGTAGGTGATCTTTCTATCGTTTCCGCATCTTCCATTTGTTTACTTATCTGCCAATTTTTTTGAACTAATTGTGAATTTATTCTAAGGAGAAGGTCAACGTAATGAAAATTATGTTTGCTTAACATCAATGTTCTGCTTATACTAATACCCTGTATAATAGTCCACTGAATCGACACCAACTCATGAATATTTGCTTTACTTCCAAATATATGTAACTGAGTGATGATGATTAGTTATCCTTTCATATTGCGGTAGAACGATGATGTGAATCCAAGGTATAAGATGGAGAATTTCGCTGAACAAACTTGCTCAGTAACGATGAGTGACGATAATTTGAAACCCTTTTGTTCATACATAGGTTGATGATCCTATTCCAATTATAGATCTCATAGAATTATTGGTCGTTTGTTAGCCTGTATATGAATATACATAGGCATCAGTGAGTTTATACAAATAAACTTACGAGGAATTGGAGACAACCAAAATGAATTAATAGATTCAGAATTTATTAATATCATTTGTAATGGATTTTTAAATACTTTTAATTTGAAAAATATCTCTTTTAGCTTAGTCGTAACATTTAACTCTAATCATATGACGTAAGAGTTGGATCTTTATCAATGAGTTGATGAGCAGCAAGCTAAACAAATAAATTCACTACAAATAAATGGTTTATGTAAGTCATTTCATCATTGACAAATAATAAATTTGAAATGGAGTTAAAATATACTGCAGGATCTGTAGAGCTTTTGCTATGCTGAGCAACTTCATAGAACCCCTAGAATACGAATCCAGATTGTTTTAGTGGATGCTTCAATCTATGTTATTTAAATTAATATATTTATTTCTAACAAACCATATTTATTTTGATTTAAATTGAGTTTACTGGATGAACCCTAATGTGTTTTTTCAAAGATAATATTTAGCTGTTAATAAATCAAGTGGTGACTCCGAAACCACGCCCTTTAGCATATCATAAGGCAGAACTTATACTTACATATAGAAAAAGTAGGCATTCATGAGCATTCACTTTATAGAAAAATTTATACCATTGGCAACAAAAGCATGTTTCCATTTGCTGACGTGTTATGGTCAGCAAATAATAACCTTAATTTGATATGCACAAATGGTCTTTTTTGTACTATGTAAAGTATGGCGAATAAACATGATATGAACCAATGCGTGTTATAATGGCAATGTAGTCATGAGTAAGAACAACGGGTCAATTTTTTTGAACATTGGTAGAATTGATCCTATTGTATACCATGCCTTTATTTTTTTAATTAAATATGCATCTTGCACTACACTCAGTGCTTTATCAATTGGGCTCCGCGTTCTTGATAACAAGATTTTCACAAAATAAATAGCTTTTCATTTTATCAGTAACTGTCTAATTTTACGATTGTTGCAAATATTTGGTTGCCTATTTGTACATGTTCCTTTCGGGAATGTTTATGTCTTCAGTAAATGATTGCTTGCCATTGATTGCTTTATTCCGATAATAGTTTGCTAACTAATTCATGACAGTGTGTTCCTTTTATTACAGTTGCTTTACATGTTGGTTTTCGCCTTATATTACTTCCATTGAAGATAGTTCGGTTTCATATGAAAAGGCCGTTAATACAAAATAGACTCATATTTATATTATATAACTTTTTACTTTCATATTGTTAACAGTATTTTGTTTTTTCAAATTTAAATAAGTACTTCAATTTTCTACTCTTGGCTTTCATCTTAATTTTCAAAATTACAGTTTTTGAAGTTGAATATTACCTTGAAATGGGGTCTTCTCCTTTCGCACATTGAATGTGGATTTAGAAGTACATATTATTTTCCTCACTTGACCTGCTTATTCATAATATATTTTAACCTATGTCACCAAACATATATATTTCAAAGTTAATAAATGATTTAATGTAAAACTTAATCAGTCCACATGGTACATTGTAATTCTAGACATATATACTTAGTATTAAATTTCATTCATAAAAAACTGTAAAAAGTTTAAGGAGGAAGTGTACAAAATAGTGAAATATAACCAATGTTTCAATTGACACAAATTTGCATTAAATACTGCATAGTTACATCCAACAGATGATATTTGAAACCAATAGGATGTCATTTTACATTTTAGTGAATTCGAGCAAATGGAATAGGTAGAAGATCCTCAGTTCATGTATATAAATTTTGGAACTTTCTTCAATCCTTGTTTTACATTCTTTGGTATTACTTTGTTGATTTTACTTTAAGATATACGTCTCATACTCAAGTCGTTTGCTCAAATTGTTTGATATTTGTAGTGATTCGCTTTTTTGGCTGTTATTTTTTATCAAAACATAATTTAGGAGATTTTTGTTTTCTTTTCAGATTGATCAATTATGAGTTATGACAATCGGTTTTGCCAGATATTTAATAGATAGGAAGAAAAAATTTCTTCGGGTTGATCACACACATTTAATGTCTGTTTGATAGCATTTACTTTAGTGGTTTAGTCTTATTAAAATCCTAACTAGGATTACAGTTAGTTAAATCCTTTAGTATGAGCGATACACATGCATGATGTTCTATTATTAGTTCACATAAGTATTGTATGTTGTCTATGCTTCTCCTATAAAGATAATATTTTCTCACCATGTTTGTACCCTTACAGAGAAGAAACTTTTCTCTTTACTGCATATTGATGACACTTTTTGCATGTTAAAGAAGTATCAAACATTGCATGACTACTAATGAAAATGAAAATAAGTTAGGTATTTATATGTCATCAATTTATATTTTATTTCCACCGAATGTTATGCATTAAGAGTATTTCTTAGTTTAGCCAGATATTTAATAAATAGCAAGAAAATTTCTCTTTGTTATGCTTTATTTAATAATACCATATTCTTATAGAATTAATTTTAATTTTGATTATTATTTTTCAAATAAAATACCTGTATTATAATAATTTTTTATAAACTGATAAATTACTGTATGTGATATGTAATTTTATTTGAACTACATAAGCGTCATAAAAGAATGTAGTGTAGTTAATTATTTTATCTGATTATGATACTTCTATAGTTTTAGTTGAAACAAAGCTATAAACAAATTGATATCCTCAAAAGCATAAATGATTTTTATAAACCCAATTATTTCTTGACTTTAAATTTGAAGGATCACAAGTACTAAATGATTCAGTAACAATGAAACTTAATTATGATACATTTGAGACATTATTATTTGTGAACTTACGTGCATATTTTTTCCTCGTGGGGTACCAATAATATTGTACAATGTGATAAAACAAAACTGCAGAATTCAATGTACAAAGTGATAAAACAAAACTGCAGAATTGAATGTAGGTAAGATATACTATTATATGTGCATTCATTGGGTTTTATATTGTTTTTTTAATTTCATTCAAATGTAGGTATTTCTATCTTTCTTCATAGAAGTTTCGGAGCTGCTATATAATGTAATCCATATGTTTAGTAGCTTCATTTGTTTAATGCCATGTCTATATTAAATTTATTAAATTTTATATGTTCAATCATGTTTTTGTGATTCTTGCCATTGTATTTGTTAATAATGATTGTCATGGTGATTCAAGAATTGATGTTGGTTTACCTTTGCCCATTCATAAGTAGATGGAAATTTCCTTTCCTTTATGTAACTCAAAACCATTATACCAATGGAGGAAAATAAGGAATATGTAATATACTCGACCTTATAAACAGTTTTACACTTGGCAGCTCCACCCTTATTTTCAAATACATTCAAGAAC
Organism: Allium sativum; assembly: GCA_030737875.1. Lineage (NCBI taxonomy): Eukaryota > Viridiplantae > Streptophyta > Magnoliopsida > Asparagales > Amaryllidaceae > Allium > Allium sativum. Next base: position 1,017,752,269 of record CM060913.1, read on the forward strand.
CGAATTTTCACTATTTATAAAGCTCTGTTATCTGAGTAACAACATTTAAGTTTTTTCAAGACATCAAATAGTAACATAATGGTTCACATGATCATCAATTTTAAATTGAAGTGTTATAGAATTTTTTTCGGCACATTGCCTCTACCGTTTCACCACTTCCCTTTTCCAGTTTCAAACAAAGTCCCTTAGTTGTAACTCTTAGTGTCATTTTTTAACTTATCAGGTCATATAGAAATATTGGGAAGCATCATAATAGATAACATGTACATCATAAAACTAAATATTTGAAACATAGGCATCTACGCAAATAGGGTAAATGAAATCCATATTTTTTTATTTACAAAGAGAAAACTACAGTCTATGTGCATACGAAACAATATTGACTATTTTTTCAAATATTTAAAGAAAATCATACTATTGCTTAATTTGATTTTATGAACTGAATATTGTTTCATCATTTATTTCGATGAGCCTGATTAATCAACATATATGTATTTCTAATATTTGTTTGGACATGTAATTTTAAATGGAATTAATAAATAATGGACTGACGTTTTAGATTCTGGAAGTATTTGAATTTTATTAGTTGATTGGTTCATGTCTAATATCAAGTTCTAATGTTCATGATACTGTGATTAGCTTTATTGAGAAAAATTGGTATCTTTCAAACCTTGAATATCTAAGTACTTCTTCCAAAAGTTTAATTAAATTTTCATTTACCAATTTTAGGAAGAATTGTTGGTCTTATAAAATAAGACTTGGAGACCTTCATTTTATGCTACATGCTTTACCAATTTCCCTTTATTATTAATGCATCACATAACACCTCTAAAGATTTAGAGGTGTCATAACCTGATTGCAGTGTTGTACTTTATGATAATCAAGCACATCATTATTTAAAGGCTCGAAGTAGTCATAAAATCAATACTTACAATTTTTTGTGAAAATATACTTGTAATTTAGAGTATGTACTGACATTTGTCGTTAATAAATCTAATTTTTGCATTCAACAAAGTTTCAGCATTAAGTTGTGGTATTTTTGAAGAATTTTTAGTAGTTAATTATAGCAATACATATATAATAATTTGTAACAATGGTAATTCTATAAGGGTTGTCGTTTGGATTGTCACAGAAGTTATTTAATTTTGATAGTTTGCAAGATTCCGTAGGTTTTTAATTTACAAGAATAATTAACGTGGTATCGTATTGTCAGAATTTGCCTAATTTTGTATGTTCAAATTGTAATCACAGGCATATGATGAAATCCTTCATTACAGTTGCAGGTGCTGGGCAACAATGATGCATGTGCAAATATCAGATATATACTTTAATCAACTTTGGAATAGATATGAGTTGTATTGCCACTTCCATGATTTCAAATGTTTGGCAATTTTCTAACTAAGGTAATGTGAGGAACCTTTTTTTCTCTTCAATATGGTATATCCCGTGGATATTTTAATGCTACAGTTTTAAATGATGTATGCAAGTTTAGTAAGTTGATTTGTCAGATAAGAGCATGCAAGTTAATATAGTTTAAATAAGTGTAACGACCTATTTATTCTGGAAGAATGCGAGGGGTCTAAATTTGTGGTTCATTAGAATTTTTTATTTTCTTTGAATTGAGCGATATCAATAATATACATGAGTATAGTTTGGATAGCACATTGCATGAGTGGATACATCGGTGTCTAGGTACGAATTTTAATGGGATAATTAGAATTATTTTTTATTTTCTTTCTCATACTTATAAAGTTACCTTTGTTACTTATAATCACACTAAATTAGAATTAGAATTAATGGTTCTTAATTTTCCCATATCCGTTTGTCCACGACAAAATATTTTGGACCACACGTTCTTAATTTTTGTTGCATTTCACCTAAAATGTATTGTAATATTTTAAGGTATGAGAAAACGACAATGAAATAATTACTTAGTTCCTTTCCCTCTTTCTATATAATATATTAACACCAAATATAGACCGTCGACGAAATTTCATCACTTTGGAGAAGTGCATGAACTTTATTATGTCTAGATATCATATGATATGAACATAAAACACATAAACTAAACTAAACTAAACACATTAACAGTATTGGCACTCGAGGCATTAATGGACATATGAATATAATGGTGGGCCTTGCTTGGGATCCTGCTTTTATTTCAGGCTTAAGCTATTAAACCTTAGTAAGCAAGAAAAGGTTCGGATTTTAACATAATTTACCATTGTTTTTATAAGTACTGTAGTTATACAAGGGAAGTAAACTGTATCATCTTTAGACTTCATTTAGTACTTTATTTTATTTTCAAATTATTTTTGTGTTTATTTTGTGTAGACATATAATAGTATAAGAATGCATTGGCCTAAAACTACACTATCATTTTCCTGACGGTGATAACAGTATCCAATCAATAAGGTTTGCATGTGTTAATTAGTAGTGCATTTGAATTGACAAAACTTAGAATTTTCTTTTATTGAATTTCAATTCAATAAGATTTCACTTCTATTTGAATATCTATAGCGTATTTCAGTATTTGGTACACTAGTGAAGTTTCTAACTATAGCTATGGGGTTATTTTAAATCAAAAAAATGAATAGATCTTAGGGAAATCGTCGAATGTTAAAGTGATTAATTGAGACTGGTCATTTCATGACTTTTGCATTTAAGATCTATGTTCAAATAGATATGAAATAGGCTATAAATATGATATTATCACAAGTCATTGCATGCGTTAGTTTTGATCAAATGTAACAAAATGATCCGCTTCTGAAACATCTCATACAAGGAAGTCAATACTGTTAATACTGACTTGACTAATTATACTTCCTGAAGGAAGTATACTTCAGAAGAAACATATCTAAGTCAAATTAATCCAAATGATTCTTCTGAATTTAGTTCAGTAACATATTTAAGACCACTAAATAACTCAGAAGCCAAGGGACTTCGTAAAACCAAATTTTGGCCGATTGCGAGCCAGTACTTTAGTTATGACGTTGTCGGTTTGGTATGTTTTAAATTGATCTATCATTAAATTTGATCCTGGCATTCTCTTTTGGCTCATGATAAATTTGGTCTACCCATTCTATTTCAACTCATGGTGCTTACTTCTTATATAGTAAACGGTGCATTATTTGCATGGCAATATAAATTGCCTATTATTATCTATAAACACAGTAGAGTCGATAGTTTAGAGATGTCCATATAGATGAGAATAGAATAACATCCTATTGTGTTTATTCAATGATAAGACATATGGTGCAGTGCACACCGTTAAGTTTTCTAGCCATTATTTTACATCAAACGTTTGCGGTTATGTCTTCTGAAGTAGAACTTGATGGCACTACAGCTGTAAGATTCAATGAAGATGGATATTCTAACAAACTTCTAAATAGAGTACACTGGTGTGTTACGGCAGACCGAATAATATGCATGGGCCCTTAATGAGTGAATTCGTTTAAGTTTTGTGTATATGTGTTATCGCTGACTTTAAAAACAGAAACTTATGTGTATTCAGATTTCAAACGCTTAACTCTAAATGTATATATTTCCATATTTCAATTTAATATAGCCTTTATTTCATATGTTCACGAATAGGAGAGTTTAAGGTGCTTTGAAATCTCTGTGAAGTTTCATGAATGAATTTTCAGGCATAAAGTATATGAACTTAAGTTTTTAGCAGACCCACCTAGGCATGTAAAGTATTTTAATGTTCCAAGCATGCAAGGATGGAGAGCTGCACCTGATTTCGCTTTTCCCTCATTGATACATATATTCCCTATACTACGCTATCAGATATTTGCCTACATGTAATCTTTATACTTAGCTGCTACACTATCAGATGTTATTATGTATGTAGCTAAAGTTTATATAGTTAACCGATCCTTTTGTTCAAAATTATAACAAGATTTTTGTCCGTATAGTATGTTTTTAATTTTAAATTTAGCAACAGCCATATAAAATCTTCTTATGTCATGTTTTTTCCAACCAATTTAATATAGTGCCAATTATTCTCTCATTAAAAATATTCAAGTTGGTAACATTCTGCACGTTTAAGTTTACCTGTCGTGTACATCAGTTTTTTATACAACAAAATTATTATTATCAGTCCAGCACTACCCTACCCGGTTATGTTACCTTCGTAATATCCATGCTCTTACCCACGTATGTTACTCAACATAGGAATTGGTATTTATCCCGATTTCGCTCTTTCTTTATCAGTTGACAAGATTTTCTTATCAAGTATATTTTTGTCATACTACATAAAAAGAAACTTTAAGCCAACTAATCATTTACAACAACCGTGTGCGAAGCATGGGTGCACACTTGTTTGTAGTAAAGGATAGTTAGAGACTTAGGGGTAGAATTAAAAAGAAGGGTTGTTTTGAAGTATTAAGAGAAGTAGAGGTTGTTTTGGCATAGTAGGGGTAGATCGAAAATTATGAAAGATGATGAACCATTTGGATTGGGTGCTGCAAAAACCAACCCTTCAAAGTAGTTAAAAAATAGGGGTAATTTTTGGAAGTTAGGGATATTTAGAGAATTAGTTGTAGGATTAAAAAAAGGGCTGTTTTGAAGTATTAAGAGAAGTAGGGGTAGATTAAGCATGGTAGGGGTATATCGACAAATATGAAAGATGATGAATCATTGGGATTCGGTGCTGCAAAAACCAACCCTTCACCGTACTTAAAAAATAGGGGTAATTGTCAGAAGTAGTGGCTATTTAGAAAATTAGGGGGAGGATTAAAAAGAAGAACTGTTTTGAAGTATTAAGAGCATAATAGGGGTAGATCGACCAATATGAAAGATGATGAATCATTTGGCTTGGATGCTACAAAAACCAACCCTTCACAATAGTTAAAAATAGGGGTAATTGTTGGAAGTAAGGGCTATTAAGAGAATTAGGGGTAGGATTAAAAAGATGGGTTGTTTTGAAGTATTAAGAGAAGTAGTGGTAGTTTTAGCATAGTAGGTGTAGATCGACAATTATGAAAGATGATGAATTATTTGGATTGGGTGCTGCAATAAACAACCCTTCACAGTAGTTAAAAATAGGGATAATTGTCGGAAGTAAGGGCTATTTAGAGAATTAGGGTAGGATTAAAAAGAAGGGCTGTTTTGAAGTACTAAGAGAAGTAGGGGTAGTTTAAGCATAGTAGGTGTAGATCGACAAATATGAAAGATGATGAATCGTTTAGATTGGGTGTTGCAAAAACAAACCCTTCACAGAATGACAATTCGTTTACAAAGAAATGAATAATGCAAAATAATGAATAAAGAAATGAATAAATGAAAACAATAAATAAAAGTAGGGGAGGTAGTTTAAGCATAGTAGGGGTAGATCGTGGTAGGATTAAAAAGAAGGGTAGTTTTGAAGTTGTAAAAAGCAACCCTTCACAGAAGTAGAATGATGATTGGTTTACAAAGAAATGAATAATGCAAAAAAATGAATAAAGGAAAACAATAATAAAAGTAAGGGGTAGTTTAATCATAGTAGGGGTAGATCGACAAATATGAAAGATGATGAACCATCGGGATTGGGTGCTGCAAAAACCAACCCTTCACAGTAGTTAAAAAATAGGGGTAATTGTTGAAAGTAAGTTCTATTTTGAGAACTAGGGGCAGGATTAAAAAGAAGAGTTGTTTTGAAATATTAAGAGAAGTAGGGGTAGTTTAAGCACAGTAGTGGTAGATCGACAATATGAAAGATGATGAATCATTTGGATTGGGTGCTGCAAAAACATACCCTTCACAGTAGTTAATAAATAAGGGTAATTGTTGGAAGTAAGGGCTATTTAGAGAATTAGGGGTAGGATTAAAAAGAAGGGTTGTTTTGAAATATTAAGAGAAGTAAGGGTAGTTTAAGCATAGTAGTGGTAGATCGACAAATATGAAAGATGATGAATCATTTGGATTGGGTGCTGCAAAAAAAAACCTTCACGGTAGTTAAAAATTAAGGGTAATTGTTGGAAGTAATGGATATTTAGAGAATTAGGGGTAGGATTAAAAATAAGGACTGTTTTGAAGTATTAAGAGAAATAGTGATAGTTTAAGCAAAGTAGGGGTAGATCGACAAATGTGAAAGATGATTAATCATTTGGATTGGGTGCGGCAAAAACCAACCCTTCACAGTAGTTAAAAAATAGGGGTGATTGTTGGAAGTAAGGGCTATTTAGAGAATTAGGGATATGATTAAAAAGAAGGCATGTTTTGAAGTATTAAGAGAAGTAAGGGTAGTTTAAGCATAGTAGAGGTAGTTCGACAAATATGAAGGATGATGAATCATTTAGATTGGGTGCTGCAACAGCCAACTCTTCATAGTAGTTTAAAAATAGGGATAATTGTTGGAAGTAAGGTGTATTTAGAGAATTAGGGGTAGAATAAAAAAGAAGGGATGTTTTGAAGTATTAAGAGAAGTAAGGGTAGTTTAGGCATAATAGGGGTAGATCGACAAATATTAAAGATGATGAATCATTTGAATTAGGTGCAGCAAAAAAAAACCCTTCACAGTAGTTAAAAAATTTGGGTTATTTTTGGAAGTTAGGGCTATTTAGAGAAATAGGGGTAGGATTTATAAGAAGGGCCATTTTGAAGTATTAAGAGAAGTATGAGTAGTTTAAACATAGTAGTGGTAGATCGACAAATATGAAAGATGATGAATCATTTGGATTGGGTGCTGCAAAAAAAAACCCTTCACAGTAGTTAAAAAATAAGGGTAATTGTTGGAAGTAATGGATATTTAGAGAATTAGGGGTAGGATTAAAAATAAGGACTGTTTTGAAGTATTAAGAGAAATAGTGATAGTTTAAGCAAAGCAGGGGTAGATCGACCAATATGAAAGAAGATGAATCATTTGAATTGGGTCTGCAAAAACCAACCCTTCACAGTAGCTAAAAAATTGGGGTAATTGTTGGAAGTAAGGGCTATTTAGAGAATTAGGGGTAGGATTAAAAAGAATGGTTGTTTTGAAGTATTAAGAGAAGTAGTGGAAGTTTACGTATAGTAGGTGTAGATCGACAAATAGGAAAGATGACGAATCATTTGGATTGGGTGCTGCAAAAACCAACCCTTCACAATAGTTAAAAAATAGGGGCAATTGTTGGAAGTAAGGGCTATTTAGAGAATTAGGGTAGGATTAAAAAGAAAGGGTGTTTTGAAGTAATAAGAGAAGTAGGGGTAGTTTAAGCATAGTAGGTGTAGATCGGCAAATATGAAAGATGATGAATCGTTTGGATTGAGTGCTGCCAAAACCAACCCTTCATAGAATGACAATTGGTTTACAAAGAAATGAATAATGCAAAAAAAAAAATTGAATAAAGAAATGAACAAAGGAAAACAATAATAAAAGTAGGGGAGGTAGTTTAAGCATAGTAGGGGCAGATCGTATAAGGATTAAAAAGAAGGGTTGTTTTAAAGTTGCAAAAACCGACCCTTTATAGAAGTAGAATGATAATTGGTTTACAAAGAAATGAATAATGCAAAAAAATGAATAAAGAAATGAACAAAGGAAAACAATAATAAAAGTAGGGGATAGTAAAGTCATAGTAGGGTGAGATAGACAAATATGAAAGATGATGAACCATTGGGATTGGGTGCTGCAAAAACCAACCCTTCACAGTAGTTAAAAAATAGGGATAATTGTTGGAAGTAGGGGCTATTTAGAGAATTAGGGGTAGGATAAAAAAGAAGGGTTGTTTTGAAATATTAAGGGAAGTAAGGGTAGTTTAAGCATAGTAGTGGTAGATCGATAAATATGAAAGATGATGAATTATTTGGATTGAGTGCTGCAAAAACAAACCCTTCACGATAGTTAAAAAATAAAAGTAATTGTTGGAAGTAAGGGCTATTTAGAGAACTAGGGGTAGGAATAAAATGAAGGACTGTTCTGAAGTATTAAGAGAAATAGTGGTAGTTTAAGCAAAGTAGGGGTAGATCAACAAATATGAAAGATGATTAATCATTTCGATTGGGTGCTGCAAAAACCAACCCTTCACAATAGTTAAAAAATAGGGGTAATTGTTGGAAGTAGGGGCTATTTAGAGAATTAACAGTAGGATTAAAAAGAAGGGCTGTTTTAAAGTGTTAAGAGAAGTAGGGGTAGTTAAGCAAAGTAAGGGCAGATCGATAAATAAGAAGGATGATGAATCATTTGGATTGGATATTGGAAAAACCAACCCTTCACAGTAGTTAAAAATTAGGGGTAATTTTTGGAAGTATGGGATATTTAGAGAATTAGGGGGAGGATTAAAAAGAAGGGTTATTTTGAAGTATTAAGAGAAGCTGGGGTAATTTAAGCATCGTAGGGGTAGATCAACAAATATGAAAGATGATGAATCATTTGGATTGGGTGCTAAAAAAACCAACCCTTTGAAAAGTGTGCGTGTATGTATAGTACACAAGGATCGTGTAATATGGTGTATAACACACATGTATAAAATAATGACGAATCACAAATATAAAACAGAGAATGCAATAAAATAGAAAAATCACGCTAGGGATTTTTATACTGGTTCGGAGCACCGTCCTACATCCAGTCCTGGACTTCTATCTGGATTTTCACTAACAACCACCTCAATTCACCCGGAGGAACAGGTATACAACACCCGAGCAGACGAACGGGATTTCATGCCTTTAACAACACCGAGGACTTCAACACTTGCCTCTTACAACACTGAGGACTTCAATTAAGACGAATATAATTGTTGTTGACAATATGTGTTCTTGATAACACAAATTTATCGCTTGTAGTACAACCTTCCTATAATCTTATCCTCGAGTATATGATTTGAATGCGAAGATTATAAGGAAAGAAAATTGCTTGTTGAATCAAATGATATTAAATCGATTCAAGGATTCAACAAGTATCTGAAGTTTGGAGAGCTTTTGTTTGCAAAATATATAGAAGTGTAAATCAGAAAATAGAGAGAATATAGAATGATTTGGTTGATTGTAAAACAAGTTTGAGGTTATTTATATAATAGTAGAAAGGTAGTAATTCTTCATGGAGAGTTTCTATAAAAAGTTATGTCCATTTTCTTTTGATTATTAAATAGAAATTTCTTCACAAATAGAAGAAACCTTTTAGAAAAAGCTTGCTGTTCCAAAATGGTCGACTGGTTGAAAATCACCAGTTGACTGGTTAAATTTAATTAAAATTAAAACTTCTAGAAAAATAGCCATTATGTGTAGAAACATACTGACCGGTCGACTGGTTCATTTTGGACCAGTCGACCGGTTAATGGCTGTGGACCAGAGGACCTCGGTCCACAGTCTAGATCGCTCTGCGCACTTTCCCGGTCAGAGCCTGGACCGTTTGGGCTTTTTCTGTGACTTTTCGATTCCTTAAATATACGGTTTCCAGCAAGGAAGATATGATAATGTTTTGTGCATTCGTGTTATACTTTGAGGATAGATTTTAACATATTTCTAACACGACTCAATGTTTGTATGTATATATATATATATATATATATATATATAACCTTATATCAATGAAATGATCTTCATTGCAACTTTATATGTTGGCATCGATCAAAATCTTGTTCTCAACATTCTCCCCCTTTTTGATTGATGACAACACCTTGGATTTTCTCCCTCTGAATATAAAGCTCCCCCTGAATTTCTGCAACATTTGTTAGTTCATAATATAGATAATCTTACCCTTTGATTCCTGCATTAACAAATGTAAGCACACATATACTATTACCATATTAAGCACATAATTTTAAATGATATTATATGTAACAATAATGATATGTATCGTCATGAGAGAAAATATTTCTCCCTCTTTGTGATCGATTAAAAAGAATAAATACCATAATAAACATAGTAATCGAGAGTAGTAGAGAATACAAATAATTATAGCACTTTATTGAATCATGTGATTTTTTGATAAGCTAAGTTTTTAAAGATATTTAGAGATACGGAATAACCTTCTCTTTGTTGTTGTTACCTGCAAAAATTATGATATATATAGTTTTGGTGCCCACTTGCTTTGTTTTGTGTCCTAAGAGTTAGGTCTTTGGAGTCCAAACCCATACGGGTCCGATATCCCCTTTATATACATAATTAGAATTATAATGCACAGTATTCATGAACTGCTGAATATATTTGTTCCTAATCAAATTGTTATTTGTTTTAGGAACCCATATCTTGATAGTCTTGATTTTTCTTTTGAAAATTCACAACTGGTTTTGGCTTGAAATATAATAAACTAGAATTTTTCTTAATTTTATTTTGTTTTACATTCTTCCTTTTGTAAGCAAGATGTTTCTGAGTTTCTTGTTTCTTATATCCCAAACCTTGTTTATTTGAAGAATATTGTGAATTCTCAATTATTTTTGTCAAGTTTTCTCGACCTTTGTTGAAGTTAGAAACATTTTGAGTGATGTTATCTAACTTAGTTTGTAAACCAGCTTTTTCTAGGTCATGAATTTTGACTTTTGCCTTAAGCTCATGATTTTCAGTAGTAAGAGCATTGTTTTTCTCTTTTTGAGTTTCAATTTCTTGACTCAAAAGAGATAATTAAGAGTCAATACTAGATGATGATTCTTGAAGTTTTTCAAGCTCTTGTTCTAATATTTTCTTCTCGTCTTTTAACATATCTCGTTCAAACTCTACTCTATTTAAATCAGCTTTGGCCTTTTTGCGTTGTCGTTTCATGTCTTTATATTTAACTATTAATTCAACATTAATATCAAGTACTTCATCAAATGTAGGAATTTGTACCTCATCTTCCGCTGCCATGAAACAAACATTTGCTTGTTCATCTTCTGTATCACTTTCACTTTCTGATGAAGATGAGTCTGCATCATCCCATGTTACTTAGAATGCTCATTTCTTTGATTTGTCCTTCTTGTATTTGAATTTGTCATTTTCTGACTTCTTCTTTTCTGGACAATCTTTGTGCATGTGCTCCTTTTTTTGGCAGTTGAAACATTCTATAGCTGATGATGACGGTTTATTTGATCTAGTTCTCTTTTTGCTATATCAGCTAGCTTTTCGTTGCTTTAGGAATTTTTTGAAACCTTTAGCAATGAATTCCAGATCTTTATCTTCATACTCTAATTCATCTTCATCCTTTTCAGCATGGAATGCCACAATTTTCTTTTCTTCTTTTTGTTCTTTTTCATTTGCAAGTTAACTTCGTAGGACATTAGATTTCCTATCAATAAATCTGGCTTCATGACAGAAATGTCATTAGCTTCTTCAGTTGCTAATACTTTTCCTTCCCATTCACTAGTTAGAGAATGTAGGACTATTGAAACAACATCAAAATCGGAATATTTTTGTCCTAAACCAATAAGTGCATGATGAATAGTTTAAAACCGTGAGTACATATCATTGATCGTCTCATTTGGTTCCATTTTGAAACTGACTTTTCAGCATGGCTATTTTGGCTTGTTTAACCTTGTTAGCACCTTCATGAGTTGTTTTCAACGTTTGCCAAATTTGATATGCGGTGGTACAGATACTAACATGGTTATATTCGTTTTGGTCTAATGCACAAACCAACATATTTATTGCTTTTGCATTTACGGCTGCTGCCGTTTTCTCAGCCAATGTCCATTCTGAATAATCAGTTATTGGATTCACTATTTCTTTTTGAGTAGCATTCCAGGCATCATAGCTATTTGATTGCATAAAGAATGACATACGTGTTGCCCAATAGTTATAATTGAGACCATTGAAGAATGGAGGTCTTTGTGTCGATTGACCTTCCGTGTAAGTGTTAGTGCCGGTGCTTGTGTTATTTGCCATTTACTGGAATATATCAAATAACTGTGTTACGGTTATATGATGACCGTGCTCTGATACCAAATGAGAAGTGTGCGTATATGTATAGTACACACGGATCGCGTAATATGGTGTATAACACACAAGTATGAAATAATAACGAATCACAAATATAAAACAGAGAATGCAGTGAAATAGAAAAATCACGCCAGGGATTTTTATACCGGTTCGGAGCACCATCCTACATCCAGTCCCAGACTTCTATCTAGATTTTCACTAATAACCACCTCAATTCACCCGGAGGAACAGGTATACAACAGTCGAGCAGACGAACGGGATTTCATGCCTATAACACCGAGGACTACAACACTTTCCTCTTACAACACTGAGGACTTCAACTAAGACGAATATAATTGTTGTTGGCAATATGTATTCTTGATGACATGAATTTGTCGCTTGTAGTACAACCTTCCGATAATCTTATCCTCGAGTATATGATTTGAATGCGAAGATTATAAGGTAGAAAATTGCTTGTCGAATCAAATGATATAAAAATCGATTCAAGGATTCAACAAGTATTTGAATTTTGGAGAGCTTTTGTTTGCAAAATATATAGAAGTGTAAATCAGAAAATAGAGAGAATATAGAATGATTCGGTTGATTGTAAAACAAGTTTGAAGTTGTTTATATAATAGTAGAAAGGTAGTAATTCTTTATGAAGAGTTTCTATATAAAGTTATGTCCATTTCCTTTAATGATTGAACAGAAATCTCTTCACAAATAGAAGCAACCTTTCAAAAAAAGCTTTCTGTTCCAAAACGGTTGACTAGTTGAAAATCACCAGTTGACTGGTTGAATTTAATTAAAATTGGAACTACCAGAAAAATAGCCGTTAGGTGAAGAAACACACTGACCGGTCGACTGGTTCATTTTGGACCAGTCGACCGGTTAATGGCTTTGGACTAGAGAAACTCGGTCCACAGTCTAGATCGCTCTGCGCTCTTTCCCGGTCGGATCCTGGACCGTTTGGGCTTTTTCTGTGACTTTTCAATTCCTCATATATACAGTTTTCACCAACGAAGATATGATATTGTTTTGTGCATTCGTGTTATACTTTGAGGATATATTTTAACATATTTATAACATGACTCAATGTGTGTGTGTGTGTATATATATAACCTTATCTCTATGAAATGATCTTCACTGCAACTTTATATGTTGGCATCGATCAAAATCTTATTCTCAACACCCTTCACAATAGTTAAAAAATAGGGGTAATTGTTGGAAGTAAGGGCTATTTAGAGAATTATGGGTAGGATTAAAAAGAAGGGTTGTTTTGAAGTATTAAGAGAAGCAAGGGTGGTTTAAGCATAGTAAGGCTAGATCGATAAATATGAAGGATGATGAATCATTTGAATTGGATGTTGGAAAAACCAACCCTTCACAGTAGTTAAAAAATAGGGGTAATTGTTGGAGGTAAGTGATATTTAGAGAAGTAGGGGGAGGATTAAAAAGAGGATTAATTGACATAAATAATCCAAAGTTTAACATCTCCATCGATATTAATCCCAAGTTCGGATTATTTTTAAGTAATCCCAAGTTTGGGGGTCTCTTCCCATATTGATCCCGTTCACCTTTTTACCTACTTAGCCGGTTTCAACCTTTTAAAACGTTGCTTCTTCCCTTCTTTTCTTTTCTTTTCTTCTTCTTTTTACGTTCTCTTTCTGCCTTTTTTTAGCAGCAAACAAAACGGGACCAAACAATTTCTCTTTCTAACTTTTTACGTTTTCTCTTATCGAATTCCTCTTCTCTTCGATCATTCTTCTGAAAATCGATGATGTACTAAAGCTCGATTTTAGTTGTATGGTAGTTGTAGATATCGGGTCTGGCTTTTTGATGTTTCAAGGTTGCGAATCTGATGTAGGCCAAGGCGATGGAGGTAGCGTGTTGGGGTATAAACTGAGGTAATTGGCGGTTAAATATGGAGTTAGATATGATGTGGTAGGTGATTGTGGAGAAAGATATGTGTGAGGTCACCATGCTGTAGCGGAAATAGGGTGGTTGCTGGTAGTTTTTGGTACATGCGAGAGGAGGTGAGACGGGGTAGGGGTTCGAATGCTTTTGTTGGGGTTCATGTTTGATTCCAACTCTCAACCATGTCTACCAATTCTAAGGATACTAGCAGACATAGCTACAACAAATGTTCATCTTTACAGCAAATTCTTACTTTTACTAGATCCATAGCATTTTGAAGAATAGACGTTGTTTCTAAGCCCTCACCAAAAATGTGCTTTCTCCAAATCACACTTGATTTACACACACGTTCACACTGATTTGGATGGGGAGGTTGCAACTTGCAAGGTTGCAAGTGTCTATGAAATTTGTTTTGATGAAACTTCTGTTGTGCCAATCTGTATAAGTTGCAACGCATTCCATTTTGGTTTCCGCTACTCCTTCCATCAATTAATCTCATCCTCTCCCTTACAAACATCCCCTCAATCAATTGATGAAACTTCAATTAATCTGTATAAGTTGTAACAGTCATGGCCAAAGATGAATTTGGACCATTACAAACATCCCCTTAAGTTAACGAATTTCAAATCTCAAGTTATCGAAATCAATCCAAGTTTCATAGATCCACATCCTTGTAGTTTCCAAATGCTTAGATTGATAAGGATTGCTTTGTTTGACAGCAATTTTGCCATGCTGCTCCTCACTAGTGTACTTCAGGTAGTCATTAACTTTCTCACAAAACTCACGGCCCAACATGTTATCCAATGCAATATCAATATCATAACAATCCTTGCCTAAAAGCTTATCGCAAACCCAGCCGCTAGCAACACGAATCTTTCTTGGCGACAAAAAATAAGCGACTAATTAGAGATAATTTTGGTGGGAGAAATAGTGTAATTGGAGAGAATTGACTGAAGAAACTCGGGGTTTGAGCCATGGTCTGTGAAGTTGATCAAGCATCATCAATTGGAATTTTGAGATAAATGGTTACTTCAGTTTTAATAGTGTAAAAAAATTGGAATTGTTTTTTTTGCAGTGCTTTACCAGAGAAATGAGAAGAGGAAGGAACAATCGATTGATTTGGGAAAGTGATTTACCGGTTAAACAAGTTAACAGGTGAATGAGATCAATATGGGAAGAGACCCCCCCAAACATAGGATTATTTAAAAATAATCCGAACTTGGGATTATATATGTCAGTTAATCCTTAAAAAGAAGTGTCGTTTTGAAGTATTAAGTGAAGTAGGGGTTGTTTAAGCAAAGTACGGGTAGATCGACAAATATGAAAGATGATGAATAATTTGGATTGGGTGCTGCAAAAACCAACACTTCACAGTTGTTAAAAAATAGGGGTAATTGTCGGAAGTAAGCGCTATTTAGAGAATTAGGGGTAGGATTAAAAAGAATGGTTGTTTTTAAGTATTAAGGAAGTAGGGGTAGTTTAAGCATAGTAAGGGTAGATCGACAAATATGAAAGATGATGAATCGTATGGATTAGGTACTGCAAAAACCAACCCTTCACAGTAGTTAAAAAATAGGGGTAATTGTTTGAAGTAAGGAATATTTAGGGAATTAGGGGCAGAATTAAAAAGAAGGGCTGCTTTGAAGTATTAAGAAAAATAGGGGTAGTTTAGGCATAGTCGGGGTAGATCGACAAATATGAAAGATGATGAATCATTTGGATTGGGTGCTGCAAAAACCAACCCTTCATAGTAGTTTAAAAATCGGGGTAATTGTTGGAAGTTAGGGCTATTTAGAGAATTAGGGGTAGGATTAAAAAGAAGTGCAGTTTTGAAGTACTAAGAGAAGAAGGGGTAGCTTAAGCATAGTAGGGATAGATCGACAAATATGAAAGATGATGAATCATTGGGGTCGGGTGCTGCAAAAACCAACCCTTCACAGTAGTTAAAAAATAGGGGTAATTGTCGGAAGTAATGGCTATTTAGAGAATTAGGGGAAGGATTAAAAAGAAGGGCTGTTTTGAAGTATTAAGAGATGTAGGGGTAGTTTAAGCATAGAAGGGGTAGATCGACCAGTATGAAAGATGATGAATCATTTCGATTGGGTGCTGCAAAAACCAACCCTTCACAGTAGTTAAAAAATAGGGGGAATTGTTGTAAGAAAGGGCTATTTAGAGAATTAGTGGTAGGATTAAAAAGAAGGGTTGTTTTGAAGTATTAAGAGAAATAGGGGTAGTTTAGGCATAGTCGGGGTAGATCGACAAATATGAAAGATGATGAATCATTTGGATTGGGTGCTGCAAAAACCATTCCTTCACAGTAGTTAAAAAATAGGGGTAATTGTTGGAAGTAAGGGAAATTTAGAGAATTAGGGTAGGATTAAAAAGAAGGGCTATTTTGAAGTAGTAAGAGATGTAGGGGTAGATTAAGCATAATCGGTATAGATCGACAAATAAGAAAGATGATGAATCGTTTGGATTGGGTGATGCAAAAACCAACCCTTCAAAGAATGATAATCTGTTTACAAAGAAATGAATAATTCAAAAAAATGAATAAAGAAATGAATAAAGGAAAACAATAGTAAAAGTAGAGGAGGTAGTTTAAGCATAGTAGGGGTAAATCGAGGTAGGATTAAAAAGAAGGGTCGTTTTGAAGTTGGAAAATCCAACCCTTCACAGAAGTAGAATGATAATTGGTTTACAAAGAAATGAATAATGCAAAAAAATTGAAAAAAGAAATGAATTAAGGAAAACAATAATTAAAGTAGGGGGTAGTTTAAGCATAGTAGGGGTAAATCGACCAATATGAAAGATGATGAATCATTCGGATTGGGTGCTGCAAAAACCAACCCTTCACAGTAGTTAAAAAATAGGGGTAATTGTTGGAAGTAAGGGCTATTTAGAGAATTTGGGGTAGGATTAAAAAGAAGGGTTGTTTTAAAGTATTAAAAGAATTAGGGGTAGTTTAAGCATAGTTGTGGTAGATCGACAAATATGAAAGATGATGATTCATTTGGATTGGGTGCTGCATAAACCAACCCTTCACAGTAGTTTAAAAATAAGGGTAGTTGTTGGAAGTAAACGCTATTTAGAGAATTAGGGATAGGATTAAAAATTAGGGCAATTTTGAAGTATTAAGAGAAGTGGGGGTAGTTTAAGCATAGTAGGGGTAGACCTACAAATATGAAAGAAAATGAATCATTTGGGTTGGGTGCTGCAAAAACCAACCCTTCAACGTAGTTAAAAAATATGGGTAATTTTTAGAAGTAAGTGCTTTTTAGAGAATTAGGGGTAGGATTAAAAAGAAGGGTAGTTTTGAAGTATTATGAGAAGTAGGGGTAGCCTAAGCAAAGAAGGGGTAGATCGAGAAATATGAAAGATAATGAATCATTTTGATTGGGTGCTGTGAAAACCAACCCTTCACAGTAGTTAAAAAATAGGGGTAATTGTAGGAAGTAAGGGCGAAAATTAGGGGTAGGATTAAAAAGAAGGTTTTTTTTGAAGTATTAAGATAAGTATGGGTAGTTTAAGCATAGTAGGGATAAATCGACTAATACGAAAGAAGATGAATCATTTGGATTTGGTGCTGCAAAAACCAACCCCTCATAGTAGTTAAAAAATAAGGGTAATTGTTGGAAGTAAGGGCTATTTAGAGAATTAGGGGGAGGATTAAAAATAAGGGTTGTTTTGAAGTATTAAGAGAAGTAGGGGTAGTTTAAGCATAGTAGGGGTAGATCGATAAATATGAAAGAAGATGAATAATTTGGATTGGGTGCTGCAAAAACCAACCCTTCACATTAGTTAAAAAGTTGGGATAATTGTTGGAAGTAAGGGCTATTTAGAGAATTAGGGTTAGGATTAAAAAGAAGGGTTGTTTTGAAGTATTAAGATAAGCAGGGGTAGTTTAAGCATAGTTGGGGTAGATCTAAAAATATGAAAGATGATGAATCATTTGGATTGGGTGCTGCATAAACCAACCCTTCACAGTTGTTAAAAAATAGGGGTAATGATTGGAAGTAAGTGCTATTTAGAGAATTGGAGGTAGGATTAAAAATAAGGGTTGTTTTAAAGTATTAAGATAAGTAGGGGTAGTTTAAGCATAGTAGGGGTAGATCGACAAATATGAAAGATGATGAATCATTTGGATTGGGTGCTGCAAAAACCAACTCTTCATAGTAGTTAAAAAATAAGGGTAATTGTTGGAAGTAAGGGATATTTAGAGAATTAGGGGGAGGATTAAAAAGAAGGGTAGTTTTGAAGTATTAAGAGAAGTAAGGGTAGTTTAAGCATAGTGATGGATCGACAAATATGAAAAAAGATGAATCATTTGGATTGGGTGCTGCAAAAACCAACCCTTCACATTAGTTAAAAAATAGGGGTAATTGTTTGAAGTAAGGGGTATTTAGAGAATTAGGGGTAGAATTAAAAGGAAGGGTTGTTTTGAAGTATTAAGAGAAGAAGGGGTAGTTTCGGCATAGTAGGGGTTGATCGACAAATATGAAAGATGATGAATCATTTGGATTGGGTGCTACAAAAACCAACCTTTCACAGTAGTTAAAAAAATGAGTAATTGTTGAAAGTAAGGGCTATTTGGAGAATTAGTGGTTGGATTAAAAAGGACTGCTGTTTTGAAGTATTAAGAGAAGTAAGGGTAGTTTAAGCATTGTAGGGGTAAATCGACAAATATGAAAGATGATGAATCATTTAGACTAGGTGCTGCAAAATCCAACCCTTCATAATAGTTAAAATATAGGGGTAATTGTTGGAAGTAAGGGATATTTAGAGAATTAGGGGTAGGATTAAAAAGAAGGGCTTTTTTGAAGTATTAAGAGAAGTAGGTGTGGTTTAAGCATAGTAGGGGTAGTTCGACCAATACGAAGGATGATGAATCATTTGGATTGGGTGCTGCAAAAACCAACCCTTCACAGTAGTTAAAAAATAGGGGTAATTGTTGAAAGAAAGGGCTATTTAAAGAATTAGGGGTAGGAATAAAAAGAAGGGTTGTTTTGAAGTATTAAGAGAAGCAGGGGTAGTTTAAGAATAGTAGGGGTAGATCGACAAATATGGAAGATGATGAATCGTTTGGATTGGGTGATGCAAAAACCAACCCTTCACAGTAGTTAAAAAATAGGGGTAATTGTTGGAAGTAAGGGCTATTTAGAGAATTAGGGGTATGATTAAAAAGAAGGGCTTTTTTGAAGTATTAAGGGAAGTAGGAGAAGTTTAAGCATAGTAGGTGTAACATCCCAGAATTTTAGCGATAAAATAATTAATTTACTTAATTCTTTGATTATGTTGGTTTGATAAATTTAAATAATTTAATTAAATAATTTTGATTATTTAATAAATATAAGTCGTGGAGTGATATATTTAATTTCCAAAACAGTAGGAAATGATTAAATTGCAGTATAATGTGAATGGGATAATTTAACAGATTTAATTCAGTTCAGAATTGAATTATAATAATGAATATATTATTTGAACGACAGTTGAACGTATCAATTATAATATAATTATAATCGAGCCCATAATGTCGCGGCAGTTCGTAATTTAACGTTTTGAACTTCAACTGATTGTACAAGATCCGTTATTAGTCGGATTTCTGCAAAACAAGAAACTTCGGAATCTATTAAACAATATTTTTCAAATGAAAGTGAAAAATCGAGATTTCGGATTATATATTGTAAGTTATGTCCAAATTGAATATTCAGAAAAGTAGCGGCATAATCGTTTTTGGCCATAATGGTTATTTAAATATAATTAAATATTGGCTCCGAATCTGGACAAGCCCATTGAGACGTAGTTATAATTTAACTTTTAGAATTTTATTGTAATTTTTATTTTGGAAAATAAGAAATTTTTTATTTTAGAGTATTTTACACCCTATATCAGCATTTTGGGGTTTCACAGAATAAGCTATCTTGTCTGTATTATCATATTTTTGGAATCGTGACACATTACTCGTCACAATCATATTTTTATTTTTGTTGTTAACAGTTTATAAACGAATGAAATTTTATACAACCGGTACCCTAAAATAAATATATTATATATAATGAAATCAATAAATCGAAATATGTTTGGATGTTGTAAAAGTAGTTAACTAACAAGAAATAAGAGAGATATGATAACAATTGAGTGGATAGTTATTTGTTTTACTAGGAAACAAACTCATGTAAACATGGATATAAAACCATACCCATACCGTCCTTTAAGTTCACATACCAGAAGAAACATATATTTGGATTACTTAAGTTGCAAGTTTTCATACACCGTCTTGTCTTCAGCAGACCTCTCTCACGTCCATTCTCGTGAATACTTCATGGCAAAGGCAATGTAATCTATCCACTTATGACCATAGACGCACACCTATGACGTACCTTACTTCCTTAGTTGCTAAGTCACGCTCTCCTATATATACAAAACACATATACGAGCTAACCTAAACACAGCTATTCTTTTGGGAAATTGGATCTACCTACATCTAGACACACACCTAAGAAGAAAAGAAGCAGGGAACACCATGCCCTATCAAGAAGAAGTGGCAGTCTATGCTGAATGTTTGTACACCCTACTCCAAGCTAATACTTCACCACAAAGCTTCGCAGTTCTATAAATACTAAGGATATTTTCCAACCTCTTGTTTTCCAAAAACACAAACACAATGAACAAAGAATGATTGCCATCTCTACAGGAAAAAAACTTAAACTATAAAACTTCATGGAAATAAAAGCCAAATTTGGATGAGCTGAAGCTTCCATTCCATACTCGTTGATTGGGAGTGTCGCTACTTCACATTTGCTCCTTCGCGGTTGACTGAAGTCGGAAGATGGCACGCTGTGGCGAGGAGCTCGCGGTCTGACAACAGTAAGGGGGAACGGAGTTGGAGTTTGTAAAGTATAGATTTTCGGAATCATACGGT
Organism: Allium sativum; assembly: GCA_030737875.1. Lineage (NCBI taxonomy): Eukaryota > Viridiplantae > Streptophyta > Magnoliopsida > Asparagales > Amaryllidaceae > Allium > Allium sativum. The sequence goes on from CM060913.1 coordinate 1,017,772,895, forward strand.
AAAGGAGCATGCGTTTGCAAGTTGGGAAAGAAGAGATCCGGGTCGAACTGTGAGGAGAAGGACGTGAACTCAGTGGAGTTGTTGTTTCGAAATAGCACTTAGAGGAAAATGTTGGCGTAGGAACGTGAGCAGGACTTTGGGGTGAATATGGCATTGGAGAAGACGTACAGGTTTAGTATGATATAAAATGAAAGGAGAGAGGATATTGTGTTCAAATGGGTGGGATGCATTTTAAGGGAATGGATGATGACAGTATTTGGCGTAATGGGTTCATGTTTGAGGACTAGTGTATGCATATTTGTGTGAAGAGGCGTTGCGTGAGTGTAAGGTGGTGTCAGGTGTGACGCGGTTCTGGCTTTGCGTGCAAGGTTAAAGGGGAGCAGGGGACATCAAGGAAGCAGCTAGCATTTTTATATTTTGGAGTTAAAAAACGTTGAAGGATTTGGCAGGTTATCTAATGGAGAAGTGGAGAGCAGTTAAATTATAGGGAGGTGTACACAGAGCAGTTGTTTGTAACGTGGGGAGGATTTGCAAAAAAAAAAGAAATACGTTGTGGCCATAAAACGAATGAAGAGCCTGGCGGCATTATAAGGAGCAGTAACGGTACAAATAAATGAACTGGTAAGGGAAGTCATACACAGGGGATATTGCAGTTCGCAGTAAACATTGTGAAGTTGGATTCTACTAGTGGTGGTGACGATGAAAATGTACCGGGTAAGGAAAGAGTTTCCCTTGGTGATACACTCCGTCACATTACGGAGCAGAAAACACTTCTACTAGTGTGAAGTTGAGTGGAGTTTGGCGCATGGTGAAGAGCGATAACAACTGAAGCGAAAGGCGAAAGTGCGAGTTAATGGAATTCATACTGCATGAATAACAGAAGAGTAAGGCCTTGTTTAATTAAAAATATAATAATTTAATTAATGTTTAAATTAATTTAAATAACGTATTAATTAGTAAATTTATAATGTCCGCATACATAATTTGGTGGTGTCGGTTGCGTTGAGTCTGTATGGACGCGCGCTATGCAGCAAAGCTAGTTGGAGCGGTTTGCGGCTCGTTATGGATTATAGCAGAATTAAACATCCGATAAGATCAACAAACGCTAACCGTTATTTAACGGTTAACGCGCAAGGTGAGTAAATTCACTAACTCTGGTCTATTTTAAGATATTATAATTATATTTTAATATTGGTTGAATGTTGTGTGATGGTCGTTTAGGTAAATTACAGTTAAATTGGTTGAATAATATATATCGTTGCATATATACACATCATTAATTGGATACCAATTCTATTGAATAATCCATGCTTGATTTTTGTTTGTTTGAATATGGAATTACACTAATCCTGAAATAACTGGGTATTTAAATACCATAAATTATTTTTTATTGGATTGAAAATGAATTTGGGTTTTGGGAAAGAGAAAATCTGTGTTTAAATGGAAATTGAATTTCGATTGGAATAGTGTATGATAACTTGTTTCAATTATATTTAAACAAGTAATTGATTTATAAACGATGTTTAGAGATCAAGTGGAATTATTATTAAATAATTTAGGAATATAAGAATGGATTATAAAAAGGGGAATTGGGAATTTATTTCAAAAGAAACGGTGGAATAGTTTCGACGTTCGAAATGCAAATAGTACGGAAATAAATCGATAAGGGTTATAATTGGAATTTCGACCAATGATTTTTATTTTTAGGTTTAACGAAATCAGATTTCTGTAAGAAAGAATATTCACATTTCAATGTGAATGAAGTTTTATAAGCTAGTGTTTTATAGTTTGTTTTATAAAGTAAATACAAACGATTGTTGCCATTTAATTATCCTACACGTAAATATTTGGATAATTACTTTAACCCAAACAATTAAGTAATAATATTGGATTAATCATATTAATCTAATAATAAGAAGAAATTAAGATCAGTTAATAAATTAACTGAGGGTTGAGGTTGACTAAATCCACTGTTTTGTTAAAAACTATCATTTGGTTAATTGGTTTTCAATAATGATAACTTATAAGTTAATTGCTTAAAGTAATTAGATTCCTTAATTATTAATTACCTTTTTAATGAAGATTAAAGAATTATTGAACTAATAAAATAGTTATTGTTTATTAAAGTAGGGAACCAATCTATTTTAAATTAATAAAGAAGTAAACTGTTTTACTTCAGCAATGATGAAGTTAATCATTATTTAATTATTTTAAATAAGGTAATCACTTCTGGAATGGGAATTATTTAAGATAATTATTAAGTCGGAATAAGTTGTTACTTAAAAGGAGTATAATAACTCAAATAGAAAGTGAAACGTCAAAAGACGAAGAGTGTTAATGGTTGTTGGTGAAGAAGTTATAAATGGAATCATATAGCGAGATTGAAGCGAAGAATCAATATTAAATATAAATAGTTATAAATAACTGAGTTTTCAAAGTAAGTATATGCTTTTATAAAACCATATTTCAAATGAAACTAGAAATACAGTTTTATTGTATTAGAAGTGGTAAGGGGTTTTAGCATTATGAACTTATATCTATTCTAAGATAAGAATGTTGTCGATCAAGGTCTGAGAGGTAAATAAAATACCCCAACTTGAACGATTTCACTATTATCGAGGGAGGGCATTAGTTTGAAACGGAAAGAGATGTTGAGATTTGTTATTAAAAAGGAACATTGCAGCGTATTGCAAATTTTGAACTATAACGATAAATTAACGTTGTTGACCAAGCTTAAGCGTGATATATATATATATATATATATATATATATATGTTACACTATTCCCTAGGAAATGAGAATAGTTTGGATTGAAATTCAGTTATTCTAAGTAATAAGTAAATAACGATATTTTTCCAAAGAATGTAAGGATGTTATGTTGGTGTGGGAAATGCGAAAAATAATTTTGATTTAATAAGATTCCCATATTTAGGAGGAATCGTCAAATTTAGAAATTTATAAAAAAAAGGTGAGTTTATATAATGATATAATATGTCATTCGACATTGTTTTGCATCATATAAGAAATGATATTTGAATATGGAATAGATTATATATATCGTTGTCTCCAAAGTAAAGGAAGGCTAAGGGAGTTTTTGAAATATAATATAATATTTCAAGAAAGGAAAATTAAAGGGATTTTATACCAATATGGTGATATTAGTCAAGCGGAGTTTGGTGAATATGGTTGTTAATTCCAAATAATGAAGGTAAAGAGTTGTGTTAAGATAAATAAACAAAAGCGAATTCTAAGGAAATGTTTTTCCAAGAAGCATGAAGGGTTAAATGGGTTTTGGGAAATATCTGGGAAGACTTGAAAAACTGGAAAATTAAGTTAAATAGAAAGGACCAGTAATTGTGTGATGTTTAGTTGTACATTAGAATGGATGTTTGTTTTACTTCGATAGTTAAATAACCGACTATCGAAGTGTTTTGACCATCGTTGTCAATATGGAGAGGCCGGTTGGATTTATTATCCGAAAACCAATCCGTATAGGCATAGGCGTTGCGAATTAGATTATGCTGAAGAAAATTAAGAAAGAGTGAAATGCAATGGTCGTTCTGTTCTAGAATGGTGCTTTCTGTTTGTACAGTCCTAGGACAACTTGTATGGACGAGTGTCTGACAGAGTATACCTAACAAATCATGTAGGATTGATCTCTTAAAGGTATTGTGTCTGATGGAGGAGGAATTCTTTCCTCTTAGATATTTATACCCATGATATTTTTGGAAATCGATTAGTAAAATTGAAGGGTTTGACAGTGTGGCATTCAAAGTGTATGGTGGCCAGATGTTCTGAAAGATAGACATAGCCTCTAGCCTCGCAACCGGCAAATGACAAAAATCGGGCGGGTAGCATGGCTAGTTGGGTCATACCCAAGCAGGATGTATTGTCACCGATCTAGAAAAAATTCATATTAGTTCTTCTTTCGATTCTGTTTCTTCGGATTACGGTTGGATGACCAATAACCGTGGGTGAAAATATATTAGCTACACTCAAGCTAGATGAGTGGGCGGTCATGTGTGGCCGGGTTGCAAGACGTTCTTGTTGAACCTCAGTGTATACCCTCTAGAGTACACTGATCGGAAGGTGATCCCATACCTTGTCTGTTAGAGTGCAATCTCCAATAAGCGCCTTGCAGCTTTTGATTTTAGACTATATATGTAGAGCATGAGATGCAAGCGTTCTGCTATTTGGTTATTTACTTGACTAGACATTATTGTAATATCACTGGGTTTTGATATCGAGGTATTTTGGATTATAGTAAGGTAAAAACCGTCCATGTTTATGTGTGGGCTGGTCTTACTATTATCCTTTGTTTCAAAAGGGGTTTCAAAGTGAAACAATATGGTTGGAGTTTACTCACACCAGTCCCATGACTGACCCAGAGTTTATTTTGTTTGTGTTTTCCCTAAACTCTTGGGTGCCCAAATTTGTACGGGCAATCAAGTGTTTCAAGCTTTTACAATACACTTGGGGGAGCTCGAAACATGAGGCTTCACCGTTAGTTATGTAGAGTTATTTCTGCTGTGATATATCATGTGTTATACTCTGATATGGTATGTATATACAATACAGTTTTGTAATTCAAAGTCATGTATATAATATATTTTATTTCGTTTCGCTGTGAGATTCGTGTTTACACTGATTCTGTACAGTTGTGTTCTTCTTCTTATTATATTCTATTAGTTCAATCTTTCCTATCTCATCCTCTAACTTCTTTCTATTAATGTCCCGGTATTTTCGACGCTCGAGTAATTGGCAGTGTATTTATGTTGATTTTTGGGTGGAAAATCCCGTGCCTTTACAGTGGGGGTAGATCGAAAAATATGAAAGATGATTAATCATTGGGATAGGGCGCTGCAAAAACCAACCCTTCACAGTAGTTAAAAGGTAGGGGTAATTTTTGGAAGTAAGGGATATTTAGAGAATTAGGGGTGGGATTAAAAAGAACGGTCATTTTGAAGTATTAAGAGAAGTAGGGGTACTTTAAGCATAGTAGGGGTAGATCGACAAATATGAAAGATGATGAATCATTTGGATTGGGCACTGCAAAAACCAACCCTTCACAGTAGTTAAAAAACAGGGGCAATTGTTGGAAGTAAGGTCTATTTAGAGAATTAGGGGTAGGGTTAAAAACAAGGGTTACTTTGAAGTATTAAGAGAAGTAGGGGTAGTTTAAGCATAGTAGGGGTAGATCGACAAATATGAAAGATGATGAATCGTTTGGATTAGGTGCTGCAAGAACCAGCCCTTCATAGAAGTAGAATGATATTAGGTTTACAAAGAAATGAGTAATGCAAAAAAATGAATAAAGAAATGAATAAAGGAAACAATAATAAAAGTAGGGGTAGTTTAAGCATTGTAGGGGCAGACCGACAAATATGAAAGGTGATGAATCGTTTGGACAGGGTGCTGCAAAAACCAACCCTTCACAGTAGTTAAAAAAATAGGGATAATTGTTGGAATTAAGGGCTATTTAGAGAATTAGGGGTAGGATTAAATAGAAGGGTTATTTTGAAGTATTATGAGAAGTAGGGGTACTATAAGCATATTAGGGGTAGATCGACAAACATAAATGATGATGAATCATTGCGATTGGGTACTGCAAAAACCAACCTTCCATAGTAGTTAAAAAATAGGAGTAATTGATCGAAGTAAGGGCTATTTAGATAATTAGGGGGAGGATTAAAAATATGGACTGTTTTGAAGTATTAAGAGAAGTAGGGGTAGTTTAAACAAAGTAGGGGCAGATCGACAAATATGAAAGATGATGAATCATTTGGAATGGGTGCTGCAAAAACCAACCATTCACAGTAGTTAAAAAATAGGGGTAATTGTAGGAAGTAATGGCTATTTAGAGAATTAGGGGTAGGATTAAAAAGAAGGGCTGTTTTGAAGTATTAAGAGAAGAAGGGGTAGTTTAAGCATAGTAGGGGTAGATCGACAAATATGAAAGATGATGAATCGTTTAAACTAGGTGCTGAAAAAACCAACCCTTCATAGTAGTTAAAAAAGGGGGGTAATTGCTGGAAGTAAGGGCTATCTAGAGAATTAGGGGGAGGATTAAAAAGAAGGGTTGTTTTGAAGTATTAAGAGAAGTAGGGGTAGATTAAGCATAGTAGGGGTAGATCGACAAATATGATAGAAGATGAATCATTTGGATTGGGTACTGCAAAATCCAACCCTTCGCAGTACTTAAAAAATAGGGGTAATTGTTTGAAGTAAGGAGTATTTATAGAATTAGGGGTGGAATTAAAAAGATGGGTTGTTTTGAAGTATTAAGAGTAGTAAGGGTAGTTTAGGCATATTAGGGGTAGATCGACAAATATGAAAGATGGTGAATGATTTGGATTGGGCGCTACAAAAACCAACCCTTCACAGTAGTTAAAAATAGGAGTAATTGTTGAAAGTAAGGGCTATTGGAGAATTAGGGGTTGGATTAAAAAGAAGGGCTGTTTTGAAGTACTAAGAGAAGTAGGGGTAGTTTAAGGATAGTAGGGGTAGATCCACAACATTAAAGATGATGAATCATTGGGATTGGGTGCTGCAAAAACCAAACCTTCACATTAGTTAAAAAAAGGATAATTGTTGGAAGTAAGTGATATTTAGAGAATTAAGGGTATGATTAAAAAGAACGTTTTTTTTGAAGTATTAAGAGAAGTAGGGGTAGTTTAAGCAAAGTAGGGGTAGATCGGCAAATATGAAAGATGATGGATCATTTGGAATGAGTGGTACGAAAATCAAACCTTCAGAGTAGTTAAAAAATAGGGGTAATTGTTGGAAGTAAGGGAAATTTAGAGAATTAGGGGTAGGATTAAAATTAAGGGTTGTTTTGATGTATTAAGAGAAGTATGTGTAGTTTAAGCATAGTAGGGGATGATCGAAAAATACGAAAGATGAGGAATCATTTGGACTAGGTGCTGCAAAAACCAACCCTTCATAGTAGTTAAAAAATAGGTGTAATTGTTGGAAGTAAGGGCTACTTAGACAATCAGGGGTAGTATTAAAAAGAAAGGTTGTTTTGTAGTATTAAGAGAAGTAGGGGTAGTTCGGCAAATATGGATGATGATGAATCATTTGGATTGGGTGCTGCAAAAACCAACCCTTCATAGTAGTTAAAAAATAGGGGTAATTGTTAGATGTAAGGGCTATTTAGAGAATTAGGGGTAGGATTAAAAGAAGGGCTGTTCTGAAGTATTAAGAGAAGTAGGAGTAGTTTAAGCATAGTAGGGGTAGATCGACAAATAAGAAAGATGATGAATCAATTGGATTGGATGCTAGAAAAACCAACCCTTCACAGTAGTTAAAAAATAGGGGTAATTGTTGGAAGTAAGTGCTATTTAGAGAGTTAGGAGTAGGATTAAAAAGAAGGGTTGTTTTGAAGTATTAAGAGAAGTAAAGGTAGATTAAGCATAGTAGAGGTAGATCGACAAATATGGAAGACGATGAATCACTTGGATTGGTTGATGCAAAAACCAACCCTTCCTAGTAGTTAAAAAATAGAGGTAATTGTGGATATTTAGAGAATTAGGGGTAGGATTAAAAAGAAGGGTAGTTTTGAAGTATTAAGAGAAGTAGGGGTAGTTTAAGCAAAGTAGGGGTAGATCGAGAATATGAAAGAAAATGAATCATTTGGATTGGGTGCTGCAAAAACCAACCCTTCACAGTAGTTAAAAAATAGGGATGATTGTTGGAAGTAAGGGCTATTTAGAGGAATTGGGGTAGGATTAAAAAGAAATGTAGTTTTGAAGTATTAAGAGAAGTAGGGGTAGTTTAAGCATAGTAGGCGTACATCGACAAATATGAAAGATGATGAATCATTGGGATAGGGTGCTCCAAAAACCAACCCTTCACATTAGTTAAAAAATTGGGGCAATTGTTGGAATTAAGGGCTATTTAGAGAATTAGGAGGAGGATTAAAAAGAAGGGTTGTTTTGAAGTATTAAGAGAAGTAGGATAGTTTAGGCACAGTAAGGGTAGATCGACAAATATGATAGAAGGTGAATCATTTGGACTGGGTGCTGCAAAAACTAGCCCTTCACAGTAGTTAAAAAATAGGGGTAATTGGTTGAAGTGAGGAGTATTTATAGAATTAGGGGTGGAATTCGAAAGAAGGGTTGTTTTGAAGTGTTAAGAGAAGTAAAGGTAGTTTAGGCATAGTAGGGGTAGATCAACAAATATGAAAGATGACGAATCATTTGGCTTGGGTGCTACGAAAACCAACCCTTCACAGTAGTTAAAAAGTAGGACTAACTGTTGAAGGTAAGTACTATTTGGAGAATTAGGGGTTGGATTGAAAAGAAGGACTGCTTTGAATTATTAAGAGAAGTAGGGGTGGTTTAATCATAGTAGGGGTAGTTCGACAAATATGAAGGATGATTAATCGTTTGGATTGGTTACTGCAAAACCGAACCCTTTACATTAGTTAAGAATCGTAGGGATAGATCGACAAATATGAAAGATGATGAATCATTGGGATTGGGTGCTCCAAAAACCAACCCTTCACAGTAGTTTATAAATAGGGTAATTGTTGGAAGTAATGGCTATTTAGAGAATTAAGGGTTGGATTAAAAAGAAGGGGTGTTTTGAAGTATTAAAAAAGGAAGGGTAGTTTAAGCATAGTAGGGGTAGATCGACAAAAATGAAAGATGATGAATCGTTTGGATTGGGTGATGCAAAAACCAACGCTTCACAGAAGTAGAATGATAATTGGTTTACAAAGAAATGAATAACGGAAAAAAATGAATAAAGGAAAATAATAATAAAAGTAGGGGGTAGTTTAAGTAAAGTAGGGGTAGATCGACCAATATGAAAGATGATGAATCATTTGGATTGGGTGCTGCAAAAACCAACCCTTCACAGTAGTTAAAAAATAGGGGTAATTGATGGAAGTAAGGGCTATTTTGAGAATTAGGGTTAGGATTAAAAAGAAGGGTTGTTTCGAAGTATTAAGAGAAGTAGTGGTAGCTTAAGCATAGTAGGGGTAGATCGACAAATGTGAAAGATGATGAATCATTTGGATTGAGTGCTACAAAAACCAACCCATCACAGTAGTTAAAAAATAGGGGCAATTATTGGAAGTAAGAGCTATTTAGAGAATTAGGAGTAGGATTAAAAAGAAGGGTTGTTTTGAAGTACTAAGAGAAGTAGGGGTAGTTTAAGCATAGTAGGAGTAGATCGTTAAATATGAAAGATGATGAATCGTTTGGATTAGGTGACGCAAAAACCAACCCTTCACGGAAGTAGAATGATAACTGGATTACAAAGAAATGAATAATGCAAAAAAAAAGAATAAAGAAATGAACAAAGGAAAACAATAATGAAAGTGGGGGAGGTAGTTTAAGCATAGTAGGCGTAGATCGACCAATATGAAAGAAGATGAATCTCTTGGAAAACACAAATAAAAGTAGGGGGTTGTTAATAGGGGAAGATCGACAAATATGAAAGACGAAGAATCATTTGGATTGGGTGCTGCAAAAACCAACCCTTCACAGAAGTAGAAAGATAATTGGTTTACAAAGACTATGAAAGTAGGGGCTGTTTAGTAAACAAATATGAAATAATGCAAAATAAATGAATAAAGAATCGAATAAAGGAAAACAATGATAAAAGTAGGGAGGTAGTTTAAGCATAGTAGGGATAGATCGACAAATATGAAAGATAATGAATCATTTGGATTGGTTACTGCAAAAACCAATCCTTCACAATAGTTAAAAAATAGGGGTAATTGTTGGACTTCAAAACAGCACTTCTTTTTAATCATATCCCTAATGCTCTAAATAGCCCCAAGTTCCAACAATTACCCATATTTTTTAATATGGGTAGTTAATAGGGGTAAATTAAGCATATTTGGGGGTAATTATCTAAGTATAACCCAATCATTTACCCCCCCCCCCCACCCAATTTTTTAACTACTGTTTTAAAAAACACCCAACTATCTTCTTAATAAAGGAAACCAATTAGCACCCAATTGTTACCCCTTCTATAATTCTTTTATCCATATTTGGTAAACAATTACCCCTTCTTGCTTAAACTACACCTACTTCTTTAAAAAAGCAACCCTTCACAGTAGTTAAAGTAGGGATGATGAATTGCATTATTGGTTTTCCATTATTAATTTCTCTTAATTTGGATTAGGTGCTGAAAAAATCAACAATTCAGAGAAGTAGAATGATAAATGGTTTACAAAGAAAGAAATTAAATAACCAACCCTTCACAGTAGGAGGAAGTATTAAGAGAAGTAGGGGCAGTTTAAGCCTAGTAGGGGTAGATCGACAAACATGAAAGATGATGAAGCATTGGGATTGGGTGCTGCAAATACCAACCCTTCGTAGTAGTTAAGAAATTAAACTTTGAACTGTGAAGGGTTGGTTTTAAAGTTGGGTTTGCAACAATTTTGGGTAATTATTATGCCTAACCTACCCCTATTCCAGCAATCAAGTAGGTTAATACTTCATATATTTCTTGGGGTAAAACGTACTTTTCTTAATAAAAGTACGGGGGGTAGTTTAAGCAAAGTAGGGATAGATCAATAAATATGAAAGATGATGAATCATTTGGATTGGATGCCGTAAAAACCAACCCTTCACTATAGTTAAAAAATAGGGGTAATTGTTGGAAGTAAGGGCTATTTAGAGAATTAGGGGTAGGATTAAAAGGAAGGGAAGTTTTGAAGTATTAAGAGAAGTAGGAGTAGTTTAAGCAAAGTAGGGGTACATCGACAAATATGAAAGGTGATGAATCATTTTGATTGGGTGCTGCAAAAACCAACCCTTCACAATAGTTAAAAAATAGGGGTAATTGTTGGAAGTAAGGGCTATTTAGAGAATTAGGGGTAGGATTAAAAAGAAGGGTTGTTTTGAAGTATTAAGAAAAGTAGGGACAGTTTAAGCATAGTAGGGATAGATCGTCAAATATGAAAGATGATGAATCATTTGGATTGGGTGCTGCAAAAATCAACCCTTTATAGAAGTAGAATGATAATTGGTTTACAAAGAGATGAATAGTGCAAAAAAATGAATAAAGAAATGAATAAAGGAAAAAAAAAGTAGAGGGTAGTTTAAGCATAGCAGGGGTAGATCGACAAATACAAAAGATGATGAATCATTTGGATTGGGTGCTGCAAAAACCAACCCTTCACAGTAGTTAAAAAATAGGGGTAATTGTTGGAAGTAAGCGCTATTTAGAGAATTCGGGGTAGGATTAAAAAGAACGGTCATTTTGAAGTTTTAAGAGAAGTAGGGGCACTTTAAGCATAGTAGGGGTAGATCGACAAATATGAAAGATGATGAATATTTTGGATTGGGTGCTGCAAAAATCAACCCTTCATAGTAGTTAAAAAATAGGGGTAATTGTTGGAATAAGCGCTATTTTGAGAATTTGGGGTAGTATTAAAAAGAAGTGTTGTTTTTAAATATTAAGAGAAGTAGGGGTAGTTTAAGCATAATAAGGGTAGTTCGAGAAATATGAAAGATGATGAATCATTTGGATTGGGTGCTGCAAATCCCAACCCTTCACAGTAGTTAAAAAATAGGCTTAATTGTTGGAAGTAAGGGCTATTTAGAGAATTAGGGGTAGGATTAAAAAGAAGGGCCGTTTTGAAGTATTAAGAGAAGTAGGGGTAGTTTAAGCGTAGTAGGGTTAAATCGACAAATATGAAAGATGATGAACACCCGAAATTGGGTGCTGCAAGAACCGACCCTACACAGTGGTTAGAAAATAGGGGTAATTGTTGGAAGTAAGGGCTATTTGGAGAATTAGGGGTGGGATTAAAAAGAAGGGTTGTTTTGAAGTATTAAGAGAAGAAGGGATAGTTTAAGCATAGTAGGGGTAGATCAACAAATATGAAATATGATGAATCGTTTGGATTGGGTGCTGCAAAAACCAACCCTTCACAGTAGTTAAAAAATAGGGTAATTGTTGGAAGTAAGTGCTATTTAGAGAATTCGAGGTAGTATTAAAAAGAAGGGTTGTTTTGAAGTATTAAGAGAAGTAGGGGTAGTTTAAGCATAGTAGAGGTAGATCCACAAATATGAAAGATTATGAATCGTTTGGATTGGGTGCTGCAAGAACCAACCCTTCACTGTAGTTAAAAAATAGGGGTAATTGTTGGAAGTAAGCGCTATTTAGAGAATTCGGGGTAGTATTAAAAAGAAGGGTTGTTTTTAAGTATTAAGAGAAGTCGGGGTAGTTTAAGCATAACATGGGTAGTTCGAGAAATATGAAAGATGATGAATCATTTGTATTTGGTGTTGCAAATCCCAACCCTTCACAGTATTTAAAAAATAGGCATAATTGTTGGAAGTAAGGGCTATTGAGAGAATTAGTGGTAGGATCAAAAAGAAGGGCCGTTTTGAAGTATTAAGAGAAGTTGGGGTAGTTTAAGCATAGTAGGGTTAAATCGACAAATATGAAAGATGATGAATCATCGGGATTGGGTGCTGCAAAAACCGAGCCATCACAATAGTTAAAAAATAGGGGTAATTGTTGGAAGTAAGGGCTATTTAGAGAATAAGGGGTAGGATTAGAAAGAAGGCATGTTTTGAAGTATTAACAGAAGTAGGGTTCGTTTAAGCATAGTAGGGGTAGATCGACAAATATGAAAGATGATGAATCGTTTTGATTGGGTGAAGAAAAACCAACCCTTCGCAGAAGTAGAATGATACTTGGTTTACAAATAAATTAATAATGAAAAAAAATGAATAAATAAATGCACAAAGAAAAACAATAATAAAAGTAGGGGTAGTTTAAGCATAGTAGGGGCACATCGACTAATATGAAAGATGTTGAATCATTTGGATTGGATGCTGCAAAAAGCAACTCTTCACAGTAGTTAAAAATAGTGGTAATTGTTGAAAGTAAGGGCTATTTAGTGAATTAGGGGTAGGATTAAAAAGAAGGGTTGTTTTCAAGTATTAAGAGAAGGATTGGTAGTTTAAGCACAGTAGGTGTAGATCGACAAATATGAAAGATGATGAATCATTCAGATTGGGTGCTGCAAAAACCAAACCTTCACAGTTGTTAAAAAATAGGGGTAGTATTTGGAAGTAAGGGCTATTTAGAGAATTAGAAGTAGGATAAAAAAGAAGGGTTGTTTTGAAGTATTAAGAGAAGTAGGGGTTGTTTAAGCATAGTATTGGTAGATCGACAAATAGGAAAGATGATGAATCGTCTGGGTTGGGTAATGCAAAAACCAACCCTTCACAGAAGTAGAATGATAATTGGTTTACAAAGAAATGAATAATGTAAAAAAAATGAATAAAGAAATGACTAAAGGAAAACAATAACAAAAGTAGGGAAGGTAGTTTAAGCATAGTAGGGGTTGATCGACCAATATGAAAGACGATGAATCGTTTCGAAAACAATAATAAAAGTCGGGGGTAGTTAGTAGGGGTAGATCGACAAAAATGAAAGATGTGAATCGTTTGAATTGGGTGCTGCAAAACCCAACACTTCATAGTAGTTAAAAAATAGGGATAATTGTTGGAAGTAAGGGCTATATAGAGAATTAGGAGTAGGATTAAAAAGATGGGCTGTTTTGAAGTATTAAAAGTAGTAGGTGTAGTTTAAGCATAGTAGAGGTAGATCGACAAATATGAAAGATGATGAATCGTTTGTATTGGGTGATGCAAAACCCAACCCTTTACAGAAGTAGAATGATAATTGGATTTCAAAGAAATGAATTATGCAAAAAAAAAAGAATAAAGAATCGAATAAAGGAAAACAATAATAAAAGTAGGGGTGGTAGTTTAAGCATAGTAGGGATAGATAGACCAATATGAAAGATGACGAATCGTTTGGAAAACACTAATAAAAGTAGGGGGTTGTTAGTAGGGGAAGATCGACAAATATGAAAGATGGAGAATCATTTGGATTGGGTGCTGCAAAAACCAACCCTTCACAGAAGTAGAATGATAATTTGTTTACAAAGACTGTGAAAGTAGGGTCTGTTTAGTAAACAAATATGAAATAATATAAAATAAATGAATAAAGAAATGAATAAAGGAAAATAATAATTAATGTAGGGAGGTAGTTTAAGCATAGTAAGGATAGTCGACAAATATGAAAGATGATGAATCATTTGGATTGGGTACTACAAAAACCAATCCTTCACAGTAGTTAAAAAACAGGGTTAATTGTTGGACTTCAAAACAACCCTTCTTTTTAATCCTACCCCTAATGCTAATAACCCCAAGTTCCAAAAATTACCCGTATTTTTTAATATGGCTAATTAATAGGGGTAGATTAAGCATATTAGGGGGTAATTATCTAAGTACAACCCAATCATTTACCCCCCACCCCCCCTAATTTTTAACTACTATTTTAAAAAACACCCAATTATCTTCTTAATAAAGGAAACCAATTAGCACCCAATTATTACCCCTACTATAATTCTTTTATCCATATTTGGTAAACAATTACCCCTACTTGCTTAAATTACACCTACTTCTTTAAAAAAGAAACCCTTCACATTAGTTAAAGTAGGGATGACGAATTGCATTTTTGGTTTTCCTTTATTAGTTTCTCCTAATTTGGACTGGGTGGTGAAAAAATCAACCCTTTAGAGAAGTAGAATGATAAATGGTTTACAAAGAAAGAAATGAATAATGCAAAATAAATGAATAAAGAAGTGAATAAAGGAAAACTATAATAAAAGTAGGGGGAAGTATTAAGAGAAGTAGGGGTAGTTTAAGCATAGTAGGGGCAGATCGACAAACATGAAAGATGATGAATCATTGGGATTGGGTGCTGCAAAAACCAACCCTTCACAGTGGTTAAAAAATTAAACTTTTAACTGTGAAGGGTTGGTTTTAAAGTTGGGTTTGCAACAATTATTGGTAATTACTATGCCTAACCTACCGCTATTCCAACAATCAAGTAGGTTAATGCTTCATATATTTCTTGGGTGAAACGTACTTCTCTTAATAAATGTACGGGGGGTAGTTTAAGAAAAGTAAGTGTAGATCAACAAATATGAAAGATGATGAATCATTTGGATTGGGTGCTGTAAAAACCAAGTGTTCACAGTAGTTAAAAAATAGGGGTAATTGTTGGATGTAAGGGATATTTAGAGAATTAGGGGTAGGATTAAATAGAAGGGCTGTTCTGAAGTATTAAGAGAAGTAGGAGTAGTTTAAGCAAAGTAGGAGTACATCGACAAATATGAAAGGTGTTGAATCATTTTGATTGGGTGCTGCAAAAACCAACCATTAACAGTTGTTAAAAAATAGGGGTAATTGTTTGAAGTAAGGGCTATTTAGAGAATTAGGGTTAGGATTAAAAACAAGGGTTATTTTGAAGTATTAAGAGAAGTAGAGATAGTTTAAGCATAGTAGGGGTAGATCGACAAATATGAAAGATGATGAATCTTTTGGATTGGGTTTTGCAAAAACCAACCCTTCATAGAAGTAGAATGATAATTGGTTTACAAAGAAATGAATAATGCAAAAAAAAAAAAATGAATAAAGAAATGAGTAAAGGAAAACAATAATAAAAGTAGGGGGTAGTTTAAGCATAGTAGGGGTAGATCGAGAAATATGAAAGATGATGAATCGTTTGGATTGGGTGCTGCTAAAACCAACCCTTCATAGTAGTTAAAAATAGGGGTAATTGTTGGAAGTCAGCACTATTTAGAGAATTCGGGGTAGTATTAAATAGAAGGGTTGTTTTGAAGTATT
Source organism: Allium sativum (assembly GCA_030737875.1). Classification (NCBI taxonomy): domain Eukaryota; kingdom Viridiplantae; phylum Streptophyta; class Magnoliopsida; order Asparagales; family Amaryllidaceae; genus Allium; species Allium sativum. The sequence goes on from CM060913.1 coordinate 1,017,788,575, forward strand.
AAAAGAAGTATGGGGTAGTTTAAGCATAATAGGGGTAGTTCGACAAATATGAATGATGATGATTCGTTTGGATTGGGCGCTGCAAAACCCAACCCTTCACAGTATTTAAAAAATAGGCGTAATTGTTCGAAGTAAGGGCTATTTAGAGAATTAGGGTTAGGATAAAAAGAAGGGCCGTTTTGAAGTATTAAGAGAAGTAGGGGTAGTTTAAGCATAGTAGGGGTAAATCGACAAATATGAAAGATGATGAATCATATGGATTGGGTGCTGCAAAAAACGACCCTTCACAGTGGTTAAGAAATAGAGGTAATTGTTGGAAGTAAGGGCTATTTAGAGAATTATGGGTCGGATTAAAAAGAAGGCCTGTTTTGAAGTATTAAGAGAAGTAGGGGTAGTTTAAGCATAGTAGGGGTAGATCGACAAATATGAAAGATGATGAATCGTTTGGATTGGGTGATCCAAAAACCAACCCTTCACAGAAGTAGAATGATACTTGGTTTACAAATAAATGAATAATGCAAAAAAAAATTGAACAAAGAAATTAATAAAGGAAAACAATAATAAAATTAGGGGGTAGTTTAAGCATAGTAGGGGTAGATCGACAAATATAAAAGATGATGAATCGTTTGGGTTGGGTGCTGCTAAAACCAACCCTTCATATAAGCAAAAAAAAGGGGTAATTGTTGGAAGTAAGCAGTATTTAGAGAATTCGAGGTAGTATTAAAAAGAAGGGTTGTTTTGAACTATTAAGAGAAGTTGGGGTAGTTTAAGAAAAGTAGGAGTAGATCGACAAATATGAAAGATGATGAATCGTTCGGATTGGGTGCTGCAAAAACCAATCCTTCACATTTGTTAAAAAATAGCAGTAATTGTTGGAAGTCGGCGCTATTTAGATAATTTGGGGTAGTATTAAATAGAAGGGTTGTTTTGAAGTATTAAGAGAAGTATGGGGTAGTTTAAGCATAATAGGGGAAGTTCGACAAATATGAATGATGATGAATCATTTGGATTGGGCGCTGCAAAACCCAACCCTTCACAGTAGTTAAAAAATAGGCGTAATTGTTGGTAGTAAGGGCTATTTAGAGAATTAGGGGTAGGATTAAAAAGAAGGGCCATTTTGAAGTATTAAGAGAAGTAGGGGTAGTTTAAGCATAGTAGGGGTAAATCGACAAATATGAAAGATGATGAATCATAGGGATTGGGTGCTGCAAAAAACGACCCTTCACAGTGGTTAAGAAATAGAGGTAATTGTTGGAAGTAAGGGGTATATAGAGAATTAGGGGTAGGATTAAAAAGAAGGCCCGTTTTGAAGTATTACGAGAAGTAGGGGTAGTTTAAGCATAGTAGGGGTAGATCGACAAATATGAAAGATGATCAATCGTTTGGATTGGGTGATCCAAAAACCAACCCTTCACAGAAGTAGAATGATACTTGGTTTACAAATAAATGAATAATGCAAAAAAAAAATGAACAAAGAAATTAATAAAGGAAAACAATAATAAAAGTAGGGGGTAGTTTAAGCATAGTAGGGGTAGATCGACAAATATGACAGATGATGAATCGTTTGGATTGGGTGCTGCTAAAACCAACCCTTCACAGTAGTTAAAAAATAGGGGTAATTGTTGGAAGTAAGCAGTATTTAGAGAATTCGAGGTAGTATTAAAAAGAAGGGTTGTTTTGAACTATTAAGAGAAGTTGGGGTAGTTTAAGAAAAGTAGGAGTAGATCGACAAATATGAAAGATGATGAATCGTTCGGATTGGGTGCTGCAAAAACCAATCCTTCACATTTATTAAAAAATAGCAGTAATTGTTGGAAGTCAGCGCTATTTAGAGAATTCGGGGTAGTATTAAATAGAAGGGTTGTTTTGAAGTATTAAGAGAAGTATGGGGTAGTTTAAGCATAATAGGGGTAGTTCGACAAATATGAATGATGATGAATCGTTTGGATTGGGCGCTGCAAAACCCAACCCTTCATAGTAGTTAAAAATAGGCGTAATTGTTGGAAGTAAGGGCTATTTAGAGAATTAGGGGTAGGATTAAAAAGAAGGGCCGTTTTGAAGTATTAAGAGAAGTAGGGGTAGTTTAAGCATAGTAGGGGTAAATCGACAAATATGAAAGATGATGAATCATTGGGATTGGGTGCTGCAAAAAACGACCCTTCACAGTTGTTAAAAAATAGGGGTAATTGTTGGAAGTAAGGGCTATTTAGAGAATTAGGGGTAGGATTAAAAAGAAGGCCTGTTTTGAAGTATTAAGAGAAGCAGGGGTAGTTTAAGCATAGTAGGGGTAGATAGACAAATATGAAAGATGATGAATCGTTTGGATTGGGTGATGCAAAAACCAACCCTTCACAGAAGTAGAATGATATTTGGTTTACAAATAAATGAATAATGCAAAAAAATTATGAACAAAGAAATTAGTAAAGGAAAACAATAATAAAAGTAGGGGTAGTTTAAGCATAGTGGGGGCATATCGACCAATATAAAAGATCATGAATCATTTGGATTGGATGCTGCAAAAACAAACCCTTCACAGTAGCTAAAAATTTGTGGTAATTGTTGGAAGTTAGGGATATTTAGATAATTAGGGGTAGGATTAAAAAGAAGGGTTGTATTCAAGTATTAAGAGAAGTAGTGGTAGTTTAAGTATAGTAGGGGTAGATCGACAAATATGAAAGGTGATGAATCATTTGGATTGGGGGCTGCAAAAACCAACCCTTCACAGTAGTTAAAAAATATGGGTAATTGTTGGAAGTAAGGTCTATTTAGAGAATTAGAAGTAGGATTAAAAAGAAGGGTTGTTTTGATGTACTAAGAGAAGTAGGGGTAGTTTAAGCATAGTTGGGGTTGATCGACAAATAGGAAAGCTGACGAATCGTTTGGATTGGGTGATGCAAAAACCAACCCTTCACAGAAGTAGAATGATAATTGGTTTACAAAGAAATGAATAATGTAAATAAAATGAATAAAGAAATGAATAAAAGGAAAAAAATAATAAAATTAGGGAAGGTAGTTTAAGCATAGTAGGGGTAGATCGACCAATATGAAAGATGATGAATCGTTGGGAAAACAATAATAAAAGTAGGGGGTAGTTAGTAGGGGTAGATCGACAAATATGAAAGACGATGAATCATTTGGATTGGGTTCTGCAAAAACCAACCCTTCACAGAAGTAGAATGGTAATTGGTTTAAAAAGACTGTGAAAGTAGGGGCCGTTTAGTAAACAAATATGAAATATTGCAAAATAAATGAATAAAGAAATAAATAAAGAAAACAATAATAAACGTAGGGGTAGTTTAAGCATAGTAGGGGTAGATCGACAAATATGAAAGATGATGAATCATTTGGGTTGGGTGTTGCAAAAACCAACCTTTCATAGTAGTTAAAAAATAGGGGTAATTGTTGGACTTCAAAACAACCCTTCTTTTTAATCCTTCCTCTAATGCTCTAAATAGCCCCTAGTTCCAACAATTACCCGTATTTTTTATTAGGGTAATTAATAGGGGGTAGACTAAGCATATTAGGGGGTAATTATCTAAGTATAACCCAATCATTTAACCCTCTATTTTTTAACGACTATTTTAAAAAATACAAAATTATCTTATTAATAAAGGAAACCAATTAGCACCCAATTGTTACCCCTACTATAATTCTTTTATCCGTATTTGATAAGCATAGTTGGGGTAGATCAACAAATATGAAAGATGATGAATAGTTTTGATTGGATGATGCAAAATCCCACCCTTCATAGAAGTAGAATGATAATTGGTTTACAAATAAATGAATAATGCAAAAAAATGAATAAAGAAAAGTAACCACCCGGAATAACTGGGCCAATTTAATTTTTTTTTATTTTAACTAATTTAACGAATTTTGGTTATTTAAAATAGATTATCTTAAATAATAATGACGGAAAATTTGTTATCGACGAAGTGAAAACGAATATATTTATATTTATTATATAACGAGCCTGAAATGGCGCGGTAGTTCGAAAATTCGATTTCTAACTTTGAATGAATGTACAGGATTCGTTATAAGTCGGAATTGAACAAAACAAGAAATATTTGAATCAGTATAACTATATCTTTCTAACGAAGTCAAGAAACTGAGATTTCACTTTAAAAGGTGAGAGATATGTCCAGTTTAAAATTTGATGTAGAATTTCTATATATTTTATATAATATATAGCCCTTAAAATTAGCCATTTTGCAAATTACCTCCGTTTTCGACGAAACCACTTTTGTTGGAACCGGGATGTCAAATTATTGCCAGATTCCAATTTTCATAGTTTTCTGAATCAATATGTGAGCGTGGCGTAGTTAAACGCGTTTGACCAGTTTCAGCTGAATTTAATCGACTGGAAAATGGCCATTTTTCCAACGGTCTCAGAATTCGACGAAATTAGTTTTGTTTAGGACCGTATCGTCAATACGAAGCTAGAAATAATTTTTCCGGAATTTTTAGAGTTCGTTTGTGGCCCCGGTAAATTAAAATGCGCTTAAAATCAAATTTGAATGTTATATTAATTTATATTGTAATTTTAACGGAAACTGATCGAAACGGTCGAATTGGCTTATGAAACATATCCCACTGTGTTCGGAATGGGGGTAATTAGCTATGGGCGACAGTCGTTGGGTTCGAAATAGGGTTCGGATGAAAAGTCAACTAAAGGAGGATTAAATAAATTAATTAATTAAATATATAACTTCCTTTAACTCCCACACCCCTCTCTCTATTCTCTCTCCTCTCAGAACAAATTGGAAAAAAAAACGAAGACCCATTCCACCAGCTCCGTCGCCCTAATCACCCGTCGACGCACTCGCACCGCGCCAGCTCCCTCAACAACGCCGGCCACCGCCCCTCCCGCATTCTCAGCGCCGCCTCTTCTCCCTCCTTCCACCAGCTCCATCGCAACGCCTGAAACCGCGAGGCCCCCCTTTCTTCGATCGAACCCTAGCGCCCAATCCACCATCGCACCACCGTGGGCCCCCATTTCCGCCGACGCCAACCTTCTAGCCAACCACCACCAGTGCAGACCCGCGAGCTTCGACTCCAGGACCCGCCACCTCGATGCCGAACCCTCCTCCATTCGAAAATCGGTGAGTTTTCTTTGATTTTCAGTTTTAAATATATGTAGACATTATTTAGAAAAACTGAAATTTATATGATTTTAAAAACTGAATTTTGATTAGCATAAAAACTGATGTATATTTAGTATAAAAAACATTATATTTTTATATAAGAAAAGATTCGATCTTTAGAGTTAAAAAGATTAGATTTTTGAAAATAAAAATATTTGATTTTCTTATGTAAAATATTTGATTTTCTTATGTAAAATAAAAATATAAAATATACTTTGTCTTGAAGATAAAATATGCATTGTTTTTAAATTAGAAATAGCAATATAAAAATATAATAAAGAGTTTTGAAGATAAACATGAGATTTTTTATCGAAAGCTGAGAAATAAAAATACAATTTTTATATGAAGAGGTTTGAAATAAAAATACTATTTTTATATATATGAAGTAGCGGTAAGAATACGATTTTTATACATATGGTTTTGAAATAAAAATGTGATTTTTACCCATTTTGCGTTGATATAAAAATACGATTTTTATTAACAGAAAGGCGATATTTTATTGTACATATAATACGATTGTTAGTTAATGAAAAGATATGTTTTTTTATCATTTTTGGAAATATTTTTATGGATATGAAAATATGATTTTTGTGTAGGAAACGTCGTTATAAAAATTCTTCTTTTTTACATTATAGAAGTAGCTATAAAAATACGATTTTTCCATTTGGAAAAGTGAAGTATAAATTTGATTTCCATTTTGAAAGTAGCGATGAAGTTTCTATTTTCACAGATATGAAGTAGCGAATTAAAAATATGATTTTTATATAATAGAGAATATAAAAATGTGATTTTTATATATGTAGTGAATACGGATGACGAAAGTGACAAAAGGAGAACACGATGAAGATTTTCTACATTTGAAGAGTCGAGGCGAATGGTTTAGCCAATTGGTGAGAACTTCTCACTTTAATTTTTTTTTCTAGTCAGAAATATATACTAGGATGTAGACGGTGCTTAATAGAAGCACCCGACACCATTGGTTGTTTGGTTGATTGATTTGGATTGGTTGAAATTGGTTTGGTGTGTGAAATGAAATTGAATATAATGGAATGTGAATGGCGCGGCCATTATTAGACCGGGGACAAGGCTAGGCCTAGTCCCGTTTCTAGTATCGTGCCGTTATGCTGCCGAAATTTTCTAAAATATAAAGTTTTAGTCAAAAATAGTAAAGTGTTGAAATAAATATTTTTATCGGTAAAATATAATTTTTAATGTATAAATGATTGTTGATTATATATGATTGCTATGATATACATGTGTTGTATGGAAATCCATATAATAAACATTATATGGTAATTGATTGGGCCTCATTCCAATTTAGAAAATAAATATATTCATGTGTCGAATAGAAGAAATCTCATGTGTTGAGTAAAATTTCTAAAACGATAAAAATCACCATTTTACCAAATTTAGGAGATAACAAAAATAGTCATGTGTTGACAGTACTCATGTGTTGAGAATTTTTCATGTGTTGAAACTATATTCATGTGTTGAATGGAAAAATAAATATTCATGTGTTGAATAAAATATAAATTCATGTGTTGAAGAAAATATTCATTTGTTGAATAGAATAACAAAGTTATTGAAATATATAAAGCCGTGTTGGTTAGATATGCGCCATTCTGACGTGAACGATATTTATATCAATTTTATTCATTTTATAATGAATATGGAAAAGGAATTGATTTCAAAATCTACTGGTTTGAAAATATTATCATTTATATAGTAATGATATGGAATATTCAATTTTGATTCAAAATTGAATATGAAGTTGAAATCATTTTCAAAACAAAGTTAAAACGAATTATAAAATACGTTTGAAATGGAAATCGATGAAATAATATATATATATATATATATATATATATATATATATATAAATTGGCCTGAATAGAATGCGCCGCACAACGACCGTTCGTGAATTTCGACCATTGAATTCAAACTGCGATTGTGGGAGATCCGACCGTCGGATTCTCCTAAAACTGGAACCGTCGGGTTCGTATCGAAAAGAGCTTTCCAACGAATATAAGAAATTTTAAATCTAACAGTTGGATTTGGGGATACGTCCAAATCAAATTTGGAAAAGGCCGGTGTAAGTGCAGTTCGACGACCGTTTATGGAAATCGACTGTACAGGCCTTAATAAAATCATTAAAAATATCTATAAATTGTGTAAAATCATAATATATCAATTGGAAAGAACTGAAATAAAAAATTCCATGTTTGTAAAGATAAAAATGTATTTTTATCAAAATGAACTAGTTTATAACTAAAATAATTAATAGAATGGAAGTGGATTTAGGTTTATCGTGAACCGTGTTTTAAACGACATTGGTTCTTTAAGCCAGTTAAAGACATGATTTATTTCCCGAAATTTGAATAACCTTTAGTATTGATTTTTGGGGAATATTAAAACTAAGTGGAGTTTTAACAAATCTCTAAATTAGATTAAAAAGATCGAGAATGGAGTATCACCAGTTTTACTCCAAGCGACAGTTAAATCTTTAATTAGATTTGAACGTGAAATGGTAATTAATATTTACCGATAACACTGTGGTGTTAGATACGGAATATCACCAGGTTTATTCCATGGGATAAATAGGTTGGGATTGGGAAATAATATAAATAATTACTTCGGCTTGGTTCGCTAATCCCGACTAGTTTGGATAAACCTTAGAACGATTTGATTTGATATAAAGGAATATTCTGAATTGGAATGAGGCGTATGTTGTGCTTGTGTAACACATGTTTATTATATTATTCAGAAAGGTTATATCCATTCTGAATAACCTATTCGACGATATGTCGAAAGTGAAGACGGTGGTTGAAGATCGGGAGTCTTCACATCGTTTGGACGATTCCTGACCATCTTGATTGGGCTGTACACCCAAGAGGAAGGAATCAGTTGGTGATCGTCCAGACGTACTTGGAGATCGACGGATATACGAGGACCTCACTCCTGTATTGGACATATGGGAGGCAGAATAAGGTGCCTCCGGTTTCGTTCAGACCCAGAATGAACTTGTAAATGGACTGTGTGTCTGACATTGGATTTTATTATGTGTGATTCATTTCTATTAAATATATATCTGTTTGGCGGCGGAGAATTTATTCTCTTACCTAATACCCTTCTCTAAGACGTACGAGCTCAGAGGTTATATATTGATGGATATTAATCGCATAGCGTGAATTGCCTGTGTGGCATGCCTAAGTGGCACAGCTTTGTGTATAGCGTTGATTCGCGAGCCGCACACCTCGGTATGAGTCAAAAAAGGGATACGGACCGTTGGGAGAACACGACGTTTCTTTCTAGCTATGGGCAGTGTTAGTGTTTTACTAGCACTGACATCGTTGTTATTTATACCTGTGTGGATATTGGAATGCGAGGCGCCTCGGATATAGGTCTGTTAGGACTGGGAAACGTGCGTTCAGGAATAACTAATCCTCAAAAGTAAGAGAGGACCGGCCCAACCGATCCAGGATTGCTGTGTGCTTTCCTGAGACATTTGCTAGAGTGTCTCGAACGGAGAGGATCTTGCCCCTTGCCTCGACTCATGACGGAAATCCAATTTCCAATACGTGACTTTTGGTTTTAGTTGCATTACTAGTATGGCGACATAGTAGTATGGGGTACTATGCCGCCTATGATTGATATTATGATTGAAGTTGTTTTATACACTATACACTAGTAATAATATCAAATGATTTTGTTTTATACGTATCAAGCATTCTTTGGCTATTATAAGGTAACACCCTATCCTCCGGTTTGTGTTGCATTGTGTGATGGGACCTGGGTCTTATAATAGCTTCATTGTACTTTATTTAGTATTGCGCTGTTTATCGTATACACTGGTATTCTTGGGAGGAAACCCGTTCCGTGCTATACGGCGTGGTCCCTTGATTTACCTTATTTCTAAATTAAAGATTTAAATAACTTTTTTAGTTCTCACACCAGTCACATGACTGACCTGGAGTTCATTGTTCGACCTAAACTCTGGGTGCCCTTATTTTCCACACGGGCAGCTAGTAGTTTTTGTTTTGCAGATTTCTATTTACAGGATCCTGGATTTACAGCTGGAACTATATACGGAAAGCTCTGTATCCGTGTATTCCTTCTAGTTGTGTCTTGTATTATTTTTCCGCTGTAGTATTGTAAATTAAATCTCTAATATTTTCTGTTGTATTATATTTATTTATACTCTGTATATTCTTTACTCTGATAGAATTGTTGTAATAAGCAATGAAATGTTCTTCCGTTTGCGTTCTGTTTTGTCGTGTTCTCAACTCAATCCGCTCTTTCTCATCTCTTCGGAGACCGGGGAAGTTCGGGTTGTGTCAGTTGGTATCAGAGCTTTGGTTTACAGAGCTCGAGAACAAGACACATTAGAACCAAACGAAAGAATTCATCAGAGATTGGATTAGTAATATCTAATAAGGATAACTCGTTAGAGATGAGATCAGTAGTATCCTAGAACGAGTGTAAAGAGTATAAATTTTAAAATAGAATTGAAAACCAAGTTTATTTTGAATTTTTTTTATCTAATTATACGTATTTGACTATTTTATTTTATATTGATTTGGACAATCTAGTATATAAAGATTTTGCATATACGCCTTGCAAACATATATTCGAAGTTTTAATATATTGGATAGATAAAGAATCACACTCTAGTCGCCCGGAGATGATTTTGGTGATGGTGCATCATCATCAGAATCTATGTTCGAGTTTCAAAAGCGTGATATCTATATATTTCCATTAGACTGGTGTGAGAACCAAAACTGGACAGGGCCTATTGTTTGTGAATTGGCATCAAAAACATGATTTTCTCTACTTATATCAAAGTTATATGTTTAATTGATTGATGTTTGTGTTGTATGATTATTCATTTAAACCAACATTTAAAACCAATATGAAAGTGTAAGGTTAATTAAGCCAAATTGTACCAAATGTTGAACTGAATTGAAAACTGCTTACATTTGCATATATATACATGTATATACATTGAACAGGTCGTAGCAAGGAGGCTAGAGAAGAGGAATAAAATTGTTTGCCCGACAAATAGGTACATGTTTATTGTATTTCTTGGGGTTTGATGATTTTATGAGCAGATTGGCTAGCCGCTTGGCTTTTTCTTTTTCTTTTTATACCACCATTGATTGGTGAAGGTCCATGGGAGGCTATTTGAAATATCCCGATGCTCCCGGTGCAGGGGAGGTTATGGCGAAATTTTTCGAAAATTTAGGGTGTTAGCCAAATTTTTGAAAAATTTGACAAGTTCTTAGAAACTGAAAAGTTGAAGAACTTAAGCCGTAACAACAATAATGAAAGTTGAGTTGATTAGTAAACAACTTTCAGCTTCATTCCTTTTCGAGGACGAGAAGATTTTAAGTGGGGGAGACTGTAACAACCCGGAAATTCTAGGCCAATTTAAATTTTTTTATTTTAACTAATTTAATGAATTTTGGTTATTTAAAGTAGATTATCTTAAATAATAACGATGGAAAATTTATTATCGACGAAGTGAAAACGAATATATTTATATTTATTATATAACGAGCATGAAATGGCGCGGTAGTTCGAAAATTCGATTTCTAACTTTGAATGAATGTACAGGATTCGTTATAAGTCGGAATTGAACGAAATAAGAAATATTTGAATCTGTATAACTATATCTTTCTAACGAAGTCAAGAAATTGAGATTTCACTTTAGAGGGTGAGAGATATGTCCTGTTTAAAATTTGAAATAGTCGCTGTAGAATTTCTATATATTTTATATAATATATAGCCCTTAAAAATAGCCATTTTGCAAACGACCTCCGTTTTCGACGAAACCACTTTTGTTGGAACCGGGATGTCAAATTATTGCTAGATTCCAATTTTCATAATTTTTTGAATCAATATGTGAGCGTCGCGCAGTTAAACGCGTTTGACCAGTTTCAATTGAATTTAATCGACTGGAAAATGGCCATTTTTCAAACGGTCTCAGAATTCGACGAAATTAGTTTTGTTAGGACCGTATCGTCAATACGAAGCTAGAAATAATTTTTCCGGAATTTTTAGAGTTCTTTTGTGGCCCCGGTAAATTGATATGCGCGTTAAAATCAAATTTGAATGTTATATTAATTTATATTGTAATTTTAATGGAAACTGATCGAAACGGTCGAATTGGCTTATGAAACATATCCCATTGTGTTCGGAATGGGGGTAATTAGCTAGGGGCGACAGTCGTTGGGTTCGAAATAGTGTTCGGATGAAAAGTCAACTAAAGGAGGATTAAATTAATTAATTAATTAAATATATAACTTCCTTTAACTCCCACACCCCTCTCTCTATTCTCTCTCCTCTCCGAACAGATCGGGAAAAAAAACGAAGACCGATTCCACCAGCCCCGTCGCCCTAACCACCCGTCGACGCACTCGCACCGCGCCAGCTCCCCCAACGACACCGGCTACCGCCCCTCCGGCCTTCTCAGCGCTGCCTGTTCTCCCTCCTTCCACCATCTCCATCGCAATGCCTGAAACCGTAGGCCCCCCTTTCTTCGATCGAACCCTAGCGCCCAATCCACCATCGCACCGCCGTGGGCCCCCATTTCCGCCGCCGCTGACCTCCTAGCCAACCACCACCAGTGCAAACCCGCGAGCTTCGACTCCAGGACCCGCCACCTCGATGCCGAACCCTCCTCCATTCGAAAATCGGTGAGTTTTCTTTGATTTTCAGTTTTAAATATATGTAGACATTATTTACAAAAACTGAAATTTATACGATTTTAAAAACTGAATTTTGATTAGCATAAAAACTGATGTATATTTAGTATAAAAATCATTATATTTTTATATAAGAAAAGATTCGATCTTTAGAGTTAAAAAGATTAGATTTTTGAAAATAAAAATATTTGATTTTCTTATGTAAAAATATTTTATTTTCTTAGGTAAAATGAAAATATAAAATATACTTTGTCTTGAAGATAAAATATGCATTGTTTTTAAATTAGAAATAGCAATATAAAAATATAATAACAAAGAGTTTTGAAGATAAACATGAGATTTTTATATAGAAAGATGAGAAATAAAAATACAATTTTTATATGAAGAGGTTTGAAATAAAAATACTATTTATATATATATGAAGTAGTGGTAAGAATACGATTTTTATACATATGGTTTTGAAATAAAAATGTGATTTTTACCCATTTTGCGTTGATATAAAAATACGATTTTTATTAACGGAAAGGCGAGATTTTATTGTACATATAATACGATTGTTAGTTAATGAAAAGATATGTTTTTTTATCGTTTGTTGGAAATATTTTTATGGATGTGAAAATATGATTTTTGTGTAGGAAACATCGTTATAAAAATTCTATTTTTTTTACATTATAGAAGTAGCTATAAAAATACGATTTTTCCATATGGAAAAGTGAAGTATAAATTTGATTTCCATTTTGAAAGTAGCGATGAAATTTCTATTTTCACATATATGAAGTAGCGAATTAAAAATATGATTTTTATATAATAGAGAATATAAAAATGTGTTTTTCATATATGTAGTGAATACAGACGACGAAAGTGACAAAAGGAGAACATAATGAAGATTTTCTACATTTGAAGAGTCGAGGCGAATGGTTTATCTAATTAGTGAGAACTTCTCACTTTAATTTTTCTTTTCTAGTTAGAAATATATACTAGGATGCAGACGGTGCTTAATAGAAGCACCCGACACCATTGGTTGTTTGGTTTGTTTGGTTGATTGATTTGGATTGATTGAAATTGGTTTGGTGTGTGAAATGAAATTGAATATAATGGAATATGAATGACGGGGCCATTATTAGACCGGGGACAAGGCTATGCCTAGTTCCGTTTCTAGTATAATGTCGTTATGCCGCCGAAATTTTCTAAAATAAAAAGTGTTAGTCAAAAATAGTAAAGTGTTGAAATAAATATTTTTGATGTTAAAAATATAATTTTTAACGTATAAATGATGGTTGATTATATATGATTGCTGTGATATACATGTGTTGTATGGAAATCCATGTAATAAACATTATATGGTAATTGATTGGGCCTCATTCCAATTTAGAAAATAAATATATTCATGTGTCGAATAGAAGAAATCTCATGTGTTGAGTAAAATTTCTAAAACGATAAAAATCACCATTTTACCAAATTTAGAAGATAACAAAAATAGTCATGTGTTGACAATACTCATATGTTGAGAATTTTTCATGTGTTGAAACAATATTCATGTGTTGAATGGAAAAATAAATATTCATGTGTTGAATAAAATATAAATTCATGTGTTGAAGAAAATATTCATTTGTTGAATAGAATAACGAAGTTATTGAAATATATAAAGCCGTGTTGGTTAGATATGTGCCATTTTGACGTGAACTATATTTATATCGATTTTATTCGTTTTATAATGAATATGGAAAAGGAAATGATTTCAAAATCTACTAGTTTGAAAATATTAACATTTATATAGTAGTGATATGGAATATTCAATTTTGATTCAAAATTGAATATGAAGTTGAAATCGTTTTCAAAACGAAGTTAAAACGAATTATAAAATACGTTTGAAATGGAAATCGACGAAATATATAATATATATATATTATATATATATAAATTGCCCTGAATAGAACGCGCCGCACAGCGACCGTTCGTGAATTTCGACAATTGAATTCAAACAGCGATTGCGGGGGATCCGACCATCGGATTCTCCTAAAACCGGAACCTTGGGTTCGTATCGAAAAGAGCTTTCCAACGAATATAAGAAATTTGAAATCTAACAGTTGGATTTGTAGATACGTCCAAATCAAATTTGGAAAAGGTAGTTGTAAGTGCAGTTCGACGATCGTTTATGGAAATCGACTGTACAGGCCTTAATAAAATCATTAAAAATATCTATAAATTGTGTAAAATCATAATATATCAATTGGAAAGAATTGAAATGAAAAAATGCCATGTTTGTAAAGATAAAAATGTATTTTTATCGAAATGAACTAGTTTATAACTAGAATAATTAATAGAATGGAATGTGGATTTGGGTTTATCGTGATCAGTGTTTTAAACGACATTGGTTCTTTAACCCAGTTAAAGACATGATTTATTTCCTGAAATTTGAATAACCTTTAATATTGATTTTTGGGGAATATTAAAACTAAGTGGAGTTTTAACAAATCTCTAAATTAGATTAAAAAGATCGAGAATGGAGTATCACTAGTTTTGCTCCAAGCGATAGTTAAATCTTTAATTAGATTTGAACATGAAATGGTAATTAATATTTACCGATAACACTGTGGTGTTAGATATGGAATATCACCAGTTTTATTCCATGGGATAAATAGGTTGGGATTGGGAAATAATATAAATAATTACTTCGGTTTGGTTCGCTAATCCCGACTAGTTTGGATAAACCTTAAAACGATTTGATTTGATATAAAGGAATATTCTGAATTGGAATGAGGCGTATGTTGTGTTTGTGTAACACGTGTTTATTATATATGCGAGTTATTCAGAAAGGCCGGGTTATACCCATTCTGAATAACCGATTCGACGATATGTCGAAAGTGAAGATGGTGGTTGAAGACCGGGAGTCTTCACATCGTTTGGACGATTCCTGACCATCTTGATTGGACTGTACACCCAAGAGGAAGGAATCAGTTGGTGATCGTCCGGACGTACTTGGAGATCGACGGATATACGAGGACCTCACTCCTGTATTGGACATATGGGAGGCGGAATAAAGTGCCTCTGGTTTCGTTCAGACCCAGAACGAACTTGTAAATGGACTGTGTGTCTGACATTGGATTTTATTCTGTGTGATTGATTTCTATTAAATATATATCTGTTTGGCGGCAGAGAATTTATTCTCTTGCCTAACACCCTTCTCTGAGATGTACGAGCTTAGAGGTTATATATTGATGGATATTAATCGCATAGCGTGAATTGCCTGTATGGCATGCCTAAGTAGCACAACTTTGTGTATAGCGTGGATTCGCTAGCCTCGCACCTCGGTATGAGTCAAAAACGGGATACTGACCGTTGGGAGAACACAACGTTTCTTTCTAGCTATAGGTGGTGTCAGTGTTTTACTAGCGCTGACATCATTGTTATTTATACCTGTGTGGATATTGGAATGCGAGGCGCCTCGGATATAGGTCCGTTAGGACCGGGAAACGTGTGTTCAGGAATAACTAATCCTCAAAAGTAAGAGAGGACCGGCCCAACCGATCCAGGATTGCTGTGTGCTTTCCTAAGACATATGCTAGAGTGTCTCGAACGGAGAGGATCTTGCCCCTTGCCTCGACTAATGACGGAAATCCAACTTTCAATACGTGACTTTTGGTTTTAGTTGTATTACTAGTATGGCGACATAGTAGTATGGGGTACTATGCCGCCTATGATTGATATTATGATTGAAGTTGTTTTATACACTATACACTAGTAATAATATCAAATGATTTCATTTTATGCATATCAAGCATTCTTTGGCTATTATAAGGTTGCACCCTATCCTCCGGTTTGTGTTGCATTGTGTGATGGGACCTTGGTCTTATAATAGCTTCATTGTACTTTGTTTAGCATTGCACTGTTTAACGTATACACTGGTATTCTTGGGAGGAAACCCATTCCGTGCTATACGGCGTGGTCCCTTGATTTACCTTATTTCTAAATTAAAGATTTAAATAACTGTTTTAGTTCTCACACCAGTCACTTGACTGACCTGGAGTTTATTGTTTGACCTAAACTCTGGGTGCCCTTATTTTCCACACGGGAAGCTAGTAGTTTTGGTTTTGCAGATTTCTATTTACAGGATCCTGGATTTACAGCTGGAACTATAAACGGAAAGCTCTGTATCCGTGTTTCCTTCTAGTTGTGTCTTGTATTATTTTTCCGCTGCAGTATTGTAAATTAAATCTCTGATATTTTCTGTTGTATTATATTTATTTATACTCTGATAGAATTGTTGTAATAAGATTTGAAATGTTCTTCCGTTTGCGTTCTGTTTTGTCATGTTCTCAACTCAAGCCGCTCTTTCTCATCTCTTCGGAGACCGGGGAAGTTCGGGTCGTGTCAAGAAATGAATAAAGAAATGAATAAAGGAAAACAATAATAAAAGTAGCCAGGGTAGTTTAAGCATAGTAGGGGTATATCGACAAATATGAAATATGATGAATCATTTGGAATCGGTGCTGCAAAAACCAACCCTTCACAGTAGTTAAAAAATGGGGGTAATTGTTGGAAGTAAGGGCCATTTAGAGAATTAGGGGATGGATTAAAAAATAAGGGCTGATTTGCAGTACTAAGAGAAGCAGGGGTAGTTTAAACATAGTAGGGGTAGATCGATCAATATGAAAGATGATGAACCAATTGGATTGGGTGCTGCAAAAACCAACCCTTCACAGTAGTTAAAAAATAGGTGTAATTGTTGTAAGTAAGTTCTATTTAGAGAATTAGGGTTAGGATTCAAAAGAAGGGCTATTTTGAAGTATTAAGAGAAGTAGGGGTTGTTTAAGCAAAGTAGGGGTAGATCGACAAATATGAAAGATGATGAATCATTTGGATTGGGTGCTGCAAAAACCAACCCATTACAGTAGTTAAAAAATAGGGGTAACTGTTGGAAGTAAGGGATATTTAGAGAATTAGGGGTAGGATTAAAAAGAAGGGTTGTTTTGAAGTATTAAGAAAAGTACGGGTAGTTTAAGCATAGTAGGGGTAGATCGACAAATATGAAAGAAGATGAATCATTTGGATTGGGTGCTGCAAAAACCAACCCTTCACAGTAGTTAAAAAATAAGGGTAATTTTTTGAAGTAAGGAGTATTTAGAGAATTAGGGGTAGAATTAAAAAGAAGGGCTGTTTAGAAGTATTAAGAGAAGTAGGGGTAGTTTAGGCATAGTAGGGGTAGATCGACAAATATGAAAGATGAGGAATCATTTGGATTGGGTGCTGCAAAAACCAACCCTTCACAGTAGTTAAAAAATAGAGGTATTTGTTAGAAGTAAGTTCTACTTAGAGAATTAGGGGTAGGATTAAAAAGGAGGGTTGTTTTGAAGTATTAATAGAAGTAGGGGTAATTTAAGTATAGTAGGGGTAAATCGACAAATATGAAAGATGATCAATCATTGTGATTGAGTGCTGCAAAAAACAACCCTTCACAGTAGTTAAAAAATACGAGTAATTGTTGTAAGTAAGTATTTAGATAATTATTCGTGGAATTAAAAAGAAGCGTTGTTTTGAAGTTTTAAGAGAAGTAGGGGTAGTTTAAGCAAAGTAAGGGTAGATCGAAAAATATGAAAGATGATGAATCATTTGGATTAGGATGAAATAGAAATACAACATGGTTCATCATATTCCAAAATATAGTAAATTGAAATCCTACCAAGGTGAACACCCCTTTGACCAACAAAACTGCAAGTGAAAAATTGAGTCAAAAAAGCTTTCGATGCTCCCAAATGTCATTAAGATTGAATTTCTTGGTTACTGAACTAATATGAGATGGGTGGAACCTATTAGTCCTATAAATCTATGAGAGAGCTTTGTTTTGATTGGTTATGGTTCTTGTAACTCAAAATGGATACAAAGTTATAGTTGATGGAATAACCCACGTCTGTTGGGTGCAACTTCGAAGCCTTGAGGCGCAACATCTCTTTGAAAATCAAAGATTGCACTGTATGACTTTTGAAAACTCATTTATGGGGATGAAATAGAAATATAACATGGTGCGTCATATTCCAAAATATAGTAAATCGAACTCCTACCACGGCAAATCCCCCTTTGACCAACAAAACGGCATGTGAAAATTTGAGCTAAAAAAGCTTTCGATGTTCCCAAAAGTCATTAAGATTGAATTTCTTGGTTACTGAAGTAAGATGAGATGGGCGGAAACTGTTAGTCCTATAGATCTATGAGAGAGCTTCGTTTTGACTGGTTATGGTTTTAGTAACTCAAAACAGATACAAAGTTATAGTTGACGGAACAACCCACGTATGTTGGGTTCAACATCGAAGTCTTGAGATGCAACATCTGATTGAAAATCCAAGATTGCACTATTTGACTTTTGAAAACTCATTTATGGGGATGAAATAGAAATATAACATCGTGCATCATATTCCAAAAAATAGTAAATCGAATTCTGACCATGGTTAACCCCCTTTGACCAACAAAACAACATGTGGAAAATTGAGCAAAATAAGCTTTCAATTTTCCCAAAATTTATTAAGATTGAATTTCTTGGTTACTGAATAAAGATGAGATGGGTGGAACCTGTTAGACCTATAGATCTATGAGAGAGCTTCGTTTTGTCTGGTTATGGTTCTAGTAACTAAAAATGGATACAGAGTAATGGTTGGCGTAACAACCCACGTCTGTTGGGTGCAACATCGAAGTCTTGAGGTGCAGCATCTGTTTAAAAATCCAAGATTGCACTATATGACCTTTGAAAACTTGTTTATGGGGATGAAATAGAAATATAACATGGTGCATCATATTATAGTAAATCGAAATCCTACGAAGGTAAACCCCCCTTTGACCAACAAAACGGCAGGTGAAAAATTGAGCTAAAAAAGCTTTCGATGTTCCCAAAAGTCATTTAGATTGAATTTGTTGGTTACTGAACTAATATGAGATGGGTAGAACCTATTATAACTATAGATCTATGAGAGAGCTTCGTTTTAACTGGTTATGGTTCTAGTAACTCAAAATGGATACAAAGTTATAGTTGACGGAACAACCCACGTTTGTTGGGTGCAACATCGAAGTCTTAAGGCGCAACATCTGTTCGAAAATACAAGATTGCACTGTATGACTTTTGAAACCTCGTTTATGGGGTTAAAATAGAAATATAACATGGTGCGTCGTATTCCAAAATATAGTAAATCGAATTCCTACCACGGTAAATCCCCCTTTGACCAACAAAACATCATGTGAAAATTTGAGCTAAAAAAGCTTTAGAAGTTCCCAAAAAGTCATTAAGATTGAATTTCATGGTCACTAAAGTAAGATGAGATGGGTGGAACGTGTTAGTCCTATAGATCTATGAGAGTGCTTTGTTTTGACTGGTTATGGTCTAGTAACTCAAATGGATACAAAGTTATAGTTGACGGAACAACCCACGTATGTTGGGTGCAACATCGAAGTCTTGAGGAGCAACATCTGTTTGAAAATCCAATATTGCACTATATGACTTTTGAGAACTCGTTTATGGGGATGAAATTGAAATATAACATGGTGCATCGTATTCTAAAATATAGTAAATTGAATTCCTACCACGTTAAATACCCCTTTGACCAACAAAACGACATGTGAAAATTTGAGGTAAAAAAGCTTTTGATGTTGCCAAAATTCATTAAGATTGAATTTCTTGGTTATTGAACTAAGATGAGATAGGTGGAACCTGTTATTCCTATAGATCTATGAGAGGTTTTCTTTTTAACTTGTTATGCTTCTACTAACTCAAAATAGATACAAAGTTATAGTTTACGGAAAAACCCACGTCTGTTCGGTGCAACATTGAAGGCTTGAGGTGCAACATCTGTTTGAAAATTCAAGATTGCACAATATGACTTTTGAATACTTGTTTATGGGGATGAAATAGAAATATAACATGGTGCATTATATTCCAAAATATAGTAAATCGAATTTCTACCACGGTAAACCCCCCTTTGACCAACAAAACGGCAAGTGAAAATTTGAGCTAAAAAAGCTTTCGATGTTCCCAAAAGTCATCAAGATTGAATTCTTGGTAAATGAACTAAGATGAGATGGCTGTAACCTGTTAGTCCTATAGATCTATGAGAGAGCTTCATTTTGAATGGTTATTGTTCTAGTAGCTCGAAATGGATACAAAGTAATGGTTGACAGAACAACCTACGTCCGTTGGTTGCAACGTCGAAGCCTTGAGGTGCAACATCTGTTTGAAAATCCAAGATTGCACTGTATGACTTTTGAATTATTTGGATTGGGTAATTTTAAGAAATAGTAGGGGTAGTATAAGCATAGTAGGGGTAGATCGACAAACATGAAAGATGATGAATCGTTCACAGTTGTTAAAATATAGGGGTAATTGTTGGAAGTAAGGGTTGTTTGGTTAAGTAAAACAATAATAAAAGTATGGGGTAATTATTGGAAGTATGGGCTATTTAGAGAATTAGGGGTAGATCAACAACCCTTCGTAGTAATTAAAAAGAATTAAGAGAATTAGTGGTAGGATTAAAAAAAAGTTTTGAAAATTTAAGAGAAGTAGAGGAAGGATTAAATAAAAGGGCTATTTTGAAGTATTAAGTAAAGTAAGAGTTGCTTAAGCATAGTACGGGTAGATCGACAAATATGAAGGATGATGAATCATTTGGATTGGGCGCTGCAAAAACCAACTCTTCGCAGTAGTTAAAAATAGGTGTAATTGTTGGAAGTAAGGGATGTTTTGAGAATTAGGGGTATGATTAAAAAGAAGGGTCGTTTTGATGTATTAAGAGAAGTAGGGGTAGTTTAAGCATAGTGGGGGTAGATCGACAAATATGAAAGATGCTGAATCATTGGGATTGTGCGCTCCAAAAATCAACCCTTCGTAGTAGTTAAAAATAGGTGTAATTGTTGGAAGTAAGGGATATTTAGAGAATTAGGGGTATGATTAAAAAGAAGGGCCGTTTTGAAGTGTTAAGAGAAGTAGGGGTAGTTTAAGCATAGTGGGGGTAGATCGACAAATATGAAAGATGCTGAATCATTGGGATTGGGTGCTGCAAAAACCAACACTTCATAGTAGTGAAAAAATATGGGTAATTGTTGGAAGTAAGGGCCATTTAGAGAATTAGGGGTAGTATTAAAAAGAAGGCCTGTTTTGAATTATTAAGAGAAGTAGGGGTAGTTTAAGCATAGTAGGGGTACATCGACAAATATTAAAGATGATGAATCGTTTTGATTAAGTGCTGCAAAAACCAACCCTTCACAGATGTAGAATGATAGTTGGTTTAAAAAGAAAGAAATGAATAATGTAAAAGAAAATGAATAAAGGATAACAACAATAAAAGTAAGGGGTAGTTAAAAAATGAGGGTAATTGTTGGAAGTAAGGGCTATTTAGAGAATTAATGGTAGGATGAAAAAGAAGGGCTGTTTTTAAGTATTAGGAGAAGTATGTGTAGCTTAAGCATAGTAGGGTGGAACGCCAAATATGAAAGATGATGAATCATTTGGATTGGTTGCTGCAAAAACCCACCATTCACAGTAGTTAAAAAATAGGGGGAAGTGCTGGAAGTAAGGGCTATTTAACTAATTAGGGGCAGGACTAAAACGAAGGTCAGTTTTGAAGTATTAAGAGAAGTAAGGGTAGTTTAATCATAGAGAGGTAGATCGACAAATATGAAAGATGATGAATCATTTGGATAGGGTACAATGCAAAAACCAACCCTTCACAGAAGTTAAAAAATAGGGGTAGTTGTTGGAAGTAAGGGCTATTTAGAGAATTGGGTATGATTAAAAAGAAGGGTTGTTTTGAAGTATTAAGAGAAGTAAGGGAAGTTTAAGCGTAATAGGGGTAGATCGACAAGTATGAAAGATGATGAATCATTGGGATGTGGTGCTACAAAAACCAACCCTTCACAGTAGTTAAAAAATAGGGCTAATTGTTGGAAGTAAGGGCTATTTTGAGAATTAGGGGTAGGATTAAAAAGAATGGTAGTTCTGAAGTATTAAGAGCAGTATGGTAGTTTAAGCAAAGTAGGGGTAGATCGATAAATATTAAAAATGATGAATCGTTTGGATTGGGTGCTGCCAAAACCAACCCTTAACAGAATGATAATTGGTTTACAAAGAAATGAATAATGCAAAGAAATGAATAACGGAAAACAATAATAAAAGTAGGGGAGGTAGTTTAAGCACAGTAGGGGTAGATCGATAAATATGAAAGATGATGAATCATTAGGAGTGGGTCCTTTAAAAACCAACCCTTCACAGTAGTTAAAAAATAAGGGTAATTGTTGGAAGTAAGGTCTATTTAGAGGATTAGGGTAGGATTAAAAAGAAGGCATGTTTTGAAGTATTAAGAAAAGTAGGGGTAGTTTAAGCATAGTAGGTGTAGATCGACAAATATGAAAGATGATGAATCATTTGGATTGGGTGCTGCAAAAACCAACCCTTCACAGAATGATAAATGGTTTCCAAAGAAATGAATAATGCAAAAAATTGAATAGAGAAATGAATAAAGGAAAACAATAATAAAAGTAGGGGAGGTAGTTTAAGCAAAGTAGGGGTACCCCAAAATATGAATGGTTTGGGGCTATTTAAATGAATCATTTGGATATCGAGAAAAATTCTTCTAAAAATAGGGGTAATAGTAGATCTACCCAACGATTCAAAACATCCCTTCATTTACTATTTATTGGAAGTAAGGGAAATTTATAGGATTAGGGGTATGATTAAAAAGAAGGGCTATTTTGAAGTATTTAGAGAAATAGGGGTAGTTTAAGCATAGTAGGGGTGCAACAACAAATATGAAAGATGATGAATCGTTTGGGTTGGGAGCTGCAAAAACCAACCCTTCGCAGTAATAGAATGATAATTGGTTTACAAAGGAAGAAATGAATAATGCAAAAAAAAAAAAAAATGAATCATTTGGATTGCGTGCTGCAAAAACAAACAATTCACAGGAGTTAAAAAATAGGGGTAATTGTTGAAAGTTAGGGGTAGTTTAAGCATAGTAGGGTTAGATCCACAAATGTGAAAGATGAAGATTCATTTGGATTGGGTGCTGCAAAAACCAACCCTTCACAATAGTTAAAAAATATGGCTAATTGTTGGAAGTTAAGGCTATTTAGAGTTAGGTGTAGGATTAAAAAGAAGAGCTTTTTTGAAGTATTAAGAGAAGTAGGGGTAGTTTAAGCATAGTAGGGGTAGATCCACAAATATGAAGGATGATGAATCATTTGGATTGGATGCTGCAAAAACCAACCCTTCACTGTAGTTAAAAAATAGGGGTAATTGTTGGAAGCAAGGGCTATTTAGAGAATTAGGGGTAGGATTGAAAAATAAGGGCTAATTTGTAGTATTAAGAGAAGTAGGGGTAGTTTAGGCATAATAGGGGTAGATCAACAAACATGAAAATGATGAATCATTTGGATTAGGTGCTACAAAAACCAACCTTCACAGTAGTTAAAAAATAAGGATAATTGTTGGAAGTAAGTGCTATTTAGAGAATTGGGGGTAGGATAAAAAAGAAGGACGGTTTTGAAGTATTAAGAGAAGTTAGTGTAGTTTAAGCATAGTTGGGGTAGATTAGCAAATATGAAAGATGATGAATCATTTGGATTGGGTGCTGCAAAAACCAACCCTTCACGGAGGTAGAATGGTAAATGGTTAACAAAGAAAGAAATGAATAATGCAAAATAAATGAATAAAGAGATTAATGAAGGAAAACAATAATAAAAGTAGTGGGTAGTTTAAGCATACTAGGGGTAGATCGACAAATATGAAAGATGTTGAATCATTTGGATTGATTGTCGATCTGTAAACCAATAAGAAAGAATGGGTAGGATCAGGGCTATTTAAAGAATAGGGGTAATTGTTTGTAGCAAGGGCTATTTAGATAATTAGGGGTATTATTAAAAAGAAGGGCTGTTTTGAAGTATTAAGAAAAGTAGGGGTAGTTTAAGCATAGTAGGGGTAGATCCACAAATATGAAAGATGTAGAATCTTTTGTATTGGGAGCTGCGAAAACCAACCCTTCACAAAATGATAATAGGTTTACAAAGAAATGAATAATGCACAAAAAAAAAATGAATAAAGGAAACAATAATAGAAGTCAGAGAGGTAGTTTAAGCATAGTAGGGGTAGATCGACAAATATGAAAGATCAAGAATCGTTTGGATTGGGTGCTGCAAAAACCAACCCTTCACAATAGTTAAAAAATTGGAGTACTTTTGAAAATAATGTGATGAATCATTGGGAATAGGTGCTGCAAAAACCAACCCTTCACAGTAGTTAAAAAACAGGGGTAATTGTTGGATGTAAAAGCTATTTGGAGAATTAAGGGTAGGATTAAAAAGAAGAGCTGTTTTGAAGTATTAAGAGAAGTAGGGGTTGTTTAAGTATAGCAGGGGTTGATCGACAAATATGAAGGATGATGAATCATTTGGATTGGGTGCTGCAAAAACTAACACTTCATAGTAGTTAAAAAATATGGGTAATTGTTGGAAGTGTGGGCTATTTAGATTATTAGGGGGAGGATTATAAAGAAGGGATGTTTTGAAGTACTAAGATAAGTAGGGGTAGTTTAAGCAAAGTAGGGTTAAATCGACAAATATGAAAGATGATGAATCGTTTGGAATGGGTGCTGCAAAAACCAACCCTTCACAGTAGCTACAAAATAGGGGTAATTGTTGGAAATAAGGGCTATTTAGAGAATTAGGCTTAGGATTGAAAAGAAGGGATGTTTTGAAGTATTGAGAGAAGTAGGGGTAATTTAGGCATAGTAGGGGTATATTGGCAAATATGAAAGATGATGAATCATTTGGATTGGGTGCTACAATAACCAACCCTTCACGGAGGTAGAATGATAAATGGTTTACAAAGAAAGAAATGAATAATGCAAAATAAATGAATAAAGTGATTAATGAAGGAAAACAATAATAAAAGTAGGGGGTTGTTTAAGCATAGTAGGGGTAGATCGACAAATATGAAAGATGTTGAATCATTTGGATTGATTGTCGATCTATAAACTAATAAGAAAGAAGGGGTAGGATTAGGGCTATTTAAGAAATAGGGGTAATTGTTTGAAGTAAGGGCTATTTAGAGGATTAGGGGTACGTTTAAAAAGAAGTGCTGTTTTGAAGTATTAAGAAAAGTAGGGGTAGTTTAAGCATAGTAGGGGTAGATCCACAAATATGAAAGATGATGAATCTTTTAGATTGGGAGCTGCGAAAACCAACCCTTCACAAAATGATAATAGGTTTACAAAGATATGAATAATGCAAAAAAAATGAACAAAGAAATGAATAAAGGAAACAATAATAAAAGTAGGAGAGGTAGTTTAAGCATAGTAAGCGTAGATCGACAAATATGAAAGATCAAGAATCGTTTGGATTGGGTGCTGCAAAAACCAACCCTTCACAGTAGTTAGAAAATTGGAGTAATTTTGGAAATAAGGTGATGAATCATTGGGATTAGGTGCTGCAAAAACCAACCCTTCAGAATAGTTAAAAAATAGGGGTAATTGTTGGAAGTAACGGCTATTTGGAGAATTAGGGGTAGGATTAAAAAGAAGGGCTGTTTTGAAGTATTAATAGAAGTAGGTGTTGTTTAAGCATAGTAGGGGTTGATCGACAAATATGAAGGATGATGAA
This sequence comes from Allium sativum, assembly GCA_030737875.1. Classification (NCBI taxonomy): domain Eukaryota; kingdom Viridiplantae; phylum Streptophyta; class Magnoliopsida; order Asparagales; family Amaryllidaceae; genus Allium; species Allium sativum. The sequence goes on from CM060913.1 coordinate 1,017,814,049, forward strand.
TCATTTGGATTGGGTGCTGCAAAGACTAACACTTCATAGTAGTTAAAAAATAAGGGTAATTGTTGGAAGTATGGGCTATTTAGAGAATTCGGGGGAGGATTATAAAGAAGGGATGTTTTGAAGTATAAGGATAAGTAGGGGTAGTTTAAGCAAAGTAGGGTTAAATCGACAAATATGAAAGACGATGAATCATTTGGATTGGTTGTTGCAAAAACCAACCCTTCACAGTGGTTACAAAATATGGGTAATTGTAACAACCCGTATTTTTCGATAACGTGTTAAGACGAGAATCAAGGCAGAATTTAATTTTAAATTCTGAATCAAGTAAAACAGGCTATGCCATTGCGTTCGTCTCGGAAAAATATGCGAAATAGAGTCCGAGTTTTCGAGAATCGGAGTCTGTATGACCAAGATATGGCCTCGCGAAGTTTCACGAAAAATTCCCAAATTAAAGTATACTTAATTAAGTGAAATGGGTTGCGCAGAGAAATATATATATATTGATATATATATATATATAATTGAAAATTAAATAAATAAATATGCAAAAATGTTCAAAACAACGAATTGGGAGAGGGGAATAACCGAACCGGCCGATTTTTGAGGTCGACCCGAACCCGTTGGATCGACTAGGAGTTAATCCAGGGTTTTTGGCTGTCAACCCGTGGGCCGATTCGCTCAAATGCAGATTTTGCATTTGGATGGTTCTCATGGTTCATCTTTAATCTAAAGGCCCTAGATGGTTCCTACACTTGACTTCTTCCCCAAGACATGCTTTGATGGCTTGGATTGAATCTAGGTTTAATCCTATGGCCTAAAACACTTGCCTAATCTATGAATAAGACCCTAACCTATCCTAAATCCTCATTATTCATTCATGCAACTAAACTATGGCAAAATTTTACCTCTCATGGCCTCCACTCTCTTCATAAAATTTCTAAATGGTTTCTATGAGAGATTTTCCATGCATACAGGTGTTTTCAAGCTTGTATGAGTGTCATTAGCTTGCATTCAAGTCAAGTTTCTATCTTTGCATCATAAAGCAAGGGTTTTGATCATTTTGGCTCAAGGGTTTTTATGTTAGAGCTTGCATTTTGGGTCTATTTGATTGCATAAGGGCTTTGTCATATCTTTTGTGCCTTCATAGCAATGTAAGCCCTTTCCCTACTCTTAGATATTAACTATGAAGTTAAATGTTCATGTTGCAAGTTTGGGTTTGATCATTGAGTATGATACATGCTATCATGTCATGCAAGTTTATGAAGTCATTATCTTGATCTTGTGAGCTAAAAGCAACAACCTTTATGTTGAAATGTTGCATTAGGCAACATGAGAAACCTCATAACCTTTATGTCAACTTGCATATGAAGTCATAACCATTATATGATGATATATGCGAGTTACTAGTCATCATTCCATATCTTTTGTCACCATGATTCGCTTATGTGCCAAGTTTGGGTTTATGCATGTTTTGAGGCTTAAGAATGTAACATGCAAGTTAATGAACACATTTGTGCCTCATTTGCCACCATGATTAACTTGTGGCTTAATATCCATTTTTGTCATGCCTTTGCCAAGTCTCTTCTTTTAATCCATTACGTTGTCGCGAACGTATATGCGAGTTTAAAAGCGTTGGGTTATGTTATGGGTAATTTCTAATGACATGAAAATACAACTTGAAAACATGACTTGAAATATAACATGGAAGTTGACATGTAAGTATGCATAAAAACATAAGCTTGGGAATTTACCTATTAAGTTAGGTCTACCCTTTGGGAATTTACCCATTAAGTTAGGTCTACCCAAATGCTTGAAAACTTGTAACATGTTTTGGAAAACATGATGGACATGACACTTAGATAATATAAGTGTGGCCAACTCGAGGTTGGGTTGAGTTTGCAACGTAAAACTACCCGGAACCGACCGGCCTAACTAGTAGTTGCAAGCAATAGGACCCAATGTGAGAAGTTGGTCATGTTGTGCTTGAACCCGAGGTTAGACCAAGTTGTGGTGTAAAGCTACCCGGAACCGACCGGCTTAACTAGTAACCACAACAAAGTCTAATGTGAGAGGTGAAGGTGCATTAAGTAATTAATGCCACATGATAGGGTTAAGTTAATTTGATTAATGACTCTTAACCAAATATGACATGGACAAATGGGTTAAGTAATTTGATTAGGCTAATGATACTTAACAAAACATGACAAGGTTGGGTAGGTTAGGTAACTTGATTTGCCTAATGACACTTAACCATTTTTATATGACTAGTGGATGGGGTTAAGTTAACCAACACTTAATCAATCCAACGCGATAACTTGGTAAGGTTATGTAAGTTTTCTTAATGACGCTTAACCGAAAAATACGGTTAACGAATGGGGTTAAGATTAGACTCAACTAGTCTAAACATGGAAATCGGATGGGGTTAAGTTGGCCTAGACTTAATTAATCCCACTTGGTAGTTTAATGGGGTTAAGTTAAACACTTAACTAATCTAAACATGATGAATTGATGTGGTTAAGTGACCAATACTTAACCAATCTAACTCGTGAATTTATTGAGGTTAAGTTAACCTATACTTAACCGATAGAACGTGAAAACATGATAAGGCTAAGTCACGAATCGCTTGAATACACTTGACCGATTTGACTTAGTAAATTGATAGGGTCAAGTTAATATATACTTAACCAATCTAGAATGATAATTGGACGAGGTTAAGTCGTGAATTGCTTAATACATACTTAACCAACGTGAGCATGGTTTGTAGGGTTAAGTCTTGGACTTGGATACTTAGCCAATTTTGACATGATTTGAAGACGGGTTAAGTCTTGGACTTGGATACTTAGCCAATTTTGACATGATTGGTAGACGGGTTAAGTCATGAACTTAAGTGACACTTAATCCATTATGTAAACCCTAGTTCTGAGGATAGGGGATAACCGTAGTTAACAAGGATAACGGGAATAAGGCTAAGTGGTAAACCTTAGTTGAGGAATAACTAAGTAATGATTCTTAGTCAAGGAAATTTAGACCAGTTCATAGATAGATGAGTAACCTGATACGGTAGGTCATCGTTTAAGTATACGAGTAGGAGCAAGTATCTAATTTAGATAAAGGCTCCATCGAACTGGGTAACGAAGCAGCGGCTTCGGGGAACGTGAGGGTATTCTTGGTATCCCTCTATGAGCTGCCAGGTGATTATACTAGGCTCATGAGAGGTTAAGGTCTGCGTTAGAAGAACCAAGAGTATGCCTTGGTTGCTATGCGAGCGACCTAAAGACGGGGATGGATAGGGGATAGTCGACGATACACGGTCGTACCCTAGATAGCATTTCGTCAGACTACCTACCATCTTTGGTCAAGCGTGTACGTACGGAAAGGCAGAGAACACCCAATAGACCATAATTGCTATCTAATTATGGTTGCGGTAAGGCTAGGATTGTGGGTTGGCCAGTAGTGTGTTCTCATATAGGATTTATCCTGTCTTGTCTTTCACTAGTTGAGGGAGGGGTCGCGTGGGACCATAGCCACGTATAGAAAAACAGACCTTAGCATCTGCATCGGCAGATAAATCGAAAGCTCCCGACCGAGTCCTGTATTTCTCGATCTGCCCTGTGACAGGACTCGGATGGCACGATGTGATACATGTGCATACAGTCATGGAAAACGATTCACGATGAATGCGTGGGAAAAAGGGCGCGGTTGACGGTTAGCGTAAATCCCAGTGGCCCTGGGTGGTTGAACCAAAACCGAGATACGAAAACGTGCAATAGGTAAGCGTAATCCCTAGTGGCCCTAGGTAGCATAAGTCCTAGTTGTACAAACGATAATTCATGTTGGAAGACCCTAGCTAGGTTTAGGGTAACAGTCCAAACCGATCTTAAGGATCATGGAACTCTGTTAAAGTAATGTAGAATCTCATGGGAAAGCCCGTATGGTCTACGGCAAGGGACTGAACATTTACATGGAATAAAACATACAAGTTGAGTAACCTATATATGCGATATATTAGGTTGACATGGACCATTACACGACTTTTGAGTGAGGGTCATTCTTGGTTAACACATGATACGGTGGGGATACTAGTACGGTAGGTGCAGAGCTAAAATGCAGGATAGATATCATGGGACGTTATACGTGATAGATATCCTGGGGATATTATACTTGATAGAAACCTGACGATGTGATACCTTGTTTTATCTTGACATCGTAATTTATCATGACACCTTAGTTTATCTGAGTTCAGTAGTTCTTCCTGTTATTTTGATTTAGCTTATCTATCTTGTCATCATGCTTATGTTCATCTCAGTTTCTCATGTCAGTTAACTTTACTAGTTTCTATGCTAATAGTAGATAGGGCTTACTCAGTCTTTCTGACTGACCCGTTTTGTTTCGCCTCTTTTCTTCCGTTCCCCCCCCCCCCCCCCAGGTTACAGGGAGGAAATACTGTTGTTTAGTTCGGACTTCTTCTGCTTGAAGGTCATCATTGATGGCTTGGACTTTTCTTGGCTAATGGCTACTTTACTGCTTTTACTTGGGGAATAATTTATGAAAATGTCTTTATGCTTCTTTACTATTGCAAGACAGGTTTTGATGTATTCTGATGTAAAAGGCTTTAGACCTTATTTATTCATGTTATGAAAGTTTGATTTTACTTCCGCTATTTTATATGTTCTGTCTTGTGATATTTCTGTGCATGTTTACCAATAATGCCCCTCTAAAGCTAGTGCATTCCTTTGCGAGTGACCTTAGCGGAGGCGGGGTGTTACAGTAATTGTTGGAAATAAGGGCTCTTTAGAGAATTAGGGGTAGGATTAAAAAGAAGGGATGTTTTGAAGTATTAAGAGAAGTAGGGGTAGTTTAGGCATAGTTGGGGTAGATCGACAAATATGAAAGATGATGAATCATTTGGATTTGGTGCTGCAAAAACCAACCCTTCACAGTAGCTAAAAATAGGGGTAATTGTTGGAAGTAAGGGCTATTTAGAGAATTATGGGTAGGATTAAAAAGATGTCTTTTTTTGAATTATTAAGAAATGCAGGGGATGTTTAAGCACAGTAGGGGTAGATCGACAATTATGAAAGATGATGAATCGTTTGGATTAGGTGCTGCAAAAACCAACCATTCATAGTAGTTAAAAAATTGGGGTAATTGTTGGAAGTAAGGGCTATTTAGAGAATTAGGTGAATGATTAAAAAGAAGGGTTGTTTTGATGTTTTAAGAGAAGTATGGGAAGTTTAAGCATAGTAGGTGTAGATCGATAAATATCAAAGATGATGAATCATTTGGATAGGGCACTACAAAAACCAACCCTTCACAGTTGTTAAAAAATAGTGGTAATTGTTGGAAGTAAGGGCTATTTAGAGAATAAGGGGTAGGATTAAAAATAAGGGTAGTTTTTAAGTATTAAGAGAAGTAGGGATAGTTTATGCAAAGTAGGGGTAGATAGAGAAACATGAAAGATGATGAATCAATTGAATTGGGTGCTGCAAAAATCAACACTTCACAGTATTTAAAAAATTGGGGTTATTTTTGGAAGTAAGGAATATTTAGAGAATTAGGGGGAGGATTAAAAATAAGGGATGTTTTGAAGTATTAAGAGAAGTAGGGGTATTTTATGCAAAGTAGGGGTAGATCGACAAATTTGAAAGATGATGAATTATTTGGATTTGGTGTTGCAAAAACCAACCCTTCACAGTAGCTAAAAAATAGGGGTAATTGTTGGAAGTAAGGTCTATTTAGAGAATTAGGGGTAGGATTAAAAAGAAGGGTTGTTTTGAAGTATTAAGATAAGTAGGGGTAGTCAAGGCATGGTAGGGGTAGATCGACAAATATGAAAGATGATGAATCGTTTGGATTGGGTACTGCAAAAACCAACCCTTCACAGTAGTTAAAAAATAGGGGTAATTGTTGGAAGTAAGGGCTATTTAGAGAATTAGGGTTGGATTAAAAAGAAGGATTGTTTTGAAGTATTAAGAGAAGTAGAGGTAGTTTAAGCATAGTAGGGGTAATTCGACAAATATGAAAGATGATGAATCATTGGGATTGGGTGCTGCAAAAACCAACCCTTCACAATAGTTAACAAAAAGGGTAATTGTTGGAAGTAAGGGCTATTTAGAGAATTAGGGGTAGGATTAAAAAGAAGGGTTGTTTTGAAGTATTAAGAGAATTAGGGGTAGTTTATGCATTGTAGTGGTAGATCGACAAATATGAAGGATGATGAATCATTTGGATTGGGTGCTGCAAGAACCAACTCTTCACAGTAGTTAAAAAATAAGGGTAATTAATCGAAGTATGGGCTATTTAGAGAATTAGGGGGAGGATTATAAAGAATGGCTGTTTTGAAGTGTTAAGATAAGTTGGGGTAGTTTAAGCAAAGTAGGGGTAGATCGACAAATATGAAAGATGATGAATCGTTTGGATTGGGTGCTGCAAAAACCCACCCTTCACAGTAGTTAAAAAAAATAGGGGTAATTGTTGGAAGTAAGGGCTATTTAGAGAATTAGGGGTAGGATTAAAAAGAAGGGATGTTTTGAAGTATTAAGAGAAGTAGGGGTAGTTTGGTCATAGTAAGTGTAGATGGACTAATATGAAAGATGATGTATCATTTGGATTTGGTACTGCAAAAACCAACCCTTCATAGTAGCTAAAAAATAGGGGGTTATTGTTGGAAGTAAGGGCTATTTAGAGAATTAGGGGTACGATTAAAAAGGAGGGTTGTTTTGAAGTATTAAGAGAAGTAGGGGTAGTTTAAGCATAATAGAGGTAGATCGACAAATATGAAAGATGATGAATCTTTTAGATTGGGAGCTGCGAAAACCAACCCTTCAAAGAATGATAATAGGTTTACAAAGAAATGAATAATGCAAAAAATGAATAAAGAAATGAATAAAGGAAACAATAATAAAAGTAGGGGAGGTAGTTTAAGCATAGTAGGGGTAGATCGACAAGTATGAAAGATCAAGAATCGTTTGGATTGGGTGCTGCAAAAACCAACCCTTCACAGTAGTTAAAAAATTGGAGTAATTTTGGAAATAAGGTGATGAATCATTGGGATTGGTTGCTGCAAAAACCAACCCTTCACACTAGTCCAAAAATAGGGGTAATTGTTGGAAGTAACGGCTATTTAGAGAATTAGGGGTAGGATTAAAAAGAAGGGCTGTTTTGATGTATTAAGAGAAGTAGGGGTAGCTTAAGCATAGTAGGGGTAGATCGAAAAATATGAAGGATGATGAATCATTTGGATTGGGTGCTGCAAAAACTAACCGTTCATAGTAGTTAAAAAATAGGGGTAATTGTTGGAAGTATGGGCTATTTAGAGAATCATAGGGAGGATTATAAAGAAGGGATGTTTTGAAGTGTTAAGATAAGTAGGGGTAGTTTATGCAAAGTGGGGGTAAATCGACTAATATGAATGATGACGAATCGTTTGGATTGGGTGCTGCAAAAGCCAACCCTTCACAGTAGTTACAAAATATGGGTAATTATTGGAAATAAGGGCTATTTAGAGAATTAGGGGTAGGATTAAAAAGAAGGGATGTTTTGAAGTATTAAGAGAACTAGGGGTAGTATAGGCGTAGTAGGGGTAGATCGACAAATATGAAAGTTGATGACTCATTTGGATTTGGTGCTGCAAAAATCAACCCTTCACAGTAGCTAAAAAATAGGGGTAATTGTTGGAAGTAAGGGCTACTTAGATAATTAAAGGTAGGATTAAAAAGAAGTCTTTTTTTGAATTATTAAGAAATGTAGGGGTTGTTTAAGCACAGTAGTGGTAGATCGACAATTATGAAAGATGTCGAATCGTTTGGATTGGGTGCTGCAAAAACCAACCACTCACAGTAGTTAAAAAATTGGGTAATTGTCGGAAGTAAGGGCTATTTAGAGAATAAGGTGAATGATTAAAAAGAAGGGCTGTTTTGATTTTTTAAGAGAAGTACGAGAAGATTAAACAAAGTAGGGGTAAATCGACAAATATCAAAGACGATGAATCATTTGGATTGGGCGCTACAAAAACCAACCCCTCATAGTAGTTAAAAAATAGGGGTAATTGTTGGAAGTAAGGGCTATTTAGAGAATAAGGGGTAGGATTAAAAAGAATGGTAGTTTTGAAGTATTAAGAGAAGTAGGGGTAGTTTAAGCAAAGTAGGGGTAGATCGAGAAACATGAAAGATGATGAATCATTTGAATTGGGTGCTGCAAAAATCAACCCTTCACTGTAGTTAAAAAATTGGGGAAATTTTTGGAAGTAAGGGATATTTAGAGAATTAGGGGGAGGATTAAAAATAAGGGATGTTTTGAAGTTAAGAGAAGTAGGGGTATTTTAAGCAAAGTAGGGGTAGATCGACAAATTTGAAAGATGATGAATTATTTGGATTTGGTGTTGCAAAAACCAACCCTTCACAGTAGCTAAAAAGTAGGGGTAATTGTTGGAAGTAAGGGCTATTTAGAGAATTAGCGGTAGGATTAAAAAGAAGGGTTGTTTTGAAGTATTAAGATAAGTAGGGGTAGTTTAAGCATAGTAGGGGTAGATCGAGAAATATGAAAGATGTGAATCGTTTGGATTGGGTGCTGCAAAAACCAACCCTTCACAGTAGTTAAAAAATAGGAGTAATTGTTGGAATTAAAGGCTATTTAGAGAATTAGTGTAGGATTAAAAAGAAGGATTGTTTTGAAGTATTAAGAGAAGTAGGGGTAGTTTATGTATAGTGGGGTTAGATCAACAAATATGAAAGAATGAATCGTTGGGATTGGGTACTGCAAAAACCAACCCTTCACAGTAGTTAACAAATAGGGGTAATTGTTGGAAGTAAGGGCTATTTAGAGAATTAGGGGTAGGATTAAAAAGAAGGGTTGTTTTGAAGTATTAAGAGAAGTAGGGGTAGTTTGGGCATTGTAGGGGTAGATCGACCAATATGAAGGATGATGAATCATTTGGATTTGGTGCCGCAAGAACCAACCCTTCACAGTAGTTAAAAAATAGGGGTAATTATTGGAAGTATGGGCTATTTCAAGAATTATGGGGAGGATTAAAAAGAAGGGATATTTTGAAGTGTAAAGATAAGTAGGGGTAGTTTAAGCAAAGTAGGGGTAAATCGACAAATATGAAAGATGACAAATTGTTTGGATTGGGTACTGCAAAAACCAACCCTTCATAGTAGTTACAAAATATGGGTAATTGTTGGAAATAAGGGCTATTTAGAAAATTAGGGGTAGGATTTAAAAGAAGGGATGTTTTGAAGTATTAAGCGAAGTAGGGGTAGTTTAGGCATAGTAGGGGTAGATCAACAAATATGAAAGATGATGAATCATTTGGATTTGGTGCTGCAAAAACCAACCCTTAATAGTAGCTAAAAAATAGGGGTAATTGTTGGAACTAAGGGCTATTTAGATAATTAGGGTTAGGATTAAAAAGAACAACTTTTTTGAATCATTAATAAAAGTAGGGGTAGTTTAAGCATGGTAGGGGTAGATCGACAACTATGAAAGATGATGAATCGTTTGGGTTGGGTGCAGCAAAAACCAACCCTTCACGGTAGTTAAAAAATTGGGGTAATTGTTGGAAGTAAGGGCTATTTAGAGAATTAGGTGTATGATTAAAAAGAAGGGTTGTCTTGAAGTTTTAAGAGAAGTATGGGAAGTTTAAGCATAGTAGGGGTAGATCGACAAATATATAAGATGATGAATCATTTGGATTGGGCGCTACAAAAACCAACCCTTCACAGTAGTTAAAAAATTGGGGTAATCGTTGGAAGTAAGGGCTATTTGGAGAATAAGGGGTAGGATTAAAAAGAAGGTTAGTTTTGAAGTATTAAGAGAAGTAGGGGTAGTTTAAGCAAAGTAGGGTTAGATCAAGGAATATGAAAGATGATGAATCATTTGAATTGGGTGCTGCAAAAACCAACCCTTCATAGTAGTTAAAAAATAGGGGTAATTTTTTTAAGTAAGGGATATTTAGAGAATTAGGGTAGGATTAAAAAGAAGGGTTGTTTTTAAGTACTAATAAAAGTACGGGTAGTTTAAGCATAGTAGAGGTATATCGACAAATATGAAAGAAGATGAATCATTTGGATTGGGTGCTGCAAAAACCAACCCTTCACAGTAGTTAAAAAATAGGGGTAATTGTTTGAAGTAAGGAATATTTTGAGAATTAGGGGTTGAATTAAAAAGAAGGGTTGTTTTGAAGTGTTAAGAGAAGTAGGGGTAGTTTAAGCTTAGTAGGGGTAGATCGACAAATATGAAAGCTGATGAATCATAGGGATTGGGTGCTGCAAAAACCTACCCTTCACAGTGGTTAAAAAATTGTGGTAATTGTTGGAAGTAAGGGTTATTTAGAAAATTAGGGGGAGGAATAAAAATTAGGGATGTTTTGAAGTATTAAGAGAAGTAGGGGTATTTTAAGCAAATTCGGGGTAGATTGACAAATATGGAAAATGATGAATTATTTGGATTTGGTGTTGCAAAAACCAACCCTTCACAGTAGCTAAAAAATATGGGTAATTGTTTGAAGTAAGGTGTAATACCCCACATCCGTTAGTGTCACTCACAAAGGGAATGCACTAAGTTCTGTGGAGCATTTAGGGTAAGAGATGCAGATAAATTACAAGACAGACAAAATTAAACATCGGAAAATAAAACTTTGCTTTATTGATAAATAGTTTGTACAATGATTTCTTTGCAATATCAGAGTATCATCTGTCTTACAAAATAAAAAAGCATGAAAATACATTTATATTCCCAAAATTAGCAAGAGCTAACCATAGCATCTGAAAAGAGAATCCAAGCAAACTTCGACAAATCTTCAAGCTGGGAAAGAGTGGCAGTCCAACTTAACCTGAGCTAAACTATTCCCTCCTTTACTACTGGGGGAGGGGGGAAACGGAAGAAAAGAAGACAAAAGAAAAACAGAGTCAGACATAAAGCCTGAGTAAGTTCAGTAACTTCTAGCATGTGAACATGGAAAACAAAACGACATGAATTAACTGAATACAAGATTACACCATGACGATAGGGTCAACAAGATTAGACAAGGTAGTCACAAGATATGCTAAGATAAACTGGATACGCTCTAATACTTTCGCCGCTTCGCTATTTCCTTGTTATACTGGTTTCTATATCTCTGCACCGCCTATCTAGTGTCCCATCTAGTAAAGATAACGTGATCCCAATCCCTGTATTTCCCATTGCCTTCCAGCATACATTCATTATTTATTACCTAGATCAAATCTAGGGTTTTCCATCAAGTGCTTTCTGGATTTAACTAGAGTTTTACGCTATCTGCTGAACGCTTCTCGAGTTCAGGGTTTATGCCACCTAGTCCAACTAGGGATTACGCTACCTGTCGAATGATGCCTCCAAGTCCTAGGACACACCACCTAGAGTGGTATATGTTCCTATACTTCCCTACGTATGTATCGCGAATCGTTATCGCTTGTCTAGGTGCACATGTCCCATAATGTGCGGTCCGAGTCCTGTGTCAGGGCAAATCAAGGAAAACAAAACTCGGTCAGGAGCTTTCAAATATCTGCCGATGCAGATGCTAAGGTCTGTTTTTATTCCAGTGGCTATGGTCCCACTTGACACCTCCCTCAAATAATGAAAGACACACCTTGTAAAATGAGAACTTTAACCTGGCCCCCGGTGCCCCACTATCCTATGGCCATCCGCAACCATAACTAGATAGCAAGTATATGGTCTTTTGGAGTTCTCCACCTTTCTGCTTCACGTATCTCAATTGACTCAAGATGGATGGTAGGCGACGAGTTGCTATCATAGGGCTACCGTTTGCTCGGCGAATCACGCGGGTCCATCCTAGTCTTTAGGTTGCCATGTATTGCAACCAAGGCATACCCCTGGTTCTTCTACGCAGACCTTAACCTCTGTGGGCCCAGGCGGATCATCTGCAGCCTCACAGAGGGATACAAAGAGTACCCTCACGTCCCCTCGAAGCCTCGGGCTTCGTAACCGAATTCGTTGGAGCCTTCTCTCTATTCAGACGGACATTCGCTCCTTCCCGTGTTAGACTAAGAATTACTACATAGTTTTACTAACTAAGATTTACCACTTAGTTTCCAGAATCGTTGTTTTCTAAGGTTTACTACTTAGTTCCCTTTCCCGTCAATTTGGATTGGTTAAGTGTCATTAGTCAATTCAAGCCAACTTAACCCTCTTCATTCATCCTGTTATACTAGTTATGTGTTATTGGTAATTCATGTTGACTTAACCCCACCACAGACCAAGTTATATTGGTTAAGTATTTCTTAATACTTAACCCTACCCATTCACCCTGTATTGGTTAAGTGTTCCTTTTTAACTTAACCTTGCCCGTCTGTTTTAACTAACCTGTTATTAACGGTTAAGTATTATCCCTTCATGTTTTAGACTTAACCCTATTCCTTTATCAAAATCTGATGGTTAAGTGTTTAAGTTTACTTAACCCTAAGGTCTAGCCCAGCTAACATGTAACACCCCGTATTTTCTGTAAACATAAGAGTTAAAAATCAAGGTATGATTAATTTTTAGGAGAATAAATAAGGTTAATGGGTTGCGCCATTGTGTTCATCTCGGAAAAATACGCGAAATAGAGTCCGAATTTGCGTAAATCGGAGTCCGTATGAAGAAGATATGGACCAACGAAGTTAGGCAGAAAAACCGGAAACAGGCCAGAATACACTGGCGCACTTGTGAAGTGCGCCAGTACAAAAATACACTGGCGCACCTGCCGAGTGCGCCCATACAAATCCAGCACCGAATTCTGGAGTGTTCTGAGGTGACGTGTCTTCTTTTGAGTGGCTGGATGATGTGTATTCGAGCTGTACGATTCTGATGACTTCTGGACTGATCTGAAGGCTCTAAATCACCCTATTCTCCTATAAAAACACCCCCAAACCTCACTTTCTCTCCACACAACTTCATTCTACCTATACTCTGCCTTTATTCTAACTAAAATAAAATAATGGCGTCGCTACTCTGCTGGAATCAAAACTAGAAGATAATCAACATCAGCCTAAGCAACTCAATTCAAACTAGAGATTAAAGTTTCTGCAAAGATTCTACAACAAGTTAAAGTTCTTTCTTTAATCCAATCAAGGCAAGTACAGTTATTTTCTGCTATAAACATTAATTATAATTCTGATATGCTTTTAAATCTGAATCTGAGATTGTATATCCGTCAGATCTGTTTTTCTGTGACTGTTCTGTATCCCTTTCTGTTTCTATAGCCAGGCTACCACGAGCCTGTGCCTAATCTCATAAGAGATTAACGTATGAACGCAAATTTTGGGATAAATAATGAATGATGCGAAATTTGACGAGACTGAATTGAACATATGACTTTAGATCTGAGGGATAAAATATATTGACATATGACTTGGGATTGGATGCATGAATTTGACTGTAAACATATAATTTATATATGTTGTATGCATAGTGTACGTTGTAATCTAGATCTGTAACTAATTAGAGAAATGAACATATGTTATTTAGATCTGTAATTAATTAGAAAAATAAGCATATGTTATAAACTAGTTTTAGACCTATGCATATTCTGTGATAAAAGAAGAAGAGGAACCACTGTAAGATTACATATGATTTGAGACTTTGGACAAAATGCATATAAAAGTCAAGATCTGATTTTTAGAAGATATGATTTAAAGATTTAGATTGTTGGGTATAATTTGCATAATGATTCATGACTTAAAAAGAAGAAGATATGGAAACTTAGGTGTAAAGATTTACATTAATTAGGATATCTATTTTTGTGATTACACCTAAATAGGGATTTTTGGATATATGGCATGCATTGAAATTAATGGTTATATTTGGTATAATTTATATGTGAATCTGCTGTAAAATGCTAGTTTAACAAAAATTAGAACATATGTTATATGGCAAATTCTGTCCATATTCTGCGCTTATGCAAACATGGAGTATATGTTGTGAATAATTACAATTATGTAGGCATATGAATTTAGGCCAATTTATGATTAGGCAAGGCATGTAAATAGAACCTTTAGAAATATTAAATTTGCTAAATCTGCTAATTTGCCAAGTTGCCTAAACTGCTAGTTTTGTTATATTGCCTAGACTGCTAATTAGATTGAAATGCCTAATCTGTTAAATTTGTCGGTTGAAATGCCTAACCTGTTATATGCCAAAATCTGCTAAGTTGCTAAATCTGTTAAATCCGTTAAGTCATATAAAATCTGTTATCTGCTAAAATCTGTTATCTGCTGTGTTGATATAATCATCCTGTTATTGATATAATCTGAATTGGCATATATATTGGGCGTGCGCATAAACGGTAAATTATTAATTAATTGGCCACAAAGATAAACGTGACTAACTCGAGGTTAGAATGAGTTTGCGGCGTAATTCTGCCCGGAACCGCCCGGCACATCCAGTGGCCGCAAACAATAGGTTCTAATGTGAGAAGTTAGTCATAACCTGCTTAAGACACGAGGTTAGGTCTGGCTTGTGGCAGAAGTCTGCCCGGAACCGCCCGGCACATCCAGCGGCCACAAGCTAGCGACCTAATGTGAGAGGTCTGGGCATTAATAATTAATTAATGCAAATCTAAGATAAGAATGACGTCTAAAACGTATTGGGGGAAAATAGGGTTAAACCAACTGGATTAATAGGTGTAGTAAAACCGTCCATGAATTTGTAGGCCCAATACAAAGTTAGACAAATCTGAAAAATCTGTACATCTGATCTGTTAGTCTGAAAACTTGTTAACTTAATCTGTGAACTAGTAAATCTGAATTCTGTATGTCTAAACTTGTAAACAAGTTAATCTGAGATCTGTTAGTCTGGGGACACAAGGTTAGGAGGGGAATTACTTGTGCTATCTGTTGTTTGGGACCCATATTAGTCAGTAACCCTTTCTGGTATCAAAACTTTGACCCAACAGTAGGTAGGGTCCGGGCACGCTTACTGAACTAATTATAAGTGGTTCATTCTGATAATGGCGAGGGGTGTTGATGGTGCGTTCCAACCGGGTCATGTGCGTGCATGGATCCCGGTCTGCCTCTGAGGATGTAAGACGCCGTGACATCTGTAAATAGGTCTGTGCCAATTGGTTGTCACTTTAGGGAGTGATACACCCTACTGTGGGGCCAACACAAGATACTTATGTATTAGGGAGCCGATCGCTTGGGGTAGGGTTTTAGGGTATGCTTAGTTCTGTCAGTTTCTGTTGGTACCGTCTGTTTCTGTTGGGTGGTAACACCTGTCTGTTTCTGTGTGGTACCGTCTGTTCGGGTGGTAAAGGCCCATTACTAGTGTACACCTAATTCTACATTCTGTTTCCGTAGGGATAAATCTATTTCTGCTTCTGTCTGTTTCTGATCGGGTAGTAAAGGCCCATTATTAGCATTCTGTTTCTGTTAAAGTATTCTGTACCCGTTCCTGCTTCAATTTAGACATTAGGGTGACACCTAATTCTGCTATACTAGTATTAGTGCAGAGAAGTGTAAAACAATAGTTTATATCATTCTGTTTTTCTGTTATATCTGCTACACCTGTTACAGTTATCTCACATCCAGTTTTATGTTCATATCATATTATTATTATCTGTTCATATGCTGAAAGTCACTGGACTTGCCAGACTTTTTGTCTGACCCTTGTTGTTTCGCCTCCTTTCTTCCGTTCCCCCCTAGGTTATCCAAGGAGGGAAATACTTTAGCTTGATCCGGATTTCTCTTTGCTTGAAGTGCTTAAAGTATGGCTTGGCTCTGTATAGCTTCCGTTCCATGGGGATTATGATTTTAAATCATGCATTTTGAAGGATTTTGTACAAGACTGATATTTTGTACTTGAATTCTGAAATTTGAAAGGATGTAACCATATTAATTTCTGTTTCCGCTGTAATAAAGTTAAAAATTTTCAATTACTGTTTTATCTGTCTTGTAAGTTTCTGTTCTGTTTACTAAAATGCTCCACCAAAGTTAAGGCATTCCCTTTGTGAGTGACCTTAACGGAGGTGGGGTGTTACACTTGGTATCAGAGCTGAAGGTTACCAGATTGGGTAAAGTTTTTGAGAACTATTTTCAAAAAGGTTTTGGAAGGAAGTATTTTCAAAAATAAAGCTTATTTTGAAAAACATGATCCCCAAGAGCCATATATCTTTCTTTCAGTCCTTTTTGTATTGAAACTTTCCTTTTTCATTCCAGCATGTCTGAAGCATCTGAGATACCAGAGGGTGTTCATGTACCCAGTTGGTTTCGTCAATATCTTGAGGCTAGGACCGCCGCTGCAGGTCCAGCAAATGATCCCCCTCCTCCACCACCTCCTCGTGCAATTGCTTTCTCAAAGATCTGTAGAGATTTTAGGGCTATGGGTGGGAAGGATTTCAAAGGAAATGAATCATTCGTAGAAGCAAGGAATTGGCTCAAAGAAACTGAGGATCTATTCGTTATCTTCGAGGTGGACGATAGGCAGAAGGTACAGTTGGCAGTATGGCTGCTCAAAGACGAAGTTTCCTACTGGTGGGAAGTCACTAACGCCGAGAGGCCGGTTGAGACATGGATGGATTTCAGAACAAGGTTTGAGACAAAATTCCTCTCGCAAGCTGAACGAAGTTTACAATTGGAAAAGTTCTTATCTCTTAAGCAAGGAAGTATGACGGTCAAGGAATACGTCAACCAGTTCAACCAACTGGCTAGGTTCGGATTGGATTTAGTCAACACTCAGCATAAAAAGGCTCTCCGCTTTGTTAAAGGATTGAACGAGCCTCTACACAGCCAAGCCATGACCCATGTACCCATGGGAGCAACTTACGAGAAACTGGTGGATATGGCACTACTGCACGAGGAAGACAATGGCCCGAAAGAGACAAAGAAGGAAGAACCACAGAATAAGAAAGCGGGGCCCAAAAAGGAAACACAAAAGAAGGATGAAAAGACTGAAGATAAGAAGGGGAAAAAGTGCTTTACTTGTGGGAGCTCGACTCATCTGAACAAGGATTGCAGAAAAAGGAAAGGCACTTACTTCAACTGTGGAGAGATGGGACACTTCACTAGGGACTGCCCGAAGAGACGAGGGCAAGGAGGGCTGGCAAACACTCTCGAGGCTAGTGGCTAGGATAGGAATAGGAAAATTTCTATAGTAGGTTTAATTTCTTTATCTGATTATGGAGTTAAGACTTTTTCTGATTCTGGTATTTTGATTTTGTAATCGATACTCTGCACTTTAATACTTGTATTATTTCTGAATTCCGCTGTAGACTCAGACCCATAAGGGTTATGGATCATCTGTTTGAGATTGGGGTTTGAGGGATATCTGTGTTAGGCGTCAAGTATGACGCATACATTCTGAGTTTTCGTGGGGTATGATTTTATCATGCTTAGCTTCCTTAGAATCATTAGGGAACCTGATCTGTACCAATAGTCTGAAAATATCTAAATACTTTTGATAGGATTTCCAGTTTTGACATTGTCTAAAGAAGGTAATCCTCTGGGTGTCAATTTGATGTTGGTTTCGGTCTTTGGGGCTGATACTTAGGACCCATGTCTAATGGGAACCAAATTTTCGTTCTATCTGTACTCGCTTCAATCATTCGACTGTATCCTATCGATCGAATCTTCGAACTTTAGGTAGAAACTAATGGGTGTAAACATGTGTTTGAGACATGTTATGTTTGATGGTTGCAAGTGGATGCAAGTGGTTGCTAGTGGTTGCCCGTGGATGCATATACACACACTAGGCACTAGATCGGCTCGAAAACACTCTCATACTGCATATGGATTGGTGAGCATTTTTCAATTCTTGTGGATGCAAAATGATTGATTCAGCACATGGATGTTGCATTTGAGTGAATGATTGTGCACTCATATAGAAATAATATATATCATTAGAATTCTATTGCATACATGTTGGACTCATGGCACTGACATAATTCGCATTAAGGAGGTCAACTGAATCAGTAGACCGCCTGATCTTTGCATTAGATAAGGAACATATACACACACTTTGCATATGTTCATACAACATTAGAAGTTTTCTAAGGACAATGGATGCTTGTGGATGATGGTTGAGTAGATGGGTGATTGGATAGTAGGACACATTCTTCTTAACTTGAAGATTTCGGGGACGAAATCCTCTAAGGCGGGGAGAATGTAACACCCCGTATTTTCTGTAAACATAAGAGTTAAAAATCAAGGTATAATTAATTTTTAGAAGAAGAAATAAGGGAAACGGGTTGCGCCATTGTGTTCGTCTCGGAAAAATACGCGAAATAGAGTCCGAATTTGCGTAAATCGGAGTCCGTATGAAGAAGATATGGACGAACGAAGTTAGGCAGAAAAACCGGAAACAGGCCAGAATACACTGGCGCACTTGTGAAGTGCGCCAGTACAAAAATACACTGGCGCACCTGCCAAGTGCGCCCATACAAATCCAGCACCGAATTCTGGAGTGTTCTGAGGTGACGTGTCTTCTTTTGAGTGGCTGGATGATGTGTATTCGAGATGTACGATTCTGATGACTTCTGGATTGATCTGAAGGCTCTAAATCACCCTATTCTCCTATAAAAACACCCCCAAACCTCACTTTCTCTCCACACAACTTCGTTCTACCTATACTCTGCCTTTATTCTAACTAAAATAAAATAATGGCGTCGCTACTCTGCTGGAATCAAAACTAGAAGATAATCAACATCAGCCTAAGCAACTCAATTCAAACTAGAGATTAAAGTTTCTGCAAAGATTCTACAACAAGTTAAAGTTCTTTCTTTAATCCAATCAAGGCAAGTACAGTTATTTTCTGCTATAAATATTAATTATAATTCTGATATGCTTTTAAATCTGAATCTGAGATTGTATATCTGTCAGATCTGTTTTTCTGTGACTGTTCTGCATCCCTTTCTGCTTCCTTTCTGTTTCTATAGCCAGGCTACCACGAGCCTGTGCCTAATCTCATAAGAGATTAACGTATGAACGCAAATTTTGGGATAAATAATGAATGATGCGAAATTTGACGAGACTGAATTGAACATATGACTTTAGATCTGAGGCATAAAATATATTGACATATGACTTGTGATTGGATGCATGAATTTGACTGTAAACATATAATTTATATATGTTGTATGCATAGTGTACGTTGTAATCTAGATCTGCAACTAATTAGAGAAATGAACATATGTTATTTAGATCTGTAATTAATTAGAAAAATAAGCATATGTTATAAACTAGTTTTAGACCTATGCATATTCTGTGATAAAAGAAGAAGAGGAACCACTGTAAGATTACATATGATTTGAGACTTTGGACAAAATGCATATAAAAGTCAAGATCTGATTTTTAGAAGATATGATTTAAAGATTTAGATTGTTGGGTATAGTTTGCATAATGATTCATGACTTAAAAAGAAGAAGATATGGAAACTTAGGTGTAAAGATTTACATTAATTAGGATATCTATTTTTGTGATTACACCTAAATAGGGATTTTTGGATATATGGCATGCATTGAAATTAATGGTTATATTTGGTATAATTTATATGTGAATCTGCTGTAAAATGCTAGTTTAACAAAAATTAGAACATATGTTATATGGCAAATTATGTCCATATTCTGCGCTTATGCAAACATGGAGTATATGTTGTGAATCATTACAATTATGTTGGCATATGAATTTAGGCCAATTTATGATTAGGCAAGGCATGTAAATAGAACCTTTAGAAATATTAAATTTGCTAAATCTGCTAATTTGCCAAGTTGCCTAAACTGCTAGTTTTGTTATATTGCCTAGACTGCTAATTAGATTGAAATGCCTAATCTGTTAAATTTGTCGGTTGAAATGCCTAACCTGTTATATGCCAAAATCTGCTAAGTTGCTAAATCTGTTAAATATGTTAAGTCATATAAAATCTGTTATCTGCTAAAATCTATTATCTGCTGTGTTGATATAATCATCCTGTTATTGATATAATCTGAATTGGCATATATATTGGGCGTGCGCATAAACGGTAAATTATTAATTAATTGGCCGCAAAGATAAACGTGACTAACTCGAGGTTAGAATGAGTTTGCGGCGTAATTCTTCCCGAAACCGCCCGACACATCCAGTGGCCGCAAACAATAGGTTCTAATGTGAGAAGTTAGTCATTACCTGCTTAAGACACGAGGTTAGGTCTGGCTTGTGGCAGAAGTCTGCCCGGAACCGCCCGGCCCATCCAGCGGCCACAAGCTAGCGACCTAATGTGACAGGTCTGGGCATTAATAATTAATTAATGCAAATCTAAGATAAGAATGACGTCTAAAACGTATTGGGGGAAAATAGGGTTAAACCAACTGGATTAATAGGTGTAGTAAACCCGTCCATGAATTTGTAGGCCCAATACAAAGTTAGACAAATCTGAAAAATCTGTACATTTGATCTGTTAGTCTGAAAACTTGTTAACTTAATCTGTGAACTAGTAAATCTGAATTCTGTATGTCTGAACTTGTAAACAAGTTAATCTGAGATCTGTTAGTCTGGGGACACAAGGTTAGGAGGGGAATTACTTGTGTCATCTGTTGTTTGGGACCCATATTAGTCAGTAACCCTTTCTGGTATCAAAACTTTGACCCAACAGTAGGTAGGGTCCGGGCACGCTTACTGAACTAATTATAAGTGGTTCATTCTGATAATGGCGAGGGGTGTTGATGGTGCGTTCCAACCGGGTCATGTGCGTGCATGGATCCCGGTCTGCCTCTGAGGATGTAAGACGCCGTGACATCTGTAAATAGGTCTGTGCCAATTGGTTGTCACTTTAGGGAGTGATACACCCTACTGTGGGGCAGACACAGGATATTTATGTATTAGGGAGCCGATCGCTTGGGGTAGGGTTTTAGGGTACGCTTAGTTCTGTCTGTTTCTGTTGGTACCGTCTGTTTCTGTTGGGTGGTAACACCTGTCTGTTTCTGTGTGGTACCGTCTGTTCGGGTGGAAAAGGCCCGTTACTAGTGTACACCTAATTCTACATTCTGTTTCCGTAGGGATAAATCTATTTCTGCTTCTGTCTGTTTCTGATCGGGTAGTAAAGGCCCATTATTAGCATTCTGTTTCTGTTAAAGTATTCTGTACCCGTTCCTGCTTCAATTTTGACATTAGGGTGACACCTAATTCTTCTATACTAGTATTAGTGTAGAGAAGTGTAAAACAATAGTTTATATCATTCTGTTTTTCTGTTATATCTGCTACACCTATTACAGTTATCTCACATCCAGTTTTATGTTCATATCATATTATTATTATCTGTTCATATGCTGAAAGTCACTGGACTTGCCAGACTTTTTGTCTGACCCTTGTTGTTTCGCCTCCTTTCTTCCGTTTCCCCCCAGGTTATCCAAGGAGGGAAATACTTTAGCTTGATCCGGATTTCTCTTTGCTTGAAGTGCTTAAAGTATGGCTTGGCTCTGTATAGCTTCCGTTCCATGGGGATTATGATTTTAAATCATGCATTTTGAAGGATTTTGTACAAGACTGATATTTTGTACTTGAATTCTGAAATTTGAAAGGATGTAACCATATTAATTTCTGTTTCCGCTGTAATAAAGTTAAAAATTTTCAATTACTGTTTTATCTGTCTTGTAAGTTTCTGTTCTGTTTACTAAAATGCTCCACCAAAGTTAAGGCATTCCCTTTGTGAGTGACCTTAACGGAGGTGGGGTGTTACATAACATATCAAATTGGCTAAGTGTATTAAATCTTACTTAACCCCAACCTCTAACATAGTTAACATGTAAATTTGGCTAAGTGTATTAACTTTACTTAACCCCTACAAGTCTCGTTTTGCTACCTTGAGTTTGGTTAAGTGTCTCTATGGACTTAGCCCTCCCATTCTAGCTTAACTGTGTTAAGTTGGTTAAGTGTTCTTATGGACTTAACGCTCTCTTTCTAACTTAACTGTGTTAAGTTGGTTAGGTGTTCCTATGGACTTAACCCTCCCATTCTAGCTTAACTGTAGGAACCTAACCCCACCTACCAGTCTTGTTATCATGTTAAGTTGGTTAAGTGTCTTAGTTAACTTAACCCTAGAATTCTTGTTCTAGCTTTAAATAAATAAATTAAAGCCATGACCACTCACATTAGACAGATATTGTTGCGACTACTGGATGTGCCGGTTGGTTCCGGGCAGGTTTACATCGCAACTCAGTCTAACCTCGGGTTAGGTCTATTTGTGTTTTCTAGTTCAAAGGGTTTTGATAAATTTTCAAATCAGGTTTTGAAAGTAACCATCCCGTCCGTCGGATCAGTTAGGGATAGCCAGGGACAGCAGGAAACTTGTATTTTCCAAACTCAAGCCTAGACACTATCCTCTCTGTCACCCT
Source organism: Allium sativum (assembly GCA_030737875.1). NCBI lineage: Eukaryota > Viridiplantae > Streptophyta > Magnoliopsida > Asparagales > Amaryllidaceae > Allium > Allium sativum. The sequence goes on from CM060913.1 coordinate 1,017,836,361, forward strand.
AGAACTTTCTGGTGTTTCATTAAAAGAGATGTCGTTAATAAATCTTTAATTTGTCTAAATTTACCTTTCTCATTTAGGACAAATTCTATAAGTAAATTATTCCTAATTTACTTATTTCCCAATTACTCTTTTAATGTAATCTGTCTACATTTATTTCTATGGCCCATTTTCCCCTCTATATCATATTTATGCTTTTTGGTATGTAAACTATACCAAATTAAGTGTCACTAACCATGATTTTGCTAAACCTGACAGTTATTCCCAATTATGGCCAATTTCACATTTATGCCAATATACTTACCGTGCCAAATTAGCTAATCCAATTCCGATTCAACATTCTAATTCACGTCAAACTAGACTTATTACTATAGTTCACTATTCATGTAAATGCTAGATTTACACGTCAATACTTTGTTCAAATTACACATCTTATAATTTATGTAAAATTTATCCAATTTGCATTCCTATGAACATGCCATAATAAATGTTCCCAATTTATGCCAATTTTCAAGTTAAACTACGTTTTTAGTAAATTTCATGTTTTGCCCAAACCGCATTCCCATCGTTCGTATAATCGTGATTCAGTCTAAATTATAAATAAACTAGGTTCGTAGAAAATAGGGAATGAACCAAAGATGCTATGCAACCGATAGACATACTAACTGGCATAAAGAGGGTTGAACAACGACGTCGGTTCAAGAACGTGGGTAGACCTAACTTAATAGGTAAATTCCCAAGGTCTAAAACCAAGAATAGACAGAGTAGGTTCAAGAACATGGGTAGACCTAACTTAATAGGTAAATTCCCATAGTCTAAAACCAAAGAAAACCAAGGACAAGAAGAATAAATAATTGGGTTTAGCCCCAATCTCAAAATCACAGAACTTAAGCAACACTTTCCGAGTCAGGAATCATGGAGGTTAAATCACATATATCCTTGTTATGTCATAGGCGATAGTTTATGGTAATCAAAGGCATAGATTTTTTCAAGGAAGTAATCCTCATAGTCATAGTCACAATCATAGGTAATGTTCATAGTCATAGGCAGTGTCCATAGTCATAGGCAATGTCCATAGTCATAGGCAAATGTCCATAGTCATAGGCAAATGTTCATAGTCATAGGCATATGGTTTTTAGGTCCATAGTTTCATAGTCACGGTCTTATTTGTCTTTGAATCATAGCAGTTATTAATTAGGTCCAAGAGATAGACACAGATTCCAATAGAAAGAAAGAGAATTGGCATATTCTTTTATTCATTCAATTTCATGTCATGAACAAAGAAAAACGTTCATATCTAGAAATAACTGACTTACAGAGATTTAGATTAGAAAAGAAAGATGGCGGTGCTATGATTCATAGAAAATCGTTCGTTGAAGTCGTTTGAACCTCCTTTTGAATCCTAGCTTGAATCTCTTCTTCTTGAAAGTCTTTTGAGCAGCATCTCCTCGTCTTGTTTTATTTTATATATATTATTTATTTATTTATATATTTTAGAGGAGGAGAAGAAGCCATGTCTAACTAGAATCTTCGCAGCATAAGGGTAGAAAAGAATTGTGAATAGATGAGGAGACTAGGGCTGTTTATATAGTTTCTCAAGACCTTATCGTACACGCAGCGCTGAGTCAGCATTGAACCTAGTTAAGAAAATAGTCCAGGTTCGCAGATGAATCTAGCCAAATCTTATCGTACATGCAGTGCTAAGTCAGCATTGGGTCCCACAAGCTGTTTTGGCGCAGAAATTTGAATTTTGAACTTTTGAATTTCTGGAATTTATTTAACTGTTTTATTCACATGAAATATTCTTATATGTATACAATTCCTTTAACGACCATTTTGCGCATATATATATACACACAACTTTCATTTTATTTTCAAAATTCAAACGATGTTGCACCATTATTTGATTCTTGCCATATTTCATTTACTATAGCCTTATCTTAAATTTTATCTTTCGTATACATATATTTCTGCATATATATATATATATATATATATATTCTCATGTATATACATATATTTTCTTTATTTCGTTATATGTACGTTCTTATCCTTTCAAATTTTGAATTTGTATATGTACATATATTTGCATGTTCAGTTGGCCCTCTTCAAAACAGAGATAAAAATTATGCTGCCGCCGGGGTTCGAACCCCCGACCCTCCTGTTACAAATCCAATGCCTTAACCAACTGAGCTACAAAGTCTTTTGTTAATAAGTCTTAGAACAATGATAATTATTGTTCTTTCCTTACTTCTCTTTTTCATGTTAGTTACAATACTTAAATTAAACCAATGCATGAATCTTTTTCTTTTAATGTTAATGCATTATGTTTGCAAATCAGTGCATGCAACATATTTACATCTCATGCAACCAATCCTTTCTTTCTTTCATATATTAATTAATTTTCATTATACATCACCATATTAATCCTATCTGTGGATATACATACATTTTTAATTACATCAAAAATACGGGGTGCTACATTCTCCCCCACTTAAAAGGATTTCGCCCCCGAAATCTTCAAGTTAGGAAGAATGTGTCCTACCATCCAATCACCCATCTACTTAACCATTCAATCACAGGCGTTCATTGTCCTTAAAAGATTTCTAATGCTTTCATGTTCATATGCATAGTGTGTGTATATGTCTTTTTCTACTGTAAAATCAGGCAGTCTACTGATTCAGTCGACCTCCTTAATGCGAGTCATGTCAGTGCCATGCGTCCAACCATGTATGCAAGCATCCCTAGTTATGTAAATACTATATGCGTGCACAGACATTCATCCATATGCAACACCCATATGATAACATATCAAGTTCAAGTTACAAACAAATACATATCTGTAAATGCAAGATGGAAGCATCCGAACTTGGTTTAGTGCCTAATACGTATGCATATGCATCCACGAGCAACCATTAGCAACCACTTGCAACCACCAACCATAACATGTTTCAAACACATGTTTACATCCATTGGCTTCTACCTAAAGATCGAAGATATGACCTAGGTGATATACTTCGGAAAGATAGAAACAATTATGCGTAAAGCTCCTACACAAAGAAACCAAGGATGCACCCTTAAGAAAAAGGTTATGACGCTAGTATCTAGCCTTCTTGAGCTTTACTCCACTGTATCTTAACTAATTTAACTTCATGATTGTGAAGTTTCTGACCTCCAATTCCAAAATAAACAGATGTCAATCACGGTACCAAGTATATGTACTAAGATGATTAGAGGTCTCCCTCTTATCCGCCATGCCATAACTATAGAGGTCGAAAGGTTACTACGTGCTTTTTAGAGTACCTGCCACAACTATTCCTCTCCCACGCAAACCATCCTAGTCGAACTCGACATTTCTCAAGTACAAGCCCCAAAGGCCTAAACCAATATCAGACAAACACCCAAGGAATCTCCTCCGAATTTAGACGATCCTCGTGAGATGATATAAGCAAACTCGATAGCTATCCTCAAATCCCAACTAACCAAAAATAAACTGGTCGGACCACCAAATGGGATTTGGGACTCTAGTGGGATCTTTCTACTATACAAGTACTATGGTGCAGAGACTCAACTGTGGAAGTGGATATGGACAAATGCGAAGCGCTAAAACCAAAGGAAATAGTATGAATAGCAAAACTAGATTCTTCCAATAGAACTTTACTACCTTTCTCCTAGGTACGCTTGGTGGTGAAAGTATGTGCTTGCCCTTCTGAAAATCTTGTTCCTTGTTCTTAATTATATGCCCTATCATTCCCTAGCAAAGATACTTCCTCTTGTCTTAGGTTTTATAATTCCTTCCTTCTTTGTGAGCTAAATCTACATCCATGAATTCCTCCTACTAGGGTTATGCTCCTTAGCCATACTCCTCATCCTCTTCCCTATGTTGACAAATCTCTCGAAAGCGGCCTCCATCGCACAGAAAATCCTATAAGCTTTGAAAGAAAACTGGCCGTAAGTGAAACAACCACAACCCTAGATGGAAGTCGGGTACTACTTTGCCCTTCGATGAGGTTACCTCCCAGAAAGCCAGGAGCCCGAGAGACTCAAGAAAGAAGGAGACAAGAATTCAAATAGAGGAAGAGAAGATAGTGCGTATGGATTTGGGGAATATGCCTTTAAATAAATCTTTTCTTTTGAAAATGCTTCTTTAAAAACCATTTTGAAAATAAATTTTCAAATCCTTTATCTGATCTGGTAACCTTCAGCTCTGATACCACGTGTAACACCCACATTCGTTAGTGTCACTCACAAAGGGAATTTACTAAGTTCTGTGGAGCATTTAGGGTAAAAGATGCAGATAAATTACAAGACAGACAAAATTAAACATCGGAAAATAAAACTTTGCTTTATTGATAAATAGTTTGTACAATGATTTCTTTACAATATCAGAGTATCATCTGTCTTACAAAATAAAGAAGCATGAAAATACATTTATATTCCCAAATTTAGCAAGAGCCAGCCATAACATCTGAAAAGAGAATCCAAGCAAACTTCGACAAATCTTCAAGCTGGGAAAGAGTGGCAGTCCAACTTAACCTGAGCTAAACTATTCCCTCCTTTACTACCGGGGGGAGGGGGGAACGGAAGAAAAGAAGACGAAAGAAAAACAGAGTCAGACATAAAGCCTGAGTAAGTTCAGTAACTTCTAGCATGTGAACATGGAAAACAAAACGACATGAATTAACTGAATACAAGATTACACCATGACGATAGGGTCAACAAGATTAGACAAGGTAGTCACAAGATATGCTAAGATAAACTGGATACGCTCTAATACTTTCGCCACTTCGCTATTTCCTTGTTATACTGGTTTCTATATCTCTGCACCGCCTATTTAGTGTCCCATCTAGTAACGATAACGTGATCCCAATCCCTGTATTTCCCATTTCCTTCCAGCATACATTCATTATTTATTACCTAGATCAAATCTAGAGTTTTCTATCAAGTGCTTTCCAGATTTAACTAGAGTTTTACGCTATCTGCTGAACGCTTCTCGAGTTCAGGGTTTATGCCACCTAGTCCAACTAGGGATTACGCTACCTGTCGAACGATGCCCCCAAGTCCTAGGACACACCACCTAGAGTGGTATATGTTCCTATACTTCCCCACGCATGTATCGCGAGTCGTTATCGCTTGTCTAGGTGCACATGTCCCATAATGTGCGGTCCGAGTCCTGTGTCAGGGCAAATCAAGGAAAACAAAACTCGGTCAGGAGCTTTCAGATATCTGCCGATGCAGATGCTAAGGTCTGTTTTTATTCTAGTGGCTATGGTCCCACTTGACCCCTCCCTCAACTAATGAAAGGAACACCTTGTAAAATGAGAACTATACGCCGGCCCCCGGTGCCCCACTATCCTATGGCCATCCGCAACCATAACTAGATAGCAAGTATATGGTCTTTTGGAGTTATCCGCCTTTCCGCTTCACGTATCTCGATTGACTCAAGATGGATGGTAGACGACGAGTTGCTATCACAGGGCTACCGTTTGCTCGCCGAATCACGCGGGTCCATCCTGGTCTTTAGGTTGCCATGTATTGCAACCAAGGCATACCCCTGGTTCTTCTACACAGACCTTAGCCTCTGTGGGCCCAGGCGGATCATTTGCAGCCTCACAGAGGGATACCAAGAGTACCCTCACGTCCCCTCGAAGCCTCGGGCTTCGTAACCGAATTCGTTGGAGCCTTCTCTCTATTCAGACGGACATTCGCTCCTTCCCGTGTTAGACTAAGAATTACTACTTAGTTTTACTAACTAAGATTTACCGCTTAGTTTCCTAAATCGTTGTTTTCTAAGGTTTACTACTTATTTCCCTTTCCCGTCAATTTGGATTGGTTAAGTGTCATTAGTCAATTCAAGCCAACTTAACCCTCTTCATTCATCCTGTTATACTGGTTAAGTGTTATTGGTAATTCATGTTGACTTAACCCCACCACAAACCAAGTTATATTGGTTAAGTATTTCTTATTACTTAACCCTACCCTTTCACCCTGTATTGGTTAAGTGTTCCTTTTTAACTTAACCTTGCCCGTCTGTTTTAACTAACCTGTTATTAACGGTTAAGTATTATCCCTTCATGTTTTAGACTTAACCCTATTACTTTATCAAAATCTGATGGTTAAGTGTTTAAGTTTACTTAACCCTACGGTCTAGCCCAGCTAACATATCAAATTGGCTAAGTGTATTAAATCTTACTTAACCCCAACCTCTAGCCTAGTTAACATGTAAATTTGGCTAAGTGTATTAACTTTACTTAACCCCTACAAGTCTCGTTTTGCTACCTTGAGTTTGGTTAAGTGTCTCTATGGACTTAGCCCTCCCATTCTAGCTTAACTGTGTTAAGTTGGTTAAGTGTTCTTATGGACTTAACCCTCCCTTTCTAGCTTAACTGTGTTAAGTTGGTTAAGTGTTCCTATGGACTTAACCGTCCCACTCTAGCTTAACTGTATGAACCTAACCCCACCTACAAGTCTTGTTATCATGTTAAGTTGGTTAAGTGTCTTAGTTAACTTAACCCTAGCATTCTTGTTCTAGCTTTAACTAAATAAATTAAAGCCATGACCACTCACATTAGACAGATATTGTTGCGATTACTGGATGTGCCGGTTGGTTCCGGGCAGGTTTACATCGCAACTCAGTCTAACCTCGGGTTAGGCTTATTCGTGTTTTCTAGTTCAAAGGGTTTTTGATAAATTTTCAAATCAGGTTTTGAAAGTAACCAACCCGTCCGTCGGATCAGTTAGGTATAGCCAGGTAGAGCAGGAAACTTGTATTTTCCAAACTCAAGCCTAGACACTATCCTCTCTGTCACCCTAGAACTTTCTGGTGTTTCATTAAAAGAGATGTCGTTAATAAATCTTTAATTTGTCTAAATTTACCTTTCTCATTTAGGACAAATTCTATAAGTAAATTATTCCCAATTTACTTATTTCCCAATTACTCTTTTAATGTAATCTGTCTACATTTATTTCTATGGCCCATTTTCCCCTCTATATCATATTTATGCTTTTTAGTACGTAAACTATACCAAATTAAGTGTCACTAACCATGATTTTGCTAAACCTGACAGTTATTCCCAATTATTTCACATTTATGCCAATATACTTACCGTGCCTAATTAGCTAATCGAATTCCGATTCAACATTCTAATTCACGTCAAACTAGACTTATTACTGTAGTTCACTATTCATGTAAATGCTAGATTTACACGTCAATACTAGGTTCAAATTACAAATCTTATAATTTATGTCAAATTTATCCAATTTGCATTCCTATGAACATGCCATAATACATGTTCCCAATTTATTCCAATTTTCAAGTTAAACTACGTTTTTATTAAATTTCATGTTTTTCCCAAACCGCATTCCCATCGTTCGTATAATCGTGATTCAGTCTAGATTATAAATAAAGCTAGGTTCGTAGAAAATAGGGAATGAACCAAAGATGCTATGCAGCAGATAGACATACTAACTGGCATAAAGAGGGTTGAACAACGACGTCGGTTCAAGAAAATGGGTAGACCTAACTTAGTAGGTAAATTCCCAAGGTCTAAAACCAAGAATAGACAGAGTAGGTTCAAGAACATGGGTAGACCTAATTTAATAGGTAAATTCCCATAGTCTAAAACCAAGGAAAACCAAAGAAAACCAAGGACAAGCAAAATAAATAATTGGGTTTAGCCCAAATCTCAAAATCACAGAACTTAAGCAACACATTCCTAGTCAGGAATCATGGAGGTTAAATCACATATATCCTTGTTATGTCATAGGCGATATTTTATGTTAATCAAAGGCATAGGTTTTTTCAAGGAAGTAATCCTCATAGTCATAGTCACAATCATAGGTAATGTTCATAGTCATAGGTAGTGTCCATAGTCATAGGCAATGCCCATAGTCATAGGCAAATGTCCATAGTCATAGGCAAATGTTCATAGTCATAGGCATATGGTTTTTAGGTCCATAGTTTCATAGTCACGGTCTTATTTGTCTTTGAATCATGACAGTTCTTAATTAGGTCCAAGAGATAGGCACAGATTCGAATAGAAAGAAAGAGAATTGGCATATTCTTTTATTCATTCATTTTCATGTCATGAACAAAGATAAACATTCAAATCTAGAAATAACTGACTTACAGAGATTTAGATTAGAAAAGAAAGATGGCGGTGCTATGATTCATAGAAAATTATTTTTTGAAGTCGTTTGAACCTCCTTTTGAATCCTAGCTTGAATCTCTTCTTCTTGAAAGTCTTTTGAGCAGCATCTCCTCGTCTTGTTTTATTTTATATATATTATTTATTTATATATATTTTTTAGAGGAGGAGAAGAAGCCATGTCTAACTAGAATCTTCGCAGCATAAGGGTAGAAAAGAATTGTGAATAGAGGAGGAGACTAGGGCTGTTTATATAGTTGCTCAAGACCTTATCGTACACGCAGCGCTGAGTCAGCATTGAACCTAGTTAAGAAAATAGTCCAGGTTCGCAGATGAATCTAGCCAAATCTTATCGTACATGCAGTGCTAAGTCAGCATTGGGTCCCACAAGCTGTTTTGGCGTAGAAATTTGAATTTCGAACTTTTGAATTTCTAGAATTTATTTAACTGTTTTATTCACATGAAATATTCTTATATGTATACAATTCCTTTAACGACCATTTTACGCGCATATATATATATATATATATATATATATACACACACGCACAACTTTCATTTTATTTTCAAAATTCAAACGATGTTGCCCCGTTATTTGATTCTTGCCATATTTCATTTACTATAGCCTTATCTTAAATTTTATCTTTCGTATACATATATTTCTGCATATATATATTCTCATGTATATACATATATTTTCTTTATTTCCTTATATGTACGTTCTTATCGTTTCAAATTTTGAATTTGTATATGTACATATATTTGCATGTTCAGTTGGCCCTCTTCAAAACAAAGATAAAAATTATGCTGCCGCCGGGGTTCGAACCCCCGACCTCCCTGTTACAAATCCAATGCCTTAACCAACTGAGCTACAAAGTCTTTTGTTAATAAGTCCTAGAACAATGATAATTATTGTTCTTTCCTTAATTCTCTTTTTCATGTTAGTTACAATACTTAAATTAAACCAATGCATGAATCTTTTTCTTTTAATGTTAGTGCATTATGTTTGCAAATCAGTGCATGTTACATCGCATGCAAACAATCCTTTCTTTCTTTCATATATTAATTAATTTTCATTATACATCACCATATTAATCCTATCTATGGATATACATACATTTTTAATTACATTAAAAATACGGGGTGTTACATAAGGGCTATTTAGAGAATTAGGGGTAGGATTAAAAAGACGGGATGTTTTGAAGTATAAAGAGAAGTAGGGGTAGTTTAAGAATAGTATGGGTAGATCGATAAATATGAAAGATGATGAATCATTTACATTGGGTGCTGCAAAAACCAACCATCCACAGTAGTTAAAAAATAGGGGTAATTGTTTGAAGTAAGGGCTATTTAGAGTATTCGGGTAGGATTAAAAAGAAGGGTTGTTTTGAAGTATTAAGAGAAGTAGGGGTAGTTTAAGCATAGTAGAGGTAGATCGACAAATATGAAAGATGATGAATCATTGGGATTGGGTGCTGCAAAAATCAACCGTTCAAACTGGTAAAAAATAGGGGTAATTGTTGGAAGTAAGGGCTATTTAGAGAATAAGGGGTAGGATTAAAAAGAAGGGCTGTTTTGAAGTATTAAGATAAGTAGAGGTAGTTTTGGAATAGTAGGGGTAGATCGACAAATATGAAGGATGATGAATCATTTGGATTGGGTGCGGCAAAATCCAACTCTTCATAGTAGTTAAAAAATAGGGGTAATTGTTAGAAGTAAGGGAAATTTAGAGAATTAGGGGTATGATTAAAAAAAGGCTGTTTTGAAGTTTTAAGAGAAGTAGGGGAAGTTTATGCATAGCAGGGGTAGATCGATAAATATGAAAGAGGATGAATTATTGGGACTGGGCGCTACAAAAACCAACCCTTCACAGTATTTAAAAAATAGGGGTAATTGTTGGAAGTAAGGGTTATTTATAGAATAAGGGGTAGGATTAAAAGAAGGGTAGTTTTGAAGTATTAAGAGAAGTAGGGGTTGTTTAAGCAAAGTAGGGGTAGATCGAGAAATATGAAAGTGATGATGAATCATTTGAATTGGGTGCTGCAAAAATCAACCCTTCACAATAGTTTAAAAATAAGGGTAATTGTTGGAAGTAAGGGATATTTAGAGAATTAGGGTAGGACTAAAAAGAAGGGTTGTTTTGAAGTATTAAGAGTAGTAGGGGTAGTTTAAGCATAGTAGTGGTAGATCGACAAATATGAAAGATGTTGAATCATTAGGATTCGGTGTTGCAAAAACCAACCCTTCATAGTACTTAAAAAATTTGGGTAATTGTTAGAAGTAAGGGCTATATAGAGAATTAGGGGTAGGATTAAAAAGAAGGGCTGTTTTGAAGTATTAAGAGAAGTAGGTGTATTTTATGCAAAGTTGGCGTAGATCGACAAATATGAAAGATGATGAATCGTTTGGATTGGTGCTGCAAAAACCAATCCTTCACAGTAGTTAAAAAATAGCAGTAATTTTTGGAAGTAAGGGCGATTTAGAGAATTAGCTTGGATTAAAAAGAAGGGTTGTTTTGAAGTATTAAGAGAAGTAGGGGTAGTTTAAGCATAGTAGGGGTAGATCGACAAATATGAAAGATAAAGAATCATTGGGATTGGGTGCTGCAAAAACCAGCCCTTAATAGTAGTTAAAAAATAGGGGTAATTGTTGGAAGTAAGTGCTATTTAGAGAATTAGGGGTAGGGTTAAGAAGAATGGCTGTTTTGAAGTATTAAGAGAAGTAGGGTTAGTTTAGGCATAGTAGGTGTAGATCGAAAAATATGAATGATGATGAATCATTTGGATTTGGTACTGCAAAAATCCACCCTTCACAGTAGCTAAAAAATAGGGGTAATTGTTGGAAGTAAGGACTATTTAGAGTATTAGGGGTAGGATTAAAAAGAAGGGTTGTTTTGAAGTATTAAGAGAAGTAGGGGTTGTTTAAGCATAGTAGGGGTAGATCGACAATATGAAAGATGATGAATCGTTTGGATTGGGCGCTGCAAAAACCAACCTTTCACAGTATCTAAAAAATAGGGATAATTGTTGGAAGTAAGGGATATTTAGAGAATTAGGGGTATGATTAAAAAGAAGGGATGTTTTGAAGTTTTAAGAGAAGACGGGGAAGTTTAAACATAGTATGGGTAGATCGATAAATATGAAAGATGATGAATCATTGGGATTGGGCGCTACAAAAACCAACCCAACACGGTATTTAAAAAATAAGGGTAATTGTTGGAAGTAAGGTTTATTTAGAGAATAAGGGATAGGATTTAAAAGAAGGGTAGTTTTTAAGTATTGAGAGAAGTAGGGGTAGTTTAAGCAAAGTTGGGGTAGATCGAGAAATATGAAAGACGACGAATCATTTGAATTGGGTGCTGCAAAAACCAACCGTTCACAATAGTTAAAAAATAGGGGTAATTGTTGGAATTAAGGGCTATTTATAGAATTAGGGTAGAATAAAAAAGAAGGGTTGTTTTGAAGTATTTAGAGAAGTAGGGGTAGTTTAAGCATAGTAGGGGTAGATCGACAAATATGAAAGATGACGAATCATTGGAATTGGGTGCTGCAAAAACCAACCCCTCACAGTAGTTAAAAAATTGGGGCAATTGTTAGAAGTAAGGGATATTTAGAAAATTAGGGGGAGGATTAAAAATAAGGGCTGTTTTGAAGTATTAAGAGAAGTTGGGGTATTTTAAGCAAAGTAGGGGTAGATCGACAAATATGAAAGATGATGAATTATTAGGATTTGGTGCTGCAAAAACCAACCCTTCACAGTAGCTAAAAAATTGGGGTAATTGTTGGTAGTAAGGGCTATTTAGAGAATTAGGGGTAGGATTAAAAAGAAGGGCTGTTTTGAAGTATTAAGAGAAGTAGGGGTAGTTAAAGCATAGTAGGGGTTGATCGACAAATATGAAAGATGATGAATCGTTTGGATTGGGTGCTGCAAAAACCAACCCTTCACAGTAGTTAAAAAATAGGGGTAATTATTGGAAGTAACGGATATTTAGAGAATTATGGTTGGATTAAAAAGAAGGGTTGTTTTGGAGTATTAAGAGAAGTAGGTGTAGTTTAAGCATAATAGGGGTAGAACGACAAATATGAATGATGATGAATCATTAGGATTGGGTGCTCCAAAAACCAACCCTTCACAGTAGTTAAAAAATAGGGGTAATCATTGGAAGTAAGGGCAATTTAGAGAATTAGGTGTAGGATTAAAATGAAGGGTTGTTTTGAAGTATTAAGAAAAGTAGGGGTAGTTTAGGTATAATAGGGGTAGATCGACAAATATGAAAGATGATGAATCATTTGGATTTGTTGCTACAAAAACCAACCCTTCACAGTAGCTAAAAAATAGGGGTAATTGTTGGAAGTAAGGGCTATTTAGAGAATTTTGGGTAGGTTTAAAAAGAAGGGTTGTATTAAAATATTAAGAGAAGTAGGGGTAGATTCAGCATAGTAGGGGTAGATCGACAAATATGAAAGATGTTGAATCGTTTGGATTGGGTGCTGCAAAAACCAACCCTTCACAGTAGTTAAAAGATAGGGGTGATTGTTGGAAGTAAGGTTTATTTAGAGAATTAGGGGTATGATTAAAAAGAAGGGTTGTTTTGAAGTATTAAGAGAAGTAGGGGAAGTTTAAGCATAGGAGGGGTAGATCAAAAATTATAAAAAATAGGGGTAGTTGTTGGAAGTAAGGGCTATTTAGAGAATTATGGTAGGATTAAAAAGAAGGGTGTTTTGAAGTATTAAGAGAAGTAGGGGTAGTTTAAGCATAGTACGGGTAGATCGACAAATATGAAAGATGATGAATCATTGGGAATGGGTGCTGCAAAAACCAACCCTTCATAGTAGTTAAAAAATAGGGTAATCATTGGAAGTAAGGGCTATTTAGAGAATTAGGTGTAGTATTGAAAAAGGGCTGTTTTGAAGTACTAAGAGAACTAGGGGTAGTTTTGGCATGGTAGGGGTAGATCGACAAATATGAAAGATGATGAATCATTTGGATTTGGTGCTGCAAAAACCAACCCTTCATAGTAGCTAAAAAATAGGGGTAATTATTGGAAGTATGGGTTATTTAGAGAATTAGGGGCATGATTAAAAAGAAGGTTTGTATTGAAGTATTAAGAGAAGTAGGGGTAGTTTAAGCATAGAAGGGGTAGATCGACAAATATAAAAGATGTTGAATCGTTTGTATTGGGTGCTGCAAAAAACAACCCTTCACGGTAGTTAAAAATAGGGGAAATTGTTGGAAGTAAGGTCTATTTAGAGAATTAGGGGTATGATTAAAAATATGGGCTGTTTTGAATTATTAAGAGAAGTAGGGGAAGTTTAAGCCTAGGACGGGTAGATCGACAATTATGAAAGATGATGAATCATTGGGATTGGGCACTACAAAAACCAATCCTTCACAGTAGTTAAAAAATAGGGGTAATTGTTGGAAGTAAGGGCTATATAGAAAATTCGGGGTAGGACTAAAAAGAAGAGTAGTTTTGAAGTATTAAGAGAAGTAGGGGTAGTTTGAGCAAAGTAGGGGTAGATCGAGAAATATGAAAGATGAATCATTTGGATTGGGTGCTGCAAAAACCAACTCTTCACAATAGTTAAAAAACATGGGTAATTGTTGGATGTAAGGACTATTTAGAGAATTAGGGTAGGATTAAAAAGAAGAGTTGTTTTGAAGTATTAAGAGAAGTAGGGGTAGTTTAAGCATACTAGGGGTAGATCGACAAATATGAAAGATGACGAATCATTGGGATTGGGTGCTGCAAAAACCAACCCTTTATAGTAGTTAAAAAATAGGGGTAATTGTTGGAAGTAAGTGCTATTTAGAAAATTAGGGGGAGGATCAAAAAGAAGGGTTGTTTTGAAGTATTAAGAGAAGTAGGGGTTGTTTAAGTAAAGTAGGGGTAGATCGACAAATATGAAAGATGATGAATCATTTGGATTGGGTGCTGCAAAAACCTTCCCTTAACAGTAGTGAAAAAATAGGGGTAATTGTTGGAAGTAAGGGAAAATTAGAGAATTAGGGGTAGGATTAAAAAGAAGGGCTGTTTTGAAGTATTTAGAGAAGTAGGGGTAGTTTAGGCATACTAGGGTTAGATCGACAAATATGAAAGATGATGAATCATTTGGATTTGGTGCTGCAAAAACCAACCCTTCACAATAGCTAAAAAACAGGGGTAATTGTTGGAAGTAGGTCTATTTAGAGAATTAGGGGTAGGATTAAAAAGAAGGGTTGTATTGAAGTATTAAGAGAAGTAGGGGTAGTTTAAGCATAGTAGGGTTAGATCGACAAATATGAAAGATGTTGAATAGTTTGGATTGGGTGCTGCCAAAACCAACCCTTTAAAGTAGTTAAAAAATAGGGGTAATTGTTGGAAGTAAGGTCTATTTAGAGAATTAGGGGTATGATTAAAAAGAAGGGTTGTTTTGAAGTATTAAGAGAAGTAGGGGAAGTTTAAGCATAGGACGGGTAGATCGACAAATATGAAAGATGATGAATCATTGGGGTTGGGCGCTACGAAAACCAACCCTTCATAGTAATTAAAAAATAGGGGTAATTGTTGGACGTAAGGGCTATTTAGAGAATTCGGGGTAGGATTAAAAAGAAGGGTAGTTTTGAAGTATTAAGAGAAGCGGGTGTAGTTTAAGCAAAGTAGGGGTAGATCGAGAAATATGAATGATGATGAATCATTTGAATTGGGTGCTGCAAAAACCAACCCTTCACAGTAGTTAAAAAACATGGGTAATTGTTGGAAGTAAGGGCTATTTAGAGAATTAGGAAGAAGGGTTGTTTTGAAGTATAAAGAGAAGTATGAGTAGTTTAAACATAGTAGGGGTAGATCGATAAATATGAAAGATGATGAATCATTGGGATTGGGTGCTGCAAAAACCAACCCTTCACAGTTATTAAAAAATAGGGGTAATTGTTGGAAGTAAGGGCTATTTAGAAAATTAGGGGGAGGATAAAAAAGAAGGGTTGTTTTGAAGTATTAAGAGAAGTAGGGGTAGTTTAAGCAAAGTAGGGATAGATCGACAAATATGAAAGATCATGAATCATTTGGATTGGGTGCTGCAAAAACCTTCCCTTCACAGTAGTTCAAAAATAGGGGTATTTGTTGGAAGTAAGGGCTATATAGAGAATTAGGGGTTGAATTAAAAGGAAGGGCTGTTTTGAAGTATTAAGAGAAGTAGGGGTAGTTTAGGTATAGTTGGGGTAGAACGGCAAAAATGAAAGATGATGAATCATTTGGATTGGGTGCTGAAAAAACCAACCCTTCATAGTAGTTAAAAAATAGTGGTAATTTTTGGAAGTAAGGGCTATTTAGAGAATTAGGGGTAGGATTAAAAAGAAGGGCTGTTTTGAAGTATTAAGAGAAGTAGGGGTAGTTTAAGCATAATAGGGGTAGATCGACAAATATGAAAGGTGATGAACGTAACGGCACGATTTTCAATGACCTCGAAAGTCGTGTCATTATTGAAGAAATTAGAGGATGAGATAGAAAAAGATAGAACTGATAGAATAGAAGAATAAGAAAACATTAGAATCTCACAGCGGAATTTCACAAAATACAAAATGTATTACATAACAGGGTCTGATATGTCATAGTACAAAATCATAATACATCATCTTAGTACAATAGCATAATTATGCATCATTACTAGGGTAATATAGGCATCTAAACTGGATACACAGAAAATAGTTATATTACAAGACTGGTCTTGAACTTCAACTTCATGAGGTTCCACTTGCCTACCTGAATTACTTGCCTACTCATAACAAGTGTTATACGTACCCAAGAGTTTAGGAAACACAGAAATAAACTCTGGGTCAGTCAGGGGACTGGTGTGAGTAAACATAGTTAAATAGTTTGGAAACAGGGGATAAAAGAATAAGGTTTTCCATATTGGACAAATTCATTTAACTTTAAAAAATTTAGACCAATCCATAGGTATATGGATGATGACCCAATTATCATTGATATCAAAATCATGTGATACTACGATAGTTTTAACAAATAAATAATCATCTAGTGAAACGCTTGCATCTCACATTCACATATATCATATAAAATCTAAAAATGCAGAGCGCTTATTGGAGATTGGATTCCAACAGACAAGGTATGGGATCACATGCCGATCAGTGTACTCTAGAAGGGATACATTGGGGTTCAACAAGAATGTCTAGTAACTCGGCCACACATGACCGTCCACTCATTTAGCTTGAGTGTAACAAATATATTATCACCCCTACGGTTGGGAATAACCCACCGTTTCTGAAAAAGTTGCAGTAGCGAAAAGAGAATAAGAAGTTAAATATGGATTTCCTCTAGATGGTGATAATACACCCTGCTTGGGTATGATCCACCTAGCCATGCTGTCTGCCCGATTTTTGTCATTTCTTGGTTGTTAGGCTAGAGGTTACATTATCCTTTTACAGATTATATCTTCAATTTCTTTGAATGCCACATCGTCATATCTGTTAGAACACTCATTTGCTTTCCCGAACATATTGCGGGTAATAAAGCTATGAGAAACGAATTTCTCCACCGCCAACGTAATATACTTACGTAAAGTCGATGTGTATAATCTAATAAATATACTTTGTCAGACACCCGACCATACAGGTTGCCCTGCGACTGGACAGACCGAAGGTACTGTTTAAAATAGCCCTTGCATATCTCCGTCTGCAATATTTCTGACACGCACCGTATAATTCGAATTGAAGTGGAATATTCTTGCGAACTCTTCGAACGATGTACGTAATGTCTTTTACAGTTTAATAATTAATTATCAGCATAACATGATGATAATTCAGTTTACATACCCTTTTATTTATGAGTTCCAGTTAATTAGAATAGTACATGTTTGCATTGTTCATATCTGAATATTCTGATTATCTTTTATAAACGAACATTTAAGGTGTGTGCATCGCACACAGTATTTTATTCAGTTTTGACCATCATTTAGAAATGAGCAAAATAAGCGTGTCGCACACGGTATTTTTCTTCATTTGCCATCTTTGTTTATACGACGTTTCATACTTCCGTTATTCTTGTAAATATTTTTATGACTGCTACTTAATCATAAATAAATTAAGTTTATAATTTATTTTAATTATTTCTTTTATATTTCTATTTCAAATTCGTCGAACTTCTACCGTCGAGCTTTTGATCTTCTGGCTACTGTCTTTCTTCCACTTTCCTGTAGTATTTAAATAAAAATTCTCTTTTTATTTATTTATTAATTTCTTCTTTAATTTTATTTTCTATTTTAATTAAAATTGGTTTTAATTAAAACTTCGTTCAAAATCTTCTTCGTTTGTGAATTTGCCAAAGTACCAATTCCGCAAGTGCCACATTTCAAAACACTGCGTTTCGCATGCTGATCCGCCTCAAAACACCACGCTCCAGCTAAATTACCATGTGCCATCTGGTACTACCACATTGCCAAAGTACCAAGTCCAAAACACCATGTTCCCCTTGCCAGATCACCCCGAAACACCACGCTTCTGCTAAAATACCAAAGTACCCCCGGTACTAGCACCTTGCCAAAGTACTACCTCTCAGCACCCATGTGCCCATGCCAAAATCCCATGCTGCAACCGATGATTCCTGCCTGACCAAAATACCACTTGGTACTACCAAAGTGCCAAGTGCCAACTTCCAAAACACCATGTTCTTGCATCGAAATCCAATGTCGCACCCACGTCTTCCTTCATAGCCAAAGTACCACCTGGTACTACCAAAGTACCAAGTACCACCCCTTAAAAACACTTGCCATGCACGATCATTCACCTCCAAATCCCCATGAAAACTCGATGCCAATTTCCCAGTACCCCCTGATGTACACACCTATGCACATGCATGTGCACAACCAAACGAGCCACCTTTGACCACCTCCGACCATCCTGACACATCACCCATCATGGTCGGAACTTGCCACCACCTTCCGATCCGATCACCTCTACTTCTACAGTGTTTTCACTGTTTCTTCCTCATCATCGAAAATGGGTTCTATAGGAGAAAGCACCCACTATGCTCACCTCCTCCAACAGAACTCCATCCAACTCCTTCCTTTCTTACGCTCTTTCTTTTTTCTGTTTTCTTTTCTATTTGTTAACGTTTTAGTTTTTTCTTTAAAACAGGGTCGAGCCCAAAGCCTACTGGTCATCCTAGCATGCAAAGTAAAGTCTCCTCTACCTCCCACTTGATCCACTCACGCTTCGATACGAATACATGCATCACACGTATATGTTACCGTTGTTTTGGTAAGTAGCTATAGATGATCAACTGTTCCTTAAGACCCAGCCTCCTAGCAGTGGATTGTTTCTTAATGTACACATGCATATACCTTGGGGCTTTTCATATTATGATTTGTCTGCCCTATAATGTCATGGACATGCATCGTTGTACATTTCTGTTTCATATCTCTTAGCCAACATAGAAAAGCTTTTATATTTCCCTTATTACCAAGGATCTTTATCTTATTTTCCCTGGACAGAATCATAGATGAATCAATGGATCCAGATTCAGATGAAGGAGCGCGAACTCCAACATTGATTCTACTCTATAATCAAGGTCTTTTTGTGGCATTTGACAGACCTATCTTCGAATTCAAAGATGATGACGAAGCAATCGTTAAAGTTCTATGTGGAAATCAAGTGTTTGGCAGTATAAACATTGAGGAGGAGGAAAGTTCTTAAACAAAAACTGAAATGTGTTTGAGGAGCTCACTGTTATTGATTGAGCAAATCCTGGCTCTTAACATCTTAGAAAACAGAGCCTTGCTTTCATGATTCAGGCTTCTATATATATTGTTCAAATTTACTAAGTTATCTTTTATTCCAGACTACATTATATATTCATGTGCATCTCAATATATATATATTTATATATATATATCTATATATATATATGCAAACCCGTAATATTTTCAATAAGGAAAGAGCCTTACTTACATTATTTGTTTACTATCCTTATACTTATTCACTTATAGGTTTAACGGGAAGATTATAATCCATTCACAACATATTCACTCAGTCATCTCTCTGCATACCTTATACTAAATCAATACTAGATAAATGGGTAAAAGAAATTTATTAGTATATACCATATACATAGTTCAGTTTTTGTTCAACTGGTACGAGTATGTGAATTAACTGCTACACATATCATATAAAATTGGTGGATTAATAATGATAGTTTACACACTAAAAAATGCCTACAACCTTTATGTTATTCCCAGATCATGCAGTGTTAATCAAGAACACGTCAATATATATTATGTGAGAGGCATCATAAACTAGTACACATACTTAATTACTTGGACCATTCAGTATTAGCAAAAAAAAAAAAATGTTTAAACAGAGATAAAAATGAGTTTACTCACTATTATGCTTTCCTCAGTGTTTTCCAGAACTTGTTGCTTGATTAACCTTTCGGGTTCAGTACTTTGTGTGGGGAGAGTATGGATTTATGGTGATATTTATATCCAATGTTTCATGAATAAACAATTCTATCCTCTCTTAGGCTTACTCTTCTATATCTTCTATAGATTTGCTTATGCATGAAGGGAAGATTTATTTATTTAGATATTTTTACTATTCTTTTGTCCTTAGGCTTTCCTTCTAGAACGTGACACCTTCAAAGCCATACTCCATTAAATGCCCCGATTGGTCATATATATTTTCAGATTTCATTGGCAATATAAAACCGTTTACTTACCCTCTAAGTATTAGATATTTTGCTAATATGAATTTTATACTAGCAAATTGCATTGGGGCTTCTTAGGTGATGGTTTAAGCCTATATTTAGCTATACTATTTGATGTTAAATCTCATTAATGATATTTGACTTGGCTGCTTTCTCTTTTGTTTGTTTCATAGCATTTCACTTTTGATATTTTCTCTTGGTCAAATTTTCAAACATGTCATGTCCATGTTTATATGTTTCATGTTATGGCCAATTGATATGTTTGCTTATTTGTTTCAAATCCCCTTAGCAATAAAATGTCCCCTTTCATATGTATATTTGTGTTATCAATTGTATGTGCACATTTAAGGTTTATTTGCTAGGTTCTACTTTGAATTTATGTTTAAACCAACACTATATATGCACTATAGTGTATCCATATTGTTATATTTTCAATATGAGTTTATGTTGTGATTTTAATATGAATTAATGTTTTAATGTTGCGTACTTAGATTATGTTTTCAAAAACATAACTAATATACACCCTTATATATTTCACATATATTTATGATTGTTTTTAGTATGTTTAATAAACATATTTAATGATTTAATTACCTGATTAAATCAATATTTATCATTAACAAAGACTAGCTAAAAAACCGGGACATTACAATGAATCATTGGGATTGGGTGCTCCAAAACCCAACCCTTCACAGTAGTTAAAAAATAAGGGTAATTGTTTGAAGCAAGGGCTATTTAGAGAATTAGGGGGAGGATTAAAAAGCAGGGCTGTTTTGAAGTACGAAAAGAAGTAGGGGTAGTTTAAGCAAAGTAGGAGTAGATCGATAAATATGAAGGATGATGAATCATTTGGATTGGGTGCAACAAAAACCAACCCTTCACAGTAGTTAAAAAATAGGGGCAATTATTGGAAGTAAGGGCTATTTAGAGAATTAGGGGGAGGATTTTAAAAAAGGGTTGTTTTGAAGTATTAAGAGAAGTAGGGGTAGTTTCAGCATAGTTGGGGTTGTTCGACAAATATGAAAGATGACGAATCATTTGGATTGGGTGCTGCAAAAACCAACCCTTCACTGTATTTAAAAAATAGGATTAATTGTTTTAAGTAAGGGCTATTTAGAGAATTAGGGGTAGGGTTAAAAAGAAGGGTCGTTTGAAGTATTAAGAGAAGCAGAAGTAGTTTAAGCATAGTAAGGGTAGATCGACAAATATGAAAGATGATGAATCATTTGGATTGGGTGCTGCAAAAACCAACCCTTTACAGTAGTTAAAAATATGGGTAATTGTTGGAAGTATTGGCTATTTCGAGAATTAGGGGTAGGATTAAAAAGAAGGGCTGTTTTGAAGTATTAATAGAAGTAGGGGTAGTTTAAGTATAGTAGGGGTAGATCGACAAATATGAAAGTCGATGAATCGTTTGGATTGGGTGCTACAAAAATCAACCCTTCATAGAAGTAGAATGATAGTTAGTTTAAAAAGAAATGAATAATGCAAAAAAATGAATAAAGAAATGAATAAAGAAAACCATAATAAAAGTACGTGGGGTTTAAGCATAGTAGGGGTAGATCGACAAATATGAAAGATGATGAATCGTTTGGATTGGGTGCTGCAAAAACTAACCCTTCACAGTAGTTAAAAAATAGCGGTAATTGTTGGAAGTAAGGGCTATTTAGATTATTAGGGGCATGATACCTACCACTACTTCTCTTCATACTTCAAAACAACCCTTCTTTTTAATCCTACCCCTAATTCTCTAAATAGTCCTTACTTCCAATAATTACCCCTATTTTTTAACTACTGTGAAGGGTTGGTTTGGGGTATTAAGGGAAGTAGGTGTAGTTTAAGTATAGTAGGGGTAGATCGACAAATATGAAAGATGACGAATCATTCGGATTGGATGCTGCAAAAACCAACCCTTCACAATATTTAAAAAATAGGGGTAATTATTGGAAGTAAGGGCTATTTAGAGAATTAGGGGTAGGATTAAAAAGAAGGGCTGTTTTGAAGAATTATGAGAAGTAGGGTAGTTTATGCATAGTAGGGGTATATCGACAAATAAGAAAGATGATGAATCTTTTGGATTGGGTGCGTTAAAAACCAACCCTTCTCAATAGTTAAAAAATAGGGGTAACTGTTGGAAGTAAGGGCTATTTAGGGAATTAGGGGTATAACTAAAAAGAAGGGCTGTTTTGAAGTATTTAGAGAAGTAGGGGTAGTTTAAGCATAGTAGGGGTAGAACGACAAATATGAAAGATGATGAATCGTCTGGGTTGGGTGCTGCAAAAACCAAACCCTTCACAGTAGTAGAATGATAATTGGTTTACAAAGAAAAAAATGAATAATACGAAAAAAAATGAGTAAAGATATGAATAAAGGAAAACAATAATAAATGTAGGGGGTAGTTTAAGCATAGTAGGGGTAGATCGACAAATATGAAAGATGATGAATCATTTGGATTGGGTGCTGCAAAAATCAATCCGTCATAGTAGTTAAAAAATAGGAGTAGTTGTTGGAAGTAAGGGCTATTTTGAGAATTAGGGGTAGGAATACAGAAGAAGGTCTGTTTTGAAGTATTAAGAGAAGTAGTGGTAGTTTAAGCATAGTAGGGGTAGATCCACAAATATGAAAGATGATGAATCATTTGAATTGGGTGCTGCAAAAACCAACCCTTCACAGTACTCAAAAAATATGGGTAATTGTTGGAAGTGAGGGATAATTAGAGAATTAGGGGTAGGATTAAAAAGAAGGGCTGTTTTGAAGTATTAAGAGAAGTAGGGGTAGTTTAGGGATAGTATTGGTAGATCGATAAATATGAAAGATGATGAATCGTTTCGATTGGGTGTGGAAAAAACCAATCCTTCATAGTATGTAAAAAATAGGGGTAATTGTTGGTTGCAAGGGCTATTTATAGAATTAGGGGTAGGATTAAAAAGAAGGGTTGTTTTGAAGTATTAAGAGAAGTGGGGGTAGTTAAAGCATAGTAGGCGTAGATCGACAAATATGAAAGATGATGAATCGTTTGGATTGGGTGATGCAAATCCATCCATTCACCGTAGTCAAAAAATAGGGGTAATTTTTGGAAGTAAGGGCTATTTAGAGAATTAGGGGTATGATTAAAAAGAAGGGCTATTTTGAAGTATTAAGAGAAGTAGGGGAAGTTTAAGCATATTAGGGGAAAATCGGAAAATATGAAAGATGATGAATCATTGGGATTGGGCGCTACAAAAACCAACCCTTCACGGTAGTTAAAAAATAGGAGTAATTCTTGAAAATAAGAGCTACTTGGGGAATTAGGGGTTGGATTAAAAAGAAGGGTATTTTTGAAGTATTAAGAGAAGTAAGGGTAGTTTAAGCAAAGTCGGAATAGATCGAGAAATATGAAAGATGATGAATCATTTGGATTGGCTGCTGCAAAAACCAACCCTTCACAGTAGTTAAAAAATAGGGGTAATTGTTGGAAGTAAGGGCTATTTATAGAATTAGGGGTAGGATTAAAAAGAAGGGTTATTTTGAGTATTAAGAGAAGTAGGGGTAGTTTAAGCATAGTAGGGATATATCGACAAATGTGAAAGATGATGAATTATTGGGATTGGGTGCTGTAAAATACAAACTCTTCACAATAGTTAAAAAATAGCAGTAATTGTTGGAAGTAAGGGCTATTTAGAGAATTAGGGGTAGTATTAAAAAGAAGGGATGTTTTGAAGTATTAAGAGAAGTTGGGGTAGTTTAAGCATAGTAGGGGTAGATCGACAAATATGAAGGATAATGAATCATTTGGATTGGATGCCGGAAAAACCAACCCTTCACAGTAGTTAAAAAATAAGGGTATTTGTTGGAATTAAGGGCTATTTAGAGAATTATGGTTAGGATTAAAAAGAAGGGTTGTTTTGAAGTATTAAGGGAAGTAGGGGTAGTTTATGTATAGTAGGGGTAGATCGACAAATATGAAAGATGATGAATCATTTGGATTGGTTGTTGCAAAAAGCAACCATTCATAAAAGTAGAATGATAATTGGTTTAAAAATAAATGAACAATGCAAAAAAAAAGAAATGAATAAAGGAAACAATAATAAATGTACGGGGGGTAGTTTAAGCATAGTAGGGGTAGATCGACAAATATGAAAGATGATGAATCGTTTGGATTGGATGCTGCAAAAACCAACCCTTCGCAGTGGTTCAAAAATAGTGGTAATTGTTGGAAGTAAGGGTTATTTAGAGAAATAGGGGTAGGATTAAAAAGAAGGGTTGTGTTGAAGTAACAAGGGAAGTATGGGTAGTTTAAGCATAGTAAGGGTAGATCGACAAATATAAAAGATGATAAATTATTTGGATTGGGTGCTGCAAAAACCAACCCTTCACAGTAGTTAAAAATAGGAGTAATTGTTGGAAGTAAGGGCTATTCAGAGAATTTGGGGTAGGATTAAAAAGAAGGGTTGTTTTGAAGTATTAACAGAAGTAGAATAAGTTTAAGCATAGTAGGGGTAGATCGAAAAATATGAAAGATGATGAATCACTGGGATTGGGCGCTTGAAAAACCAACCCTTCACAGTAGGGTGATTTAAAGAATTAGGGGTATGATTAAGAAGAAGGGGTTTTTTGAAGTATTAACAGAAGTAGGATAAGTTTAAGCATAGTAGGGGTAGATCGACAAATATGAAAGATGCTGAATCACTGGGATTGGGCGCTGCAAAAACCAACCCTTCACAGTAGTTAAAAAGTAGGGGTAATTGTTGGAAGTAAGGGCTATTTAGAATTAGGGGTAGGATTAAAAAGAAGGGTAATTTTGAAGTGTTATGAGAAGTAGGGGTAGTTTAAGCAAAGTAGGGATAAATCGAGAAATATGAAAGATGATGAACCATTGGGATTGGGTGCTGCAAAAACCAACCCTTCATAGTAGTTAAAAAATAGGGGTAATTATTGGATTGTTTTGAAGTACTAAGAAAAGTAGGGGTAGTTTACGCATAGTATGGGTAGATCGACAAATATAAACGATGATGAATCATTGGGATTGGGTGCTGCAAAAACCAACCCTTCACAGTAGTTAAAAAATAGTAGTAATTGTTAGAAGTAAGGGATATTTAGAGAATTAGAAGTAGGATTAAAAAGAAGGGTTGTTTTGATGTATTAAGAGAAGTTGGGGTAGTTTAATCATAGTAGGGGTAGATCGACAAATATGAAGGATGATGAATCATTTGGACTGGATGCTGAAAAACCAACCCTTCACAGTAGTTAAAAAATAGGGGTGATTGTTGGAAGTAAGGACTATTTAGAGAATTAGGGGCAGTATTAAAAAGAAGGGCTGTTTTGAATTGTTAAGAGAAGTAGGGGTAGTTTTAGCATAGTAAGGGTAGATCGACAAATATGAAAGATGATGAATTGTTTGGATTGGGTGCTGCAAAAACCAACCCTTCACAGTAGTCAAAAAATAGGGGTAATTGTTTGAAGTAAGGGCAATTTAGAGAATTAGGGGTATGATTGAAAAGAAGGGCTGTTTTGAAGTATTAAGGGATGTAGGGGAAGTTTAGGCATAGTAGTGGTAGATCGACAAATATTAAAGATGATGAATCATTGGGATTGGGAACTGCAAAAACCAACCCTTCACAGTAGTAAAAAATAGGGGTAATTGTTGAAAGTAAGGACTATTTAGAGAATTAGGGGTAGGATGTAAAAGAAGGGTAATTTTGAAGTATTAAGAGAAGTAGGGGTAGTTTAAGCAAAGTAGGGATAGTCGAGAAATATGAAAGATGGTGAATCATTTGGATTGTGTAGTGACCCGAAAATACGGTAGAATTTGAGCTGACTAAATAACACAAGTCCAACCTAGATTGTAATGGAAACCAGGAAACTAATAGAAAGAAGTTAGAGGGTGAGAATAGATAAGATAGAAACTTATAGAATAGAAGAAGAAGAAGGACATCATCATCAGAGTAAACACGAATCTCACAGCGGAATGAATAATATATAACATAACTTTTAAAATACAAACAATATATGTATACAATAACATTGCAGAGTACAACACTTACAACAACAGCTGAAATAAATAATAGCTATATAATCCTGAAGCCTCCTGCTCCAAGTCCTCCAAGTATATCTGTAAAATCCCGACTACTTGACTGCCCGTACAAAATTGGGCACCCAAGAGTTTAGGGAAAACAAAATAAAATAAACTCCGGGTCAGTCATGAGACTGGTGTGAATAAAACTCCAAACACTTGGTTTAATAAAGGATATCTCATAAGACCACACCGTGAAAATGGAACGGGTTTTTCCTTTATGGAAATCCAAACATATTTGAAAAGCAATATCATTCTGATATAATAATAATGTCTAAATACAAATAGATATTAATCTAGCAGAAAGCTTTCATCTCACGTTCCACATATATAGTGTAAAATCATAAACTACAGGCGCTTATTGGATGATTGGATTTCCAACTATGACAAGGTATGGAACCACCTTCCGATCAGTGTACTCTAGGAACGATATACTGGAGTTCAACAAGAACACCTTGCAACTCAGCCACACATGACCGACCACTCATTTCGCTTGAGTGTATCGAATGTATATCACCAACGGTTCGGATCAGCAACCTATATATATATATATATATATATATATATATATATATATATATGGGACAACATTGATAGATTAAAGAAGCAAATGAATATTCTCTAGATAGGTGATTATACACCCTACTACGGAGCGACCGACTTAGCCATGCAGCCTGTCCGATTTCTGTCATTTACGGATGTGAAGCTAGAAGTTACGCTTGTCTTTTTACATATCATATCTTCATTCACTTAGAATGCCACATCGTCATACCCTTTAAATCACAAATTGATTTATCCAAAAATAACACGGGTATACAGCTAAGAGAACCGAATTCCTCCGCCACCAAACAAGAATACGTTTGAAGAGATCAACTTACGCGATCTATCAGATATACTCTGCCAGACCTTCGTCCATACAACTTGTCCGAGGACTGGACAAACCGAAGGCTCTATTCAGTACATCCATCTTAGGCAATTGTTATCTAAGATTTATACAACAACCCTTGCACTTTACTCCGTCTTCCATATATTCAGCATACTTGATTCGCAACGCTTATGCCAATACGGAGTGGTTCTTCGGATAATAATCCAACCGGTCTCTCAATATTAACAACGTAAAATGATCAAAACTTTGATAGTCGGTGATTTAACTATCAAATGAAAACATGTGTGCAACCAACGATATCATTTCCAGATGGAAATTCTATCGATCAATCATCATATACTTATATATGATATATTCATATTTCCTTATTTTCTATATTTAGAAAATATACGTTAGTAATATTGGAAAACATTTCCATAGCTTATTTACGTATCACTATCCCTCCACAACTATCAGTCCCTAACTATAAACTAGTAAGAGAACAATTCTCTAAGTATCAGTCCCGAGGGCCGAAACCAACATCAGATCGATACTCAAAAAACCATTCAACTTACTAATCTCTAGTCAGTTTCTAATTTTGCTTAACTCTATTTCTTCAACTCTATATGATTAACTCTAATTGATTTACTCAAATTCGAATAACTAATATCTGTTTTAACTTTATTTCGAATAACTATATTCGATTTAACTCGATTCGCTTGACTCTAGATCGCAGCGATCACAATGGTTACACCTGATTCCCTCAGGAAACATCCGACCACCGTAGGCTATCTGCAGCGCTGCGAATTACGCTAGCAGTCGTGCTAAATGGCAACTTATCCTGAAAAACTATGTTTGACAAACTTCTTCGAATATCTATATTTGATGGACTTCTATTTGATAACTCTATCGACTAACTCTTTTCTATCTCGTTGATTTCCTTTTATAATCCTATTTATTTTCCCAATAAATATTCCTCTATTCTATTTATTTTCTAAAAACAAAATCCTTTTATACTCTTATTTATTTTCTAAATAAATAAATTCATTTCCTACTTCTATTTATTATCCAAATAAATATCCCTATTTATAAAATCCTTTGATTTTTTAAATAAATTCCCTTCTAATAAAATCCCTTGATTTTATATGTAATTTCTCTTTAAATAAATTCTAATCCATATTATAAATGAATATCCCTTTTATAAAATCCTTTGATTTTATAATTAAATTTCCTTTTTATAAAACCCTTGATTTTTATAAATATTTTATTTTCAATAAACACTTTGAAAGTTCCCTTTCTAACATTTCAGTATTCCTTATGGTATTTAACGTAACATATAACAATGATCGGTATCATTCAAACATATAAAATCATCAATAGATTTCATATCACATCATATAACACAATATATGAAACAAACAGTATTTTTCATATTGAGGATCCCAGTTTGGTCCCTCTAACCTGTTTCCCTGCATCACAGATGTTAAACAACACGAGTATAAAATATTCTGATAAACAGAATCAATATTTCGATTAACGATTTATATATATATATATATATCGTTATCTATAATTTCAACCAAAACATAAGCAATTCAATCAAACAGTCAACACACAGCAATCAGTCATCATTTTATCAGTTCTAAATATACGTTATAAAATATAACTGATAGAGTTGGTGAGTTTTACTCACATTGGACGATCATCGTTAATAACGATAACCATCGCTTGATTCCGACGGACAATTTATTTTGCTATAAATTGTAACGAGCTCCGATGGACTTCCAGTCAGTTCCATGTGGTAGTGTCCATCCATTTGATCCCAACGGATCTTTAAATTCCATCGACCCACCTCGGTTTGCTTCCTTCCCATCCGCTTCTAATGCATGCACTTCCCATACATTTAAATTTAAATTAAACTAAATTTTGTTACGTTGGGCTTTACTAATCCAACCCGGCCCAATTGCCTGTCTTCCCACCCGCTTCATACTTCCTCTCCTAGATACTTCGGCTTCTGCATCGTGAATCCCCTACAGGCCAGAACATGCCGACTTCCCCTTATTTTTCTTTTTCTCTATTTTTCCATTGGGCCTTCCTTATTTGAATCAGCCCAAACCATTGACTTCAAACCCAATCCGCCTGCATATCAATCCGCACAAATATGAACAGTGTCATTGTCGCATACCCAGATCTTCATCTTCCACTGGTAAGAACTCGCGAGCTCCCTTGTACCCCTCCTTCCTCAAATATGAATTGTGCTCCTGTACTCATGATCCTCTCCCCTTATACTTCTTTACTTCATTACATGAAGAGCCAATCACAACAGCTCCAACATTTCAATGCTCATGCCCACTTTGTAATTCATTAGCTCCCTGCACAAAACCTTCCATCCCTTTGAATTCAAATCCTCACTCTTTTCTCTTTTGCAAATCCGAACTCAGCGTTCAAATCCGCTGCTCTTCCTCTCTTCCGCGATACCAAGAAACCGAACTTGAACTTCCTCTTCGCGCCGACAACAGTACTTCACCGCCGTCCCCATGGAACCAGCGAACCCCATCTCGGACTCAGACCGCACTTACTCCTTCGATGCGACACCACTCGCAACCACTTGAAAAAAACCTGGACTCCACTTCGAACGCACATGGTCCCCTCCTTTCTCCATAACCAATCAGCTCCCTCGTGCTTTGCAAACTCCCCGTCCAACATTACGTCTACACGCCCTTTTACTTCAGTACGCACCATATATAACCGATGGGAAGGACGCGGCCTTTTTATATATTTTCTTGAAGACTTTAGAACGCTTCAACATATGTTTTTGAGAAACAGAAAACCAAGTGAAGCCTTGCTGTGCTTCTATTATAGAGAGGGAGTATAAATAAAATATTGTAAAGGCTTATTAGCCAAGTATTTAGGGAAGCACTTAAACATTAAGGAAGAGAACGTGGGGGTATTGAGGAGCATTCAATGAAATGTACGAGCTGTCTTGATATACTTCACATAGTTGTTTCTTGTCTTGGATTGAACAGCAAGGTGCTATTACGTGGAAGTAGTGGCTTTCGGTACCACTTACACACCAGCTGATTATATTCACTTTCCATTGACACTTAAAACGTTAAACGGTCACACATTCGTTATAAATACAAACAGATGATTGTGAAGATAAACCTTTTAGGGACGTGATGCATAAGATATACCGTTGTGTATATCTAATAGTTTGGTAAATTGCTAAGTTGATTAAATGCATAAAAAATATATATATAGGGATAAAAGGGATAATACATTTAATAATTAAAAAAGTGAAATAATAGATTTATGGATCATGATAAAACATAATCACAAATGACAAGAAAAACAGATAATCCGCTTACTGTTATGGCATATGTTTTGTCTGAAGTTAGAAGATTCCGGTACCTCGTTACATAAAACTTCATCCATATACAAACTGCTATCGACAAAAACTAAAAATACCGCCGAGACAAGCAATGTCCGACGATCACAAAAATATAATAATATTGGTAGACAAACTCATATTGTGAAACCCCAAAATGTTGATTACAGGTTACAAAATACTCCAAATAAAAAGTTGTTTATTTAATTAATTAAAAATTACAATAAAATTCTAAAAATTAAATTATCGTTATGTTTCAAAAGAACCTTGTCTAAATTCGAAACTGGTATCTAGTTATATCGAATAAACCGTTACGGTCGATAACTGATTATATAGCGACTATTTCAAAATTTGATTTGGACATATATCAAAATCTTCACGACGAAATCCTGATTTTTCTCTTCCACTAGAAAAATATATTTCACCAGCTCCATACGTTTCTTGTTTTACAGAAATCCGATTTAAAACGGACCCTGTATATCCAGTTGAAGTTCGAATCGCCAAATAGCGAACTGCCACGCCATTTCGAGCTCGATTATATTTATAATATAATTTATACATTCAAATGGCGTTTACATAATATATTCGCTAATATAATTCCGCTCTAAACTGAGTTATATATTTTAAATTGTCCAGTTCACAATATATTGTCAATTCAGCAATTTTTGATTATTCCAAAATTAAATACATTATTTAATTATAATATCAATTAAATATTCAATATACTTTAATTAAACAACCATTAGAATTCTAAATCACTATTTATATAATTAAATAAATTAACCATATGCCCTGAAAATACGGGTCGTTACATTCTTCCCCATTTAAAATAATTTCGTCCTCGAAATTGCTAAGGTTGAAAACAAACCCTATTGACTGGTTAGACTTATTTGTTCACTTCTTAACTTCAGTTTCCACTGAACTAATTTAATTTCAATTAAAATATTAATTAATTCTTATCAACGAAAATTTTCAAAAATCCTGAAAATTTTCTAACACCTTAACTTTCGAAAATTTTCGCCAGCATCTCCTTTGTACTAATCAATAGCTCAAACTCCAACTCTCCTCTCTAAGCCTTCTCCAACCCAAAAGAAAATCAAACAGCCAAGCGTCTTTCCAATTCGGCTCATCAATCTCATACCCAATAGTAATATTAACTTGTACCTTTTTGTTGGGCATATCATTATATCCTTTGCATCTGTTACAATTCAACATATACCAATGTTATCTCAATCAACTCCAATCACTTCATTCGCTTATATTCAACCTAGATCTTATTTCAAATCCCTATGTCACACATCCAATTCTACTTGATATATCATATCCCAATTAAATCACTTGTTAATTGGTATTCAATTCATATTTGCTTTCACAAATTTCTACTTTAATTTGTTTTAATTCAAATAATCTGTTTCTGGGAGTTCTTAAACATATTAGCCTTTTCAAAAATCAAGTATTCCATTTCGGAATCAAAACAGCTTGTTTTCTCAAAATGATTCAAAACCAAATCTTTGGTAGTAATCCTTCACTTAGCAACTCGAAAATGAATGCTAATGATGTCGCGATTCATTATCAGGGTTATTTCCTAACTATCGAAGTGAGTTCAATACTATATCACTTTTCAACACTCATTCTTTAAACACTTCATTTTGAAATTCTCATATATTCAATTCAAATCCATTTACAAACATTTTTCAAATTTCCAGGGTTTTAATTTCAATTCTGATTTTAATTTCAGATTTTATTCATTTCGTAACACTTATACGAATTCTGATTGGTTATTTACATAACCATTAAATTTATAATCTTACTGGATTATATTAACAATCAATATATCTGATATATTATAATCACTCTGATATAAATCCTTTATATCAAAAATATAATTTGGGTAAATTACTTCATCTACCTTTTTTTCGAACATACTGTGTCGGTTTAACGTATTCAAGTGTTTATTAACTCTTATCGATACAGTGGATCAAACTTATCGACTAGAATTCACAAACTACTTAACCAATAAATCTCCACAATATAAAATTGTTTTATATTTAATAACAGATACGTTCACTCGTGTATATATTAACACTCAACTCAATCTAGGGTATTGCTAACCCCATCTCTACTAATGTAACACCCCGAATTTCACTTAATATTAATGTTTAGTAATTAAAGAATAATTAATCTCAGACGTGAGAATTAAGGGAAACGGGTTGCGCCATTGTGTTCATCTCGGAATTCTGGTTGAGATAGAGTTCGAGTTTGCGTAATTTGGACTTCGTATGAAGAAGTTATGGCCATCCAAAGTTTCAGAAAATTCAAAACAGATTTAAAATATTTAAATTTCAGATTTCAGAAGAGGCGGGAAAATTCCCGCCAGACAGAGGGTGTCGACACTAGGGTCGACATGGGTGTCGACCCCCCCAAGGGGTCGACCCATGTGTCGACCCAGGGGTCGACCCCCCCTGTCGGCCAGTTTGGCCTGGGTGCAATCTGAAGGGGTTTGGGCTGTGTTTTGGGGCTTGTGACGAAATCTGACGGCTCTAACCTAATCTAGGGTTAATCTAAGGGTCTATAAATACACCCTAAGACTACCCTAATCCATACTTAACATAGATACAACGTCGTTATGCCGTCAAAATGCAACTTGAAGGAGCCTCCATCAAATTGTAGAAGAAGATAACTTCTCAAAACAACTTCTAATCAACTCTAGCAACTTAATCTTCTTTATAGGAGTGCTAATCAACAAGTTGTGAGTTTCTATGCCTTAAGCAAGCAATTGCTAAACTAATTATGATAGGATATAATGAGGTTATGGTTATGTATGTGGATCAATGCAAGTTATGTTATCATATGCTATGTGTTCATGATGTTATGCAAGTTATCCAAATCATATGCTATGTGTTCATGATGTTATGCAAGTTATGCAAGTCATATGCTATGTGTTCATGATGTTATGCAAGTTATGCAAGTCATATGCTATATGTTCATGATGCTAGTTATGCAAGTTTTATGCTATGTGTTCATGATGCTAGTTATGCAAATCACTATGATAAACATTGATCCATTATGACACCATGTTATGCAAGTTTGGTGTTTGATTATATGCAAGTTCATATATGACATGTTATGCAAGTTTGGTGTTTGATTATATGCAAGTTCATATATGACATGTTATGCAAGTTTGGTGTTTGATTATATGCAAGTAACATGTGCAAGTTTACACCTTTGTATGAGATGCATACATATGCAAGTTAACCCCTTTATATGTCATACATACATATGCAAGTTACCCTCTTTATGACATATGTGATTCATGCAAGTTAGGGTTGATTATTTATGCTAATTGGGTTTGATTCTATGGTCATATATGCATGTTGACACCTTTGAGACCCATGTTGATGCTAATGTTATGCAAGTTGAACCCATTGTGTTTGTGATGAATCTTCCCTTTTAAGTATGTCATGTCAACGTATTACGTGGGGAACGATGGGGTTAATATTCATGTTAATAAAATGGTGTGAAGTTGGTATGATTATGCATACCATAGAGTGGATGGATATAATTGAGTCAATTATGTACATCGTTAAATTTGTAATTAATTAAGGATAATTAATACAAATTATGGGGGTGATTAATTAGGTGTAATTAATCGACTAAGACATGAGGTTGGACCCTTTTGTAGCATAAGACTGCCCGGAACCGACCGGCAAATCCAGCGGCTACAAATGATTGGCCCAATGTGAGAGGTCTTAGGCATAAACTAAATACGTGACAAGTGTAAAGACACTAGGTTAGACTCTGTTATGGCGTAAGGCTACCCGGAACCGACCGGCAAATCCAGCTGCCATAAAAGACAGTCTAATGAGAGAGGTCTTTACAAAGGTTACGTTCTTAATCAATTAAGAAACACTTAACCAGATAAGCATGTAGTGGGGCATGAGGGGTTTAGTGGATGCCTTGGGTGGCATGTGGAGATTAAGTAAGTGCCTTGGGTGGCATGTGGAAATTTAGTGGGTTGCCTTGGGTGGCAATAGAAAATACGATTAGAATACTTAACCAAGTGGAAACATGTAATTAAACATGATTAAAGGGTTAAGTGGGATGCACTAGAAAAAGGGACAAGCTTAGGTGGGTAGCTTGTGGGGGCCCATTTCAACCAGTAACCCATATGTATCTTATTGGGCTCGACCCATGTCGAGGACGGGACACGCGTACTGGGCCTGACTATAAGAGGCCAAAAATGGGTTAGCGGTGGCAACGCAAGTCCAACGGGTTTCATATGCATGTGTGGACCCGGTCTAGTAGGTAAGACGTTGTTGCATCGTGTAGGTATAAGCCGTGCACCATTGATTGTATCGGGTTGCCACTTTGGGGAGTGATACACCCCACTGTGGGGCCAGCATGGGTATCTACGTTAGGGAGCCGATCGCTTGGGGAGTAGTGGGTACACCTAGTGGAGATAGGGGTAGACGACACCTATGTAGTCATCTAGGGTTACACGAAACTACTGGTTAAATTTTCTAAGTCCTTGGGTGGGATCAACCTTTAAGTAGGAATGACTGGTGTGGGGCAGTGTAGAAATTACCCTTGGGTGGGTAGATGCGTCCTTACCGTTATCTTAGTTCATCCTATGTCTAGTTGGCTGCTTATTGTAGTCATTTATCCCCAGTCATCACCATACCAAGTTTATATCATACCTTAATTACTTTAATGATTGTATTGTTAAAGTTATAAGGCTCACTCAGACTTATGTCTGACCCCGTTGTTTTTATCTTTTTTCCCCCTCAGGTCCTCAGGTTGGGCCTAGTTCTAGTGGGCTTTGATCAGATCGCTTATCTATCTTTTGGAGCTTGGACCGTTGATGTAAAGCTCAGCTTATCTTTTCTTTTCTTTTATGGCTAATAGTTATGTAGTGGGATTATGTACTTATGTTTTTATCAGGATGGATATTTAGTACTTGACTCTTTTATGGTGTTGTAATTAAACATGTTTACCTTCTACTGCAATGAAATGATGTTTTAGATTTTCAAGTATTATTTATATATGTCTTGTTGTAATTGTTCTGTTCTATATTCACTTAAAATACTCCACCGAAGTTAAGGCATTCCCTTTGTGAGTGACCTTAGCGGGTGTGGGGTATTACACGTGGTATCAGAGCTGAAGGTTATCGGAACAGATAAATTTTTTAGAAAACTATTTTTCTAAAAACATTTTTGGAAGAAGTATTTTCAAAAACATTTCTTTTAAGAGAAAAAGTTTTTGAATTAAAAGCATAATCCCCAATAGCCATATCTTTATCGTTCGAATTCTCCGTTTTGAATCTTTCCTTTTCGTTTCAGCATGGCTGAGGATCTTAACTATCCGAAGGGTGTGACGATACCATTATGGTATAGGAGATTGATGGAGGCTAGGGCCGCCACTGCGGGTCTAGCAAATGTTCCTCCACCAACAGTAGCACCCAATCTTCCTCCCCCTCCTCCTCCCCGCATGGATACTTTTGCTAAGACTTGCAAGGAATTTAAGGCTATGGGAGGGAAACCTTTTCAAGGATCAGAAACTTTTGTGGAAGCTAGAGATTGGCTTAAGGAAGTGGAAGAGTTGATAGATATATTTGAGATGGAAGAAGGAAAGAAAGTCAAGTTAGCTGCTTGGTTAATGAAGGGAGAGGCCTCGTTTTGGTGCGAGGTCACTAATGGAGAGCGCCCTGTTGACTCTTGGGCGGATATCAGGCAAAGGTTTGTGGCAAAGTTTCTCTCAAGGGCGGAGGAAAACTTGTATATGGAAAGGTTCTTGACTCTATAGCAAGGAAACCTATCTGTAAAGGAATATGTCAACAAGTTTAATCAGCTAGCAAGATTTGGCTTAGACATGGTGAATACACCGGAGAAGAAGGATTTGAGGTTCGTTAAAGGCTTGAATGAACCAATGCATGGATTGGCTATGATTCATATCCCTATAGGGGCCACCTTTGAGAAGCTAGTAGACATGGCACTCATGCATGAGGAAGAGAAGGGTCCCAATACTAATAAGGCACTCGAGAAGAAAGGAGATCAGAAGAGACCTCAACAGCAACAGCAAAACAAGGGTGGGAAAGGCAACGGTGGCAAGGGAAAGAAGAAGTGCTTCAATTGCGGGACACCAGGCCACCTAAGAAAAGATTGTCAGAAGAAGAAGAAGACTGGCTGCTTCCACTGTGGCGAAGCAGGGCATCTAGTGAAGGACTGCCCTAAGAAGGGGCAGAGGACGGGATCTACCTCAGGGTGACAGGTGCAAGCTCTTATGGCACCAGGTCAGGCAAGAGGGCAAGTTTAGGCTCTCGCGGTTCCACCGATTCAGGAAAGAGGTAGAACTATTTCCGTTGAAAGTCTGGTTTTTCTGTTTGATCATCGTGTCCGTACTTTGTTTGACTCTGGCGCATCGCATTCGTTTATCTCATCATCATTAGTTGAGTCACTGCACCTAGACATCGGTCTAGTAGATGATCCCTTGGTTGTTTCAAACCCAATTAGGGGCTCCATTTATTTGTCCATGATATGTTTGGGTTTGAAGATTTCCGTACTTAGCGTTGAGTTTAGATGTGAAGCTTTTGTTTTGGGCTTCACGGGCTATGGGTTGATTTTGTGCATGGACTGGTTATCCAGTAATGGTGCCGTTCTTGATTGCGAAAGGATATTTGTTAGGCTCATGACCCGCTTGGGGAACACTCTCAAGATCTCTTGTAATCCCATGGATTCTGTTATGCTAAGTTATCTTGAATCGCTTGACGCTTCGGTCGAGAGTTTGCGATCTGTTAGAGTGGTCCGGGAATACTCGGATGTGTTTGAGGAGGTAAAGGGCTTACCTCCGAAGCGGGAGATAGACTTCCGAATATATCTGGTGGACAATGCTAAACTAGTATCTTTGCCAGTGCGCCACATGGCTCCTCGTAAGAGGAGGGAACTCCATAAGCAAGTAGGGGAGTTGCTTGAGAAGGGGTTCATAAGACGAAGTATATCGGAGTGGGGTGCTCCAGTAGTTTTTGCCACGAAGGCGGATGGGTCCCTCAGACTTTGTGTAGACTATAGAGAACTCAACAAGCTCACAAAGAAGAATAGACACCCATTGCCGAGGATTGATGATCTTTTTGATCAGTTGGTTGGCGCCTCAGTGTTTTCGCAGTTGGACTTGGCCACGGGGTTTCATCTGTTGAGAGTGGCTGAGG
The DNA here is from genome assembly GCA_030737875.1 of Allium sativum. Taxonomy (NCBI): domain Eukaryota; kingdom Viridiplantae; phylum Streptophyta; class Magnoliopsida; order Asparagales; family Amaryllidaceae; genus Allium; species Allium sativum. Next base: position 1,017,873,709 of record CM060913.1, read on the forward strand.
ATAGCATAGACAAGACTGCCTTTAGGACTCCGGATGGTTTCTATGAGTGGCTTGTGATGCCATTTGGTTTGAAGAACGCCCCTGCATACTTTGTTGATTTGATGAGTAGGGTGTTCAGGGAGTACCTTAATAAGTTCGTGGTGGTCTTTGTGGATGACATCTTAGTATTTTCTAAGAGTGAAGAAGAGCATGCCCTACATCTTAGGGAAGTGTTGGAGACTCTTCGAGCGCATAGCCTTAAGGCTAAATTCTCTAAATGTCACTTTTGGAGGAAGGAAGTGCGGTTTTTGGGGCACGTGGTCTCCAAAGAAGGGATAGCTGTGGATCCCGCGAAGGTAGTGTCCATCCAAGATTGGAAGGTTCCGAAGAATGCTACTGAGGTGAGGAGTTTCTTGGGGTTGGCTGGCTACTATAGGAAGTTTATCAAGGACTTCGCGAAGATATCAGCCCCATTAACTCGCTTGACGAAGAAGAATCTAGTCTTCACATGGGACGTAGATTGTGATGATGCGTTCCAACGGTTAAATAGAGCTTTAACCACAGCTCCAGTCTTAGTGTTGCCAGATGGGAGTAAGCCATTTGTTGTTTATACCGATGCTTGTGGGATAGGACTAGGTGCAGTCTTAATGCAAGAGGGAAGGGTAATAGCCTAGGGGTGAAGGCAGTTGAGAAAGCATGAGAAAAATTACCCTACCCATGATCTAGAGTTGGCCGCTATTGTTTTTGCGCTTAAGACTTGGCGCCATTATCTTTTGGGCCAGAGATTCGAATTGTTCACTGACCACAAATCATTGAAATACTTGTTTTCTCAGAAGGATTTGAACTTGAGACAGCAAAGGTGGATGGAGTTCTTAGCATCCTATGATTTCGAGATAGCATATACACCTGGCAAGGGTAACGTGGTGGCGGACGCCTTGAGCAGAAAAAGGTTGTCCTTGAGTCCATTGTTCGTGGAACGACGAAGCTTGGAATTTACCTCGATGTTTGATTTCAGACCTTCCGTTGACTTTATACCCAGTTTGCTAGCATCCTTAGAGGTCAGACCTACTCTTTTGGGACGGATTGGCGAGGCACAGCGGGATGACCCACAGTTGGTTGAGTTAGTAAAGAAACTCATAAGGGGGGAGTCGTCCAGCCATTTGAGTAGGTACAGCCTAGACGATAGGGGGTGGTTGCGTAGAGACGGTAGACTTTGTGTACCGCAAGATGAGGGTTTGAGGAAGGCTATACTTGATGATGCGCATCGTTCAAAGATGACCATTCATCCCGGTGGGGACAAGATGTACCAAGACATGAAGCGAGTTTTCTTTTGGGCCGGTATGAAGAAAGATGTGGTCGAGTATGTAGCTAGATGCTTGGTGTGCCAACAAGTGAAAGCGGAGCAAAAGAAACCCGGTGGGTTGCTTCACCCATTGGAAGTTCCGCAATGGAAGTGGGATAGCGTCTCGATGGATTTTATTGATGGGTAACCAAGATCGAGGAAGGGTAATACGGGAATTTGGGTTGTGGTAGACAAACTTACTAAGAGCGCCCATTTCATACCCGTGAAGAGCAAGAGGACTGCCCCATGGCTAGCTTCAGTTTACCTTCGAGAGATAGTTCGATTGCATGGGGCACCTTCTAGCATAGTGAGTGATCAAGATCCTATCTTCACTAGCGAGTTTTGGAAGAGTTTGCAAGAAGCAGTGGGGACTCAGTTGTGTTTGAGCACTGCATATCATCCTCAGACGGACGGCCAGACCGAGAGGGTGAATCGTGTTCTGGAAGACCTTTTGAGGCTTTGTATCTTAGATTTTGGAGGTACATGGGAAGAGCATCTTCCATTAGTGGAGTTCGCGTATAATAACAGCTTTCAGTCTAGTATTGGTATGGCTCCTTTCGAAGCTCTTTATGGAAGGCCTTGTCGATCACCTACATGTTGGTGGGAATCTACGGATAAGATCTTGCTTGGGCCTGATATGGTTACAGAGACTTCGGAAAAGATTGATTTGATTCGAAGAAGGATGAAAGCAGTGCAAGATAGGCAGAAATCTTACGCGGATAAGAGGAGGACGGATCTTGAGTTTGATGTTGGGGACATGGTCTTTGTCAAAGTGTCTCCATTACAAAATGTTGTTTGCTTTGGGTCCGTTGGGAAGTTAGCACCAAGATTGGTAGGACCGTTTCCTATTAAGGAAAGGATTGTACGGATGGCATATAGAGTGGATTTACCCGAGAGACTTAGTGGGGTACATGACGTATTCCATGTGTCACATTTGAGGAAGTGCCTATATGAGACCGCAGAGGTGGTAGAGCCGAGCTTGCTTAGAGAAGTGGAGGTAGAGCGTGATGCGACTATTCGACGAGCTCCTACCCGCATCCTTGGGTCAGAGGTTAGGAAGTTGAGAAACAGAGAGGTTCGACTAGTCAAAGTGCAATGGGGAGAGGATGAGAGCAATGCTACTTGGGAGACAGAAGCGAAGATGCGTTCACTGTACCCATTCCTTTTTGAGGGTATGTCTTTTAACTTCTCCTTTATCGTTTGTCTAGTACTTATCTTATCTTTAGTATGTCCTCTCATTAGTACCTTTGACCTTTAGATAGGGTAAACCTATGGTTGAAACATGTGTTTGAGACATGTTATGATTGATGGATGCGTGTGGATGCAAGTGTTTGCTCGTCGATGCATACGCACACACTTTAGACACTAGATCGGCTCAGTCACTTCATATTGCATATTGCATATAACTGTGTGTAGGTAGCTATATTAATGGATGTATAATGGTTGTGTTATCATATGGATGATGCATTTTGGTGTATGGTTGTGCACACATGTAGAAATAGTATGTGTAGATAGGATTCTTTCGCATACATATTGGATGCATGGCACTATCATTGTTTGCATTAAGGAGGTCGACTGAATCAGTAGACCGCCTAATTTTGCATTAGACAGGAAACATATACGCACACTTTTTGCATATGTTCATACAGCATTAGAACTTTAAGGACAATGGATGCAAGTGGTTGATGGTTTGAGTAGATGGTACTTTGGTTGGTAGGATACGCTCTTCTTGACTTAGAGATTTCGTGGACGAAATCCTTTAAGTAGGGGAGAATGTAACACCCCGAATTTCACTTAATATTAATGTTTAGTAATTAAAGAATAATTAATCTCAGACGTGAGAATTAAGGGAAACGGGTTGCGCCATTGTGTTCGTCTCGGAATTCTGGTTGAGATAGAGTCCGAGTTTCCGTAATTTGGACGTCGTATGAAGAAGTTATGGCCATCCGAAGTTTCAGAAAATTCAAAACAGATTTAAAATATTTAAATTTCAGATTTCAGAAGAGGCGGGAAAATTCCGGCCAGACAGAGGGTGTCGACACTAGGGTCGACATGGGTGTCGACCCCCCCCCCCAAGGGGTCGACCCATGTGTCGACCCAAGGGTCGACCCCCACCGTCGGCCAGTTTGGCCTGGGTGCAATCTGAAGGGGTTTGGGCTGTGTTTTGGGGCTTGTGACGAAATCTGACGGCTCTAACCTAATCTAGGGTTAATCTAAGGGCCTAAACTACATCCTAAATCTATAAATACACCCTAAGACTACCCTAATCTATACTAAAAATAGATACAACGTCGTTATGCCGTCAAAATGCAACTTGAAGGAGCCTCTGTCAAATTGTAGAAGAAGATAACTTCTCAAAACAACTTCTAATCAACTCTAGCAACTTAATCTTCTTCATAGGAGTGCTAATCAACAAGTTGTGAGTTTCTATGCCTTTAGCAAGCAATTGCTAAACTAATTATGATAGGATATAATGAGGTTATGGTTATGTATGTGGATCAATGCAAGTTATGTTATCATATGCTATGTGTTCATGATGTTATGCAAGTTATCCAAATCATATGCTATGTGTTCATGATGTTATGCAAGTTATGCAAGTCATATGCTATGTGTTCATGATGTTATGCAAGTTATGCAAGTCATATGCTATATGTTCATGATGCTAGTTATGCAAGTTTTATGCTATGTGTTCATGATGCTAGTTATGCAAATCACTATGATAAACATTGATCCATTATGACACCATGTTATGCAAGTTTGGTGTTTGATTATATGCAAGTTCATATATGACATGTTATGCAAGTTTGGTGTTTGATTATATGCAAGTAACATGTGCAAGTTTACACCTTTTATGAGATGCATACATATGCAAGTTAACCCCTTTATATGTCATACATACATATGCAAGTTTACCCCTTTGTATGACATAAGTAACTTATGCAAGTTACCCTCTTTATGACATATGTGATTCATGCAAGTTTGGGTTGATTATTTATGCTAGTTGGGTTTGATTCTATGGTCATATATGCATGTTGACACCTTTAAGACCCATGTTGATGCTAATGTTATGCAAGTTGAACCCATTGTGTTTGTGATGAATCTTCCCTTTTAAGTATGTCATGTCAACGTATTATGTGGGGAACGATGGGGTTAATATTCATGTTAATAAAATGGTGTGAAGTTGGTATGATTATGCATACCATAGATTGGATGGACATAATTGAGTCAATTATGTACATCGTTAAATTTGTAATTAATTAGGGATAATTAATACAAATTATGGGGGTGATTAATTAGGTGTAATTAATCGACTAAGACATGAGGTTGGACCCTTTTGTAGCATAAGACTGCCCAGAACCGACCGGCAAATCCAGCGGCTACAAATGATTGGCCCAATGTGAGAGGTCTTATGCATAAACTAAATACGTGACAAGTGTAAAGACACGAGGTTAGACTCTGTTATGGCGTAAGGCTGCCCGGAACCGACCGGCAAATCCTGCTGCCATAAAAGACAGTCTAATGTGAGAGGTCTTTACAAAGGTTACGTTCTTAATCAATTAAGAAACACTTAACCAGATAAGCATGTAGTGGGGCATGAGGGGTTAAGTGGGTGCCTTGGGTGGCATGTGGAGATTAAGTAAGTGCCTTGGGTGGCATGTGGAATTCTAGTGGGTTGCCTTGGGTGGCAATAGAAAATACGATTAGAATACTTAACCAAGTGGAAACATGTAATTAAACATGATTAAAGGGTTAAGTGGGATGCACTAGAAAAAGGGACAAGCTTAGGTGGGTAGCTTGTGGGGGCCCATTTCAACCAGTAACCCATATGTATCTTATTGGGCTCGACCCATGTCGAGGACGGGACACGCGTACTGGGGTTGACTATAAGAGGCCAAAAAAGGGTTAGCGGTGACAACGCAAGTCCAACGGGTTTCATATGCGTGTGTGGACCCGGGCTGGTAGGTAAGACGTTGTTGCATCATGTAGGTATAAGCCGTGCACCGTTGATTGTATCGGCTTGCCACTTTGGGGAGTGATACACCCCACTGTGGGGCCAGCACAGGTATCTACGTTAGGGAGCCGATCGCTTGGGGAGTAGTGGGTGCACCTAGTGGAGATAGGGGCAGACGACACCTATGTAGTCAACTAGGGGTACACGAAACTACTGGTTAAATTTTCTGAGTCCTTGGGTGGGATCAACCTTTAAGTAGGAATGACTGGTGTGGGGCAGTGTAGAAATTACCCTTTGGCGGGTGGATGCGTCCTTACCGTTATCTTAGTTCATCCTATGTCTAGTTGGCTGCTTAGTGTAGTCATTTATCCCCAGTCATCACCGTACCAAGTTTATATCATACCCTAATTACTTTAATGATTGTATTGTTAAAGTTATAGGGCTCACTCAGACTTAAGTCTGACCCCGTTGTTTTTATCCTTTTCCCCCTCAGGTCCTCAGGTTGGGCCTAGTACTAGTGGGCTTTGATCAGATCGCTTATCTATCTTTTGGAGCTTGGACCGTTGATGTAAAGCTCAGCTTATCTTTTCTTTTCTTTTATGGCTATTAGTTATGTAGTAGGATTATGTACTTATGTTTTTATCAGGATGGATATTTAGTACTTGACTCTTTTATGGTGTTGTAACTAAACATGTTTACCTTCTGCTGCAATGAAATGATGTTTTAGAATTTCAAGTATTATTTATATCTGTCTTGTTGTAATTTTTCTGTTCTATATTCACTTAAAATACTCCACCGAAGTTAAGGCATTCCCTTAGTGAGTGACCTTAGCGGGTGTGGGGTGTTACAACTAAGTTACGCCACAGAGAAAAGGTATAACTTAAACTTAAGCTCTGATACCAATTGTAGTGACCCAAAAATCCAGTAGAATTTGAGCTGACTAAATAACACAAGTCCAACCCAAATTGTACTTGAAACCAGGAAACTAATAGAAAGAAGTTAGAGGGTGAGAATATATAAGATATAAACTTATAGAATAGAAGAAGAAGGAGGACATCATCATCAAAGTAAACACGAATCTCACAGCGGAACGAATAAAATATAACATAACTTTTGAAATACAAACAGTATATGTATACAATAACATTGCAGAGTACAACACTTACAACAACAGCGGAAATAAACAATAGCTATATAATCCTGAAGCCTCCTGCTCTAAACCCTCCAAGTATATATGGAAAATCCCGACTACTTGACTGCCCATATAAAATTGGGCACCCAAGAATTTAGGGAAAACAAAACAAAATAAACTCCGGGTCAGTCATAGGACTGGAGTGAATAAAACTCCAAACACTTGGTTTAATAAAGGATATCTCATAAGACCACGCCGCGAAAATGGAACGGGTTTTTCCCTTAGGAAAATAAAAACATCTCTGAAAAGCAATATCATTCTGATATTATAATAATGTCTAAATACAAATAGATTTTAATCTAGCAGAACGCTTTCATTCACGTTCCACGTATATAGTGTAAAATCATAAACCGCAGGCGCTTATTCGATGATTGGATTTCCAACTATGACAAGGTATGGAACCACCTTCCGATCAGTGTACTCTAGGAACGATACACTGGAGTTGAACAAGAACATCTTGCAACTCAGCCACACATGACCGACCACTCATTTTGCTTGAGTGTACCGAATGTATATCACCAACGGTTGGGATCAGCAACCGTTTCCCGTATATATATATATATATGTATGTATATATATATATATATATATATATATATATATATATATATATATATATATATATATATGGGACAACATTGATATATTAAAGAAGCAAATGAATATTCTCTAGATAGGTGATTATACACCCTACTTCGGAGCGACCGACTTAGCCATGCTGCCTGTCCGATTTCCGTCATTTACCGGATGTGAGGCTAGAAGCTACACTTATCTTTTTACATATCATATCTTCATTCACTTAGAATGCCACATCGTTATACCCTTTAAATCACAAATTGATTTATCCAAAAATAACACGGGTATACAGCTAAGAGAAATGAATTCCTCTGCCACCAAACGTGAATACGTTTGAAGAGATCAACTTACGCGATCTATCAGATATACTCTGTCAGACCTTCGTCCATACAAGTTGTCGTGGGACTGGACAAACCGAAGGTACTATTCAGTACATCCATCTTAGGCAATTGTTATCTAAGATTTATACAACAGCCGTTGCACTTTACTCCGTCTTCCATATATTCAGCATACTTGATTCGCAACGCTTATGCCAATACGGAGTGGTTCTTCGGATAATAATCCAACCGGTCTCTCCATATTAACAACGTAAAATGGTCAAAACCTTGATAGTCGGTGATTTAACTATCAAATGAAAACACGTGTACAACCAACGATATCATTTCCAGATGGAAATTCTATCGATCAATCATCATATACGTATATATGATATATTCATACTTCCTTATTTTCTATATTTAGAAAATATACGTTATTAATATTGGAAAACATTTCCGTTTCTTATTTACGTATCACTATCCTTCCACAACTATCGGTCCCTAACTGCAAACTAGTAAGAGAACAATTCTCTAATATCAATCCCGAAGGCCGAAAACAACATCAGATCGATACTCAGAAAACCATTCAACTTACTAATCTCTAGTCAGCTTCTAATTTTGCTTAACTCTATTTCTTCAACTCTATATGATTAGCTCTAATTGATTTACTCAAATTCGAATAACTAATATCTGTTTTAACTTTATTTCGAATAACTATATTCGATTTAACTCCATTAACTTGACTCTAGATTGCAGCGATCACAATGGTTATGCCTGATTCCCTCAGGAAACATCCGACCGCCGTAGGCTATCTCCAGCCCTGCGAATTACGCTAGCAGTCATGCTAAATGGAAACTTATCCTGAATAACTATGTTTGACTAACTTCTTTGAATAAACTATATTTGATTGACTTCTATTTGATAACTCTATCGACTAACTCTTTTCTATCTCGTTAATTTCCTTTTATAATCCTATTTATTTTCCCAATAAATATTCCGTTATTCCATTTATTTTCTAAATACAAAATACTTTTATACTCTTATTTATTTTATAAATAAATAAATTCGTTTCCTACTTCTATTTATTATCCAAATAAATATCCCTCTTTATAAAATCCTTTGATTTTTTAAATAAATTCCCTTCTTATAAAATCCCTTGATTTTTTAAGTAATTTCTCTTTAAATAAATTCTAATCCATATTATAAATGAATATCCCTTTTATAAAATCCTTTGATTTTATAATTAAATTTCCTTTTTATAAAATCCTTGATTTTTATAAATATTTTATTTTCAATAAACACTTTGAAAATTCCCTTTCTAACATTTCAGAATTCCTTATGGTATTTAACGTACCATATAACAATGATCAGTATCGTTCAAACATATAAAATCGTCAACAGATTTCATATCACATCATATAACACAATATATGAAACAAACAGTATTTTTCATATTGAGGAACCCAGTTGGGTCCCTCCAACCTATTTCCCTGCATCACAGATGTCAAACAATACGAGTATAAAATATTCTGATAAATAGAATCAATATTTTGATTAACGATTTATATATATCGTTATCTATAATTTCAACCAATACATAAGAAAGTCAATCAAACAGCCAACACACAACAATCAGTCATCATTTTATCAGTTTTAAATATACGTTATAAAATATAACTGATAGAGTTGGTGAGTTTTACTCAAAGTGGACGATCATCGTTAATAACGATAACCATCGCTTGATTCAGACGGACAATTTATTTTGCTATAAATTATAATGAGCTCCGATGGACTTCCAATCAGTTCCATGTTGTAGTGTCCGTCCATACGATCCCAATGGATCTTTAAATTCCATCGGCCCACCTCGGTTTGCTTCCTTCCCATCTGCTTCTAATGCATGCACTTCCCATACATTTAAATTTAAATTAAACCAAATTTTGTTACGTTGGGCTTTACTAATCCAACACGGCCCAATTGCCTGTCTTCCCACACGCTTCATACTTCCTCTCCGAGATACTTCGGCTTCCGCACCGTGAATCCCCTACAGACCAGAACATGCCAACTTCCCCTTATTTTTCCTTTTCTCTATTTTTCCCATTGGGCCTCCCGTATTTGAATCAGCCCAAACCATTGACTTCAAACCCAACCCGCCTGCATATCAATCCGCACAAATATGAACAGTGTCATTGTCGCATACCCAGATCTTCATCTTCCACTGATAAGAACCAGCGAGCTCCCCTGTACCCCTCCCTCAAATATGAACTGTGCTCCTGTACTCACGGTCCTCTCCCCTTCTACTTCTTTACTTCTTTACATGAAAAGCCAATCACAACAGCTCCAACATTTCAGTGCTCACGCCCAATGTGTAATTCATTCGCTCCCTATACAAAAACTTCCATCCCTTTGCATTCAAATCCTCACACTTTTCTCTTTTGCAAAACAGAATTCAGCATTCAAATCAGCTGCTCTTCCTCTCTTCTGCGATACCAAGAAACCGAACTTGAACTTCCTCTTCGCGCCGACAAAAGTACTTCATCGCCGTCCCAATGGAACCAGCGAACCCCATGTCGGACTCAGACCGCACTTACTCCTTCGATGCCACACCACTCGCAACCACTTGAAAAAAACCTGGACTCCACTTCAAACGCACATTGTCCCCTCCTTTCTCCATAACCCATCAGCTCCCTCGTGCTTTGCAAACTCCCCGTCCAACATTACGTCTACACGCCCTTTTACTTCAGTACGCACCCTATATAACCGATGGGAAGGACGCAGCCTTTTTATATATTTTCTTGAAGACTTTAGAACGCTTCGACATAATTTATTCGAGAAACAGAAAACCAAGTGAAGCCTTGCTGTGCTTTTATTATAGAGAGGGAGTATAAATAAAATATTGTAAAGGATTATTAGCCAAGTATTTAGGGAAGCACTTAAACATTAAGGAAGAGAACGTGGGGTATTGAGGAGCATTCAATGAAATGTATGAGCTGTCTTGATATACTTCACATAGTTGTTTCTTGTCTTGGATTGAACAGCAAGGTGCTGTTACGTGGAAGTAGTGGCTTTCAATACCACTTACACACTAGTTGATTAAGTTCACTTTCCATTGACACTTAAAACTTTAAACGGTCACACATTCATCATAAATACTAGCAGATGATTGTGAAGATAAATCTATTAGGGACGTGATGCATAAGATATACCGTTGTGCATATATAATAGTTTGTTAAATTGCTAAGTTGATTAAACGCATAATATATATATATATATATATATATATAGGGATAAAGAGTGATAATACATCTAATAATTAAAAAAGTGAAATAACAGATTTATGGATCAGGATAAAACATAATCACAAATGACAAGAAAAACAGATAATCCGCTTACTGTTATGGCATATGTTTTATTTAAAGTTAGAAGATTCCGGTACCCCGTTACATAAAACTTCGTTCATATACAAACTGCTATCGACAAAAATAAAAATACCGCTGAGACGAGCAATGTCCCACGATCCCAAAAATATAATAATATCGGTAGACTAACTCATATTGTGAAACCCCAAAATGTTGATTACAGGGTACAAAATACTCCAAATAAAAAGTTGCTTATTTAATTAATTAAAAATTACAATAAAATTCTAAAAATTAAATTATCATTATGCTTCAAAAGAACCTTGTCTAAATTCGAAACCGGTATCTAGTTATATCGAATAAACCGTTACGGTCGATAAATGATTCTATAGCGACTATTTTAAAATTTGATTTGGACATAAATCAAAATCTTCAAGACGAAATCCCGAATTTTCTCTTCCACTATGAAAATATACTTCACCAGCTCCATACGTTTCTTGTTTTACAGAAATCCGATTTAAAACTGACCCTGTATATCCAGTTGAAGTTCGAATCGCCAAATAGCGAACTGCCGCGCCATTTCGAGCTCGATTATATTTATAATATAAATTATACGTTCAAATAGCGTTTATATAATATATTCGCTAATATAATTCAACTCTAAACTGAACTCTATATTTTAAATTGTAAATTTCACAATATATAGTCAATTCAGCAATTTCTGATTATTCCAGAATTAAATATATTATTTAATTATAATATTAATTAAATATTCAATATATTTAAATAAACAACCATTAGAATTCTAAATCACTATTTATATAATTAAATTAATTAATTATATACCGGGAAAATACGGGTCGTTACAGAATGGGTGCTGCAAAAACCAACCCGTCATAGTAGTTAAAAAATAGGGGTAATTGTTGGAAGTAAGGGCTATTTAGAGAACTAGGTTTAGGATTAAAAATAAGGGTTGTTTTAAAGTATTAAGAGAATTAGGGGTAGATCGAAAAATATGAAAGATGATGAATCATTGGGATTGGGTGCTGTAAAAACTAACCCTTCATAGTAGTTAAAAAATAGCGGTAATTGTTGGAAGTAAGGGCTATTTAGATTATTAGGGGCATGATACCTACCACTACTTCTCTTCATACTTCAAAACAACCCTTCTTTTTAATCCTACCCCTAATTCTCTAAATAGTCCTTACTTCCAATAATTACCCCTATTTTTTAACTACTGTGAAGGGTTGGTTTTTGCAGCACCCAACCCAAACGATTCATCATCTTTCATATTTGTCGTTCTACTCCTACTTCTCTAAATACTTCAAAACATCCCTTCTTTTCAATCCTACCACTAATTCTCTAAATAGCCCTTACTTCCAACAATTACCCCTATTTTTTAACTACTGTGAAGGGTTGGTGTTTACATCACCCAATCCAAGCGATTCATCATATTACATATTTCTCGAACTACCCATGCCATGCTTAAACTACCCCTACTTCTCTTAATACTTCAAAACAACTCTTCTTTTTAATAATACCCTATTTCTCTAAATAGCCATTACTTCCAACAATTACGCCTATTTTTTAACTATTGTGAAGGGTTGGTTTTTGCAGCACCCAATCCAAATGATTCATCATCTTTCATATTTATCGATATACCCCTACTATGCTTAAACTACCCCCTACTTTTATTATTGTTTTCCTCTATTCATTTCCTTATTCATTTTTTTTGAATTATTCATTTCTTTGTAAACCAATTATCATTCTACTTCTATGAAGGGTTGGTTTTTGTAGCATCCAATCCAAACCATTCATCATCATTCATACTTGTCGATCTACCCCTACTATGCTTAAACTAACCCTACTCCTCTTAATACTTCAAAACAACCCTTCTTTTTAATCCTACCCCTAATTCTCTAAATAGCCCTTACTTCCAACAATTACCCCTATTTTTTAACTACTGTGAAGGGTTGGTTTTTTCAGCATGCAATCCAAAAGATTCATCATCTTTCATACTTGTCAATCTACCCCTACTATGCTTAAACTACCCCTACTTCTCTTAATATTTCAAAACAACCCTTCATTTTAATCCTACTCCTACTTCTCTAAATGGCCCTTACTTCCAACCATTACCCCTATTTTTTAATTACTGTGAAGGGTTGATTTTTGCAGCACCTAATCCAAATGATTCATCATCTTTCATATTTGTCTATCTACCCCAACTGTGCCTAAACTACCCCTACTTCTCTTAATACTTCAAAACAACCCTTCTTTTTAATCCTCCCCCTAGTTCTATAAATAGCCCTTACTTCCAATAATTACCCCTATTTTTTAAATGCTATGAAGGGTTGGTTTTTGCAGCACCCGATCCCAATGATTCATCATCTTTCGTATTTGTCGATCTACCACTACTATGCTTAAACTACCCCTTCTTCTCATAATACTTCAAAACAACTCTTCTTCTAAATCCTACCCCTAATTGTCTAAATATCCGTTACTTCCAACAATTACCCCTATTTTTTAACTACTGTGAAGGGTTGATTTTTGTAGCACCCAATCCAAATGATTCATCATCTTTCATATTTCTCGATCTACCCCTACTTTGCTTAAACTAACCCTACTTCTCTTAATACTTCAAAACTCCTCTTCTTTTTAATCCTACCCATAATTCTCTTAATATCTCTTACTTCCAACAATTACCCCTATTTTTTAACTACTGTGAAGGGTTGGTTATTGCAGTGCCTAATCCCAATGATTCATCATCTTTCATATTTGTCGATCTACCCCTACTATGCTTAAACTTTCCCTACTTCTCTTAATACTTCAAAACAACCCTTCTTTTTAATTCTACCCCTAATTCTCTAAATAGCCCTTACTTCCAATAATTACCCCTATTTTTTAACTACTGTGGAGTATTAGTTTTTGCAGCACCCAATCCAAATGATTAATCATCTCTCATTTTTGTCGATCTACCCCTACTATGCTTGAACTACCACAACTTCTCTTAATACATCAAAACAACCCTTCATTTTAATCCTCCCCCTAATTCTCTAAATAGCCCTTACTTCCAACAATTACCCCTATTTTTTAACTACTGTGAAGGATTGGTTTTTGCAGCGCCTAATCCCAATGATTCATCATCTTTCATATTTGTCGATCAACCCCTACTATGCTTAAACTTTCCCTACTTCTCTTAATACTTCAAAACAACCCTTCTTTTTAATTCTACCCCTAATTCTCTAAATGGCCCTTCCTTCCAACAATTACCCCTATTTTTTAACTAATGTGAAGGGTTGGTTTTTGCATCACCCAATTCATAAAATTCATCATCTTTCATATTTGTCGATCTACCCTACTTTGCTTAAACTACCCCTGCTTCTCTTAATACTTAAAAAAAACTTCTTTTTAACCTACCCATAATTCTCTGAATAGTCCTTACTTCCAACAATTACCCCGATTTTTTAACTACTATAAAGGGTTGGTTTTTCCAGAATCTAATCCCAATGATTCATCATCTTTCATATTTGTCGATCTACCCTTACTATGCTTAAACTACCTCTACTTCTCTTAATACTTCAAAACAACCCTTCTTTTTAATCCTACCCCTAATTCTATAAATTGCCCTTACTTCAAACAATTACTCCTATTTTTTCACTACTGTGAAGGGCTGGTTTTTGCAGCACCCAATCCAAACTATACATCATCTTTCATATTTATGGATCTACCCCTACTATCCTTAAACTACCTCTACTTCTCTTAATACATTGGAACAACCATTCTTTTTAATCCTTCCCATAATACCCTAATTAACCCTTACTTCCAACAATTACCCTTATTTGTTAACTACTGTGACGGGTTGTTTTTTCCAGCATCTAATCCAAATGATTCACCATCCTTCATATTTTTCGATCTACCCCTACTACGCTTAAACTACCCCTACTTCCGTTAATACTTCAAAACAACCGTTCTTTTTAATCCTACCCCTAATTCTCTAAATAGCTCTTACTTCCAACAATTACCCCTATTTTTTAACTACTATGAAGGGTTGGTTTTTTCGCACCCAATCGAAATGATTCATCATCTTTCATACTTGTCGATCTACCCCTACTGTGCCTAAACTACCCCTACTTCTCTTATACTTCAAAACAGACATACTTTTTAATTTTACCCTAATTGTCTAAATATCCCTTACTTCCAACAATTACCCTTTTTTAAAACTACTGTGAAGGGTTGGTTTTTGCATCACCCAATCCAAACGATTCATCATCTTTCATATTTGTCGTTCTACCCCTACTATGCTTAAACTATCCCTACTTCTCTTAATACTTCAAAAAATATCTTCTTTTTAATCCTACACCTTATTCTCTAAATAGCCCTTACTTCCAACAATTACCTCCATTTTTTAACTACTGTGTAAGGTTGGTTTTTGCAGCACCCAATCCAAATGATTCATCATCTTTCAAATTTCTCGGACTATCCCTACTTTTCTTAAACTACCCCTAATTCACTTAATACTTCAAAATTACCCTTCTTTTAAATCCTACCCCTAATTATCTGAATAGCCCTTACTTTCAACAATTACCCCTATTATTTAACTACTGTGAAGGGTTGGTTTTTGCAGCGCCCAATCCCAATGATTCATCATCTTTCATATTTGTCGATTAACCCCTACTATGCCTAAACTTCCCCTACTTCTCCTAATACATCAAACAACCCTTCTTTTTAATCATACCCCTAAATCTCTAAATTGCACTTACTTCCAACAATAACCCCTAATTTTTGACAACTGTGAAGGGTTGGTTTTGCAGCACCCAATCCAAACGAATTATCATCTTTAATATTTGTCGATCTACCCTTACTATGCCTAAACTATCCCTACTTCTCTTAATACTTCAAAATGACCCTTCTTTTTAATCCTACCCCTAATTCTCTAAATAACCCTTACTTCCAAATATTACCCCTATTTTTTAGCTACTATGAAGGGTTGGTTTTTCCAGCATCTAATCCAAATGATTCATCATCCTTCATATTTGTCGATCTACCCCTACTATGCTTAAACTATCCCAACTTCTCTTAATACTTCGAAACAACCCTTCTTTTTAATCCTACCCTAATTCTCTAAATAGCCCTTACTTCTAACAATTACCACTATTTTTTAACTACTGTGAAGGGTTGGTTTTTGCAGCACCCAATCCCAGTGATTCATCATCTTTCATATTTGTCGATCTACCCCTACTATGCTTAAACTACCCCTACTTCTCTTAGTACTTCAAAAAAAACCTTCTTTTTTATCCTACCCCTAATATTCTAAGTAGCCCTTACTTCCAAAAATTACCCCTATTTTTTAACTAATGTGAAGGGTAGTTTTTGCAGCACCCAGTCCAAATGATTCTTCATCTTTCATATTTCTCGATCTATCCCTACTTTGCTTAAACTACCCCTACTTCTTTTAACACTTCAAAATTACCCTTCTTATTAATCCTACCGCTAATTCTCTAAATAGCCCTTACTTCCAACAATTAACCCTATTTTTTAACGATTGTGAAGGTTTGGTTTTTGCAGTGCCCAATCGTAGTGATTCATCATCTTTCATATCTGTTAATCGACCCCTGCTATGTTTAAACTTCCCCAACTTCTGTTAATACTTCAAAACAACCCTTCTTTTTAATTCTACCCCTAATTCTCTAAATAGCCCTTACTTCCAATAATTACCCCTATTTTTTAACTACTGTGGAGTATTAGTTTTTGCAGCACCCAATCCAAATGATTAATCATCTCTCATTTTTGTCGATCTACCCCTACTATGCTTGAACTACCACAACTTCTCTTAATACATCAAAACAACCCTTCATTTTAATCCTCCCCCTAATTCTCTAAATAGCCCTTACTTCCAACAATTACCCCTATTTTTTAACTACTGTGAAGGATTGGTTTTTGCAGCGCCTAATCCCAATGATTCATCATCTTTCATATTTGTCGATCAACCCCTACTATGCTTAAACTTTCCCTACTTCTCTTAATACTTCAAAACAACCCTTCTTTTTAATTCTACCCCTAATTCTCTAAATGGCCCTTCCTTCCAACAATTACCCCTATTTTTTAACTAATGTGAAGGGTTGGTTTTTGCATCACCCAATTCATAAAATTCATCATCTTTCATATTTGTCGATCTACCCTACTTTGCTTAAACTACCCCTGCTTCTCTTAATACTTCAAAAAAAAAAACTTCTTTTTAACCTACCCATAATTCTCTGAATAGTCCTTACTTCCAACAATTACCCCGATTTTTTAACTACTATAAAGGGTTGGTTTTTCCAGAGTCTAATCCCAATGATTCATCATCTTTCATATTTGTCGATCTACCCTTACTATGCTTAAACTACCTCTACTTCTCTTAATACTTCAAAACAACCCTTCTTTTTAATCCTACCCCTAATTCTATAAATAGCCCTTACTTCAAACAATTACTCCTATTTTTTCACTACTGTGAAGGGCTGGTTTTTGCAGCACCCAATCCAAACTATACATCATCTTTCATATTTATGGATCTACCCCTACTATCCTTAAACTACCTCTACTTCTCTTAATACATTGGAACAACCATTCTTTTTAATCCTTCCCATAATACCCTAATTAACCCTTACTTCCAACAATTACCCTTATTTGTTAACTACTGTGACGGGTTGTTTTTTCCAGCATCTAATCCAAATGATTCACCATCCTTCATATTTTTCGATCTACCCCTACTTCCGTTAATACTTCAAAACAACCGTTCTTTTTAATCCTACCCCTAATTCTCTAAATAGCTCTTACTTCCAACAATTACCCCTATTTTTTAACTACTATGAAGGGTTGGTTTTTTCGCACCCAATCGAAATGATTCATCATCTTTCATACTTGTCGATCTACCCCTACTGTGCCTAAACTACCCCTACTTCTCTTATACTTCAAAACAGACATTCTTTTTAATTTTACCCTAATTGTCTAAATATCCCTTACTTCCAACAATTACCCTTTTTTAAAACTACTGTGAAGGGTTGGTTTTTGCATCACCCAATCCAAACGATTCATCATCTTTCATATTTGTCGTTCTACCCCTACTATGCTTAAACTATCCCTACTTCTCTTAATACTTCAAAAAATATCTTCTTTTTAATCCTACACCTTATTCTCTAAATAGCCCTTACTTCCAACAATTACCTCCATTTTTTAACTACTGTGTAAGGTTGGTTTTTGCAGCACCCAATCCAAATGATTCATCATCTTTCAAATTTCTCGGACTATCCCTACTTTTCTTAAACTACCCCTAATTCACTTAATACTTCAAAATTACCCTTCTTTTAAATCCTACCCCTAATTATCTGAATAGCCCTTACTTTCAACAATTACCCCTATTATTTAACTACTGTGAAGGGTTGGTTTTTGCAGCGCCCAATCCCAATGATTCATCATCTTTCATATTTGTCGATTAACCCCTACTATGCCTAAACTTCCCCTACTTCTCCTAATACATCAAACAACCCTTCTTTTTAATCATACCCCTAAATCTCTAAATTGCACTTACTTCCAACAATAACCCCTAATTTTTGACAACTGTGAAGGGTTGGTTTTGCAGCACCCAATCCAAACGAATTATCATCTTTAATATTTGTCGATCTACCCTTACTATGCCTAAACTATCCCTACTTCTCTTAATACTTCAAAATGACCCTTCTTTTTAATCCTACCCCTAATTCTCTAAATAACCCTTACTTCCAAATATTACCCCTATTTTTTAGCTACTATGAAGGGTTGGTTTTTCCAGCATCTAATCCAAATGATTCATCATCCTTCATATTTGTCGATCTACCCCTACTATGCTTAAACTATCCCAACTTCTCTTAATACTTCGAAACAACCCTTCTTTTTAATCCTACCCTAATTCTCTAAATAGCCCTTACTTCTAACAATTACCACTATTTTTTAACTACTGTGAAGGGTTGGTTTTTGCAGCACCCAATCCCAGTGATTCATCATCTTTCATATTTGTCGATCTACCCCTACTATGCTTAAACTACCCCTACTTCTCTTAGTACTTCAAAAAAAACCTTCTTTTTTATCCTACCCCTAATATTCTAAGTAGCCCTTACTTCCAAAAATTACCCCTATTTTTTAACTAATGTGAAGGGTAGTTTTTGCAGCACCCAGTCCAAATGATTCTTCATCTTTCATATTTCTCGATCTATCCCTACTTTGCTTAAACTACCCCTACTTCTTTTAACACTTCAAAATTACCCTTCTTATTAATCCTACCGCTAATTCTCTAAATAGCCCTTACTTCCAACAATTAACCCTATTTTTTAACGATTGTGAAGGGTTGGTTTTTGCAGTGCCCAATCGTAGTGATTCATCATCTTTCATATCTGTTAATCGACCCCTACTATGTTTAAACTTCCCCAACTTCTGTTAATACTTCAAAACAACCCTTCTTTTTAATCATACCCCTAATTCTTTAAATAGCCCTAACTTCCAACAATTACCCCTATTTTTTAACTACTATGGAGGGTTGGCTTTTCCAGCATCCAGTCCAAATGATTCATCATCCTTCATATTTGTCGATCTACCCCTACTATGCTTAAACTACCCCAACTTCTCTTAATACTTCAAAACAGAACTTCTTTTTAATCCTACCCCTAATTCACTAAATAGCCCTTACTTACATAAATTACTCCTATTTTTTAACTACTGTGAAGGTTTGGTTTTTGCAGCACCCAATCCAAATGATTCATCATCTTTAATATTTGTCGATCTACCCCTACTATGCTTAAACTACCCCCTACATTTTTTATTGTTTTCCTTTATTCATTTCTTTATTCAATTTTTTTGCATTATTCATTTCTTTCTTTATAAACCAATTATAATTCTTCTACTACGAAGGGTTTGGTTTTTCCTGCACCCGACCCAAATGATTCATCATCTTTCATATTTATTGTTGAACCCCTATTATGCTTAAACTATCCCTACTACTCTAAATACTTCAAAACTGCCCTTCTTTTTAATTCTGGCCCTAATTCTCTAAATAGCCCTTACTTCAAACAATTACCCCTATTTTTTAACTACTGTGAAGGGTTGGTTTTTAAAGCACCCAATCCAAGAGATTCGTCATCTTTCATATTTGTCGATCTACCCCTACTATGCATAAACTACCCGTACTTCTCATAATACTTCAAAGCATCCCTTCTTTTTATACCTACCCCTAATTCTCTAAATATCCCTTACTTACAACAATTACCCCCATTTTTTAACTACTGTGAAGGGTTGGTTTTTGCAGCACCCAATCCAAATGATTTATTATCTTTCATACTTGTCGATCTACCGCTGCTATGCTTAAAGTACCACTACTTCTCTTAATACTTCAAAACAGCCCTTCTTTTTGATCCTACCCCTAATTCTGTAAATAGACCTTACTTCCAACAATTACCCCTATTTTTCAACTACTGTGAAGGGTTGGTTTTTGCATCACCCAATCCAAACGATTCATCATCTTTCATATTTGTCGATATACCCCTACTATGCTTAAACTACCCCATACTTTTATTATCGTTTAGCATTATTCAATTCTTTATTCATTTTTTTGCATTATTCATTTCTTTGTAAACCAATTATCATTCTACTTTTATGAAGGGTTGGTTTTTGCAGTACCCAATCCAAACGATTCATCATCTTTCATATTTGTAGATCTACCCCTACAATGCTTAAACTACCCCTACTTCTCTTAATACTTCAAAACAACCCTTCTTTTTAATCCTACACCTAATTCTCTAAGTAGCCCTTACTTCCAACAATTACCCCTATTTTTTAACTACTATGAAGGGTTAGTTTTTGTAGCACCCAATCCAAACGATTCATCATCTTTCATATTTGTCGATATACCCCTATTATGCTTAAACTACCCCTACTCCTCTTAATACTTCAAAACAGCCGTTCTTTTTGATCCTCCCCCTAATTCTTTAAATAGCCCTTACTTCCAACAATTACCCCTATTTTTTAACTTCTATGAAGGGTTGGTTTTTGCAGCACCTAATCCCAATGATTCATCATCTTTCGTATTTGTCGATCTACCCCTACTATGCTTAAACTACCCCTTCTTCTCTTAATACTTCAAAACAGCCCTTCTTTTAAATCCTACCCCTAATTTTCTAAATATCCCTTACTTCCAACAATTACCCCTATTTTTTAACGACTTTGAAGGGTTGGTTTTTGCAGCACCCAATCCAAATGATTCACCGTCTTTCATATTTCTCGATCTACACCTACCTTGCTTAAACTACCCGTACTACTCTTAATATTTCAAAACTCCCCTACTTCTCTTAATACGTCAAAACAACCCTTATTTTTAATTCTACCCCTAATTCTCTAAATGGCCCTTACTTCCAACAATTACCCCTATTTTTTAACTATTATGAATAGTTAGTTTTTGCATCACCCAATTCAAACAATTCATCATCTTTCATATTTGTCGATCTACCCCTACTTTGCTTAAACTACCCCTGCTTCTCTTAATACTTCAAAAAAAAACCTTCTTTTTAATCCTACCCATAATTCTCTAAACAGCCCTTACTTCCTACAATTACCCCTATTTTTTAACTAATGTGAAGGTTTGGCTTTTCCAACATCCAATCCTAATGATTCATCATCTTTCATATTTGTCGATCTACACCTACTATGCTTAAACTACCCCTAATTCTCTTAATACTTCAAAACAGTCCTTCTTTTTAATCCTCCCCCTAATTCTTTAAATAGCCCTTACTTTAAACAGTTACTCCTATTTTTCACTACTGTGAAGTGTTGGTTTTTGCAGCATCTAATCCAAATGATTCACCGTCTTTTATATTTGTGGATCTACCCCTACTATGCTTAAACTACCCCTATTTCTCTTAATACTTTAAAATAGCCCTTCTTTTTAATCCTACCCCTAATTCTCAAATTAACCCTTACTTCCAACAATTATTATTATTTTTTAACTACTGTGAAGGGTTTCTTTTTCCAGCATCCAATCCAAATGATTCATCATCCGTCATATTTGTCGATCTACCCCTACTATGCTTAAACAACCCCTACTTCTTTTAATACTTCAAAACAACCCTTCTTTTTTATCCTACCCCTGATTCTCTAAATAGCTCTTACTTCCAATAATTACCCCTATTTTTTAACTACTATAAAGGGTTTGTTTTTGCCGCACCCAATCGAAATGATTCATCATGTAACACCCCACCTCCGTTAAGGTCACTCACAAAGGGAATGCCTTAACTTTGGTGGAGCATTTTAGTAAACAGAACAGAAACTTACAAGACAGATAAAACAGTACTTGAAAAATTTTAACTTTATTACAGCGAAAACAGAAATTAATACGGTTACATCCTTTCAAATTTCAGAATTCAAGTACAAAATATCAGTCTTGTACAAAAGCCTTCAAAATGCATGGTTTAAAATCATAATCCTCATGGAACGGAAGCTATACAGAGCCAAGCCATACTTTAAGCACTTCAAGCAAAGAGAAATCCGGATCAAGCTAAAGTATTCCCTCCTTGGATAACCTTGGGGGGAACGGAAGAAAGGAGGCGAAACAACAAGGGTCAGACAAAAAAGTCTGGCAAGTCCAGTGACTTTCAGCATATGAACAGATAATAATAATATGATATGAACATAAAACTGGATGTGAGATAACTGTAACAGGTGTAGCAGATATAACAGAAAATCAGAATGACATAAACTATTGTTTTACACTTCTCTGCACTAATACTAGTATAACAGAATTAGGTGTCACCCTAATGTCTAAATTGAAGCAGGAACGGGTACATAATACTTTAACAGAAACAGAATGCTAATAATGGGCCTTTACTACCCGATCAGAAACAGACAGAAGCAGAAACAGATTTATCCCTACAGAAACAGAACGTAGAATTAGGTGTACACTAGTAATGGGCCTTTACCACCCGAACAGACGGTACCACATAGAAACAGACAGGTGTTACCACCCAATAGAAACAGACGGTACCAACAGAAACAGACAGAACTAAGCGTACCCTAAAACCCTACCCCAAGCGATCGGCTCCCTAATACATAAATATCCTGTGTCGGCCCCACAGTAGGGTGTATCACTCCCTAAAGTGACAACCAATTGGCACAGACCTATTTACAGATGTCACGGCGTCTTACATCCTCAGAGGCAGACCGGGATCCATGCACGCACATGACCCGGTTGGAACGCACCATCAACACCCCTCGCCATTATCAGAATGAACCACTTATAATTAGTTCAGTAAGTGTGCCCGGACCCTACCTACTGTTGGGTCAAAGTTTTGATACCAAAAAGGGTTACTGACTAATATGGGTCCCAAACAACAGATGACACAAGTAATTCCCCTCCTAACCTTGTGTCCCCAGACTAACAGATCTCAGATTAACTTGTTTACAAGTTCAGACATACAGAATTCAGATTTTGCTAGTTCACAGATTAAGTTAACAAGTTTTCAGACTAACAGATCAGATGTACAGATTTTTCAGATTTTTCTAACTTTGTATTGGGTCTACAGATTCATGGACGGGTTTACTACACCTATTAATCTAGTTGGTTTAACCCTATTTTCCCCCAATACGTTTTAGACGTCATTCTTATCTTAGATTTGCATTAATTAATTATTAATGCCCAGACCTCTCACATTAGGTCGCTAGCTTGTGGCCGCTGGATGGGCCGGGCGGTTCCGGGCAGACTTCTGCCACAAGCCAGACCTAACCTCGTGTCTTAAGCAGGTTATGACTAACTTCTCACATTAGAACCTATTGTTTGCGGCCACTGGATGTGCCGGGCGGTTCCGGGCAGAATTACGCCGCAAACTCATTCTAACCTCGAGTTAGTCACGTTTATCTTTGCGGCCAATTAATAATTTACCGTTTATGCGCACGCCTAATATATATGCCAATTCAGATTATATCAATAACAGGATGATTATATCGACACAGCAGATAACAGATTTTAGCAGATAACAGATTTTATATGACTTAACGGATTTAACAGATTTAGCAACTTAGCAGATTTTGGCATATAACAGTTAGGCATTTTCATCCGACAAATTTAACAGATTAGGCACTTCAATCTAATTAGCAGTCTAGGCAATATAACAAAACTAGCAGTTTTGGCAACTTGGCAAATTAGCAGATTTAGCAAATTTAATATTTCTAAAGGTTCTATTTACATGCCTTGCCTAATCATAAATTGGCCTAAATTCATATGCCTACATAATTGTCATGATTCACAATATGAACATATATTCCATGTTTGCATAAATTTACATAGCGCAGAATATGGACACAATTTACCATATAACATATGCTCCAATTTTTGTTAAACTAGCATTTTACATGTAAATTATACCAAATATAATCATTAATTACAATGCATGCCATATATCCAAAAATTCCTATTTAGGTGTAATCACAATAATAGATATCCTAATTAATGTAAATCTTTACACCTAACTTTCCATATCCTTCTTCTTTTCAAGTCATGAATCATAATGCAAAATATACCCAACAATTTAAATCTTTAAATTATATCTTCTAAAAATCAGATCTTTACTTTTATATGCATTTTGTCCAAAGTCTCCAATCATATGTAAACATACAATGGTTCCTCTTTTCTTTTATTACAGAATATGCATAGATCTAAATATAGTTTACAACATATGCTCATTTTTCTAATTAATTACAGATCTAAATATCATATATTCATTTCTCTAATTAGTTACAGATCTAAATTACAACTTACTCTATGCATGCAATATATAAATTACATGTTAATAGTCAAATTTATGCATCCAATCCCAAGTCACATGTCCAATATATTTTATGCTTCAGATCTAAAGTCATACGTTCAATTCAGTCTTGTCAAATTTCGCATCATTCATTAATTGTCCCAAATTTTGCGTTCATACGTTAATCTCTTTATGAGATTGGGCACAGGCTCGTGGTAGCCTGGCTATAGAAACAGAAAAGAAGAAAGGAATACAGAATAGTCACAGAAAACAGATCTAACAGAAGAGAATATATATACAACCTCAAACTCAGATTTAAAAGCATATGAAAATTATAATTAACGTTTATAGCGAAGAATAACTGTACTTGCCTTTCATGGTTTAAGAAAGGATAATCAACTGTTGTTGATGCAGAAATGCTGAATTATTCCTTTTTAATTGTTGTTGTAGATCTACCCTTTGATTTGAGATTTGATTTAGCTTTTACATCAGTCCTAGTTTTAATTCCAGCAGAGCAGCGACGCCATTTTTATTTTTAATTAAAAGAAGAGAGCAATGGAGGCTAGAGAATTGTGTAAGAAACCTAGGTTTAGGTTAGGGATGTATTTATAGGAGGATAGGGTGATTTAGAGCCTTCAGATCAGTCCAGAAGTCATCAGAATCGCACAGCTCGAATACACATCATCCAGCCACTCAAAAGAAGACACGTCACCTCAGAACACTCCAGAATTCGGTGCTGGATTTGTATGGGCGCACTTGGCAGGGGCGCCAGTGTATTTTTGTACTGGCACACTTCACAAGTGCGCCAGTGTATTCTGGCCTGTTTCCGGTTTTTCTGCCTAACTTCATTCGTCCATATCTTCTTCATACGGACTCCAATTTACGCAAATTCGGACTCTATTTCGCGTATTTTTCCGAGAAGAACACAATGGCGCAACCCGTTTCCCTTATTTCTTCTCCTAAAAATTAATTATACCTTGATTTTTAACTCTTATGTTTACAAAAAATACGGGGTGTTACACATCATCTTTCATATTTGTCGATCTACCCCTACTATGCTTAAACTACCCATACTTCTCTTAGTACTTCAAAACAGCCCTTCCTTTTAATCCTACCCCTAATTCTCTAAATAACCCTTACTTCCAACAATTACCCCTTTTTTAACTACTATGAAGGGTTGGTTTTTGCATCACCCAATCCAAACGATTCATCATCTTTCATATTTTTCGTTCTACCCCTACAATGCTAAAACTACCCTACTTCTATTAATACTTCAAAACATCTCTTCTTTTTAGTCCTACCCCTAATTCTCTAAATAGCCCTTACTTCCAACAATTACCCCTATTTTTTAACTACTGTGAAGGTTGGTTTTTGCTGCACCCAATCCAAATGATAAATCATCTTACATATTTGTCGTTCTACCCTTACTTTGCATAAACTATCCCTACTTCTCTTAATACTTCAAAACGTACCTTCTTTTTAATTCCCCCCCCCCCCAATTCTCTAAATAGCCCTTAATTCCAACAATTACCCCTTTTTTTAACTACTATGAAAGGTTGATTTTTGCTGCACCAATCCCATTGATTCATCATCTTTCATGTTTGTCGATATATCCCTACTATGCTTAAACTACCCCTAATCCTCTTAATACTTCAAAACATCCCTTCTTTTTAATCCTACCCCTAATTCTCCAAATAGACCTTACTTCTAACAATTACTCCTATTTTTAAACTACTATGAAGGGTTGGTTTTTGCAGCACCAAATCCAAACGATTCATCATCTTTCATATTTGTTGATCTACCCCTACTATGCTTAAAGTACCTCCCCTACTTTTATTATTGTTTTCCTTTATTCATTTCTTTATTCAATTTTTTTTGCATTATTCATTTCTTTCGTTGTAAACCAATTATCATTCTACTTCTGTGAAGGGTTGATTTTTGCAGCACTCAATCCAAATAATTCATCATCTTTCATATTTGTCGATCTACCCCTACTATGCTTAAACTACCTCCCCTACTTTTATTATTGTTTTCGTTTATTCATTTCTTTATTCATTTCTTTTGCATTATTCATTTCTTTGTAAACTAGTTATCATAGTGTGAAGGGTTGGTTTTTGCAGCACCCAATCCAAATGATGCATCATCTTTCATATTTGTCGATCTACTCCTACTATGCTTAAACTACCCCTAATTCTCTTAATAATACTCCTTACTTCAAACAGTTACCCCTATTTTTTCACTACTGTGAAGGGTTGGTTTTTGTAGCACCCAATCCAAACGATTCAACTTCTTTTATATTTGTCGATCGACCCCTACTATGCTTAAACAACCCTTACTTCTGTTAATACTTCAAAACAGCTCTTCTTTTTAATTCTACCCGTAATTCTCCAAATAGCCGTTACTTCCAAAATTACCCCTATTTTTTAACTACTGTTAGACCAAAAAGTGGTTCTAACACCCAAATTGAGTAAAATTCTAATAAAATAAGATTAAAAACAGAAATGAGACACGAGATTTATAGTGGTTCGGCATTAAAGAGCCTACGTCCACTTTATATCACATTTTTCGATGATGTAGATGAAAGTACAACAAGATATTCACTCAATCTCACTTAGTTTTCATATACATTCACTCAATTATATTCAAAATACACTTTGAATGATGATTTGGATTGTTTGGGAGTGCTGGAATTTGGTTCTCAAAGATACTCAAACTCTCAGAATGCCAAAAAGTTCCCTTCAAATGACTCTTGGCGTGGTATTTATAGGTGAAAATTCCTCCTGGATTCGGATTGGAACGGGTATACGTGGCCTCCATTCCGTCATTTTCAGGATTGGATGAATTCTGGTGAAGACAACACATCCAGTTAGTGGCCATCGTGGGTAGAATGTGGGTGTAACTGCCCCTAACTTCAACGAGAACGTGGCGTGGCGCAACAGAAATTAGTGGGATCGGATCGGTTGAGCTGATAGATGGGGATCAGATCGGATCCTCCATCTCCGACCCGAACCGGATCATCTTTATCCTTTTATTGCCTTGTGTTGATTTATTCCTACTCCCAGAACTCTGATCCGAACCGATTGCTCAGCAGACTGTCCTTTGATCACTTGTTCTTCTAATCTATTGACTTTGTGTAGCCTAGTTCACAAAGTAGGTTAACATTTTGCCCCCTCAAGCGATGCTTCAATCGAAGATGGAGCGTTCCTTGACATTATCTGTTCGTTGGTTCTTTGAACTTGAATCGTTGAGAAGTCGCTCCCATTAATATTTAGAGATATGTTGCTTCAGAAAGCCACGTCCCTTGATGTCTATATATATACATCAAGTAATGTGTTGATTACTTTCTTCATTTTCAGAGAATTTTGAGAGTTCTTTTTAGTGTCTAACGATTTCCTCAGGTAAACTCTATCCTTATTTATATTTTATTTTTCCTTTAGCTCAATTTAAGTGCCACTTCAGCATATGATATTCCATCTAGGTTCGGATCCTATAGGCTCATACTCCGATCTGAACGGCTTTTGCTCTTTAACTCATGATCACTTAAATGATGGGTCACGAGTATCTACATGGGCTGGTGTGCCAGTCTGGATTGGTTCCCTTTTGAATCCGCCATCGCCAAAATAATGGGCCAAGCATATGTTCAGAGGTTCAGACTCCAGTCCGAATAGAGTGAAAAGTGGGAATACTAAGGGTCATCTCGTGCCCTATATAAATTCATCACTTCACTTCTCCCCTTTCTCTTTCTTTTATTGCTCTCGCTTCCTAATTTGCACATCGAAACCCTAACCTTCCAAAACTCCAAAATCCTTCTTCCTAATCATAAAATCGCATCAGTAAGTGAGTTTAAACTCGATTTTCTTGATAATAATCGATTTCAATTAGGATTGACAGTTGATTTGACAGATTTGGGCATGGCTTTTGATCGGCCTCTACGCTGTGGTCCCTGCGTCCCTCGTCGTCGTCGTTGGTGGCTCCATCATCACCTCGAGGCGTTGGGAGATGGGATTAGGATCCATTACTCGATATTTAGGCATACAAGTGTTCAATCTCGAATGGGGTTTTCAAGATGGAGTTGGGTTAAGTTGTAGTTGAGGAGGAAGAAGAAGATAAAGGGCATGGGGGATCGGTTCGGGGGAGGAAGTATGGGTGATGGAGGAGAAGAGAAGAGTGAGAGGTTCACAAGACCGGATCTGGTCGAAAAAGAGGGAAGGCGAAGTTTATTCTACCAGGTCGGATCGGAGCAAAAAGCAAAAAAGGGAAACGGTGGCTTACTTGACCGGATCGGGTCGGAGGGAAGAACAAAGGAAAAGGGGCATTGGTATTCAAGCCCATCCGGTCCGCTCCGAAAACATGCTCTCATACTGATCCGGTTGGACATCAACTTCTGACCAAAGCACGACTTTGCCTCCGAACTGATCCCATCACGTATACTCGAACAGAACCGAAGCCTCCCAACTTAAAGCACAATACTTTGACCAATTGGCTAAATCAATATTTGACATAACATCCAACTTCATGAACAGTTAGGATAGTGCCTTACGAACATGAACGAATATCAAGAACTATTCTGAACTTCATCGCTTCGTTAAAACTTTACATTATGCTTTCATGTGTTTGTTTTATGTCTTCTGCACACACCTTACACACTTTAGTCCACACACTTGCACGGGAGCATTCGGGCTATTTTACTGTAACTCTTGCTACCGTTTCAACAATAGTTCATCAGATATGGCTGAAAGATGTTCATCTAGTTTGGCAGAAAAGAAAGACGTTGCTAGGTTATCCGAGGGTTTACCCGTCGAAGATATATCTTCTACCTCGTGCTCAGATTGGGACAGCGAAGGTCCATACTACGACATAGAAAACCGCAGCAGTGAACTATCTTCAGGAAGTAATGTTTCTCTTGGTGATGAAGAGGAAGGAGGGGTAGGAGATAACCGTGCCCCCGATGAGTTTAGAGATGTTACTATTCTGGAGACGCCCAAGGATTCTGTTGACTCTACGATCGACAATGACAGACTTGCGCGACTATGTCTAAAACATGGGATTCTTCGAAAAGATACTGAACTGCCCTTGGAAACAGATCGTCCTAATAATCCGCCAAAAGGGTATATTATATGGCCATTACCAGGTTAATGTGCATGGTTGGGGGCAATACCTCCCTTTCCGGCTTTCGTAGTTGAATTTCTAAGGCACTTACGGATTGCCCCCATGCAGCTTCATCCCAATTCCTACGCTTACCTGTATACTCTGCACATAGCTTATAAGGAGATCTTAGGTTTAGAGTTAACTTTTGAAAACGTCCACTTCTTTTATAATTTCAAGCATCGAAAGGATGACACCCCGTCTTTTGTATACCTTGAGTCAGTGCCATTGAGAAGAATCATCAAGGCCCCATTTACTAGCAAAGCCGGAGATTCGAAACCTGAATGGTTCTACATTAGGCAACAACCCGTATGTGCCAGAAGATGGATTCAGTCGAGTAAAAACCCTGATTTGTTATTCATTTTACCCATTTTCACAGTTATTGTAGTACTGATATTCAAATGTTTTAACTTGCAGTTCCCAATCCGCAATAAGAAAAACACCAAACATACTTCAGTCGTTTGAGTCAACTACTCAATGGTGATCAGAAATTTTTGACCATCAAAGACGTCATAGTGGACGAATACCTTTATCAGCATTGCTTGGTTGCTGCAACCCTTAGCATAGGCCATGGGGAAGGCCCATATGTGTATTTGCCTCAGGTTGGAGAGATAATTAACAATCCGCAAGAGAAAGGGGAAAGCTCAAAAGGCCGAACAGCACCTCTCAAGGATCCTCCTTCCCCTTCGTCGACTCAAGACGATATATTAGCTAACATACCAGAGAAAGATAGGGATAAATACATCACCCCTGGGGACGCCGCAACTCCTGAAAAACCAATTCCTTCTAGAAAAATTGCCGGATGCGCCTCAAGTAGATGCCCCCAATGTAAATGATTCTTTATATCAAGGTTTAGGAGAACTTCCTTTACCTGATACCCTTTATTCTCTGGGAGACTTTGAAAAGAATCCCTTAACTTTCACTTCCTCAGAAGAAGTGACTCCTGTGAAGTCCAAAGAATCTACACATTCTGATTTGGTCTCACGCTCGGGTTCGTTGGGGGGAACACCACTTAGGATGCATACAGCACACTAATACCGCACGTCACGACACTTATGCCCTGTGTTTACATTGTTTCTAAGTTCTACTTGTATTGTCATGCAGGTACAATGTCACGCCCCTGCTACGATGTAAGAAAAATTCATCGTAGCATGTCCATGCCTCCTCCTGACACTGAGCATGATCGCTATGAGAGTCGGGGCAGGGATGAGAGAAGGAGCCATGATTCCCATCGATCTCACATCTCACGCTCCCGCTCTCCTGTCCGGTCGGACTCGGACAAACATAAGAACTATCAAACCTGTTGTGGGGGAGATACGTCACAGTCCAATGACCTGCCCCCTCCATCAGATAAATATCTCGAGAGAGGAATCCTCCGAAACATACTGAGTCGCAAGACAAACGTAAAGTTACGGAGAAGCAATCTGGGAAAAGTGATGCTGCCATTGTCCTGACCAAGAGAAAACATCTTGACCAATCTTATACTACATCCGCACCACTGGATTCTGAAGAAGCAGTTTCCAGATCATTATTTTGAGCACTTTCAACTTGTTCCTGCGCTCGAACCTCTATCTTCAAAATGGGTAGACAATGCTAGGGCAGGTATTGATGCCGTGGAGAAACAGTACACAGACATGTTCAGATACTCGCGCAATCTCTCCAAAATCATTCGAGACAAGATCACTGACATTGAGCAAATGAAAAAAGTAGCCGATCTCGACGAAAATGTTCTGAAAAACTTGGAGAAGGATATAGATCATACTCAGGCTCAACTTGTCATTGCCCAGCGAGATGCCAACAGCTTCAAAAAGCAATTTGAGGAATTGCAAAACGCTATCATGATCTATTGGAATCTCACAGCCAACAGCGCTTAGATTTGAAGAAACAAGCAGAGGATGCTAAGTCAGAAAATGTCAAGGTGCAGTTGGCTCGTAGTAATCTTGAGCAAGAAAAGGCTGATTTAGTGAGGAAGAATGCTAAGTCAGAAGGAGTTGCGCGATTTTGGCGAAATGATGATAGAGTTCTTTGCGCATATAATTCGCCGTCATAACATCTCTTAGATCGAGGACTATACGACTACCCTAGTTCATGTATGGAATCAAATCATCGAATGGGAAAAAGACAAACTTAAGGTAGACTTCATTGATGAAAACAAGCTCATGGAGACATATCTGAAAGATGATGAACCGGCACGCCTAGCCGAGGGGCGTCGCCTTATCGCTGCTGCTATGGAGGAGGAGAAGCGCCAAATCAAAGGAAAGAATGTCCCTGAGGTTGGTTCCTCTTCGGCTGCTGCTGAAGCCACTGAAGTGGAATGATATGATCCCGAGAACCCGAGAATTCCTAAAGCGCCTCTTCTATCTCCTATACCTGAATCAGCATCAGAAATAATAGTCACTCCAATTGAGAAATCATCAGAAGGTATTTCCATCTTTTCACCCAAATTTGTTAAAGCAGTTTCCACCTTCCGTCATATCATCGGGCAATCAATCGAAGATTCTTTGTTCTCTCCTTAGTTGATAACTGTTTCTTTTCATTCTGTAGGTTCTAAACTGATTGAGAAGGCTGACGATCCATCAACACAACCACCCGGTGAGAAGCTTGCTACAGAGA
The DNA here is from genome assembly GCA_030737875.1 of Allium sativum. Lineage (NCBI taxonomy): Eukaryota > Viridiplantae > Streptophyta > Magnoliopsida > Asparagales > Amaryllidaceae > Allium > Allium sativum. The sequence goes on from CM060913.1 coordinate 1,017,905,974, forward strand.
CTATGGAGAAAAAAGGTGAAGTTGCTGTTGCAGTCCTTGAAAAGGAAGGTGAGGGTGAGAAAAAGGATGCTATTGACAAGGCTTCGGTGTCTCCTAACCCCGAAACTCCTTACAATGACGATGGCTTCATAGCCGCTTTGAAATATGACGACAGTAAAGATGGGGAAGATGAAGATCCCGATGTCGCTATAACTGGGGAAATAGGGGATGCTGATGGCGCGACCTTGGCAGCGAGGAAGGCCAAACTGGATGAGAGCATGCAGATAAAGGTTGAGGAAGCAGATCTTGAAAACCTTAAACCTCTTGCAACGATGCCTTCTAGATCAAGGTTAGTTGTTACACTTTCAACTAGATCCATTACTGAGGAGCTTGCTAAAAAATCTTCTCTTGACTCCAGTATTCCAATTTCTGGAAAGAAGTCCGCTAATTCCAGCATATCTACTCAGCAAAAGATAAGACATAAGCAGCTCAAGTCTGATGCAGAAAAAGATGCTGAAAAAGCTCTTAAGGCTTCCAAGAAACCCAAGTCCACACCAAAGTCCAAATGAAACTGGGCTTTGCATTTCATTTTGATTTCACAATGGCCTGCTGTTGTTGTAGCGAGTGCGGCCCTCGCATCTTTTGCTTAGTGCTTTCTGTAAAACCTCACGTACCTGTGAATAAAGTATTTTGTTTTCCTGCAATGTTAAGTGTTTGCAAATTCAAAACTTAAATCAAGACACAGATAGACAATATATCATATAGCAGTACAGTATATTCATATGCCCCCCAGTCAATTTGGAGTAAGAGTATCTAACTGATACTTGGTCAAGATTGACTGGATTAGACTTAACGCTTAATTGCCCTCGGAATTCTGTTTGGGCTATCATTCTTTGTCATTGGCGCTTATTCTTTTAGCGTCTTTATACTCTCCTGTCTTGTTATCAGGTTAGAGTCATCTTTGAGGCGGTCTCTTATCGGGGTGCACCTTCACGCCTCAGAGGACGTTGTCTACCCGTCCTTTATACTCTCTCTCTTTTCACGAGAGTTAGAGTTAGGAATGTCGTCTTCTCATTCCTTCTGTCAAATTATTCCATCGGTCATTCCATTTGTTCCTACATGTGAATTCAATTTTCGATTTAAAATTTAACATTTCATATTTGAGACAGACGAGTCATAGAGAACAATGCAGGAAAGTAAACAACACAGGATATTTTTATAGTGGTTCAGCTAAGTCGTAGCCAACGTCCACTTCATAATCTTTTGTTAATATAAACAGGATTTTCTAAGCAAGTCGTGCCTTTTTACAATGTGCATAAAAAACAAAAGAAAATACCACATCCCTAATTCGAGTATCGGATCAAATGCTAGGCATTCCAGGCCCTAGGCACTTGTTTTCCATCCACGGTCATTAACTCGAAGGCTCCTGTTTCAAGTTTTCGTTGGACGACATGCGGTTCTTCCCACTTTGGACCAAGATGAGGAAGGGATGGAAAAACTTGCTTTAGCACCAAGTCTCTTGGCTCAAATGTTCTAAAGCAAACTTTCTTGTCATAATAGTGTGCCATCTGACGTTGGTGCCTCGACGCACGCAAGTCTGCTTCGTCCCTTTTCTCTTCGACTTCATCAAGGGACTCGAGGAGGAGTGCCTAATTCGTCATCGGGTCATAATATGTCACCCTGTGGGAGGGAACTTCAAGCTCTACTGGGATTACCGCTTCTGAACCAAATGAGAGAGAGAAAGGAGTATGGCCAGTTGCTGTCTTAAACGTCGTCCGGTAAGCCGACAAAGCCAAGGGCAATTCATCCACCCACTTTGCTCTTGCACGCTCTAACCGCTTCTTGAGAATGGATTTTATGACTTTGTTTATTGCTTCTACTTGCCCATTCGACTGTGGATGGGCGACTGCGGTGTACCTCTTGTCAATCTTGTATTTCTGGCAGAAATTTCTGAATTCGGCGCCATCGAACTGGGTTCCATTATCAGTTATAATGATCCTTGGAATCCCAAATCGGCATATGATATTTCTAAACACGAAACTTATCACCTTTCTCGCTGTGATTTTGGTTAAAGTCTCAGCTTCCACCCACTTTGTAAAATAGTCCACGGCGAGTATTGCATACTTCGCTCCTCCTTTGGCAATCGGTAGAACTCCAATTATGTCAATTCCCCAAATGGCAAACGGCCACGGACTCACCATCGACTTGAGCTGGGTCGATGGTGCCCTGGGGATCTTGGCAAACCTCTGGCACTTGTCGCAGCGTCGTGAGTAATCAGCTGCATCATTATTAATAGTGGGCCAGAAATACCCATACCGCAACACCTTCTTTGCTAAAGTCTGACCCCCCGTGTGATCTCCACAATCACCTTCGTGTACTTCCCTTAGTACACGCTTGATGTCGTCGTGTGTTATACATCGCAACAAGGGCATGGAAAATCCTTGTCGATAAAGGGTGTTGTCTTGCAGGACGTATCTGACGGCTTTGCGGATTACGGCCCACCCCTCACTTTTCTTTGATGGAAGTGCTCCATTGCTAAGGAAATTCTTGATTGGGGTCATCCATGACTCCCTTTCTGGCTCTGCTTTTAAGGTCAGCTCAATTTCCATCAGCTCAAAACTAGGCGATTCCAACATCTCAACTGGAACCATTTCAGTTTCTTCTAGAATGTCGGAACTTGCCAACTTAGCTAGTTGATCTGCTTTCTGGTTTTCAGCTCTCGGGATGTGCATTATGTTGTATCGCTTCAGGTTACCCAACAGTTCCTCCACCTTTTCGAGATAGGTAACAAGTCGAGGTCCTCGGGTCACAAACTCCTTCTGTACCTGGCAGACGACTATATTGGAGTCGCAGAATATATCTAATACCTTTATTCTGAATTCCTTAGCGAGTTTCAGCCCGGCAATCAGGGCTTCACACTCAGTCATTATTGGTCGCTGAAAACTCTAGTCGCAGAGAATAATATAAAGATCGTCCTTCGGGAGTAACTAAGACAACTCCAGCCCCAGACCTTCAGTTGTTCTTGGCCCCGTCCGTGTATAGCTTCCAAGGGCTTAATTCTAATTCCTCTTCAGATTGGACTACCCTATCACTGATCGTCTCCCCTTCAGGGATTGTGAATTCTGCTATAAAATCAGCCAAAGCTTACCCCCTGATCGATTTCCGTGGCTGAAAGTTAAAATCAAATAGACTTAATTCGATATTCCACTTGATTAACCGTCCTGACGCTTCAGGTCTTTGCAACACCTGTCTTAGAGGTTGATCAGTGTATATGATTATTGGGTGAGCTTGAAAATAATGTCGAAGTTTTCGGGAGGCGATCAGAAGGCTGTAAGCAAGTTTTTCAATCCTTGGGTAGTTACGCTCTGCAGCTGCCAATTTCTTACTTACGTAATAAACCGGCCTCTGTACCTTAACCTCTTCCCGGACAAAGGCAGTACAACATCAAGGGCCGATACTGCTAGGTAAACAAACAGCTCTTCATGGTCCAGTGGCTTCGACATAATTGGTGGTATCTCTAGTAAGTCCAATAGGTTTTGAAAGGCCTCAACACAGTCCGAAGTCCATTCAAAATTTTTCTTTCCCCTTTTTATTAGGTCAAAAAACGGGATGCATTTGTGTGTTGCTTTGGAGATAAATCTACTCAACGCAGCCACTTTCCCTGCAAGACTTTGGACATCATTGATTCTTTGTGGTTTCTCGATGTTCCTTATTGCTGCTATTTGGCTGGGGTTAATTTCAATTCCTCGAGAGCTTACGATGAACCCTAGAAATTTTCCAGATGCCACCCCAAACGAGCACTTCAAAGGATTTAACTTCATTCGATACTTTCGCAGGATACTGAACATTTCTGCCAAGTCTTGCGTATGTCTAGAGGATTGTCTAGATTTGACAAGCATATCATCCACATAAACCCCCATGGTTTTCCCTATTTGCTTATAAAACATCCTGTTCACCAAGCGTTGGTAGGTAGCTCTAGCATTTTTCAATCCGAAAGGCGTGACCACGTTGCAGTACAACCCCAAATTTGTAATGAAGCTCGTGTGCTCTTGATCGGGCACATGCATAGCAATCTGGTTGTATCCGGAATATGATCCACAAAAGAAAGAAGTTCATGTCCCGCCGTCGAATCCACAAGCTGGTCTATTCTGGGGAGTGGGAAGCTATCTTTCGGGCAGGCTTTGTTCAAGTCTGATAAATCAATACACGTCCTCCACTTTCCGTTTGACTTCTTTACTAAAACAGGATTCGATATCCAGTCGGGACATGTCGAATCCCTAATAAATCTGTTCTCTTTCAGCTTCTCCACTTCTTCTTTCAGAGCTGCCGACCTCTATGTGCCTAACATACGTCTCTTTTTCTTTACAGGCGGGTGTTTCGGGTTTATACTCAGCGAATGACTCATGATAGACGGAGATATCCCACACATGTCATCGTGGGTCCAGGCAAACACATCCAGGTTTGCCTTCAGAAAGTCAGCCAATTCTTTGTCTCAGTGCGGATCCAACTGAGATTTAATCTTCAAAACCTTTGCCGCATCAGCTTCATCAATGGATATATCCACTGTCGTTTTGTTTTGGAGTTGCCTTTCTATCCTCAAGTTCCTCATCCTCTCTGGGATCTAGATCTTCAGGCATTCCTCTAGGCAACTCCTTCGGGGCTGACCCTTCTAATTCCTATGCTGAACCCTCCTTCGGAGGGGGTGAAGCACCTTTACTATCAATGTTGAGTCCCTTCATCAGCATCTTTAATTCAACAATATAACAAGCTCGCCCGGAGACTTGGTCTCCCCTCATTACTCCTATTCCGGCTTCAGTTGGGAATTTTAGCAATAAGCACCATGGTGCGATGCAAGCCCTGAACTCTGCGAGGGCAGGCCTTCCCAAAAAAGCGTTGTAGGGCGACTCGATATCTAGTACTACGAACTGAAGCATTCGTACTCTTCGACGGTCCCCTTGACCCAATGTCATGGGTAGCTCTGTATATCCCATTGGAGCCATCGATGCTCCATTGAAGCCACGGATCCATCCTTCACAGGGCTTCAAATCTCCAGGCTCAAGTCCCATCTGATCAAATGACTTCTTAAAAAGAATATTGACAGAGCTTCCATTGTCTACTAGTACCTTATGAACCAATGCTGGTCTAATAGTAGTGGTTATAACCATCGGGTCCTCGGTAGGTGATTGGATTCCAATGTTGTCTCTTCTACGGAACACCATGTCATCGAACATTGTCTTCTATTGTTTCACAGGGGTGATATCTTCCAAATCATTACACTCATCCACATTTATGCGCTTAACTGCATTAACGTACTGGTCCATTGCTCTGAAACTATGGATGGCTGGATGAGGTCCACCTACTATGGTGTTAATGACAATCCCTTTGCCCTTTTGTTGCGCTGTAGGCTTGGGAGGAGACTGATCCTGGTTTGGGGCCTGTCCTCCTTGCACCGCGTCCCTTGGGACAACCTTATACTCGTCCAACTTCCATTCATGCTACAAATTCTCAACCACATCTCTCAAGTGTCGACATTCGTTCGTTGAAAGTCGGAAACCGGGGTCTTTTGTCAGAATTACTTCCTCGGTTCCTGTTTCTCCTATTACCATTCCCATTACGATTGCTGTTGCCCCCGTTTCTATTATTATTATTTTCATTCTTGTTTCCAACATTCACTTCGACTTTCCCAGAAATTTCTCCAGACTGCTTTACAACAACATTACTATGAACACCTTCTTTTGAAGCCGCTTCGGACTTCCTCTTTCTGTTTGCCTGTGCTTCCTCCCGTCTTAACCGAATATTGGCCTTCTCATAAAACAACTCTCTTGTGGGAGGCGGCTTCCCAGAAAGGTAATCTCCAAACTCTGAATCAGGATCAACTCCCTCTATTAAGGCCATCAGGATGGTGGGCTCATGAGGGTCACTAACTTCTATTACAGGTAAATTGAAACGGTCTAGATATGACTTCAAAGACTCGCCCGGAGCGTGCTTAATTCTCGATAACTAGATGACAGTCTTGGACTTCCGAGCGTGGAGTCGAAACTGATTCATGAAACGCTCGCTTAATTCTTTGAAATTCGATACCGACCGTGGAGGAAGTCGGGTAAACCATAATAGTGCTACATCTTATAGATAAATCGGGAAAGCTTTACACTTTACGGCATAGGGAGCAGCAACAACATTCATAAACCATGCATACCGCATCAAATGTTGTCCAGGGTCAGTCCTCCCGTTATATCTGTCCATCTGCGGCAAATTAAATCGTTGGGGGAACTGAAAATCAAGAATGTCATCAGTAAAGGGAGTATAGCTTCGCTCAATGCCATAATCTTCATTGGTGTAATTTCGACTCTCAGATATAATCTGACGCTCCATAGCCCATACATCAGCATTGGTCAAGGCCCGTTCAGGCTCTCTGGTCCTGATATTCGGGTTTCCTCAGGGCTCCTGATCAGGGGACACCTCCTTCTTCTAGCGGCCTCTGCTCTGCTTTGCTCCTTACGTTCCCGGTCGATCTCGGGAGGAAGGGGCTGAAGCATATGTCCCTGAGTCGGGTTGGTAAGGTAGGATCCCTGGGCAGAACATGAGATCCTCGCATTGGTAACAACATTGGCTCTCTTAAACTCGGGTCAACGGGTCCTAACACACGAGCACATCTTTGCCGGATCCCAGAGATTCGAAAGTCATCTGTTCAAGGTTTTGAGGTCGCTCAAGTGGCCTTCTTTCACGGGGTCGCTCTTCCTTTGAAGAAGATGACTGATCCACTACAGTGTGATGAACTGGAGAAGGTGTCCTTCGCCTGCGAAGCTCACCAATCTCCCTACTCATGGTTCTCATATTCTCTTGCATCATAAGGTTGGTATGCTCGTGGGCTCTCATAGCCTCCCTAGTGCTCTCAAGAATGTCGAGAAGTCGTGAAAAATCTCCTTGTGTGACGGGCGCAGACGAATTGGTCTGGTCATTAGTCCTGGTGGCTGGAGTCGGAGCATTTGGAGGGGCTCGAGTAGAGGGTCCGGCATCACCTAGAGTCGGGTCAGATCGGCGCAAAGTGACCTGGCCAGATAGGTTCAGATTAGGGGAGCGCACTTCTTCAACATCTTCTACTTGGATTGGATCGGAGCTTTCTCTCTGCGACTGGTTCAGATTTCCTGATCCGGTCCGATCCGCCCCCGAGCTTTGCCCACGAGACCTCGTCACAACCGCCTTTCGCTGATCCTCGCCAACTTCATTCCCTCGACTAGTTTGAACTTCCTTGCCATTTCCTTTGGCCATAATTCTTCAACAATCAACCAAAAAGTCATTGAAAAAGTCGGAAATTGGGGATTAACTTCTTTGAACTCAAAGGTCCAAAAAGTAGAATGATAACCCAGAAAAACAGAGAATTCAAATGATTCTAAGTGAAAGCACCAAAATGTTAGACCAAAAAGGGGTTCTAACACCCAAATTGACTAAAATTCTAATAAAATAAGATTAAAAACAGAAAAGAGACATGAGATTTATAGTGGTTCGGCGTTAAAGAGCCTACGTACACTTTATATCACTTTGTTTGATGATGTAGATGAAAGTACAACAAGATATTTACTCAATCTCACTTAGGTTTCATATACATTCACTCAATTATACTCAAAATACACTTCGAATGATGATTTGGATTGTTTGGGAGTGCTGGAATTTGGTTCTCAAAGATACTCAAACTCTCAGAATGCCAAAAAGTCCCCTTCAAATGACCCTTGGTGGGGTATTTATAGGTGAAAATTCCTCCTAGATCCGGATTGGATCGGGTGTATGTGGCCTCCATTCCGTCATTTTCGGGATCGGATGAATTCTGGTGAAGACAACACATCCAGTTAGTGGCCATCATGGGTAGAATGTGGGTGTAACTGCCCCTAACTTCAAGGAGAACGTGGCGTGGCGCAACAGAAATTAGTGGGATCGGATCGGTTGAGCTGATAGATGGGGATCGGATCGGATCCTCCATCTCCGACCCGAACCGGATCATCTTTATCCTTTTATTGCCTCGTGTTGATTTATTCCTACTCCCAGAACTCCGATCCGAACCGGTTGCTCAGCAGAATGTCCTTTGATCACTTGATCTTCTAATCTATTGACTTTGTGTAGCCTAGTTCACAAAGCAGGCTAACTGTAACAACCCGTATTTTCAATAACCTGTAATAACATAAATCGAGGCAGAATTTAATTCTAAAATGGGAATCAAGGGAAACGGGCTATGCCATTGCGTTCGTCTCGGAAAAATACGCGAAATAGAGTCCGAGTTTTCGAAAATCGGAGTCCGTATGACCAAGATATGGCCTCGCGAAGTTTCACGAAAATTCCCAAATTAAAGTATACTTAATTAAGTGAAATGGGTTGTGTAGATATATATATATATATTGATATATATATATATATATATAATTGAAAATTTAATAAATAAATATGCAAAAATGCTCAAAACAGCGAATTGGGAGAGGGGAATAACCGAACCGGCCGATTTTTGAAGTCGACCCGAGCCCGCTGGGTCGACTAGGGGTTAATCCAGGGTGTTTGGCTGTCAACCCGTGGGCCGATTCGCTCAAGTGCAGATTTTGCATTTGAATGGTTCTCATGGTCCATCTTTAATCTAAAGGCCCTAGATGGTTCCTACACTTGACTTCTTCCCCAAGACATGCTTTGATGGCTTGGATTGAATCTAGGGTTAATCCTATGGCCTAAAACACTTGCCTAATCTATAAATAAGACCCTAACCTACCCTAATTCATTCATAATTAAACCTAGTGACTAAACTATGGCAAAATGCTAGCTCTCATGGCCTCCACTAATTTTATGAAGAGGGTTGCATACTAATCACTCTCTAATCAACTTCTAATCCCTTCTTAGCATCTTAATCTTCTTCATTTGGTGTTCAAAGTTGCTAGTTGTGAGTTTCTATCACTTTGATGATCTTTTGGTAAACTAATTAGATGAGATGTGATGAGATTTATGGTTTTGTATGTGGGTTAATGAGCTTTGAATCATATGATATGATGTTAGCATTAATCTTATGTTTATGCATGTTGAGTATGTAAGCTTATGCAAGTTTAATATGATGTATGTTATGTTTGCATGATGCTAAATATGCAAGTTGTGGGCTATGTAATCATATGCATGTTATGCAAGTTCATGGTAATATGCTATGCAAGTTACATGTATGTAAATATGCAAGTTACATGTTTGTTAATATGCAAGTTACATGTATGTAAATATGCAAGTTACATGTTTGTTAATATGCAAGTTACATGTTTGTTAATATGCAAGTTACATGTATGTAAATATGCAAGTTACATGTTTCTTTATATGCAAGTTACATGTTTGTTAATATGCGAGTTACATGTATGTAAATATGCAAGTTACATGTTTATTAATATGCAAGTTCATGATGACACATTATGCAAGTCTATAAGCTAATATGCAAGTTTGTTATGCAAAATGAATATGTAAGTTATGTGACATATTATATGCAAGTTATGTGACATGTTATGCAAGTTCATATGCAAGTTATGTGTTTGTTAATATGCAAGATGGCACCTTTGAAACATGTTCATTCATATGCAAGTTGACACCTTTTATATGTGTTATATCATGAACGAAATTACGTGGGAACGATGGGGTAATTAAATGCATAAGTTAATAAGATTGTGTGAAATTAATATAATTATGCATAACACAAAATAAATAAACATAGTATGGGAATTTGCCTATTTGGTTAGGTGTACCCATACTATGTGTTGGGAATTTACCTATTGAGTTAGGTCTACCCCATGGGAATTTACCTATTAAGTTAGGTCTACCCATGTTAAGAAAACTTGATTAATTAGGGATAATTAATATAAAATTATGAGGGTGATTAATTAGGTGTAATTAATTGACTAAGACACGAGGTTGGACTCAGTTGTAGCGTAAAACTGCCCGGACCCAACCGGCTTAACCAGTTGCTACAAATGTTAGCCCAATGTGAGAGGTCTTAGGCACAAACTAAATACGTAATTAATGTAAAGACACGAGGTTAGACTCTGTTATGACATAAGGCTGCCCGGACCCAACCGGCTTAACCAGCGGTCATAAAAGACAGTCTAATGTGAGAGGTCTTTACAAAGGTTACGTTCTTAATTAATTAATTAAGAAACACTTAACCATATTAGCATGTAGAGGGACATGAGGGGTTAAGTGGGTGCCTCGGGTGGCATGAGAAAATCTAGTGGTTGCCTTGGGTGGCAATAGAAAATACGATTAGAATACTTAACCAAAATGGAACATGTAATTAAAACATGATTAAAGGGTTAAGTGGGATATACTAGAAAAAGGGACAAGCTTAGGTGGGTAGCTTGTGGAGGCCCATTTCAACCAGTAACCCATACGTATCTTTGTGGGCTCGACCCATGTCGAGGACGGGACACGCATACTGGGCTTGACTGTAAGAGGCAAACGGGTTAGCGGTGGCAACGCAAGTCCAACGGGCTTCATATGCGTGAGTGGGCCCGGGCTGGTAGGTAAGCCGTTGTTGCATCGAGTAGATATAAGCCGTGCACCTTTAGTTCCATCAGGTTGCCACATTGGGGAATGATACATCCCACGGTGGGGCCAGCACGGGTATCTACGTTAGGGAGCCGATCGAATGGGAAGTAGTGTGTACACCTAGTGGATTGTAGGGCCCCGTGGCGCCTACTTGGTCACCTAGGGGTACGCAGGTACTAATTAGTAAATTTTATAAGTCCTTGGGTGGGATCAACCTTTAAGTTAGGAACGACTGGTGTGGTGCAGTTTAGTAATTTACCTTAGGGAGGGTAGATGCGTCTTTATCCTTTATCTTCGTTTAGTTGACTGCTTAGGGTAGCCATTCATCCCTATATGTTACCGTATATCAGTTTATGTCTTCTCTGGTTACTTTAACGATTGTATTGTTAAAGTTATAGGACTCGCTCAGACTTATGTCTGACCCTGTTGTTTTTATCTTTTTCCCAACCCTCAGGTCCTACGGTGGATCCTAGCAGTAGTGGAGCTTGATCGGATTGCTGTTCCAGTCTTTAGGAGCTTGGATAGATGTAAAGCTCCAGTTATCCAGTTATCTTTTCTTTTGTTTGGCTATTGTATGAGAGTGGGATTATGTACTTCTTTATTTTGATGGATATTGTACTTGACCTTTATTGTGGTTTTATGATGTAACCAGACATGTTTTACTTCCGCTGTTATGAGATGATGTTTTAAAATTTCAAGTACTATTTATATCTGTCTTGTTGTAATTTTTCTGTTCTATATTCACTAAAATACTCCACCAATGCTATGGCATTCCCTTAGTGAGTGATCATAGCGGGAGTGGGGTGTTACACGTGGTATCAGAGCTTAAGGTTACCAGAACAGATAAAATTTTTGAGAAAAACTACTTTCTAAGAGTATTTTCGAAGAAAGGATTTTTAAAAGCATGTCTTCTAAGAGAAAAAGTTTTTGAAAAAGAAAAGCATAATCCCCAATAGCCATATCTTTATCTTTCAGAATCTCCTTTTTGAATCTTTCCTCTTTCGTTTCAGCATGGCTGAAGATCTTAACATCCCGGAGGGTTTAGTTATACCACTATGGTATAGGAGGTTGCAAGAGGCTAGGGCCGCGGCTGCGGGTCCGGCCAATGCTACTACACCAGAGACAACCGCTCCTCCTCCTCAGCCTAGAGTGGATAATTTTGCTAAGGTTTGCAAGGAGTTCAAGGCTATAGGAGGAAAACCTTTTCTTGGTTCAGAGACTTTCGTAGAGGCTAGAGATTGGCTTAAGGAAGTGGAAGAGTTGCTAGATATCTTTGAAGTGGAAGAGGGAAAGAAAGTCAAGTTGGCGGCTTGGTTAATGAAGGGAGAGGCCTCATTCTGGTGGGAGGTCACTAATGGAGAACGCCCTGTTGACTCTTGGGCAGATTTTAAGCAAAGGTTTGGGGCTAAGTTTCTCTCAAGGGCGGAAGAGAATCTGTTTATGGAGAAGTTCTTGAATTTGAAGCAAGGGAATCTCACGGTGAAAGAATATGTCAACAAATTCAATCAATTAGCAAGGTTTGGCATAGAGTTGGTGAATACACCGGAGAAGAAGGCTTTGAGGTTCGTTAGAGGCTTGAACGAACCATTGCAAGGAATAGCTATGACTCACATTCCTATGGGGGCCACTTTGAGAAGCTTGTCTACATGGCACTTATGCATGAGGATGATAAGAATTCTAAGGCACCAGAGAAAAAGGGGGATCAGAAGAAACCGCAACAGCAACAACAAGGCAAGGGCGGAAAAGGCAATGGTGACAAAAAGAAGACGAAGAAGAAGTGCTTCAATTGTGGAACACCAGGACACCTTAGTAAGGATTGTCGCAAAAAGAAGAAAACCGGTTGCTTTCATTGTGGTGAAGCAGGGCATCTTGTGAAAAACTGCCCAAAGAAGGGGCAGAAGACGGGGTCTACCTCAGGAGGCCAGGTGCAAGCTCTTATAGCACCACCTCAGTCAGGGGGGCAAGTTCAGGTTCTCTCAGTTCCACCGATTCAGCAGAGAGGTAGAACTATTTCCGTTGAAAGTCTGGTTTTTCTGTTTGATCATCCAGTTCGTACTTTGTTTGACTCTGGCGCATCGCATTCTTTTATCTCATCATCGTTAGTTGAGTCACTGCACTTAGACACCAGTCTAGTTGATGATCCCTTGGTTGTCTCAAACCCAATTGGGGGCTCCATATATCTGTCTATGATATGTTTGGGTTTGAAGATTTCTATACTTAGCGTTGAGTTTAGATGTGATGCTTTTGTATTGGGCTTCACGGGCTATGGGTTGATCTTGGGCATGGACTGGTTATCCAGTAATGGTGCCGTTCTTGATTGCGAAAGGAGAGTTGTCAGGCTCATGACCCGCTTGGGTAACACTCTCGAGATCTCTTGCAATCCCATGGAATCTGTTTTGCTAAGTTATCTTGAATCGCTCGATGCTTCGGTCGAGAGTTTGTGTTCTGTCAGAGTAGTCCGGGAATATCCGGATGTGTTTGAAGAAGTAAAGGGTTTGCCTCCGAAGCGGGAGATAGATTTCCGAATTTATTTGGTGGATAATGCCAAACCAGTGTCTTTGCCAGTACGCCACATGGCTCCTCGTGAGAGAAGAGAACTTCATAAGCAAGTAGGGGAGTTGCTTGAGAAGGGGTTCATAAGGCGAAGTATATCGGAGTGGGGAGCTCCAGTAGTGTTTGCCACGAAGGCGGATGGGTCCCTCAGACTTTGTGTGGATTATAGAGAACTTAATAAGCTCACGAAGAAGAATAGACACCCATTACCGAGGATAGATGATCTCTTTGATCAGTTGGTTGGCGCGTCAGTATTTTCGCAGATGGACTTAGCTACAGGGTTTCATCAGTTAAGAGTGGCGGAGGACAGTATAGAGAAGACTGCTTTCCGGACTCCGGATGGTTTTTATGAGTGGCTAGTGATGCCATTTGGGTTGACAAACGCCCCCGCATACTTTGTTGATCTCATGAGTAGAGTGTTCAGAGAGTATCTGAATAAGTTTGTAGTAGTTTTTGTGGATGACATCTTGGTCTTTTCCAAGAATGAAGAAGAGCATGCCTTACATCTCAAGGAAGTGTTGGAGACTCTTCGAGCGCATAGTCTTAAAGCTAAATTCTCTAAATGCCATTTTTGGAGAAGAGAAGTGCGATTCTTAGGGCATGTGGTCTCTAAGTAAGGGATAGCTGTGGATCCCGCAAAGATAGTATCTATCCAGGATTGGAAAGTTCCTAGAAATGCTACCGAGGTAAGAAGTTTCTTGGGGTTGGCAGGATATTATAGGAAGTTCATCAAAGACTTCGCGAAGATATCAGCCCCATTAACCCGCTTGACGAAAAAGAATCTGGTTTTCTCGTGGGATGTAGATTGTGATGATGCTTTCCGACGGTTAAAAAGAGCTTTGACCACCGCTCCAGTTTTAGTGCTCCCGGATGGGAGTAAGCCGTTTGTTGTTTATACCGATGCTTGTGGAACAGGATTAGGCGCAGTCTTGATGCAGGAGGGAAGGGTAATAGCCTATGGAGGGAGACAATTGAGAGTGCATGAGAAGAATTACCCTACCCATGATCTAGAGTTGGCCGCGATTGTTTTCGCACTTAAGTCTTGGCGCCATTATCTTCTTGGTGAGAGATTCGAGTTGTTCACCGACCATAAATCATTGAAGTACTTATTCTCTCAGAAGGATTTAAACTTAAGACAGCAAAGGTGGATGGAGTTCTTAGCATCCTATGATTTCGAGATAGCGTATACCCCTGGTAAGGGTAACGTGGTGGCAGACGCCTTGAGTAGAAAAAGGCTATCTTTGAGTCCATTGTTCGTGGAACGACGAAGCTTGGAGTTTCTTTCTTTGTTTGACTTCAGACCTTCTGTTGATTTTGTACCTGGTTTGTTGGCATCCTTGGAGGTTAGACCTACTCTTTTGAGACGGATTGGCGAGGCTCAGCGAGACGACCCACAGTTGGTTGTGTTGGTAGAGAAGCTTATAAGAGGGGAGTCGTCCAGCCATTTGGGTAGATACACCATAGATGATAAGGGATGGTTGCATAGAGACGGTAGACTTTGTGTACCGCAAGATGAGGGTTTGAAGAAGGCTATTTTGGATGATGCACATCGTTCAAGAATGACTATTCATCCCGGTGGAGACAAAATGTACCAAGACATGAAGAGAGTTTTCTTCTGGGCCGGTATGAAGAAAGATGTGGCCGAGTATGTGGCTAGATGCTTAGTGTGCCAACAAGTTAAAGTGGAGCAAAGGAAACCCGGTGGGTTGCTACACCCATTGGAAGTTCCACAGTGGAAGTGGGATAGTGTCTCGATGGATTTCATCGACGGGTTACCGAGATCGAGGAAGGGCAATACGGGAATTTGGGTTGTGGTAGACAGACTTACCAAGAGTGCCCATTTTATACCCGTAAAGAGTAAGAGGACCGCTCCATGGCTTGCTTCAGTCTATGTTAGAGAGATTGTTAGATTGCATGGCGTACCATCCAGCATTGTGAGTGATCGAGATCCTATTTTCACTAGTGAGTTTTGGAGAAGTTTGCAAGAGGCGGTAGGGACTCAGTTGTGTTTGAGCACCGCATATCATCCTCAGACGGACGGTCAGACTGAGAGGGTGAACCGTATCTTAGAAGATCTTTTGAGGCTTTGTATCTTGGATTTTGGAGGTACATGGGAAGAACATCTTCCTTTGGTGGAGTTCGCATATAATAACAGCTTTCAGTCCAGTATTGGTATGGCTCCTTTCGAAGCTCTTTATGGAAGGCCTTGTCGATCTCCTACATGTTGGTGGGAATCTACGGATAAGATCTTGCTTGGGCCGGATATGGTTAGAGAGACTTCAGAGAAGATTGATTTAATTCGAAAAAGGATGAAAGCAGCGCAAGATAGACAGAAATCTTATGCGGATCGGAGAAGGACGGATCTTGAGTTTGAGGTTGGGGACATGGTTTTTGTCAAAGTATCTCCATTGAGAAATGTTGTTCGCTTTGGGTCCGTAGGGAAGTTAGCACCGAGATTTGTTGGGCCGTTTCCTATTAAGGAAAGGATTGGACGGATGGCATATAGGGTGGAGTTGCCCGACAGACTTAGTGGTGTTCATGATGTATTCCATGTATCACATTTGAGGAAGTGCTTACATGAGACCGCGGAGGTGGTAGAGCCGAGCTTGCTTAGAGATGTAGAGGTAGAGCGTGATGCGACGATTCGACGAGCTCCTACTCGCATCCTTGGGTCAGAAACTAGGAAGTTGAGGAACAGAGAAGTTCAGCTAGTTAAAGTGCAATGGGGAGATGACGAAAGCAATGCTACTTGGGAGACGGAAGCAAAGATGCGTTCTTTGTATCCATTTCTTTTTGAGAGTATGTCTTTTAACTTCTCCTTTATTGCTTGTCTAGTACTTATCTTATCTTTAGTATATCCTCTCGCTAATACCTATGACCTTTAGATAGGGTAAAACCTATGGTTGAAACATGTGTTTGAAACATGTTATGGTTGATGGATGCATATGGATGCAATTGTTTGCTAGTGGTTGCTCGTGGATGCATATACACACACATTAGGCACTAGATCGGCTCAGTCACTTCATGTTGCATATTGCATAAATGGATGTGGTAGTTAGATTGATGGATGTATCATGGCTGTGTTATCATATGGATGATGCATTTTTGTGTATGGTTGTGCACGCATGTAGAAATTTGTATGTGTCAATAGGGTTTCGCATACATATTGGATGCATGGCACTATCATGGTTTGCATTAAGGAGGTTTACTGTATCAGTAACCGCCTGATTTTTGCATTAGGTAAGTACATATACACACACTTTTGCATATATCCATCCAGCATTTAGAATCTTGTAAGGACAATGATTGCTCGTAGATGATGCTTTGAGTAGATGGATGATTGGATGGTAGGATACGTTCTTCCTAACTTGAAGATTTCGGGGACGAAATCCTTTAAGGAGGGGAGAATGTAACAACCCGTATTTTCAATAACCTGTAATAACATAAATCGAGGCAGAATTTAATTCTAAAATGGGAATCAAGGGAAACGGGCTATGCCATTGCGTTCGTCTCGGAAAAATACGCGAAATAGAGTCCGAGTTTTCGAAAATCGGAGTCCGTATGACCAAGATATGGCCTCGCGAAGTTTCACGAAAATTCCCAAATTAAAGTATACTTAATTAAGTGAAATGGGTTGTGTAGATATATATATATATATATATTGATATATATATATATATATAATTGAAAATTTAATAAATAAATATGCAAAAATGCTCAAAACAGCGAATTGGGAGAGGGGAATAACCGAACCGGCCGATTTTTGAAGTCGACCCAAGCCCGCTGGGTCGACTAGGGGTTAATCCAGGGTGTTTGGCTGTCAACCCGTGGGCCGATTCGCTCAAGTGCAGATTTTGCATTTGAATGGTTCTCATGGTCCATCTTTAATCTAAAGGCCCTAGATGGTTCCTACACTTGACTTCTTCCCCAAGACATGCTTTGATGGCTTGGATTGAATCTAGGGTTAATCCTATGGCCTAAAACACTTGCCTAATCTATAAATAAGACCCTAACCTACCCTAATTCATTCATAATTAAACCTAGTGACTAAACTATGGCAAAATGCTAGCTCTCATGGCCTCCACTAATTTTATGAAGAGGGTTGCATACTAATCACTCTCTAATCAACTTCTAATCCCTTCTTAGCATCTTAATCTTCTTCATTTGGTGTTCAAAGTTGCTAGTTGTGAGTTTCTATCACTTTGATGATCTTTTGGTAAACTAATTAGATGAGATGTGATGAGATTTATGGTTTTGTATGTGGGTTAATGAGCTTTGAATCATATGATATGATGTTAGCATTAATCTTATGTTTATGCATGTTGAGTATGTAAGCTTATGCAAGTTTAATATGATGTATGTTATGTTTGCATGATGCTAAATATGCAAGTTGTGGGCTATGTAATCATATGCATGTTATGCAAGTTCATGGTAATATGCTATACAAGTTACATGTATGTAAATATGCAAGTTACATGTTTGTTAATATGCAAGTTACATGTATGTAAATATGCAAGTTACATGTTTGTTAATATGCAAGTTACATGTTTGTTAATATGCAAGTTACATGTATGTAAATATGCAAGTTACATGTTTCTTTATATGCAAGTTACATGTTTGTTAATATGCGAGTTACATGTATGTAAATATGCAAGTTACATGTTTATTAATATGCAAGTTCATGATGACACATTATGCAAGTCTATAAGCTAATATGCAAATTTGTTATGCAAAATGAATATGTAAGTTATGTGACATATTATATGCAAGTTATGTGACATGTTATGCAAGTTCATATGCAAGTTATGTGTTTGTTAATATGCAAGATGGCACCTTTGAAACATGTTCATTCATATGCAAGTTGACACCTTTTATATGTGTTATATCATGAACGAAATTACGTGGGAACGATGGGGTAATTAAATGCATAAGTTAATAAGATTGTGTGAAATTAATATAATTATGCATAACACAAAATAAATAAACATAGTATGGGAATTTGCCTATTTGGTTAGGTGTACCCATACTATGTGTTGGGAATTTACCTATTGAGTTAGGTCTACCCCATGGGAATTTACCTATTAAGTTAGGTCTACCCATGTTAAGAAAACTTGATTAATTAGGGATAATTAATATAAAATTATGAGGGTGATTAATTAGGTGTAATTAATTGACTAAGACACGAGGTTGGACTCAGTTGTAGCGTAAAACTGCCCGGACCCAACCGGCTTAACCAGTTGCTACAAATGTTAGCCCAATGTGAGAGGTCTTAGGCACAAACTAAATACGTAATTAATGTAAAGACACGAGGTTAGACTCTGTTATGACATAAGGCTGCCCGGACCCAACCGGCTTAACCAGCGGTCATAAAAGACAGTCTAATGTGAGAGGTCTTTACAAAGGTTACGTTCTTAATTAATTAATTAAGAAACACTTAACCATATTAGCATGTAGAGGGACATGAGGGGTTAAGTGGGTGCCTCGGGTGGCATGAGAAAATCTAGTGGTTGCCTTGGGTGGCAATAGAAAATACGATTAGAATACTTAACCAAAATGGAACATGTAATTAAAACATGATTAAAGGGTTAAGTGGGATATACTAGAAAAAGGGACAAGCTTAGGTGGGTAGCTTGTGGAGGCCCATTTCAACCAGTAACCCATACGTATCTTTGTGGGCTCGACCCATGTCGAGGACGGGACACGCATACTGGGCTTGACTGTAAGAGGCAAACGGGTTAGCGGTGGCAACGCAAGTCCAACGGGCTTCATATGCGTGAGTGGGCCCGGGCTGGTAGGTAAGCCGTTGTTGCATCGAGTAGATATAAGCCGTGCACCTTTAGTTCCATCAGGTTGCCACATTGGGGAATGATACATCCCACGGTGGGGCCAGCACGGGTATCTACGTTAGGGAGCCGATCGAATGGGAAGTAGTGTGTACACCTAGTGGATTGTAGGGCCCCGTGGCGCCTACTTGGTCACCTAGGGGTACGCAGGTACTAATTAGTAAATTTTATAAGTCCTTGGGTGGGATCAACCTTTAAGTTAGGAACGACTGGTGTGGTGCAGTTTAGTAATTTACCTTAGGGAGGGTAGATGCGTCTTTATCCTTTATCTTCGTTTAGTTGACTGCTTAGGGTAGCCATTCATCCCTATATGTTACCGTATATCAGTTTATGTCTTCTCTGGTTACTTTAACGATTGTATTGTTAAAGTTATAGGACTCGCTCAGACTTATGTCTGACCCTGTTGTTTTTATCTTTTTCCCAACCCTCAGGTCCTACGGTGGATCCTAGCAGTAGTGGAGCTTGATCGGATTGCTGTTCCAGTCTTTAGGAGCTTGGATAGATGTAAAGCTCCAGTTATCCAGTTATCTTTTCTTTTGTTTGGCTATTGTATGAGAGTGGGATTATGTACTTCTTTATTTTGATGGATATTGTACTTGACCTTTATTGTGGTTTTATGATGTAACCAGACATGTTTTACTTCCGCTGTTATGAGATGATGTTTTAAAATTTCAAGTACTATTTATATCTGTCTTGTTGTAATTTTTCTGTTCTATATTCACTAAAATACTCCACCAATGCTATGGCATTCCCTTAGTGAGTGATCATAGCGGGAGTGGGGTGTTACACTAACAAATACTATGAAGGGTTGATTTTTGCAGCACCCAATCCAAACGATTCATCATCTTTCATATTTGTCGCTCTACCCCTACTATGCTTAAACTACCTCCCATAATTTTATTATTGTTTTCCTTCATTCATTTGTTTATTCATTTTTTGCATTATTCATTTCCTTGTAAACCAATTATCATTCTGTGACGTGTTGGTTTTTGCAGCAACCAATCCAAATGATTCATCATCTTTAATATTTGTCGATCTACCCCTACTATGCTTAAATTACCCCTACTTCACTTAATACTTCAAAACATGCCTTCTTTTTAATCCTCCCCTAATTCTCTAAATAGCCCATACTTAAACCAATTACCCTATTTTTTAACTACTGCGAAGGGTTGGTTTTTGCGACACCCAATCCAAATGTTTAGCCATCTCTCGTATTTGTCGATCAACCCCTACTATGCTTAAACTACTAATACTTCTCTTAATACATCAAAACAACCCTTATTTTTAATCCCACCCCCAACTCTCTAAATGGCCCTTACTTCCAACAATTACCCCTATTTTTTAACTACTGTGAAGGGTTGGGTTTTGCAGCACCAAATCCAAACGATGCGTCATCTTTCACATTTGTCGATCTACCCCTACTATGCTCAAACTACCCCTACTTCTCTTAATACTACAAAACAACATTTTTTTAATCCTACCCTAATTCTTTAAATAGACCTTAATTCCAACAATTACTCCTATTTTTTAACTACTGTGAACAGTTGGTTTTTGCAGCTCCCAATCCAAATGATTCGTCATCTTTCATATTTGTGGATCTACCCCTACTATGCATAAACTACCCCTACTTCTCTTAATACTTCAAAACAACCCTTCTTTTTAATCATACCCCTAATTCTAAAAATAGCCCTTACTTCCAATAATTACTCCTATTTTTTAACTACTGTGAAGGGTTGGTTTTTGCAGCACCCAATCCAAATGATTCATCATCTTTCAAATTTGTCGATCTATCCCTACTATGCTTAATGTAGCTACCCTACTTTTATTATTCTTTTCCTTTATTCATTACTTTATTCATTTTTTTTTTTTTGCATTATTCATTTCTTTCTTTGTAAACCAATTATCATTCTACTTCTGTGAAGGGTTAATTTTTGTAGCACTCAATCCAAATAATTAATCATCTTTTATGTTTGTCGATCTACCCCTACTATGCTTAAACTACCTCCCCTACTTTTATTGTTGTTTTCGTTTATTCATTTCTTTTGCATTATTCATTTCTTTGTAAACCAGTTATCATACAGTGAAGGGTTGTTTTTTGCAGCACCCAATCCAAACGATGCATCATCTTTCATATTTGTCGATCTACCCCTACTATGCTTAAACTACCCCTACTTCTCTTTTCAAAACAACCCTTCTTTTTGATTCTACCCCTAATTCTCTAAATAATCCTTACTTCAAACAATTACCCCTATTTTTTAACTACTGTGAAGGGTTGGTTTTTGTGGAACCCAATCCAAATGATTTATCATCTCTCATATTTGTCGATCTACCCCTACTATGCTTAAACTACCCCTACTTCTATTAACACTTCAAAACAGTCCTTCTTTTTAAAACTACCCCTAATTCTCTAAATAGCCCTTACTTCCAACAATTACCGCTATTTTTTTAACTACTGTGAAGGGTTGTTTTTTGCAGCACCCATCCAACTAATTCATCATCTTTCATATTTGTCAATCTACCCTTACTATGCTTAAACTACCCCTACTTCTCTTAATACTTCAAAAATCCACTTCTTTTAATCATACCCCTAATTCTCCAAATAGCATTTACTTCCAACAATTACCGTTGTTTTTTTAACTACTGTGAAGGGTTGGTTTATGCAGCACCCAATCCAGTTGATTCATCATCTTTCATATTTGTCGATCTACCCCTACTATGCTTAAACTACCTCCCTTAATTATATTATTGTTTTCCTTTATTCATTTCTTTATTCATTTTTTGCATTATTCATTTCTTTGTAAACCAATTATCATTCTATGAAGTGTTGGTTTATGCAGCACAAATCCAAACGATTCATCATCTTTAATATTTGTCGATGTACCCCTACTATGCTCAAACTACCTCTACTTCTCTTAATACTTCAAAATAGGAATTCTTTTTAATCCTCCCCTAATTCTCTAAATATCCCTTACTTCCAACAATTAGCCCTACTTTTTAACTACTGTGAAGGGTTGGTTTTTGCAGCACCCAATCCAAATGATTAATCATCTCTCATATTTGTCGACCTACCCCTACTATGATTAAACTACAAATACTTCTCTTAATACATCCAGACAACCGTTATTGTTAATCCTACCCCTAATTCTCTAAATGGCCCTTACTTCCAACATTTACCCCTATTTTTTAACTACCATGAAGTGTAGGTTTTTGCAGCACCCAATTCAAAAGACTCATCATCTTTCATATTTGTGGATCTACCCCTACTATGCTTAAACTACCCCTATTTCCCTTAATACTACAAAACAACCCTTCTTTTTAATTCTTCCCCTAATTCTCTAAATAGACCTTACTTCCAACAATTACTCCTATTTTTTAACTACTGTGAAGGGTTGGTTTATGCAGCACCCAATCCAAATGATTCATTATCTTTCATATTTGAGGATCTACCCCTACTATGCATAAACTACCCCTACTTCTCTTAATACTTCTAAACATCCCTTCTTTTTAATCATACCCTAATTCTCCAAATAGCCCTTACTTCAAACAATTAATCCTATTTTTTAACTACTATGAATGGTTGGTTTTTGCAGCTCCCAATCCAAACGATTCATCAGCTTTCATATTTGTTGATCTACCCCTATTATGCTTGAAGTACCTCCCCTACTTTTATTATTGTTTTCCTTTATTCATTTTTTTGCATTATTCATTTCTTTCTTTGTAAACCAATTATCATTCTATTTCTGTGAAGGGCTGATTTTTGCAGCACTCAATTGAAATAATTCATCATCTTTCATATTTGTCGATCTACCCCTACTTTGATTAAACTACCTCCCCTACATTTATTATTGTTTTCGTTTATTCATTTCTTTATTCAGTTCTTTTGCAATATTCATTTCTTTGTAAACTAGTTATCATACTGTGAAGAGTTGGTTTTTTGCAGCATCCAATCCAAACGATGCATCATCTTTCATATTTGTCAATCTACCCCTACTATGTTTAAACTACCGCTACTTCTCTTAATTATTCAAAACAACCCTTCTTTTTAATCCTACCCCTGATTCTCTAAATACTCCTTACTTCAAACAATTACCCCTATTTTTTAACTACTGTGAAGTGTTGGTTTTTGCAGCACCCAATCCGAATGATTCATCTTCTTTCATATTTGTCGATCTATCACTACTACGCTTATACTACCCCTACTTCTATTAATACTTCAAAACAACCTTTATTTTTAATCCTACCCCTAATTCTCTAAATAGCCCTTACTTACAACAATTACCCCTATTTTTTAACTACTGTGAAGCATTGGTTTTTGCAGCACCCAATCCAACCGATTCATCATCTTTCATATTTGTCAATCTACCCTTACTATGCTTAAATTACCCCTACTTCTCTGAATACTTCAAAACAGCCCTTCTTTTTAATCCCACCCCTAATCTCCAAATAGCCCTTACTTCCAACATTTACCCCTATTTTTTAACTACTGTGAAGGGTTGGTTTTTGCAGCACCCAATTCGTACGATTCATCATCTTTCATATTTGTCAATCTACCCCTAATATGTTTAAACTACCTCCCCTAATATTATTATTGTTTTCCTTTATTCATTTCTTTATTCATTCTTTGCATTATTCAGTTCTTTGTAAACCAATTATCATTACGTGAAGGGTTGGTTTTTGCAGCACCCAATCCAAATGATTCATCATCTATAATATTTGTCGAT
The DNA here is from genome assembly GCA_030737875.1 of Allium sativum. Lineage (NCBI taxonomy): Eukaryota > Viridiplantae > Streptophyta > Magnoliopsida > Asparagales > Amaryllidaceae > Allium > Allium sativum. The sequence goes on from CM060913.1 coordinate 1,017,929,618, forward strand.
CTACCCCTACTTTGCTTAAAATACCCCTACTTCTCTTAATACTTCAAAACAAGCCTTCTTTTTAATCCTCCACTAATTCTCTAAATAGCTCTTACTTCCGACAATTACCCCTATTTTTTAACTACTGTGAAGGGTTGGTTTTTGCGGCACCCAATCCAAATGTTTAACCATCTCTCATATTTGTCGATCTACCCTTAAATATGCTTAAACTACCAATACTTCTCTTATTACATAAAAGCAACCGTTATTTTTAATCCTACTCCTGATTCTCTAAATGGCCCTTGCTTCCAACAATTACCGCTATCTTTTAACTATTGTGAAGGGTTTTTTTTGCAGCACCCAATCCAAATGATTTATCATCTTTCATATTTGTGGATCTACCCTCACTATGCTTAAACTATACCTACTTCTCTTAATACTTCAAAATAGCTCTTCTTTTTAATCCTACCCCTAATTATCTAAATAAACCTTACTTCCAACAATTACTCCAATTTTTTAACTATTGTGAAGGGTTGGTTTTTGCAGCACCCAATCCAAATGATTCATCATCTTTCATATTTGTGGATCTACCCCTACTATGCATAAACAACCCCTACTTCTCTTAATACTTCACAACAACCCTTCTTTTTAATCATACCCCTAATTCTCCAAATAGCCCTTACCTCCAACAATTACTCCTATTTTTAAACTACTATGAAGGGTTGGTTTTTGCAGCACCAAATCCAAACGATTCATCATCTTTAATATTTGTCGATATACCCCTACAATGCTTAAAGTACCTCCCCTATTTTTATTATTGTTTTCCTTTATTCATTTTTTTATTCAGTTTTTTTCCATTATTCATATCTTTCTTTGTAAACCAATTATCATTCTAATTCCGTGAAGGGTTGATTTTTGCAGTAGTCAATCCAAAAAATTCATCATCTTTCATATTTGTCGATCTACACCTACTATGCTTAAACTACCTCCCCTACTTTTATTATTGTTTTCATTTATTCATTTCTTGATTCATTTCTTTTGCGTTATTCATTTCTTTGTAAACCAGTTATCATACTGTGAAGGGTTGGTTTTTGCAGCACCCAATCCAAACGATGCATCATCTTTCATATTTGTCGATCTACCCCTACTAAGCTTGGACTACCCCTACTTCTCTTAATAATACTCCTTACTTCAAACAACTACCCCTATTTTTTCACTACTGTGAAGGGTTGGTTTTTGCAGCACCCAATCCGAACGATTCAACTTCTTTCATATTTGTCGATCTACCCTACTATGCTTAAACAACCCCTACTTCTATTAATACTTCTAAACATTCCTTCTTTTTAATCCTACCCTAATTCTCTAAGTAGCCCGTACTTTCAACAATTACCCCCATTTTTTAATTACTGTGAAGGGTTGGTTTTTGCAGCACCTAATCCAAACGATTCATCATCTTTCATATTTGTCAATCAATCCCTACTATGCTTAAACTACCCCTACTTCTCTTAATACTTCAAAACAACCCTTCTTTTTAATCCTACCCCTAATTCTTCGAACAACCCTTACTTCTAGCAATTACCCCTATTTTTTGTCAACTGTGAAGGGATGGTTTTCGCTGCACCCAATCCAAACGATTCATCATCTTTCATATTTGTCGATCTACCCCTACTATGCTTAAACTACCTCCTCTACTTTTATTATTGTTTTCCTTTATTCATTTTTTGCATCATTCATTTCTTTGTAAACCAATTATCATTCTGTGAAGTGTTGGTTTTTGCAGCACCCAATCCAAACGATTATTCATCTTTAATATTTTTCGACATACCTCTACTATGCTTAAACTACCCCTACTTCTCTTAATACTTCAAAACAGGCATTGTTTTTATTCCTCCCCCTAATTCTCTAAATAGCCCTTACTTCCAACAATTACCCCTATTTTTTAACTACATTGAAGTGTTGGTTTTTGCAGCACCCAATCCAAATGATTAATCATCTCTCATATTTGTCGATCTACCCCTACTATGCTTAAACTACCACAACTTCTCTTAATACATCAAAACAACCCTTCTTTTTAATCCTACCGCTAATTCTCTAAATAGCCCTTACTTCCAACAATTACCCCTATTTTTTAACTACTGTGAAGGGGTGATTTAACATAAATAGTGTGATTAAATATAGGAGAAACCATCACCTAAAATACCTAAATAAAAGCTTGCGTATATGTATTTTTCCTTAGCAAAATATCCATGACTTAGAAGGGAAGAAAACCATTTTATAATAGCTGGAAAAGAGAGAGTATGAGGAGCATTTAATGAAATCAGGGTACGATATTGTGTGCTTCCAGAAGCATGAACATAGGACAAAGCAATTGGGCCAATTTCTCCTTAAACTATTCGTTTCCTTCATGAGATTGTTTCCTGAAAACAGGGCATAGAAGATAAAATATAAAAGTAAGACTTTATGAAAATCACTGTAGAATCATTTGAGAAAATGGTTTTAAAAACATGAGGGCTTGGCTATATATAACACAAAAAATCCTGCATTCTTCTTACACAAAAAACACTAAGTTCAAAACTAAATTATAAAATCATTCTAGCAGGAAATAGGAAAGCATTTCGGTGAGTAAATCAATTTGTTTAAATCTTTAATCTAGAACTGGTATTGCCTTTATGTGTTAATATCAATATTAGTATGTGTTTAAACTATGGATTGCTATCATGTTAGGATCTGAAACATGCAACTGAAAACACAAACATCTGTGGTCAATTGATGTTTACAACTTTTATCACTGTATGTTGTTCCAAACTGTTATTTCATTAATGAGGAATACTGATGTTTTGATTATCATGTTGTAAAGTAAACCCGTTATGACCACCCTGTTTAACCAGAAAATAATCATACCAGATGATCACATGATATGCAATTGAATGTAATGATCGCATGTGTACTTTGGTGATTCAAAACTTCAGGAAATTGGAAATGAAACCTCTGTAGAATTTATATATACAAGAAAACCAAGAAATATACTGTCTATTAACCAACACTATAAAACATGAATTTCCAAACATCCCAGAAACATGATTTAAGTATATAGATAGAATCATATGTTTAAACAATGATTTTTAGAGATCGTTTCATGATTTTTAACGTTGGGGTTGACGAGATATGACATGGTGATCAGAAAATGATGTGTGATCAATTTCCGACGATCCAAGCCATCGGAGTTCATAGCGCAAGGAGGAGAGAAACGTTTGAGATAGAGGATCATAGGAAAAATGTAAGATGATTTTTCTATAGTATAGAATTTGTAAACGAATTAAATTTAGGGGAAATGGGTTCTTTTTATGTGTCTGTGGTTCTCGGCGAACTGCACTGCAATGGCGACGAGTGAAGGTTGCACACATGGGGGAATCGACGGAGCGGGTCGTCACCATGACGTGGCCTGAATTGGATGAATGCCGGTGGTCTGAGGTAAGAGCAGTCGGTGGTTTCTTCGATGAAACCCATTTGTTGATGATGGAAGAAAACAGTGAAAACACTGTAGCGGTTCAGATGGTTGGATCAGAAGGTGGTGGCGAGACCAGGAGGTGATGTGTGACTGGTAGGGACGATCGCAGTTGGTCGATGGTGGATAGATGGCATGTGCACATGCACGTGTACATGTGTGTGCATCAGTGAAATGAAGGAGAAGGAGGAACGACATCGAGTTTTCATGGTGATTTTGATGTGTGAACATGGGTGCTGGAAATGTGGTACTTTGCACTTTGGCACTTTGAAGTTGGAGAAGTGGTACTTGGCGGTCATGGAGTTTTCATGCTGGTTTGACGAGAGGAGCATGTGATCTTAGGGGGGTTGGTGCTTGGCACTTTGGTACTACCAGGTGGTATTTTGGCCGAGCAGGAAAACATGGGTGCGACATTAGTTTTTGGGAAGAAATCATGGGTGGGCAACCTGGCACTTTGGTAGTTTTGTACTGGGCTGGAGCGTGGAGTTTTAGGGCGGATCAGCAGGCTGGTGCCTGCTTTTTCCACTCCGGAGTACGTGCACGCCCAAACTCCGTCGGAACCTACACTGATGCACCACCCGCCGCTATATTGACCGCTTATAATCAGTCAGTAATCGTGCCCCACCCTGCCTAGTTCAGGGTACCATGATACATCTGTGTGGGTTACTACTGAAATGGGTCCCGTTACTAGGGTTTTCTAGACAACATGTTACATGGTTAAGTGTCCCCCAGTTTAACCTAACCCATCCATCATTTTAATTAACATGTTGTATTTTGTTAAGTGTTGCCTTGATTAACTTAACCCTACCATTTCTGTCATGTCTTGTTCACATGGCATTAATTGATTAATGCATTAACCACTCACATTAGATAGGGATTGTTGTGGTTACTGGATGTGCCTGGCGGTTCCGGGCAGTTTTACACCACATCTCAATCTAACCTCGGGTCTTTCTTGGGCATGAAGCACTAACCACCCACATTAGATAGGTTTGGTTGTGGTTACTGGATGTGCCGGGCGATTCCGGGCAGTTTTACACAACAACACAATCTAACCTCGAGTTAGGCATATTCGTCTTTCCATTAATTTACATATTTTCTATATATGTCCAATTCTATATGTAAATTAATCCTAATTTAATTTGTGTCATAATTACTATTTAAATCATGCTAACAATTTATGGTATGTCAAATATACCATTTCATGTTACAAGATTATGCCATGTAATTTCATATTTTCCCAACGATACCCCCCTTATATGTTCACATAATTTATATAGAATGTTGGGCTAGTAAATTAGCCCAACTCATACACAAAAGGAAAAAATGAAAGAGGAATATATATAATGTTCCACAAGCATTACAATAACATATGTGTCTAATCACGGGCAGTTTGACATAGATCATCATCAACTTAATTAAGCACATAAAGGTGATCTTATGACTAAGTTGGATCTAATTATCATGTGAACTTGGTATAGATCTAACATGTTAACATTGAAGTTCAACACATAAACATATTTGAATTATGACTAGCATATTAACTTGCACATGTTAGAACATATAAGAACCACTAATCTAACTTGCAACATAATAGGTTCCAATTAACATAGATCTAAACATGAACTTGCAACATAATAGGATCCAATAATCATAGATCTAAACATGAACTTGCAGCACAATAGGTTCCAATAATCATATATCTTAACATGAATGTGCAACATAATAGGTTCCAATAATCATAGATCTAAACATGAACCTGCAACATAATAGGTTCCAATAATCATAGATATAAACGTGTAGGCGTATAAATATGACTTAGATTATTAACTTGCAAGTGACATATAATAGAATTACCAAGTAATCACATAACATGATAGATTCAAGTTATAACATGTCATGATTTCATTTAACGTTAAATCTACGCCTAATTTGTCATCCTTCAAATTTGTCGATCTAACCCTACTATGCTTAAACTAACCCTACTTCTCTTAGTATTCAAAACAGCCCTGCTTTTTAATCCTACGCCTAATTCTCCAAATAGCCCTTACTTCCAACAATTACCACTATTTTTTAACTACTGTGAAGGGTTGGTTTTTGCAGCACCCAATCCAAACGATTCTTCATCTTTCATATTTGTCGATCTACCCCTACTATGCTTAAATTACCCCCTACTTTTATTATTGTTTTCCTTTATTCATTTCCTTATTCATTTTTTGCATTATTCATTTCTTTGTAAACCAATTATCATTCTGTGAAGGGATTGTTATTGTAGCACCCAATCCGAACGATTCATCATCTTTCATATTTGTCGATCTACATCTACTATGCTTAAACTACCCCTACTTTTCTTAATACTTCAAATCAACCCTTATTTTTTAATCCTACCCCTAATTCTCTAAATAGCTCATATTTCTAACAATTACCCCTATTTTTTAACTATTATAAAGAGTTCTTTTTTGCAGCACCTAATCCAAATGATTCATCATCTTCCATATTTTTCGATCTACCCCTACTATGCTTAAACTACCCCCTACTTTTATTATAGTTTTCCTTTATTCATTTCTTTATTCATTTTTTTGCATTATTCATTTCTTTGTGCAATTATCATTCTGTGAAGGGTTGTCTTTTACAACACTCAATCCAAAAGATTCATCATCTTTCATATTAGTCGATCTACACCTACTATGCTTAAACTATCCCTACTTCTCTTAATATTTCAAATCATGCCTTCTTTTATATCTCACCCATAATTCTCTAAATAGCACTTACTTCTAACAATTACCACTATTTTTTAACTACTGTGAAGGGTTGGTTTTTGCAACACCCAATCCAAATAATTAATCATCTTTCATGTTTGTCGATCTACCGCTACTTTGCTTAAACTACCCCTACTTCTCTTAATACATCAAAACAGCCCTTCTTTTTAATCCTACCCCTAAATCTCTAAATAGCCCTTACTTTCGACAATTACCCCTATTTTTTAACTACTATGAAGGGTTGGTTTTTTCGGCATTCAATCCAAATGATTCATCATCCTCAATATTTGTCGATCTACCCCAACTATGCTTAAACTACCCCTATTTCTCTTAATACTTTAATACAACCCTTGTTTTTAATCCTATCCCTAACTTTCTAAATAGCCCTTACGTCCAACAATTACCCCTATTTTTTAACTACTGTGAAGGGTTGGTTTTTGTAGCACCTAATCAAAATGATTCCTCATCTTTCATATTTGTTGAACAACCCCTACTTCTCATAATACTTCAAAACATCCCTTCTTTTTAATCCTACCCCTAATTCTCTAAATAGCCTTACTTCCAACAATTACCCCTATTTTTTAACTACTGTGAACGATTGGTTTTTGCAGCACCCAATCAAAATGATTCATCATCTTTCATATTTGTCGAACTACCCCTACAATGCTTAAACTACCCTTCTTCTCTTAATACTTCAAAATATCCCTTCTTTTTAATCCTACCCCAAATTCTGTAAATAGCCCTTACTTCCAACAATTACCCCTATTTTTTAACTACTGTGAAGGGTTGGTTTTTGCAGCACCCAATTCCAATGATTCATCATCTTTCATATTTGTGGATCTGCCCCTACTATGCTTAAGCTACCCCTACTTCTCTTAATACTTCAAAACAGCCCTACTTTTTAATCCAACCCCTAATTCTCCAAATAGACCTTACTTCCAACGATTACTCCTATTTTTTAACTACTTTGCAGGGTTGGTTTTTGCAGCACCCAATCTAAACGATTCATCATCTTTCATATTTGTCGATCTACCCCTGCTATGCTTAAACTACCTCCCCAACTGTTATTATTGGTTTACTTTATTCATTTCTTTATTATTATTTTTTGCAGTACTCATTTATTTGTAAGCCATTTATCATTCTATGAAGGGTTGATTTTTGCAGCAACCAATCCAAACGATTCATCATCTTTCATATTTGTCGATCTACACCTACTATGCTTAAGCTACCCCTACTTCTCTTAACACTTCAAATCAGCCCTTATTTTTTAATCCTACCCCTAGTTCTCTAAATAGCCTTTACTTCCAACAATTACACCTATTTTTTAACTACTGTGAATGGTTGGATTTTGCAGCACCCAATCCAAATGATTCATCATCCTTCATATTTGTCGATCTACTCCTACTATGCTTAAACTACCCCTACTTCTCTTAATACTTCAAAATATCCCTTCTTTTTAATACTACCCCTAATTCTATAAATAGCCCTTACTTCCAACAATTAACCCTATTTTTTAACTACTGTGAAGGGTTGGTTTTTGTAGCACTCAATCCCTATGATTCATCATCTTTCATATTTGTCGATCTACCCTTACTATGCCTAGACAACCTCCCCTACTTTTATTATTGTTTTCCTTTATTCATTTTTTTGCATTATTCATTTCTTTGTAAACCAATTAACATTCTGTGAAGGGTTGGTTTTTGTAGCACCCAATCCAAACGATTCATCATCTTTAATATTTGTTGATCTACTCTACTATGCTTAAACTACACTAACTTTTTTTAATACTTCAAAACATGCCTTCTTTTTAATTGTAACGACCCGGATTTTTGGCGACTTTGGTTATTGACATAAGCTCGATGTCGATAACCAAAACATCGAAAAATCCCGGTAATTAATGAAAGAAAATAGAAGGTGAGAGTAGATAAGATAGAACTAATAGAATAGAAGAAGAAGAAGAAGAACATTATCATCCGAGTAAACACGAATCTCACAGCGGAACGAATAAAATATAACATAACTTTTGAAATACAAACAGTTATATATACAATAGCACTTATCAGAGTGCAGCACTTACAACAACAGCGGAAATAATAATAGCTATAGAATCCTGTAGCCTCCTGCTCCAAGCTCTCCAAGTGTATCTGTAAAATCCCGACTACTTGACTGCCCGTACAAATTAGGCACCCAAGTGTTTAGGGAAAACAACAAAGTAAACTCCGGGTCAGTCATGGGACTGGTGTGAGTAAAACAATTTAAACAGGTATATGAACAAGTAAACGATATCTCATAAGACCACGCCGCAGAACGGAATCGGTTTTTCCCTTTTGAGAATCCAAAATATCTTTATATTAAAAACCTTTTGATATTATAATAATGTCTATGTACAAATAGATATCAACTAGCAGAAACGCTTTCATCTCACGTTCTACATATATAGTATACAATCAAAATCGTAAGCACGTATTGGATAATGGATTTCCAACTATGACAAGGTATGGAACCACCTTCCGATCAGTGTACTCTAGGAATGATACACTGGAGTTCAACAAGAACAACTTGCAACTCAGCCACACATGACCGACCACTCATTTCGCTTGAGTGTATCGAATGTATATCACCAACGGTTGGGATCAGCAACCGTTCCCGTATATATATAGGACAGCATTGACAGATTTAAGAAACAAATGAATATTCTCTAGATAGGTGATCATACACCCTACTTCGGTGCGACCGACTTAGCCATGCTGCCTGCCCGATTTCTGTCATTTACCGGTTGATGAGGCTAGAAGCTACGCTTTATCATTACATCAGATTCACTTCGAATGCCACAATGTCAAATCCATCGAAATCACTAATTGATGTTTACAACAGTACATTACGTGTCAGCTAAAAGAAGTTTCCTTCTCCGCTTCCACTCTTGGTACGGTTGAAGAAATCAATGTACGTGACCTTTCTGGAAATACTCTTTCAAACATTCATTCATACAAGTCATCCTCATTCACTTAGAATGTCACATCGTCATACCCACCAAATCACAAATTGATTTATCCAAAAATAACACAGGTATACAGCTTAGAGAAACGAATTCCTCTGCCACCAAACGTGAATACGTTTGAACAGATCAACTTACGCGATCCACTGGATATACTCTGTCATACCTTCGTCCATACAAGTTGTCCTGAGAGTGGACAAACCGAAGGCACTATTCTGTAGACAGGATAGTCCTTGCATTTTACTCTGTCTTCAATTATCTTTGGCATATATGATTCGCGACGCTTATGCCAATACAGAGTGGTTCTTTGGATAATAATCCAACCGGTCTCTCCATATTAACAACGTTAAAATGGTCAAAAACTTTGATAGTCTGTGAGTTAACTATCAAAGAAAAACAAGTGTGCAAACAACGATATTATTTCCAAATGGAAATTATATAGAACAAACATCATTTAACATAAATCTCTTTAGTTTTATTTATTTACTTATCTCCTGTTTCCCTATGTTCTAAATTCTTATTTTCTTTTATCAGAAAACATTTCTGATTCTCGTTTGGAAAACGTTTCCAAAACTCCTTTACGATCAAACCTTACCATTTCTTAGTTAAGAAGGAAGTCACTCAAGTTGGGGTATAATTACCTCTCAGACCTTAACTGAACAACGTTATAACTTTGAAATGGTCAATGTTTATCTTTTAATCTTTAACAACTTCTTTACGCCTTTCTCGGATCCAATTTTACTAATCCACTTCTATATTTAGAACATTGGTTATAACGATAACGTTATAATCCCTCCTTTCAAATTATCTAACTTTAATTATAACTTCTATTCTTATTAGTGAATAATTAACCTAACCCTTATTAAATAAATAAATCTCTATTTAAACAACGGGAAGTATAAGTACTTTCCCGAATTCGATATAATCGAATTCGCCGATTAACTCTCTTCGAGAAATCTCTATTTGATTAACTCTTCTTCGAATAAGCTATATTCGATTAACACTTTCCTTTCGAATATACTATATTTGATTACTCCTTCTCGAATAAACGATATTCGATAATCTCTCTTCGAATAACTAATATTCGATAACTCTTTCTTTTCAAATATCTCATATTTGAAAATCTCACTTTCGAATAAACTATATTCGATAATCTCTCTTCGAATGAATTTTATTCGATAAATCTCACTTCGATCAAACTATAATCGATAACTCCTTTCGATTTAACTAATCGATAACTCCCTTCGATGAAACTAACATCGATAACTCCTTTCGATGAAACTAACATCGATTAATTTAACTCGACGAACTTAACTCGACTAACTCGACTTACTTGGTTCGACCAATTCGATTCGATTAACTAGGCTCGACAAACTTGACTAACTTAACTCAACTTACTTGGTTCGACCAATTCGATTCGATTAACTAGGCTCGACTAACTTGACAAACTTAACTCGACTTACTTGGTTCGACCAATTCGATTCGATTAACTAGGCTCGACTAACTTGGTCGAACCACCCGATCAACTCAACTTATTTAACTTAACTTATTTCTCAACTCGATCAACTGGATTAACTCCTATCGAATAACTAATATTCGATTAAACTCCATTCGCTTGACTCTAGATCGCAGCGATCACAATGGTTACACCTGACTCCCTCAGGAAACATCCGACCGCCGTAGGCTATTTACAGCCCTGCGAATTACGCTAGCAGTCGTACAAGATGGCAACTTACCCTGAATACTATGTTTGACTAACTCTGTCTCAAATAACTATATTTGATTAACTCTAGTTCGTTTTAACTCTAATTGATTAACTCTAACTAATTAACTCCAACTGGTTAACTCTAACTGATTAACTCTAACTGGTTAACTCTATTTGACTAACTTGACTTGACTAACCCCTTTCGAATAACATATTCGATTAACTAACTTTCGAATACCATATTCGATTAACTAACTTCAAATACCATATTCGATTAACTAACTTCGAATACCATATTCGATAACTCCTTTCGAATGTCTATATTCGATTAACTAACTTCGAATACCATATTCGATTAACTAACTTCGAATACCATATTCGATTTCTCCTTTCGAATGTCTATATTCGATTAACTGACTTCGAATACCATATTCGATTAACTAACTTCGAATACCATATTCGATAACTCCTTTCGAATGTCTATATTCGATTAACTAACTTCGAATACCATATTCGATTAACTAACTTCGAATACCATATTCTATAACTCCTTTTGAATGTCTATATTCGATTAACTAACTTCGAATACCATATTCGATTAACTAACTTCGAATACCATATTCGATAACTCCTTTCGAATGTCTATATTCGATTAACTAACTTCGAATACCATATTCGATTAACTCCTTTCGAATGTCAATATTCGATTAACTAACTTCGAATACAATATTCGATTTCTCCTTTCGAATGTCTATATTCGATTAACTAACTTCGAATACCATATTCGATTTCTCCTTTCGAATGTCTATATTCGATTAACTAACTTCGAATACCATATTCGATTAACTAACTTCGAATACCATATTCGATAACTCCTTTCGAATACCATATTCGAATACCATATTCGATTTACTTTATTCACTTTATAAAGATTTCCTTTTTAACAGCGTTTTATTCATTTGAAAAGATTTACTTTTAAATAACGGTTCTACACTTTAAAAATGATTTCCTTTTTATAATGTTCCCTTTCCAATTCTATTTGTAAATGGTTTACAAATATTTCCTTTTCAAATTTATTCTTGAAATATTCTAACTCCTTAAATTCCCAGGAAAATTCACCATAACCTCCTTTGTATCGGGAGCATCGGGAAAATCCCCAAACTCGCCACACAGGCCTTTCCATTCAAAAAGAAATGTTTTGAATTTATTTCCTTTTCAAATATCTCCTATTTATAAATATTCCAATTTATAAACATTTCTTATTTATAAATATTCCACTTTATAAATATTCTATTTTCAATATCACTTTGAAAATTCCCTTATCAACATTCCGGCATGTTATGGTATTCAATCATATCAAATCACGATGTTCAATATCGTCCAAGCACATATAATCGCCCACGGATTTTATATCACATCATATAACCATATATGAAAAACAATAAAATAACTGTTGAGGAATCCAGTCGGATTCCTCCAACCTGTTTCCCTGCATCCACAAATGTTACACAATATGATTATCATCACTTTCAGTTCTATATGATATATTCTGTTAAACAGAATCGATATAGAAAATTCAACTAACTGACTAGTAGTTCAATCAAACAGTCAACATATAGTCAATCAACCAATATCTAACAGTTCTAAAAATACAACATGAAATTATAAACTGTTCAGAGTTAGTGAGATTTACTCACATTGGACTATCATCGTTAATAACGATAATTGTCGTTGATTTAAATCAGAAAATTTATTTCGCCATAAATTGTAACGAGCTCCGATGGGCTTCCAGTCAGTCCTAGCATGTAGCATTTTAAAGTTAATATTTTAAAGTTAATACACTTTTAAATAAAAATAAAATAAAACTTAACTCATTTATTTTAATGGGCCTTCACCCTTTTTACTCATCCCACTACCTTCCTATTTGAACCCGTTCCCCTTTCTTCCTCAAATTAGACCCGACTCCAGCAAATTTCCCCAAACCCAACTCCACCGTTAACCCCCTGTTTGGCGGCTCCCTACCCGACCTCGGCCAACGATGGCCGCCGCACCCACTACCAAACGATTCCTCTCTGCAACCTCTTCCTCCCTGTACCCTCACCTCCACTCTCGGTGGTCATTTAGGAGACCCGACTCCGTCGGCTACAGGAAGAAACCGACGCCAATTTCAACCGAACACCACCAAAGTTCGTGTACAACTGCCAAACCCCATCGCGAATCCAAGTATCAACTCCACTCGAGCTCAAAACCAACGAACGCGACAAGAACTTCAACCCTAACTCTGCTGACCCAAACTCGAGCAACCATAATTTGCGTCGCAAGCCTCCAATTGGGTACCGAATCGAAGAGAATGCATCAGGGAATCCATATATACTGGTTTCAGGATTTTTAGGAATTTTATTTCTTTTGTTTGGATTATATTTTAAGGATCAAATATTTTTAATTTTCTACTTTGTGCAAGAAAAACGACGGCGCAAGAAAACATTGACCAGACAAATGAAGATTAGGTTTAGAATTTCTAAGGGAGGGGTATACACAGAGGACATAAATATCTAGATATTTTTTTAAAGGGAATATTCCCAGTATATTCTCTTTTTGTTAATTCAATTTGCCTTCTAAAAATCCGTATGATCACACACTGACTCTAAAAATCATGAAACTTGACATCTAGCAATAATTTGATGTTGCGGATCCAACAAAACTGGTTTCGTCGAATTCCGACTTCATTTGCAAAACCGACTATTTTTAAAGCTCTGGATGACCCATTTAAATATATAAATATATTTAAATATAACTAAATTAAATATAAATAAATTTATATTATCGTATATCTTCACATATGATATCGTCCAGCTCCAGAATATCATATCAGAATTTTCATCTTGGTATTTCAGATTTCAGATTATCTCGATATTCTGTTTATACTGAAAAATCTATTTATAACGTATATAAAGCGTCGCAAATTATAAAGGAATTCTACAGCGACTTTTCTGAAATTTGATTTAGACGTAAATCAAAATCTACCCAACGAAACCCCGATTTTTCTCTTCCACTAGAAAGATATACTCCACCAGCTCCACACGTTTCTTGTTTCACAGAAATCCGGCTTAAAACGAATCCTGTACATTCAATTGAAGTTCGAATGGCCAATTTACGAACTGCAGTGCCATTTCAGCTCGATTTTAATTATAATATAATTATACGTTCAAACTGTCGTCGATTGAATATATTCGTCAATATAATTCAACTCTAAGCTGAATTAAATCTAAGGGGCGACCATGTCCAAAGAATATTGTGATTTCCAATATATTTTAGTATTTCTAAATTAAATATATTATTTAATTATTATATTTTAATTAAATATTCACTATAATTTAATTAACGACGATTTAATTCCCTAAATTACTATTTATATAATTAAATAAATTAATTATAACCCTGGAAAATGCGGGTCATTAATTAATCATATCCCTAATTCTCTAAATAGCCCTTAATTCCAACAATTAACCCAATTTTTTAGCTACTGTGAAGGGTTGGATTTTGTAGCACCCAATCCAAATGATTAATCATCTTTCATATTTGTCGATCTATCCCAATTGTGCTTAAACTACCACTACTTCTCTTAATACCTCAAAACAACCCTTCTTTTTAATCCTACCCCTAATACTCTAAATAGCCATTACTTCCAACAATTACCCCGAATTTTTAACTATGTGAGGGGTTGGTTTTTGTAGATCCCAATCCAAATGATTCATCATCTTTCATATTTGTCGATCAACTCCAACTTTTCTTAAACTACCCCTACTTCTCTTAATACTTCAAAACAACCCTTCTTTTTAATCCTCCCCTTAATTCTCCAAATATTCCTTACTTCCAACAATTACCCCTATTTTTTAACTACTGTGAAAGGTTGGTTTTGTAGCACCCATTCCAAATGATTTATCATCCTACATATTTGTCGATCTACCCCTACTATGCCTAAACTACCCCTACTTCTTAGTACATCAAAACATCCCTTCTTTTTAATCCTACCCCTAATTCTCTAAATAGCCCCTACTTCCAACAATTACCCCTATTTTTTAACTACTGTGAAGGGTTCGTTTTTGCAGCACCCAATACAAATGATTCATCATCATTCATATTGGTCGATCTGCCCCTTCTATGCATAAACTACCCCTACTTTTATTATTGTTTTCCTTTATTCATTTCTTTATTCATTTTTTTTGCATTATTCATTTCTTTGTAAACCAATTATCATTCTACTTCTGTGACGGGTTGGTTTTTGCAGCACCCAATCCAAATGATTCATCATCTTTCGTACTTGTCGAACTACCCCTACTATGCTTAAACTACCCATACTTCATTTTAATACTTCAAAACAACACTTCTTTTTAATCCTACCCCTAATTCTCTAAATAGCCCTTACTTTCAACAATTACCCCTATTTTTTAACTACTGTGAAGGGTTGGTGTTTGCAGCACCCAATCCAAATGATTCATCACCTTTCATATTGGTCGATATACCCCTAATATGCATAAACTACCCCCCCCCCCACTATTATTATTATTTTCCTTTATTCATTTATTTATTCCTTTTTTTTTGCATAATTCATTTATTTGTAAACCAATTATCATTCTACTTCTGTGAAGGGTTGGTTTTTGCAGCATCCAATCCAAATCATTCATTATCTTTCAGGTTGGTCGAACTACCCCTACTATGCTTAAACTCCCCTACTTCTCTTAATACTTCAAAACAATACATCTTTTTAATCCTACGCCTAATTCTCTAAATATCCCTTACTTCCAAAAATTACCCCTATTTTTTAACTACCGTGAAGGTTGGTTTTTCCAGCATCCAATCCAAATGATTCATCATCCTTCATATTTTTCGATCTACCCCTACTATGCTTAAACTACCCCTACTTCTGTTAATACTTCAAAACAACTCTTCTTTTTAATCCTCCCCCTAATTATCTAAATAGCCCTTACTTCCAACAATTACACCTATTTTTTAACAACTTAGAAGGGTTAGCTTTTGCAGCACCCAATCCCATTGATTCATCATCTTTCATATTTGTCGATCTACCCCTATTATGCTTAAACTACCCCTACTTCTCTTAATACTTCAAAACAACCTTCTTTTTAATCCTACCCCTAATTCTCTAAATAGCCCTTACTTTCAACAATTACCCCTGTTTTTAACTACTGTGAAGGGTTGGTTTTTGCAAACCCAATCCAAAATGATTCATCATTTTTCATATTTGTCGATCCACCCCTACTTTGCTTATACTACACCTACTTCTCTTAATACTTCAAGACAACATTCTTTTTAATCCTACCTCTAATTCTATAAATAGACCTTACTTCCAACAATTACCCCTATTTTTTAGCTATTGTGAAGGGTTGGTTTTTGAAGCACCCAATCCAAATGATTCATCATCCTTCATATTTGTCATTCTACCCCTACTATGCTTTAACTACCCCTACTTCTCTTATTACTTCCAAAAAGCCCTTCTTTTTAATCCTACCCCTAATTCTCTAAATAGCCCTTACTTCCAACAATTGCCCCTATTTTTTAACTACAGTGAAGGGTTGGTTTTCGTAGCACCCAATCCAAATGATTCATCATCTTTCATATTTGTGGATCTACCCCTACTATGCTTAAACTACCCCTAACTTCCAACAATTACCCCTATTTTTTAACAACTGTGAAGGGTTCGTTTTTACAACACCCAATCCAAATGATTCATCACCTCTCTTCCAATAATTACTCCTATTTTTTAACTACTGTGAAGGGTAAGTTTTTGCAGCACCCAATCCAAATGATTCATCATCTTTCATATTTGTTGATCTACTCCTACTATGCTTAAACAACCCCCCTATATTTATTATTGTTTTCCTTTGTTAGTTTCTTTATTCATTATTTTTTTTGCATCATTCATTTCTTTCTTTGTAAACCAATTATCATTCTACTACTGTGAAGGATTGTTTTTTGCAGCACCCAACCCAAACGATTCATCATCTTTCTTATTTGTCGTTATACCCCTACTATGTTTAAACTACCCCTACTTCTCTAAATACTTCAAAACAACCCATCTTTTTAATCCTACCCCTAATTCTCTAAGTAGCCGTAACTTCAAACAATTACCGCTATTTTTTAACTACTGTGAATGGTTGGTTTTTGCAGCTCCCAATCCAAAATGATTCATCATCTTTCGTATTTGTCGACCAACCCCAACTATGATTAAACTACCTCCCCTACTTTCATTATTGTTTTCCTTTATTCATTTTTTTGCATTATTCATTTCCTTGTAAACCAATTATCATTCTGTGAACGGTTGGTTTTTCCAGCATCAAATCCAAATGATTCATCATCCTTCATATTTGTCGATCTACCCCTACTATGCTTAAACTACACCTACTTCTCCTAATGCTTCAAAATAACCCTTCTTTTTAATCCTAACCATAATTCTCTAAATAGCCCTTACTTCCAACAATTACCCCTTTTTTTAACTACTGTGAAGGGTTGGTTTTTGCAGCACCCAATCCAAATGATTCATCATCTTTAATATTTGTCGATCTATACCTACTGTGCTTAAACTACCCCAACTTGTCTTAATACTTCAAAATACCCCTTCTTTTTAATCCAACCCCTAATTCTCCAAATAGCCCTTACTTCCAACAATTACTCCTACTTTTTAACTACTGTGAAGGGTTGGTTTCTGCAGCAACCAATCCAAATGATTAATCATCTTTCATATTTGTCGATCTACCCTTACTTTGCTTGAATTACCCCTACTTCTCTGAATACTTCAAAACAGCCCTTCTTATTAATCCTACCCCTAATTCTCCAAATTGCGCTTACTTCCAACAATTATTCCTATTTTTTAACTACTGTAAAGGGTTGGTTTTTGCAGCGCCCAATCCAAAAGATTCATCATTCTTCATATTTGTCGATCTACCCCTACTATGCTTAAACTACTCCTACTTCTCTTAGTACTTCAAAACAACCCTTCTTTTTAATCCTACCCGTAATTCTATAATAGTTTATACTTTCAACAATTACCTCTATTTTTTAACTACTGTGAAGGGTTGGTTTTTGCAGCACCCAATCCAAATGATTCATCATCTTTCATATTTGTCGATCTACCTCTATTATGGTCTAACTACCAATACTTCTCTTAACACTACAAAACTACACTTCTTTTAGTCCTACCCCTAATTCTCTTAATGGCACTTACTTCCAACAATTACCTCTATTTTTAAACTACCGTGAAGGGTTGGTTTTTGCTGCTCCCAATCCAAATGATTCATCGTCTTTCATATTTGTGGGTCTACCCCTACTATGCTTAAAGTACCCCCAACTTCTCTTAATACCTTAAATCAACCCTTCTTTTTAATCCAACCACTAATTCTCCAAATATACCTTACTTCCAATAATTACTCCTACTTTTTAACTACTGTGAAGCGTTGGTTTTCGCAGCACCGAATCCAAACAGTTAATCATCTTTTATATTTGTCGATCTACCCCTACTTTGCTTAAACTACACCTACTTCTCTTAATACTTAAAAATAGCTCTTCATTTTAATCCTACCCCTAATTCTCCAAATAGCCCTTACTTCCAACAATTACTCCTATTTTTTAACTACTGTGAAGGGTTGGTTTTTGCAGCACCCAATCAAAAAGATTCATCATCTTTCATATTTTTTGATCTACCCTTACTATGCTTAAACTACCTCCTTTACTTTTATTATTGTTTTCTTTTATTCATTTCGTTATTTATTTTTTTGCATTATTCATTTCTTTGTAAACCAATTATCATTCTGTGAAGTGTTGGTTTTTGCAGCACCTAATCCAAACGATTCATCATCTGTCATATTTGTCGACCTACACCGACTATGCTTAAACTAACTCTACTTCTCTTAATACTCCAATATAGGCCTTCTTTTTGTTCCTACCCCAAATTCTATAAATATCCCTTACTTCCAACCATTACCAATATTTTTTAACTACTGTGATGGGTTGGTTTTTGCAGCACCCAATCCAAACAATTCATCATATTTCATATTTGTCGTTCTACCTCTACTATGCTTAAACTACCCCTACTTCTCTTAATACTTCAAAACAGCCCTTCTTTTTAATCCTACCACTAGTTCTCTAAATTGCCATTACTCCCAACAATTACCCCTATTTTTTAACTAATGTGAAGGGTTGGTTTTTGCAGCACCCAATCCAAAGGATTCATCATCTTTCATATTTGTCGATCCACCCCTACTATGCTTAAACAACCCCTACTTCTCTTAGTACTTCAAAACAGCCCTTCTTTTTAATCCTATCTGTAATTCTGCCCTTACTTCCAACAATTACCCCAATTTTTTAACTACTGTGAAGGGTTGGTTTTTTAGTACCTAATCCAAATGATTCATCATCTTTCATATTTGTGGATCTACCCCTATTATGCTTAAATTACCGCTACTTCTCTTAATACTTTAGAACAACCCATCTATTTAATCCTACCCCTAATTCTCTAAATAGCCCTAACTTCAAATAATTATCCCTATTTTTTAACTACTGCGAAGGGTTGGTTTCTGCAGAACCTAATCCAAATGATTCATCATCTTTCTTATTTGTGGGTCTACCCCTATAATGCTTAAACAACCCCAACTTATCTTAATACTTCAAAACAACCCTTCTTTTTAATCCAACCCCTAGTTCTCCAAATAGCGCTTACTTCCAACAATTACTCCTACTCTTTAACTACTGTGAAAGGTTGGTTTTTGCAGCACCCAATCCAAACGATTAATCATCTTTCATATTTGTCGATCTACCCCTACTTTTCTTAAACTACCCCTACTTCTCTTTATACTTCAAAACAGCCGTTATTTTTAATCCTACCCCAAATTCTCCAAATTGCCCTTACTTTCAACAATTACTCCTATTTTTTAACAACTATGAAGGGTTGGTTTTTGCAGCACCCAACCCAAACCATTCATCATTTTTCATACTTGTCGATCTACCCCTACTATGCTTAAACTACCTCCCCTACTTTTATTATTGTTTTCCTTTAGTCATTTCATTATTCTTTTTTTTCATTATTCATTTCTTTGTAAACCAATTATCATTCTGTGATGGGTTGGTTTTTGCAGCACCCAATCCAAATGATTCATCATCTTTCATATTTGTCGATCTATACCTACTATGCTTAAACTACCCTTACTTCTCTTAATACTTCAAAAAAGGCCTTCTTTTTAATCCTACCTCTAATTCTCTAAATATCCCTTACTTCCAACAATTACCCCTATTTTTAAACTACTTTGAAGGGTTAGTTTTTGCAGCACCCAATCCAAACGATTCATCATCTTTCATATTTGTCGATCTACCCCTACTAAGCTTAAACTACCCCTACTTCTCTTAATACTTCAAAACAACCCTTCTTTTTAATCCTATCCCTAATTCTCTAAGTAGCCCTTACATCCAATAGTTACTCCTATTTTTTAACTACTGTGAAGGGTTGGTTTTTGTAGCACCCAATCCAAATGATTCATCATCCTTCATATTTGTCGATCTACCCCTACTATGCTTAAACAACTCCTACTTCTCTTAGTACTTCAAAACAACCTTTCTTTTTAATCATTTCCATAATTCTCTAAATAGCCCTTACTTCCAACAATTACCTCTATTTTTTAACTACTGTGAAGGGTTGGTTTTTGCAGCACCCAAACCAAATGATTCACCATCTTTCATATTTGTCGATCTACCCCTATTATGCTTGAACTACCACTACTTCTCTTACTACATCAAAACAACTCTTCTTTTTAATCCTACACCTAATTCTCTAAATGGCCCTTACTTTCAACAATTACCTCTATTTTTTTACTACTGTGAAGGGTTTGTTTTTGCAGCACCCAATCCGAATGATTCATCATCTTTCATATTTCACTACAAGAAAAATAGGTATTGGTTACTCTATATGGCGGCGTTTGGTGCTGAAATGTAACTGTTGACAATTTTATACGGAGGAATACAACCAAAAATGAATTTAGCGAAACTAGCGCCCATTCTTTTTAGTTCCCGCATGCTTTTCATTTCCCCACCGCCAAATTTTCACTTCCCTCCTCTCACTTTTTTTTCGTAACCCTAGTTCTCACGCCAAGACCACCGCTACCTCCTTCTCACAACCTTCTTCAATCTCATCTCGTTATAAAAAAATTAAGTCGAACAAACATGGAGCTTCCCTCATTTGATCTCACCGCTGTAAAAAACTACCATCAGATCTAGTCCACATCTCATCGTCCTCCCCGACGCCCCGTCCGCTGTAAACCCCCTTGTTCCACCTATTTGAATCCCTGTTCCCATGGTGACTACAACGCCAAGATCTGGATATTTCCCTTCTGCTTCTCAAGGAACCAATTCCCGCAGCATTACTCTACCATCTCCGAAAACAACATCCTTGGCGAATTGTATCCGCAGCGCATGAAGGTGGAGTACAATGTAACGGAAGTTGTCGGATTTAAAATACCAGACTTGCCGCCTGTATTTTTGTTTGTGATAGATACGTGTATAATTGAAGAGGAATTGGAGTTTTTGAAGGTGGATATGAGAAAGGCTGTGGGATTGCTGCCAGAGAATGCATTAGTGGGACTTATCACGTATGGGACACAGGTATATTTGCATGAGCTGAGGTTTGCAGATGTAAGCAAGATATACAAGTTTGGAGGGACAAAGGGAACCCCAAAAGAGAAGATTTTGGAACAGCTTGGGTTGGGTGGCGGGAGAGTGATCAAGGGAGGTGCACAAGAGCAGCGGTTTCAAAGTTCGCGTGTAAATCGGTTTATGTTGCCAGCTTCTAAGTGTGGATACACGCTTAATAATTTATTGGATGAGTTACTAGCAGATCAATGGCCGACATAAGCCGGGAACCGATCTTTACGATACACATGTGCGGCTTTAAGTGTTGCTGCTGGATTGCTGTGAGCATGCCTGCCTGGAACTAGTGCTTGAATCATTGCACTAGTTGGTGGTCCATGCTCCGAAGGACCTGGAATGATTGTGTCTAAAGATTTATCAGAGCCTGTGCGATCACACAAAGACCTTGACAAAGATGCAGCCCCACATTTCCATAAAGCCGTGAAGTTCTATGATAACCTTGCAAAACAACTGGTTAACCAAGGCCATGTATTAGATCTCTTTGCATCTACACTTGATCAGGTGGGTGTTGCTGAAATGAAAGGTGTTGTTGAGAGGACAGGTGGGCTTCTTGTTCTTGCAGAGAGTTTTGGTCATTCAGTATTTAAAGATTGTTTCAAAAAAATATTTAATAACGGTGAAGAATCTCTGGGTCTTTCGTTTAATGGTACACTTGAAATCTATTGTCAGAAGGACATAAAAATTCAGGGAATAATTGGGCCATGCACATCTTTGGAAAAGAAAGGTGCTCTTTATGCTGACACTGTTGTCGGACAAGGAAATACAACGGCATGGAAAATGTGTGGTCTTGATAGAAGTACTTGTTTGATAGGTTTTTTGATGTTTCGCCGAGTGATAAGAGTCAGTCAGGCATTCCAAATCCTCAATTATACCTTCTGTTTGTGACACATTACCAAAATTCTCTTTGTGAAATGAGGACTCGAGTAACAATTGTTGCAAGGCAATGGGTTGATGACTCTTCCAATAAACAGGAATTGGTAGGGGCTTTGATCAAGAAACTGCGTCTGTTATAATAGCAAGATTTGTTTCATTGAAAATGGGGATGGAGGAAGAGTTCGATGCAATACAATGGTTGGACAGATCCCTTATCCGCATATGTTCACGTTTCGGTGATTATCAAAAAGATGATCCCTAATCATTTATTATTAATCCAAATTTCTCGATATTCCCACAATTCATATTCAATCTCCGAAGATCACAATTTGTGTAGGTTTCCAACAATAGTCCTAATGAAACTGCTTATTTCCGTATCTTGTTGAACAGAGGGAGCATTACAAATTCTGTTGTCATGATTGATCAGCTTCTTTAATATCTTACTCGTTTGATTCACCACCCTCTCCCGCCCTATTGGATGCAGCGTCTATAGGTTCTGATCGTATACTCTTACCAGATTCATATTTTAGTGTTGTAATTTTTCATCGCATACTCTTATCAGAACCAAGCGGAACATCAGACTTTTGCTGAGATGCTACGAGCTCCACGAGAGGATGCACAAATGATAATTAAGGATAGATCATAGATCTCCGGCACCTAGATTAGTTGTCTGTGATCGACATGGATTCCAAGCAAGATTTTTGTTGGCAAAATTAAACCCATCGGCTACATATAATTCATCAGATAGTTTAGCTCCAGGTTCAGATAATATTTTCATAGATGATGTCAGTCTTCAAGTATTCTGTGAACATCTTCAGATGCTGGCTGTCCAAACATAAAGATAGGGGTAAACTAACTGACCTCTTGTTTTTATTTTATATAAGCTTCAGTTTAGAATTGGTGATAATATATTTCAGAAGAAAGAAAGACATAAGAGAAAAGATATTCTAAGTCTGTATTTTCCTGCAAAGAGCCAGTTAAGTCAGCAATAATAAATTAAGCGTCATTGATTCTTCTTTCATATCGTATACATAAACATTATGTACTTATATAAACTTGTTTCGGTTTCAAAAAAAAAAAAAGCCAGCAAGCATGGTCGAGGCGATGTCTGTTCCTACGGGAAAGAAGACTAACTACCTATATTCCCAAACAGCTCGGGTGGTTGCCCTGTTGCTTCGTTAACAGTGCTTGCTTCTCACCGGAACAACATAAATATAAGCTCTGTCCAATGCATGTTTCTGGATCTCTGCACATTTTTAGCTTGCTTGCTAATCATAAAAAACATGGTTGTTATCTAACTCAGCTAACTTTAAGAAATCCATCATTATTATCTATATTGTACACTTCTGTTGACTTCAGTATGTTTAAATACCCAGTTGCCTGGTTCAGTCGTTTGCAATGTTACCAAGTCTTGTTTCGCCGACGACAACATGCTGTCTTAGGAACAGGTATTCTGTGATTTTTTTTGTACAGTCTGCTATGTTTATGACACGGATATGTCTGTAACGATACTAGTGACTGCATTGCATCTGGAAGTTAACTGTCTGCTCTAATCCAACCCAGTTACTACACCTTCTCCGGTATGTCCGCCGACAACTTGCTCCGTATATAGGCATGGTGCCAGGTACTTTCTCCTACAAACACATCCATTTGAATTACCATAAATACACGTATCTATCATTTACCTATGATTCATTTAAAGGTTTTTAGGCATGGAAGCTAACTGTCTGCTTCTTTCCGTATATAGGCATGGAGTCAGGTACTGTCTGTTAAGGGTTTATGATTCATTTATTTTTTGGATAAGTAAATGATTGTACTGCACCAGTTATCTATGATATTGGAAATTTACTATTTTCAACAAGATGTTTATATTTACAAGTGAGATAATAGTTAACACAATTAACAAAAAAACAGACCATTTTTTGAATAATAACCACTTACATGTTTTAGTTGTGTAATATTTCACTTGTAACTTAAATGTTGAGCTTATATTTTTCTAATAATCACTTGTTTTCCGATTACAATGCTTGGTATTGTGCATAAATGATGCTACGTTATAGCCGTGTCTCTGATATAGATTGAAAGCAAGGTACCTCAGTTTATGTGCAAATGAGTAATTCATATTATTGGAGTCAACTTCTATCATGTCATTTTTATCAAGCAATTACGATGAAGATAATTTCACCAGGTCTTATATGTACCATAAGTTTTTATTTAAATTTTATAGATGTTGTCTAGTGATATGTACATTTAGAATCTCTTAAGAGTAGATACATGGATTAAGATTGCATTTTATTTATGTATTTTTTACTTTGTAAAAACCATTTGAAGAATTTAATGACCATAAAATCTATAGCTTTTGCAACACAGAAATAAATGAATCTGAGTACCAAATGTCATATATATTAAAAAACTACACAGATATATAGAATCTTTAGGAAACATATATATATATATATATATATATATATATATATATATATTAATGTTAGCAAAATGTCCTAAGAAACTTCAAATAAACCAAATGCACGATTTTTTGCTCTCTTGATGGCTTTCTTGCTAATTCCAAGCATGCTTTATAACATGGATTTGATTTATTAACTTTTACCATAAGTAAATGGTCACAAGCTTACCTAAAACATAATAACGTCGATTAAATATTTTACAGTTCTGCTTATTTGTACCAGCATCTTCGATTCTTCGTACTCTTGGCATTTATGAAATTCATATCCGAGTTAGCACTTTAAACTGATCTGTTTGTGTAGTCAGTTTAAAAAAATAATTATAATAAAAATAAATAGTATAATAGGAAAAGAAGATAGAGCAAGGTGATGATTAGAGAAACAAACAGAACGAGTTTTGCTAATGGACCAATTTAGCTTAGTAACTTTTAAGTAGTTTTCAATGAAAAATAAAAAAGTAGAAGTGTTCAAGTGGATAAGTTGTAATTGTGACAAATTTTAGTTGTAAAATCTGAAGTTATAAGAGGTAAATATTGCTTATTAACTCAGTATCCATGATGTATGTTAGTCCATGTAGGTAAAGTATCTCCTTGTCAACACATGAACACACTAATGATATTTTCTTACGTATCTCCATTTTATATTCTGCGTTTGTTTGCTGCAGTGCACTTTGCCTCTTTGTTCCATGATTATTTTTTGGATAAACCAAAAATGGAGTTAGGTGGAGCCTGGACATTCCCATTGTATGTCATAATTCTCAACTATCTTTGCACTTTTGCACTTAAGCTCTTAGTACTTTTAGTCATACGACGAACAAGTGATTTGGCAATACGTTCTACCAGAGTTGTAAGAGACTGGTTGGTTGTTTTGACGTCAGCTGTGTTATTTGCTGATACAAAGATGACACCCATACACTTTTTTGGTTAGGTAAGCATTTATTTACAAGTCTTTTCCCTTTAGTAATCTAGTTTTTATGAAAACTGTTACAGTTCAAGGCCTAAGGACCATAGTTAGGGATTGTTCTCCACTGCTATTTTCGTGAAAATGATGTAAGTGATACACAAATAAATTGGAAGGACATGAACTTATGTCGCATTTTTGTTTAACAGTAAAGAATATCAGATTATAACTGAAGATGAATCCTATTTACATCATTATGTCCTTTAACAACCAATGATTGTATAAACATATACGTGAATCATGTAATTAACTACAAGTGGTATGTGTAGCCATTGCTGGTGTGGTGGCATAGAATAACTGCAAACAGAGGAAGGAAGCTTCTACAGTAAACACAGAGGAATACAGTAATAACACTAACAATGAACAAAAAATAAAAAAGTAGAAGTGTATTGACAGATAAGTTGTAGCTATGACAAATTTTATTTGTAAAATTTGAATTAAATTATAAGAGGTAACTGTTGCTTTTTAATGCACTAATAATATATTCTGGGCATTACGTATATGAGTGTGCATGTCAGCTTGTTTGTGCTCAATACCAGGTGGCATAGTTTTGGTGGTCAACACTTTAATAGAGGCAATTTATTCGATTCATGATTTTTTCTTGAACTAATTCCATATCATGTTCATTTAGTGGTATATTGGGTGATATTTTTGGATGGGAATTATGAATGGTATCAACAGAATCATTATGGGCTAGTACATCATTCCCACTACCACTATTGGGTCACTTTTGGATTGGAGTTGAGAAAGGCATAAGCAGAGACATTATGTACTTGAACGTCATGCACAATACTGTTTTCAGGTGACTCGCTATAAGCATTCACAGGGGCAACATCAAGGATAATATGGGGTAAATTTTTGACAAATTTTGGTTTAATTCTGAACTGCTTTTTCTTGGTAACTCTGCCATTTACCTTGTCCACACTTGCATGTTCTGTCACAATATTTTCATAAATGATAAAAGGAGATTAGCTACTATAAATAAAATTGCCAGTGTATGGTTCAATAAAGAAACTTATTCCTCCTTAGTGATGTTAACAACAAAATTTAAGACAGTGCCATCTTCATCAATTAGTTGTGTATTTTTGATATCAATGGAATGGTTAGCGAAATTGGAATGAAAGAATTAAGTTATAAAAAGTAACTAAGTTTATAATAATAATAGTAATAGTAATATAATTAAGTTAATCGAGTTTTAATAATAATAGCGATAATAAAATTAATTATGTTAACCAAGTTAATAAAAATTAGCTGTTTAAGTTAACTAAAATAATAATAATAATAATAATAATAATAATAATTTGACAATTTTGATAATGAATTAACTAAATTTTTAAAAAGTAACTAAGTTTATAATAATAATATAAGTATGTCAATCGAGTTTTAATAATAATAAATTAACTAAGTTAATCAAGTTAATAAAA
Source organism: Allium sativum (assembly GCA_030737875.1). Lineage (NCBI taxonomy): Eukaryota > Viridiplantae > Streptophyta > Magnoliopsida > Asparagales > Amaryllidaceae > Allium > Allium sativum. The sequence continues at coordinate 1,017,956,984 of CM060913.1, forward strand.
ATTAAATAGGTTTGTAAAATTAACCTGGTTTAAATTAATTATGTTTTTATAAATGATTATAATATAACCAATTTAACAAAGTTTTACATGTAAGTGTAAGATTGTTTGCTATATGTTGTGCTTATACTTATGCAGGCTTTGGACTTTCAAAGAGAGCAAGGTAGAACCTTTATGGTAATCCTGTAAATTTGCTTAGTATACTTATGGCTTTGGACTTTCAAAGAGAGCAAGGTAGAACCTTTATGGTAATCCTGTAAATTTGCTTAGTATACTTGGATGGCTTGATTGTTTATGTGTTTGTTTTAATAACAATCAATTAATATAGTCTGAACGTTACTTGATAATTTATGGAAAATTCTTATTGTTGATTATCAAATTTGTTTACAGATAAATAGCTTTTTCGGAGTGAAGACCATCAGCAACAATGGACATGACTTCAATTGTTATATGTATTATGTTATTAGTTAGTATTTGTTATGCAAACCTTTTTGTGAATGCTTGTGCCATCTGAATTTGCTTATTTTGGCAAACAACTATTATATAAATGGTTATGGATAATAATTATATGATTAACATGTTCTCAATCATTTGAATATGATTGGTTGATTGTTGGTTTGAATATGGTAATATGCAATTGTTGCTGATTTTGATATAATTATTACATAATTGGATGCTGGAAATAATACAAGCCATCAATAGTATATAGTAGCATTAAAAATATGCTACAAAACAATCAATATCTTTTAGTAGCGTTTTAGAAATGCTACAGAAACAAATGTAAAAATACCATCTGAATTTATAGTGACATAATTTAAGTGTAACAAAAAGCTTTGGTAGCGGTTGAAAAACGCAGTTATACAAAACATTTGGTAGCGTTTATTAAAACGCAACAACAAAAAACAGACTTTTAGTTGCGTGACCTGTAGTAGCGTTCTTTAAAACGCTACCAAAAGCTTTGGCAGCGTTTTTTAAACGCTACTAAAGGTCGTTTTTGGTGTAGTGTTTGTGGGTCTACCACTACTATGCTTAAACTACCCCAACTTCTCTTAATACCTTAAAACAGCCCTTCTATTTAATCCAACACCTAATTCTCCAAATAGCCCTTACTTCCAACAATTACTCCTATTTTTTAACTAATGTGAAGGATTGGTTTTTGCAGCACCCAATCCAAACGATTAATCATCTTTCATATTTGTCGATCTACCCCTACTTTGCTTAAACTACCGCTACTTCTCTTAATACTTCAAAACAGCCCTTCTTTTTAATCTAACCCCTAATTCTCCAAATTTCCCTTACTTCCAACAATCACCCCTATTTTTTAACTACTGTGAAGGGTTGGTTTTTGCAGCACCCAATCCAAATGATACATCATCTTTCATATTTGTCGATCTACCCCTACTGTGCTTAAACCTTCAAAACATCCCTTCTTTTTAATCCAAATGATTCATCATATTTCACATTTCTCCAAATTGCCCTTACATCCAACGATTACTACTATTTTTTATCAACTGTGAAGGGTTGGTTTTTGCAGCAACCAATCCAAACGATTCACCATCTTTCATATTTGTCGATCTATACCAACTATGCTTAAACTACCCCTGCTTCTCTTAATACTTCAAAACAGGCCTTCATTTGAATCCTACCCTTATTTCTCCAAATTGCTCTTACTTCCATCAATTACTCTTATTTTTTAACTACTGTAAAGTGTTGGTTTTTGCAGCGCCCAATCCAAATGATTCGTCATTCTTCATATTTGCCGATCTACCTCAACTATGCTTAAACTACTCCTACTTCTCTTAGTACTTCAAAACAAACCTTCTTTTTAATCCTACCCATAATTCTCTAAATAGCCCTTACTTCCAACAATTACCTCTGTTTTTTAACTACTGTGAAGGGTTGGTTTTTGCAGCACCCAATCCAAATGATTCATCATCTTTCATATTTGTCGATCTAACCCTACTATGCTTAAACTACCCCTACTTCTCTTAATACTTCAAAACAACCCTTCTTTTTAGTCCTAACCCTAATTCTCTAAATGGCCCTTACTTCCAACAATTACCTCTATTTTTTAACTACTGTGAAGTGTTGGTTTTTGCAGCACCCAATCCAAATGATTCATCATCTTTAATATTTGTCGATCTCCCCCTACTGTGCTTAAACTACCCCAACTTCCCTTAATACTTCAAAACAACCCTTCTTTTTAATCCAACCACTAATTCTCCAAACAGACCTTACTTCCAACAATTACTCCTACTTTTTAACTACTGTGAAGGGTTGGTTTCTGCAGCACCCAATCCAAACGATTAATCGTCTTTCATATTTGTCGATCTACCCCTTCTTTGCTTAAATTACCCCTACTTCTCTTAATACTTCAAAATAGCCCTTCTTTTTAATCCTAACCCTAATTCTCCAAATTGCGCTTACTTCCAACAATTACTCCTATTTATTAACTACTGTAAAGGGTTGGTTTCTGCAGCACCCAATCCAAACGATTAATTATCTTTCATATTTGTCGATCAACCCCTACTATGCTTAAACTACTCCTACTTCTCTTAAGTACTTCAAAGCAACCCTTCTTTTTAATCTAACCCGTAATTCTATAAATAGCTCTTACTTTCAACAATTACCTCTATTTTTTAACTACTGTGAAGGGTTTGGTTTTTGCACACCCAATCCAAATAATTCATCATCTTTCATATTTGTTGATCTACCTCTATTATGCTTTAACTACCACTACTTCTCTTAATACTAAAAAACAACCCTTCTTCTTAGTCCTACCCCTAATTCTCTAAATGGCCCTTACTTTCAACAATTACCTCTATTTTTTAACTACTGTGAAGGGTTGGTTTTTGCACCACCCAATCCAAATTATTCATCATCTTTAATATTTGTCGATCTACCCCTACTGTGCTTAAACTACCCCCAACTTCCCTTAATACTTCAAAACAACCCTTCTTTTTAACCCAATCCCTAGTTCTCCAAAAAACCCTTACTTCCAACATTACTCCTACTTTTTAACTACTGTGAAGCGTTGGTTTTCGCAGCACCCAATCCAAACGATTAATCATCTTTCATATTTGTCAATCTACCCCTACTTTGCTGAAACTAACCCTACTTCTCTTAATACTTCAAAACCGCCCTTCTCTTTAATCCTACCCCTAATTCTCCAAATGGCCCTTACTTCCAACAATCACTCCTATTTTTTAACTACTGTGAAGGGTTGGTTTTTGCAGCACCCAATCCAAACGATTCATCATCTTTCATATTTGTCGATCTACCCCTACTATGCTTAAACTACCTCCTCAACTTTTATTATTGTTTTCTTTTATTCATTTCAATTTTTTTTTTGCATTATTCATTTCTTTGTTAACCAATTATCATTCTGTGAAGGGTTGGTTTTTGCAGCACCCAATCCAAACGATTCATCATCTTTCATATTTGTCGATCTACACATACTATGCTTAAACGACCCCTACTTCTCTTAATACTTCAAAACAGGCATTCTTTTTGTTCCTAACCCAATTTCTATAAATATCCCTTACTTCCAACCATTACCCATATTTTTTATCTACTGTGAAGAGTTAGTTTTTCAGCACCCAATCCAAAAAATTCATCAGCTTTCATATTTGTCGATATACCACTACTATGCTTAAATACCCTAACTTCTCTTCATACTTCAAAACAGCCCTTTTATTTAATCCTACCCTTAATTCTCTAAATAGTCACTACTTCCAACAATTACCCCTATTTTTTAACTATTGTGAAGGGTTGGTTTTTGCAGCATCCAATCCAAAGGATTCATCATCCTTCATACTTGTCGATCCACCCCTACTATGCTTAAACATCCCCTACTTCTCTTAGTACTTCAAAACAGCCCTTCTTTTTAATCCTACCTGTAATTCAGCCCTTACTTCCAATCATTACCCCAATTTTTTAACTACTATAAAGGGTTGGTTTTTTCAGTACCCAATCCAAATGATTCATCATCTTTCATATTTGTCGATCTACCCCCATTATGCTTAAACTACCGCTACTTCTCTTAATACTTCAAAACAACCCTTCTATTTAATCCTACCCCTAATTCTCTAAATAGCCCTTACTTCCATGAATTATCTCTTTTTTTTAATTACTGTGAAGGGTTGGTTTTTGCAGCACCCAATCAAAATGATTCATCATCTTTCTTATTTGTGGGTCTACCCCTACAATGCTTAAACAGCCCCAGCTTATCTTAATATTTCAAAACAACCCTTCTTTTTAATCCAACCCCTAATTCTCCAAATAGCCCTTACTTCCAACAATTACTCCTACTTTTTAACTACGGTGGAAGGTTGTTTTTTGCAACACCCAATCCAAACTATTAATCATCTTTCATATTTGTCGATCTACCCCTACTTTGCTTAAACTACCCCTTCTTCTCTTAATACTTCAAAACAGCCCTTCTTTTTAATCCTACCCCTAATTCTCCAAATTGCCCTTACATCCAACAATTACTCCTATTTTTAACAAATGTGAAGGGTTGGTTTTTGCATCACCCAATCCAAACGATTCATCATCTTTCATATTTGTCGATCTACCCCTACTATGCTCAAACTACCTCCCCTACTTTTATTATTGTTTTCCTTTATTCATTTCATTATTCATTTTTTGCATTATTCATTTCTTTGTAAACCAATTATCATTCTGTGAAGGGTTGGTTTTTGCAGCACCCAATCCAGACGATTCATCATCTTTTATATTTGTCGATCTATACCTACTATGCTTAAACTACCCCTACTTCCCTTAATACTTCAAAAAAGGCCTTCTTTTTAATCCTACCTCTAATTCTATAAATAGCCCTTACTTCCAACAATTACCCCTATTTTTTAACTACTTTGAAGGGTTGGTTTTTTTAGCACCCAATCCAAACGATTCATCATCTTTCATATTTGTCGATCTACCCCAACTAAGCTTAAACTACCCCTACTTCTCTTAATACTTCAAAACAGCCCTTCTTTTTAATCCTATCCCTAATTCTCTAAGTAGCCCTTACATCCAATAGTTGCTCCTATTTTTTAACTACTGTGAAGGGTTGGTTTTTGCAGCACCCAATCCAAATGATTCATCATCCTTCATATTTGTCGATCTACCCCTACTATGCTTAAACAACTCCTACTTCTCTTTGTACTTCAAAACAAACTTTCTTTTTAATCCTTTCCGTAATTCTCTAAATAGCCCTTACTTCACACAATTACCTCTATTTTTTAACTACTGTGAAGGGTTGGTTTTTGCAGCACCCAATCCAAATGATTCATCATCTTTCATATTTGTCGATCTACCCCTATTTTGCTTGAACTACCACTACTTCTCTTAATACTTCAAAACAACCCTTCTTATTAATCCTACACCTAATTCTCTAAATGGCCCTTACTTCCAACAATTACCTCTATTTTTTAACTACTGTGAAGGGTTTGTTTTTCCAGCACCCAATCCGAATGATTCATCATCTTTCATATTTGTGGGTCAACCCCTACTATGCTTAAACTACCCCAACTTCTCTTAATACCTTAAAATAGCCCTTCTTTTTAATCCAACCCCTAATTCTCCGAATAACTCTTACTTCCAATTATTACTCATATTTTTTTAACTACTGTGAAAGGTTGGTTTTTTAAGCACCCAATACCATCTTTCATATTTGTCGATCTACCCCTACTTTGCTTAAACTACCCCTACTTCTCTTAATACATCAAAACAACCCTTCTTTTTAATCCAACCCCTAATTCTCCAAATTGCCCTTACTTCCAACAATTACCCTTATTTTTAACTACTGTGAAGGGTTGGTTTTTGCAGCACCCAATCCAAAGGATTCATCATCTTTCATATTTGTCGATCTACCCCTACTATGCTTAAGCCACCTCCCCTATTTTTATTATTGTTTTCCTTTATTCATTTCTTTATTTATTTTTTTGCATTATTCATTTCTTTGTAAACTAATTATCATTCTGTGAAGGGTTGGTTTTTGCAGCACCCAATCCAAACGATTCATCACCTTTCATATTTGTCGATTTACATCTACTATGCTTAAACTACCCCTAGTTCTCTTAATACTTCAAAATAGGCCTTCTTTTTAATCCTACCCCTATTTCTCTAAATAGCCCTTACTTCCAACAATCATCCCTATTTTTTAACTACTATGAAGGGTTGGTTTTTTCAGCACCCAATCCAAAGGATTCATCATCCTTCATATTTGTCGATCTACCCCTACTATGCTTAAACTACCCCTACTTCTCCGAGTACTTCAAAACAACCCTTCTTTTTAATCCTACCCGAAATTCTCTAAATAGCCCTTACTTCCGACAATTACCCCTATTTTTTAACTACTGTGAAGGGTTAGTTTTTGCAGCACCCAATCCAAATGATTCATCATCTTTCATATGTTTCGATCTGCCCCTATTATGCTTAAACTACCGCTACTTCTCTTAATACTACAAAACAACCCTTCTTTTTAATCCTACCCCTAATTATCTAAATGGCCCTTACTTCCTACAATTATCTCTATTTTCACCTACTGTGAAGGGTTGGTTTTTGCAGCACTCAATCCAAATGATTTATCATCTTTCTTATTTGTGGGTCTACCCCTACTATGCTTAAACTACCCCTACTTCTCTTAATACTTCAAAATAGCCCTTCTTTTTAATCCAACCCCTAATTCTCCAGATAGCCCTTACTTACAACAATTACTCCTACTTTTTAACTACTGTGAAGGGTAGGTTTTTGCAACACCCAATCCAAACGATTAATCATCTTTCATATTTGCCGATCTACCCCTACTTAGCTTAAACTGCCCCCACTTCTCTTAATACTTCAAAACAACCCTTCTTTTTAATCCTACCACTAATTCTCCAAATTGCACTTACTTCCAGCAATTACTCCTATTTTTTAACTACTGTAAAGGGTGGGTTTTTTGCAGCACCCAATCTAATGATTCATCATCCTTCATATTGTCGATCTTCCCCTACTATGCTCAAACTACTCATACTCCTTTTAGTACTTCAAAAAAAAAACCTTCATTTTAATCCTACTCGTAATTCTCTTAATAGCCTTACTTCCAACAATTACCTCTATTTTTAAACTACTGTGAAGAGTTGGTTTTTGCAGCACCCAATCCAAATGACTGATCATCTTCCATATTTGTCGATCTACCCATATTATGCTTTAACTACCACTACTTCTCTTAATACTTCAAAACAACCCTTCGTTCTAGTCCTACCCCAAATTCTCTCAATGGCCCTTACTTCCAACAATTACCTCTATTTTTTAAGTATTGTAAAGGGTTGGTTTTTGCAGCACCCAATCCAAATTATTCATCATCTTTAGTATTTATGGGTCTACCCCTGCTGTTCTTAAACTACCCCAACTTCCCTAAATACATCAAAACAACCCTTCTTTTTAATCCAACCCCTAATTATCCAAATAGCCCTTACTTCCAACAATTACTCCTACTTTTAAACAACCGTGAAGGGTTGGTTTCTACAACACCCAATCCGAACGATTAATCATCTTTCATATTTGTCGATCTACCCCTACGTTGCGTAAATTACCCATACTTCTCTTAATACTTCAAAACAACCCTTCTTTTTAATCCTACCCCTAATTCTCCAAATTGCGCTTACTTCCAACAATTACTCGTATTTTTTAACTACTGTAAAGGGTTGGTTTTTGCAGCACCCAATCCAAATGATTCATCATCTTTCATATTGGTCGATCTACCCCTACTATGCTTAAACTACCTCCTCTACTTTTATTATTGTTTCCTTTTATTCATTTCGTTATTATTTTTTTGCCTTATTCATTTCTTTGTAAACCAATTATCATTCAGTGAAGGGTTGGTTTTTGCAGCACCCAATCAAAACGATTCATCATCTTTCATATTTGTCGATGTACACCTACTATGCTTAAACTACCCCTACTTCTCTTAATACTTCAACACAGGCCTTCTTTTTGTTCCTACCTCAAATTCTATAAATATCCCTTACTTCCAACCATTACCCATATTTTTTAACTATTGTGAAGGGTTGGTTTTTGCAGCACCCAATCATCTTTCATATTTGTCGATCTACCTCTACTATGCTTAAACTACCCCTACTTCTCTTAATACTTGAAAAAAGCCCTTCTTTTTAATCCTACCACTAATTCTCTAAATAGCCATTACTTCCAACAATTACCCCTATTTTTTAATCATTGTGAAGGGTGGTTTTTGCAGCACCCAATCCAAATGATTCATCATCTTCCATATTTGTCGATCGAACAATATTATGCTTTAACTACCACTACTTCTCTTAATACTTCAAAACAACCCTTCTTTCTAGTCCTACCCCTAATTCTCTCAATGGCCCTTACTTCCAACAATTAGCTCTATTTTTTTAGTACTGTAAAGGGTTGGTTTTTGCAGCACCCAATCCAAATGATTTATCATCTTTCATATTTGTGGGTCTAAACCTGCTTTGCTTAAACTACCCCAACTTCCCTTAATACTTCAAAACAACCCTTCTTTTTAATCCAACCCCTAATTCTCTAAATAGCCCTTACTTCCAATAATTACTCCTATTTTTTAACTACTTTGAAGGGTTGGTTTCTGCCGTACCCAATCCAAATAATTAATCATCTTTCATATTTGTCGATCTAACCCTACTTTGCTTAAATTACCCCTACTTCTCTTAATACTTCAAAACAACCCTTGTTTTTAATCCTACCCCTAATTCTCCAAATTGCGCTTACTTCCAACAGTTACTCCTATTTTTTAACTACTGTAAAGGGTTGGTTTCTGCAGCACCCAATCCAAATGATTAATCATCTTTTATATTTGTCGATCTACCCCTACTATGCTTAAACTACTCCTACTTCTCTTAGTACTTCAAAACAACCCTTCTTTTTAATCCAACCCGTAATTCTATAAATAGCCCTTACTTTCAACAATGACCTCTATTTTTTAACTACTGTGAAGGGTTGGTTTTTGCAGCACCCAATCCAAATGATTCATCATCTTTCATATTTGTCGATCTGCCTCTATTATGCTTTAACTACTCCAACTTCTCTTAATACCTTAAAACAACCCTTCTTTTTAATCCAACCCCTAATTCTCCAAATAGCCCTTACGTCCAATAATTACTCCTACTTTTTAACAACTGTGAAGCATTAGTTTTCGCAGCACCTAATCCAAACGATTAATCATCTTTCATATTGGCCGATCTACCCCTACTATGCTTAAACTACCCCTACTTCTCTTAATACTTCAAAACAGCCCTTCTTTTTAATTCTACCCCTAATTCTCCAAATTTCCCTTACTTCCAACAATTACTCTTATTTTTTAACTACTGTGAAGGTTTGGTTTTTGCAGCATCCAATCCAAACGATTCATCATCTTTCATATTTGTCGATCTACCTCTACTATGCTTAAACTACCTCCTCTACTTTTATTATTGTTTTCTTTTATTCATTTCATTATTTATTTTTTTGCATTATTCATTTCTTTGTAAATCAATTATCATCCTGTGAAGGGTTGTTTTTGCAGCACCCAATCCAAACGATTCATCATCTTTCATATTTTTCGATCTACACCTACTATGCTTAAACTACCCATACTTCTCTTAATACTTCGAAACAGGCCTTCTTTTTGTTCCTACCTCAAATTCTATAAATATCCCTGACTTCCAACGTTTACCCATATTTTTAACTACTGTGAAGAGTTGGTTTTTGCCGCACCCAATCCAAACAATTCATCATCTTTCCTATTTGTCGATCTACCTCTACTATGCTTAAACTACCCCTACTTCTCTTAATACTTCAAAACAGCCCTTCTTTTTAATCCTACCCCTAATTCTCTAAATAACCATTACTTCCAACAATTACCCCTATTTTTTAACTACTGTGAAGGGTTGGTTTTTGCAGCACCCAATCCAAAGGATTCATCGTCTTTCGTATTTGTCGTTCCACCCCTACTATGCTTAAACAACCCTACTTCTCTTAGTACTTCGAAACAACCCTTCTTTTTAATCCTACCTGTAATTCAACGCTTAATTCCAACAATTACCCCAATTTTTTAACTACTGTGAAGGGTTGGTTTTTTCAGTACCCAATCCAAATGATTCATCATCTTTCATATTTGTCGATCTACCCCTATTATGCTTAAACTACCGCTACTTCTCTTAATACTTCAAAACAACCCTTCTATTTAATCCTACCCCTAATCCTCTAAATATAAATTACTTCCAAGAATTATCTTTTTTTTAATTACTGTGAAGGGTTAGTTTTTGCAGCACCCAACCCAAATGATTCATCATCTTTCATATTTGTGGTTCTACCCCTACAATGCTTAAACAGCCCCAACTTATCTTAATACTTCAAAACAACCCTTTATTTTAATCCAACCACAAATTCTCCAAATAGCCCTTACTTCCAACAATTACTCCTACTTTTTAACTATGGTGAAAGGTTGGTTTTTGCAGCACCCGATCCAAACGATTAATCATCTTTCATATTTGTCGATCTACCCCTACTTTGCTTAAACTACCCCTACTTATCTTAATACTTCAAAACAGCCATTCTTTTTAATCCTACCCCTAATTCTCCAAATTGCCTTTACATCCAACGATTACTCCTATTTTTTAACAGCTGTGAAAGGTTGGTTTTTGCCGCACCCAATCCAAACGATTCATCATCTTTCATATTTGTCGATCTATACCAACTATGTTTAAATTACCCCTACTACTCTTAATACTTCAAAACAGGCCTTCTTTTGAATCCTACCCTTATTTCTCCAAATTGCTCTTACTTCCAACAATTACACTTATTTTTTAACTACTGTAAAGGGTTGGTTTTTGCAGCGCCCTATCCAAGTGATTCATCATCCTTCATATTTGTCGATCTACCCCAACTATGCTTAAACTACTCCTACTTCTCTTAGTATTTCAAAACAACCCTTCTTTTTAATCCTACCCGTAATTCTCTAAATAACCCTTACTTCCAACAATTACCTCTATTTTTTAACTACTGTGAAGGGTTGGTTTCTGCAGCACCCAATCCAACCGATTAATCGTCTTTCATATTTCTCGATCTACCCCTACTTTGCCTAAATTACCCCTACTTCTATTAATACTTCAAAACAGCCCTTCTTTTTAATCCTAACCCTAATTCTCCAAATTGCGCTTACTTCCAACAATTACTCCTATTTTTTAACTACTGTAAAGGGTTGGTTTCTGCAGCACCCAATCCAAACGATTAATTATCTTTCATATTTGTCGATCAACCCCTACTATGCTTAAACTACTCCAGCTTCTCTTAGTACTTCAAAACAACCCATCTTTTTAATCCAATCCGTAATTCTATAAACATCCCTTACTTTCAACAATTGCCTCTATTTTTTAACTACTGTGAAGGGTTTGGTTTTTGCAGCACCCAATCCAAATGATTCATCATCCTTCATATTTGTAGATCTACCTCTATTATGCTTTAACTACCACTACTTCTCTTAATACTACAAACCAACCCTTCTTTGTAGTCCCACCCCTAATTCTCTAAATGGCCCTAACTTCCAACAATTACCTCTATTTTTTAACTACTGTGAAGGGTTGGTTTTTGCAGCACCCAATCCAAATGCTTCATCATCTTTAATATTTGTCGATCTTTCCCTACTGTGCTTAAACCAACCCTTCGCAGCACCTAATCCAAACAATTAATCATCTTTCATATTTGTCGATCTACCCCTACTTTGCTTAAACTACACCTACTTCTCTTAATACTTCAAAACAGCCCTTCTTTTTAATCCTACCCCTAATTCTCCAAATTGCCCGTACTTCCGACAATTGCTCCTATTTTTTAACTACTGTGAAGGGTTGGTTTTTGCAGCACCCAATCCAAACGATTCATCATCTTTCATATTTTTCGATCTACCCCCACTATGCTTAAACTACCTCCTCAACTTTCATTATTATTTTCCTTTATTCATTTCGTTATTTATTTTTTTGCATTATTCATTTCTTTGTAAACCAATTATCGTTTTGTGAAGGGTTGGTTTTTGCAGCACCCAATCCAAACGATTCATCATCTTTCATATTTGTCGATCTACACATACTATGCTTAAACTACCCCTACTTCTCTTAATACTTCAAAACAGGCCTTCTTTTTGTTCCTACCCCAAATTCTATAAATATCCCTTACTTCCAACCATTACCCACATTTTTTAACTACTGTGAAGAGTTGGTTTTTGCAGCATCCAATCCAAACAATTCACCATCTTTCATATTTGTCGATCTACCACTACTATGCTTAAACTACCCCCAACTTCTCTTAATACTTCAAAACAGCCCATCTTTTTAATCCTACCCTTAATTCTCTAAATAGCCATTACTTCCAACAATTACACCTATTTTTTAACAACTGTGAAGGGTTGGTTTTTGCAGCACCCAATCCAAAGGATTCATCATCCTTCATACTTGTCGATCCGCCCCTACTTTGCTTAAACAACCACTACTTGTCTTAGTACCTCAAAACAGTCCTTCTTTTTAATCCTACCTGTAATTCAGCCCTTACTTCCAACAATTACCCCAATTTTTTAACTACTGTGAAGGATTGTTTTTTTCAGTACCCAATCCAAATGATTCATCATCTTTCATATTTGTCGATCTACCCCTATTATGCTTAAACTACCGCTACTTCTCTTAGTACTTCAAAACAACCCTTTTATTTAATCCTACCCGTAATTCTCTAAATAGCCCTTACTTCCAAGAATTATCTTTTTTTTTAATTACCGTGAAGAGTTGGTTTTTGCAGCACCCAATCCAAATGATTAATCATCTTTCGTATTTGTGGGTCTACCACTACAATGCTTAAACAGCCCCAACTTATTTTAATACTTCAAAACAACCCTTATTTTTAATCCAACCCCTGATTCTCCAAATAGCCCTTACTTCCAACAATTACTCCTACTTTATAACTACGGTGAAAGGTTGGTTTTTGCAGCACCCAATCCAAACGATTAATCATCTTTCATATTTGTCGATCTACCCCTACTTTGCTTAAACTACCCCTTCATCTCTTAATACTTCAAAACATCCCTTCTTTTTAATCGTACCCCTAATTCTCCAAATTTCCCTTACATCCAACGATTACTCCTATTTTTTAACAACTATGAAGGGTTGGTTTTTGCAGCACCCAATCCAAACGATTCATCATCTTTCATATTTGTCGATCTACCCCTACTATGCTTAAACTACCTCCCCTACTTTTATTATTGTTTTCCTTTATTCATTTCATTATTCATTTTTTTGCATTATTCATTTCTTTGTAAACCAATTATCATTCTGTGAAGGGTTGGTTTTTGCAGCATCCAATCCAAATGATTCATCATCTTTCATATTTGTCGATCTATACCTACTATGCTTAAACTACCCCTACTTCTCTTAATACTTCAAAACAGGCCTTCTTTTTAATCCTACCCCTAATTCTCTAAATAGCCCTTAATTGCAACAATTACCTCTATTTTTTAACTACTTTGAAGGGTTGGTTTTTGCAGCTCCCAATCCAAACGATTCATCATCTTTCATATTTGTCGATCTACCCCTACTATGCTTAAACTACCCATACTTCTCTTAATACTTCAAAACAACCATTCTTTTAATCCTACCCCTAATTCTCTAAGTAGCCCTTACTTCCAACAGTTACCCCTATTTTTTAACTACTTGAAGGGTTGGTTTTTGCAGCACCCAATCCAAATGATTAATCATCCTACATATTTGTCGATCTACCCCTACTATGCTTAAACTACTCCTACTTCTCTTAGTACTTCAAAACAACCTTTCTTTTTAATCCTACCCGTAATTCTCTAAATATCCCTTACTTCCAACAATTACCTCTATTTTTTAACCACTGTGAAGGGTTGGTTTTTGCAGCACCCAATCCAAATGATTCATCATCTTTCATATTTGTCGATCTACCCCTATTATGCTTAAACAACCACTGCTTCTCTTAATACTTCAAAACAACCCTTCTTTTTAATCCTACACATAATTCTCTAAATGGCCCATACTTCCAACAATTACCTCTATTTTTTAACTACTGTGAAGGGTTTGTTTTTGCAGCACCTAATCCGAATGATTCATCATCTTTCATATTTGTGGGTATACCCCTACTATGCTTAAACTACCCCAACTTCTCTTAATACCTTAAAACAGCCCTTCTTTTTAATCCAACTCCTAATTCTCCAAATAACCCTTACTTCCAACAATTACTCATATTTTTTAACTACTGTGAAGGGTTGGTTTTTGAAGCGCCCAATCCAAACGATTAACCATCTTTCATATTTGTCGATCTACCCCTACTTTGCTTAAACTACCCCTACTTCTCTTAATACTTCAAAACAGATCTTCTTTTTAATCCAACCCCTAATTCTCCAAATTACCCGTACTTCCCACAATTACCTTTATTTTTTAACTACTTTGAAGGGTTGGTTTTTGCAGCATCCAATCCAAATGATTCATCATCTTTCATATTTGTCGATCTACCCCTACTATGCTTAAACTACCTCCCCTACTTTTATTATTGTTTTCCTTTATTCATTTCTTTATTTACTTTTTTACATTATTCATTTCTTTGTAAACCAACTATCATTCTGTGAAGGGTTGGTTTTTGCAGCACCCAATCCAAACGATTCATCACCTTTCATATTTGTCGATCTACACCTACTATGCTTAAACTACCCCTAGTTCTCTTAATACTCCAAAATAGGCATTCTTTTTAATCCTACCCCTAATTCTCTAACTAGCCCTTACTTCCAACAATTATCCCTATTTTTTAACTACTGTGAAGGGTTGGTTTTTGCAGCACCCAATCCAAAGGATTCATCATCCTTCATATTTGTCGATCTACCCCTACTATGCTTAAACTACCTCTACTTCTCTTAATACTTCAAAATTACCCTTCTTTTTAATCCTACCCCAAATTATCTGAATATCCCTTACTTCCAACAATTACCCCTAATTTTTAACTACTGTGAAGGGTTGGTTTTTGCAGCACCCAATCCAAATGATTCATCATCTTTCATATTTTTCGATCTGCCCCTATTATGCTTAAACTACCGCTACTTCTCTTAATACTACAAAACAGCCCTTCTTTTTAATCCTACCCCTAATTCTCTAAATAGCCCTTACTTCCAACAATTATCTCTATTTTTACCTACTGTGGAGGGTTGGTTTTTGCAGCACCCAATCCAAATGATTTATCATCTTTCTTATTTGTGGGTCTACCCCTTCTATGCTGAAACTACCCCAACTTCTCTTAATACTTCAAAACAGCCCTTCTTTTTAATCCAACCCCTAATTCTCCAGATAGCCCTTATTTCCAACAATTACTCCTACTTTTTAACTACTGCGAAAGGGTTGGTTTTTGCAACACCCAATCCAAACGATTAATCATCTTTCATATTTGTTGTTCTTCCCCTACTTTGCTTAAACTACCCCCACTTGTCTTAATACTTCAAAACAACCCTTCTTTTTAATCCTACCACTAATTCTCCAATTTGCACTTACTTCCAACAATTACTCCTATTTTTTAACTACTGTAAAGGGTTGGTTTTTGCAGCACCCAATCCAAATGATTCATCATCCTTCATATTGTCGATCTTCCCCTACTATGCTTAAACTACTCCTCTACCCGTAATTCTCTTAATAGCCTTACTTCCAACAATTACCTCTATTTTTTAACTACTGTGAAGAGTTGGTTTTTGCAGCACCCAATCCAAATGATTGATCATCTTCCATATTTGTCGATCTACCCATATTTTGCTTTAACCACCACAACTTCTCTTAATACTTCAAAACAACCCTTCTTTCTAGTCCTACCCCTAATTCTCTCAATGGCCTTACTTCCAACAATTACCTCTATTTTTTAAGTACTGTAAAGGTTTGGTTTTTGCAGTACCCAATCCAAATGATTCATCATCTTTCAAATTTGTGGGTCTACCCCTGCTATTCTTAAACTACCCCAACTTCCCTAAACACTTCAAAACAGCCCTGCTATTTGTGGGTCTACCCCAACTTCTCTTAATACCTTAAAACAACCCTTCTTTTTAATCCAACCCCTAATACTCCAAATATCCCTTACTTCCAATAATTACTCCTACTGTTTAACTACTGTGAAGCGTTGGTTTTCGCATACCCAATCCAAACGATTAATCATCTTCCATATTGGTCGATCTACCCCTACTTTGCGTAAACTACCCCTGTTTCTCTTAATACTTCAAAACAGCCATTCTTTTTAATCCTACCCCTAATTCTCCAAATTGCCCTTACTTCCAACAATTACTCCTATTTTTTAACTATTGTGAAGGGTTGAATTTTGCAGCACCCAATCCAAACAATTCATCATCTTTCATATTTGTCGATCTACCCCTACTATGCTTAAACTACCTCCTCTACTTGTATTATTGTTTTTTTATTCATTTCGTTTTTTATTTTTTTGCATTATTCATTTCTTTGTAAACCAATTATCATTCTGTGAAGGGTTGGTTTTTGCAGCACCCAATCCAAACGATTCATCATCTTTCATATTTGTGGGTCTACCCCTACAATGCTTAGACAGCCCCAACTTATCTTAATACTTCAAAACAACCCTTCTTTTTAATCCAACCCCTAATTCTCCAAATAGCCCTTACTTCGAACAATTACCCCTACTTTTTAACTACGGTGAAAGGTTGTTTTTTACATCACCCAATCCAAACGATTAATCATCTTTCATGTTTGTCGATCTACCCATATTTTGCTTGAACTACCCCTACTTATCTTAATACTTCAAAACAGCCCTTCTTTTTAATCCTACCTCTAATTCTCCAAATTGCCCTTTCATCCAACGATTACTCCTATTTTTTAACAACTGTGAAGGGTTGGTTTTTGCAGCACCCAATCCAAACGATTCATCATCTTTCATGTTTGTTGATCTATACCTACTATGCTTAAACTTCCCCTACTTCTCTTAATATTTCAAAACAAGCCTTCTTTTTAATCCTACCCCTAATTCTCTAAATAGCCCTTACTTCCAACAATTACCTCTACTGTTTAACTACTTTGAAGGGTTGGTTTTTGCAGCACCCAGTCCAAACGATTCATCATCATTCATATTTGTCGATCTACCCCTATTATGCGTAAACTACCACTACTTCTCTTAATACTTCAAAACAACCTTTTTTTAATCCTACACCTAATTCTCTAAATGGCGCTTACTTCATACAATTACCTTTATTTTTTAACTACTGTGAAGGGTTTGTTTTGGCAGCACCCAATCCGAATGACTCATCATCTTTCATATTTGTGGGTCTACCCCTACTATGCTTAAACTACACCAACTTCTCTTAATACCTTAAAACAGCCCTTCTTTTTAATCCAACCCCTAATTCTCCAAATAGCCCTTACTTCCAAAAATTACTCATATTTTTTAACTACTGTGAAGGGTTGGTTTTTGCAGCACCCGATCCAAACGATTAATCATCTTTTATATTTGTCGATCTAACCCTACTTTGCTTAAACTACCCCTACTTCTCTTTATACTTAAAAACAGCCCTCCTTTTGAATCCAACCCAATTTCCCCAAATTTCCCTTACTTCCAACAATTACACCTATTTTTTAACTACTGTGAAGGGTTAGTTTTTGCAGCACCCAATCCAAATGATTCATCATCTTTCATATTTGTCGATCTACCCCTACTATGCTTAAGCTACATCCCCTACTTTTATTATTGTTTTCCTTTATTCATTTTTTTTTGCATTATTCATTTCATTGTAAACCAATTATCATTCTGTGAATGGTTGGTTTTTGCAGCACCCAATCCAAACGATTCATCACCTTTCATATTTGTCGATCTACAGCTACTATGCTTAAACTACCTCTAGTTCTCTTAATACTTCAAAACAGACCTTCTTTTTAATCCTAACCCTAATTCTCTAAATAGCTCAAACTTCCAACAATTTTCCCTATTTTTTAACTGCTGTGAAGGTTTGGTTTTTGCAGCACCCAATCCAAATGATTCATCATTTTTCATATTTGTCGATCTGCCCCTATTATGCTTAAACTACCTCTACTTCTCTTAATTCTACGAAACAGCCCTTATTTTTAATCCTGCCCCTAATTCTCTAAATAGCCCTTACTTCCAACAATTATCCCTATTTTTACCTACTGTGAAGGGTTGGTTTTTGTAGCACCCAATCCAAATGATTTATCATCTTTCTTATTTGTGGGTCAACCCCTACTATGCTTAAACTACCCCAACTTCTCTTAATACTTCAAAACAGCCCTTCTTTTTAATCCAACCACTAATTCTCCCGATAGCCCTTATTTCCAACAATTTCTCCTACTTTTTAACTACGGTGAAGGGTTGGTTTTTTCAACACCCAATCCAAACGATTAATCATCTTTCATATTTGTCGATCTACCCCTACTTTGCTGAAACTACCCCAACTTCTCTTAATACTTCAAAACATCCCTTCTTTCTAATCCTACCTTTTATTCTGCAAATTGCACTTACTTCCAACAATTACTCCTATTTTTTAACAACTGTAAAGGGGGTGTTTTTGCAGCACCCAATCCAAATGATTCATCATCCTTCATATTGTCGATCTACCCCTACTATGCTTAAACTACTCCTACTTCTCTTAGTACTTCAAAAAAAAAACCTTCTTTTTAATCCTACCCGTAATTCTCTTAATAGCCTTACTTCCAATAATTACCCCTATTTTTTAACTACTGTGAAGGGTTGGTTTTTGTAGCACCTAATCCAAATGATTCATCATCTTCCATATTTGTCGATCTACCCCTATTATGCTTTAACTACCACTACTTCTCTTAATACTTCAAAACAACCCTTCTTTCTAGTCCTACTCCTAATTCTCTCAATGGCCCTTACTTCCAACAATTACCTCTATTTTTTAAGTACTGTAAAGGGTTGGTTTTTGTAGCACCCAATCCAAATGATTCATCATCTTTCATATTTGTGGGTCTACCCCTACTATGCTTAAATTACCCAAACCTCTCTTAATACCTAAAAACAACCCTTCTTTTTAATCCAACCCCTAATTCCCCAAATTGCCCTTACTTCCAACAAATACACCTATTTTTTAACTACTGTGAAGGGTTGGTTTTTGCAGCACCCAATCCAAATGATTCATCATCCTTCATATTGTCGATCTACCCCTACTATGCTTAAACTACTCCTACTTCTCTTAATACTTCAAAACGGCTCTTCTTTTTAATTACACCCCTAAGTCTCCAAATTCCACTTATTTACAACAATTACTCCAATTTTTTAACTACTGTAAAGGGTCAGTTTTTGCAGCAAGCAATCCAAATGATTCATCATCCTTTATATTTGTCGATCTACCCCTACTATGCTTAAATTACCCCTACTTCTCTTAGTACTTCAAAGCAACCCTTTTTTTTTAATCCAACCGTAATTCTCTAAATAGCCCTTACTTCCAACAATTACCTCTATTTTTTAACTATTGTAAATGGTTGGTTTTTGCAGCACCCAATCCAAGTGATTCATCATCTTTCATATTTGTCGATCTGCCCCTATTATGCTTAAACTACTGCTACTTCTCTTAATACTACAAAACAACCCTTCTTTTTAATCCTACCCCTAATTCTCTAAATAGCCCTTACTTCAAGCAATTATCTCTATTTTTACCTACTGTGAAGAGTTGGGTTTTGCAGCACCCAATCCAAATGATTTATCATCTTTCTTATTTGTGGGTCTAACCCTACTATGCTTAAGCTACCCCAACTTCTCTTAATACTTCAAAACAGCCCTTCTTTTTAATCCAACCCTTAATTCTCCAAATAGCCCTTACTTCCAACAATAACTCCTCCTTTTTAACTACGGTGAAGGGTTGGTTTTTGCAGCGCCGAATCCAAATGACTAATCATCTTTCATATTTGTCGATCTAACCCTATTTTGCTTAAACTAGCCTTACTTCTGTTAATACTTCAAAACAACCCTTCTTTTTAATCCTAGCACTAATTCTCCAAATTGCACTTACTTCCAACAATTACTCCTATTTTTTAACTACTGTAAAGGGTTGGTTTTTGTAGCACGCAATCCAAATGATTCATCATCCTTCATATTTGTCGATATACCCCTATTATTGTAACGACCCAGAAAATCTGAACCAATTTAAAAATTTTAAATTGGCTAAAATAATGGATTTTAAATATTTAAAATAAATATTTTAAATAATGGCGATGAAAACTGAGTTTGAACCGACAATTGAAAACGAATATAATTAATTATAATTATAAACAAGGCCTGAAATGGCGCTATAGTTTCAAAAATTGAATCCAAACTTTGTCGGACTGTACCGGGTGCAGAACAATCCGGATTTTAGTGAAACCAAAAACATTAGGATCTAATTGGTAATATCTTTCTAACGAATCTGAAAAATCAAAATTTCATAGCGGGAATCAAAAGATATGTCCAGTTGAAAATTCTGAATAGTCGCTATGGAATTCAGGCCCTTAAAAATGGACATTTTGCATACGACCTCGGATTTCGGCGAAACCACTTTTGTTGGATCCGTGATGTCAAATTATTGCTAGGTTTCAAATTTCATAATGTTTCGAATCAATATGTGAGCGTGGCAAAGGAAAACGCGTTTGGCCAGTTTTAGTTGATTTTAATCGACTGGAAATTGGCCATTTTTCAAACGGTCTCAGAATTCGACGAAACTAGTTTTGTTAGGACCGTATCGTCAATACGAAGCTAGAAAATATTTTTCTGGAATTTTTAGCGTTAGTATGTGACCTCGGTAATTTGAAATGTACGTTTAAAATTCAATATAGTGATTTAAATTTTAATTTGAATGAAAACTGATCGTAACAATCGAATTGGCTTGTGAAACATATTCCATTGTGTTTGGAATGGGGGTATTACGCTAGGGATGACAGTCATTGGGTCTCGGTAGGAGTTCGTATATAAAAGTTACCATTTTGGAGAAATTAAAAATAAAATAAATAATATAAATTTATAAACCCCCCCCTTCCCATTTCCCAGTCGAACCGTTGACCCCCCTCTTCCTTCTCAAAATCGCGATTCAGCCCGCCCCTCTTCAAATCCATTTCCCCGTTGCTCCTTCCACCGCGACCCCCCATCCTCAACTCCGACGACGGCCAACCCCTCCCCCCTCCTTGCTCTCCGCTCCATCCTCCCTCTCCTCTTGAAACAAACGAGCCCCTAGCCCTCCAAATCGAAGCCCAAACCTGCTGCGCTCGAGATCAAATCTCGAGGTCCAGGAGTCTCCGAGTTCATCGCGCCGCCTGGTGCTGGAGGGGGAGTCGTCGTCGTGAGGTGATGGCTATTCTTGGCCCGGTCAACGATGAAGCATGCGATTCGGAACCCTAATGTTCAAACGTTGGGTTCATCTTATCTGCTGAAGAGGACAAAGCAGGAAGAAGCCTTAAACAGTGAGCTATTTTATTTATTTTTATAATTAGTTTAGTTTAAATAAAATTAGTAAATGGTTTATAAATAAAAACATCGGAGAAAAATATGATTTTTTAACATAAGAAAGGCGGGATTTTTAACATGAGAAAGACGAGATTTTTAACATGAGAAAGACGAGATTTTTAACATATGAAAGCTTCGTCTTTTTGAAATATAAAAGATTTGATTTGTTTTATTTAAAAGGATTTTATTTTTGCTTTTAAAATGATTTGATTCTTGCTTTTAAAAAGATCAGATTTTTAATAAGATAAAAATTAGATTTTTATATACATGAAAGCGTTATAAAAAATAGGTCTTTATATATTTTGTTGTAAGAAGTTAAAAATATAATTTTTATCATTGTAAGAAGTTAAAAATATAATTTTTATATATATAGAGCCGCAGTATAAAAATATGATTTTTACATATTGAATAACATAGTAAAAATTCGATTTTTACATATGTAGAGAATACGGGCAACGAAAGCGACAAAAGGCGAGATTGGCGAAGATTTCTATAAAGGAAGAGTCGTAGTATTGGATAGCTATTGGTGAGAATTTCTCACTCTTCAATTTCTTTTCTAGCCATATATATATATGTGTTGAAATAAAAGTGAATTGCTATATATATATATATATATATATATATATATATATATATATATATATATATATATATATATATATATATATATATATATATATATATATATATATACGCCCCTCGTCCACAAACCATGGACGATATTTATTGATTGAAATTGTTGTGAAAATTGATTGATAACGAATGACTGATTGGGATTGTTTGTGGTCGATATTGGTTGATTGTGGTTGAAAAATACCCATTTGTGGTTGAGAAATATTTGGTTGAAACCACATAGGATTAGTTTGTGGAAATGAAATAAATATATACATGCCGCCTACGTGCGAACTAGATGCATGATCCCCATTGTCAAAAACCGCGAGGTTTTAAGGTAGAGCGAGGAGCCGTACTAGGGACGGTCCTGGTTTTAACTACCCTGCCGTTATGCTGCCGAAATTTTGAATAATATTCGTGTGTTTGAATTATTTTCATTTGCTTAAACTATATTTATTCATTGAATAGAAAACCTTCATGTGTTGAATTGATATTCATTCGTTGATTAGAAATTCATGTGTTGAATGGTATTCGCGTTTTAAATATAAAAATCACATTTCTATCTATATATAGAAACTATAGAAAACCTTCATGTGTTGAATTGATATTCATTCGTTGATTAGAAATTCATGTGTTGAATGGTATTCGCGTTTTAAATATAAAAATCACATTTCTATCTATATATAGAAAATATAGAAAACCTTCATGTGTTGAATTGATATTCATTCGTTGATTAGAAATTCATGTGTTGAATGGTGTTCATATTTTGAAATAAATTGTTTGATAATAAAAATCACCTTTTATCGACTATATGAACTATGTAAAATAATCTCGTTTTAAAAGAAATTGTTTTATGATAAAAATCCTATTTTTGTCACCTATATGAACTGTGTAAAATAATCTCGTTTTAAAAGAAATTGTTTTATGATAAAAATCCTATTTTTGTCTCCTATATGAACTATATTGAAAAATAGTGTTTTGAAATGAATTGTTTTACAATAAAAATTACATTTTTATTGTATGCATGAATCGTTGAAATGTGAAGTGTTAAAAATAGCCAATTGTTCAAAATAAACATATATGAGTTGAAATATTCATTAATTGGCTAATGAAATGATTTGCACCTATGTATGTATGAGTGGTGTTTTTAAAACCAAATAGAAATCAAATATGAAGTTGAATAGAAAATGATAAATGATAAGAACTGTATATATATGTACATGCATATGCATTGAACAGGTTATAGCAAAGGGGCTAGAGAAGAGGAATAAAATTTTGTGCCCGACAAATAGGTACACATTTACTGTTTTGTTTGGGTGATGATTTTATGAGTCTGTTGGCTAGCCGCTTGGCTTTTTCTTTTTCTTTTTCTTTTTGAGATTAGAAGGACCGGGAAAGCTATTTGCGATTTCCTGATGCTCTCGGCGCAGGGGAGGTTATGGCGAAATTTTCCAAAATTTTAAGGCGTTAGTGAAATATTTGAAGTGAAACCAATATTGAAATTGTTGAATGAACTATATTTATATAATTATATAAATATAAATAAAATTAAAACGAAACATGGCCGTGCAGTTCGCATTTCAAAACCGTGTTTTCAAACAACTAGTACGGGGAATCCAACCATTGGATTTTCCCGAAACCTCAACCGTCGGGTTCGCCTTGGAAATATCTTTCCAACGGCACCAACCTTGTAAAAATCCAACGGTTGGATTGTCTGGAACGTTTAATTCAAATCTGAAGAAAAACAGCGCCAGAAACGATTATATATTTATATATATATGAAAATATAATTATATTTAATCGAATAACGACGCGGCAGTTCGTATTTTGAAACCGAAACTTCAAACGATTGTACCGGGAGATCCGACCGTTGGATTCGTTTTGAAAAGACCTTTCTAATGATGTAAATTTTGTGAAGATCCAACGGTTAGATTTTCATATATGTGTAAATCAAATCTGAAGAAAAACAGCGCCACGGCCTGGTTATGGCCCGAAGTGTCGTTTTGAATAAATTAGCTACTTTAAAATAAATAAAAATAGAGATAAATAGTTATAAAATATCGTAAGCGATATGGAATGGAAATAAACTGAATTTGCTCGATTTATGTGGCTTTTGATGGTTGAATGTGTTTGGTGTGAAAATTACATTAAAGAACAAAATTGGTGTTGTCGAATAATTTAACCATTGAAATAAGTTGAATTGAAATTCTAAATATACGTGAATTATTTGAGAAGGCCGAGTTAATTCTCATTTCAAATAATTGACCGACGATTGAAAGTCGAAGATGAAGACGACGGTCGAAGACCGGAGATCTTCACCTCGTTTGGATGGTAACCGAGGTCCTGATTGGGAGGCATCCCGAAATATGGATAATGAGTGGTGATCGTCCAGACGTACGTGGTGATCGAAGGGTTTGCGAGGTATTTAGTGCCTCCGGTTTCGTTCAGACCCAGAACGGACTTGTAAATAGACGGTGTGTCTGACATTGGATTTTATTCTGTGTTTATTGATCTCTATTAAATATACATCTGTTTGGCGGTGGAGAATTTATTCTTTTGCTTAACGCCCTTCTCTGAGACGCACGAGCTCAGAGGTTGTATATCGGTGGACATCAGTCGCATGGCATGAATTGCCTGTGTGGCATGCTAAGATGCAGTGATCAGGGCTTCTGTTGAAAAGCAAAGTCTTGTGGTGATGATCAAAGCACCGCCTGTGTGGCGTAGCTTTGTGTATAACATAAATTCGCGAGCCTCACACCCCGGTATGAACCAGAAACGGGAGGAAGGACCTCAGGGAGGACATGCGTTTCTTTCTAGCTAGGGTGGTGTCAGTGACCTACCAACCCTGACATTTATATACTTTTCACCTATGTGGTTGTTGCTGTTGCGAGGCGCCTCGGTTTGATCGGACGATCCGGGTCCGATGGAGTCATTCGTTGGCTCTTTTACGCCCCAAAGGGCGGGGAAACGTATTGTTCAGGCATTTTAATCCACATCGGTGGACCGGCCCTGTCGCTCCAAGGGCCCACCTGAGTCTAGGTCCTGTG
This sequence comes from Allium sativum, assembly GCA_030737875.1. Classification (NCBI taxonomy): domain Eukaryota; kingdom Viridiplantae; phylum Streptophyta; class Magnoliopsida; order Asparagales; family Amaryllidaceae; genus Allium; species Allium sativum. The sequence continues at coordinate 1,017,982,159 of CM060913.1, forward strand.
GCTCGGGCTAGAGAGTCACGAATTCGGTAAGGACAATCTTTTGCCTTGGTTTATGACGGAAATCCAATTTCCAAATACGTGACGATGCGATTTTGATTGTATACCTATATATGGCGACATAGTGGTATGGGACGTTAATGCCGTCTATGATTGATAGTTATGATTTGAAAAATGTTTTCAAAACATATAGACACCAGCAATAATATCAAATGCCTTTGTTTTATTCGTATCAATCATATTTTAGCCGTTATAACGTAAAAACTCTATCCTCCGGTTTGCGTTGCATTGTGTGATGGGAACTGAGTCTTATAACGGCTTCATTTTTATAAAAAGCATAGCGATGTTTAAAAGAATGATTTGTTTTAAAGCACTGGCAATCCAATGGAGTAAACCCGTTCCACGAAAGTGGCATGGTCCTGTGATTTGCCAAATTATATATGTGTCAAGTAGATTTCTCATACCAGTCCCATGACTGACTCGTAGTTTGTTTCACTCTCAAACTCGGGTGCCCCTTTTTCTACACGGGCAGCCTTGTATTCAGGTTTAGCTGGTTCTTTCTGGATAGCTGGAGCTGAAGATGGATTTTATCATTTATCTCTTTTTATGCTGTTCAGCTCCTATTGTACATATTTTGTTTGTTTTCCGCTGTAGACATTTATGTATAGCTGAACTGTATTTGTACTAAGTATGATCCTGTATACTGTGTAACTCTGATGATTACTCTTATCCAGCATATTTTATTGTTCATTATCTGGTGTATTTATTTAATTCTGTTCTACTATTATCTGTTTCTGTGTTATATTCCAAAGATAACCCTTATTTCCGTCAGAACGGGATTTCGGGTCGTCTCAATTATGCTTAAACTACTCCTACTTCTCTTAGTACTTCAAAACAGCCCTTCTTTTTAATCCTACCCGTAATTCTCTAAATAACCCTTTCTTCCAACAATTACCTCTATTTTTTAACTACTGTGAAGGGTTAGTTTTTGCAGCACCCAATCCAAATGATTCATCATCTTTCATATTTGTCGATCTACCCTTATTATGCTTTAACTACCACTACATTTCTTAATACTTCAAAACAAACCTTCTTTTTAGTCCTACCCCTAATTCTCTAAATAGCCCTTACTTCGAACAATTACCTCAATTTTTTAAGTACTGTGAAGGGTTGGTTTTTGCAGCACTCAATCCAAATGATTCATCATCTTTCATATTTGTGGGTCTACCCTACTATGCTTAAACTACCCCAACTTCTCTTAATACCTTAAAACATCCCTTCTTTTTAATCCAACCCCTAATTCTCCAAATAACCCTTACTTCCAACAATTACTCCTATTATTTAACTACTACGATGGGTTAGTTTTTGCAGCACCCAATCTAAATGATTAATCATCTTTCATATTTGTCGATCTACCCCTACTTTGCTTAAACTACCCCTACTTCTCTTAATACTTCAAAACAGCCCTTCTTTTTAATCCTACCCCAAATTCTCCAAATTGCCCTTACTTCCAACAATTACCCCTATTTTTTAACTACTGTGAAGGGTTGGTTTTTGCAGCACCCAATCCAAATGATTCATCATCTTTCATATTTGTCCATCTACCCCTACTATGCTTAAACTACCTCCTCTACTTTTATTATTGTTTTCCTTTATTCATTCATGTATTTATTTTTTTGCATTATTCATTTCTTTGTAAACCAGTTATCATTCTTGGAAGGGTTGGTTATTGCAGCACCCATTACAAACGATTCATCATCTTTCATATTTGTCGATCTACACCTACTATGCTTAAACTACCACTACTTCTCTTAATACTTCAAAACAGGCCTTCTGTTTAATCCTACCCCAAATATTCCAAATAGCCCTTACTTCCAACCATTACCCCTATTTTTTAACTACTATGAAGGGTTGGTTTTTGCAGCACCCAATCCAAACGATTCATCATCTTTCATATTTGTCGATCTACCTCTACTATGCTTAAACTGCCCCTACTTCTCTTAGTACTTCAAAACAACCCTTCTTTTTAATCCTGCCCCTAATTCTCTAAATAGCCATTACTTCCAATAATTACCCCTATTTTTTAACTACTGTGAAGGGTTGGTTTTTGAAGCACCCAATCCAAAGGATTCATCATCCATCATATTTGTCGATCCACCCCAACTATGGTTAGACTACCCCTACTTCTCTTAGTACTTCGTAACAACCCTTCTTTTTGATCCTACCCGTAATTCTCTAAATATCCCTTACTTTCAACAATTACCTCTATTTTTTAACTACTGTGAAGGGTTGGTTTTTGCAGCACCCAATCCAAATGATTCATCATCTTTCATATTTGTCGATCTACCCATATTATGCTTAAACTACCACTACTACTCTTAATACTTCAAAACAACCCTTCTTTTTAATCCTACACCTAATTCTCTAAATGGCCCTTACTTCCAACAATTACCTCTATTTTTTAACTACTGTGAAGGGTTTGTCTTTGCAGCAGCCAATCCGAATTATTCATCATCTTTCATATTTGTGGGTCTACCCCTACTATGCTTAAACTACCCCAACTTCACTTAATACCATAAAACAGCCCTTCTTTTTAATTCAACCACTAATTCTCCAAATAGCCCTTACTTCCAACAATTACTCCTACTTTTTAACTACGGTGGAAGGTTGTTTTTTGCAACACCCAATCCAAACTATTAATCATCTTTCATATTTGTCGATCTACCCCTACTTTGCTTAAACTACCCCTTCTTCTCTTAATACTTCAAAACAGCCCTTCTTTTTAATCCTACCCCTAATTCTCCAAATTGCCCTTACATCCAACAATTACTCCTATTTTTAACAAATGTGAAGGGTTGGTTTTTGCAGCACCCAATCCAAATGATTCACCATCTTTAATATTTGTTGATCTACCCTACTATGCTTAAGCTACCTCCCCTACTTTTATTATTGTTTTCCTTTATTTATTTCATTATTTATTTTTTTGCATTATTCATTTCATTGTAAACCAATTATCATTCTGTGAAGGGTTGGTTTTTGCAGCACCCAATCCAAATTATACATCACCTTTCATATTTGTCGATCTACACCTATTATGCTTAAACCACCCCTAGTTCTCTTAATACTTCAAAACAGGCTTTCTTTTTAATCTTACCCCTAATTCTCTAAATAGCTCTTACTTCCAACAATTATCCCTATTTTTTAGCTACTGTGAATGGTGGGTTTTTGTAGCACCCAATCCAAAGGATTCATCATCCTTCATTTTTGTCGATCTACCTCTACTATGCTTAAACTACCCCTACTTCTCTTAATACTTCAAAACAACCCTTCTTTTTAATCCTACCCGAAATTCTCTAAATATCCCTTACTTCCAACAATTACCTCTATTTTTTAACTACTATGAAGGGTTGGTTTTTGCAGCATCCAATCCAAATGATTCATCATCTTTCATATTTGTCGATCTGCCCCTATTATGCTTAAACTACCGCTACTTCTCTTAATACTACAAAACAGCCCTTCTTTTTAATCCTACCCCTAATACTCTAAATAGCCCTTACTTCCAACAATTATCTCTATTTTAACCTATTGTGAAGGGTTGGTTTTTGCATCACCCAATCCAAATGATTTATCATCTTTCTTAATTGTGGGACTACCCCTACTATGCTTAAACTACCCCAACCTCTCTTAATACTTCAAAACAGCCCTTCTTTTTAATCCAACCCCTAATTCTCCAGATAGCCCTTACTTCCAACAATTACTCCTACTTTTTAACTACTGTGAATGGTTGGTTTTTGCAACACCCAATCCAAACGATTAATCATCTTTCATATTTGTCGATCTAACGCTACTTTGCTTAAACTACCCCCACTTCTCTTAATACTTCGAAAAAACCCTTCTTTTTAATCCTACCACTAATTCTCCAAATTGCACTTACTTCCAACAATTACTCCTATTTTTTAACTACTGTAAAGGGTTGGTTTTTGCATCGCCCAATCCAAATGATTCATCATCCTTCATATTGTCGATCTACCCCTACTATGCTTAAACTACTCCTACTTCTCTTAGTACTTCAAAAAAAACCTTCTTTTTAATCCTACCCGTAATTCTCTTAATAGCCTTACTTCCCATAATTACCTCTATTTTTTAACTACTGTGAAGGGTTGGTTTTTGCAGCACCCAATCCAAATGATTCATCATCTTCCATATTTGTAGATCTACCCCTATTATGCTTTAACTACCACTACTTCTCTTAATACTTCAAAACAACCCTTCTTTCTAGTCCTACCCCTAATTCTCTCAATGGCCCTTACTTCCAACAATTACCTCTATTTTTAAGTACTGTAAAGGGTTGGTTTTTGCAGCACCCAATCCAAATGATTCATCATCTTTCATATTTGTGGGTCTACCCCTACTATGCTTAAACTACCCAAACTTCTCTTGATACCTTAAAACAACCCTTCTTTTTAATCAAACCCCTAATTCTCCAAATACCCTTACTTCCAACAATTACTCCTATTTTTAACTACTGTGAAGGGTTGGTTTTTGCAGCACCCAATCCAAACGATTAATCATCTTTCATATTTGTCGATCTACCCCTACTTTGCTTAAAATACCCCTACTTTTTTTAATACTTCAAAACAGCCCTTCTTTTTAATCCTACCCCTAAGTCTCCAAATTGAACTTACTTCCACAATTACTCCTATTTTTTAACTAATGTAAATGGTTGGTTTTTGCAGCACGCAATCCAAATGATTCATCATCTTCCATATTTGTCGATCTACCCCTCTTATGCTTTAACTACCACTACTTCTCATAATACTTCAAAACAACCCTTCTTTCTAGTCCTACCCCTAATTCTCTAAATGGCCCTTACTTCCAACAATTACCTCTATTTTTTAAGTGCTGTAAATGGTTGGTTTTTGCAGCACCCATTCCAAATGATTCATCATCTTTCATATTTGTGGGTCTACCCCTACTATGCTTAAACTACCCAAACTTCTCTTAATACCTTAAAACATCCCTTCTTTTTAATCCAACCCCTAATTCTCCAAATAGCCCTTACTTCCAACAATTACTCCTATTTTCTAACTACTCTTAAGGGTTTGATTTTGTAGCACCCAATCCAAACGATTAATTATCTTTCATATTTGTCGATCTACCCCTACTTTGCTTAAACTAACCTTACTTATTTTAATACTTCAAAACAGCCCTTCTTTTTAATCCTACCCCTAAGTCTCCAAATTACACTTACTTGCAACAATTACTCCTATTTTTTAACTAGTGTAAAGGGTTGGTTTTTGCAGCGCGCAATCCAAATGATTCATCATCCCTCATATTTGTCGATATATCCCTACTATGCTTAAACTACACCTACTTCTCTTAGTACTTCAAAACAACCCTTATTTTTAATCCTACCCGTAATTCTCTAACTAGCCCTTTCTTCCGACAATTACCTCTTTTTTTAACTACTGTGAAGGGTTAGTTTTTGCAGCACCCAATCCAAATGATTCATCATCTTTCATATTTGTCGATCTACCCCTATTTTGCTTTAACTGCCACTACATCTCTTAATACTTCAAAACAACCCTTCTTTTTCGTCTTACCCCTAATTCTTTAAATGGACCTTACTTCCAACAATTACCTCAATTTTTTAAGTACTGTGAAGGGTTGGTTTTTGCAGCACCCAATCCAAATGATTCATCATCATTCATATTTGTGGGTCTACCCCTACTATGCTTAAACTACCCCAACATCTCTTAATACCTAATTCTCCAAATAGCCCTTACTTCCAACAATTACTCCTATTTTTTAACTACTGTGAAAGGTTGGTTTTTGCAGCACCCAATCCAAACGATTAATCGTCTTTTTTTAATCAAACCCCTAATTCTCCAAATAGCCCTTACTTCCAACAATTACTCCTATTTTTTAACTACTGTGAAAGGTTGGTTTTTGCAGCACCCAATCCAAACGATTAATCGTCTTTCATATTTGTCGATCTACCCAACTTTGCTTAAACTACCCCTACTTCTTTTAATACTTCAAAACAGCCCTTCTTTTAAATCCTACCGCTAAGTCTCCAAATTGCACTTACTTCCAACAATTACTCCTATTTTTTAACTAATGTAAAGGGTTGGTTTTTCTAGCACGCAATCCAAATGATTCATCATCCTTCATATTTGTCGGTATACCACTACTATGCTTAAACTACTCCTACTTCTCTTAGTACTTCAAAACAACCCTTCTTTTTAATCCTACCCGTAATTCTCTAAATAGCCCTTTCTTCCAACAATTACCTCTATTTTTTAACTACTGTGAAGGGTTAGTTTTTGCATCACCCAATCCAAATGATTCATCATCTTCCATATTTGTCGATCTACCCCTATTATGCTTTAACTACCACTACTTCTCTTAATACTTCAAAACAACCCTTCTTTCTAGTCCTACCCCTAATTCTCTAAATGGCCCTTACTTCCAACAATTACCTCTATTTTTTAAGTACTGTAAATGGTTGGTTTTTGCAGCACCCATTCCAAATGATTCATCATCTTTCATATTTGTGGGTCTACCCCTACTATGCTTAAACTACCCAAACTTCTCTTAATACCTTAAAACATCCCTTCTTTTTAATCCAACCCCTAATTCTCCAAATAGCCCTTACTTCCAACAATTACTCCTATTTTTTAACTACTCTGAAGGGTTTGATTTTGTAGCACCCAATCCAAACGATTAATTATCTTTCATATTTGTCGATCTACCCCTACTTTGCTTAAACTAACCTTACTTATTTTAATACTTCAAAACAGCCCTTCTTTTTAATCCTACCCCTAAGTCTCCAAATTGCACTTACTTCCAACAATTACTCCTATTGTTTAACTAATGTAAAGGGTTGGTTTTTGCAGCGCGCAATCCAAATGATTCATCATCCCTCATATTTGTCGATATATCCCTACTATGCTTAAACTACACCTACTTCTCTTAGTACTTCAAAACAACCCTTCTTTTTAATCCTACCTGTAATTCTCTAAATAGCCCTTTCTTCCGACAATTACCTCTATTTTTAACTACTGTGAAGGGTTAGTTTTTGCAGCACCCAATCCAATTGATTCATCATCTTTCATATTTGTCGATCTACCCCTATTTTGCTTTATCTGCCACTACATCTCTTAATACTTCAAAACAACCCTTCTTTTTAGTCTTACCCCTAATTCTCTAAATGGACCTTACTTCCAACAATTACCTCAATTTTTTAAGTACTGTGAAGGGTTGGTTTTTGCAGCACCCAATCCAAATGATTCATCATCATTCATATTTGTGGGTCTACCCCTACTATGCTTAAACTACCCCAACATCTCTTAATACCTAATTCTCCAAATAGCCCTTACTTCCAACAATTACTCCTATTTTTTAACTACTGTGAAAGGTTGGTTTTTGCAGCACCCAATCCAAACGATTAATCGTCTTTTTTTAATCAAACCCCTAATTCTCCAAATAGCCCTTACTTCCAACAATTACTCCTATTTTTTAACTACTGTGAAAGGTTGGTTTTTGCAGCACCCAATCCAAACGATTAATCGTCTTTCATATTTGTCGATCTACCCAACTTTGCTTAAACTACCCCTACTTCTTTTAATACTTCAAAACAGCCCTTCTTTTAAATCCTACCGCTAAGTCTCCAAATTGCACTTACTTCCAACAATTACTCCTATTTTTTAACTAATGTAAAGGGTTGGTTTTTCTAGCACGCAATCCAAATGATTCATCATCCTTCATATTTGTCGGTATACCACTACTATGCTTAAACTACTCCTACTTCTCTTAGTACTTCAAAACAACCCTTCTTTTTAATCCTACCCGTAATTCTCTAAATAGCCCTTTCTTCCAACAATTACCTCTATTTTTTAACTACTGTGAAGGGTTAGTTTTTGCATCACCCAATCCAAATGATTCATCATCTTCCATATTTGTCGATCTACCCCTATTATGCTTTAACTACCACTACTTCTCTTAATACTTCAAAACAACCCTTCTTTCTAGTCCTACCCCTAATTCTCTAAATGGCCCTTACTTCCAACAATTACCTCTATTTTTTAAGTACTGTAAAGGGTTGGTTTTTGCAGCACCCAATCCAAATGATTCATCATCTTTCATATTTGTGGGTCTACCCCTGCTATGCTTAAACTACCCAAACTTCTCGTAATACTTTAAAACAACCCTTCTTTTTAATCCAACCCCTCATTCTCCAAATAGCCCTTACTTCCAACAATTACTCCCATTTTTTAACTACTGTGAAGGGTTGGTTTTTGCAGCACCTAATTCAAACGATTAATCATCTTTCATATTTGTCGATCTACCCCTACTTTGCTTAGACCACCCCTACTTTCTTTAATACTTCAAAACAGCCCTTCTTTTTAATCCTACCCCAAAGTATCCAAATTGCACTTACTTCGAACAATTACTCCTATTTTTTAACTAATGTAAAGGGTTGGTTTTTGCAGCACGCAATCCAAATGATGCATCATCCTTCAAATTTGTCGCTATACCCCTACTATGCTTAAACTACTCCTACTTCTCTCAGTACTTCAAAATAACTCTTCTTTTTAATCCTACCCATTATTCTCTAAATACCCCTTTCTTCCAACAATTACCTCTATTTTTTAACTACTGTTAAGGGTTAGTTTTTGCAGCACCCAATCCAAATGATTCATCATCTTTCATATTTGTCGATGTACCCCTATTATGGTTTAACTACCACTACTTCTCTTAATACTTCAAAACAACCCTTCTTTTTAGTCCTACCCCAAATTCTCTAAATGGCCCTTATGTAACACCCCGAATTTTCTATTAACACTAAAGTTGCTAAAATAATAATAAGTGTGTAGAAGAGGGGATGTATCTAATATGAATATAAAAATATTAATAAGTATGTAAGAGAGGGGATGTATCTAATATGAATATAAAAATGTTAATAAGTGTGTAAGAGAGGGGATGTATCTAATATGAATATAAAAATATTAATAAGTGTGTAAGAGAGGGGATGTATCTAATATGAATATAAAAATATTAATAAGTTTGTGAGAGAGGGGATGTATCTAATATGTATATAAAAACAATAATAAGTAAAGGGGGATGTATCTAATATGTACATTGTAGAAAATATATATATATATTTATGACATGAATAGAAGTTTATTAATATGCTGAGTGTTTGCTGAGTCACTTCTGACTCATTGCTGAGTCAACAAGATAAACCCCATCTTGTCTGAACGGCTGCGGTTATTTCTAGGTTAAATCTAATGGCCTAAATGAATTCTAAAATCTATAAATAAGTGGGTAGACCCTAGACCTAAATCACTTGTAAAATTAGAGAAGCTACCGTCATGCTGCTGCCATGGAGTTCAGCATAGCCGTCACAAACTAAGAAGAGGAAGCCTAATCATCTACAACTAAATCTACACAAATCAAATCAAAAGATCTCTCTTTCTCCAATTCTTTTCTTTTGTTGGTGAGTACGATGATTCTCACAAGACTATTACAAACTAATTTGACTCAGTTATGAATGGATCACAAGAAAGTGATGTGATTTGTAATTGTAAATTCTATATATTGTGGATCTCTTATTATGTTATTATGTTGTCGTATGATGTAAATTATATATGCTATGTCATGCTATGTTGTAAATTCTCTTATGCTATGTCGTGCTATGTTGAGAATCATGTCAAGCTATGTTATACTATCATACTATGCCATGTTATAAATCATGCTATATTACGTTGAAAAATCATGTTGTTGGATCATGCTTAAAGTTATGTTTTTTTTTCTTAATTTAAATGGATCTTGTTTATGGGAATTTTCCTATTAGGTTAGGTGTACCCATAAACTTGAAACTATAATTAAATAAAACTTGATTATGGGAATTTTCCTATTGAGTTAGGTGTACCCATATAAAACCATGTTGTTAAAAAATTAGATGATGTTGATTCACACATGTTCATATGTAAGTTTATGAAAATTGATTGAGATCATATTAGGTGAATTTTGAACAAGTTGACACCTTTAGATCCATGACATGTATAATCTATGCAAGTTGGACATATGCAAGTTTCACCCCTTATTATGATTCATTTGGTTACATATACATGTTGTTATTATGATAATCTCTTTTATGCTATGAGTTAGGCTATTCGAGTCTAACATATATTTTGCGAATAAACGTTCAAACGTGGGGTAGGGGTAATATTAGGAATTAATAAATTGGGTGCAATTTTATAAGATGTTGCATACCATGAATGAATGTCCATAATTGAGTCAATTATGGACATTGTTAAAAATTGGAAGTAATTAATAATTCAAGTAGGGAATTATTAAAATTGGGGGAAAGTGGATTATTATTAATAATCAATGCTTAGGACACGAGGTTGGACCCGTTTGTGATGTAAACCTGCCCGGACCCACCCGGCAAATCCAGTAGTCACAAATGTCGGCCCAATGTGAGAGGTCCTAGGCCCAAACTAAAGCATAACAGTTGTAAAGACACGAGGTTAGACTCTTTTATGGTGTAAGACTGCCCGGACCCGCCCGGCAAATCCAGCTGCCATAAATGCCAGTCTAATGTGAGAGGTCTTTATGAGGTTATGGCCTTAATGAACTAAGAAATACTTAACCAGATAATCATGTAAGGTGGGACATGGGGGTTATGTAGGTGCCTTGGGTGGCATGAGGAATCTGGTGGTTGCCTTTAGAGGCATTTGAAATACGATTAGACTTAACCAAACACACATGTAAATGAACATGACTAAGTGGGTTAAGTGGGATGGACTAATGGGGACAAGCTTAGGTGGAATGCTTGTGGTAAATAGTGGGGGCCCATTTCAACCAGTATCCCAAAACGTATCTTTGTGGGCTCGACCCAAGTCGAGGACGGGACACGCATACTGGGTTTGACTATAAGAGGCCAAAACAGGGAGCGGTGGCAACGCAAGTCCAACGGGTTTCATATGCGTGTGTGGACCCGGGCTGGTAGGTAAGACGTTGTTGCATCGTGTAGGTATAAGCCGTGCATGTCCGTTGTATCAGGTTGCCACTTTAGGGGAGTGATACACCCCACTGTGGGGCCAGCACGGGTATCTACGAGTTAGGGAGCCGATCGAATAATGGGAAGTAGGGTACACGTAGTGGAGATAGGGGCAGGCGGCACCTATGTAGTCAGCTAGGGGTACGTAAAGCCATTGGGAAAGTTTCTAAGTGAAGCTAAGTGGGATGAATCTTTAGGGTGATTGGTGTGGTGCAGTATAGTGTTTATCCTTTAGTATTTAGGAGCGCCTATAACGTTGCCTTTAGCGATTGTCTATGTCCTTAATCTGCTCTTCATAGACATTTTCTTGTTTTCCAGCTTATGCCTTAGTCCAGTTATTTTGGTAATAGTATTGTAGAATTATCATATTCACCAGACTTTATGTCTGACCCCCTCTTTTCCATCCTTTTTCTCCCTTCAGGTCCGCAGGTTGGGCCAAGTTCTAGTGGAGTCTAGTTGGATCGCTTATCTTCTGGAAAGCTTGGACTGCTGAAGTAAAGTCCAGCTTGTTATCTTTCTTTTTAATGGCTATTCATGTAATGGGATTATGTACTTGTTTTATCAAGATAGATATTGTACTTGACATTGAATATGGTGTTATGATGTAATCAAACATGTTTTGACTTCTGCTACAATGAAATAAAGTTTTTGAATTTCTAAGTACTATTTTATATCTGTCTTGTTGTAATTTTACTGTTCTATATTCACTTAAAACCTCCATGGAAGTTAATGCATTCCCTTTGTGAGTGACATTAATGGACGTGGGGTGTTACACGTGGTATCAGAGCATAAGGTTACCAGAACAGATAAAAAAAAAATTTTAGAAACATATTTTTTTTCTAAAGTATTTTTGGAAGAAGTGCTTTCAAAAAAAAAAAAAAAACATGTTATTTAAAGAGAGTTTTTATGAAAAACATAATCCCAAATAGCCACATCCTTATCTTTATCTTTCGAATTCTCCATTTTGAATCTTTCCTTTTTCGTTTCAGCATGGCTGAAGATCTTAATCTCCCAGAAGGTGTGACGATTCCAGGGTGGTTTATGAGATACTTGGAGGCTAGGGCCACCACTGCAGGCCCAGCGGATACTCCTCCACCCCTAGTTGCACCCATTCCTCCTCCTCCTCCTCGTGTTGACACTTTTGCAAAGACGTGCAAGGAATTCAAGGCTATGGGAGGAAAAACTTTTCAAGGGACCGAGACGTTTGTGGAGGCCAGAGATTGGCTTAAGGAGACTGAGGAATTGTTGGATATCTTTGAAGTGGAAGATGGGAGGAAAGTCCGTTTAGCTGCTTGGTTAATGAAGGGAGAGGCCACGTTTTGGTGGGAGGTCACTAACGAGGAACGTCCAGTTGATTCATGGGCGAATTTCAGACGAAGGTTTGAGGCAAAGTTTCTTTCAAGGGCAGAGGAGAACTTAAATATGGAAAAATTCCTGGCACTAAAGCAAGGGAGCTCATCAGTAAAGGAATATGTTAATAAATATAATCAGTTAGCAAGGTTTGGCTTGGAGTTGGTGAACACGCCAGAGAAGAAAGCTTTGAGGTTCGTTAGAGGCTTGAATGAACCGTTGCAAGGGTTGGCTATGACCCACATCCCTATGGGAGCCACCTTTGAAAAGCTAGTAGAAATGGCACTTATGCATGAGGATAAGGCAGTTGAAAAGAAAGGGGATCAGAAGAAACCCCAACAGCAAAATAAGAAGGGTGGTAAAAACAATAATGGCAAAGGGAAGAAGAAATGCTTCAATTGTGGGACGCCTGGCCATCTCAGCAAAGATTGTAGAAAGAAAAAGAAGACTGGTTGCTTTCATTGTGGAGATGCGGGACATTTAGTGAAGGACTTCCCAAAGAAGGGGCAGAGGGCAGGGTCTACCTCGGGAGGACAGGTGCAGGCTCTTATGGCACCAGGGCAGGCAAGGGGGCAAGTTCAGGCTATTGCGGCCCCACCGCTGCAAGAAAGAGGTAGAACAATTTCTGTTGAAAGCTTAGTTTTTCTGTTTGATCATCTTGTCCGTACCTTATTCGATTCTTGCGCATCTCATTCGTTTATCTCTGCATCATTAGTTGAATCACTGCACTTGAACACCAGTTTAGTAGAGGATCCCTTGGTCGTTTCAAATCCAATTGGGGGTTCGGCTCATTTGACCATGATATGTTTGGATTTGAAAATCTCTATACTTAGCGTTGAATTTAGATGTGATGCTTATGTATTGGGCTTCACGGGCTATGGGATAATTTTAGGAATGGATTGGTTGTCTAGAAATAGGGCCATTCTTGATTGTGAAAGGAGAGTAGTTAGGCTTGTGACTCGCCTTGGTAATGCTCTCGACATCTTTTGTAATCCCACAAATTCCGTTATGCTAAGTTATCTTGAATCGCTTGACGCGTCTGTAGAGAACCTGCGATCGGTAGAAGTGGTCCGGGAATATCCGGATGTGTTTGAGGAGGTGAAGGGCTTACCTCCAAAGTGGGAGATAGACTTTCGAATTTATCTTGTGGATAATGCTAAACCCGTATCTTTGCCAGTGCGCCACATGGCTCCTCGTGAAAGGAGGGAACTCAATAAGCAAGTAAAGGAGTTGCTTGAGAAGGGGTTCATAAGACTTAGTATATCGGAGTGGGGTGCTCCAGTAGTTTTTGCCACAAAGGCGGATGGGTCTCTTAGACTTTGTATGGACTATAGAGAACTAAACAAGCATACTAAAAAGAACCGACACCCACTGCCGAGGATTGACGATCTCTTTGATCAGTTAGTTGGCGCCTCAGTGTTTTCGCAGTTGGACTTAGCCACTGGCTTTCATCAACTGAGAGTGGCTGAGGATAGTATAGATAAGACTGCTTTTAGGACTCCTGACGGATTCTATGAATGGCTAGTGATGCCCTTTGGTTTGACAAACGCCCCTGCATATTTTGTTGATTTGATGAGTAGGGTGTTTAGGGAATACCTTAACAAATTCGTGGTAGTCTTTGTGGATGACATCTTAGTCTTTTCTAAGAATAAAGAAGAGCACTCCCTACATCTTAGGGAAGTGTTGGAAACCCTTCGAGCGCATAACCTTAAGGCAAAATTTTCTAAGTGTCACTTCTGGAGGAAGGAAGTACGGTTCTTAGGGCACGTGGTTTCCAAAGAAGGGATAGCAGTGGATCCCGCAAAGGTGGTGGCCATCCAAGATTGGAAGGTCCCTAAAAATGCAACCGAAGTAAGAAGTTTCTTGGGGTTGGCTGGCTATTATAGGAAGTTTATCAAAGACTTCGCAAAAATATCAGCTCCATTAACACGGTTAACGAAGAAGAACCTGGTTTTTACGTGGGACAAAGATTGCGATGATGCGTTCCAACGTTTAAAGAGAGCCTTAACTTCAGCCCCAGTCTTAGTGCTGCCAGACGGGAATAAACCGTTTACCATCTATACTGATGCTTGTGGGACGGGACTTGGCGCAGTCCTCATGCAAGAGGGAAGAGTAATAGCCTATGGTGGAAGGCAGTTGAGGGTTCATGAAAAGAATTACCCCACGCATGACTTAGAGCTAGCCGCAATTGTTTTCGCGCTTAAGTCTTGGCGTCACTATCTTCTTGGTGAGAAATTCGAACTGTTCACTGACCACAAATCATTAAAATACTTATTCTCTCAGAAGGATGTGAATTTAAGGCAGCAACGGTGGATGGAATTCTTAGCCTCCTACGATTTTGAAATAGCATATACCCCGGGCAAGGGTAACGTGGTGGCAGACGCCTTAAGTAGGAAAAGGTTGTCCTTGAGTCCGTTGTTTGTTGAACGACAAAGCTTAGAATTCATCTCTATGTTTGACTTTAGACCCTCCGTTGACTTAGTACCCGGTCTGTTAGCATCCTTGGAGGTTAGACCTACACTTCTAGGACGGGTTGGTGAGGCACAGCGAGACGACCCACAGTTGGTTGAGATAGTAGAAAAGCTCAAAGGGGGGGAGTCGTCAAGCCATCTTCGTAGGTATACCCTAGACGATAAGGGTTGGTTACGAAGGGATAATAGACTTTGTGTACCACAAGACGAAGACTTAAGGAAGGCCATTCTTGATGATGCTCATCGCTCAAAAATGACCATTCATCCCGGCGGGGATAAGATGTACAAAGATATGAAGCTGGTTTTCTTTTGGGCCGGTATGAAAAAGGATGTGGCCGAGTACGTCGCTAGATGCTTGGTGTGCCAACGAGTTAAAGCAGAACAAAAGAAACCCGGTGGGTTGCTTCACCCATTAGAAGTTCCACTATGGAAATGGGAAAGCATCTCAATGGATTTTGTGGATGGATTACCAAGATCAAGGAAGGGTAACACGGGGATTTGGGTTATAGTAGATAGACTTACTAAAAGCGCCCATTTTATTCCCGTGAAAAGTAAGAGGACTGCTCCGTGGTTGGCTTCTGTATACATTAAGGAGATAGTTCGTTTGCACGGTATTCCTTCTAGTATAGTAAGCGACCGTGACCCCATCTTTACTAGCGAATTTTGGAAGAGTTTACAAGAGGTGGTAGGGACTCAGCTATGTTTGAGCACCGCATATCATCCTCAAACAGACGGCCAGACCGAGAGGGTGAATCGCATTCTAGAGGACCTTTTAAGACTTTGTATCCTAGACTTTGGGGGTACATGGGAAGAGCACCTTCCGTTAGTAGAATTCGCATATAATAATATCTTTCAGTCTAGTATTGGCATGGCACCTTTCGAAGCTCTTTATGGAAGGCCTTGCCGTTCGCCTACATGTTGGTGGGAATCTACCGTTAAAATCCTACTTGGGCCCGATATAGTTAGGGAAACCTCGGAGAAGATTGAGTTGATTCGAAGGAGGATGAAAGCAGCACAAGATAGGAAAAAATCGTATGCTGATAAGAGGAGGACAGATCTTGAGTTTGACATTGGGGACATGGTTTTTATCAAAGTATCTCCGTTACAGAATGTTGTTCGCTTTGGGTCCGTGGGGAAATTAGCACCAAGGTTTGTAGGGCCGTTTCCTGTAAAAGACAGGATTGGGAAGATGGCATATAGGGTGGAGTTGCCTGAGAAACTTAGTGGAGTACACGACGTATTCCATGTATCACATTTGAGGAAGTGTTTGCACAAGACCGCGGAGGTGGTAGAGCCGAGCTTGCTTAAAGAGGTGGAAATAGAGCGTGATGCAACAATTAGACGAGCTCCTACATGCATTCTTGGGTCGGAGATCAAAAAGTTGAGGAATCGAGAGGTCAGACTGGTTAAAGTGCAATGGGGAGATGATGAGAGCAACGCAACTTGGGAGACAGAAGAGAAGATGCGTTCGTTGTACCCTTTTCTTTTTGAGGGTATGTCTTTTAATTTCTCCTTTATCGCTTATCTTATCTTATCTTATCTTTAGTATGTCCTCTCATTAGTATCTTTGACCTTTAGTTAGGATAATCCTATGGTTGAAACATGTGTCTGAGACATGTTATGTATGATGGATGCAAAATGGATGCAAGTGTTTGCTAGTGGTTGCTCGTGGATGCATATATACACACACTTTAGGCACTAGATCGGCTCAGTCACTACATATTGCATATTGCATATATATATGGATGTATTTAGTAAAATGGATGAACGATGGTTGTATTATCATGTGGATGCTGCATTCAGATGATGGTTGTGCACGCATATAGAATTATTAAGTAGCATTAAGAATCTTTTGCATACATAATGGATGCATGGCACGATCATAGCTGCATTAAGGAGGTCAACTGAATCAGTGGACCGCCTGATTTTGCATTAGATACGGACATATACACACACTGTGCATTTAAACATGAAAGCATTAGAAGTCTGTAAGGACATTGGATGCCTATGTATGATGGATGAGTAGATGGAAGTTTGGATGGTAGGATATACATTCTTCCAGACTTGAAGATTTCGGGGACGAAATCCTAAAAGGAGGGGAGAATGTAACACCCCGAATTTTCTATTAACACTAAAGTTGCTAAAATAATAATAAGTGTGTAGAAGAGGGGATGTATCTAATATGAATATAAAAATATTAATAAGTATGTAAGAGAGGGGATGTATCTAATATGAATATAAAAATGTTAATAAGTGTGTAAGAGAGGGGATGTATCTAATATGAATATAAAAATATTAATAAGTGTGTAAGAGAGGGGATGTATCTAATATGAATATAAAAATATTAATAAGTGTGTGAGAGAGGGGATGTATCTAATATGTATATAAAAACAATAATAAGTAAAGGGGGATGTATCTAATATGTACATTGTAGAAAAAATATATATATATTTATGACATGAATAGAAGTTTATTAATATGCTGAGTGTTTGCTGAGTCACTTCTGACTCATTGCTGAGTCAACAAGATAAACCCCATCTTGTCTGAACGGCTGCGGTTATTTCTAGGTTAAATCTAATGGCCTAAATGAATTCTAAAATCTATAAATAAGTGGGTAGACCGTAGACCTAAATCACTTGTAAAATTAGAGAAGCTACCGTCATGCTGCTGCCATGGAGTTCAGCATAGCCGTCACAAACTAAGAAGAGGAAGCCTAATCATCTACAACTAAATCTACACAAATCAAATCAAAAGATCTCTCTTTCTCCAATTCTTTTCTTTTGTTGGTGAGTATGATGATTCTCACAAGACTATTACAAACTAATTTGACTCAGTTATGAATGGATCACAAGAAAGTGATGTGATTTGTAATTGTAAATTCTATATATTGTGGATCTCTTATTATGTTATTATGTTGTCGTATGATGTAAATTATATATGCTATGTCATGCTATGTTGTAAATTCTCTTATGCTATGTCGTGCTATGTTGAGAATCATGTCAAGCTATGTTATACTATCATACTATGCCATGTTATAAATCATGCTATATTATGTTGAAAAATCATGTTGTTGGATCATGCTTAAAGTTATGTTTTTTTTTTCTTAATTTAAATGGATCTTGTTTATGGGAATTTGCCTATTAGGTTAGGTGTACCCATAAACTTGAAACTATAATTAAATAAAACTTGATTATGGGAATTTGCCTATTGAGTTAGGTGTACCCATATAAAACCATGTTGTTAAAAAATTAGATGATGTTGATTCACACATGTTCATATGTAAGTTTATGAAAATTGATTGAGATCATATTAGGTGAATTTTGAACAAGTTGACACCTTTAGATCCATGACATGTATAATCTATGCAAGTTGGACATATGCAAGTTTCACCCCTTATTATGATTCATTTGGTTACATATACATGTTGTTATTATGATAATCTCTTTTATGCTATGAGTTAGGCTATTCGAGTCTAACATATATTTTGCGAATAAACGTTCAAACGTGGGGTAGGGGTAATATTAGGAATTAATAAATTGGGTGCAATTTTGTAAGATGTTGCATACCATGAATGAATGTCCATAATTGAGTCAATTATGGACATTGTTAAAAATTGGAAGTAATTAATAATTCAAGTAGGGAATTATTAAAATTGGGGGAAAGTGGATTATTATTAATAATCAATGCTTAGGAAAGGAGGTTGGACCCGTTTGTGATGTAAACCTGCCCGGACCCGCCCGGCAAATCCAGTAGTCACAAATGTCGGCCCAATGTGAGAGGTCCTAGGCCCAAACTAAAGCATAACAGTTGTAAAGACACGAGGTTAGACTCTTTTATGGTGTAAGACTGCCCGGACCCGCCCGGCAAATCCAGTTGCCATAAATGCCAGTCTAATGTGAGAGGTCTTTATGAGGTTATGGCCTTAATGAACTAAGAAATACTTAACCAGATAGTCATGTAAGGTGGGACATGGGGGTTATGTAGGTGCCTTGGGTGGCATGAGGAATCTGGTGGTTGCCTTTAGAGGCATTTGAAATACGATTAGACTTAACCAAACACACATGTAAATGAACATGACTAAGTGGGTTAAGTGGGATGGACTAATGGGGACAAGCTTAGGTGGAATGCTTGTGGTAAATAGTGGGGGCCCATTTCAACCAGTATCCCAAAACGTATCTTTGTGGGCTCGACCCAAGTCGAGGACGGGACGAGCATACTGGGTTTGACTATAAGAGGCCAAAACAGGGAGCGGTGGCAACGCAAGTCCAACGGGTTTCATATGCTTGTGTGGACCCGGGCTGATAGGTAAGACGTTGTTGCATCGTGTAGGTATAAGCCGTGCATGTCCGTTGTATCAGGTTGCCACTTTAGGGGAGTGATACACCCCACTGTGGGGCCAGCACGGGTATCTACGAGTTAGGGAGCCGATCGAATAATGGGAAGTAGGGTACACCTAGTGGAGATAGGGGCAGGCGGCACCTATGTAGTCAGCTAGGGGTACGTAAAGCCATTGGGAAAGTTTCTAAGTGAAGCTAAGTGGGATGAATCTTTAGAGTGACTGGTGTGGTGCAGTATAGTGTTTATCCTTTAGTATTTAGGAGCGCCTATAACGTTGCCTTTAGCGATTGTCTATGTCCTTAATCTGCTCTTCATAGACATTTTCTTGTTTTCCAGCTTATGCCTTAGTCCAGTTATTTTGGTAATAGTATTGTAGAATTATCATATTCACCAGACTTTATGTCTGACCCCCTCTTTTCCATCCTTTTTCTCCCTTCAGGTCCGCAGGTTGGGCCAAGTTCTAGTGGAGTCTAGTTGGATCGCTTATCTTCTGGAAAGCTTGGACTGCTGAAGTAAAGTCCAGCTTGTTATCTTTCTTTTTAATGGCTATTCATGTAATGGGATTATGTACTTGTTTTATCAAGATAGATATTGTACTTGACATTGAATATGGTGTTATGATGTAATCAAACATGTTTTGACTTCTGCTACAATGAAATAAAGTTTTTGAATTTCCAAGTACTATTTTATATCTGTCTTGTTGTAATTTTACTGTTC
This sequence comes from Allium sativum, assembly GCA_030737875.1. Lineage (NCBI taxonomy): Eukaryota > Viridiplantae > Streptophyta > Magnoliopsida > Asparagales > Amaryllidaceae > Allium > Allium sativum. The sequence goes on from CM060913.1 coordinate 1,018,002,103, forward strand.
TATATTCACTTAAAACCTCCATGGAAGTTAATGCATTCCCTTTGTCAGTGACATTAATGGACGTGGGGTGTTACACCTTACTTCCAACAATTACTTCAATTTTTAAAGTACTGTGAAGGGTTGGTTTTTGCAGCACCCAATCCAAATGATCCATCATCTTTCATACTTGTGGGTCTACCCCTACTACGCTTAGACTACCCAAGCTTCTCTTAATACCTTAAAACAACCCTCCTTTTTAATCCAACCCCTAATTCTCCAAATAGCCCTTACTTCCAACAATTACTCCTATTTTTTAACCACTGTGAAGGGTTGGTTTTTGCAGCACCCAATCCAAACGATTAATCATCTTTCATATTTGTCGATCTACCCCTACTTTGCTTAAACTACCCCTACTTCTTGTAACACCCCACCTCCGCCAGGGTAACTCTTGCAAGCACACCAGCTTTGGAGGGGCGTTAAACGAGGTAAACATGCATGCAGATATCACAAGACAGAACATATAAGTAAAACAGAGTAAATAAAGCAGCGGATAAAACTAACATTTCAAAACCATAGTCAAGTTACATTAAAGTACTTGGTCATTATTTTCCACAAAACATAGTCTAGAAACATAAACTGAAAACTGGAAATAACATAAAGTAAATAACCCCAAGGTAGAATAAAGCCATAGCGAGCTCAAGTCCAAACCGTACATGAGCTATCCAGAAAAGCAGCTAAAGATCCAAGCTAATTATTAGTGTTCCCACCCTGTAAACCTGGGGGTGGAAACGGAAGAAAAGAGGCGAAAGAAAACGGGTTATTCAAAAGACTGGTAAGTCCTATCTACTATCAGTATAAAAACTAATAAAGTTAACTGGTCATGTGAAGCAGAGATGAAACATAGGGTGATAACTAGCATGGTGAAAAGTTAACAAGATAGATCAAGTGTGGCATCGCATATACAAGGTTAAGTTGCACCGGGTGTGTACTAGTATTCTAATCCATGTCAAGTATAATCAAGAAATGATCCCTTTGCCCAAAGCTGGCCCACATCATGAGATGACCTAAATCAAGGTCCAACTACTCGGTCTAGTCGATCGGCTCCCTATAAGCCTAACTCGTCGTGTATCGGTGTCATACGGCTTAATCATGTAATGTAGTTGACTGTGCAAGGTCCACCCTAGGGTGTATCCGGCCCTACGGTGTAAACCTCAGACACAATTCAAGTATGCACAGTCTAAAACTACCGGTGCCCATGTTCAACTCCGTACTTAATGTACACGACCATGGTCCGCCTGAACAACTGGTGCACCATTCAGCCGTCTCTTTTGGTCTCTTACAATCAGTCAGTAATCGTGCCCCACCCTAGCCTAGTCCAGGGTCCCCATGATACTTCCAAGTAGGTTACTGCTGAAAAGGACCACGTAACTAGGGTTTCAAGTGGGTTAAGTGTGGTTAACCCTATCCTAACCATGTATTGAGTCGGTCAAGTGTGTCCAAGTAGTTCATGACTTAACCCTATCAATACATCGTGTTCAATTGGTTAAGTGTATTCAAGTAGTTCATGACTTAACCCTACCAATCCATCGTGTTTAATTGGTTAAGTATATTCAAGTAATCCATGACTTAACCCTACCATGTGGCATTAATTAACTTAATGCACCCCAACCTCTCACATTAGACTTTGTTGTGGTTACTAGTTAAGCCGGGCGGGTCCGGGTAGCTTTACACCACAACCTAGTCTAACCTCGGGTTTTAAGTGCGACATGACCAACTACTCACATTGGGTCCTATTGCTTGTAGCCACTAGTTAAGCCGGTCGGTTCCGTGTAGATTTATGCTGCAAACTCAACCCAACCTCGAGTTGGCTATTCTCATGTTTTCTACATGTCATGTTCACGTTCGTGTTTTCAAGCATAAACACATGTCAAACTTTCATGTCATATTTTCAAGTCATGTTATTAAGTTTGCCCAACTACCCATAACGTATTCCCATCGCACGTAAATTCGTATCAACGCAAATGGATCAAAGAGGGAACATAACTATATGACAAGGTGGGCATAAGATGGGAAAAACTACCACAAATTAAACATGGTGATATTTGAGGCCAAAAGGGGTTCAACATACAAGCATATGGCTTCAACATGTATGATAGCATAAAAGGTGACTTGACCTCATACATATCAAATAGCATAAGGGTGATTTGGCCACAAGCTAACATAAGGATGCTTTGGCCACAAGTTAAACATGGCGGCATATGAGGCATAAATAGGTTCATAAGCTTGCATATTACATCATAGGCCTCAAAACATGCATAATATCAACTTAAGCAAATAGGTGAAACATGATTATGAAGGACATAGGATGATGGCTAAAAGTTCGCATATAGCATTATTAGGCTTCAAAAGTATGCATAAAACCAAACTTAGCATATAAGTGATACATGGTGATAAATGAAATGTAGAAGTTGCTAGAAGTTCGCATTTAGCCTCACATGCAAGTTATCATAAGGGATATGAAAACTTCCATGTTGCCAAAATGCAACATTTAATATAAAGCTTGAAGCTTTTAGACCACAAGGTCAAGGTGATAGGTTTTCAAATATGCATAGAATATATTCATGCATAACATGATAAGATCAAAGCATATATCATACTTAGGCCCAAACTCAACTTGCAACATATCACATTTAACTTCATAGTTAGAATCTAAGAGTAGTATAGGGCTTACAATGCTATCAAGACTAGAATTAATACAAAATAAGATTGAGACGAAGCCACACTAGCAAATCCGCAACCAAAGACGATAAACTCCACTTCAAGACTTGAGAACAAGAAGGAATAACCCCAAAGACAAAGAAAGATGGCTATTTTACTTAAGAAAGATGGCTCCTTTATGACATAGATTGATTTGAGACACTCATGCTCTCATGAAGGAGGTGGAGGCCATGATTAGTGAACATTTGGGTAGCATTTTGTTGTGGGAATGATTAATGAGGGTTTGGGCTAGGTATTAGGGTCTTTTTATAGAGTTTAGGATTAGTTTTAGCCATAGGATTAACCCTAAATCAAATCTGAGCCATCAAATCACGTCACTAGCCAACAAATCAGGTCCAAACAGCCCAATTAAGTGCACCAGGCCGACCTGGACGACCAGGGAGGTCGACTCCCAGGTCGACCCCCAGGTCGACTCTAGTGTCGACCTGGTTGGGGGGAGGTCGACCCTAGTGTCGACCCCCCTGTCGACCTGTCTGGGCGGGAATTTTCCCGCCCAGTATATTTTGGCTGAATTTCAATTCTAAATTCAAATTTGAACTGTTTCTGAACTTGAAATTTTCTGAAAACTTTTACGGGCCATAACTTGGTCATATGGACTCCGTTTTTCGAAAACTCGGACTCTATTTCGCGTATTTTTCCGAGACGAATGCAATGGCCCAGCCCGTTTCCCTTGATTCAAATTTTAACATTTAATTCTGCCTTGATTTATTTTATAACATGTTATTCAAAAATACGGGTTGTTACATCCTCCCCACCTTAAAGGATTTCGTCCCCGAAATCTTCAAGTTAGGAAGAACGTATCCTACCATCCATCATCCATCTACTCAAAACATCATCCACGAGTAATCATTGTCCTTAAAAGATTCTAAATGCTATATGAACATATGCAAAGGTGTGTATATATGTACTTATCTAATGCGAAAATCAGGCGGTTACTGATTCAGTAAACCTCCTTAATGCGAAATATGTTAGTGTAATGAGCCCATATGTACGCGAATTCCTAATATAATCCACAGTCTCTATATGAGTGCACATAACATCCATCCATATGCAACATCCATGTGATAGCATACAAGTTTCATCCATGAATAAGCATAAACACTCATGCATATGCGGTATGAAAGTGTGTGAGCCGATCTTAGTGCCTAACGTGTATCATGCATCCACGAGTATCCACTTGCAAGCACTTGCAACCATTGGCAAACATCAAGCATAACATGTTTCAAATACATGTTTCAACCAAGGGTTTCTGCCTAAGGTTCTCATGAAAAGATATACGAAACAAGATAAACTAGATAAACATGGATAGCAAAAGAAAGACATACCAACTAGGAAAAGAGATTGAAAATGTATCCTCAAAAAGAAATGGATAAAGCACACGCATCTTCTCCTTGGTTTCCCAAGTTGCGTCTTCCTCTGTTTCACTCCATTGCGCCTTAACAAGCCTAACTTCTTAGCTTCTTTGTCTCCGTTTCCATGATACGAATCGGAGCTCGTCTCAGGGTTGCCTCTTCCTCTACCCCCATGTCTTCAAGAATACTTGGTTCAACCACTTCGGCGGATTTGTGCAAACACTTCCGGAGATGCGAGACATGAAAGACATTATGCACTCCGGCCAGCTTCTCGGGCAATTTCACCTTATAAGTCATCTTCCCAACACTTTCTATAGTAGGGAAGGGTCCTACGATCCTTGGTGTCAGCTGCCCAAAATGAACCACATTTCGCAAAGGAGAAATTTTCACAAAGACCGTATCTCCAACTTTAAATTCTAAGTCTGTTCTTCGCTTGCCTGCATAGGATTTCTGTCTGTCTTGGGCCGTTTTCATCCGCCTTCGAATCAATTCAACCCTCTCGGATGTGTCCCTTATCATGTCGGGCTCAATTATAAGCTTATCCGTCGTCTTCCCTCCAACATGTTGGTGGCTTGCACGGCCTCCCATACGAAGCTTCGAATGGTGTCATTCCTATGCTTGCTTGGTAGCTGTTATTATAAGCAAACTCTACAAGAGGAAGGCGGTCTTCCCTAGTACCACCAAAGTCAAGAACACAAAGTCTCAAAAGATCTTCTAGCACTCTATTCACCCTTTCGGTTTGGCCATCCGTATGGGGGTTATAGGCTGTACTCAGATTCAAACGCATACCCATCGCTTCTTGCAAACTATTCCAGAACTGGCTAGTGAAAATTAGGTCACGATCGCTAACTATGCTAGAAGTAACTCCATGCAACCGCACTATCTCTCGAAGATAAACAGATGCTTCCCATGATACGGTCCTCTTGCTTTTCACCAGAATAAAATGGGCTCTCTTTGTAAGTCTATCAATTATTACCCATATCCCATAAAGCCCAAATAGTTTGGTGACGAACATCTTCACCCCAACCATATATCACAAACAGGCGAGTCATACTCCTTATGGGGTTTGCAACAGAACTAAGATTGAGGATAGGACCGAGAGGATATACTTAAAAGATAGCATGCGAGTAAGCTCTTGGGAACAATAGGGATCAATGATATACTCTTAGAAAGAGATTTATTGCGCGTATCTAGTCTTCAATCTTCTAAGCCGCATTTTCTTGTGCTTAATCCCATCGTGCCTTGACCGTCTTTTAACTTAACAATTCCGTAGTTCTTAATTCTTATTTCCAAAATATGAGTTAGAACTCATTTCACCGTTGCCTCTCATTCCCCTTCCACTTATTCTTTTCCTAAAATACTTGGCTTCCACCCAACTGCGTACTCATGGTTTCATGCAAGCTTTCCAAAATTCATTAGTGAATCTTGGATATCGTTTACATACTATACGGTATCCCATAAACCCGAGAACGTAAGCATTACACATGAATTCTATGCTCAAGATAGAGATTTTCAAATCCATACAAATCACAGGTAGATGAGCGGAACCCCCAATTGGATTTGAAATACTAATGGGACCTCAACTAGACTAGTACTTAGGTGCAAACTTTCAACAAGATCAGAAATAAAACTATGCGATGCGCCAGAATCAAATGAGGTACGAACAGGGAAATCAGAAATGTAAACATGACTTTTTACAGAAACACTACCTCGATCAAAAGCTGGAAGAGTGAGGAGAGCCTGCAACTGCCCTCCAGAGGGTCCTACTTGCTGAATTTGTCCTTGCCCTTGTCCTTGCTTCTTGGGGCAATCCTTGCTAAAATGTCCAGATTCTCCGCAATGAAAACACTCGCCTAACTTCCTCTTCTTCTTCCTGCAATCTTTGGCTATGTGCCCAACGATCCGACAGAACTTGCACTTCCTTATTTCCCTGGTCTTGTTGTCATTGTGATTGTTGTTACCCTTGTTCCCCTTCTTGTTGTTCTTGTCTCTTTTCTCGGTATCTTCCTTCTTGCCTTCGGACTCATTTGCCTTGACCTCCTTCTTGCCACTCTTATCTTCCTCTTGAAGTCGGGCCATATTCACCAAATTTTCGAAGGTCGCCCCCATGGGTATATGAGTCATGGCCAAACTGCGCAATGGCTCGTTCAACCCTAGAGCAAAGTGTAGGGCCTTCTTCCGAGCTGTGTTAACCCATTCTAGACCGAACTGAGCTAGTTGATTAAACTTATCCACGTATTCTCTAATGGTCATGTCCCCTTGCTCTAGTGATAGGAACCTCTCCATCTGAAGGTTCTCTTTTGTCGACGATTATAGAAACCTCAGTCCAAACCTTCTCCTAAAGTCATCCCAAGTCTCAATTGGTCTAGTAGTGGTGGTGACTACCCACCAATAAGCAGCTTCCCCTTTCAATAGCCATACCGCTAATAGAACTTTCCTACGATCTTCCACATCAAAGATAGCAAAGAGGTCTTCAGTTTCCTTTAACCAGTTTCTTGTCTCCACAGAAGTCTCCGTTCCGACAAAATTCTTGCAACCCATCGCTTTAAAGTCTTTGCAAAGCTCCGCGAAATCCGCTTGTGTATGCTGAGGGGGAGGAGGAATATCCGCGGGGCCGGCTTCATTCGCCCTTGCCTCCATGTACCTTCTAAACCAAATAGGTACTGGTACACCCTCCGGGATGGCAAAATTATTGGCCATACTGAAACGAAGGAAAAAGATGGATAGATTCAGAACAAGGAAACAAAGGATAGTGCTAATGGCTTTTGGGGAATAGCCTTTTAAAATAACTAGACTTTTCTTGGAAAATACTTAATTGGTTTTGAAAATAGTTTTTGAAAAGGTAAGTTTTAAAAACACTTTTGCTCAAATCTTGTAAACCTTATGCTCTGATACCAAATGTAACACCCCACCTCCGCCAGGGTAACTCTTGCAAGCACACCAGCTTTGGAGGGGCGTTAAACGAGGTAAACATGCATGCAGATATCACAAGACAGAACATATAAGTAAAACAGAGTAAATAAAGCAGCGGATAAAACTAACATTTCAAAACCATAGTCAAGTTACATTAAAGTACTTGGTCATTATTTTCCACAAAACATAGTCTAGAAACATAAACTGAAAACTGGAAATAACGTAAAGTAACTATCCCCAAGGTAGAATAAAGCCATAGCGAGCTCAAGTCCAAACCGTACATGAGCTATCCAGAAAAGCAGCTAAAGATCCAAGCTAAGTACCAGTGTTCCCACCCTGTAAACCTGGGGGGGGGGGGGAAGGGGGAAACGGAAGAAAAGAGGCGAAAGAAAACGGGTCAGTCAAAAAGACTGGTAAGTCCTATCTACTATCAGTATAAAAACAAATAAAGTTAACTGGTCATGTGAAGCAGAGATGAAACATAGGGTGATAACTAGCATGGTGGAAAGTTAACAAGATAGATCTAGTGTGGCATCGCATATACAAGGTTAAGTTGCACCGGGTGTGTACTAGTATTCTAATCCATGTCAAGTATAATCAAGAAATGACCCCTTGGCCCAAAGTTGGCCCACATCATGAGATGACCTAAATCGAGGTCCAACTACTTGGTATAGTCGATCGGCTCCCTATAAGCCTAACTCGTCGTGTATCGGTGTCATACGGCTTAATCATGTAATGTAGTTGACTGTGCAAGGTCCACCCTAGGGTGTATCCGGCCCTACGGTGTAAACCTCGGACACAATTCAAGTATGCACAGTCTAAACCTACCGGTGCCCATGTTCAACTCCGGACTTAATGTGCACGACCATGGTTCGCCTGAACAACCGGTGCACCATTCAGCCGTCTCTTTTGGTCTCTTACAATCAGTCAGTAATCGTGCCCCACGCTAGCCTAGTCCAGGGTCCCCATGATACTTCCAAGTAGGTTACTGCTGAAAAGGACCACGTAACTAGGGTTTCAAGCGGTTTAAGTGTGGTTAACCCTATCCTAACCATGTATTGAGTCGGTCAAGTGTGTCCAAGTAGTTCATGACTTAACCCTATCAATACATCGTGTTCAATTGGTTAAGTGTATTCAAGTAGTTCATGACTTAACCCTACCAATCCATCGTGTTTAATTGGTTAAGTATATTCAAGTAATCCATGACTTAACCCTACCATGTGGCATTAATTAACTTAATGCACCCCAACCTCTCACATTAGACTTTGTTGTGGTTACTAGTAAAGCCGGGCGGGTCCGGGTAGCTTTACACCACAGCCTAGTCTAACCTCGGGTTTTAAGTGCGACATGACCAACTACTCACATTGGGTCCTATTGCTTGTAGCCACAAGTTAAGCCGGTTGGTTCCGGGTAGATTTAGGCTACAAACTCAACCCAACCTCGAGTTGGCCATTCTCATGTTTTCTACATGTCATGTTCATGTTCGTGTTTTCAAGCATAAACACATGTCAAACTTTCGTGTCATATTTTCAAGTCATGTTATCATGTTATTAAGTTTGCCCAACTACCCATAACGTATTCCCATCGCACGTAAATTCGTATCAACGCAAATGGATCAAAGAGGGAACATAACTATATGACAAGGTGGGCATAAGATGGGAAAAACTACCACAAATTAAACATGGTGATATTTGAGGCCAAAAGGGGTTCAACATACTAGCATATGGCTTCAACATGTATGATAGCATAAAAGGTGACTTGACCTCATACATATCAAATAGCATAAGGGTGATTTGGCCACAAGCTAGCATAAGGATGCTTTGGCCACAAGTTAAACATGGCGGCATATGAGGCATAAATAGGTTCACAAGCTTGCATATTACATCATAGGCCTCAAAACATGCATAATATCAACTCAAGCAAATAGGTGAAACATGATTATGAAGGACATAAGATGATGGCTAAAAGTTCGCATATAGCATTATTAGGCTTCAAAAGTATGCATAAAACCAAACTTAGCATATAAGTGATACATGGTGATAAATGACATGTAGAAGTTGCTAGAAGTTTGCATTTAGCCTCACATGCAAGTTATCATAAGGGATATGATAACTTCCATGTTGCCAAAATCCAACCTTTAATATAAAGATTGAAGCTTTTAGCCCACAATGTCAAGGTGATAGGTTTTCAAATATGCATAGAATATATTCATGCATAACATGATAAGATCAAAGCATATATCATACTTAGGCCCAAACTCAACTTGCAACATATCACATTTAACTTCATAGTTAGAATCTAAGAGTAGTATAGGGCTTACAATGCTATGAAGACTAGAATTAATACAAAATAAGATTGAGACGAAGCCACACTAGCAAATCCGCAACCAAAGAAGATAAACTCCACTTCAAGACTTGAGAACAAGAAGGAATAACCCCAAAGACAATGAAAGATGGCTCTTTTACTTAAGAAAGATGGCTCCTTTATGACATAGATTGATTTGAGACACTCATGCTCTCATGAAGGAGGTGGAGGCCATGATTAGTGAACATTTGGGCAACATTTAGTTGTAGGAATGATTAATGAGGGTTTAGGCTAGGTATTAGGGTCTTTTTATAGAGTTTAGGATTAGTTTTAGCCATAGGATTAACCCTAATCAAATCTGAGCCATCAAATCAAGTCACTAGCCAACAAAACAGGTCCAAACAGCCCAATTAAGTGCACCAGGCCGACCTGGCCGACCAGGGAGGTCGACCCCCAGGTCGACTCTAGTGTCGACCTGGTTGGGGGGAGGTCGACCCTAGTGTCGACCCCCCTATCGACCTGTCTGGGCGGGAATTTTCCCACCCAGTCTGTTTTGGCTGAATCTGAATTCTAAATTCAAATTTGAACTGTTTTTGAACTCGAAATTTTCTGAAAACTTTGACGGGCCATGACATGGTCATATGGACTCCGTTTTTCGAAAACTCGGACTCTATTTCGCGTAATTTTCCGAGACGAACGCAATGGCACAGCCCGTTTCCCTTGATTCAGATTTTAACATTTAATTTTGCCTTGATTTATTTTATAACATGTTATTCAAAAATACGGGTTGCTACACTTCTCTTATTACTTCAAAACATCCCTTCTTTTTAATCCTACCCCTAAGTCTCCAAATTCCACTTACTTCCAACATTTACTTCTATTTTTTAACTAATGTAAAGGGTTGGTTTTTGCAGCATGCAATCCAAATGATTCATCATCCTTTATATTTGTCGATCTACCCCTACTATGCTTAAACTACCCCTACTTCTCTTAGTACTTCAAAACAACCCTTCTTTTTAATCCTACCCGTAATTCTCTAAATAGCCCTTACTTCCAACAATTACTCCTATTTTTTTAACTACTATGAAGGGTTGGCTTTTGCAGCACCCAATCCAAATGATTCGTCATCTTTCATATTTGTCGATCTGCCCCTATTATGCTTAAACTACAGCTACTTCTCTTAATACTACAAAAAAACCCTTCTTTTTAATCCTACCCCTAATTCTCTAAATAGCCCTTACTTCCAGCAATTATCTCTATTTTTACCTATTGTGAAGAGTTGGTTTTTGCAGCACCCAATCCAAATGATTTATCATCTTTCTTATTTGTGGGTCTACCCCTACTATGCTTAAACTACCACAACTTCTCTTAAATCTTCAAACCAGCCCTTCTTTTTAATCCAACCCCTAATTCTCCAAACAGTCCTTACTTCCAACAATTACTACTCCTTTTTAACTACTGTGAAGGGTTGGTTTTTGCAGCGCCCAATCCAAACGACTAATCATCTTTCATATTTGTCGATCTACCCCAATTTTGCTTAAACTACCCCAACTTCTCTTAATACTTCAAAACAACCCTTCTTTTTAATCCTACCTCTATTTCTCCAAATTGCACTTACTTCCGACAATTACTCCTATTTTTTAACGACTGTAAAGGGTGGGTTTTTGCAACACCCAATCCAAATGATTCATCATCCTTCATATTTGTCGATCGACCCCTACTATGCTTAAACTACTCCTACTTCTCTTAGTACTTCAAAAAAAACCTTCTTTTTAATCCTACCCGTAATTCTCTTAATAGCCTTACTTCCAAGAATTACCTCTATTTTTTAACTACTGTGAAGGGTTGGTTTTTGCAGCACCCAATCCAAATGATTCAGCATCTTTAATATTTGTCGATCTACCCCTATTATGCTTTCGCTACAACTACTTCTCTTAATACTTCAAAACAACCCTTCTTTCTAGTCCTACCCCTAATTCCCTAAATGGCCCTTACTTCCAACAATTACCTCTATTTTTTAAGTACTGTAAAGGGTTGGTTTTTGAGCACCCAATCCAAATGATTCATCATCTTCCATATTTGTGGGTCTACCCCTACTATGCTTGAACTACCCAAACTTCTCTTAATACCTTAAAACAACCCTTCTTTTTAATCCAACCCCTAATTCTCCAAATAGACCTTACTTCCAACAAATACTCCTATTTTTTAACTACGGCGAAGGGTTGGTTTTTGCAGCACCCAATCCAAACGATTAATCGTCTTTCATATTTGTCGATCTGCCCCTACTTTGCTTAAGCTACCCCTACTTCTTTTAATACTTCAAAACAGCCCTTCTTTTTAATCCTACCCCTAAGTCTCCAAATTGCACTTACTTCCCACAATTACTCCTATTTTTTAACCAATGTAAAGGGTTGGTTTTTGCAGCACGCAATCCGAATGATTCATCATCCTTCATATTTGTCGATATACCCCTACTATGCTTAAACTACTCCTACTTCTCTTTGTACTTCAAAACAACCCTTCTTTTTAATCCTACCCGTAATTCTCTAAATAGCCCTTTCTTCCAACAATTACCTCTATTTTTTAACTACTGTGGAGGGTTAGTTTTGCCGCACCCAATCCAAATGATTCATCATCTTTCATATTTGTCGATCTACCCTTATTATGCTTTAACTACCACTACTTCTCTTAATACTTCAAAACAACCCTTTTTTTTTTCCTACCTCTAATTCTCTAAATGGACCTTACTTCCAGCAATTATCTCTATTTTTACCTACTGTGAAGAGTTGGTTTTTCCAGCACCCAATCCAAATGATTTATCATCTTTCTTATTTGTGGGTCTACCCCTACTATGCTTAAACTACCTCAACTTCTCTTAATACTTCAAAACAGCCCTTCTTTTTAATCCAACCCCTAATTCTCCAAATAGTCCTTACTTCCAACAATTACTCCTCCTTTTTAACTACTGTGAAGGGTTGGTTTTTGCAGCGCCCAATCCAAACGACTAATCATCTTTCATATTTGTCGATCTACCCCAATTTTTCTTAAACTACCCCTACTTCTCTTAATACTTCAAAACAACCCTTCTTTTAAATCCTATCACTAGTTCTCCAAATTGTACTTACTTCCAACAATTACTCCTATTTTCTAACGACTGTAAAGGGTTGGTTTTTGCAGCACCCGATCCAAATGATTCATCATCCCGCATATTTGTCGATATACCCCTACTATGCTTAAACTACTCCTACTTCTCTTAGTACTTCAAAACAACCCTTCTTTTTAATCCTACCCGTAATTCTCTAAATAGCCTTTTCTTCCAACAATTTCCTCTATTTTTTAACTACTGTGAAGGGTTGGTTTTTGCAGCACCCAATCCAAATGATTCATCATCTTCCATATTTGTCGATCTACCCCTATTATGCTTTAACTACCACTACTTCTCTTGATACTTCAAAACAACCCTTCTTTCTAGTCCTACCCCTAATTCTCTAAATGGCACTTACTTCCAACAATCACCTCTATTTTTTAAGTACTGTAAAGGGTTGGTTTTTGCAGCACCCAATCCAAATGATTCATCATCTTTCATATTTGTGGGTCTACCCCTACTATGATTAAACTACCCAAACTTCTCTTAATACCTTAAAACAACCCTTCTTTTTAATCCAACCCCTAATTCTCCAAATAGCCCTTACTTCCAACAATTACTCCTATTTTTTAACTACTGTGAAGGGCTGGTTTTTGCAGCACCCAATCCAAACGATTAATCAATCTTCATATCTGTCGATCTACCCCTATTTTGCTTAAACTACCACTACTTCTTTTAATACTTCAAAACATCCCTTCTTTTTAATCCTACCCCTAAGTCTCCAAATTGCACTTACTTCAAACATTTACACCTATTTTTTAACTAATGTAAAGGGTTGATTTTTGCAGCACGCAAACCAAATGATTCATCATCCTTCATATTTGTCGATATACCCCTACTATGCTTAAACTGCTCCTACTTCTCTTAGTACTTCAAAACAACCCTTCTTTTTATTCCTACCAGTAATTCTCTAAATAGCCCTTTCTTCTAACAATTACCTCTATTTTTTAACTACTGTGTAGGGTTAGTTTTTGCAGCACCCAATCCAAATGATTCATCATCTTTCATATTTGTCGATCTACCCCTATTATGCTTTAACTACTACTACTTCTCTTAATACTTCAAAAAAACCCTTCTTTTTAGTTCTACCCCTAATTCTGTAAATGCCCCTACTTCCAGCAATTATCTCTATTTTTACCTACTGTGAACAGTTGGTTTTTGCAGCACCCAATCCAAATGATTTATCATCTTTCTTATTTGTTTGTCTACCCCTACTATGCTTAAACTACCCCAACTTCTCTTAATACTTCAAAACAGCCCTTCTTTTTAATCCAACCCCTAATCTCCAAATAGTCCTTACTTCCAACAATTACTCCTCCTTTTTAACTATTGTGAAGGGTTGGTTTTTGCAGCGCCCAATCCAAACGACTAATCATCCTTCATATTTGTCGATCTACCCCTACTTTGCTGAAACTACCCCTACTTCTCTTAATACTTCAAAAATGCCCTTCTTTTTAATCCTACCACTAATTCTCCAATTTTACTTACTTCCAACAATTACTCCTTTTTTAACTACTATAAAGGGTTGGTTTTTGCATCACCCAATCCAAATGATTCATCATCCTTCATATTGTCGATCTACCCCTACTATGCTTAAACTACTCCTACTTCTCTTAGTACTTCAAAAAAAAACCTTCTTTTTAATCTTACCCGTAATTCTCTTAATAGCCTTACTTCCAATAATTACCTCTATTTTTTAACTACTGTGAAGGGTTGGTTTTTGTAGCACCCAATCCAAATGATTCATTATCTTCCATATTTGTCGATCTACCCCTATTATGCTTTAACTTCCACGACTTCTCTTAATACTTCAAAACAACCCTTCTTTATAGTCCTACCCCTAGTTCTTTCAATGGCCCTTACTTCCAAAAATTACCTCTATTTTTTAAATACTGTAAAGGGTTGGCTTTTGTAGCATCCAATCCAAATGATTCATCATCTTTCATATTTGTGGGTCTAAACCTACTATGCTTAAACTACCCAAACTTCTCTTAATACCTTAAAACAACCCTGCTTTTTAATCCAACCCCTAATTCTCCAAATAGCCCTTACTTCCAACAATTACCCTATATTTTAACTACTGTGAAGGGTTGGTTTTTGCAGTACCCAATCCAAACGATTAATCATCTTTCATATTTGTCAATCTACCCCTAATTTGCTTAAACTACCCCTACTTCTCTTAATACTTCAAAACAACCCTTCTTTTTAATCCTACCCCTAAGTCTCCAAATTCCACTTACTTCCAACAATTACTCCTATTTTTTAACTAATGTAAAGGGTTGGTTTTTGTAGCATGCAACCCAAATGTTTCATCATCCTTTATATTTGTCGATCTACCCCTATTATGCTTAAACTACACCTACTTCTCTTAGTACTTCAAAATAACCCTTCTTTTTAATCCTACCCCTAATTCTCTAAATAGCCCTTACTTCCAGCAATTATCTCTATTTTTTCCTACTGTGAAGAGTTGGTTTTTGCAGCACCCAATCCAAATGATTTATCATCTTTCTTATTTGTGGGTCAACCCCTACTATGCTTAAACTACCCCAACTTCTCTTAATACCTCTAAACAGCCCTTCTTTTTAATCCAACCCCTAATTCTCCAAATAGTCCTAACTTCCAACAATTACTCCTCCTTTTTAACTACTGTGAAGGGTTGGTTTTTGCAGCACCCAATCCAAACGACTAATCTTCTTTCATATTTGTCAATCTACCCCAATTTTGCTTAAACTACCACTACTTCTCTTAATAATTCAAAACAAACCTTCTTTTTAATCCTATCACTAATTCTCTAAATTGCACTTACTTCCAACTATTACTCCTATTTTTTAACGACTGTAAAGGGTTTGTTTTTGCGGCACCCAATCCAAATGATTCATCATCCTTCATATTTGTTGATCTACCCCTACTATGCTTAAACTACTCTTACTTCTCTTAGTACTTCAAAAAAAAACCCTTCTTTTTAATCCTACTCGTAATTCTCTAAATAGCCTTACTTCCAACAATTGCCTCTATTTTTTGACTACAGTGAAGGGTTGGTTTTTGCAACACCCAATCCAAATGATTCATCATCTTCCATACTTGTCGATCTACCCTTATTATGCTTTGACTACCACAACTTCTGTTAATACTTCAAAACAACCCTTCTTTCTAGTCCTACCCCTAATTCTCTAAATGGCCCTTACTTCCAACAATTAACTCTATTTTTTAAGTACTGTAAAGGGTTGGTTTTTGCAGCACCCAATCCAAATGATTCATCATCTTTCATATTTGTGGGTCTACCCCTACTATGCTTAAACTACCCAAACTTCTCCTAATACCTTAAAACAACCCTTCTTTTTAATCCAACACCTAATTCTCCAAATAGCGCTTACTTCCAACAAATACTCCTATTTTTTAACTACTGTGAAGGGTTGGTTTTTGCAGCACCCAATTCAAACGATTAATCATCATTCATATTTGTCGATCTACCCCTACTTTGTTTAGACTACCCCTACTTCCTTTAATACTTCGAAACATCCCTTCTTTTTAATCCTACCCCAAAGTCTCCAAATTGCACTTACTTCCAACAATTACTCCTATTTTTTAACTAATGTAAAGGGTTGGTTTTTGCAGCACGCAATCCAAATGATTCATCATCCTTCATATTTGTCGATATACCCCTTACTATGCTTAAACTACTCCTACTTCTCTTAGTACTTCAAAACAAGCTATCTTTTTAATCCTACCCGTAATTCTCTAAATAGCCCTTTCTTCCAACAATTACCTCTATTTTTTAACTACTGTGAAGGGTTAGTTTTTGCAGCACCCAATCCAAATGATTCGTCATCTTTCGTATTTGTCGATCTACCCCTATTATGCTTTAACTACCACTACTTCTCTTAATACTTCAAAACAACCCTTCTTTTTAGTCCTACACCTAATTCTCTAAATGGCCCTTACTTCCAACAATTACTTCAATTTTTTAAGCACAGTGAAGGGTTGGTTTTTGCAGCAACCAATCCAAATGATTCATCATCTTTCATATTTGTGGGTCTACCCCTACTATGCTTAAACTACCCCAACTTCTCTTAATACCTTAAAACAGCCCTTCTTTTTAATCTAACCCCTAATTCTCCAAATAACCCTTACTTCCAACAATTACCCCTATTTTTTAACTACTGTGAAGGGTTGGTTTTTGCAGCACCCAATCCAAATGATTAATCATCTTTCATATTTGTCCATCGATCCCTAATATGCTTAAACTACCTCCTTTACTTTTATTATTGTTTCCATTTATTCATTTCTTTATTTACTTTTTTGCATTATTCATTTCTTTGTAAACCAATTATCATTCTATGAAGGGTTGGTTATTGCAGCACCCAATCCAAACGATTCATCATCTTTCATATTTGTCGATCTACACCTACTATGCTTATACTACCACTACTTCTCTTAATACTTCAAAACAGACCTTCTTTTTAATCCTACCCCAATTTCTCCAAATAGCCCTTACTTCCAACCATAACCCCTATTTTTTAACTACTGTGAAGGGTTGGGTTTTGCAGCGCCCAATCCAAACGATTCATCATCTTTCATATTTGTCGATCTACCTCTACTATGCTTAAACTACCCCTACTTCTCTTAATACTTCAAAACAACCCTTCTTTTTAATCCTACCCCTAATTCTCTAAATAGCCATTACTTCCAACAATTACCCCTATTTTTTAACTACTGTGAAGGGTTGGTTTTTGCAGCACCCAATCCAAAGGATTCATCATCCATCATATTTGTCGATCCACCCCTACTATGCTTAAACGACCCCTACTTCTCTTAGTACTTCGAAACAGCCATTCTTTTTAATCCTACCAGTAATTCTCTAAATAGCCCTTACTTCCAATAATTACCCCTATTTTTTGACTACAGAAGGGTTGGTTTTTTCAGCACCCAATCCAAATGATTCATCATCTTCCATATTTGCATATCTACCCCTATTATGCCTAAACTACCAAGACTTCTCTTAATACTTCAAAACAACCCTTCTTTTTATCCTACCCCTAATTCTCTAAATAGCCCTTACTTCCAACAATTATCTCTATTTTTTAACTACTATGAAGGGTTGGTTTTTCAGCACCCAATCCAAATGATTCATCATCTTCCATATTTGTGGGTCTACCCCTACTATGCTTAAAATACCCCAACTTCTCTTAATAGTTCAAAACAGCCCTTCTTTTTAATCCAACCCCAAATTCTCCAAATAGCACTTACTTCCAACAATTACTCCTACTTTTTAACTGCAGTGAAGGGTTGGTTTTTGCAGCACCCAATCCAAATGATTAATCATCTTTCATATTTGTCGATCTACCGCTACTTTGCTTAAACTACCCCTACTTCTCTTAATACTTCAAAACAACCCTTCTTTTTAATCCTACCCCTAATTCTCCAAATTGCCCTTACTTCCAAAAATTACTCCTATTTTTTAACTACTGTGAAGGGTTGGTTTTTGCAACACCCAATCCAAACGATTCATCATTTTTCATATTTGTTGATATACCCCTACTATGCTTAAACTACCTCCCCTGCTTTTATTATTGTTTTCCTTTATTCATTTCATTATTCATTTTTTTGCATTATTAATTTCTTTGTAAACCAATTATCATTCTATGAAGGCTTGGTTTTTGCAGAACCCAATCCAAACGATTCATCATCTTTCATATTTGTCGATCTATACCAACTATGCTTAAACTACCCCTGCTTCTCTAAATACTTCAAAACAGGCCTTCTTTTGAATCCAACCCCTAATTCTCCAAATTGCGCTTATTTCCAACAATTACTCTTATTTTTTAACTACTATAAAGCGTTGGTTTTTACTGCGCCCAATCCAAATGATTCATCATCCTTCATATTTGTTGATCTACCCTAACTATGCTTAAACTACTCCTACTTCTCTTAGTACTTCAAAATAACCCTTCTTTTTAATCCTACCCGTAATTCTATAAATAGCCCTTACTTCCAACAATCACCTCTTTTTATAAACTATTGTGAAGGGTTGGTTTTTGCAGCACCCAAACCAAATGATTCATCATCTTTCATATTTGTCGATCTACTCCTATTATGCTTAAACTACCGCTACTTCTCTTAATACTTCAAAACAACCCTTCTTTTTAGTCCTACCCCTAATTCCCTAAATGGCCATTACTTCCAACAATTACCTCTATTTTTTTAACTACTGTGAAGTGTTGGTTTTTGTAGCACCCAATCCAAACGATTCATCATCTTTCATATTTGTGGGTCAACCCCTACTATGCTTAAACTACCCCAACTTCTCTTAATACTTCAAAACAACCCTTCTTTTTAATCCTATCCCTAATTCTCTAAATGTCCCTTACTTCCCACAATTACCTCTATTTTTTAACTACTGTGAAGGGTTTGCTTTTGCAGCACCCAATCCGAATGATTCATCATCATTCATAATAGTGGGTTTACCCCAATTATGCTTAAACTACCCCAACTTCTCTTAATACCTTAAAACATCCCTTCTTTTTAATCCAACCCCTAATTCTCCAAATAGCCCTTATTTCCAACAATTACACCTACTTTTTAGCTACTTTGAAGGGTTGGATTTTCTGCACCCAATCTAAACGATTAATCATGTTTCATATTTGTCGATCTGCCCCTACTTTGCTTAAACTACCCCTATTTCTCTTAATACTTCAAAATAGCCCTTCTTTTTAATCCTACCCCTAATTCTCCAAATTGTCATTACTTACAACAAATACCCCTATTTTATAACTGCTGTGAAGGGTTGGTTTTTGCAGCATCCAATCCAAATGATTCATCATCTTTCATATTTGTCGATCTACCCCTACTATGCTTAAGCTACCTACCCTACTTTTATTATTGTTTTCCATTATTATTATTTTTTGCATTATTCATTTCTTTGTAAACAAATTATCATTCTGTGAAGGGTTGGTTTTTGCAGCACCCAATCCAAATGATTAATCATCTTTCATATTTGTCGATCTGCCCCTATTATGCTTAAACTACCGCTACTTTTCTTAATACTTCAAAACATCCCTCCTTTTTAATCCTACCCCTAATTCTCTAATATCCCTTGCTTCCAACAATTATCTCTGTTTTTTACCTATTGTGATGGGTTGGTTTTTGCAACACCCAATCCAAATGATTTATCATCTTTCATATTTGTGTGTCTACCCCTACTACGCTTAAACTACCCCAACTTCTCTTATTACTTCAAAACGGCCCTTCTTTTTAATCCAACCCCTAATTCTCCAAATAGCCCTTAATTCCAACGGTTACTCCTACTTTTTAACTACTGTGAAGGGTTGGTTTTTGCAGCTCCCAATCCAAACGATTAATCATCTTTCATATTTGTCGATCTACCTCTACTTTGCTTAAACTACCCCTATTTCTCTTAATACTTCAAAATAGCCCTTCTTTTTAATCCTACCCCTAATTCTCCAAATTGCATTTACTTCCAATAATTACGCCTATTTTTTAACTACTGTAAATGGTCGGTTTTTGCAGCACCCAATCCAAATGATTCGTCATCCTTCATATTTGTCGATCTACCCTACCCCTACTATGCTTAAACTACTCCTACTTCTCTTAGTACTTCAAAAAAACTTTCTTTTTAATCCTACCCGTAATTCTCTTAATAGCCTTACTTCCAACAATTACCTCTATTATTTAACTACTGTGAAGGGTTGGTTTTTGCGGCACACAATCCAAATGATTCATTTCATATTTGTTGATCTATCCCTATTATGCTTTAACTACCACTACTTTTCTTAATATTTCAAAACAACCCTTCTTTTTAGTCCTACCCCTAATTCTATAAATGGCCCTTACTTCCAACAATAACCTCAATTTTTTAAGTACTTTGAAAGGTTGTTTTTTGCAGCACCCAGTCCAAATGATTCACCATCTTTTATATTTGTGGGTCTACCCCTACTATGCTTAAACAACCCAAACTTCTCTTAATACCTTAAAATAACCCTTCTTTTTAATCCATCCCCCAATTATCCAAATAGCCCTTACTTCCAACAATTACTCCTATTTTTTAACTACTGTAAAGGGTTGGTTTTTGCAGCACCCAATCCAAACGATTAACCATCTTTCATATTTGTCGATCTACCCCTACTTTGCTTAAACTACCCCTACTTCTCTTAATACTTCAAAACAACCCTTACTATGCTTAAACTACCTCCTCTAATTTTATTATTGTTTTCCTTTATTCATTTATTTATTTACTTTTTTGCATTATTCATTTCTTTGTAAACTAATTATCGTTCTGTGAAGGGTTGGTTATTGCAGCACCCAATCCAAACGATTCATCATCGTTCATATTTGTTGATCTACACCTACTACGCTTAAACTACCCCTACTTTTCTTAATACTTCAAAACAGGCCTTCTTTTTAATCATACCCCAAATTCTCTAAATAGCCCTTACTTCTAACCATTACCCTAATTTTTTAACTACTGTGAAGGGTTGGTTTTTGCAGCACCCAATCCAAACGATTCATCATCTTTCATATTTGTCGATCCACCTCTACTATGCTCAAACTACCCCTGCTTCTCTTAATACTTCAAAATAGCCTTTCTTTTTGATCCTACCCCTAATTCTCTAAATAGCCATCACTTCCAACAATTACCCCTATTTTTAACTAATGTGAATGGTTGGTTCTTGCAGCGCCCAATCCAAAGGATTTATCATCCTTCATATTTGTCGATCCACCCCTACTATGCTTAAACTACCCCTACTTCTCTTAGTACTTCGAAACCGCCCTTTTTTTAATCCTACCCGTAATTCTCTAAATAGCCCTTACTTCCAAAAATTACCCCTATTTTTTCACTACTTTGAAGGATTGGTTTTTTTAACACCCAATCCAAAAGATTCATCATCTTTCATATTTGTCGATCTACCCCTATTATGCTTAAACTACCAAGACTTCTCTTGATACTTCAAAACAACCCTTCTTTTTAATCCTACCCCTAATTCTCTAAATAGCCCTTACTTTTCTATTTTTTAACTACTGTGAAGGGTTGGTTTTTCAGCACCCAATCCAAATGATTCATCATCTTTCATATTTGTGGGTCTACCCCTACTATGCTTAAACTACTCCCCTACTTTTATTATGGTCTTCCTTTATTCATTTCATTATTCATTTTTTTGCATTATTCATTTCTTTGTAAAACAATTATCATTCTGTGAAGGGTTGATTTTTGCAGCACCCAATCCAAACGATTCATCATCTTTCATATTTGTCGATCTATACCTACTATGCTTAAACTACCCCTACTTCTCTTAATAATTCAAAACAGGCCTTCTTTTGAATCCTACCCCTAATTCCCTAAATAGCCCTTACTTCCAACAATTACCCCTATTTTTTAACTACTTTGAATGGTTTGTTTTTGTAGCACCCAATCAAGATGATTCGTCGTCTTTCATATTTGTCGATCTACCCCTACTATGCAAAAACTATCCATACTTCTCTTAATACTTCAAAACAACCCTTCTTTTTAGTCCTACCCCAAATTATCCAAATTGCGCTAACTTCCAACAATTACTCATATTTTTTAACTACTGTAAAGGGTTGGTTTATGCAGCACCCAATCCAAATGATTCATCATCCTTCATATTTGTCGATCTAACCCTACTATGCTTAAACTACTCCTACTTCTCTTAGTACTTCAAAACAACGCTTCTTTTTAATCCTACCCGTAATTCTCTAAATAGCCCTTACTTCCAACAATTACCCCTATTTTTTAACAACTGTGAAGGGTTGGTTTTTACAGTACCCAACCCAAATGATTCATCATCTTTCATATTTGTCGATCTACCCCTATTATGCTTAAACTACCGCTACTTCTCTTAATACTTTACAACAACCCTTATTTTTGGTCCTACCCCTAATTCTCTAAATGGCCCTTACTTCCAACAATTATCTCTATTTTTTAACTACTGTGATGTGTTGGTTTTTGCAGCACCCAATCCAAATGATTCATCATCTTTCATATTTGTGGGTCTACCCCTACAATGCTAAAACTACCCCCAACTTCTTTTAATACCTTAAAACAACCCTTCTTTTTAATCCAACCCCTAATTCTCCAAATAGCCCTTACTTCCAACAATTACTCCGATTTTTTAACTACTGTGGAGGGTTGGTTTTTGCAGCACCCAATCCAAACGATTAATCATCTTTTATATTTGTCGATCTGCCTCTACTTTGCTTAAACTAACCCTTCTTTTTAATCCTACCCCTAATTCTCCAAATTCCCTTACTTCCAACAATTACTCAGATTTTTTAACTACTGTGAAGGGTTGATTTTGGTAGCACCCAATCCAAACAATTCATCGTCTTCCAAATTTGTCGATCTACCCTTACTATGCTTAAACTACCTCCACTACTTTTATTATTGTTTTCCTTTATTCATTTCATTATTCATTTTTTGCATTATTCAATTCTTTGTAAACCAATTATCATTCTGTGAAGGGTTGGTTTTTGCAGCACCCAATCCAAATGATTCATCATCTTTCATATTTGTCGATCTATACCTAATATGCTTGAACTACCCCTACTTCTCTTGAATACTTCAAAACAGACCTTCTTTTTAATCCTATACCTAATTCTATAAATAGCCCTTACTTGCAACAATTACCTCTATTTTTTAACTACTTTGAAGGGTTGATTTTTGCAGCACCCAATCCAAACGATTCATCATCTTTCATATTTGTCGATCTACCCCTACTATGCTTAAACTACCCCTACTTCTCTTAATACTTCAAAACAGTCTTTTTTTAATCCTACCCTAATTCCCCAAATTTCCCTTAGTTTCAATAGTTACCCCTAGTTTTTAACTACTGTGAAGGGTTGGTTTTTGCAGCAGCCAATCCAAATGATTCATCATCTTTCATATTTGTCGATCTACCCCTACTATGCTTAAGCTACCTCCCCTACTTTTATTATTGTTTTCTTTTATTTATTTCTTCATTTATTTTTTTGCATTATTCATTTCTTTGAAAGCCAATTATCATCATGTGAAGGGTTGGTTTTTTTAGCACCCAATCCAAACGATTTATCATCTTTCATATTTGTCGATCTACACCTACTATGCTTAAACTACCCCTACTTCTCTTAATACTTCAAAACAGGCCTTCTTTTTAATCCTACCCCTAATTCTCTAAATATCCCTTACTTCCAACAATTATCCCTATTTTTTAACTACTGTGAAGGGCTGGTTTTTGCAGCACCCAATCCAAAGGATTCATCACCATTCATATTTGTCGATCTACCCCGACTATGCTTAAACTACCCCTACTTCTCTTAGTACTTCAAAACAACCCTTCTTTTAATCCTACACATAATTCTCTGAATAACCTTTACTTCCAACAGTTACCCCTATTTTTTAACTACTGTGAAGGGTTGGTTTTTGCAACACCCAATCCAAATGATTCATCATCTTTCATATTTGTCGATCTGCCCCTATTACACTTAAACTACCGCTACTTCTGTTAATACTTCAAAACTACCCATTTTTTAATCCTACCCCTAATTCTATAAATAGCCCTTACATCCAACATGTAACACCTCGTAATTTTATAACATTAAAATTCACAAATTAAAGTATACTTAATTTTTAGAAAAGAATCAAGTGAAATGGATTGCGCAGAGAAATATATATATATATATTGATATATATATATATATAAATTAAAAATTAAATAAATAAATGTGCGAAAAAGTTCAAAACAGCGAATTGGGAGGGGGAATAACCGAACCGGCCCATTTTTGAGGTCGACCCGAGCCCCCTTGGGTCGACTAGGGGTTATTCCAGGGTGTTTGGCTGTTAACCCGTGGGCCGATTTGCTCAAATGCAGATTTTGCATTTGATTGGTTCTCATGTTTCAGGGTTAATCTAATGGTCCTAAATAACTTCCTACACCTATAAATACATCCTAGTGCTAAACCTAAACCTAATTAAAATAGAATAGCTACCGTCATACCATCGGCATGGAAATCAATGGAGCCGCCGTCAACTAAGAAAGAAGAAAAGCAAATTCAATTCTAATTATCTCAACCCTGAAGCAACGCAAAACTCTCTCTTTTCTTCTCTAAATTGTGAGTATAATGATCTTAACAAGATTATTATCATTTTAATTAGGTTGAGTTATGAACGGATTATGAGTAGATGATGTGAATTATCATACATGTTGTTGTAAACCCCTTTTGCTATCATGTATATTGTAAATCCAATGTTATGTGATGATGATATCTTATATGTTGTAAATCATGCTATGATGATGTAATGTATGTTGAAATTTTCTATGCTAAGTTGTGATGAATCATACATGTTAAAAAGGCCATGATGTTACCATTTATGCTAGTTAGTTCATATTAATTAAATCATCATGTTTGGGTTATGTTGATCTATATGACAAGTCACATATGCAAGTTAGATTGATTAGAAAAGTTATCAACATATACCAAGACATCTATTATGACATATAGAATTATGCAATGATATATGTGATATCCTATGCTAGTTCACACCATCATTATGTTGCCTAAAAACCCCATATGCAAGTTTATGTATAGATTTGGGCTATGATCATATCATATAAATTGGGACATTTAACAAGTTGACACCTTTTGATTCTTAACATGTGTAGTTTATGCAAGTTTCACCTATATTATGATTAGATTTATTTTAATTGTCTATATTTTGTGATAATTTATCTTTGTGCTAGGTGTTAGACTATACAAGTCTAGCCTATATTATGCGTTGAATAAGCGAACGTATAAACGTGGGGTAGGGGTAATATTAAGTTATCCCATAAACACCCTACTCATCAAATGCAAAATCTGCCAAACACCCTGGATTAACCCCTAGTCGACCCAGCGGGGCTTGGATCGACCTCAAAAATGGGCCGGTTCGGTTATTCCCCCTCCCAATTCGCTGTTTTGAACTTTTTCGCATATTTATTTATTTAATTTTTAATTTATATATATATACCCCAATATATATATATATATATATTTCTCTGCGCAACCCATTTCACTTATTTCTTTTCTAAAAATTAAGTATACTTTAATTTGTGAATTTTAATGTTATAAAATTACGGGGTGTTACATTCTCCCCTTCTTAAAGGATTTCGTCCCCGAAATCTCCAAGTCAAGAAGAATGTATATCCTACCATCTAATAGTCCATCTACTCAACCATTAAACACCAGCATCCATTGCCCTTAAAAGACTTCTAATGCTATAAGGTTTATATGCACAGTGTGTGTATATGTCCATATATAATGCAAAATTAGGCGGTCTACTGATTCAATCGACCTCCTTAGTGAAATTCATGATAGTGCCATGCGTCCAATATGTATGCAAAAGATTCCTAATGATACATATTAATTCTATATGCGTGCACAACCATCCACCTGAATGCAGCAACTATATGATAATACAACCATTATACATCCATTTTACTAAATACATCCATATATATGCAATATGCAATATGAAGTGACTGAGCCGATCTGGTGCCTAATAGTGTGTGTATATGCATCCACGAGCAACCACTAGCAAACACTTGCATCCACTTTGCATCCACCATACATAACATGTCTCGAACACATGTTTCAACCATAGGATTATCCAAACTAAAGGTCAAAGATACTAGCGAGAGGATATACTAAAGATAAGATAAGTACAAGCTAAGCGATAAAGGAGAAATTAAAAGACACCCTCAAAAAGAAAATGGTATCGTGAACGCATCTTCTCTTCTGTCTCCCAAGTAGCGTTGCTCTCGTCGTCTCCCCATTGTACTTTGACCAGTCTAACCTCTCGATTTCTCAGCTTCTTAACCTCTGACCCAAGAATGCGCGTAGGAGCTAGTCGAATCGTCGCATCACGCTCTATCTCCACCTCTCTAAGAAAGTTCGACTCTACCACTTCCGCGGTCTCGTGCAAGCACTTCCTCAAATGTGACACATGGAATACGTCGTGTACACCACCAAGTCTCTCATGCAAATCCACTCTATACGCCATCTGTCCAATTCTTTCCTTAATAGGAAATGGCCCTACAAACCTTGGTGTTAACTTTCCAATGGATCCAAAGTGAACTACGTTTCATAATGGAGACACTTTGACAAAGACCATGTCCCCAGCTTCAAACTCGAGATCTGTCCTCCTCTTATGCGCATAAGATTTCTTCCTATCCTGTGCTACTTTCATCCTCCTTTGAATCATGTCGATCTTCTCCGAAGTCTCCCTAATCATATTGGGCCCAAGTAAGATCTTATCCGTAGATTCCCACCAACATGTAGGTGAACGACAAGGTCGTCCATAAAGAGCTTCGAAAGGTGCCATGCCAATGCTAGACTGAAAGCTGTTATTATATGCGAACTCCACCAATGGAAGATGTTCTTCCCATGTACCCCCAAAGTCTAGGATACATAGACTCAAAAGATCCTCTAGAATGCGATTCACCCTCTCGGTTTGGCCGTCCGTCTGAGGATGATATGCAGTGCTCAAACATAACTGAGTCCCTACCGCTCTTGTAAGCTTCTCCAAAATTCGCTAGTGAAATTAGGATCGTGGTCGCTCACTATGCTAGAAGGAACACCGTGCAAACGAACTATTTCTCGAACGTATACGGAGGCTAACCATGGAGCAGTTCTCTTACTCTTCATGGGAATGAAATGGGCGCTCTTAGTAAGTCCAACTACTATAACCCAAATTCCCGTATTACCCTTCCTTGATCGCGGTAACCCATCCACAAAATCCATCGAGACACTTTCCCACTTCCATAGTGGAACCTCCAATGGGTGAAATAACCCACCGGGTTTCTTTTGCTCCGCTTTTACCTATTGGCACACCAAGCATCTAGCGACATACTCGGCCACGTCTTTCTTCATGCCGGCCCAAAAGTAAACTCTCTTCATGTCTTTATACATCTTGTCCCCGCCGGGATGAATGGTCATCTTCGAATGATGTGCTTCGTCAAGAATAGTCTTCCTTAGGTCATCGTATTTTGGTACACAAAGTCTACCGTCCCTATGTAACCAACCCTTATCGTCTAGGGTATACCTACGGAGATGGCTTGATGACTCCCCTCCTTTGAGTTTTTCTACTAACTCATCCAACTGCGGGTCGTCTCGCTATGCCTCGCCAATCCGTCCCAAAAGCATAGGTCTGACCTCCAAAGATGCTAGCAAACCGGGTACGAAGTCAACGGCAGGTCTAAAGTCAAACATCGCAATGAATTCTAAACTTTGTCGCTCAACAAACAAAGGACTTAAGGTTAATCTTTTTCTACTTAAGGCATCGGCGACCACGTTACCCTTGTCAGGGGTATATGCTATCTCGAAGTCGTAGGATGCTAAGAACTCCATCCACCTTAACATATCTCCCTTCCCTAGAGACCACATGCCCTAAATTCCTCACTTCCTTCCTCCAAAAATGGTATCTTGGAGAACTTAGCTTTAAGCTAATGCACTTGTAGGGTCCCTAAGTTTACTTTAAGACATAGGGCATGCTCTTGTCTGCTTCTAGAGAAAACCAGGATATTATCCCATGTAAAATCGTCACAACTATCCATCTCTCACGCAGACCATCCTAGTCGAATTCGACATCCCCCAAGTGCAAGCCCCAAAGGCCTAAACAAATAACAGACAAACACCCAAGGGATACCTCCTTCGAATTCAGACGACGTACGTGAGATGATACTAGTAAGATGGCCAATCAATTGAGCACTTGACCGACTCTGGCCGTCCATGCCAGTCTTGCTCCAAAACTACCGCTGATTACATAAATGGGCTTTGCTTAATCTATTAAGCACATACGAAAACTTATTCCGCGCCTATGGGTAAACCCCACGCTTTATCAAAGACGTCTCCATACCCACGGACCACACAAACATGTTCCTAATCATCGTTAGATACGTCAGAAGATTCTAGGCAGCTAAGCATCACTGAACCCCTAGGGTCGCAAGAAATATGAGGGGTTTTCTACAACGAATCAATAGTCTAACTACCCTCCTTTCACAGTCTAGGATGGCACCCCGCTTGGCTAGCCAATCCACCCCTATAATCAAACTACAGCCCGTGAAACCAAGGACAAAGGCGTTGCATTCAAACTCAACGCCCAAGATAAACACTCTTAAATCCCGACAAATCATAGAAAGATGAGCCGAACCACCAATAGGATTTGAGACTACTAAGGGATCAGTAACAATACTAGTACCTAGGTGTAGTGTTTCAACTAATGATGTAGAGATAAACGAATGCGATGCACCCGAATCAAATAAGGTACGGACAAGATGATCAAACAGAAAAACTAAGCTTTCAACAGAAATGGTTCTACCTCGTTCTTGCAGCAGTGGGACCGCGAGAGCCTGAACTTGTCCCCTTGCCTGCCCTGGTGCCAGAAGAGCATGCACCTGTCCTCCCGAGGTTGTCCCTATCCTCTGCCCCTTCTTTGGGCAGTCCTTCACTAGATGTCCTGCTTCACCGCAGTGAAAACAGCCTGTCTTCTTTTTCTTTCGGCAATCCTTGCTGAGATGGCCTGGGGTTCCACAGTTAAAGCACTTCTTCTTTCCCTTGCCATTATTGTCTTTTCCACCCTTCTTGTTTTTCTGTTGTGGTTTCTTCTGATCCCCCTTCTTCTCGGGTGCCTTATCAGCTTTAGCGCTTTTCTTCTCATGCATGAGCGCCATTTCTACTAACTTCTCAAAGGTGGCCCCCATCGGGATGTGGGTCATAGCCAACCCTTGCAATGGTTCATTCAAGCCATTCACGAACCTTAGAGCCTTCTTCTCCGGCGTGTTTACTAAGTCCAAGCCAAACCTTGCTAACTGATTAAATTGATTGACATATTCTTTCACTGATGAGCTTCCTTCCTTCAATGTCAAGAACCTTTCCATATATAGATTTTCTTCCGCCCTAGAGAGAAACTTCGCCTCGAACCTACGTCTAAAATCCGCCCAAGAGTCAACAGGACGCTCCCCATTAGTGACCTCCCACCAAAACGAGGCCTCTCCCTTCATCAACCAAGCTGCCAAACGAACTTTCCTCCCTTCTTCTACTTCAAAGATTTCTAGCAATTCTTCCACCTCCTTAAGACAATCTCTAGATTCCACAAACGTTTCTGACCCTTGAAAGGGTTTTCCACCCATAGCTTTAAATTCCTTACACGTCTTTGCAAAAGTATCTACGCGAGGAGGAGGAGGAATGGGTGCAAATGGTGGTGGAGGAACATTGGCTGGACCTGCAGCGGCCCTAGCCTCTAATAACCTCCTATACCATCCTGGTATTGTTACACCGTCGGGTAGATTAAGATCTTCAGCCATGCTGAAACGAAAAAGGAAAGATTCAGAATGGAGAATTCGAAAGATAAAGATATGTGGCTATTGGGGAATATGTTTTTCTTGAAAACTTTTCTCTTTAAATTTCTCATCAAAACATGTTTTTGAAAACACTTCTTCCAAAAATAACTATTTTTCTAATGTATTTTTATCTGTTCTGGTAACCTTAAGCTCTGATACCACGTGTAACACCCCACGTCCATTAATGTCACTCAAAAGGGAATGCATTAACTTCCATGGAGGTTATAAGTGAATATAGAACAGAAAAATTACAACAAGACAGATAATAAATAGTACTTGGAAATCTAAAACTTCATTTTATTGCAGCGGAAATTAAACATGTTTGTTACATCATAAAACCATAGATCATAACCAAGTACAATATACATCTTCATAAAAACAAAATACATAATCCCATTACATAAATAGCCATTAAAAAGATAACAAGCTGGACTTTACTTCAACTGTCCAAGCTTTCCAAAGAGAGATGAAGCAATTCAATCAAACTCCACTAGAGCTGGGCCCAACCTGAGGACCTGGAGGGGGAAAAGGATAGAAATGGAGGGGGTCAGACTTAAAGTCTGGCGAGTATGAAAATTCTAAAAATACTATTATCAAATTAACTAGACTAAGGCATAAGCTGGGAGACAAGTAAATGTTTATGAACTATTAGGTAGATAAAGATAGCGTTTAAGATAACGTTAAAGATAACGGTAAAGGCACACCTAATTTCTAACGAATAATTACAACACTGCACCGCACACCACTACACTGCACCGCACCGTCACCGTAAAGGTTGATCCCACTTGCTTCACACAGAAACATATAAATAGCCTTACGTACCCCTAGTTGACTACATAGGTGTTGTCTGCCCCTGTCTCCACTAGGTGTACCCCACTACCCTCTTAGAAATTTTATAAGTAGCATCGTGTACTCCTAGCTGACTACATAGGTCCCGTCTGCCCCTATCTCCACTAGATAGCATTGTAGGGTGACTCAATATCTAGTACCACAAACGAAAGCATTCGTACTCTTCGACGGTCTCCTTGACCCAAAGTCACGGGCAGCTTAATATATCCCATTGGAGCCGTCGATGCCCCATTGAATCCACGAATCCATCCTTCATACGGCTTCAAATCTCCAGGCTCAAGTCCCATCTAATCAAATGACTTCTTAAATAGGATGTTGACAGAGCTTCCATTGTCTACTAGTACTTTATGAACCAATGCTGGTCCAATGGTGGTGGTTATAACCAGCGGATCCTCGGTAGGTGATTGGATTCCAGTGTCGTCTCTACTACGGAACACCACATCATCAAACGTTGTTTTCTGCTACTTCACAGGGGTGATATCTTCCAAATCATTACACTCATCAACATTTATGTGCTTAACCGCATTAACGTACCGGTCCATCGCTCTGAAACTGTGAAGGGATGGATGGGGTCCGCCAACTACGGTGTTAATAACGATTCCTTTGCCTTTTTGTTGCGCTGTAGGTTTGGAAGCAGATTGATTCTGGTTTTGGGTCTGTCCTCGCCCCCTGTCCCTTGGGGCAACTTTATAATCGTCCAACTTCCCTTCGCGCAGCAACTTCTCAACCACATCCCTTAAGTGTCGACATTCATTCGTTGAATGCCCATGGGTTCCGTGAAATAGACAAAACTTTCCAGTGGCAATTTCTTTTTCCGTCGAATCTCGTGGCGGTGGTTTTTTTTGCTGCAAAACATTATACGTGTCCAAATAAATGTTCTCCAATGTATCATTCAGCGGCGAATAATTCTCGAAAGTCTGAAACCGGGGTATTTTGTCAGAATTACCTCGATTTCTGTTTCTTCTATTACCATTCCCGTTACGGTTGCTGTTGCCCCCGTTTCCAGTGTTATTATTTCCATTCTTCCAACATTCACTTCGACTTTCCCAGAACTTTCTCCGGACTGCTTTATAGCATCATTACTTTGAACAGCTTCTTTTGAAGCCGCTTCAGACTTCCTCTTTCTGTTTGCCTGAGCTTCCTCTCGTCTTAACCGAATATTGGCCTTTTCATAAAACAACTCTCTTGTGGGAGGTGGCTTCCTAGAAAGGTAATCTCCAAATTCTGAGTCAGTATCAACTCCCTCTATTAAGGCCATCAAGATGGTACGCTCATGAGGGTCACTAACTTCTGTTACGGCTAAGTTGAAACGGTCCAGATATGACTTCAAAAACTCGCCTGGAGCTTGTTTAATTCTTGACAACTCAATAACAGTCTTGGACTTCCTAGCGTGAAGTCGAAAATGATTCATGAAACGTTCACTTAATTCTTTGAAATTCGCTACGGACCATGGAGGAAGTCGAGTAAACCATAATAGTGCTACATCCTCTAGGTAAATTGGGAAAGCTTTACATTTCACAACATCGGGAGCAGCAGCAACATTCATAAACCATGCATATCGCATCAAGTGTTGTCCAGGATCAGTCCTTCCATTATATCTGTCCATCTGCGGCAAATTAAATCTTCGGGGGAACTGAATGTCAAGAATGTCATTAGTAAAGGGAGTGTGGCTTCGCTCAATTCCGTAATCCTCATTGGTGTAACCTCGACTCTCAGACATAATCTGACGCACCATAGCCCATACATCAGCATTGGTCAAGGCCCGTTTAGGCTCTCTGGCCCTGATATTCGGGTTTCCTCTGGGTTCTTGACCAGGGGATTCCCTCCTTCTTCTAGTGGCTTCCGCTCTCATTTGCTCCCTACGTTCCCGGTCGATCTCGGGAGGAAGGGGCTGAAGCATCTGGGTCTGAGTAGGGTTGGTGAGGTTAGGATCCCTTGGCAAAACACGAGACCCTTGCATTGGTAATAGCACAGGTTCCCTCAAGCTTGGGTCATCGGGTCCCAACACACGAGCAGCATCTTCGCTAGATCCCAAGGATCCGAAAGTCATTTGTTCGAGGTTTTGAGGTCGCTCATACGGCCTTCTCTCACGGGGCCGCTCTTCCTTTGAGGAAGATGATTGGTCCATTGCAGTGTGATGAACTGGGGAAGGGGTCCTCCTCCTACGAAGCTCACCAATCTCCCTACTCATGATTCTCATATTCTCTTGGATCATACGGTTGGTATTCTCGTGGTTCCTCATATTCTACCTAGTGCACTCAAGCATGTCGAGAAGGCGCAAAAAATCTCCTTGTGTGACAGGCGCGGACGAATTGATCTGGTCGTTGGTCCTGGTGGCTGGAGTCGGAGCATTTGGAGGGGCTCGAGCAGAGGTTCCAGCTTCACCTTGTGTTGGATTGGATCGGAGCAGAGTGACCTGACCGGATCGGTTCGGGTTGGGGGATCGGATCGGGGTGACCTCTTCAACATCCTCTATTCGGACTGGATCGGAAATTTCTCTTTGCGATCGGTTCGGATTTCCTGAGCCGGTCCAATCCGCTCCCGAGCCTTGTCCACGAGACCTTGTAACAACCGCGTTTCGCTGATCTTCGCCAACTTCATTCCCACGACTGGTTTGGATTTTCTTACCTTTTCCTTTGGCCATAATTCTTCAACAATCAACCAACAAATACTCAAGAACGTCAAAAATTGGGGATTAACTTCTTTGAACTCTACGGTCCAAAAAGTAGAACGATAATCCAGAAAAACAGATAATTCAATTGATTCTCAGTGAAAGCACCAAAATGTTAGACCAAAAAGTGGTTCTAACACCCTAACTGAATGAAATTCTAATAAAACAAGATCAAAAACAATAAAGGGACACGGGATTTATAGTGGTTCGGCTTAAAAGAGCCTACGTCCACTTTATATCAATTTACTTGATGATTTGATGGAGATACAACAAGATATTCACTCAATCTCACTTTGATTTCATAAACATTCACTCAATAATTTGTTTAATTCACTCTAAAGGATGGTTTGGATTGTATGGAAGCTCTGAAATTCGGTTCTCTAGGAAGTACAAATTCTCCAAGTGCCCAAAGATCCTTTCAAATGACCCTTGGGGGTCTATTTATAGGCAAAAATCTGCTCTGAAACCGGTTTGGATCGGAGCTACGTGGCGACCATCCCTTCACTTTCGGGCTCGGCCGAGTTTTTGTGTTGACAGCGCATCAGGTTAGTGGTGAACGTGGGGTGAGCGTGGGTGTAACCGCCCCGAAAATTAAGGAGACCGTGGTGTGATGCAACTGAGTATCTAGGGTTCAGATCGGAGAGGCTAGTATAAGGGGTTCGGATCGGAGCATCCGATCCGATCCGACCTACATTGGACTTGAACTCTTCTCCATTTGGTTCTTTTCCGCTTCGAACTGATCTGGTAGCAACCATCCGATCCGATCCGATATTCTTTTTAAGGAGAAGTGTTTCTCAATGTTTGAACGTTTGATATCTTGAATTTTTGTAGCCTAGTTCACAAAGTAGGCTAACACTTCTCTTAATACTTCAAAACAGACCTTCTTTTTAATCCAACCCGTAATTCTACAAATTGCTCTTACTTCCAACAATTACTCCTATTTTTTAATTACTGTGAAGGGTTTGTTTTTGCAGCACCCAATCAAAACGATTCATCATCTTTCATATATGTCGATCTAACCCTACTATGCTTAAACTACCTCACATTTTTTATTATTGTTTTCCTTTATTCATTTCTTTATTCATTTTTTTGCATTATTCATTTCTTTGTAAACCAATTATCATTCTGTGAAGGGTTGGTTTTTGCAGCACCCAATCCAAACGATTCATCATCTTCCATATTTGTCGATCTACCCCTACTATGCTTAACTACCCCTACTTCTCTTAATACTTCAAAACAACCCTTCTTTTAAATCCTACCCCTAATTCTGTAAATATCCCTTACTTCCAACAATTACCCCTATTTTTTTAACTACTGTGAAGGGTTGGTTTTTGCAGCACCCAATCCAAACGATTCATCATCTTTCATATTTTTCGATCTAACCCCACTATGCTTAAACTACCTCCCCCAATTTTATTATTGTTTTCCTTTATTCATTTCTTTATTCATTTTTTTCATTATTCATTTCTTTGTAAAGCAATTATCATTCTGTAAAGGGTTGGTTTTTGCAGCACCCAATCCAAATGTTTCATTATCTTTCATATTTGTGGATCTACCCCTACTTTGCTTAAACTACCCTTACTTCTCTTAATACTTCGAAACAACCCTTCTTTTAATCCTACCCCTAATTCTCTTAATAGCCCTTACTTCCAACAATTACCCATATTTGTTAACTACTGTGAAGGGTTGGATTTTGCAGCCCCAATCCAAATGATTCATCATCCTTTATATTTTTTGATCTACCCATACTATGCTTAAACTACTCCTACTTCTCTTAGCACTTCAAAACAGCCCTTCTTTTTAATACTACCCCTAATTCTCTAAATAGTCCTTACTTCAAACAATCACCCCTATTTTTCAACTACTGTGGAGGGTTAGTTTTTGCAACACCCAATCCAAATGAATCATCATCTTTCATATTTGTCGATCTACACCTACTATGCTTAAACTACCACTACTTCTATTAATACTTCAAAATAACCCTTATTTTTAATCCTACCCCTAATTCTCTAAATTGCACTTACTTCCAACAATTAGCACTATTTTTTAAATACTTTAAAAGGTTGGTTTTTGCAGCGTCCAATCCACATACTGTGAAGGGTTGGTATTTGTAGCAACCAATCCAAACGATTAATCGTCTTTCACATTTGTCGATCTAACCCTACTTTGCATAAACTACCCCTACTTCTCTTAATACATCAAAACATCCCTTCTTTTTAATCCTACCCCTAATTCTCTATATTGCCCTTACTTCCAACAATTACCCCTATTTTTTTACTACTGTGAAGGGTTCGTCTTTCCAGCATCTAGTCCAAATGATTCATCATCCTACATATTTGTCGATCTAACCCTACTATGCTTAAACTACCCCTACTTCTCTTAATACTTCAAAACAACCATCTTTTTAATCCTACCCCAAATTCTCTAAATAACCCTTACTTTAAACAATTAACCCTATTTTTTAACTACTATGAAGGGTTGGTTTTTGCAGCACCCAATCCAAATGAATCATCATCTTTCATATTTAACGATCTAACCCTACTATGCTTAAGCTGCCACTACTTCTCTTAATACTTCAAAACAACCCTTCTTTTTAATCCTACCCCTAATTCTCCAAATAGCCCTTACTTCCAACAATTAGCATTATTTTTTAACTACTGTGAAAGGTCGTTTTTTGCAGCGCCAATCCAACTACTGTGAAGGGTTGGTATTTGCAGCAACCAATCCAAACGATTAATCGTCTTTCATATTTGTCGATCTATCCCTACTTTGCTTTAAATACTCCTACATCTCTTAGTACATCAAAACATCCCTTCTTTTTAATCCTACCCCTAATTCTCTATATTGCCCTTACTACAACAATTATTCCTATTTTTTAACTATTGTGAAGGGTTCGTCTTTCCAGAATCCAATCCAAATGATTCATCATCCTACATATTTGTCGATCTAACCCTACTGTGATTAAACTACCCCTACTTCTCTTAATACTTCAAAACAGCCATTCTTTTTAATCCTAACCCAAATTTTCTAAATAGCCCTTACTTCAAACAATTCCCCCTATTTTTTAACTACTGTGAAGGGTTGGTTTTTGCAGCACCCAATCTAAATGATTCATCATCTTTCATATTTGTCGATCTACCCCTACTTTGCTTAAACTACCCCTACTTCTCTTAATACTTCAAAAAAACCCTTCTTTTTAATCCGACCCCTAATTCTCTAAATAGCCCTTACTTCCAACAATTACCCCAATTTTTTGACTACTGTGAAGGGTTGGTTTTTCCAGCGTCCAATCCAATTCACTCATTATCCTTCATATTTGTCGATCTACCCCTACTATGCTTAAACAACCCCTACTTCTCTTAATACTTCAAAACAACTCTTCTTTTAAATCCTACCCCTAATTCTGTAAATAGCCCTTACTTCCAACAATTACCCATGTTTTTTTAACTACTGTGAAGGGTTTGTTTTTGCAGCACCTAATCCAATCGATTCATCATCTTTCATATTTTTCGATCTAACCCCACTATGCTTAAACTACCTCCCCCTCTTTTATTATTGTTTTCCTTTATTCATTTCTTTATTCATTTGTTTGCATTATTCATTTCCTTGTAAACCAATTATCATTCTGTGAAGGGTTGGTTTTTCCAGCACCCAATCCAAATGTTTCATTATCTTTCGTATTTGTGGATCTACCCCTACTTTGCTTAAACAACCCATACTTCTCTTTATACTTCAAAACAACCCTTCTTTTTAATCATACCCCTAATTCTCTTAATAGCTTTTTCTTCCAACAATTACCCATATTTGTTAACTACTGTGAAGGGTTGGTTTTTGTAGCCCCAATCCAAATGATTAATCATCCTTTATATTTTTCGATCTACCCATACTATGCTCAAACTACTCCTACTTCTCTTAGCACTTCAAAACAGACCTGCTTTTTAATCCTACCCCTAATTCTCTAAATTTCCCTTACTTCAAACAATTACCCCTATTTTTTAACTACTGTGAAGGGTTGGTTTTTGCAGCACCCAATCCAAATGAATCATCGTCTTTCATATTGGTCGATTTACCCCTACTACGCTTAAACTACCACTACTTCTCTTAATACTTCAAAACAACCCTTCTTTTTAATCCTGCCCCTAATTCTCTAAATAGCCTTTACTTCCTACAATTAGCACTATTTTTTAACTACTATGAAAGGTTGGTTTTTGCAGTGTCCAATCCAACTACTGTGAAGGGTTGGTATCTGTAGCAACCAATCCAAATGATTAATCGTATTTCATATTTGTCGATCTACCTCTACTTTGCTTAAACTATCCCTACTTCTCTTAGTACACCAAAACATCCCTTCTTTTTAATCCTACCCCTAATTCTCTATATTGCTTTTACTTCCTACAATTACCCCTATTTTTTAACTACGGTGAAGGGTTCGTCTTTCCAGCATCCAATCCAAATGATTCATCATCCTACATATTTGTCGATCGAACCCTACTATGCTTAAACTACCCCTACTTCTCTTAATACTTCAAAACAGCCATTCTTTTTAATCCTACCCCAAATTCTCTAAATAGCCCTTACTTCAAACAATTACCCCTATTTTTTAACTACTGTGAAGGGTTGGTTTTTGCAGCACCCAATCCAAATGATTCATCATCTTTCATATTTGTCGATATACACCTACTATGCTTAAACTACCACAACTTCTCTTAATACTTCAAAACAACCCTTCTTTTTAATCCTACCCCTAATTCTGTAAATTTCCCTTACTTCCAACAATTACCAATATTTTTTAACTACTGTGAAAGGTTGGTTTTTGCAGTGCCCAATCCAAATGATTCATCATCTTTCATATTTGTAGATTTACCCCTACTATGCTTAAACTACCCCAACTTCTCTTTATACTTCAAAACAGCCCTTCTTTATAATCCAACCCCTAATTCTACAAATAGCCCTTACTTCCAAAAATTACTCCTATTTTTTAACTACTGTGAAGGGTTGGTATTCGCAGCAACCAATCCAAATGATTAATCATCCTTCATATTTGTCGATCTACCCCTACTTTGCTTAAACTACCCCTACTTCTCTTAATACTTCAAAACATCCCTTCTTTTTAATCCTACCCCTAATTCTCTAAATATCCCTTACTTCCAAAAATTACCCCTATTTTTTAACTAGTGTGAACGGTTGGTTTTTCCAGCATCTAATCCAAATCATTCATCATCCTTCATATTTGTCGATCTATCCCTATTATGCTTAAACTACCCCTACTTCTCTTAATACTTCAAAACAGGCCTTCTTTTAAATCCAACCCCTAATTCTCTAAATAGCCCTTACTTCAAACAATTACCCCTATTTTATAACTGCTGTGAAGGGTTGTTTTTTGCAGCACCCAATCCAAATCATTCATCATCTTTCATATTTGTCGATCTATCCCTACTATGCTTAAACTACCACTACTTCTCTATATACTTCAAAATAGACCTTCTTTTTAATCCTTCCCCTAATTCTGAAAATAGCCCTTACTTCCAACAATTACCCTTATTTTTTGACTACTGTGAAGGGTTGGTTTTTCCAGCATCCAATCCTAATCATTCATTATCCTTCATATTTGTCGATCTACCCCTACTATGCTTGAACTACCCCAACTTCTCTTAATACTTCAAAACGGCCCTTCTTTTAAATCCAACCCCTAATTCTCAAAATAGCCCTTACTTCCAACAGTTACCCCTATTTTTTAACTATTGTGAAGGGTTAGTTTTTGCAGCACCCAATCCACATGATTCATCATCTTTCATATTTGTGGATACAACCCTACTATGCTTAAACAACCCCTACTTCTCTTAATACTTCAAAACAACCCTTCTTTTTATTCCTACCCCTAGTTCTCTTTATAGCCCTTATTTCCAAAAATTACCCCTATTTTTTAACTACTGTGAAGGGTTGGTTTTTGTAGCACCCAATCCAAGTGATTCATCAACTTTCATATTTGTCGATATACCCCTACTATGCTTAAACTACCCCCTACATTTATTATTGGTTTCCTTTATTCATTTCTTTATTCATTTTTTTTTTTGCATTATTCATTTCTTTCTTCGTAAACCAATTATCATTCTACTACTGTGAAGGGTTGGTTTTGCAGCACCCAACCCAAACGATTCATCATCTTTCATATTTGTCGTTCTACCCCTACTATGCTTAAACAACCTCTACTTCTCTAAATACTTCAAAACATCCCTTCTTTTTAATCCGACAACTAATTATCTGTATAGCCCTTACTTCCAAAAATTACCCTATTTTATAACTACTATGAAGGGTTGGTATTTACAGCACCCAATCCAAACGATTCACTATCTTTCATATTTGTCGATCTACACCTACTATGCTTAAACTACCCTTACTTCTCTTAATACTTCAAAACAACACTTCTTTTCAAATCCTACCCCTAATTA
Source organism: Allium sativum (assembly GCA_030737875.1). Taxonomy (NCBI): domain Eukaryota; kingdom Viridiplantae; phylum Streptophyta; class Magnoliopsida; order Asparagales; family Amaryllidaceae; genus Allium; species Allium sativum. Next base: position 1,018,041,930 of record CM060913.1, read on the forward strand.
TTTAAATAGCTCTTACTTCCAATAATTACCCCTATTTTTTAACTACTGTGAAGGGTTGGTTTTTGCAGCACCCAATCCAAACGATTCATCATCTTCCATATTTGTCTATCTGCCCCTACTATGCTTAAACTATCCCTACTTCTCTTAATACTTCAAAACAACCCTTCTTTTAAATCCTACACCTAATTCTCTAAATAGCCCTTACTTCCAACACTTACCCCTATTTTTTAACTACTGTGAAGGGTTGGTTTTTGCAGCACCTAGTCCAAATGATTCATCATCTTTCATATTTTTCGATCTAACCCCACTATGCTTAAGCTGCCGCCCCCCAACTTTTATTATTGTTTTCCTTTATTCATTTCTTTATTCATTTTTTTGTATTATTCATTCATTTGTAAACCAATTATCATTCTTTGAACAGTTGGTTTTTACAGCACCCAATCCAAATGTTTGATCATCTTTCATATTTGTGGATCTACCCCGACTTTGCTTAAACTACCCTTACTTCTCTTAATACTTCAAAACAACCCTTATTTTTAATCCTACCCCTAATTCTGTAAATTGCCCTTACTTCCAACAATTACCAATATTTTTTAACTACTGTGAAAGGTTGATTTTTGCAGCTCCCAATCCAAATGATTCATCATCTTTCATATTTGTGGATTTAGCCCTACAATGCCTAAACTACCCCAAATTCTCTTTATACTTCAAAACAGCCCTTCTTTATAATCCAACCCCAAATTCTACAAATAGCCCTTACTTCCAACAATTACTCCTATTTTTTAACTACTATGAAGGGTTGGTATTAATCCAAACGATTAATCATCTTTCATATTCGTCGATCTACCCCTACTTTGCTTAAACTACCCCTACTTCTCTTAATACTTCAGAACAACCCTTCTTTTTAATCATACGCCTAATTCTCTAAATAGCCCTTACTTCCAACAATTACCTCTATTTTATAACTACTGTGAAGGGTTGGTTTTTCCAGCATCCAATCCAAATCATTCATCATCCTTCATATTTGTCGATCTATACGTACTATACTTAAACTACCCCTACTTCTCATAATACTTCAAAACAACCCTTCTTTTAATCCTAGCCCTAATTCTCTAAATAGCCCTTACTTTAAAAAATTACCCCTATTTTTTAACTGCTGTGAATTGTTGGTTTTTGCAGCACCCAATCCAAATGATTCATCATCTTTCGTATTTTTCGATCTACCCCTACTATGCTTAAACTACCACTACTTCTCTATATACTTCAAAACATCCTTTCTTTTTAATCCTACCCCTAATTCTGAAAATAGCCCTTACTTCCAAAAATTACCCCTATTTTTTGACTACTGTGAAGGGTTGGCTTTTCCAGCATCCAATCCAAATCATTCATCATCCTTCATATTTGTCGACCTACCCCTACTATGCTTAAACTACCCCTACTTCTCTTAATACATCAAAACAACCCTTCTTTTTAATCCTACCCCTAATTCTCTAAATAGCCCTTACTTCAAACAATTACCCCTATTTTATAACTGCTGTGAAGGGTTGGTTTTTGCAGCACCCAATCCAAATGATTCATCATCTTTCATATTTGTCGATCTACCCCTACTGTGCTTAAACTACCACTACTTCTCTATATACTTCAAAACAGCCCTTCTTTTTAATCCTTCCCCTAATTCTGAAAATAGCCCTTACTTCCAACAATTACCCCTATTTTTTGACTACTGTGAAGGGTTGGTTTTTCCAGCATCCAATCCAAATCATTCATCATCCATCATATTTGTCGATCTACCCCTACTATGCTTAAGCTACCCCTACTTCTCTTAATACTTCAAAACAACCCTTCTTTTTAATACTACACCCAACTCTCTATATAGCCCTTACTTCCAACAATTACTCCTATTTTTTAACTACTGTGAAGGGTTGGTTTTTGCAGCACCCAATCCAAACGATTCATCGTCTTTCATATTTGTCGATCTACCGCTACTATGCTTAAAATACCACCTACATTTATTATTGGTTTCCTTTATTCATTTCTTTTGCATTATTCATTTCTTTCTTTGTAAACCAATTATAATTCTACTACTATGAAGGGTTGATTTCTGCAGCACCCAACCCAAATGATTCATCGTCTTTCATATTTGTCGTTCTACCCCTACTATGCTTAAACAACCTCTACTTCTCAAAATACTTCAAAACATCCCTACTTTTTAATCCTACAACTAATTTCTATATAGCCCTTACTTCAAAAAATTACCCTATTTTTTAACTACTATGAAGGGTTGGTATTTACAGCGCCCAATCCAAACGATTCATCATCATTCATATTTGTCGATCTACCCCTACTATGCTAAAACTACTTGTACTTCTCTTAATACTTCAAATCAGCCCTTGTTTTTTAATCCTACCCCTAACTCTCTAAATAGCGTTTACTTCAACAATTACCCTTATTTTTTAACTACTGTGAAAGGTTGGTTTTTGCAGCACCCAATCCAAATGATTTATCATCTTTCATATTTGTCGATGTACCCCTACTATGCTTAAACTATCACTACTTCTCTTAATACTTCAAAACAACCCTTCTTTTTAATCCTACCCCCAAATTCTCTAAAATGCCCTTACTTCCAACAATAAACCCTATTTCTTAACTATTGTGAAGGATTACCCCTATTTCTTAACTACTTAAATGATTTGTTTTTGCAGCACTCAATCCAAATGATTCATCATCTTTCATATTTGTGGACCTACCACTACTATGCTTAAACTACCCATACTTCTCTTAGTACTTCAAAACAACCCTTCTTTTTATCCAACCTGTATTCTCCAAATACCCCTTACTTCCAACAATTACTCCTATTTTTTAACTACTGTGAAGGGTTTGTTTTTGCAGCACCCAATCCAAACTATACATCATCTTTTATATTTATCGATCTAACCCTACTATGCTTAAACTACCTCCCCTACTTTTATTATTGTTTTCCATTATTCATTTCTTTATTCATTTTTTTGCATTATTCATTTCTTTGTAAACCAATTATCATTATGTGAAGGGTTGGTTTTTGCAGCACCCAATCTAAACGATTCATCATCTTTCATATTTGTCGATCTACACCTACTATGCTTAAACTACCCCTACTTCTCTTAATACTACAAAACATGACTTCTTTTTAATCATACCCCTAATTCTCTAAATAGCTCTTACTTCCAATAATTCCCCCTATTTTTTAACTACTGTGAAGGGTTGGTTTTTGCAGCACCCAATCCAAACGCTTCATCATCTCCCATATTTGTCGATATAACCCTAATATACTTAAACTACCCCTACTTCTCTTAATACTTCAAAACAACCCTTCTTTTAAATCCTACCCCTAATTCTGTAAATAGCCCTTACTTCCAATAATTACCCATATTTTTTTAACTACTATGAAGCGTTGGTTTTTGCAGCACCCAATCCAAACGATTCATCATCTTTCATATTTTTCGATCTAACCCCACTATGCTTAAACTACCTCCCCCACTGTTATTATTGTTTTCCTTTATTCATTTCTTTATTCATTTTTTTTGCATTATTCATTTCTTTGTAAACCATTTATCATTCTGTGAAGGGTTGGTTTTTGCAGCACCCAATCCAAATGTTTCATTATTTTTCATATTTGTGGATCTACCCTACTTTACTTAAACTACCCCTACTTCTCTTAATATTTAAAACAACACTTCTTTTTAATCCTACCCCTAATTCTCTTAATAGCCCTTACTTCCAACAATTACCCCTATTTGTTAACTACTGTGAAGGGTTGGTTTTTGCAGCCCCAGCCCAAAATATTCATCATCCTTTATATTTTTCGATCTGCCCATACTATGTTTAAACTACTCCTACTACCCTTAGCACTTCAAAACAGACCTTCTTTTTAATCCTACCCCTAATTCTCTAAATAGCCCTTACTTCAAACAATTACCCCTATTTCTTAACTACTGTGAAGGGTTGTTTTTCGCAGCACCCAATCCAAATGAATCATCATCTTTCATATTTGTCGATCTACCCCTACTATGCTTAAACTACCACTACTTCTCTTAATACTTCAAAACAACCCTTCTTTTTAATCCTACCCCTAATCCTAAAAATAGCCATACTTCCAACAATTAGCACTATTTTTTAACTACTGTGAAAGGTTGGTTTTTGCAGCGTCCAATCCAACTACTGTGAAGGGTTGGTATCTGTAGCAACCAATCCAAACGATTAATTGTATTTTATATTTGTCAATCTACCTCTACTTTGCTTAAACTATCCCTACTTCTCTTAGTACATCAAAACAACCCTTCTTTTTAATCCTACCCCTAATTCTCTATATTGCCCTTACTTCCAACAATTACCCCTATTTTTTAACAACGGTGAAGGGATCGTCTTTCCAGCATCCAATCCAAATGATTCATCATTCTACATATTTGTCGATCTGACCCTACTATGCTTAAACTACACCTACTTCTCTTAATACTTCAAAACAGCCATTCTTTTTAATCCTACCCTAAATTATCTAAATTGCCCTTACTTCAAACAATTACCCCTATTTTTTAACTACTGTGAAGGGTTGGTTTTAGCAGCACCTAATCCAAATGATTCATCATCTTTCATATTTGTCGATATACCCCTACTATGCTTAAACTACCACTACTTATCTTAATACTTCAAAACAACCCTTCTTTTTAATCCAACCCCTAATTCTGTAAATTTCCCTTACTTCCAACAATTACCAATGTTTTTTAGCTACTGTGAAAGGTTGGTTTTTGCAGCGCCCAATCCAAATGATTCATCATCTTTCATATTTGTAGATTTACCCCTACTATGCTTAAACTACCCCAACTTCTCTTTATACTTCAAAACAGCCCTTCTTTATAATCCAACCCCTAATCCTACAAATAGCCCTTACTTCCAAAAATTACTCCTATTTTTTAACTACTTTGAAGGGTTGTATTTGCAGCAACCAATCCAAACGATTAATCATCTTTCATATTTGTCGATCTACCCCTACTTTGCTTAAACTACCCCTACTTCTCTTAATACTTCAAAACATCCCTTCTTTTTAATCCTTCCCCTAACTCTCTAAATAGCCCTTACTTCCAAAAATTACCCCTATTTTTTAACTAGTGTGAAGGGTTGGTTTTTCCAGCATCCAATCCAAATCATTCATCATCCTTCATATTTGACGATCTACCCCTACTATGCTTAAGCTACCCCTACTTCTCTTAATACTTCAAAACAACCCTTCTTTTTAATCCTACCCCTAACTCTCTATATAGCCCTTACTTCCAACAATTACTCCTATTTTTTAACTACTGCGAAGGGTTGGTTTTTGCAGCATCCAATCCAAGTGATTCATCATCTTTCATATTTGTCGATATACCCCTACTATGCTTAAACTACCCCCTACATTTATTATTGGTTTCCTTTATTCATTTCTTTATTCAATTTTTTTTGAATTATTCATTTCTTTCTTTGTAAACCAATAATCATTCTACTACTGTGAAGGGTTAGTTTTGTAGCACCCAACCCAAACGATTCATCATCTTTCATATTTGTCGTTCTACCCCTTCTATGCTTAAATAACCTCTACTTCTCTAAATACTTCAAAACATCTTTTCTTTTTAATCCGACAACTAATTCTCTATATAGCCCTTACTTCCAAATATTACCCTATTTTTTAACTACTATGAAGGGTTGGTTTTTACAGCACCCAATACAAACGATTCATCATCTTTCATATTTGTCGATCTACACCTACTATGCTTAAACTACCCTTACTTCTCTTAATACTTCAAAACAGGACTTCTTTTCAAATCCTACCCCTAATTATTCAAATATCTCTTGCTTCCAATAATTACCCCTATTTTTTAACTACTGTGAAGGGTTGGTTTTTGCAGCACCCAATCCAAACGATTCATCATCTTTCATATTTGTCGATCTGCCCCTACTATGCTTAAACTATCCCTACTTCTTTTAATACTTCAAAACAACCCTTCTTTTAAATCCTACACCTAATTCTCTAAATAGCCCTTACTTCCAACAATTAAACCTATTTTTTAACTACTGTGGAGGGTTGGTTTTTGCAGCACCCAGTCCAAATGATTCATCATCTTTCATATTTTTCGATCCAACACCACTATGCTTAAACTACCCCCCTACTTTTATTATTGTTTTCCTTTATTCATTTCTTTATTCATTTTTTTGCATTATTCATTCCTTTGTAAACCAATTATCATTATGTGAAGAGTTGGTTTTTACAGCACCCAATCCAAATGTTTCATCATTTTTCATATTTGTGGATCTACCCCTACTTTGCTTAAACTACCCTTACTTCTCTTAATACTTCAAAACAACCCTTATTTTTAATCCTACCCCTAATTCTGTAAATTGCCCTTACTTCCAACAATTACCAATATTTTTTAACTACTGTGAAAGGTTGATTTTTGCAGCTCCCAATCCAAATGATTCATCATCTTTCACATTTGTGGATTTACCCCTACAATGCCTAAACTACCCCAACTTCTCTTTATACTTCAAAAAGCCCTTCTTTATAATCCAACCCCGAATTCTACAATTAGCCCTTACTTCCAACAATTACTCCTATTTTTTAACTACTATGAAGGGTTGGTATTAATCCAAACGATTAATCATCTTTCATATTCGTCGATCTACCCCTACTTTGCTTAAACTACCCCTACTTCTCTTAATACTTCAAAACAACCCTTCTTTTTAATCCTACGCCTAATTCTCTAGATACCCCTTACTTCCAACAATTACCTCTATTTTTTAACTACTATGAAGGGTTTGTTTTTCCAGCATCCAATCCAAATCATTCATCATCCTTCATATTTATCGATCTATCCCTACTATGCTTAAACTACCCCTACTTCTCTTAATACTTTAAAACAACCCTTCTTTTAATCCTAGCCCTAATTCTATAAATAGCCCTTACTTTAAACAATTACCCCTATTTTTTAACTGATGTGAAGGGTTGGTTTTTGCAGCATCCAATCCAATGATTCATCATCTTTCATATTTGTCGATCTACCCCTACTATGCTTAAACTACCACTACTTCTCTATATACTTCAAAACAGCACTTCTTTTTAATCCTACCCCTAATTCTGGAAATAGCCCTTACTTCCAAAAATTACCCCTATTTTTTGACTACTTTGAAGGGTTGGTTTTTCCAGCATCCAATCCAAATCATTCATCATCATTCATATTTGTCGATCTAACCATACTATGCTTAAACTACCCCGACTTCTCTTAATACTTCAAAACAGCCCTTCTTTTAAATCCTACACCTAATTCTCTAAATAGCCCTTACTTCCAACAATTACCCCTATTTTTTAACTACGGTGAAGGGTTAGTTTTTGCAGCACTCAATCCACATGATTCATACTCTTTCATATTTGTGGATATAACCCTACCATGCATAAACAACCCCTACTTCTGTTAATACTTCAAAATAACCCTTCTTTTTAATCCTGCCCCTAATTCTCTATATAGCCCTTACTTCCAACAATTACTCCTATTTTTTAACTACAGTGAAGGGTTGGTTTTTACAGCACCCAATCCAAACGATTCATCGTCTTTCATATTTGTCGATCTACCCTTACAATGCTTTAAATACCCCCTACATTTATTATTGGTTTCCTTTATTCATTTCTTTATTCATTTTTTTTGCATTATTCATTTCTTTCTTTGTAAACCAATTATAATTCTACTACTGTGAAGGGTTGGTTTTTGCAGCACCCAACCCAAATGATTCATCATCTTTCATATTTGTCGTTCTACCCCTACTATGCTTAAACAACCTCTGCTTCTCTAAGTACTTCAAAACATCCCTTCTTTTTAATCCTACAACTAATTCTCTATATAGCCCTTACTTCCAAAAATTACCCTATTTTTTAACTACTATGAAGGGTTGGTGTCTCTAATTATCATACTTGGGCCAGATATGATCCGAGAGACTTCAGAGAAAGTAGACTTGATACGAAGACAGCCCAAGACAGACAGAAATCCTATGCCGATAAGAGGAGGACCGACCTTGAATTTGAGGTTGGGGATAGAGTTTTTCTTAAGGTATCTCCGCTAAGGAACGTTGTTCGTTTTGGAACCACAGGAAAGCAAGCATCAAGGTTCGTAGGGCCATTTCCTATCATCGAGAAAATCGGGAAAATGGCCTATAGATTAGAGCTACCCGAAAAGATGGCCGGAGTTCAAAACGTTTTCCATGTTTCGCACCTCCAAAAATGTCTACATGAATCTGCTGAAGTGGTAGAGCCAAATATCCTAGAAGAAGCTAAAGTGGAACGCGAAGCAACCGTGAGGAAAGTTCCAACCCGCATATTAGGAACGGTATTGAAGAAGCTGCGCAACCGCGAAGTCAAGCTCGTCAAAGTTCAGTGGAGCGACGCCGAGGGAGACGCAACTTGGGAAACTGAAGCTAGAATACGCGCAGCCTACCCTTTTCTTTTCTAGGGTACATCTTTGATCTTTCTTTTTCCTTAAGTTGCGCTTTTATCTATCTTTAGGTATATCTCCTCTACCTTATTTTTTTTAGGTAGAAACTCTTTGGATGAAAACATGTAATTGAAACATGTTATGGATGATGGTTGCAAGTGGTTGCAAGTGATTGCTAGTGGTTACTCGTGGTTGCATATACACACACAATCTAGGTTTTAGATCGGCTCAGTCACTTCATACTGCATATGCATATATGTATTTATATTCGTATATGGTTGAAGTTTAATGCGTTGTCATATGGATGTTGCATTTATATATGAATGATTGTGCACTCATGTAGAATCATGAATAGGAAAATTTGCATACATAATGGATTCATGACACTTACATAATTTGCATTAAGGAGGTCAACTGAATCAGTAGACCGACTGATTTTGCATTAGATAAGTACATGTACACACACTTCGCATATGATCATGAAGCATTAGAAGTCTTTTAAGGACAATGGATGCTCGTGTTCGATGGATGAGTAGATGGATGTTTGGATGTTAGGATGTTCATTCTTCCTGAACTTGAAGATTTCGGGAACGAAATCCTTTTAAGTAGGGGAGAATGTAACAACCCGTGTATTCTATAACAGTGAAATTCACAAATTAAAGTATAACTAATTTAATATCAAAGAACTAAGGGAAACGGGATACTCCATTGCGTTCGTCTCAGAATTCTGCTTGAGATAGAGTCCGAGATTGCGTAAAATGGACTATGTATGAAGAAGATATGGCCTCCGGAAGTTTCAGAATTCAGTTTAAAATTCAAATAGACAGAAACAACTTAGAAATCAGATTCGAATTTCAAAAATCGGGCCAGATTGGCCAGGGCGGGAATTTTCCCACCCAAGGCACCCAGGTCAACTGGGTAGTCGACCTGGGCTACCCAGGTCGACTGGGTAGTCGACCTAGGGGTCGACTGGGGATTCGACCTGGCCCCTGAGCCAAGTCGAACCCAGCCCCCCTGGCTGTCCTGGTCTGTGCTTGGCCGATATTCTGAGCCTTGCCTTATCACTAGGGCTAGGTGTCAGCTCCTGATTGGTCCCTCCTTCAAACGAATGGCTAATATTAATCCAAGATCCATCGACGGTCCTAATCAATTCACAAACTCTATAAAAAGGACCTGAGACTCCACCTAATTCATACAAACAAAAATAAGAATGAGACCGTCATGCTGCTGAGGAAGGACTAGAAATAGCCGTCAAAATTGAGAGACGATTAGGAGACAATTCAAAGGCTTAAAGCAACGACAACTAAATCAAAACAACGCCTACAATAAAGGGTAACATCTCCAAATTCAGAATTCAGATTCCTGAATTGAAGATTCGTCATACGTTGTAAGTAGCGTGCTATTCCGATGTGAATAAATAATTGTGTTTTGATTTGTGTAAAATGAGAAATAGAATTGTATTTGATTTGTGGTGATAATAATTCATATTTGTATGTTGCTTTGATTCTAAACGATTTGGGATGTTGTGGTATAACGATTGGATATTTGCAAGTATGTGATTCATGTTGAAAGTTAACAACTACATGTTTGTGGTAGTTTATTTGAGATTCATGCAAGTATATGATTCACTATTATGCCAACATAATATATATTATAATCACTTTTAGTGTAGTTGGATCCATTTGGATATTATGACTTATGTGAATTTATGTTGGAATTGGCATCATGATTCAAGTGTAAAACCATACTTTTGTATTAGAGACAAAAGTAAGCATCTTTGTGAACTTGTGTTGACTCTATGAACATGACTAGACTATGTTTGGTGTTATGCCTAATTGAAAAACATGTTTTAGGCCTATATTGTTATCAAAATCATATGATAATATGTGTGACACATAGCTAAGTTAGATTTACATTCCAATTGCAAGTTTGTATGAATAGATTAAAAATCATGATTTCATGTTTAGGTATATTTATGCCATGATTATATGAATAGATCAAAAACCATGATTTCATGTTTAGGTATGTTTATGCCATGATTATATGAATAGATCAAAAACCATGATTTCATGTTTAGGTATGTTTATGCCATGATTATACGCTATTACAATGCAAGTTCACAAGTGACAAATTTATGTTAATTAGTTCGCTATGTTGCATGTTCATGCGTTCACACTCCCCTTTTTATGTTACTTAGAATATATAAACACCATGTTCTAAGCCTCCCCTTTTTCATGTGGCTAAGTTGGGTTTAAATGTTAAACCCAACATATGTTATATTGCAGCGAACATATAAAACGGGGGTAATGACGTTTGGGTTAAAATATAGAACATATGTGTTGGCATGTTTGACGCATGCCAACGACCTTGAAAAACAATTAAGTGGTGTAAATTAATTTTACCCAATAAAGATGAATTTGAATAATGGGCCGCAAATATTTACATATAAAAAGAAAAGAGACAAAACATGTAAATTTAGAAAATACGATGTGTTTAACCTGAGGTTGGATTGAGTTATGATGTAAACCTGCCTGGAACCGCCCGGCTGTCCAGTAGTCACAACAATACCTATCCAATGTGGGTGGTTAAACACGGAGCCCAATAAGGACCCGAGGTTAGACTGAGTTGTGGCGTAAGGCTGGCCGGACCCAACCGGCAACAGGCAGCCACAACAATATCTGTCTAATGTGAGAGTTCGAGGCTTTAATAAGACAATTAAGGCTGAGTCAGGATTGGTAGGATTAAGTAAATTGAATTAATACTTAGTCAAAAATGGAACATGCCGAACTATGCAGACTGATTGGGGGTTAGGTTTACAAAACACTTAATCAACTAAGCATGTTGGCTAGAAATAGAAAACCTAGTAGCGGGGGACCCTTTTCAGCAGTAATCCTACAAGGTGTATCAGGATACCCTGAACTAGGCAGGGTGGGGCACGATTACTGGGCTGACTGTAAGAGGTCAAATCGACGGCAGTGGTGCAGCAGTGTAGGTTCTAACGGGGTGCGAGCGTGCACACACTCCGGCGCAGAAAAATAAAGTACTGGGCACCAGTAGTATACCTGTGTGTTCAAGAATTATGTCGGGTCGCCACCATGGGACTTGATACACCCCATGGTGGGACCAGTATAGGTAACTACAACACCGGGGGCTGTAAGACACATGTAACTATGTCAGTAGGAGCCGATCATTAGAAACAGATCACTTCACCCTGATTTAGGGGTGCTTGTTGGGAACTAGTTTATATGGGTACAGAGATTAATATGGGGTACGATAGTACATTCGACTCTAGACAACTTAACCTAGTTTATAGTGCTTTCCCATTTCCAGTTTATACTTATCATTCCCAATTCTTAATTCATAGACTGAATAGTCCTAGACTTACTCGGGCTTTATGCCTGACTCTACTTTTCTTTCATCTTCTTTTCTTTCGTTCCCCCCTCCCCCCCCCCCCACCCCAGGTCCACAGGGAGGGAATACCGCAGCTTGACCAGTTTTCACATCCATCTTGAAGAGAAATAATGTATTACTTGGATCTTTTTCGTTTTAGACTATGGCTTTGGACAGCAATTACGGGACTTATGCATTTTACTTATGTTTTACGCTTCTTTAAATAATGTAATCAAGACAGTTATGAAGATGTTATGTTTTTGGAAGTATTGTAAGACAAATTATGGCATGGTTTGTGTAACACGTATTTTAATGAAATAAAAGTTGCTATTGTTTTCCTCTGTTCAAAAATATGTGTCTTTATATCTGTCTTGTGTTTCTGTGACTTATACTTATAAACCTCCACAAAAATTAGGGCATTCCCTTTGAGAGTGACCCTAACGGAGGTGGGGTGTTTCACTAGCTTTATCCAATTCTGTTTCCGAATGAATAAATTATACGCCTTATAATATTACCATAACTCATATTCTTAATAATGGAATGTAATCACTAAATTTATTCCTAAACATTTTTCGTCAATTACCTTATTCACGAATGAATAAAGGCCCAAAGCCCATGACAACAAGCTCGGTCCGTCACTTCCACACGCTACTTCATCCTTATCACCTTTGCATCACACGCCAATACACTTCACCATTTCGTTATCTCTTTATATATATTCAGGTAATATATAAAATGTAACGTCGCAATCCCAAATCACAAATGCACAGCCCACTTCATTTTATTCTGCCTCCACCACGTGATGTCTTCTTTCCGACAAAACGCCTCCCTTTTATCTCCTTGAAACTCAACAGCACTCTCTATGCGTTAAAACAAAAACCGCGCAATCCTCATCGTAACAAACTTCTCTGCGTGCTCAGTATTCCACCTGCAAGACACCCTCCTGTTGACCCCGTCCTGTCTGCCTGCTACAATGCTTGTTGACTCCACATGCTTTGGTGATGTTCGACCGCCATCGGAACGCAGCACCCTTAGCCAGAGACTGATAGTGCTCGACACCCCAGTCACTGCTCCATGAACCACCAGCATGCCCTCATCACTGCCTTACGTCAACAGCATGCACAGAGCTCCGCCTTATACGTTTTCCTCAAAATCCACAGCATGAAAATGTTTCCACCAGCGACGGATCCCAAACTAACCCTTACTTACCTGATTTCTACACCGAATACACCGCCTCCATCACGGAACGCATGCCAACTTCGTTCTTCCCAAACCACTTTCCGCCATTCACACTGAACTGCCATCCGACCGCCGGCGCATCACCTGGTTTACTCGCTGACCTCCCCTTTGACACCTCGTCCAAAGTCGGATTTCTCCAAACCGTGTGACTCCACAAAACAACTCCCATTTCCTCGTCGAGCTGCCGCCATGCTGTCTGATGCCAATTAACTAAGGTCAGTTCTAGCATGTGCAGTAGGGCGTTGAACTCCAGGAAGTATATACATATAGTGTTTGGTTGTCTAAGTTTTCAGCTTCTTATCTTGCGTGTTTACGTGGAGTTCTATGGAATAAACACAACTTGCTTCATTCAAACCGTCACCAAAACGTATCAACATATACAACCATTCAAACCATCAAAACAACCAACCATAACAGCAAGTCACCAAACTGTACCAATATGTACAAACCGTCAAAACACATACCAACTTGTCTCGTTATACATCAAAACAAAAAACATCCCCAACCTAGCATCGAAACACATACGTCAAGATCCATCGCCGCTATGATCACCAGACGATGAAGGAACATCACCATGATTATGCACGTACTCTGCAACCTTTTGATTCAGCTGCTCAATCTGCATACCCTGCACGTGATTCTGGTCTTGCAGCTGATCAATCAACACTCGCAACTCCTTAATTTCTTCCTTGTCCTGTGCCTTCTTTTCTTGTCGAACCTGCAAATAGAAGTAATTTTTTATACAAGCGATTTTTATAACATACAAAAATGAATTCATAACAAAATCATATTAGTGAACATATAAAAATGAATATAATAATTTATCCTAGCATCAAATATACTACCTATGCTTATCAGTTTTATCTCAAGAACAAAGGTCATGGAAGCCTTCATATACACACGTGTACAAGTACACGTGTGCATTGCCCCAGCATTCCAAAACCACGAATAACAAGTTCAATGAAGGTTCATAGTGTGTGCTCAGATAACGGCAACGGGCCCAACAACCAATGCAATTTTAAAGCACAACTACTCCCAGTTTCATATGAGTATCATGGTCAATCAATGAATATTTAAGGTGGCAAGAAATCCCAACAGTAAGTATCAAGTTCATGAAATTGCAGAGGTGAACGAAATCTCAACAGTAAGTATCAAGTTCATGAGTATCATGGTCAATCAGTTTCATATGAGTATCATGGTCAATCAATTTTAAAGGACACTTCTTCTTTTTTACTAAAAAAAAAACACTTAAGAAAATACAAGATTCAACGTTTTCAAAGAAGTGTAATGAATTTCAAGGATTCACAGCAAATTCAAAATCTAACAGTGGGCATTCATTAGCTAAGTACACGTGATTTCTCTATGTGTTACCCAAGAGTGCACCGAAAATTCTCATGCAAGATTGTAACATGGAATATTACCGTCAGGTTGCCGAATCCGTAGCGCCTGCTCCGCTGTGTTTTTTCCATAACAGCATCGAATAAGCGGTCTTCCTCCTCCTGCGTCAACTCATCACGGCCCGACTCAGCAAGAACATGAGCCCGAGCCTCTTGGAACTTTGCCTGTAATAAAAAAAACAATTTCATTTGACAAATAATAAAGCTATGATTTTATTTTACAATAAAGTAAACAATTTCATTTGCCTATAATATTTAAAATACACATACGTATGACTGTGTCGCCTTGTCCTCCTCATCCCACTCATATTTGACGTTGCATGCCTCGTCCACCTTCCTGGTTGCATGGGTGTGAGTAAAGAAATCCATGTATGACACGGGACGTTGATAAAATCATTCCTGTAATTGGTAATTTGAATAATTAATTTCACAATGTAAATCACTTATAAATTTAATAATTAATAAATTTACCAAGTCCTCGCGGTGATGCTGGAAAGACTTAGATCCCCCGCGATGAGTTACAGGATTCTTGTTCCTGTTTGCGGAGTTCCTTGCTGACTCGGCCTGAAAATGTACATTGACAAATTACTTAAAATCGGCAAAAAAATAAATTAGATTCATTATAAATTTACCTTGAACTCAGGCGTGTCCCACCACGCTACCATCTTCTCAAACACTTCATCGCCCATCCACTTTGGTTGCTTTCCATGTTTCTTAAGCTCATTCATCTTCTCTCTATAATTCTTAGCGACCTTCGAGTTCCAGTGTCGCTGAACTAGCTTCATGTCAGTCTCATGCACATCTACTACTCCCTGTATAATTAGTCTTAAATAATTAGTCTGGCTTATACAGCATGGACAATGTAAAAGTTTATTTTTTGGCAACTGTGCATTCACATTGGCAAATAATTATTGTAAAAATTTATAAATGTACCAGGAAATCCTGCCAGATAGTCTCTTTGACGTCTGCTGAGATTTTGCTCCACTTAGGCCAGAAATCGCTCATTCTGGCCATGTACGCTTCCTTAGAGATATCTAAAACAGTCTGGGACGGCTCTAACTCAAATCCCCTTCATTAAATATAAATTAGAATTTTATATAGTTAATTATAGTATGTAAAAAAACTTTAAATTGTTATTCTGCTAATTTTTATACTTACGCCCTGTCAGCCTTAGGCTCCAAATAAATAACCGGACGAGCTAGCGGTCCGCCACTACCCTCAGCATGAGGGGTGATGCTACGTCGTCTAGTGGCAGATCCTGAGCCAGAGCCAGAGCCAGAGCCAGAAGCAGGTTCAAATGACATAATTAATATAACTGCAACATATATGAATGTCATCAGCATACTATATCAAAATAATTGTCATAACATATTTGACTTGGTATAATTTTCATGACATACTATATTAAAAATTCAAAGTTGTTTAAAAAAATTATACAAGCTCATTCATAAATTTCATGGCATATTTGACTAAAGTAGACTTACTACACAAGCTTACTACACAAGCTCATTTACAAACATGCTACATATATAAATTTCATGGCATATTTGACATATGTGACAAAATTCATAACATATCAAAATTCATAACATATATAACTTCGTAACATATCAAAATTCATAACATATATAAATTTCATGGCATATTTGACAAAATTCAATATGTTTATATATTATACACATATTAAATATGTTGATTTGGTACAAACTTACTACACAAGCTCATTTACAAACATACTATACACATATGACCTATGTTTTCATAAGTATATGTACATATGACATATATTTACACCATTCATTCTAAAGAAATTGACAATTAGAGTGATAACATTAGCAATTCGACAATAATATGATGTAATACACGTATTCAAACAACTAGAAATCAAATCAAAGACAATATAAACACAAATAAGTGATAACCCAATAAAATTAGGTTTAGGAATTTTACCCAAATTAAAAAGCAATAAAGGAGTAGGAGGGCTGGAGGAGCTCGTGGTGGACGTCGGAGGCGCTGGCGGTGGCTGATTGGGTGGAGGAATTGAAATTGGAGGTGGTGAAGGGGTGATAAGGGTTGGAAATTCGGATTTGGGGAAGATAAAACTGAAATGAGGAAGCAGGTCGGGCTTTGTGGAACATATGCAGGAAACTTTCCAACAGTTTCCAACGGCCGCCAACGGTCTTTATTTCATCGGTTTCCAACGGCTTAAAAGAATTCTAACACGCCGTTGGCGACCGTTAGAAAACCTGCATCGGAATACACTGTTCCTCTAGCAATGAAATGTGTTTCGTTGGAAACGGAATCTGTTTTGCAGAACGATGTTATTTTAAATTTATAGGTTCACATTTAAAGTTCGTCTACTGAAAAAATAACCCCGTTTGCCTCCAAACTGGAATTCTAGAAATAATGAGCGATACGTATTCCAATAAAACTCATTTCATCGAAAATAGGGGTCGTATGAAAAAAATTCATTTCTGAGGCCTATAAATATCGATATAATGTAAATAAATTCCAAAACAATTCCAGTTATAAATTAAATAAATTATCACAATCGAATATATCCAAACGGAATAACCAATTGCTTCAGATTGAACCAATATATATTTATAATTCAGAAATTTGGGTTAAACAATATTTAGATTTGTATAAAAATCCTTCTATTTAACAAATGTTATCGTTTATTAACGAATTCCATAGCGACTATTTGGAAATTTGAATTGGACACAACTTACAATCTATAAGATAAAATCTCTATTTTTTTTGTTTATTAGAAATATGTTATCCAATAGAATCGGACGTTTCTCGTTTCGAGAAATTCCAACTCATATTGGATCCTGTACAACCAATTAAAGTTCAAAACGTTATATTACGAACTACTACGCCGCTGCAGCTCCTTTTATAATTAAATTATAGATTAAACGCTCCAACGTCGTTTAACAAACGAGTACATTGGTATAATTCAATATAAATAACATTATAACCATTTTAAAGTATTAAACAAAACGGTTAAAAATCTGGAACGTTACAATTGGGATTGGGTGCTGCAAAAACCAACCCTTCACAGTAGTTAAAAAATAGGGGTAATTGTTGTAAGCAAGGGCTATTTAGAGAATTAGGGGTAGGATTAAAAAGAAAGGCTATTTTGAAGTACTAAGAGAAGTAGGGGTAGTTTAAGCAAAGTAGGGGTAGATCGACAAATAAAAAAGATGATGAATCATTTGGATTGGGGGATGCAAAAACAAACACTTCAAAGTAGTTAAAAATAGGGGTAATTGTTGGAAGTTAGGGCTATTTAGAGAATAATGGGTAGGATTAAAAAGAAGGGTTGTTTTGAAGTATTAAGAGAAGTAGGGGTAGTTTAAGCATAGTAGGGCTAGATCGACAAATATAAAAGATGATGAATCGTTTGGATTGGGTGCTGCAAAAACCAACCCTTCGTAGAAGTAGAATGATAATTGGTTTACAAAGAAATGAATAATGCAAAAAAAAAAATGAATAAAGGTAAACAATAATAAAAGTAGGTGGGTAGTTTAAGAATAGTAGGGGTATATCGATAAATATGAAAAATGACGAATCTTTTGGATTGCGTGCTGCAAAAACCAACCCTTCACAGTGGTAGAATGATAAATGGTTTACAAGGAAAGAAATGAATAATGCAAAATAAAAGAATAAAGAAATGAATAAAGGAAAACAATAATAAAACGTTTGGAATGGGTGCTGCAAAAACCAACCCTTCACAATAGTTAAAAAATAGGGGTAATTGTCGAACAATTGGTTGTTTTTGCATTGGTTGTTTCGAAAACGATTCATCATTGAAGGGTTGTTATTTGGAGATGTGTAATGGGGTAGGACTAATAAGAAGGCCTTCATACTGTGTAGGGTTGTTTTGTAGCAACCAACCCCTATTCACTATCCAAATAACTCATCATCTTTCATATTTGTTTTGAAAACAACCCTTCAATGATTCTTTTGACCCTACTTTATTAAAAGAATTAGGGCTATTATTGGTTTAATCCAAACAATAAAAGAACAGTACTCGATAAGGTTCATCTTTCATTATGATTACCCCTATATTTGAAAATAATTCATTTCTAAATAATTGTTTATTTGAAATAATCCAAATATTAGGGGGTAGTTAAAAAATAGGGGTAATTGTTGGAACTAGGGGTTATTTAGAGCATTCGAGGTAAGATTAAAAAGAAGGTTTGTTTTGAAGTATTAAGAGAGGTAGGGTTAGTTTAATCAAAGTAGGGGTTGGTCTACTTCCAACAATTACCAATATTTTCTAAGCATAGTAGGGGTAAGGCCAGTTTTAAATCATTCTGTGAAGGGTTGGTTTAGTTAAAAAATAGGGGTAATTATTGGAAGTAAGGGCTATTTAGAGAATTAGGGGTAGGATTAAAAAGAAGGTTAGTTTAAGCAAAGTAAGGGTAGATCGAAAAATATGAAAGATGATGAATCGTTTGGATTTGGTGCTGCAAAAACCAACCCTTCATGATAGTTAAAAAATAGGGGTAATTGTCGGAAGTAAAAGCTATTTAGAGAATAAGGGGTAGGATTAAAAAATAAGGGCTGATTTGAAGTATTAAGAGAAGTAGGGGGAGTTTAAGCATAGTAGGGTTAGATTGACGAATATGAAAGATGATGAACCATTGGGATTGGGTGCCGCAAAAACCAACCCTTCATAGTAGTTAAGAAATAGGGGTAATTGTTGGAAGTATGGGCAATTTAGAGAATTGGGAGTAGGATTAAAAAGAAGGGTTGTTTTAAAGTATTAAGAGAAGTAGGGGTAGTTTAAGCATAGTAGGGATAGATCGACAAATATGAAGGATGATGAATAGTTTGGATTGGGTACTGCAAAAACCAACCCTTCACAGGAGTTAAAAAATAGGGGTAATTGTTGGAAGTAAGGGCTATTTATAGAATTAGGGGTAGGATTAAAATGAAGGGCTGTTTTAAAGTATTAAGAGAAGTAGGGGTAGTTTAAGCATAGTAGGGTAGTTCGACAAATATGAAAGATGATGAATCATTTGGATTGGGTGCTACAAAAACCAACCCTCACAGTAGTTAAAAAATAGGGGTAATTGATGGAAGTAAGGGCTATTTAGAGAATTAGGGGTATGATTAAAAAGAAGAGCTGTTTTGAAGTATTAAGAGAAGTAGGGGTAGTTTAAGCATAGCAAGGGTAGATCGGAAAATATGAAGGACGATGAATCATTTAGATTGAATGTTGGAAAAACCAACTCTTCACAGTAGTTAAAAAATAGGGGTAATTGTTGGAAGTAAGGGCTAATTAGAGAATTAGGGGTAGGATTTAAAAAAAGGATGTTTTGAAGTATTAAGAGAAGTAAGGGTACTTTAAGCATAGTAGGGGTAGATCAACAAATATGAAAGATAATGAATCGTTTGTATTGGGTGCTGCAAAAACAAACCCTTCACTGTAGTTAAAAAATAGAGGTAATATTTGGAAGTAAGGGCTATTTAGAGAATTAGGGGTAGGATTAAAAAGAAGGGTTGTTTTGAACTATTAGGAAAAGTAGGGGTAGTTTTAGCGTAGTAGGGGTAGTTCAACAAATATGAAAGATGATGAATCATTTGGATAGGGTGCTACAAAAACCAACCCTTCACAGTAGTTAAAAAATGGGGTAATTGGGGTAGGATTAAAAAGAAGGGTTGTTGTTAAGTATTAAGAGAAGTAGGGATATTGTAAGCATAGTAGGGGTAGATCCACAAATATGAAAGTTGATGAATCATTTGGATTGGTTGCTGCAAAAACCAACCCTTCACAAGAGTTAAAAACTGGGTTAATTGTTGGAAGTAAGGGCTATTTGGAGAATTACGGGTAGAACTAAAAACAAGGGTTGTTTTGAAATATTAAGAGAAGTAGGAATAATTTAAACACAGTAGGGGTAGATCAACAAATATGAAAGATGATGAATCATTTGGATTGAGTGCTGCAAAAATCAACCCTTCACAGATGTAGAATAATAATTGCTTTACAAAGAAAGAAATGAATCATGCAAAAAAAAAATGAATAAAGAAATGAATAAAGGAAAACAATAATAAAAGTACGGGGGTAGTTTAAGCATAGTAGGGGCAGATCGAAAAATATGAAAGATGATGAATAGTTTTGATTGGGTGCTGCAAAAACTAACTCTTCACAATAGTTAAAAAAATAGGGGTAATTGTTGGAAGTAAGGGATATCTAGAGAATTAGGGGTAGGATTAAAAATGAGGGTTGTTTTGAAGTATTAAAGGGGTAGTTTAAGCATAGTAGGGGTAGATCGAAAATATGGAGGATGATGAATCATTTGGATTGTGTGCTGCAAAAACCAAACCTTCACAGTAGTTAAAAATAGGGGTAATTGTTTGTAGTAAGCGCAATTTAGAGAATTAGAGGTAGGATTAAAAAGAAGGGCTTTTTTGAAGTATTAAGAGAAGTAGGGGTAGTTTAAGCATAGTAGAGGTAGATCAACAAATATGAAAGATGATTAATAATTTGGATTGGGTGCTGCAAAAACCAACCCTTCACAGTAGTTAAAAAATAGGGGTAATTTTTGGAAGTAAGGGCTATTTAGAGAATTAGGGGTAGGATTAACAAGAAGGGCTTTTTTGAAGTATTAAGAGAAGTAGGGGTAGTTCAAGCATAGTAGGGGTGGATCGACAAATATGAAGGATGATGAACCAATTGGATTGGGTGCTGCAAATACAAACCCTTCACAGTAGTTAAAAAATAGGGGAAATAGTCGAAAGTAAGGGCTATTTAGATAATTAGGGGGAGAATTAAAAATAAGGGTTGTTTTGAAGTATTATGAGAAGTCGGGGTAGTTTAAGCATAATAGGGTTAGTTCGACGAATATGAAAGATGATGAATCATTTTGTTGGGTGATGCAAAAACCAACCCTCCAAAATAGTAAAAAATAGGGGGAATTGTTGGAAGTACGGGCTATTTGGAGAATTAGGTGTATGATCAAAAAGAAGGGTTGTTTTGAAGTATTAAGTGAAGTAGGGGTTGTTTAAGCATGGTAGGGGTAGATCGACAAATATGATAGATGATGAATCATTTGGATTGGGCGCTGCAAAAACCAACCCTTCATAGTAGTAAAAATATAGGGGTAACTGTTGGAAGTGAGGGCAATTTGGAGAATTAGGTGGAGGATTAAAAAGAAGAGTTGTTTTGTAGTATTAAGTGAAGTAGGGGTAGTTTAAGCATAATTGGGGTAGATCGACAAATATGAAAGATGATGAATCATTGGAATTGGTTGCTGCAAAAATTGACCCTTCACAGTAGGTAAAAAATAGGGTAATTGTTGGAAGTAAGGGCTATTTATACAATTAGGGGTAGGATTAAAAAGAAGGGCTTTTTTTTGAAGTATTAAGAGAAGCAGCGGTAGTTTAAGCATAGTAGGGATAAATCGACACATATGAAGGATTGTGAATCATTTGGAATGGTTGCTGCAAAAACCAACCCTGCACAGTATTTAAAAAATAGGGGTTATTGTTGGAAGTAAGGGCTATTTAGTGAATTAGGGGTAGGGGGAGGATTAAGCAAAGTAGGGGTAGATCGACAAATATGAAAAATGATGAATCATTTGGATTGGGTGCTGCAAAAACAAACCCTTCACAGTAGTTAAAAAATAGGGGTAGTTGTTGGAAGTAAGGGCTATTTAGAGAATTAGGGATAGGATTAAAAAGAAGGGTTGTTTTGAAGTATTAAGAGAAGCTGGGGTAGTTCAAGCATAGTAGGGGTAGATCGACAAATATTAAAGATGACGAATCGTTTGGATTGGGTGCTGCAAAAACCAACCCTTAACATTAGTTAAAAAATAGGGCTAATTGTTGGAAGTAAGAGATATTTGGAGAATTAGGGGTAGGATTAAAAAAGGGGTTGTTTTGAAGTATTAATAGAAGCAGGGGTAGTTTAAGCATAGTAGGGGTAGATACACAAATATGAAAGATGATGAATCATTTTGATTAGGTGCTACACAAACCAACCCTTCACAGTAGTTAAAAATAGTGGTAATTGTTGGAAATAAAATTTATTTAACGAATTAGGGGTAGGATTAAATAGATGGGCTTTTTTGAAGTATTAAGAGAAGTAGGGGTGGTTTAAGCATAGTAGGGGTAGATCAACAAATATGAAGGATGATGAATCATTTGGATTGGGTACTGCAAAAACCAACCCTTCACAGTAGTTAAAAACTAAGGGTAATTGTTGGAAGTAAAGGCTATTCGGAGAATTAGGGGGAGGATTAAAAAGATTGTTTGTTTTGAAGTATAAAGAGAAGTAGGGGTAGTTTAAGCATAGTAGGGGTAGTTCGACAAATATGAAAAATGGTGAATCATTTGGACAGGGTGCTGCAAAAACCAACCCTTCACCATAGTTAAAAAATAGGGCTAATTGTAGGAAGTAACTGCTATTCGAAGATTTAGGGGTATGATTAAAAAGATGTGTTGTTTTGAGGCATTAAGAGAAGTAGGGGTAGTTTAAGCATAGTAGGGATAGATCGACCAATATGAAGGATGATGAATAGTTTGGATTGGGTACTGCAAAAACCAACCCTTCACAGGAGTTAAAAAATAGGGGTACTTGTTGGAAGTAAGGGTTATTTATAGAATTAGGGGTAGGATTAAAATGAAGGGCTGTTTTAAAGTATTAATAGAAGTAGGGGTAGTTTAAGCATAGTAGGGTAGTTCGACAAATATGAAAGATGATGAATCATTTGGATTGGGTGCTACAAAAACCAACCCTTCACAGTAGTTAAAAAATAGGGGTAATTGATGGAAGTAAGGGCTATTTAGAGAATTAGGGGTATGATTAAAAAGAAGAGTTGTTTTGAAGTATTAAGAGAAGTAGGGGTAGTTTAACCATAGCAAGTGTAGATCGGAAAATACGAAGGACGATGAATCATTTAGATTGAATGTTGGAAAAACCAACTCTTCACAGTAGTTAAAAAATAGGGGTAATTGTTGGAAGTAAGGCTAATTAGAGAATTAGGGGTAGGATTTAAAAAGAAGGGATGTTTTGAAGTATTAAGACAAGTAAGGGTAGTTTAAGCGTAGTGGGGGTAGATCAACAAATATGAAAGATGATGAATCGTTCGTATTGGGTGCTACAAAAACAAACCCTTCACTGTAGTTAAAAAATAGGGGTAATTGTTGGAAGTAAGGGCTATTTAGAGAATTAGGGGTAGGATTAAAAAGAAGGGTTGTTTTGAACTATTAAGAAAAGTAGGGGTAGTTATAGCATAGTAGGGGTAGTTCAACAAATATGAAAGATGATGAATCATTTGGATAGGGTGCTACAAAAACCAACCCTTCACAGTAGTTAAAAAATCGGGGTAATTGGGGTAGGATTAAAAGGAAAGGTTGTTTTTAAGTATTAAGAGAAGTAGGGATAGTGTAAGCATAGTATGGGTAGATCCACAAATATGAAAGTTGATGAATCATTTGGATTGGTTGTTGCAAAAACCAACCCTTCACAAGAGTTAAAAAATTGAGATAATTGTTGGAAGTAAGGGCTATTTGGAGAATTACGGGTAGAACTAAAAATAAGGGTTGTTTTGAAATATTAAGAGAAGTAGGGATAATTTAACCACAGTAGGGGTAGATCCACAAATATGAAAGATGATGAATCATTTGGATTGAGTGCTGCAAAAATCAACCCTTCACAGATGTAGAATAATAATTGCTTTACAAAGAAAGAAATGAATAATGCAAAAAATAATGAATAAAGAAATGAATAAAGGAAAACAATAATAAAAGTATGGTGGTAGTTTAAGCATAGTAGGGGCAGATCGAAAAATATGAAAGATGATGAATAGTTTTGATTAGGTGCTGCAAAAACTAACTCTTCAAAATAGTTAAAAAAATAGGGGTAATTGTTGGAAGTAAGGGATATCTAGAGAATTAGGGGTAGGATTAAAAATGAGGGTTGTTTTGAAGTATTAAGAGAAGTAGGGGTAGTTTAAGCATAGTAGGGGTAGATCGAAAATATGAAGGATGATGAATTATTTGGATTGGGTGCTGCAAAAACCAAACCTTCACAGTAGTTAAAAATAGGGGTAATTGTTGGTAGTAAGGGCAATTTAGAGAAGTAGAGGTAGGATTAAAAAGAAGGGCTTTTTTGAAGTATTAAGAGAAGTAGGGGTAGTCTAAGCATAGTAGAGGTAGATCAACAAATATGAAAGATGATGAATCATTTGGATTGGGTGCTGCAAAAACCAACCTTTCACAGTAGTTAAAAAATAGGGGTAATTTTTGGAAGTAAGGGCTATTTAGAGAATTAGGGGTAGGATTAAAAAGAACGGCTTTTTTGAAGTATTAACAGAAGTAGGGGTAGTTCAAGCATAGTAGGGGTAGATCGACAAATATGAAGGATGATGAATCAATTGGGTTGGGTGCTGAAAATACAAACCCTTCACAGTAGTTAAAAAATAGGGGTAATTGTTGAAAGTAAGGGCTATTTAGATAATTAGGGGGAGGATTAAAAAGAAGGGCTGTTTTGAAGTATTATGAGAAGTCGGGTTAGTTTAAGCATAATAGGGTTAGTTCGACAAATATGAAAGATGATGAATCATTTGGATTGGTTGATGCAAAAACCAACCCTTCAAAATAGTAAAAAATAGGGGGAATTGTTGGAAGTACGGGCTATTTGGAGAATTAGGTGTATGATCAAAAAGAAGGCTCGTTTTGAAGTATTAAGTGAAGTAGGGGTTGTTTAAGCATGGTAGGGGTAGATCCACAAATATGAAAGATGATGAATCATTTGGATTGGGCGCTGCAAAAACCGACCCTTCACAGTAGTTAAAATATAGGGGTAACTGTTGGAAGTGAGGGCAATTTGGAGAATTAGGGGGAGGATTAAAAAGAAGAGTTGTTTTGTAGTATTAAGTGAAGTAGGGGTAGCTTAAGCATAATACGGGTAGATCGACAAATATGAAAGATGATGAATCATTGGAATTGGTTGCTGCAAAAATTAACCCTTCACAGTAGGTAAAAAATAGGGTAACTGTTGGAAGTAAGGGCTATTTAGACAATTAGGGGTAGGATTAAAAAGAAGGGCTTCTTTTGAAGTATTAAGAGAAGTAGTGGTAGTTTAAGCATAGTTGGGGTCGATCGACACATATGAAGGATGGTGAATCAATTGGTTGGTTGCTGCAAAAACCAACCCAGCACAGTATTTAAAAAATAGGGGTTATATTTGGAAGTAAGGGCTATTTAGTGAATTAGGGGTAGGGGGAGGATTAAGCAAAGTAGGGGTAGATCAACAAATATGAAACATGATGAATCATTTGGATTGGGTGCTGCAAAAACAAACCCTTCACATTCGTTAAAAAATAGGGGTAATTGTTGGATGTAAGGGCTATTTAGAGAATTAGGGATAGGATTAAAAAGGTGGGTTGTTTTGAAGTATTAAGAGAAGCTGGGGTAGTTTAAGCATAGTAGGGGTAGATCGACAAATATTAAAGATGACGAATCGTTTGGATTGGGTGCTGCAAAAACCAACCCTTAACAGTAGTTAAAAAATAGGGCTAATTGTTGGAAGTAAGAGATATTTGGAGAATTAGGGGTAGGATTAAAAAGAGGGGTTGTTTTGAAGTATTAATAGAAGTAGGGGTAGTTTAAGCATAGTAGGGGTAGATACACAAATATGAAAGATGATGAATCATTTTGATTAGATGCTACAAAAACCAACCCTTCACAGTAGTTAAAAAATAGTGGTAATTGTTGGAAGTAAAAGCCATTTAACGAATTAGGGGTAGGATTAAATAGATGTGCTTTTTTGAAGTATTAAGAGAAGTAGGGGTGGTTTAAGCATAGTAGGGGTAGATCAACAAATATGAAGGATGATGAATCATTTGGATTGGGTACTGCAAAAACCAACCCTTCACAGTAGTTAAAAAGTAAGGGTAATTGTTGGAAGTAAAGGCTATTCGGAGAATTAGGGGGAGGATTAAAAAGAATGGCTGTTTTGAAGTATAAAGAGAAGTAGGGGTAGTTTAAGCATAGTAAGGGTAGTTCGACAAATATGAAAGATGGTGAATCATTTGGATAGGGTGCTGCAAAAACCAACCCTTCACCGTAGTTAAAAAATAGGGCTAATTGTAGGAAGTAAGTGATATTTGGAGATTTAGGGGTATGATTAAAAAGATGGGCTGTTTTGAGGCATTAAGAGAAGTAGGGGTAGTTTAAGCATAGTAGGGATAGATCGACAAATATGAAGGATGATGAATAGTTTAGATTGGGTACTACAAAAATCAACCCTTCACAGGAGTTAAAAAACAGGGGTACTTGTTGGAAGTAAGGGCTATTTATAGAATTAGGGTTAGGATTAAAATGAAGGGCTGTTTTAAAGTATTAAGGGAAGTAGGGTAGTTTAAGCATAGTAGGGTAGTTCGACAAATATGAAAGAAAATGAATCATTTGGATTGGGTGCTACAAAAACCAACACTTCACAATAGTTAAAAAATAGGGGTAATTGATGGAAGTAAGGGCTATTTAGAGAATTAGGGGTATGATTAAAAAGTAGAGCTGTTTTGAAGTATTAAGAGAAGTAGGGGTAGTTTAAGCATAGCAAGGGTAGATCGGAAAATATGAAGGACGATGAATCATTTAGATTGAATGTTGGAAAAACCAACTCTTTACAGTAGTTAAAAAATAGGGGTAATTGTTGGAAGTAAGAGCTAATTGCGGAATTAGGGGTAGGATTTAAAAAGAAGGGAAGTTTTGAAGTATTAAGAGAAGTAAGGGTAGTTTAAGCATAGTAGGGGTAAATCAACAAATATGAAAGAGGATGAATCGTTTGTATTGGGTGCTACAAAAACAAACCCTTCACTATAGTTAAAAAATAGGGGTAATTGTTGGAAGTAAGGGATATTTAGAGAATTAGGGGTAGGATTAAAAAGAAGGGTTGTTTTGAACTATTAAGAAAAGTATGGGTAGTTTTAGCATAGTAGGGATAGTTCAACAAATATGAAAGATGATGAATCATTTGGATAGGGTGCTACAAAAACCAAGCCTTCACCGTAGTTAAAAAATCTGGGTAATTGGGGTAGGATTAAAAAGAAGGGTTGTTTTTAAGTATTAAGAGAAGTAGGGATAGTGTAAGCATAGTAGGGGTAGATCCACAAATATGAAAGTTGATGAATCATTTGGATTGGTTGCTGCAAAAACCAAACCTTCACAAGAGTTAAAAAATTGGGATAATTGTTGGAAGTAAGGGCTATTTGGAGAATTACGGGAAGAACTAAAAATAAGCGTTGTTTTGAAATATTAAGAGAAGTAGGGATAATTTAACCACAGTAGGGGTAGATCCACAAATATGAAAGATGATGAATCATTTGGATTGAGTGCTGCAAAAATCAACCCTTCACAGATGTAGAATAATAATTGCTTTACAAAGAAAGAAATGAATAATGCAAAAAAAAATGAATAAAGAAATGAATAAAGGAAAACAATAATAAAAGTACGGGGGTAGTTTAAGCATAGTAGGTGCAGATCGAAAAATATGAAAGATGATGAATAGTTTTGATTGGGTGCTGCAAAAACTAACTCTTCACAATAGTTAAAAAATAGAGGTAATTTTTGGAAGTAAGGGATATCTAGAGAATTAGGGGTAGGATTAAAAATGAGGGTTGTTTTGAAGTATTAAGAGAAGTAGGGGTAGTTTAAGCATAGTAGGGGTAGATCGAAAATATGAAGGATGATGAATCATTTGGATTGGGTGCTGCAAAAACCAAACCTTCACAGTAGTTAAAAATAGGGGTAATTGTGGGTAGTAAGGGCAATTTAGAGAATTAGAGGTAGGATTAAAAAGATGGGCTTTTTTGAAGTATTAAGAGAAGTAGGGGTAGTTTAAGCATAGTAGAGGTATATCAACAAATATGAAAGATGATGAATCATTTGGATTGGGTGCTGCAAAAACCAACCCTTCACAGTAGTTGAAAAATAGGGGTAATTTTTGGAAGTTAGGGCTATTTAGAGAATTAGAGGTAGGATTAAAAAGAAGGGCTTTTTTGAAGTATTAAGAGAAGTAGGGGTAGTTCAAGCATAGTAGGGGTTGATCGACAAATATGAAGGATGATGAATCAATTGGAATGGCTGTTGCAAATACAAACCCTTCACAGTAGTTAAAAAATAGGGTTAATTTTTGAAAGTAAGGGCTATTTATATAATTAGGGGGAGGATTAAAAAGAAGGGCTGTTTTGAATTATTATGAGAAGTCGGGGTAGTTTAAGCATAATAGGATTAGTTCGACAAATATGAAAGATGATGAATCATTTGGATTGGGTGTTGCAAAAACCAACCCTTCAAAATAGTAAAAAATAGGGGGAATTGTTGGAAGTACGGGCTATTTGGAGAATTAGGTGTATGATCAAAAAGAAGGGTTGTTTTGAAGTATTAAGTGAAGTTGGGGTTGTTTAAGCATGGTAGGGGTAGATCCACAAATATGAAAGATGATGAATCATTTGGATTGGGCGCTGCAAAAACCAACCCTTCACAGTAGTTAAAATATAGGGGTAACTGTTAAGTGAGTGCAATTTGGAGAATTAGGGGGAGGATTAAAAAGAAGAGTTGTTTTGTAGTATTAACTGAAGTAGGGGTAGTTTAAGCATAATAGGGGTAGATCGACAAATATGAAAGATGATGAATCATTGGAATTGGTTGCTGCAAAAATTAAACCTTCACAGTAGGTAAAAAATAGTGTAATTGTTGGAAGTAAGGGCTATTTAGACAATTAGGTGTAGGATTAAAAAGAAGGGCTTTTTTTGAAGTATTAAGAGAAGCAGTGGTAGTTTAAGCATAGTAGGGGTAGATCGACACATATGAAGGATGGTGAATCATTTGGATTGGTTGCTGCAAAAACCAACCCTGCATAGTATTTAAAAAAATAGGGGTTATTGTTGGAAGTAAGGGCTATTTAGTGAATTAGAGTAGGGGGGAGGATTAAGCAAAGTAGGGGTAGATCGACAAATATGAAAGATGATGAATCATTTGGATTGGGTGCTGTAAAAACAAACCCTTCACAGTAGTTAAAAAATAGGGGTAATTGTTGGAAGTAAGGACTATTTAGAGAATTAGGGATAGGATTAAAAAGAAGGGTTGTTTTGAAGTATTAAGAGAAGCTGGGGTAGTTTAAGCATAGTAGGGGTAGATCGACAAATATTAAAGATGACGAATCGTTTGGATTGGGTGCTGCAAAAACCAACCCTTAAAAGTAGTTATAAAATAGGGCAAATTGTTGGAAGTAAGAGATATTTGGAGAATTAGGAGTAGGATTAAAAAGAGGGGTTGTTTTGAAGTATTAATAGAAGTAGGGGTAGTTTAAGCATAGTAGGGGTAGATACACAAATATGAAAGATGATGAATCATTTTGATTAGGTGCTACAAAAACCAACCCTTCACAGTAGTTAAAAAATAGTGGTAATTGTTGGAATTAAAAGCTATTTAACGAATTAGGGGTAGGATTAAATAGATGGGCTTTTTTGAAGTATTAAGAGATGTAGGGGTGGTTTAAGCATAGTAGGGGTAGATCAACAAATATGAAGGATGATGAATCATTTGGATTGGGTACTGCAAAAACCAACCCTTCACAGTAGTTAAAAATTAAGGGTAATTGTTGGAAGTAAAGGCTATTCGGAGAATTAGGGGGAGGATTAAAAAGAATGACTGTTTTGAAGTATAAAGAGAAGTAGGGGTAGTTTAAGCATAGTAAGGGTAGTTCGACAAATATGAAAGATGGTGAATCATTTGGATAGGGTGCTGCAAAAACAACCCTTCACCGTAGTTAAAAAATAGGGCTAATTGTAGGAAGTAAGTGCTATTCGGAGATTTAGGGGTACGATTAAAAAGATGGGATGTTTTGAGGCATTAAGAGAAGTAGGGGTAGTTTAAGCATAGTAGGGCTAGATCCACAAGTATGAAAGATGATGAATCATTTGGATTGTGTGACGAGAAAGAATTTCGCTCGGTCCGAACCGGTCGCTAAACCGACCCAGGCCGTTCGAAACGCCCTATCGTTTGGGAACAAACCACAGCAGAACGCATACAGAAGGACATTTCATTGTATATTACAACAATGCATCAGATTACAGTAATATACAGAGTATAAATGAATAAATATTACACAGGAATATCAGAGATTTAAATTATATTTAAATACAACGCGGCGGAAAATAATACAATACACAACTAGAAGAGATATACGGATACAAAGCTTTCCGGATATCATTCCAGCTGTAAACCAGGATCCTGTGAATATAAATCTGGAAAACCAAAACTACTAGCTGCCCGTGTCAAAATAAGGGCACCCAGAGTTTAGGTTAAAACAATAAACTCCAGGTCAGTCATGGGACTGGTGTGAGAACTAAAACAGTTAATTTTTATTTTTAAAGTTTGGTAAATCAAGGGACCACGCCGTATAACACGGAACGGGTTTCCTCCCAAGAATACCAGTGCATAAAACAAACAGCGCAATGCTAAATAAAGAAAAATGAAGCTGTTATAAGACCCAGGTCCTATCACACAATGCAACGCAAGCCGGGGGATAGGGTTTTCCCTTATAACAGCCAAAGAATGCTTGATACGTTTAAAACAAATCATTTGATACTATTATAAGTGCATAGTGTATAAAACAACTTCAAATCATAAGTATCAATCATAGGTGGCATGGGTACCATATATCATGTCACCATATATAGGTTTACAAATAAAACCGCAAATGTCACATATTTGGAAATTGGATTTCCATCTATGAACCGAGGCAAAAGATAGTCCTCAACCGATTCGAGACTGCCTAGCCCGAGTCTCAGGATCAGAGCTCGAGTGACCCTTGGATCGTCAGGGCCGGTCCACCGATGTGGATTAAACTTAAACCCTGAACATGCGTTTCCCCGCCCTATGGGGCGTAAATGAGCCAACTAAATGACTCCATCGGTTCGAGAACGACCGATCAATCCGAGGCGCCTCGCAACAGCAACAACCACATAAGTCAAACTCGTCAGGGCGTGTAAAACCACTGACGCCACTTCTAACTAGGAAGAAACGCATGCCCTCCCTGAGGTCCTCTCCCGTTTTTGGTTCATACCGGGTGTGAAACTCGCGAGGTAAACGTTACACAAAGCTACGCCACAAAGGCCGTGCTTTGATCATCACCACAAGACTTTGCTTTTCAACAGAAGCCTCGATCAATTGCCACTTAGGCATGCCACACAGGCAATTCACTCCATGCGTTTGATATCCATCAATATATAACCCCTGAGCTCGTACGTCTCAGAGAAGGGTGTTAAGCAAGAGAATAAGTTCTCCGCCGCCAAACAGATATATATTTAATAGAAATCAATCACACAGACTAAAATCCAATGTCAGACACACAGTCCATTTACAAGTCCGTTCTGGGGCTGAACGAAACCGGAGGCACCTAGTACCCCGCATATCCATCAATTTCCAAGTACGTCTGGACGATCACTAACTGTTTCCATCTTCTTGGGTCTACAGCCCAATCAAGATCATCAGTAATTACCCAAACGACGTGAAGACCTCCGGTCTTTGTAATAACCCGAAAATCTGGGCCAGTTTAAAATTTTTATTTTGGCAATTTTGGCGAGTTTTGATTATTTAAAATGAATTATTTTAAATAATATCGACGAGAAAATTTATTTTTAATAGAATTCGAACGTATATATTATACGCGTCGTCGTTAGAATATAAATATTTATATATAATTATAAATAGAATTAAAAATGGCGCGGTAGTTCGATAATTCGATTTCAAACTTCAATTGAATGTACCGGGTGCAAAACAATCCGGATTTTAGTGAAACCAAAAATAATGGAATCTAATAGTGAATATCTTTCCAAAGAATCCGAAAAATCAAAAGTTCGTAGCGGGAATGAAAAGATATGTCCAGTTGAAAATTCTGAATAGTCGCTATGGAATTCAGGCCCTTAAAAATGGACATTCTGCAAATGACCTCGGAATTCGACGAAACCAGTTTTGTTGGGTCCGTGATGTCAAGTTATTGCTAGGTTTCAAATTTCATAATTTTTCGAATCAATATGTGAGCGTGGCAAAGGAAAACGCGTTTGACCAGTTTCAGTTGATTTTAATCGACTGGAAAATGACCATTTTTCAAATGGTCTCAGAATTCGACGAAACTAGTTTTGATAGGACCGTATCGTCAATACGAAGCTAGAAAATATTTTTATAGAATTTTTCTAGTTAGTATGTGACCCCGGTAATTTGAAATGTACGTTTAAAATTCAATATAGTGATTTAAATGTAAATTTAACGGAAACTGATTCAAACAGTCGAATCAGCTTGCGATACATATCCCATTGTGTTCGGAATGGGGGTGAAACGCTATGGGCGACAGGCAGTGGGCCTCGTTTAGAGGTCGTATGTAAAAGTCAACTTCATTGAATTTAAAATAATTAAATAATAAAATATAAAAAAATAAAAATCCCCTTTTTCTCCTTAACCAGGCCCCCCCCACCCCCGATTCTTCAAATCGGAATTCAAAATATAAAAAAAAAAGAGGAGAAGGCGCAGCCGCACCCCTCGACGGCGGTCGATGCCGCATCGCCCCCCCCCCCAGCGACGAGCCTCCAGCCTCGAACCCTTCCTCCTCTCTCTTCCTCTCCAGTACACGATGCGCCCCTCCCCCCAATCAGAAAAACCCTACCCGAGACCACTTAGGTCAGGTCGCCTCCGCCCGAGCCCAGCCTACGCCGCGAACTGTGACGCCCTCCGACCACCCTCTCCTCCTCTAAACCGAACCACACCACTTTTAAAACATAATACCCTGCGCCTCAGGCCAAAACAGCTCCGCCACATCCCCTAGCACCTCTTTCCGACCCCGAGCGCCACCTCCTTAGCCTACCGCAGCCCACTCTAGCCGGAAGTCAACAAACACGTGAGTTTCTAATTTGTTTATCTAGGTTTAATTAATTTTTATATATAAAGATCTGATTTTTATGTAGATAATATGATGATAAAGCTAGGATTTGTATGTAGACGAAGATCTGATTTTTTAGAATAGAAAAGAATATGAATTTTGTATTTTTAAAGTATTAAAAATATAGTCTTTACTATATAGCAATTATAAAGATATGATTTTTATATTTTTAAAGTAGTAAAAATATCATCTTTATATGTGTAGAAAAATAAAGATGAGATTTTTATAAAAATGAAATCTTTAAATTTGAAAAGGCGAAGTCTATATGTTTATAAAGGCGAAATCTTTAGGTGGAAAATAGAGTGATAAAAATATAATTTTTATCTATATAGCAAGGTAAAAATGTGATTTTTATATGTTGAACTTCGAGTTAAAAATGTGATTTTTATATGTTGAACTTCGAATTAAAAATGTGATTTTTATATGTTGAACTTCGAATTAAAAATGTGATTCTTATATGTTGAACTTCGAATTAAAAATATGATTTTTATATGTTGAACTTCGAAATAAAAATTCGATTTTTATATATTGAATAGCGAAGTAAAAATATGATTTTTATATATCGAATAGCGAAGTAAAAAATCGATTTTTATATATTGAATAGCGAAGTAAAAATATGATTTTTATATATCGAATAGCGAAGTAAAAATTCGACTTTTATATATTGAATAGCGAAGTAAAAATTCGATTTTTACATATGTAGTGAATACGGGCAACAAAGCGACAAAGGAGAGATTGGCGAAGATTTTATGCAAGGGAGTGCCGTGGAGCTAGGATAGCTATATGTGAGAACTTCTCACCTTTCAATTTATTTTTCTAGTTATATATATATACTAGGATGCAGACGGTGCTTAGTAGCACCCGACACAATCGTCCACAGACCATGGACTTGTTTGTTTGACTGTTTGGTGATTGATTGCGATATTGGTTTGAATGTGGTTTGTGGTGTGAAAAATCGAATCGATAAATTGGTTAGGATTAGACGTGCGCCGTTATAAGGCGAAGGAGTAAGGCTAGGTTAGACCCTTACTCCAAATCTTGTGGTTTGCATAATGAAATTGATTTGATTGATGAGTGAATGGCGTGGGCCTTCACTAGACCGGGGATAAGGCTAGGCCTCGTCCCGTTTCTAGTATCGTGCCGTTATGCCGCCGAAATTTTCTAAAATATGTTAGAAAAATAAAAATAACATTTTATTTAAAGAATGAATTGAATAGAAATTCATAGGTTGAAATAAAATGTTTTATCGTTAAAAATATAATTTTTAACGTGAAGTGAATAAAATAAAATATTCATTTATAAACCGGACGGTTTGTTTATGTACACCTATTTGAATGACATTGATTGGGACGATAAATTTTACACATCGCCCAACTGCACAAATAAAATATGCGTTTGATTGTTTGAAACCCCACACGGGTGTTGGGATGAAATTTGAAGTTCACTCATCCTGATTGATTAAATGTGTCGATCGATTGATTGACAGGCTGTATAAGCGTTGAATATCTATATTTGATGCTTATACAGTGTAGTGCACTTTGGTTGATGGTTGATTATTTTTCAATGTAATTATATACATGTGTTGTATGAAAATCCATATAATTAACTTTATATGGTAATTGATTGGGCCTCATTCCAATTTGAAAAATAAAGAATATTATAAAATAAAAGTTCATGTGTTGACAGTACTCATTCATTGAGATTGGTCATGTGTTGAACGAAATATTTTAGTAATAAAATTTACATCTTTATCGATATAAAATAAAAGTTCATGTGTTGACAGTACTCATTCATTGAGATTGGTCATGTGTTGAACGAAATATTTTAGTAATAAAATTTACATCTTTATCGATATAAAATAAAAGTTCATGTGTTGACAGTACTCATTCATTGAGATTGGTTATGTGTTGAACGAAATAATTTGATAATAACAACTATTTTGAAAATAGAAATTTATGAAGCCGTGTTGATTAGATTGACGCCATTTTGACGTGAACGATATTTATATCGATTTTAAACGATTTCGAAATGAATGAATTGAAACCGAATTCAAAATGAATTGAAAACGATTTCAAAATGAATTGAATTGAAAACGATTTCGAAATGAATTGAATTGAAAACGATTTCGAAATGAATGAATTGAAACCGAATTCAAAATGAATTGAAAATGATTTCGAAATGAATTGAATTGAAAACGATTTCGAAATGAATGAATTGAAACCGAATTCAAAATGAATTGAAAACGATTTCGAAATGAAATGAATTGAAAACGATTTCGAAATAAATTGAATTGAAAACGAATTCAAATGGAATTGAAAGCGAATTGAAATGAATTCAAATTGAATTGAAATTCGAATTGAATAGAAATGAATTTTAAAACGAATTTATAAAGAAGGATTCAATTTTGCTTTGAATTGAAATAGAAGTTGAAATAGAATTTGAAACGAATTTAAAACTATTTATATAATTCGTTTTAAATAGAAATCGACGAAATATATATTATATATATTATATATATAATATAATGGCCTGAATAGAACGCGCCGCGCCGCGGCAGTTCGTGAATTTCGACCATTTATTTCAAACAGATATTGCGGGAGATCCGACCGTCGGATTCTCCTAAAACCGGAACCGTTGGGTTCGTATCGAAAAGAGCTTTCTAACGAATATTAGAAATTAGAAATCTAACGGTTGGATTTGGAATTATGTCCAAATCAAATTCGAAAAAGGTCGCTGTAAGTGCAGTTCGATGGCCATTGATGGAAATCGACTGTACGGGCCTTGATAAAATTATTAAAAATAATAATAATTTGTGTAAAATCATAAGAAATGATTTGGGAAGAATTGGGATGAAAAACTCCATATTTGAAAAGATAAAAATAGATTTTTATCGAATTGAACTAGTTTTGAACTAGAATAATAATTCTATTTATTTTTAAATAAATAAATTGAATTCGAAAAGGGTTTTGAAAATAACCAAAATTTCCAATGATTGCATTGGAATGGATTTGAATCGAAATTGTCTTCGGAATATTTCGATGTTGAAATTCGTGATTATACAGATGTTGTTATGGAAATTTGAAAGATATATATTTATATCGTTATTTCCAATACGACATTTGTTAATCGTAGAATTTGATATTGAATATAAGCCGGTATATTTTCTATTCAGTGCCTTGTATTGAATATCAAATGTGATTTGGGTTTGTCGTGAATGGTGTCTTCACTAACACTGTTCTTGAACCCAGTTGAGAAAAGATTAAATCTTTTTATTTAGATTTAATGAAGTGTGCCAATTAAATAATATTTAATTGGAATTGAACTGATATTGATTTTTGGGTTTATCGTGAACAGTGTTTTAAATAACACTCGTTCTTTAACCCGATAATTAATGAATGTGACTCTGGGTTTATCGTGAACCGTGTTTTAAATGACACAGATTCTTTAACCCGGTTAAAGATTAAAACTAAGTGGAGTTTTAATGAATCTTTAATTAGATTGAAATGATCGAAAATGGAGTATCACCAGTTTTGCTCCAGGCGATAGTTAAATCTTTAATTAGATTTGAACGTGAAATGGTAATTGAATTTACCGATAACACTATGGTGTTAGATATGAAGTATTACCAGTTTTGCTTCATGGGATGAATAGGTTGGGATTGGGAAATTAAAACAAATGATTACTTCGGTAAGGTTCGCTAATCCCGACTAGTCTGAATTGATATTCAAAAATGGATTAAAAGAATAAATTCAAGGAATTTATCTTTGATAAAATTTATGGGAATCTTTCCCTATGAATGTGAAATTTAGAAACTAACTGTCGGTTAGCCAAGCAGAATGGTTTTCTGGATATTGATCTGATGTTGGTTTCGGCCTTCGGGGTTAATATTTGGGAAATTATTCTCTTGATTAATTTACGGTTAGTGACTAATGAATTGGAATGAGGCGTATGTTGTGTTTGTGTAACACTTATTTAAAATATACGCGAGTTATTCGGAAAGACCGGGTTTATCCCATTCTGAATAACTGATACGACGATAAGTCGTAGATGAAGACGATGGTCGAAGACCGGAAGTCTTCACGTCGTTTGGGTAATGACTGATGATCTTGATTGGGCTGTACACCCAAGAAGATGGAAACAGTTAGTGATCGTCCAGACGTACTTGGAGATCGATGGATATGCGGGGTACTAGGTGCCTCCGGTTTCGTTCAGACCTAGAACGGACTTGTAAATGGATGGTGTGTCTGACATTGTATTCCTTTATATTGTATTTGTTGATCTCTGCTAAATATATATCTGTTTGGCGGCGGAGAATTTATTCTCTTGCTTAACGCCCTTCTATGAGACATATGAGCTCAGAGGTTATATATTGGCAGAAATCAGTGGTACGATATGGATTGATAGTGTGGCATACTGAGATGCAGTGATCCAAACTTTTGTTGAAAAGCAAAGTTTGGTGGTTGATGATCAAAGCGCAGCTGATATAGCATGGCTTTGTGTATAGCGTTGATCCGCGAGCCTCACAGCCCGGGATGGTGGTAAACTGATGGTTTGATCAGTATACATTTTTTTTAGTGTAGTGGATTCGGTCGACCGATATTGAGCTTCGTGCTCGGAGGGATAGAGTAAGCGGTGTTTTCTCTTGCTGGGACGTAAGCCGCGGTGATACTTGAGTCCCCAAAAGTGCGGATGTGCATAGCGGTGTTTTCTCTCGCTGAGACGTAAGCTGCGGTGATTTGTACTACGCGAGCGATCTTTCGAATCAGGAGCCACCATGATGGAAATCCAATTTCCGATACGTGTATTTCGGCTTTATTTGTAGAGCCTAGTATGGCGACATAGTGGGATGGGGCACTCATGCCGTCTATGATTTATATTTATGATTGAAGTTGTTTTGACACTATACACTTATTATAGTATCAAATGATTTGTTTTAAACGTATCAAGCATGTTTGGCTGTTATAAGGGAAAACCCTATCCTCGGCTGCGTTGCATTGTGTGATGGGACCTGGGTCTTATAACAGCTTCATTTTTCTTTATTTAGCATTGCGCTGCTGGTTTTATGCACTGGTATTCTTGGGAGGAAACCCGTTCCGTGTTATACGGCGTGGTCCCTTGATTTACCTAGCTTTAAAAATAAAGATTAATAACTGTTTTAGTTCTCACACCAGTCACATGACTGACCTGGAGTTTATTGTTTTAACCTAAACTCTGGGTGCCCTTATTTTGACACGGGCAGCTAGTAGTTTTGGTTTTGCAGATTTATATTCACAGGATCCTGGTTTACAGCTGGAACGATATCCGGAAAGCTTTGTATCCGTATATCTCTTTCTAGTTGTGTATTGTATTATTTTCCGCTGCTATGTATTTAAATGTAATTTAAATCTCTGATATTTCTATGTAATATTTATTTGTTTATACTCTGTATATTCTTGTAATCTGATGCACTGTTGTAATATATAGTGAAATGTTCTTCTATATGCGTTCTGTTTTGTCGTGTTCTCAAACGATAGGGCATTTCGAACGGTCTGAGTCGGTTTAGCGACTGGTTCGGACCGAGCGAAATTCCTTGCCGTCACATTTGGTATCAGAGCTTTGGTTTACAAACCTCAGAGAACAAGGCACATTAGAACCATACGAAAGAATTCATCAGATATTGGATTAGTAATATCCAATTAGAATGACTCGTTAGAGATGGGATCAGTAGTATCCTAGAACGAGTGTGAAGAGTATATTTTTAAAATGAAAACAAATTTTGTTTTGAAAATTTAAATCAATTATTCGTATTTGATTAGTTATTTATATTGATTTTGGACAATTCAGTATATAAAGAATTTGCATATACGCCTTGCAAACGTATATTCAAAGTTTTAATATATTGGGTAGATATAGAATCACATTCTAGTTACCCGGGGATGATTCTGATAATGCTGCAGCGTTACCAGTATTTATTTTCGTGTTTCGAAGGTGTGATATCTATATATTTCCTATTGACTGGTGTGAGAACCAAGACTAATATAGCTAGAATACATTGTTGTGATTTGGCATTAAAAACATGATTTTTGTATATGTATTAAAATTATGAATTTGAAAAGCTAATCAACTAATTGATTGATGTTTGTGTTGTTTGTTTATTTGTTTGCTAATTTTTAGCCATTTAGCCTAACAGAACCAAATATTGAATTATATCGAAAATTGGTTGCATTTGCTTGCATATACATATATATCATTGAACAGGTCATAGCAAGGAGGCTAGAGCCAGAGAATAAAATTTGTTTGCCCGACAAATAGGTACATGTTTACTACATAATTTCCTGTTTTGTTTGGGTGATGATGATTTTGTGAGCCTATTGGCTAGCCGCTTGGCTTTTTCTTTTTCTTTTTGAGATCTGAAGGACCGGGGAAGCTATTTGAAATTCCCCGATGCTCCCGGTGCAGGGGAGGTTATGGCGAAATTTTTCAAAAATTTAGGGTGTTAGCCAAATTTTTGAAATTTTAGAAAATTCTCAGAAACTGAAAAGTTGGAGAAAGGAAGCCAGATCGAACGTAGGGTTGATTAATCAAACTACTTTCGACTTTGTTCCTTTTCGGGGACGAAAAGTTTTAAGTGGGGGAGATTGTAATAACCCGAAAATCTGGGCCAGTTTAAAATTTTTATTTTGGCAATTTTGGCGAGTTTTGATTATTTAAAATGAATTATTTTAAATAATATCGATGAGAAAATTTATTTTTAATAGAATTCGAACGTATATATTATACGCGTCGTCGTTAGAATATAAATATTTATATATAATTATAAATAGAATTAAAAATGGCGCGGTAGTTCGATAATTCGATTTCAAACTTTAATTGAATGTACCGGGTGCAAAACAATCCGGATTTTAGTGAAACCAAAAATAATGGAATCTAATAGTGAATATCTTTCCAACGAATCCGAAAAATCAAAAGTTCGTAGCGGGAATGAAAAGATATGTCCAGTTGAAAATTCTGAATAGTCGCTATGGAATTCAGGCCCTTAAAAATGGACATTCTGCAAATGACCTCGGAATTCGACGAAACCAGTTTTGTTGGGTCCGTGATGTCAAGTTATTGCTAGGTTTCAAATTTCATAATTTTTCAAATCAATATGTGAGCGTGGGAAAGGAAAACGCGTTTGACCAGTTTCAGTTGATTTTAATCGACTGGAAAATAACCATTTTTCAAATGGTCTCAGAATTCGACGAAACTAGTTTTGATAGGACCGTATCGTCAATACGAAGCTAGAAAATATTTTTATAGAATTTTTCTAGTTAGTATGTGACCCCGGTAATTTGAAATGTACGTTTAAAATTCAATATAGTGATTTAAATGTAAATTTAACGGAAACTGATTCAAACAGTCGAATCAGCTTGCGATACATATCCCATTGTGTTCGGAATGGGGGTGAAACACTATGGGCGACAGGCAGTGGGCCTCGTTTAGAGGTCGTATGTAAAAGTCAACTTCATTGAATTTAAAATAATTAAATAATAAAATATAAAAAAATAAAAATCCCCTTTTTCTCCTTAACCAGGCCCCCCCCCCCCAATTCTTCAAATCGGAATTCAAAAAAAAAAAAAAAAAGAGGAGAAGGCGCAGCCGCACCCCTCGACGGCGGTCGATGTCGCATCGCCCCCCCCCCCCCCCCCCAGCGACGAGCCTCCAGCCTCGAACCCTTCCTCCTCTCTCTTCCTCTCCAGTACACGACGCGCCCCTCCCCCCAATCAGAAAAACCCTACCCGAGACCACTTAGGTCAGGTCGCCTCCGCCCGAGCCCAGCCTACGCCGCGAACTGTGACGCCCTCCGACCACCCTCTCCTCCTCTAAATCGAACCACACCACTTTTAAACCATAATACCCCGCGCCTCAGGCCAAAACAGCTCCGCCACATCCCCTAGCACCTCTTTCCGACCCCGAGCGCCACCTCCTTAGCCTACCGCAGCCCACTCTAGCCGGAAGTCAACAAAAACGTGAGTTTCTAATTTGTTTATCTAGGTTTAATTAATTTTTATATATAAAGATCTGATTTTTATGTAGATAATACGATGATAAAGCTAGGATTTGTATGTAGACGAAGATCTGATTTTTTAGAATAGAAAAGAATATGATTTTTGTATTTTTAAAGTATTAAAAATATAGTCTTTACTATATAGCAATTATAAAGATATGATTTTTATATTTTTAAAGTAGTAAAAATATCATCTTTATATGTGTAGAAAAATAAAGATGAGATTTTTATAAAAATGAAATCTTTAAATTTGAAAAGGCGAAGTCTATATGTTTATAAAGGCGAAATCTTTAGGTGGAAAATAGAGTGATAAAAATATAATTTTTATCTATATAGCAAGGTAAAAATGTGATTTTTATATGTTGAACTTCGAGTTAAAAATGTGATTTTTATATGTTGAACTTCGAATTAAAAATGTGATTTTTATATGTTGAACTTCGAATTAAAAATGTGATTCTTATATGTTGAACTTCGAATTAAAAATATGATTTTTATATGTTGAACTTCGAAATAAAAATTCGATTTTTATATATTGAATAGCGAAGTAAAAATATGATTTTTATATATCGAATAGCGAAGTAAAAATTCGATTTTTATATATTGAATAGCGAAGTAAAAATATGATTTATATATATCGAATAGCGAAGTAAAAATTCGATTTTTATATATTGAATAGCGAAGTAAAAATTCGATTTTTACATATGTAGTGAATACGGGCAACAAAGCGACAAAGGAGAGATTGGCGAAGATTTTATGCAAGGGAGTGCCGTGGAGCTAGGATAGCTATATGTGAGAACTTCTCACCTTTCAATTTATTTTTCTAGTTATATATATATACTAGGATGCAGACGGTGCTTAGTAGCACCCGACACAATCGTCCACAGACCATGGACTTGTTTGTTTGACTGTTTGGTGATTGATTGCGATATTGGTTTGAATGTGGTTTGTGGTGTGAAAAATCGAATCGATAAATTGGTTAGGATTAGACGTGCGCCGTTATAAGGCGAAGGAGTAAGGCTAGGTTAGACCCTTACTCCAAATCTTGTGGTTTGCATAATGAAATTGATTTGATTGATGAGTGAATGGCGTGGGCCTTCACTAGAACGGGGATAAGGCTAGGCCTCGTCCCGTTTCTAGTATCGTGCCGTTATGCCGCCAAAATTTTCTAAAATATGTTAGAAAAATAAAAATAACATTTTATTTAAAGAATGAATTGAATAGAAATTCATAGGTTGAAATAAAATGTTTTATCGTTAAAAATATAATTTTTAACGTGAAGTGAATAAAATAAAATATTCATTTATAAACCGGACGGTTTGTTTATGTACACCTATTTGAATGACATTGATTGGGACGATAAATTTTACACATCGCCCAACTGCACAAATAAAATATGCGTTTGATTGTTTGAAACCCCACACGGGTGTTGGGATGAAATTTGAAGTTCACTCATCCTGATTGATTAAATGTGTCGATCGATTTATTGACAGGCTGTTATAAGCGTTGAATATCTATATTTGATGCTTATACAGTGTAGTGCACTTTGGTTGATGGTTGATTATTTTTCAATGTAATTATATACATGTGTTGTATGAAAATCCATATAATTAACTTTATATGGTAATTGATTGGGCCTCATTCCAATTTGAAAAATAAAGAATATTATAAAATAAAAGTTCATGTGTTGACAGTACTCATTCATTGAGATTGGTCATGTGTTGAACGAAATATTTTAGTAATAAAATTTACATCTTTATCGATATAAAATAAAAGTTCATGTGTTGACAGTACTCATTCATTGAGATTGGTCATGTGTTGAACGAAATATTTTAGTAATAAAATTTACATCTTTATCGATATAAAATAAAAGTTCATGTG
The DNA here is from genome assembly GCA_030737875.1 of Allium sativum. Taxonomy (NCBI): domain Eukaryota; kingdom Viridiplantae; phylum Streptophyta; class Magnoliopsida; order Asparagales; family Amaryllidaceae; genus Allium; species Allium sativum. Next base: position 1,018,085,304 of record CM060913.1, read on the forward strand.
TTGACAGTACTCATTCATTGAGATTGGTCATGTGTTGAACGAAATAATTTGATAATAACAACTATTTTGAAAATAGAAATTTATGAAGCCGTGTTGATTAGATTGACGCCATTTTGACGTGAACGATATTTATATCGATTTTAAACGATTTCGAAATGAATGAATTGAAACCGAATTCAAAATGAATTGAAAACGATTTCGAAATGAATTGAATTGAAAACGATTTCGAAATGAATTGAATTGAAAACGATTTCGAAATGAATGAATTGAAACCGAATTCAAAATGAATTGAAAACGATTTCGAAATGAATTGAATTGAAAACGATTTCGAAATGAATGAATTGAAACCGAATTCAAAATGAATTGAAAACGATTTCGAAATGAAATGAATTGAAAACGATTTCGAAATAAATTGAATTGAAAACGAATTCAAATGGAATTGAAAGCGAATTGAAATGAATTCAAATTGAATTGAAATTCGAATTGAATAGAAATGAATTTTAAAACGAATTTATAAAGAAGGATTCAATTTTGCTTTGAATTGAAATAGAAGTTGAAATAGAATTTGAAACGAATTTAAAACTATTTATATAATTCGTTTTAAATAGAAATCGACGAAATATATATTATATATATTATATATATAATATAATGGCCTGAATAGAACGCGCCGCGCCGCGGCAGTTCGTGAATTTCGACCATTTATTTCAAACAGATATTGCGGGAGATCCGACCGTCGGATTCTCCTAAAACCGGAACCGTTGGGTTCGTATCGAAAAGAGCTTTCTAACGAATATTAGAAATTAGAAATCTAACGGTTGGATTTGGAATTATGTCCAAATCAAATTCGAAAAAGGTCGCTGTAAGTGCAGTTCGATGGCCATTGATGGAAATCGACTGTACGGGCCTTGATAAAATTATTAAAAATAATAATAATTTGTGTAAAATCATAAGAAATGATTTGGGAAGAATTGGGATGAAAAACTCCATATTTGAAAAGATAAAAATAGATTTTTATCGAATTGAACTAGTTTTGAACTAGAATAATAATTCTATTTATTTTTAAATAAATAAATTGAATTCGAAAAGGGTTTTGAAAATAACCAAAATTTCCAATGATTGCATTGGAATGGATTTGAATCGAAATTGTCTTCGGAATATTTCGATGTTGAAATTCGTGATTATACAGATGTTGTTATGGAAATTTGAAAGATATATATTTATATCGTTATTTCCAATACGACATTTGTTAATCGTAGAATTTGATATTGAATATAAGCCGGTATATTTTCTATTCAGTGCCTTGTATTGAATATCAAATGTGATTTGGGTTTGTCGTGAATGGTGTCTTCACTAACACTGTTCTTGAACCCAGTTGAGAAAAGATTAAATCTTTTTATTTAGATTTAATGAAGTGTGCCAATTAAATAATATTTAATTGGAATTGAACTGATATTGATTTTTGGGTTTATCGTGAACAGTTTTTTAAATAACACTCGTTCTTTAACCCGATAATTAATGAATGTGACTCTGGGTTTATCGTGAACCGTGTTTTAAATGACACAGATTCTTTAACCCGGTTAAAGATTAAAACTAAGTGGAGTTTTAATGAATCTTTAATTAGATTGAAATGATCGAAAATGGAGTATCACCAGTTTTGCTCCAGGCGATAGTTAAATCTTTAATTAGATTTGAACGTGAAATGGTAATTGAATTTACCGATAACACTATGGTGTTAGATATGAAGTATTACCAGTTTTGCTTCATGGGATGAATAGGTTGGGATTGGGAAATTAAAACAAATGATTACTTCGGTAAGGTTCGCTAATCCCGACTAGTCTGAATTGATATTCAAAAATGGATTAAAAGAATAAATTCAAGGAATTTATCTTTGATAAAATTTATGGGAATCTTTCCCTATGAATGTGAAATTTAGAAACTAACTGTCGGTTAGCCAAGCAGAATGGTTTTCTGGATATTGATCTGATGTTGGTTTCGGCCTTCGGGGTTAATATTTGGGAAATTATTCTCTTGATTAATTTACGGTTAGTGACTAATGAATTGGAATGAGGCGTATGTTGTGTTTGTGTAACACTTATTTAAAATATACGCGAGTTATTCGGAAAGACCGGGTTTATCCCATTCTGAATAACTGATACGACGATAAGTCGTAGATGAAGACGATGGTCGAAGACCGGAAGTCTTCACGTCGTTTGGGTAATGACTGATGATCTTGATTGGGCTGTACACCCAAGAAGATGGAAACAGTTAGTGATCGTCCAGACGTACTTGGAGATCGATGGATATGCGGGGTACTAGGTGCCTCCGGTTTCGTTCAGACCTAGAACGGACTTGTAAATGGATGGTGTGTCTGACATTGTATTCCTTTATATTGTATTTGTTGATCTCTGCTAAATATATATCTGTTTGGCGGCGGAGAATTTATTCTCTTGCTTAACGCCCTTCTCTGAGACATATGAGCTCAGAGGTTATATATTGGCAGAAATCAGTGGTACGATATGGATTGATAGTGTGGCATACTGAGATGCAGTGATCCAAACTTTTGTTGAAAAGCAAAGTTTGGTGGTTGATGATCAAAGCGCAGCTGATATAGCATGGCTTTGTGTATAGCGTTGATCCGCGAGCCTCACAGCCCGGGATGGTGGTAAACTGATGGTTTGATCAGTATACATTTTTTTTAGTGTAGTGGATTCGGTCGACCGATATTGAGCTTCGTGCTCGGAGGGATAGAGTAAGCGGTGTTTTCTCTTGCTGGGACGTAAGCCGCGGTGATACTTGAGTCCCCAAAAGTGCGGATGTGCATAGCGGTGTTTTCTCTCGCTGAGACGTAAGCCGCGGTGATTTGTACTACGCGAGCGATCTTTCGAATCAGGAGCCACCATGATGGAAATCCAATTTCCGATACGTGTATTTCGGCTTTATTTGTAGAGCCTAGTATGGCGACATAGTGGGATGGGGCACTCATGCCGTCTATGATTTATATTTATGATTGAAGTTGTTTTGACACTATACACTTATTATAGTATCAAATGATTTGTTTTAAACGTATCAAGCATGTTTGGCTGTTATAAGGGAAAACCCTATCCTCGGCTGCGTTGCATTGTGTGATGGGACCTGGGTCTTATAACAGCTTCATTTTTCTTTATTTAGCATTGCGCTGTTGGTTTTATGCACTGGTATTCTTGGGAGGAAACCCGTTCCGTGTTATACGGCGTGGTCCCTTGATTTACCTAGCTTTAAAAATAAAGATTAATAACTGTTTTAGTTCTCACACCAGTCACATGACTGACCTGGAGTTTATTGTTTTAACCTAAACTCTGGGTGCCCTTATTTTGACACGGGCAGCTAGTAGTTTTGGTTTTGCAGATTTATATCCACAGGATCCTGGTTTACAGCTGGAACGATATCCGGAAAGCTTTGTATCCGTATATCTCTTTCTAGTTGTGTATTGTATTATTTTCCGCTGCTATGTATTTAAATGTAATTTAAATCTCTGATATTTCTGTGTAATATTTATTTGTTTATACTCTGTATATTCTTGTAATCTGATGCACTGTTGTAATATATAGTGAAATGTTCTTCTGTATGCGTTCTGTTTTGTCGTGTTCTCAAACGATAGGGCATTTCGAACGGTCTGAGTCGGTTTAGCGACTGGTTCGGACCGAGCGAAATTCCTTGCCGTCACAGTCTTCGACCATCGTCTTCATCTTCGACTTATCGTCGTATCAGTTATTCAGAATGGGATAAACCTGGTCTTTCCGAATAACTCGCGTATATTTTAAATAAGTGTTACACAAACACAACATACGCCTCATTCCAATTCATTAGTCACTAACCGTAAATTAATCAAGAGAATAATTCCCCAAATATTAACCCCGAAGGCCGAAACCAACATCAGATCAATATCCAGAAAACCATTCTGCTTAGCTAACCGACAGTTAGTTTCTAAATTTCACATTCATAGGGAAAGGTCCCCATTAATTTTATCCAAGATAAATTCCTTGAATTTATTCTTTATTCTATTTTTGAATCTCAATTCAAACTAGTCGGGATTAGCGAACCACACCGAAGAAGTCATTTATTTTATTTCCCAATCCCAACCTATTCATCCCATGAAGTAAAACTGGTAATACTTCATATCTAACACCACAGTGTTATCGGTAAATTCAATTACCATTTCACGTTCAAATCTAATTAAAGATTTAACTATCGCCTGGAGCAAAACTGGTGATACTCCATTTTCGATCTTTTCAATCTAATTAAAGATTCATTAAAACTCCACTTAGTTTTAATCGTTAACTGGGTTAAAGAATCTGTGTCATTTAAAAACACAGTTCACAATAAACCCAAGATCACCTTCATTAATTATCGGGTTAAAGGACGAGTGTTATTTAAAACACTGTCCACGATAAACCCAAAAATCATTCCCAATTCAATTCCAATTAAATATCGTTTAATTGGTACACTTCATTAAATCCAAATAAAAGATTTAATCTGTTCACAACTTGGTTCAAGAACAGTGTTAGAGAAGACACCATTCGCGACAAACCCAAATCACATTTGATATTCAATACAAGGCTCTGAATAGAAAATATATCGGCTTATATTCAATATCAAATTCTACGACTAACAAATGTCGTATTGGAAATAACGATATAAATATATATCTTTCAAATTTCCATAACAACATCTGTATAATCACGAATTCCAACATCGAAATATTCCGAAGACAATTTCGATTCAAATCCACTCCAATGCAATCATTGGAAATTTTGGTTATTTTCAAAACCCTTTTCAAATTCAATTTATTTATTTAAAAATAAATAGAATTATAATTCTAGTTCAAAACTAGTTCATTTCGATAAAAATCTATTTTTATCTTTTCAAATATGGAGTTTTTCATCCCAAATCTTCACAAATCATTTCTTATGATTTTACACAAATTATTACTATTTTTAATAATTTTATCAAGGCCCGTACAGTCGATTTCCATCAATGGCCATCGAACTGCACTTATAGCGACCTTTTTCAAATTTGATTTGGACATAATTCCAAATCCAACCGTTAGATTTCTAATTTCTCACATTCGTTAGAAAGCACTTTTCGATACGAACCCAACGGTTCCGGTTTTAGGAGAATCCGACGGTCGGATCACCCGTAATGTCCGTTTGAAATAAATGGTCGAAATTCACGAACTGCCGCGGCGCGGCGCGTTCTTTTCAGGCCATTATATTATATATATAATATATACTTCGTCGATTTCTATTTAAAACGAATTATATAAATAGTTTTGAATTCGTTTCAAAAACATTTTCAACTTCCTTTTCAATTCAAATCACAATTGAATTCTTCTTTATAAATTCGTTTTGAATATTCATTTCTATTCAATTCAAATTTCAATTCCATTTGAATTCATATTCAATTCAATTCATTTCGAAATCGTTTTCAATTCAATTCATTTCGAAATCGTTTTCAATTCACTTCATTTCGAAATCGTTTTCAACTCACTTTGAAATCGTTTTCAATTCACTTTGAATTCGTTTTCAATTCACTTCATTTCGAAATCGTTTTCAATTCAATTCCAATTCGAATTCATTTATATTCAATTTCAATTCGAATTCATTTCTATTCAATTTCAATTTGAATTCATTTCTATTCAATTTCAATTCGAATTCATTTCTATTCAATTTCAATTCGAATTCATTTCTATTCAATTTCAATTTGAATTCATTTCTATTCAATTTCAATTCGAATTCATTTATATTCAATTTCAATTCGAATTCATTTCTATTCAAAATTTCAGATTTTGAAATCACTTTCGATATTCATTATAAAATGAATAAAATCGATATATATATCGTTCACGTCAAAATGGCGTCAATCTAATCAATACGGCTTCATATATTCCTATTCTCAAATATTCTATTTCAAATATTTCTTTTTCAAATATTTCCTTTTCAAAACTGGAATGAGGCCCAATCAATTACCATATAATGTTAATTATATGGATTTTCTACAACACATGTATATAATAGCATTGAAAAATAATCAACCATCAACCAAAGTGCACTACACTGTATAAGCATCAAATATAAATATCTAACGCTTATAACAGCCTGTCAATCAATCGATCGACATATTTAATCAATCAGGATGAGTGAACTTCAAATTTCATCCTTACACCCGTGTGGGGTTTCAGACAATCAAACACATATTTTATTTGTGCAGTTGGGCGATGTGTAAAATTTATCGTCCCAATCAATGTCATTCAAATAAGTGTACATAAACAAACCATCTGGTTTGTAAATGAATATTTATTTATTCACTTCACTATTTTCATATTCACGTTAAAAATTATATTTTTAACGATAAAACATTTTATTTCAACCTATGAATTCCTATTCAATTCATTTATTCAATAAAATGATATTTTTATTTTTCTAACATATTTTAGAAAATTTCAGCGGCATAACGGCACGATACTAGAAACGGGACAAGGCCTAGCCTTATCCCCGGTCTAGTGAAGGCCCACGCCATTCACACATCAATCAAATTCACCAAACAACCAAATTCAAATCAAATCATATAACTAAGCTATGCAACCAAACAAACAAGTCCATGGTCTGTGGACGATTGTGTCGGGTGCTACTAAGCACCGTCTGCATCCTAGTATATATATATAACTAGAAAAATTAAATAGAAAGATGAGAAGTTCTCACATATAGCTATCCTAGCTCCACGGCACTTCATTGATAGAAATCTTCATTGTTTTCGCATCTTCGTCAGCTTCGTCGCCCGTAGCCACTACATATGTAAAAATCGAATTTTTACTTCACTATTCGACATATAAAAATCATATTTTTACTTCGCTATTCAATATATAAAAATCGAATTTTTATTTCACTATTCGATATATAAAAATCATAATTTTACTTCGCTATTCAATATATAAAAATCGAATTTTTATTTCACTATTCGATATATAAAAATCATATTTTACTTCGCTATTCAATATATAAAAATCGAATTTTTATTTCACTATTCGATATATAAAAATCATAATTTTGCTTCGCTATTCAATATATAAAAATCGAATTTTTATTTCACTATTCGATATATAAAAATCATATTTTTACTTCGCTATTCAATATATAAAAATCGAATTTTTATTTCACTATTCGATATATAAAAATCATATTTTTACTTCGCTATTCAATATATAAAAATCTGATTTCTACCTCGACTTTCAATATATAAAAATATGATTTTTCTTTCGACTTTCGATATATAAAAATATGATTTTTACTTTTTAAAGTTCAAATCCTTTTTCGAAAAATCAGTTTTAACCTTTCTAAAGAAAATCAGTTTTAACCTTTCTTTAAAAACAGTTTTAACCTTTCTAAAAATTCAGTTTTTATACTTTCTAAAAATTCAGTTTTTATACTTTCTAAAAATTCAGTTTTTATACTTTCTAAAAATTCAGTTTTTATACTTTTTAAAATTCAGTTTTTATACTTTTTAAAATTCAGTTTTTATACTTTTTAAAATTCAGTTTTTATACTTTCTAAAAATTCAGTTTTTAAGAATTTAAAAATAAAAATAAAAATACTTACAGAAAAAAGAAAAAAATAAAAATAAAATAAAAACGAACCGATTTCAGCGAAGGGGGGGGGGTGTCGTTGTTCGTCGGTGCTTGAGGGGAGAGCGCGGTCGAGTAGAGGAGGCCAGGTGGTGGTGCCAGGTCCTCAGGCGGCGGTGGCGGTCAACTGTCTTCAGCGACGGCGGTTGGTTCGAGGGCTGGCGGGTTTGACAGAGGAAGGTAGAGGAGGCGAAGGTGTCGACGATTGGGGGGGGGGGGGGGGTCAGGCGAGGTTCGACGATGGAGGGCGACTGAGAGGGAGGTCTCCGTCGTCTTCGAGGATTTTTTTTTCTCCTAAAAACTGAATCGAGAATGAGGGGGGGGGGGGCAGTGGGTTAAAGGGGAACGGTTTAGTTTTTTTTTTATTATTTATTTATTATTTAATTATTTTATTCCTTATAAGTTGACTTTTACATATGACCTCGAAACGAGGCCCACCGCCTGCCGTCCATAGCGTATTACCCCCATTCCGAACACAATGGAATATGTATCACAAGCTGATTCGATTGTTACAATCAGTTTCCTTTTGAATTTTCATTTAAATCACTATATTGAATTTTAAACATACATTTCAAATTACTGGGGTCACATACTAACTAGAAAAATTCCAGAAAAATATTTTCTAGCTTCGTATTGACGATACGGTCCTAACAAAACTAGTTTCGTCGAATTCTGAGACGGTTTGAAAAATGGCCAATTTCCAGTCGATTAAAATCAACTGAAACTGGTCAAACGCGTTTTCCTTTGCCACACTCACATATTGATTCGAAAAATTATGAAATTTGGAATCTAGCAATAACTTTACATCACGGACCCAACAAAACTGGTTTCGTCGAAATCCGAGGTCGTTTGCAAAATTGCTATTTTTAAGGGCCTGAATTCCATAGCGACTATTCAGAATTTTCAACTGGACATATCTTTTGATTCCCGCTACGAACTTTTGATTTTTCGGATTCGATAGAAAGATATCATCAATTAGATCCTATCATTTTTGGTTTCACTAAAATCCGGATTGTTTTGCACCCGGTACATTCAATTGAAGTTTGAAATCGAATTATCGAACTACCGCGCCATTTTCAATTCCTTTTATAATTATATATAATTATTATATATTCTAACGACGACGTATATAATATATACGTTATAATTATATTCAAAATAAATTTCTCGTCGATATTATTTAAAATAATTCATTTTAAATAATCAAAATTCGCTAAAATTGCCAAAATAAAAATTTCAAACTGGCTCGCATTTTACGGGTTGTTACAATCTCCCCCACTTAAAACTTTTCGTCCCCGAAAAGGAACAAAGTCGAAAGTGGTTTGATTAATCAACACTACGTTCGATCTGGCTTTCATTCTCCAACTCTTTAGTTTCTGAGAATTTTCAAAATTTCAAAAATTTGGCTAACACCCTAAATTTTTGAAAAATTTCGCCATAACCTCCCCTGCACCGGGAGCATCGGGGAATTTCAAATAGCTTCCCCGGTCCTTCAGATCTCAAAAAGAAAAAGAAAAAGCCAAGCAGCTAGCCAATAGGCTCACAAAATCATCATCACCCAAACAAAACAGGAAATTATGTAGTAAACATGTACCTATTTGTCGGGAAAACAAATTTTATCCTCTGGCTCAAGCCTCCTTGCTATGACCTGTTCAATGATATACATGTATATACAAGCAGATGCGACCAAATTTCAATACAATTTAATATGTGATTCAATTAGGCTAAATGGCTAAAAATTAGCAAACAAATAAACAAACAACACAAACATCAATCAATTAGTGAATTTAACGTTTCAAATTCATACTTTTGATATATAGTCAAAAATCAGATTTTTGATGCCAAATCACAACAATTAGCCCTATCTAATTTTGGTTCTCACACCAGTCAATAGGAAATATATAGATGTTACACGTTCGTCACTCGAATATAGACTCTGATGATGATATATCAATCATCAGAATCACCCCCGGGCGACTAGAGTGTGATTCTATATCTATCCAGTATATTAAAACTTCGAATAGACGCTAGCTAGGCGCATACGCGAAATCTTTATATATTGGACTGCCCTAATCAATATAAATAAATAATCAAATACGTATAATTGATTTAAATTTTCATATCAAAAATTTGTTTTCATTTTCAAAAATATACTCTTCACACTCGTTCTAGGATACTACTGATCCCATCTCTAACGAGTCATTCTCATTGGATATTACTAATCCAATATCCGATGAATTCTTTCGTACAGTTCTAATGTGTCTTGTTCTCTGAGCTTTGTAAACCAAAGCTCTGATACCAAATGTGACGAGAAAGAATTTCGCTCGGTCCGAACCGGTCGCTAAACCGACCCAGGCCGTTCGAAACGCCCTATCGTTTGGGAACAAACCACAGCAGAACGCATACAGAAGGACATTTCATTGTATATTACAACAATGCATCAGATTACAGTAATATACAGAGTATAAATGAATAAATATTACATAGGAATATCAGAGATTTAAATTACATTTAAATACAACGCAGCGGAAAATAATACAATACACAACTAGAAGAGATATACGAATACAAAGCTTTCCGGATATCATTCCAGCTGTAAACCAGGATCCTGTGAATATAAATCTGCAAAACCAAAACTACTAGCTGCCCATGTCAAAATAAGGGCACCCAGAGTTTAGGTTAAAACAATAAACTCCAGGTCAGTCATGGGACTGGTGTGAGAACTAAAACAGTTAATTTTTATTTTTAAAGTTTGGTAAATCAAGGGACCACGCCGTATAACACGGAACGGGTTTCCTCCCAAGAATACCAGTGCATAAAACAAACAGCGCAATGCTAAATAAAGAAAAATGAAGCTGTTATAAGACCCAGGTCCTATCACACAATGCAACGCAAGCCGGGGGATAGGGTTTTCCCTTATAACAGCCAAAGAATGCTTGATACGTTTAAAACAAATCATTTGATACTATTATAAGTGCATAGTGTATAAAACAACTTCAAATCATAAGTATCAATCATAGGTGGCATGGGTACCATATATCATGTCACCATATATAGGTTTACAAATAAAACCGCAAATGTCACGTATTTGGAAATTGGATTTCCATCTATGAACCGAGGCAAAAGATAGTCCTCAACCGATTCGAGACTGCCTAGCCCGAGTCTCAGGATCAGAGCTCGAGTGACCCTTGGATCGTCAGGGCCGGTCCACCGATGTGGATTAAACTTAAACCCTGAACATGCGTTTCCCCGCCCTATGGGGCGTAAATGAGCCAACTAAATGACTCCATCGGTTCGAGAACGACCGATCAATCCGAGGCGCCTCGCAACAGCAACAACCACATAAGTCAAACTCGTCAGGGCGTGTAAAACCACTGACGCCACTTCTAACTAGGAAGAAACGCATGCCCTCCCTGAGGTCCTCTCCCGTTTTTGGTTCATACCGGGTGTGAAACTCGCGAGGTAAACGTTACACAAAGCTACGCCACAAAGGCCGTGCTTTGATCATCACCACAAGACTTTGCTTTTCAACAGAAGCCTCGATCAATTGCCACTTAGGCATGCCACACAGGCAATTCACTCCATGCGTTTGATATCCATCAATATATAACCCCTGAGCTCGTACGTCTCAGAGAAGGGCGTTAAGCAAGAGAATAAGTTCTCCGCCGCCAAATAGATATATATTTAATAGAAATCAATCACACAGACTAAAATCCAATGTCAGACACACAGTCCATTTACAAGTCCGTTCTGGGGCTGAACGAAACCGGAGGCACCTAGTACCCCGCATATCCATCGATCTCCAAGTACGTCTGGACGATCACTAACTGTTTCCATCTTCTTTGGTCTACAGCCCAATCAAGATCATCAGTAATTACCCGAACGACGTGAAGACCTCCGGTCTTCGACCATCGTCTTCATCTTCGACTTATCGTCGTATCAGTTATTCAGAATGGGATAAACCCGGTCTTTCCGAATAACTCGCGTATATTTTAAATAAGTGTTACACAAACACAACATACGCCTCATTCCAATTCATTAGTCACTAACCATAAATTAATCAAGAGAATAATTCCCCAAATATTAACCCCGAAGGCCGAAACCAACATCAGATCAATATCCAGAAAACCATTCTGCTTAGCTAACCGACAGTTAGTTTCTAAATTTCACATTCATAGGGAAAGGTCCCCATTAATTTTATCCAAGATAAATTCCTTGAATTTATTCTTTATTCTATTTTTGAATCTCAATTCAAACTAGTCGGGATTAGCGAACCACACCGAAGAAGTCATTTATTTTATTTCCCAATCCCAACCTATTCATCCCATGAAGTAAAACTGGTAATACTTCATATCTAACACCACAGTGTTATCGGTAAATTCAATTACCATTTCACGTTCAAATCTAATTAAAGATTTAACTATCGCTTGGAGCAAAACTGGTGATACTCCATTTTCGATCTTTTCAATCTAATTAAAGATTCATTAAAACTCCACTTAGTTTTAATCGTTAACTGGGTTAAAGAATCTATGTCATTTAAAAACACAGTTCACAATAAACCCAAGATCACCTTCATTAATTATCGGGTTAAAGGACGAGTGTTATTTAAAACACTGTCCACGATAAACCCAAAAATCATTCCCAATTCAATTCCAATTAAATATCGTTTAATTGGTACACTTCATTAAATCCAAATAAAAGATTTAATCTGTTCACAACTAGGTTCAAGAACAGTGTTAGTGAAGACACCATTCGCGACAAACCCAAATCACATTTGATATTCAATACAAGGCTCTGAATAGAAAATATATCGGCTTATATTCAATATCAAATTCTACGACTAACAAATGTCGTATTGGAAATAACGATATAAATATATATCTTTCAAATTTCCATAACAACATCTGTATAATCACGAATTCCAACATCGAAATATTCCGAAGACAATTTCGATTCAAATCCACTCCAATGCAATCATTGGAAATTTTGGTTATTTTCAAAACCCTTTTCAAATTCAATTTATTTATTTAAAAATAAATAGAATTATAATTCTAGTTCAAAACTAGTTCATTTCGATAAAAATCTATTTTTATCTTTTCAAATATGGAGTTTTTCATCCCAAATCTTCACAAATCATTTCTTATGATTTTACACAAATTATTACTATTTTTAATAATTTTATCAAGGCCCGTACAGTCGATTTCCATCAATGGCCATCGAACTGCACTTATAGCGACCTTTTTCAAATTTGATTTGGACATAATTCCAAATCCAACCGTTAGATTTCTAATTTCTCACATTCGTTAGAAAGCTCTTTTCGATACGAACCCAACGGTTCCGGTTTTAGGAGAATCCGACGGTCGGATCTCCCGTAATGTCCGTTTGAAATAAATGGTCGAAATTCACGAACTGCCGCGGCGCGGCGCGTTCTATTCAGGCCATTATATTATATATATAATATATATAATATATACTTCGTCGATTTCTATTTAAAACGAATTATATAAATAGTTTTGAATTCGTTTCAAAAACATTTTCAACTTCCTTTTCAATTCAAATCACAATTGAATTCTTCTTTATAAATTCGTTTTGAATATTCATTTCTATTCAATTCAAATTTCAATTCCATTTGAATTCATATTCAATTCAATTCATTTCGAAATCGTTTTCAATTCAATTCATTTCGAAATCGTTTTCAATTCACTTCATTTCGAAATCGTTTTCAACTCACTTTGAAATCGTTTTCAATTCACTTTGAATTCGTTTTCAATTCACTTCATTTCGAAATCGTTTTCAATTCAATTCCAATTCGAATTCATTTATATTCAATTTCAATTCGAATTCATTTCTATTCAATTTCAATTTGAATTCATTTCTATTCAATTTCAATTCGAATTCATTTCTATTCAATTTCAATTCGAATTCATTTCTATTCAATTTCAATTTGAATTCATTTCTATTCAATTTCAATTCGAATTCATTTATATTCAATTTCAATTCGAATTCATTTCTATTCAAAATTTCAGATTTTGAAATCACTTTCGATATTCATTATAAAATGAATAAAATCGATATATATATCGTTCACGTCAAAATGGCGTCAATCTAATCAATACGGCTTCATATATTCCTATTCTCAAATATTCTATTTCAAATATTTCTTTTTCAAATATTTCCTTTTCAAAACTGGAATGAGGCCCAATCAATTACCATATAATGTTAATTATATGGATTTTCTACAACACATGTATATAATAGCATTGAAAAATAATCAACCATCAACCAAAGTGCACTACACTGTATAAGCATCAAATATAAATATCTAACGCTTATAACAGCCTGTCAATCAATCGATCGACATATTTAATCAATCAGGATGAGTGAACTTCAAATTTCATCCTAACACCCGTGTGGGGTTTCAGACAATCAAACACAGATTTTATTTGTGCAGTTGGGCGATGTGTAAAATTTATCGTCCCAATCAATGTCATTCAAATAAGTGTACATAAACAAACCATCTGGTTTGTAAATGAATATTTATTTATTCACTTCACTATTTTTATATTCACGTTAAAAATTATATTTTTAACGATAAAACATTTTATTTCAACCTATGAATTCCTATTCAATTCATTTATTCAATAAAATGATATTTTTATTTTTCTAACATATTTTAGAAAATTTCAGCGGCATAACGGCACGATACTAGAAACGGGACAAGGCCTAGCCTTATCCCCGGTCTAGTGAAGGCCCACGCCATTCACACATCAATCAAATTCACCAAACAACCAAATTCAAATCAAATCATATAACTAAGCTATGCAACCAAACAAACAAGTCCATGGTCTGTGGACGATTGTGTCGGGTGCTACTAAGCACCGTCTGCATCCTAGTATATATATATAACTAGAAAAATTAAATAGAAAGGTGAGAAGTTCTCACATATAGCTATCCTAGCTCCACGGCACTTCATTGATAGAAATCTTCATTGTTTTCGCATCTTCGTCAACTTCGTCGCCCGTAGCCACTACATATGTAAAAATCGAATTTTTACTTCACTATTCGACATATAAAAATCATATTTTTACTTCGCTATTCAATATATAAAAATCGAATTTTTATTTCACTATTCGATATATAAAAATCATAATTTTACTTCGCTATTCAATATATAAAAATCGAATTTTTATTTCACTATTCGATATATAAAAATCATATTTTACTTCGCTATTCAATATATAAAAATCGAATTTTTATTTCACTATTCGATATATAAAAATCTTAATTTTACTTCGCTATTCAATATATAAAAATCGAATTTTTATTTCACTATTCGATATATAAAAATCATATTTTTACTTCGCTATTCAATATATAAAAATCGAATTTTTATTTCACTATTCGATATATAAAAATCATATTTTTACTTCGCTATTCAATATATAAAAATCTGATTTCTTCCTCGACTTTCAATATATAAAAATATGATTTTTCTTTCGACTTTCGATATATAAAAATATGATTTTTACTTTTTAAAGTTCAAATCCTTTTTCGAAAAATCAGTTTTAACCTTTCTAAAGAAAATCAGTTTTAACCTTTCTTTAAAAACAGTTTTAACCTTTCTAAAAATTCAGTTTTTATACTTTCTAAAAATTCAGTTTTTATACTTTCTAAAAATTCAGTTTTTATACTTTCTAAAAATTCAGTTTTTATACTTTTTAAAATTCAGTTTTTATACTTTTTAAAATTCAGTTTTTATACTTTTTAAAATTCAGTTTTTATACTTTCTAAAAATTCAGTTTTTAAGAATTTAAAAATAAAAATAAAAATACTTACAGAAAAAAGAAAAGAAAAAAAAAACGAACCGATTTCAGCGAAGGGGGGGGGTGCCGTTGTTCGTCGGAGCTTGGGGGGAGAGCGCGGTCGAGTAGAGGAGGCCAGGTGGTGGTGCCAGGTCCTCAGGCGGCGGTGGCGGTCAACTGTCTTCAGCGGCGGCGGTTGGTTCGAGGGCTGGCGGTTTTGACAGAGGAAGGTAGAGGAGGCGAAGGTGTCGACGATGGGGGGGGGGGGTCAGGCGAGGTTCGACGATGGAGGGCGACTGAGAGGGAGGTCTCCGTCGTCTTCGAGGATTTTTTTTTTCTCCTAAAAACTGAATCGAGAATGAGGGGGGGGGCCAGTGGGTTAAAGGGGAACGGTTTAGTTTTTTTTTTATTTATTATTTAATTATTTTATTCCTTATAAGTTGACTTTTACATATGACCTCGAAACGAGGCCCACCGCCTGCCGTCCATAGCGTATTACCCCCATTCCGAACACAATGGAATATGTATCCCAAGCTGATTCGATTGTTACAATCAGTTTCCTTTTGAATTTTCATTTAAATCACTATATTGAATTTTAAACGTACATTTCAAATTACTGGGGTCACATACTAACTAGAAAAATTCCTGAAAAATATTTTCTAGCTTCGTATTGACGATACGGTCCTAACAAAACTAGTTTCGTCGAATTCTGAGACCGTTTGAAAAATGGCCAATTTCCAGTCGATTAAAATCAACTGAAACTGGTCAAACGCGTTTTCCTTTGCCACGCTCACATATTGATTCGAAAAATTATGAAATTTGGAATCTAGCAATAACTTTACATCACAGACCCAACAAAACTGGTTTCGTCGAAATCCGAGGTCGTTTGCAAAATTGCTATTTTTAAGGGCCTGAATTCCATAGCGACTATTCAAAATTTTCAACTGGACATATCTTTTGATTCCCGCTACGAACTTTTGATTTTTCGGATTCGTTAGAAAGATATCATCAATTAGATCCTATCATTTTTGGTTTCACTAAAATCCGGATTGTTTTGCACCCGGTACATTCAATTGAAGTTTGAAATCGAATTATCGAACTACCGCGCCATTTTCAATTCCTTTTATAATTATATATAATTATTATATATTCTAACGACGACGTATATAATATATACGTTATAATTATATTCAAAATAAATTTCTCGTCGATATTATTTAAAATAATTCATTTTAAATAATCAAAATTCGCTAAAATTGCCAAAATAAAAATTTCAAACTGGCTCGCATTTTACGGGTTGTTACAGATTGGGTGCTACAAAAACCAACCCTTCGAATTAGTTAAAAAATAGGGGTAATTGTTGGAAGTAAGTGCTATTTACAGAATTAGGGGGAGGATTAAAAAAAGGGTTGTTTTAAAGTATTAAGAGAAGTAGGAATAGTTTAAGCATAGTTGGGGTAGATCGACAAATATGAAAGATTATGAATCATTGGGATTGGGTGCTACAAAAACCAACCATTTACAGTAGTTAAAAATAGGGGTAATTGTTGGAAGTAAGGTCTATTTAGAGAATTAGGGGAAGATTAAAAAGAAGGGCTGTTTTGAAGTATTAAGAGAAGTAGGCGTAGTTAAAACATAGTAGGGTTATGTCGACAAATATGAAAGATGACGAATTATTGGGATTGGATGCTGCAAAAACCAACCCTTCACAGTAGTTAAAAAATAGGGGTAATTGTTGGAAGTAAGGGCTATTCAGAGAATTATTGGGAGGATTAAAAAGAAGGGCTGTTTTGATGTATTAAGAGAAGTAGGGGTAGTTTAAGCATAGTAGGGGTAGATCGACCAATATGAAAGATGACGAATCATTGGGATTGGGTGTTGCAAAAACCAACTCTTCACAGTAGTTAAAAAATAGGGGTAATTGTTGGAAGTAAGAGCTTTTTAGAGAATTAGGGGGAGGATTAAAAAGAAGGGTTGTTTTGAAGTATTAAGAGAAGTAGGGGCAGTTTAAGCATAGTAGGGGTAGATCGACAAATATGAAAGATGGTGAATTGTTGGGATTGGGTGTTGCAAAAACCAACCCTTCACATTAGTTAAAAATAGGGTTATGAAGTAAGGGTTATTTAGAGAATTAAGGATTGGATTAAAAAGAAGGGTTGTTTTGAAGTATTTAGAGAAGTAGGGTCAGTTTAAGCGTAGTAAAACAATAAGATCTTAATACTTCAAAACAGCCGTTTATAGCAAAGTAGGGCTATTAAGAGAATAGCCCTTAAAAAGAAAGGGTAATTGTTGGCAGTAGGGCTTATATTAAACATCTTTCATAGGTTGATGAATCGTTTGAAGGAAAACAATAATAAAAGTAGGGGTGGTAATTTAAGCATAGTAGGGGTAAATCGACAGATATGAAATATGATGAATCGTTTGGATTGGGTGCTGCAAAAACCAACCCTTCACAGTAGTTAAAAATAGGGGTAATTATTGGAAGTAAGGGCTATTTAGAGAATCATGGGTAGGATTAAAAATAAGGGCTGTTTTGAAGTATAAAGAGAAGTAGGGGTAGTTTAAACATAGTAGGGGTAGATCGACAAATATGAAAGATGATGGATCATTTGTATTGGTTGTTGCAAAAACCAACCTTTTACTACAGTTAAAAATAGGGGTAATTGTTGGAATTAAGGACTATTTAGGGAATTAGGGGTATGACTAAAAATAAAGGCTGTTTTAGGTGTAGTTTAAACTACTGCGAAGGGTAATTGTCGATCTACCCCTGCTATTAAAAGAATTTATCATTCATCGATCTACCCCAAATGATTAAATATTTGTTTTACTACCCCAAATTCCCTAAATAGCCCTTACTTCCAACGGTAATTCAAAATAGCCCTTCTTTTTAATTCTACCCCTAGTTCTCTAAATACTCCTTACTTCAAACAATTACCCTTATTTTTTAACTACTGTGAAGGGTTGGTTTTTGTAGCACTCAATCTAAATGATTCATCATGTTTCATATTTGTGGATCTACCCCTACTATGATTAAACTACTCCTAATTCTCTTCGTACTTCAAAACAGCCCTTCTTTCTAATCATACCCCTAATTCTCTAAATAGCCCTTACTTTCAACACTTACCTGTATTTTTTAACTACTGTAAAGGGTTGGTTTTTGCAGCACCAAATCCAAATGATCCATCATCCTTCATATTTGTCAGTCTAACCCTACTATGCTTAAACTACCCCTACTTATCTTAATACCTCAAAACAACCCTTCCTTTTAACCCTACCCCTAATTCTCTAAATAGCCCTTACTTCCAACAATTACCCCTATTTTTTAACTACTGTGAAGTGTTGGTTTTTGCAGCGCCCAATCCCAATGATTCATCATTTTTCATATTTGGTGATCCACCCCTACTATGCCAAAACTACCCCTGCTTCTTTTATTACTTCAAAACAGCCCTTCTTTTTTATTCTATCACTAATTCTCTAAATATCCCTTATTTCCAACAATTACTGTGAAGGGTTGGTTTTCGCAGCACCCGATCAAAATGATTCATCATCTTTCATATTTGTCGATCTACCCCAACTTTGCTTAAACTACCCCTACTTCTCTTAATGCTTCAAAACATCCCTTCTTTTTAATCCTCCCCCTAATTTTCTAAATAGCCCTTACTTCCAACAATTACCCCTATTTTTTAACTACTGTGAAGGGTTGGTTTTTGCAGCACCCAATCCCAATAAATTATCATCTTTCATATTTATCGATCTACCCTTACTAAGCATAAACTACCCTACTTCTCTTAATACATCAAAGCAACCCTTATTTTTAATCCTACCCCTAATTCTCTAAATATCCCTTACTTCCAACAATTAGACCTATTTTTCAACTACCGTGAAGGTTTGGTTTTCGCAACACCCAATCCAAATGATTCATCATCTTTCATATTTCTCGATCTAACCCTACTTTGCTTAAACTACCCCTACTTCTCTTAACACTTCAAAACTACCCTTCTTTTTAATCCTACCACTAATTCTCTAAATAGCCCATACTTCCAAAAATTACCCCTATTTTTTAACTACTGTGAAGGTTGCATTTTGCAGTGCCCAATCCCAACGATTCATCATCTTTCATATTTGTCGATCTACCCCTACTATGCTTAAACTTCCCCTGCTTCACTTAATACTTCAAAACAACCCTTCTTTTTAATCCTACCCCTAATTCTCTAAATAGCCCTTATTTCCAACAATTACTCCTATTTTTTAACTACTGTAAATGGTTGCTTTTTGCAGCACCTAGTCCAAATGATTCATCATCTTTTTTATTTGTCGATCTATCCATACCATGCTTAAATTACCCCTAGTGTAGACCGATCATCCTTTATATTTGTCGATCTACGCTTACTATGTTTAAACTAACCCTACTTCTCTTAATACTTCAAAAAAGCCCTTCTTTTTAATCCTACCCCTAATTCTCTAAATAGCCCTTATTTCCAACAATTACCCCTATTTTTTAACTACTGTAAAGGGTTGGATTTTGCAGCACCCAATCAAATGATTCATCATCCTTCATATTTGTCGATCTACCCCTACTATGCTTAAACTACTCCTACTTCTCTGAATACTTCAAAACGGCCCTTCTTTTTTAATCTTACCCCTAATTCTCTAAATAGCCCTTATTTCCAACAATTACCCCTATTTTTTAACTACTGTAAAGGGTTGGTTTTTGCAGCACCCAATCAAATGATTCATCATCCTTCATGTTTGTCGATCTACCCCTACTATGCTTAAACTACTCCTACTTCTCTGAATACTTCAAAACAGCCCTTCTTTTTTAATCTTACCCCTAATTCTCTAAATAGCCCTTACTTCAGCTATCTACCCCTACTATGCTTAAACAACCCCCATACTTTTGTTATTGTTTTCCTTTATTCGTTTTTTATTTATTTATTTTGCATTATTCATTAATTTCTTTGTAAACCAATTATCATTCTACTTCTATGAAGGGTTGGTTTTTGTAGCACCCAATCCAAATGATTCATCATCCTTCATATTTGTCGATCTACCTCTACTATGCTTAAACTACCCCTACTTCTCTTAATACTTCAAAATAGCCCTTCATTTTAAGCCTGCCCGATTTTTGTCATTTACCGGATGTAAGGTCAGAAGCAACACTTATCTTTTTCATATCATATCTTCATTTACTTGGAATGCCACATCGTCATACCCGCCAAATCATTATCGATTTCCTTAATGGTATCACGGGTATGAAGCTAAGAAAAACGAATTCCTCCGCTACCAAACGAAATACGTTTGAAGAGACCAACATTATGATTCGTTAGGAATACTCTATCAGACATTCGTCCATACAAGTTGTCCTGGGACGGGACAAACCGAAGGCACTATTCAGTATATCCATCTTAGGCAATCTTTACCTAAGATTTATACAATAGCCCTTGCACTTTACTCCGTCTTCAATATATTCAGCATACTTGATTCGCAACGCTTATGCCAATACGGAGTGGTTTTCCGGTTAATTATCCAACCGGTCTCTCCATATCAACAACGTTAAAATGGTCAAAAACTTCGATAGTCGGTGAGTTAACTATCAAAGAAAAACACGTGTGCAAACCACGATATTATTTCCAGATGGAAATTTAATCGATCAATCATCATTTAACATTTAACTCTTTAATTCATTAATTTACTTATCTCCTATTTCCATATATTCTAAATTCTTATTTTCTATTATCAGAAAACATTTCTAATTCACATTTGGAAAACATTTCCAAAACTCCTTCACTGCCAAACCTTACCATTCCTTAGTTAAGAAGGAAGTCAATCAAGTTGGGGTATAATTACCTCTCATACCTTAACTGAACAACGTTTTAACTTCGAAATAGTCAAAGTTTATCTTTTAAATCTTTAACAAACTTCCATACGTAACTCTCGGATTCTATTTACATATCCACTTCTTTATTGAAAACATTGATTATAACGCTAACGTTATAAACCCTACTTCTGAAATATCTAACTTCAATTATAACTTTTATTTCTTTAATGTGAATAAATAAATAAACACCTAATTTATTAATAAGTAAATCTTGATTTAAACACCGGAAAGTATAAGTACTTTCCTGAATTCGATATAATCGAATTCGACGATTAACTCTCTTCGAATAACTAATATTTGATTAACTCACTTCGAATGACTCATATTCGATTACTCCTCATCGAATAACTTATATTCGATTACTCCTTTTCGAATACTTATATTCGATTAGTCCTTTCGATTAAACTATAAATCGATAACTCCTTTCGATTGAACTATAAACCGATAACTCCTTTCGATTAGACTATAATCGATTAACTCCTTTCGATTAGACTATAATCGATTAACTCCTTTCGATTAGATTATAATCGATACCCTTTTCTTTAACACTATTCGAATAAACTATATTTGATTACTCCTTTAACTCTATTCGAATAACTAATATTCGACTAATTCCTTTGGACTAACTCATTTGGATTAACTCGGTTTGATTAACTTATCATGACTAACTTAACTTAATTAACTCTCCTTATTTAACTCAACTTGATTAACTCATATCGAATCGAATATTCGATTTACTTATATTCGAATAACTATGTCTGTTTTAACTCTATCTCGATAGTTAATATTCGATTTAACTCCATTCGCTTGACTCTAGATCGCAGCGATCACAATGGTTACGCCTGATTACCTCAGGAAATATCCGGCCACCGTAAGCCATTTACAGCCCTGCGAATTACGCTAGCAGCCGTACGAAATGGCAACTCATCCCGAATAACTATGTTTGTTTTAACACTATCTCGAATAACTTATTCGATCGACTTTAATTGAGTAACTAATATTCAGTTAACCCTAGTTCGGTTAACTATGTTCAATCAACTCTATCTGGTTAACTCTTATTCGAATAACAGATATTCGATAAAATCTAATTGAATAACTAATATTCAATTAACTCTACTTGTCCATTTACCCTTTTTCAACTAACTTTATGTGGTTTATAAATATTTCCTTTTCATATCGTTTATTCCTTTATGAAGATTCCTTTTAACAGCGTTTATTCCTTTATAAAGATTCCTTTTAACAGCGTTTATTCCTTTATAAAGATTCCTTTTAACATCGTTTATTCACTTATAATGATTCCTTTTTAACGGCGTTTACTCACTTATAAGGATTCCTTTTTAACAGCGTTTATTTCACTTATAATGATTCCTTTTTAACAACGTTTATTCACTTATGATGATTCCTTTTTAATCCTATTTATTTTCCAAATAAATATCCCTTAAATGATTCTATTTATTTACTAAATAAATATCTCCTTATATACCTTTATTTATAAAAGAAATTCCCTTTTTATCTTTATACTTAAATTATTTTCAATTCTATTTGTAAACGTTTTACAAATATTTCTCTTCTATTTCATTTGTAAAAGGTTTAAAATATTCCTCTTTCTATTTTATTTGTAAATGGTTTACAAATATTTCCTTTTCTAATTGTCTCCTATTTATAAATATTTCTTATTTATAAATATTCCATTTATAAAGATTTCCCTTTATTTATAATTCCACTTAAAAACATTTCCTATTTATAAATATTCCATTTATAAATAAAATTCCTTTTTATAAAATCTTCTTTGATTTTATAAATATTTTCTATTTTATAAAAGCCCTTGATTTTATAAATAATTCATTTTCAATATTCTTTTTTGAAAATTCCCTTTTTAACATTTCGGTATTTTGGTATTTACCATACCAAATCACGATGGCCAATATCGTCCAAACACACAAAATCGACAACAGATTATATACCACATCATATATTTCGATATATGAAACAAAATAGTATTTTATATATTGAGGAAGCCAGTTGGGTCCCTCCAACTTGTTTCCCAGCATCACAGATGTTAAATCATATAATTAACATCAACTTCATTTCAGTATGAAATGTTCTGATAAGCAACATCAATATATATATTTAATGGTTTATATATATATATATAATTTCAACTAAATGACTAGTAGTTCAATTAACCAAATCAACACACAGCAATCAACAGATAATTAACAGTTCTAAGAATATGTTATAAAAATATAACTGTTCAGAGTTGGTGAGTTTTACTTACTTTGGTTCACAGTTGACGCTTCTGGTTTTGTTTTCATTTACAATCAAACAAGCCTTTGATTTTATTACGAATTTCCAGTAGCTCCAATCTCAGGAAATTCCATTCCAAAATGCATCACTCGTTGCTATGATTCCCATGTGACCGGTTTGATCGAATTCTGATCAGGTATGATCTAGACACAATATCAACAAACGGGTATAAACATTTAGCACAGTTTTAAATTAACAAACTTGAATTGATTTATAAATTTGGGCTTTCACTTATGTTGGCCAAAATTTAAACCAACCTGCGTTAGACCCTGCACCATTTCAAAATCAATAACAATCACCAAAGTGATCCCTGTTAAAATCTCTTTCAACAAATATCCAACTGAAAGGACTCGGTCCTTCCTTCTTCTCCAATTTCTGCAACTCCAGTATTACAAAACAAATGGCCGATACAGAACTCCTGCTCCATTCTATCTTCCTCACTATAGCACACCGTTCATCCCAACATCAGACTGGGCACAAACCCGCTCAACAGACCAGTGCGTCAACTTCTTCGAAATGCCAGTTCGGACCGCCTTTTTACATAACTCCGTCATTTCTTTACCGCACACGCCACACTTCACCTAAACGCCATCGGAGTCCGCCCACTTCTTTGCCGGAGTGTGCTAGACCACGCCTCCAATCATTGCTCAACTCGAGCTCGTATACGCTCCAGAAAACCGACTCAAAGTCGATGGCTTCAAGCCCCAAAATCAACATCGAACCTCTTGGAACTTGTATGAGAATGAAGAGGATGATCCCCGTAATTCATATACATAATTTTCGGGATCTACAGTTTTCTTTTTCTACGGATTGATTTGGATCTAAGGATGGATTTGGACTCATGGTTTTTCCTTTATTGGTGGCATCCTATTTTCTTGTTTGTTGAGGATAAGGGATGGAATTTAGGTCTTAAGGAAAGTAAAGGGGTATTTATTGTGTGGTTTGGTGTGTTATGTGAGTACTTGCTTGCTTTTAGTTATTCATGTGGGTGTTAAGGCATGTATTTTTCGGGGAAAACCTTAAGCAGGTGGTATTTCCTCTTGTACTTCTTTGTTGGTTCGGTTTAGACCAGATGTTTTAACCCATCCTCTTTAATTAATTCTGTGCTTTGTTTGTATATATTACACTTATTTATGTCTTGTTCTAAATAGAATTTAGAATGCTAATAAAATTCCATTTACGTACAGACAGAAATCAAGATACCGTTGTATTGAGCTCGGTTCCATGATCCAAAAAATATAATAATACCGGTAGGTTAGCTTATATTGTGAAACCCCAAAATCGTTGATTAAGAGTGCAAAATACTCCAAATAAAAAGTTTCTTACTTAATTAATTAAAATTTACAGTAAAATTCTAAAAATTAAACTATCGTTATGTCTCAAAAGAACCTTGTCTAAATACAAACCCGATATTCGAATATTTTTAAATAACCGTTATGGCCACGAACGAATATACCGCGGTTTTTCTGAATATTTAATTTGGGCATAACTCAAAATCCACACGATGAAATCTCGATTTTTCTCTTCCACTAGAAAAATATACTTCACTAGCTCCATACGTTTTTTGTTTCACAGAAATCCGATTTAAAACGGATCCTGTATATTCAGTTGAAGTTCAAATCGCCATATAGCGAACTGCCGCGCCATTTCGAGCTCGATTATAATTATAATATAATTCTACGTTCAAACTTCGTTTAAATAATATATTCATTATTCAAATTCAATTCCAAACTGAATTATATATTATAAATAATCCAATTCACACGATATTGTGAATTCCACCAATTTTTTTGATTATTTCTGAATTATATATATTATTCTATTATTTATATTAATTAAATATTCCATATAATTTAATTAAATGACCATTTGAATTCTAAATCACTATTTATATAATTAAGTAAGTTAATTATATATTGCAGAAATTACGGGTCGTTACATTCTTCCCCACTTAAAATAATTTCGTCCTCGAAATTGCTAAGGTATAAAATAAACCCTATTGACTGGTAAAATTTATTTGTTCACTTCTTAACTTCAGTTTTAACTGAACCAATTTAATTTAAATTAAAATATTAATTAATTCCTACCAACGAAAATTTTCAAAAATCCTGAAAATTTTCTAACACCTTAACTTTACTGAAAATTTCGCCAGCACCTCCTTTGTACTGGTCAATAGCTCAAACTCTAACTCGCCTCTCTGGGCCTTCTTCAACCCAAAAGAAAAACAAACAGCCAAGCAGCTTGCCAATTTGGCTCATCAAAATCTCAAACCCATAAATAATATAAACTGGTACCTTTTTGTCGGGCATATCAATATATCCTTCCAACCTGTTACCAATCTGCATATACCATTCCATACAAATCAAACTCCAATCGATAAATCCTCAAATCCAATCCTTCACTTATATCCAAGACGTATTCCATTCAAACTCTTAATTCATCCACTCAATCCATTTTAACTTCATAAGTTAAATTTTAAATTTTAGAATTTAAATTCCTGGGTTTATTTCAAATCAATTTGAAACCATAATACCAATTCAAAACCTTTGAATTTCTAACACTTGTTTTCTCAAAACAATTCAAAAACAAAATCTTTGGTAGTAATCCGTCATTTAGGAAATCGAAAATCACACCAACGATGTATCGATCCATCTTCGGAATTATTTTCCAGTCGTCAAGGTGAGTTCAATACTATATCAATTTCAAATTGAAAAACATTTTCAAAATCTCCCAGGAACTTAAAATTTCCTTATTTTAGTTCCTAATTCTGATTTAAATCCATATTTAATTCATCTTATTTCATATACTTTACTTATATGAATCCTGATTGGTTTTTCTATAACCATTTCACGTTTAATAATCTTATTCGATTATAATAACAACCAACACAACCAATATCCTATATCAAAATATATTCGGGTAAAATTATTTTATTTACCCTTTCTCCAAAACATACTATGTCGGTTCATCGTATTCAAGTGTTCATAAAACTCCTACCGATACAGTGGATCAAACTGATCGTCCAGAATTCATAAGCCACTCAACCAATAAATCTCCACAATATAAAACCACTTTATATTAAATAACAAATACGCACTTATATATACACCCTCAAACTCAATCTAGGATATTACTAATCCCATCTCTATCGAGTTACGCCACAGAGCCAAGATAATACTTAACCTTTACTCTGATACCAACTGTAGTGACCCGAAAATCCGGTCCAATTTGAGCTCACCAAAAACACAAGTCCAACCCCAAATTGCACTGGAAACCAGGAAACTAATAGAAAGAAATTAGAGGGTGAGAATAGATAAGATAGAAACTTATAGAATAGAAGAAGAAGAAGAGCATCATCATCAAAGTAAACACGAATCTCATAGCGGAACGAATAAAATATAACATAACTTTTGAAATACAACCGTATATGTATAGAATAACATTGTAGAGTACAACACTTACAACAATAGCGAAAATAAACAATAGCTATATAATCCTGAAGCCTCCTGCTCCAAGCTCTCCAAGTATATCTGTAAAATCCCGACTACTTGATTGCCCATATAAATTTAGATACCCGAGAGTTTAGGGAAAACAAACAAAATAAATTCCGGGTCAGTCATGGGAGTGGTGTGAATAAAACTCCAAACACTTGGTTTAATAACGGATATATCATAAGACCACGCCGTGAAAACGGAACGGGTTTTTCCCTTATGAAAATCCAAACATCTTTGTAAACAATATCCTTCTTATATTATAATAATGTCTATGTACAAATAGATATCAATCTAGAAGAACGCTTTCATCTCACGTTCCACATATATAATGAAAAATCATATCCCGCAGGCGCTTACTGGATGATTGGATTTCCAACTATGACAAGGTATGGAACCACCTTACGATCAGTGTACTCCAGAAACGATACACTGGAGTTCAACAAGAACATCTTGCAACTCAGCCACACATGACCGACCACTCATTTCGCTTGAGTGTATCGAATGTATATCACCAACGGTTGGGATCAGCAACCGTTCCTGTATATATATATATATATATATATATATATATATATATATATATATATATATATATATATGGGACAACATTGATAGATTAAAGAAGCAAATGAATATTCTCTAGATAGGTGATTATGCACCTTACTTCGGAGCGACCGACCTAGCCATGCTGCCTGCTCGATTTTTGTCATTTACCGGATGTGAGGCTAGAAGCTACGCTTATCTTTTTCATATTATATCTTCATTTACTTGGAATACCACATCGTCATACCCGCCAAATCATTATTGATTTCCTTAACGGTATCAAGGGTATGAAGCTAAGAGAAACGAATTCCTCCGCCACCAAACGAAATACGTTTGAAGAGACCAACATATATGATTCGTTAGGAATACTCTGTCATACATTCGTCAATACAAGTTATCCTGGGACTGGACAAACCGAAGGCACTATTCAGTATATCCATCTTAGGCAATCTTTACCTAAGATTTATGCAACAGCCCTTGCACTTTACTCCGTCTTCAATATATTTAGCATACTTGATTCGCAACGCTTATGCCAATACGGAGTGGTTCTTCGGATAATAATCCAACCGATCTCTCCATATTAACAATGTTAAAATGGTCAAAAACTTTGATAGTTGGTGAGGTAACTATCAAAGAAAAACATGTGTGCAAACAACGATATTATTTCCAAATGGAAATTTTATCGATCAATCATCATTTAACATTTAACTCTTTAATTCATTAATTTACTTATCTCCTATTTCCATATATTCTAAATTCTTATTTTCTACTATCAGAAAACATTTCTGATTCTCATTTGGAAAACATTTCCAAAACTCCTTCACTGCCAAACCTTACCATTCCTTAGTTAAGAAGGAAGTCAATCAAGTTGGGGTATAATTACCTCTCATACCTTAACTGAACAACGTTTTAACTTCGAAATAGTCAAAGTTTATCTTTTAAATCTTTAACAAACTTCCATACGTAACTCTCGGATTCTATTTACATGTCCACTTCTTTATTGAAAACATTGATTATAACGCTAACGTTATAAACCCTACTTCTGAAATATCTTACTTCAATTATAACTTTTATTTCTTTAATGTGAATAAATAAATAAACACCTAATTTATTAATAAGTAAATCTTGATTTAAACACCGGAAAGTATAAGTACTTTCCTGAATTCGATATAATCGAATTCGACGATTAACTCTCTTCGAATAACTAATATTTGATTAACTCACTTCGAATGACTCATATTCGATTACTCCTCATCGAATAACTTATATTCGATTACTCCTTTTCGAATACTTATATTCGATTAGTCCTTTCGATTAAACTATAAATCGATAACTCCTTTCGATTGAACTATAAACCGATAACTCCTTTCGATTAGACTATAATCGATTAACTCCTTTCGATTAGACTATAATCGATTAACTCCTTTCGATTAGACTATAATCGATTAACTCCTTTCGATTAGACTATAATCGATACCCTTTTCTTTAACACTATTCGAATAAACTATATTTGATTACTCCTTTAACTCTATTCGAATAACTAATATTCGACTAATTCCTTTGGACTAACTCATTTGGATTAACTCGGTTTGATTAACTTATCTTGACTAACTTAACTTAATTAACTCACATTATTTAACTCAACTTGATTAACTCCTATCGAATAACTAATATTCGATTTACTTATATTCAAATAACTATGTATGTTTTAACTCTATCTCGAATAGTTAATATTTGATTTAACTCCATTCGCTTGACTCTAGATTGCAGCGATCACAATGGTTACGCCTGATTCCCTCAGGAAACATCCGACCGCCGTAGGCTATTTGCAGACCTGTGAATTACATTAGCAGTCGTACGAAATGGCAACTCATCCTAAATAACTATGTTTGTTTTAACTCTATCTCGAATAACTTATTTGATCGACTTTAATTGAGTAACTAATATTCAATTAACCCTAATTCGGTTAACTATGTTCAATCAACTCTATCTGATTAACTCTTATTCGAATAACTGATATTCGATGAACTCTATCTGAATAACTAATATTCAATTAACTCTACTTGTTGATTTACCCTTTTTCAACTAACTTTATGTGCTTTATAAAGATTTCCTTTTCATATCGTCTATTCCTTTATAAAGATTCCTTTTGTTTACACCAAAAATTGGTATAACAACCAAAGAGATGTTTCTGAACACGTTACCAAATCAGAGGCGAGATGCTTGGAAAGCACGTCACCTTTTCAAAGGCGGGGTGTTAGAAAACCTTTGGAATTATATATGAGGCCGTATCCAACATTCCATAAGCATCAAGATACCAAAATTAAGAAAAGAAGGAAAAGAAGACAAGAGTTTATAGTGGTTCGACTCTTATTCGAGTCTACGTCCACTTTGAAGATAGCATTCCATTAATCCCCATAAGATTTACATCATTTACTCCTTTATACATTCATAAAAGCTCCTTTTACATGCATTTGCCTTTGAATCCACATAAGAATGATAGAGAGCTTGAAGAGATTATGCTAATCCTTCCATAGAAGCCATGATTGAAAGCTTGCTAGATTTTCAATGAATTGTGAAGAAGAGATGTTGAAATGCTTGAAGAAGCTCCAAAAAGCAATTTGATAGCACGTCTTCGTAGTTCCCTCCAAAAAACCCCCCTTTTTCATGTGAATTATGAGGGGTATTTATAGTTGGAGTTGAAGGGTAGTGGCGAACTTGTAATTTAGAGTGTAAAGTTGGCGCTAGGTTGGCAATTGGTTGGCGCATGGTTGGCATTGTCATATTTACAAAACTGCCACTCATTTTTTACATTTTGGCCAGTACACTCGTTTTTATCCGGCCATACACTCGTTTTTATGCTGCTGGTCGGTTTTACACTCCTTTTAGGCTGCTGGTCGGTTTTACACTCCTTTTTTATGCCGCTGGTCGGTTTTACACTCCTTTTTTATGCCGCTGGTCGGTTTTACACTCCTTTTTTATGCTGGTGGTCGGTTTTACACTCCTTTTAGGCTGCTGGTCAGTTTTACACTCCTTTTTTTATGCTGCTGGTCGGTTTTACACTCTTTTTTTATGTTGGTCGATACACTCTTTTTTATAACTTTGCCACTATTGGCTTTGCATGTTTATGTCTTGTAGTATCGATCCAGCTTTATGGAGTATGGACCGACCAGAGACTAAAGGGACGACCAGGAGGCTTCAGCAATGGGAAGATCGACCAGGAATCTTCCAATATTAAGACGGAGCGGGCTTCCGGAAAGTGGGACCGATCAAATATGTTGAGGTGCCGGAACCGACCAGACGCTTTGATGTGAGAAAGAACGATCCGAAACTGATGAGATCGACCATCCGCTGATGCCATTCCGAACCGATCAGGCTTAAATGAACAGGATGCTCGACCCCGTTAGCTTGCTCGACCAAATCTGTAATGAACGACCGCGTTGTAGAGGCGGAGTACGACCTGGGCTTCTGGGAAGCTATGCACGACCCCTGCTTGCGTGTGCTTGATGGAACGACCGACCAGATTAGCTTCAGCTTGGACCGACCAGATGGTGCTCTTCTCAAGACCGACCAGGTCGCTAGCGAGCAGACCGACCAGATGGTGATGCTGGTGACCGATCAGTTGTGAGCGACCGGAGTTTGCTGTTTTTCAGCTGGTTAACATTTGCCCCTCGAAGCTTGTATTTTTCGCTTGCGAGAAATGCGGGCTTCGAAATGATCATTGCTGTCATGGTCATCGTTGGAATCCAGTCGTAGCCTTTTACTTGCTATGGCAAATCTTGCTTTGACTCATTGATTCCATACGCTCCAAGTTATGAACTTGTTGATTGGATTTATATGTTCTATAGCACCTGTTCTGTAATGAAAACAAGCACTTGCACGGTTTTGGACTTATACGTTGTTATTGATCGTCCACATAATAACAGATTAGTTAATCATTGATGAATGATGTATAATAAATTGAATGTCATATCTATGCAGAACTGCTTTACTTAACAGTTATGATTTGTTAAGCGTTATTTGCATAAACATGGTATTCGATTTTGAATTTAATTGATAAATTTGGGACTTCTACTTGGAGAAGCCAGTGTATCTTTGATCTCTGCTTTGGAGAGATAACTTTTTCTATGGAAAGGATTTGTAGATTGTCGCATTGTTTCTTATTGCGAATTTGAGCGACATTTAAGTGAGGGTTGCATTGCTCCGTGCTACAAACTCCCACACTTCGTCTCGCCTTAGCAAGCTCCCGTGCTTCGTTCTGCGTGTACGGATTCCCGCAAACCATTGGGTGAAGGTTATATTGATTCACGGAGGGGCATCAGTCATCGGCTAAAGTCACTTATCGTCATAAGTGCTCACATCCCGACTGAAGGAGCCTGGACCTCCATGAACCTTTGAAGGTTGGGGTTTTTATTTTGCCTCTGTTATGGGAGGTCTTTGACCCTTGCTATGGAGGGACTTTGTCTCGCCTCACTATGGGAGGACTTTGTTTTGCCTCACTATGGGAGGACTTTGTCTCGCCTCACTATGGGAGGACTTTGTTTTGCCTCACTATGGGAGGACTTTGTCTCGCCTCATTATGGGAGGACTTTGTTTATTTGTCCCCGGAGAGGTCTTGGGTTTAATGCCCCCGGAGAGGTCTTGGGTTTAGTGCCCCCGGAGAGGTCTTGGGTTTAGTGCCCCCGGAGAGGTCTTGGGTTTAGTGCCCCCGGAGAGGTCTTGGGTTTAGTGCCCTCGGAGAGGTCTTGGGTTTAGTGCCCCCGGAGAGGTCTTGGGTTTTCCACTCATTGTTATGAGTGTTTCGCATCCCGACTGAAGGAGCTGGACCTCTATGAGGTTACGCCTTGTGTTTGTCTCACGGAGCGGGCATCAGTTATTAGCTAAGTTACCCAATATTAGGAGTATTTCGCATCCCGACTGAAGGAGCCTGGACCTCCATGAGGTTACACTTTGTGTTTGTCTCACAGAGCGGGCATCAGTTATTAGCTAAGTTACCCAGTATCAGGAGTATTTCGCATTTCGACTGAAGGAGCCTGGATCTCCATGAGGTTACACTTTGTATTTGTTGAATTTTTTCCATCTGACTTTTGGCAGTTTCCCTTGCTCATGTTCCATGATGTGCCCTTCATCGTTGCGCTGATATTTTTGCACTATGAAATTTGGAATCATTGGGGGTCGCCATATTTCATCAGATTGTTGAGGAAATCAAGCATTTATTGGATGACCTGTAATGAGAAATCATTCCTTAGCAAAGTTTGAACTTTGAATTGTTCATAACATTGTAAGCAAGGAATTCGACTAAGCATATATGCTTTTGGTTACAGGACTATAGTTCAATGCTTTACTTAGCAATTATTACAAACTGTTTACATGAAATTTCAAATGTAACAGAAGGTGAAAGTAAAGCAATAAAATGGTAAGTAAAAGGAGAGCGATGATGATCGCTTATTCTTGGCCCATTAAGAATGACAGTGGTTGTCAGTTGATTATTGGCCTTGAATCATTTTGAGCAGCTCCCTGCCCTTGAGATGTTGTAGCTTGAGGGCTTTTTATGTACTGTTGCAGATGACCTTTCTTGATTAGTTCTTCAAATAACAACTTTAGTTGTCTACAATCATTGGTGTCGTGGCCAGACTGCTTGTGGTAAATACAGTACTTTCCAGATTTGAGCAAATGGTCATTCATCTTTATCGGGCGAGGTTCTGGATAATCTTCGGTATCCTTCGTGGCCAAGTAGATGTTTACAATAGAGTCATTCAAAGGAGTCAATTCGGGAAGATCGGGGAGGCGAGATTTCTTGTTAGCTTTGTTCCCATTCCCATCATTGAATTGTTTTTGCCACTGAGGTTTGTGGGTATTATCACTCCTTTTATCCTCTGTAGTATTACTTGGGCCAACTGAAGGATCTTTGTCTATCCTCATGTATTCTTCCGCTTTCTTGTAAAATTTATCAAGCGTGGTTGGCTCTTTCATTTTAATCCATTTGCCAAATTCGCTATCTGCATCTATTGCGCTGAGAAGTGACATGAGGATTATGCGAGGCTCCGCATTTCATACTTCGGAAAGAGCAACATTGAAGCGACTAAGAAACGCTTTGATTGTTTCGCCGGGATTTTGCTTCATCGATGAGAGTGTTATAGCATCCTTAGACTTAACAGCATATAAGCGAAATTGCTCCTTAAACCTTTTGGTCAGATCCGAAAATTGATCAATGGATTCTGGTGGCTGCTTGGTGAACCATAGTGAGGTAGCTCCTTCCAAATAAAGGGGAAAGTAAGTGCATCTCATCCTGTCGGTAGCTTTAGCTGCAGTCATGCCCCACTCATACTTGAACAAGAAATAATTGGGATCAGTAAGACCATTGTATGGAGGTAAAGTGGGAGGAGTGAACTTCTTTGGACAGTCCGCTTGCAGGACCCTCTCGGTGAATGGAGTTCGACTTGGAGAGAAGTCCCGGTCCCTTTCGTCATCCTTGCAAGCTTGGTTCTTTTTCATAGCCTGCTCAATCATTCCTGCAATATACTCTTCAGTGTTGCGTTGTTCCGCGGTACCAACTTCGATCCCTTTACCGGATCCTTGCCTTAGCAAGTCAACACGGTTCAAGGATGTAGGAAGTGCCCTCATGGGACTAACAACATTTCGAGTACATCGGGCAGAATGATTGTTAGCACGTGGATTGGTGTCCACAACCTTGGCTCCATTATTGTCATGTTCTCGTCCTTCAACATCCTCCATGTTATTGTTAAGATTTTGGTCGGAAGCGGAAGAAACTTCCTTCTCATCGAGATTGACTTGAGCCCTTTGAAGAGTAGGATTAGGGCGAACACCGAGGATGGCATCCAATTTCTCCATCATAGCTTTGGAAGCGGCATCAATGCGTTGATTTATGTTGGCAACCACAACATCTAGCTCGCCTGTTGTGACACCAGCTCCGCTTATAGAATTTTGGCCAACCTCCAGAAGATTAATTTGAGGTGTAGCTTCGTTGTTGGCGATACCTTCGGCTCCTCCAACGGATTTGCTATTCGCCTTTTTGGATTTCGCCATCATTTCGGTTATAGATCCGAACTTCGAAGAGAGCTTCTCCAGGGATTCCAAATCCGGACGGGTGATTGAGATTGAAGATGTGATCACGGCCCCACGGTGGGCGCCTAATTGTTTACACCAAAAATTGGTATAACAACCAAAGAGGTGTTTCTGAACATGTTACCAAATCAGAGGCGAGATGCTTGGAAAGCACGTCACCTTTTCAAAGGCGGGGTGTTAGAAAACCTTTGGAATTATATATGAGGCCGTATCCAACATTCCATAAGCATCAAGATACCAAAATTAAGAAAAGAAGGAAAAGAAGACAAGAGTTTATAGTGGTTCGACTCTTATTCGAGTCTACGTCCACTTTGAAGATAGCATTCCATTAATCCCCATAAGATTTACATCATTTACTCCTTTATACATTCATAAAAGCTCCTTTTACATGCATTTGCCTTTGAATCCACATAAGAATGATAGAGAGCTTGAAGAGATTATGCTAATCCTTCCATAGAAGCCATGATTGAAAGCTTGCTAGATTTTATAAAATCCTTGATTTTATAAATAATTCATTTTCAATATTCATTTTTGAAAATTCCCTCTTTAACATTCTGGTATTTTGGTATTTACCATATCAAATCACGATGTCCAATATCGTCCAAACACACAAAATCGACAAAAAATTATATTCCACATCATATATTTCGATATATGAAACAAAATAGTATTTTATATATTGAGGAACCCAGTTGGGTCCCTCCAACCTGTTTCCCTGCATCACAGATGTTAAATCATATAATTAACATCAACTTCATTTCAGTATGAAATGTTCTGATAAGCAACATCAATATATATATTTAATGGTTTATATATATATATAATTTCAACTAACTGACTAACAGTTCAATCAACCAAATCAATACAAAGCAATCAACAGATAATTATCAGGTCTAAGAATACGTTATAAAAATATAACTGTTCAGAGTTGGTGAGTTTTACTCACTTTGGTTCACAGTTGACGCTTCTGGTTTTGTTTTCATTTACAATCGAACAAGCATTTGATTTTATTACGAATTTCCAGTAGCTCCAATCTTAGCAAATTCCATTCCAAAATGTATCTCTTGTTGCTATGATTCCCATGTGACCAGTTTGATCGAATTCTGATCAGGTATGATCGAGACACAATATCAACAAACGTGTATAAACATTTAGCACAGTTTTAAATTAACCAAACTTGAATTGATAAACAAATTTGGGCTTTCACTTATGTTGGCCCAAAATTCAAACCAACCTGCGTTTAGACCCTACCGTGTTTTCCTCTCCCATTTACCCAAAATTACCACGCACGTCATAGTTATGAACCTTCCACTCCTTATTGCTTTCAAGACCACCTTCAAACCTTCACAACTTACTCAATATCCCAGTACCCCAGTAATTATCCTCATCAAAACTCTACACAACCGTACTAAAACACACACCAACTCCACTTCTTCGACCAGTCCAACGTCCCCCTACCGTCCAGTCCCTCTCCAAGATGAACAGTTCGCAGTGCCTTCCACCTTAAAGCAGTGTGCACCTCCACCATTATTCGTTTCCAGAAAGGAGACATGCCACTATTTTGAAACTTAGCTCAAAACAGTCCTGTACAACATTTTCACACTCCCCATTTCCAAACGAGTCCACCCTGCACCATTTCAAAATCAATAACAATCACCAAAGTGATCCCTGTTAAAATCTCTTTCAACAAATATCCAACTCAAAGGACTCGGTCCTTCCTTCTTCTCCGATTTCTGCAACTGCAGTATTACCAAAAAAATGGAAGATACAGAACTCCTGCTCCATTCTATCTTCCTCACTATAGCACACCGTTCATCCCAACATCAGACTGGGCACAAACCCGCTCAACAGACCAGTGCGTCAACTTCTTCGAAATGCCAGTTCGGACCGCCTTTTTACATAACTCCGTCATTTCTCTACCGCACACACCACCCTTCACCTGAATGCCATCGGAGTCTGCCCACTTCTTTGCCGGAGTCTGCTCGACCATGCCTCCAATCATCGCTCAACTCGAGCTTGTATACGCTTCAGAAAGCCGACTCAAAGTCGATGGCATCAAGCCCCAAAATCAACATCGAACCTCTTGGAACTTGTATGAGAATGAAGAGGATGATCCCCGTAATTCATATACATAAATTTCGGGATTTTCGGTTTTCTTTTTCTACGGATTGATTTGGATCTAAGGATGGATTTGGTCTCACGGCTTTTCCTTTATTGGTGGCGGCCTATTTTCTTGTTTGTTGAGGATAGAGGATGGAATTTAGGTCTTAAGGAAAGTAAAGGGGTATTTATTGTGTGGTTTGGTGTGTTACGTGGGTACTTGCTTGCTTTTAATTATTCACGTGGATGTTAAGGTATGTAGTTTTCGGGGAAAACCTTAAGCAAGTGGTATTACCTCTTGTACTTCCTTGTTGGTTCGGTTTGGACCAGATGTTTTAACCCATCCTCTTTAATTAGTTATGTGCTTTGTTTATATATATTACACTTATTTATGTCTTGTTCTAAATAGAATTTAGGATGCTAATAAAATTCCATTTACATACGGACAGAAATCAAGATACCGTTGTATCAAGCTCGGCTCCACGATCCCAAAAATATAATAATATCGGTAGGTTAGCTTATATTGTGTAAACCCAAAATCGCTGATTAAGGGTGCAAAATACTCCAAATAAAAAGTTGCTTATTTAATTAATTAAAAATTACAGTAAAATTCTAAAAATTAAATTATCGTTATGTCTCAAAAGGACCTTGTCTAAATTCAAACCCGATATTCAAATATTTTTAAATATGGTCATAAACGAATATACCGCTGTTTTTCTGAATATTTAATTTGGACATAACTCAAAATCCGCCCGACGAAATCTCGATTTTTCTCTTCCAGTAGAAAAATATACTTCACCAGCTCCATACGTTTCTTGTTTCACAGAAATCCGATTTAAAACGGAACCTATATATTCAGTTGAAGTTCAAATCGCCAAATAGCGAACTACTGCGCCAATTCGAGCTCGATTATAATTATAACATAATTCTACGTTCAAACTTCGTTTAAATAATATATTCGTTATTCAAATTCATTTCCAAACTAAATTATATATTATAAATAATCCAATTCACACGATATTGTGAATTCCATAAATTTTTTGATTATTTCTGAATTATATATTTTATTCTATTATTTATATTAATTAAATATTCCGTATGATTTAATAAAATGACCATTTGAATTCTAAATCACTATTTATATAATTAAATAAGTTAAATATATATCGCAGAAATTACGTGTCATAACATTTGTTGATCTACCCCTATTATGCTTAAATTACCCCTACTTCTATTAATACTTCATAAAAGTCCTTCTTTTTAATCCTACCCCTAATTCTATAAATAGCCCTTACTTCAAACAATTACTCCTATTTTTTAACTACTGTAAAGGGTTGGTTTTTGCAGCACCCAGCCCAAAGGATTCATCATCTTTCATATTCGTCGATCTACCCCTGCCATGCTTAAATTACCCATATTGTAGATCGATCATCCTTCATATTTGTCGATCTACCCCAACTATGCTTAAACTAGCCCTACTTCTCTTAATACTTCAAAAAAGCCTTTCTTTTTAATCCTACCCCTAATTCTCTAAATAGCCCTTATTTCCAACAATTACCCCAATTTTTTAACTACTGTGAAGGGTTGGTTTTTGCAGCACCCAATCTGAATGATTCATCATCTTTCATATTTGTTGATCTACCCCTACTATGCTTAAACTACTCCTAATTCTCTTAATACTTCAAAACAACCCTTCTTTTTTAATTCTACCCCTAATTCTCTAAATAGCCCTTACTTTTGCCATCTACCCCTACTATGCTTAAACTATCCCCCATACTTTTATTATTGTTTTCCTTTATTCGTTTCTTTATTCATTTATTTTGCGTCATTCATTACTTTCTTTGTAAACCAATTATCATTCTATTTCTGTGAAGGGTTGGTTTTTGCAGTACCCAATCCAAATGATTAATCATCCATCATATTTGTCGATCTACCCCTACTATGCTTAAACTACCACTACTTCTCTTAATGCTTCAAAATAGCCCTTCTTTTTAATCCTACACCTAATTCTCTAAATAGCCCTTACTTCCAACAATTACCCCTATTTTTTAACTACCGTGAAGGGTTGGTTTTTGCAGCACCCAATCCAAACGATTCATCACCCTTCATATTTGTCGATCTACCCCTACTATGCTTAAACTACCCCAACTTCTCTTAATATTTCAAAACAACCCTTCTTTTTAATCCTACCCCTAATTCTCTAAATATACCTTACTTCCAACAATTACATCTATTTTTTAACTACTGTGAAGGGTTGGTTTTTGCAGCACCCAATCCAATTGATTCATCATCTTTCATATTTGTGGATCTACCCCTACTATGCTTAAACTACCCCTACTTCTTTTAATACTTCAAAACAACCCGTCTTTTTAATGCAACCCCTAATTCTACAAATAGCCCTTACATCCAAAAATTACCCCTATTTTTTGACTACTGCGAAGGTTTGGTTTTTGCAGCACCCAATCCAAATGATTCATCATCTTTCATATTTGTCGATCTACACTTACTATTCTTAAACTACCTTCCCTGCTTTTATTATTCTTTTCCTTTATTCAATTCTTTATACGTTTTTTTGCATTATTCATTTCTATGTAAGCCTATTGTCATTCTGTGAAGGGTTGGTTTTTGCAGCACCCAATCCCAATGATTCATCAGCTTTCATATTTGTCGATCTACACCTGCTATGTTTAAACTACCCCTACTTCTCTTAATACTACAAAACAGGCTAATCCTACCTCTAATTCTCTAAATAGCCCTTACTTCCAACTGTTACCCTTAGTTTTAAACTATTGTGAAGGGTTGGTTTTGCAGCACCCAAACCAAATGATTAATCATCTTTCATATTTGTCGATCTACTCCAACTTCTCTTAATACTTCAAAATAGCACTTCTTTCTAATCCTCCCCTGATTATCTAAAAAGCTCACTTCCAACCATTACCCCTATTTTTAACTACTATGAATGGTTTGATTTTTCTGCAACCAATCCCAATTATTCGTCATCATTCATATTTGTCGATCTACCCCTACTATGCTTAAACTACCCCTACTTCTTTTTATACTTCAAAACATCCCTTCTTTTTCATCCTACCCCTAATTTTCTAAATAGCCCTAACTTCCAACAATTACCCCTATATTTTAACTACTGTGAAGTGTTGGTTTTTCTAGCACCCAATCTAAATGATTCATCATCTTTCATATTTGTCGATCTACCAGTACTATGTCTAAACTACCCCTACTTCTCTTAATACTTCAAAACAATCCTTCTTTTTAAGTTTACCCCTAATTCTCTAAATACTCATTACTTCAAAAAATTACCCGCCCCTACTATGCTTAAACTACTCCTACTTCTATTAATACTTCAAAACAGCCCTTCTTTTTAATCCTACCTCTAATTCTCTAAATAACCCTTACTTCCAATAATTACCCCTAATTTTTAACTACTGTGAAGGGTTGGTTTTTGCAGCACCCAATCCAAATGATTCATCATCTTTCATATTTGTCGATCTACCCCTACTTTGCATAAACTACCCCTACTTCTTTTAATACTTCAAAATAGCCCTTCTTTTTAATCGTCCCCCTAATTCTCTAAATAGCCCTTACATCTAACAATTACCCCTACTTTTTAACTACTGTGAAGGATTGGTGTTTGCAGCACCCAATCCCAATGATTCATCATCTTTCATATTTGTCGATCTACCCCTACTATGCTTAAACTATCCCTACTTCTTTTAATATTTCAGAACATCCCTTCTTTTTAATCCTACCCCTAATTCTCTAAATAGCCCTTACTTCCAACAATTACCCCTATTTTTTAACTACTATGAAGTGTAGGTTTTTGTAGCACCCAATCCAAATGATTCATCATCTTTCATATTTGTCGATCTACCCTTACTATGCCTAAACTGCCTCTACTTCTCTTAATACTTCAAAACAGCCCTTCTTTTTAATTCTATCCCTAATTCTCTAAATACTCCTTACTTCAAATAATTACCCTTATTTTTTAACTACACTAAAGGGTTGGTTTTTGCAGCACCAAATCCAAAGGATTCATCTTCTTTCATATTTGTCGATCTACCCCTACTATGCTTAAACTACCCTTACTTTTATTAATACTTCAAAACAACCCTTCTTTTTAATCCTACCCCTAATGCACTAAATAGCCCTTACTTCCAATAATTACCCCTATTTTTTAACTACTGTGAAGGGTTGGTTTTTGCAGTACCCAATCCAAATGATTCATTATCTTTCATATTCGTCGATCTGCCCCTACTTTGCTTAAACTACCCCGACTTCTCTTAATACTTCAAAACAGCCTTTCTTTTTAATCCTCCCCCTAATTCTCTAAATAGCCCTTACATCCAACAATTACCCCTATTTTTTAACTACTGTGAAGGGTTGGTTTTTGCACCACCCAATCCTAATGATTCATCATCTTTCACATTTGTCGATCTACCCCAACTATGCTAAAAATACCCCTACTTCTTTTAATACTTCAAAACATCCCTTCTTTCTAATTCTACCCTTTATTCTCTAAATAGCCCTTACTTTCAACAATTACCCCGATTTTTTAACTACTGTGAAGGGTTGGTTTTTGCAGCACCCAATCTAAATGATTCATCTTTCATATTTCTCGATCTACCCCTACATTGCCTAAACTGCCCCTACTTCTCTTAAAACTTCAAAACAGCCCTTCTTTTTAATTCTACCCATAATTCTCTAAGTGCTCCTTACTTCCAACATTTACCCCTATTTTTTAACTACTGTGAAGGGTTGGTTTTTGCAGCACCTAGTCCAACTGATTCATCATCTTTCATACTTGTCGATTTACCCCCTACTTTTATTATTGTTTTCCTTTATTCATTTCTTTATTCATTTTTTTTGGCTTTATTCATTTCTTCGTAAACCCATTATCATTCTACTTCTTCGAAGGGTTGGTTTTTGCAGCACCCAATCCAAATGATTTATCATCCGTCATATTTTATTGACCTACCCCTACTATGCTTAAACTAACCCAACTTCTCTTAATACTTCAAAAAAGCCCTTCTTTTTAATCCTACCCCTAATTCTCTAGATATCCCTTACTTCCAACAATTACCCCTATTTTTTAACTATTGTGAAGGGTTGGTGTTTGCAGCACCCAATCCAAATGATTCATCATCTTTCATACTTGTCGATCTACCACTAACATGCCTAAATTACCCCTACTTCTCTTATTACTTCAAAACAACCCTTCTTTTTAATTCTACCCCTAATTCTAAAATACTCCTTACTTCAAGCAATTACCCCTATCTTTTAACAACCGTGAAGTGTTGGTTTTTGCAGCATCCAATCCAAACGATTCATCATCCTTCATATTTGTCGATCTACCCCTACTATGCTTAAACTACCCCAACTTCTCTTAATACTTCAAAACAACCATTCTTTATAATCCTACCCCTAATTCTCTAAATAGCCCTTACTTCCAATAATCACATCTATTTTTTAACTACCTCGAAGGGTTGGTTTTTGCAGCACCCAATCCAAATGATTCATCATCCTTCATATTTGTCGATCTACACCTATTATGCTTAAACTACCCCTACTTCTATTAATACTTCGTAAATGCCCATCTTTTTAATCCTACCACTAAATCTCTAAATAGCCCTTATTTCAAACAATTACTCCTATTTTTAACTACTTTAAAGGGTTGGTTTTGCAGCACCCAGTCCTAACGATTCAGCATCTTTCATATTTGTCGATCTACCCCTACCATGCTTAAATTACCCCTACTGTAGATGGATCATCTTTCATATTTGTCGATCTACCCCTACTATGCTTAAACTACCCCTACTTCTGTTAATACTTCAAAAAAGCTCTTCTTTTTAATCCTACCCCTAATTCTCTAAATAGCCCTTATTTCCAACAATTACCCCTTTTTTTAACTACCGTGAATGGTTGGTTTTTGCAGCACCCAATCCCAATGATTCATCATCTTTCATATTTGTCGATCAACCCCTACTATGCTTAAACTACTCCTACTTCTCTTAATACTTCAAAACAACACTTCATTTTTAATTCTACCCCTAATTCTCTAAATACCCTTACTTCTGCAATCTACCCCTACTATGCTTAAACTACCCCCATACTTTTATTATTGTTTTCCTTTATTCATTTCTTTATTCGTTTATTTTGCATTATTCATTATTTTCTTTGTAAACCAATTATCATTCTACTTTTGTGAAGGGTTGGTTTTTGTAGAACCCAATCCAAATGATTCATCATCCTTTATATTTGTCGATCTACCCCTACTATGCTTTCACTACCACTACTTCTCTTAATGCTTCAAAACAACCCTTCTTTTTAATCCTACCCCTAATTCTCTAAACAGCCCTTACTTCTAACAATTACCACTATTTTTTAACTACTGTGAAGGGTTGGTTTTTGCGCACCCAATCCAAACGATTCATCACCCTTCATATTTGTCGATCTACCCCAACTATGCTTAAACTTCCCCAACATCTCTTAATACTTCAAAACAACACTTCTTTTTAATCCTACCCCTAATTCTCGAAATAGCCCTTACTTCCAACAATTACATCTATTTTCTAACTACTGTAAAGGGTTGGTTTTTGCAGCACCCAATCCAAATGGTTCATCATCTTTCATATTTGTGGATCTAACCCTACTATGCTTAAACCACACCTACTTCTCTTAATACTTCAAGACAACCCATCTTTTTTATGCAACACCTAATTCTACATATAGCCCTTACTTCCAAAAATTACCCCTATTTTTTAACTATTGTGAAGGGTTGGTTTTTGCAGCACCCTATCCAAATGATTCATCATCTTTCATATTTGTCGATCTACCCCTGCTACTCTTAAACTACCTTCCCTGCTTTTATTATTGTTTTCCTTTATTCGTTTTTTTATTCGTTTTTTTGCATTATTCATTTCCATGTAAAACAATTATCGTTCTGTTAAGGGTTGGTTTTGCCGCACCCAATCCAAATGATTCATCATCTTTCATATTTGTCGATCTACACCTGATATGCTTAAACTACCCCTACTTCTCTTAATACTACAAAACAGGCCTTCTTTTTTATCCTACCTCTAATTCTCTAAATTGCCCTTACTTCCAACAGTTACCCCTATTTTTAAAATATTGTGAAGGGTTGATTTTGCAGCACCCAATCCAAATGATTAGTCATCTTTCATATTTGTCGATCTACTCCTACTTCTCTTAATACTTCAAAACAGCCCTTCTTTTTAATCCTCCCCTAATTATCTAAATAGCTTACTTCCAACAATTACCCCTATTTTTAACTACTGTGACGGGTTTGTTTTTTCTGCACCCAATCCCAGTGATTCGTCGTCATTCATATTTGTCGATCTACCCCTACTATGCTTAAACTACCCTTACTTCTTTTAATACTTCAAAACATCGCTTCTTTTTAATCCTACCCTTAATTCTGTAAATAGCCCTTACTTCCAACAATCACACCTATTTTTTAACTACTATGAAGTGTTGGTATTTGCAGCACCCAATCCAAATGATTCAACATCTTTCATATTTGTCGATCTAACCCTACTATGCCTAAACTACCCCTACTTCTCTTAATACTTCAAAACAGCCCTTCT
Organism: Allium sativum; assembly: GCA_030737875.1. Taxonomy (NCBI): domain Eukaryota; kingdom Viridiplantae; phylum Streptophyta; class Magnoliopsida; order Asparagales; family Amaryllidaceae; genus Allium; species Allium sativum. Next base: position 1,018,129,793 of record CM060913.1, read on the forward strand.
TTTTAATTCTACCCCTAATTCTATAACTACTCATTACTTCGAAAAATTACCGACCACTACTATGCTTAAACTACCCCTACTTCTATTAATACTTCAAAACAGCCCTTCTTTTTAATCCTACCTCTAATTCTCTAAATAACCCTTACTTCCAATAATTACCCCTAATTTTTAACTACTGTGAAGGGTTGGTTTTTGCAGCACCCAATCCAAATGATTCATCATCTTTCATATTTGTCGATCTACCCCTACTTTGCATAAACTACCCCTACTTATTTTAATACTTCAAAATAGCCCTTCTTTTTAATCGTCCCCCTAATTCTCTAAATAGCCCTTACATCTAACAATTACCCCTACTTTTTAACTACTGTGAAGGATTGGTGTTTGCAGCAACCAATCCCAATGATTCATCATCTTTCATATTTGTCGATCTACCCCTACTATGCTTAAACTATCCCTACTTCTTTTAATATTTCAGAACATCCCTTCTTTTTAATCCTACCCCTAATTCTCTAAATAGCCCTTACTTCCAACAATTACCCCTATTTTTTAACTACTATGAAGTGTAGGTTTTTGTAGCACCCAATCCAAATGATTCATCATCTTTCATATTTGTCGATCTACCCTTACTATGCCTAAACTGCCTCTACTTCTCTTAATACTTCAAAACAGCCCTTCTTTTTAATTCTATCCCTAATTCTCTAAATACTCCTTACTTCAAATAATTACCCTTATTTTTTAACTACACTAAAGGGTTGGTTTTTGCAGCACCAAATCCAAAGGATTCATCTTCTTTCATATTTGTCGATCTACCCCTACTATGCTTAAACTACCCTTACTTTTATTAATACTTCAAAACAACCCTTCTTTTTAATCCTACCTCTAATGCACTAAATAGCCCTTACTTCCAATAATTACCCCTATTTTTTAACTACTGTGAAGGGTTGGTTTTTGCAGTACCCAATCCAAATGATTCATTATCTTTCATATTCGTCGATCTGCCCCTACTTTGCTTAAACTACCCCGACTTCTCTTAATACTTCAAAACAGCCTTTCTTTTTAATCCTCCCCCTAATTCTCTAAATAGCCCTTACATCCAACAATTACCCCTATTTTTTAACTACTGTGAAGGGTTGGTTTTTGCACCACCCAATCCTAATGATTCATCATCTTTCACGTTTGTCGATCTACCCCTACTATGCTAAAAATACCCCTACTTCTTTTAATACTTCAAAACATCCCTTCTTTCTAATTCTACCCTTTATTCTCTAAATAGACCTTACTTTCAACAATTACCCCGATTTTTTAACTACTGTGAAGGGTTGGTTTTTGCAGCACCCAATCTAAATGATTCATCTTTCATATTTGTCGATCTACCACTACATTGCCTAAACTGCCCCTACTTCTCTTAAAACTTCAAAACAGCCCTTCTTTTTAATTCTACCCATAATTCTCTAAGTGCTCCTTACTTCTAACATTTACCCCTATTTTTTAACTACTGTGAAGGGTTGGTTTTTGCAGCACCTAGTCCAACTGATTCATCATCTTTCATACTTGTCGATCTACCCCCTACTTTTATTATTGTTTTCCTTTATTCATTTCTTTATTCATTTTTTTGGCTTTATTCATTTCTTTGTAAACCCATTATCATTCTACTTCTTCGAAGGGTTGGTTTTTGCAGCACCCAATCCAAATGATTTATCATCCGTCATATTTTATTGACCTACCCCTACTATGCTTAAACTAACCCAACTTCTCTTAATACTTCAAAAAATCCCTTCTTTTTAATCCTACACCTAATTCTCTAAATATCCCTTACTTCCAACAATTACCCCTATTTTTTAACTATTGTGAAGGGTTGGTGTTTGCAGCACCCAATCCAAATGATTCATCATCTTTCATACTTGTCGATCTACCACTAACATGCCTAAATTACCCCTACTTCTCTTATTACTTCAAAACAACCCTTCTTTTTAATTCTACCCCTAATTCTAAAATACTCCTTACTTCAAGCAATTACCCCTATCTTTTAACAACCGTGAAGTGTTGGTTTTTGCAGCATCCAATCCAAACGATTCATCATCCTTCATATTTGTCGATCTACCCCTACTATGCTTAAACTACCCCAACTTCTCTTAATACTTCAAAACAACCATTCTTTATAATCCTACCCCTAATTCTCTAAATAGCCCTTACTTCCAATAATCACATCTATTTTTTAACTACCTCGAAGGGTTGGTTTTTGCAGCACCCAATCCAAATGATTCATCATCCTTCATATTTGTCGATCTACACCTATTATGCTTAAACTACCCCTACTTCTATTAATACTTCGTAAATGCCCATCTTTTTAATCCTACCACTAAATCTCTAAATAGCCCTTATTTCAAACAATTACTCCTATTTTTAACTACTTTAAAGGGTTGGTTTTGCAGCACCCAGTCCTAACGATTCAGCATCTTTCATATTTGTCGATCTACCCCTACCATGCTTAAATTACCCCTATTGTAGATGGATCATCTTTCATATTTGTCGATCTACCCCTACTATGCTTAAACTACCCCTACTTCTGTTAATACTTCAAAAAAGCTCTTCTTTTTAATCCTACCCCTAATTCTCTAAATAGCCCTTATTTCCAACAATTACCCCTTTTTTTAACTACCGTGAATGGTTGGTTTTTGCAGCACCCAATCCCAATGATTCATCATCTTTCATATTTGTCGATCAACCCCTACTATGCTTAAACTACTCCTACTTCTCTTAATACTTCAAAACAACACTTCATTTTTAATTCTACCCCTAATTCTCTAAATACCCTTACTTCTGCAATCTACCCCTACTATGCTTAAACTACCCCCATACTTTTATTATTGTTTTCCTTTATTCATTTCTTTATTCGTTTATTTTGCATTATTCATTATTTTCTTTGTAAACCAATTATCATTCTACTTTTGTGAAGGGTTGGTTTTTGTAGAACCCAATCCAAATGATTCATCATCCTTTATATTTGTCGATCTACCCCTACTATGCTTTCACTACCACTACTTCTCTTAATGCTTCAAAACAACCCTTCTTTTTAATCCTACCCCTAATTCTCTAAACAGCCCTTACTTCTAACAATTACCACTATTTTTTAACTACTGTGAAGGGTTGGTTTTTGCGCACCCAATCCAAACGATTCATCACCCTTCATATTTGTCGATCTACCCCAACTATGCTTAAACTTCCCCAACATCTCTTAATACTTCAAAACAACACTTCTTTGTAATCCTACCCCTAATTCTCGAAATAGCCCTTACTTCCAACAATTACATCTATTTTCTAACTACTGTAAAGGGTTGGTTTTTGCAGCACCCAATCCAAATGGTTCATCATCTTTCATATTTGTGGATCTAACCCTACTATGCTTAAACCACACCTACTTCTCTTAATACTTCAAGACAACCCATCTTTTTTATGCAACACCTAATTCTACATATAGCCCTTACTTCCAAAAATTACCCCTATTTTTTAACTATTGTGAAGGGTTGGTTTTTGCAGCACCCTATCCAAATGATTCATCATCTTTCATATTTGTCGATCTACCCCTGCTACTCTTAAACTACCTTCCCTGCTTTTATTATTGTTTTCCTTTATTCGTTTTTTTATTCGTTTTTTTGCATTATTCATTTCCATGTAAAACAATTATCGTTCTGTTAAGGGTTGGTTTTGCCGCACCCAATCCAAATGATTCATCATCTTTCATATTTGTCGATCTACACCTGATATGCTTAAACTACCCCTACTTCTCTTAATACTACAAAACAGGCCTTCTTTTTTATCCTACCTCTAATTCTCTAAATTGCCCTTACTTCCAACAGTTACCCCTATTTTTAAAATATTGTGAAGGGTTGATTTTGCAGCACCCAATCCAAATGATTAGTCATCTTTCATATTTGTCGATCTACTCCTACTTCTCTTAATACTTCAAAACAGCCCTTCTTTTTAATCCTCCCCTAATTATCTAAATAGCTTACTTCCAACAATTACCCCTATTTTTAACTACTGTGACGGGTTTGTTTTTTCTGCACCCAATCCCAGTGATTCGTCGTCATTCATATTTGTCGATCTACCCCTACTATGCTTAAACTACCCTTACTTCTTTTAATACTTCAAAACATCGCTTCTTTTTAATCCTACCCTTAATTCTGTAAATAGCCCTTACTTCCAACAATCACACCTATTTTTTAACTACTATGAAGTGTTGGTATTTGCAGCACCCAATCCAAATGATTCAACATCTTTCATATTTGTCGATCTAACCCTACTATGCCTAAACTACCCCTACTTCTCTTAATACTTCAAAACAGCCCTTCTTTTTAATTCTACCCCTAATTCTATAACTACTCATTACTTCGAAAAATTACCGACCACTACTATGCTTAAACTACCCCTACTTCTATTAATACTTCAAAACAGCCCTTCTTTTTAATCCTACCTCTAATTCTCTAAATAACCCTTACTTCCAATAATTACCCCTAATTTTTTACTACTGTGAAGGGTTGGTTTTTGCAGCACCCAATCCAAATGATTCATCATCTTTCATATTTGTCGATCTACCCCTACTTTGCATAAACTACCCCTACTTATTTTAATACTTCAAAATAGCCCTTCTTTTTAATCGTCCCCCTAATTCTCTAAATAGCCCTTACATCTAACAATTACCCCTACTTTTTAACTACTGTGAAGGATTGGTGTTTGCAGCAACCAATCCCAATGATTCATCATCTTTCATATTTGTCGATCTACCCCTACTATGCTTAAACTATCCCTACTTCTTTTAATATTTCAGAACATCCCTTCTTTTTAATCCTACCCCTAATTCTCTAAATAGCCCTTACTTCCAACAATTACCCCTATTTTTTAACTACTATGAAGTGTAGGTTTTTGTAGCACCCAATCCAAATGATTCATCATCTTTCATATTTGTCGATCTACCCTTACTATGCCTAAACTGCCTCTACTTCTCTTAATACTTCAAAACAGCCCTTCTTTTTAATTCTATCCCTAATTCTCTAAATACTCCTTACTTCAAATAATTACCCTTATTTTTTAACTACACTAAAGGGTTGGTTTTTGCAGCACCAAATCCAAAGGATTCATCTTCTTTCATATTTGTCGATCTACCCCTACTATGCTTAAACTACCCTTACTTTTATTAATACTTCAAAACAACCCTTCTTTTTAATCCTACCTCTAATGCACTAAATAGCCCTTACTTCCAATAATTACCCCTATTTTTTAACTACTGTGAAGGGTTGGTTTTTGCAGTACCCAATCCAAATGATTCATTATCTTTCATATTCGTCGATCTGCCCCTACTTTGCTTAAACTACCCCGACTTCTCTTAATACTTCAAAACAGCCTTTCTTTTTAATCCTCCCCCTAATTCTCTAAATAGCCCTTACATCCAACAATTACCCCTATTTTTTAACTACTGTGAAGGGTTGGTTTTTGCACCACCCAATCCTAATGATTCATCATCTTTCACGTTTGTCGATCTACCCCTACTATGCTAAAAATACCCCTACTTCTTTTAATACTTCAAAACATCCCTTCTTTCTAATTCTACCCTTTATTCTCTAAATAGACCTTACTTTCAACAATTACCCCGATTTTTTAACTACTGTGAAGGGTTGGTTTTTGCAGCACCCAATCTAAATGATTCATCTTTCATATTTGTCGATCTACCACTACATTGCCTAAACTGCCCCTACTTCTCTTAAAACTTCAAAACAGCCCTTCTTTTTAATTCTACCCATAATTCTCTAAGTGCTCCTTACTTCTAACATTTACCCCTATTTTTTAACTACTGTGAAGGGTTGGTTTTTGCAGCACCTAGTCCAACTGATTCATCATCTTTCATACTTGTCGATCTACCCCCTACTTTTATTATTGTTTTCCTTTATTCATTTCTTTATTCATTTTTTTTGGCTTTATTCATTTCTTTGTAAACCCATTATCATTCTACTTCTTCGAAGGGTTGGTTTTTGCAGCACCCAATCCAAATGATTTATCATCCGTCATATTTTATTGACCTACCCCTACTATGCTTAAACTAACCCAACTTCTCTTAATACTTCAAAAAATCCCTTCTTTTTAATCCTACACCTAATTCTCTAAATATCCCTTACTTCCAACAATTACCCCTATTTTTTAACTATTGTGAAGGGTTGGTGTTTGCAGCACCCAATCCAAATGATTCATCATCTTTCATACTTGTCGATCTACCACTAACATGCCTAAATTACCCCTACTTCTCTTATTACTTCAAAACAACCCTTCTTTTTAATTCTACCCCTAATTCTAAAATACTCCTTACTTCAAGCAATTACCCCTATCTTTTAACAACCGTGAAGTGTTGGTTTTTGCAGCATCCAATCCAAACGATTCATCATCCTTCATATTTGTCGATCTACCCCTACTATGCTTAAACTACCCCAACTTCTCTTAATACTTCAAAACAACCATTCTTTATAATCCTACCCCTAATTCTCTAAATAGCCCTTACTTCCAATAATCACATCTATTTTTTAACTACCTCGAAGGGTTGGTTTTTGCAGCACCCAATCCAAATGATTCATCATCCTTCATATTTGTCGATCTACCCCTATTATGCTTAAACTACCCCTACTTCTATTAATACTTCGTAAATGCCCTTCTTTTTAATCCTACCACTAAATCTCTAAATAGCCCTTATTTCAAACAATTACTCCTATTTTTAACTACTTTAAAGGGTTGGTTTTGCAGCACCCAGTCCTAACGATTCAGCATCTTTCATATTTGTCGATCTACCCCTACCATGCTTAAATTACCCCTATTGTAGATGGATCATCTTTCATATTTGTCGATCTACCCCTACTATGCTTAAACTACCCCTACTTCTGTTAATACTTCAAAAAAGCTCTTCTTTTTAATCCTACCCCTAATTCTCTAAATAGCCCTTATTTCCAACAATTACCCCGTTTTTTTAACTACCGTGAATGGTTGGTTTTTGCAGCACCCAATCCCAATGATTCATCATCTTTCATATTTGTCGATCTACCCCTACTATGCTTAAACTACTCCTACTTCTCTTAATACTTCAAAACAACTCTTCATTTTTAATTCTGCCCCTAATTCTCTAAATAGCCCTTACTTCTGCAATCTACCCCTACTATGCTTAAACTACCCCCATACTTTTATTATTGTTTTCCTTTATTCATTTCTTTATTCGTTTATTTTGCATTATTCATTATTTTCTTTGTAAACCAATTATCATTCTACTTCTGTGAAGGGTTGGTTTTTGTAGAACCCAATCCAAATGATTCATCATCCTTTATATTTGTCGATCTACCCCTACTATGCTTTCACTACCACTACTTCTCTTAATGCTTCAAAACAACCCTTCTTTTTAATCCTACCCCTAATTCTCTAAACAGCCCTTACTTCTAACAATTACCACTATTTTTTAACTACTGTGAAGGGTTGGTTTTTGCGCACCCAATCCAAACGATTCATCACCCTTCATATTTGTCGATCTACCCCAACTATGCTTAAACTTCCCCAACTTCTCTTAATACTTCAAAACAACACTTCTTTTTAATCCTACCCCTAATTCTCGAAATAGCCCTTACTTCCAACAATTACATCTATTTTCTAACTACTGTAAAGGGTTGGTTTTTGCAGCACCCAATCCAAATGGTTCATCATCTTTCATATTTGTGGATCTACCCCTACTATGCTTAAACCACACCTACTTCTCTTAATACTTCAAGACAACCCATCTTTTTTATGCAACACCTAATTCTACATATAGCCCTTACTTCCAAAAATTACCCCTATTTTTTAACTATTGTGAAGGGTTGGTTTTTGCAGCACCCTATCCAAATGATTCATCATCTTTCATATTTGTCGATCTACCCCTGCTACTCTTAAACTACCTTCCCTGCTTTTATTATTGTTTTCCTTTATTCGTTTTTTTATTCGTTTTTTTGCATTATTCATTTCCATGTAAAACAATTATCGTTCTGTTAAGGGTTGGTTTTGCCGCACCCAATCCAAATGATTCATCATCTTTCATATTTGTCGATCTACACCTGATATGCTTAAACTACCCCTACTTATCTTAATACTACAAAACAGGCCTTCTTTTTTATCCTACCTCTAATTCTCTAAATTGCCCTTACTTCCAACAGTTACCCCTATTTTTAAAATATTGTGAAGGGTTGATTTTGCAGCACCCAATCCAAATGATTAGTCATCTTTCATATTTGTCGATCTACTCCTACTTCTCTTAATACTTCAAAACAACCCTTCTTTTTAATCCTCCCCTAATTATCTAAATAGCTTACTTCCAACAATTACCCCTATTTTTAACTACTGTGACGGGTTTGTTTTTCCTGCACCCAATCCCAGTGATTCGTCGTCATTCATATTTGTCGATCTACCCCTACTATGCTTAAACTACCCTTACTTCTTTTAATACTTCAAAACATCGCTTCTTTTTAATCCTACCCTTAATTCTGTAAATAGCCCTTACTTCCAACAATTACACCTATTTTTTAACTACTATGAAGTGTTGGTATTTGCAGCACCCAATCCAAATGATTCAACATCTTTCATATTTGTCGATCTAACCCTACTACGCCTAAACTACCCCTACTTCTCTTAATACTTCAAAACAGCCCTTCTTTTTAATTCTACCCCTAATTCTATAACTACTCATTACTTCGAAAAATTACCGACCACTACTATGCTTAAACTACCCCTATTCTATTAATACTTCAAAACAGCCCTTCTTTTTAATCCTACCCCTAATTCTCTAAATAGCCCTTACTTCCAATAATCACCCTTATTTTTTAACTACTATGAAGGGTTGGTTTTTGCAGCACCCAATCCAAATGATTCATCATCTTTCATATTTTCCGATCTACCCCTACTTTGCTTAAACTACCCTTACTTCTCTTAATACTTCAAAACAACCCTTCTTTTTAGTCCTCCCCCTAATTCTCAAAATAGCCCTTACATCTAACAATTACCCCTATTTTTTAACTACTGTGAAGGGTTGGTTTTGCAGCACCCAATCCCATTGATTCATCATCTTTCATATTTGTCGATCTACCCCTACTATGCTTAAACCACCCCTACTTCTTTTAATATTTCAGAACATCCCTTCTTTTTATTCCTACCCCTAATTCTCTAAATAGCCCTTACTTCCAACAATTACCCCTATTTTTTAACTACTATGAAGTTTTTGTTTTTGCATCACCCAATCCAAATGATTCATCATTTTTCATATTTGTCGATCTACCCCCACTATGCCTAAACAACCTCTACTTCTCTTAATACTTCAAAACAGCCCTTCTTTTTAATTCTACCCCTAATTCTATAAATACTTCTTACTTCAAATAATTACCCCTGTTTTTTTAACTACTTTAAAGGGTTGGTTTTTGCATCACCAAATCCAAAGGATTCATCTTCTTTCATATTTGTCGAGCAACCCCTACTTTGCTTAAACTACCCTTACTTCTATTAATACACCAAAACAACCCTTTTTTTTTAATCCTAGCCCTAATTTTCTAAATATCCCTTACTTCCAATAATTACCCCTAATTTTTAACTACTGTGAAAGGTTGGTTTTTGCAGCACCCAATCCAAATGATTCATTATCTTTCATATTCGCCGATCTACCCCTACTTTGCTTAAACTACCCCAACTTCTCTTAATACTTCAAAACAGCCTTTCTTTTTAATCATCCCCCTAATTCTCTTAGTAGCCCTTGCATCCAACAATTACCCCTATTTTTTAACTACTGTGAAGGGTTGGTTTTTATAGCACCCAATCCTAATGATTCATCATCTTTCACATTTGTCGATCTACCCCTACTATGCTTAAAATACCCCTACTTCTTTTAATACTTCAAAACATCCCTTCTTTTTAATCCTACCCATAATTTTATAAATAGCCCTTACTTGCAACAATTACCCAGATTTTTTAACTACTATGAAGTGTTGGTTTTTGCAGCACCCAATCTAAATGATTCATCTTTCATATATGTCGATCTACCCCTACTATGCCTAAACTGCCCCTACTTCTCTTAAAACTTCAAAACAGCCCTTCTTTTTGTGAGAAAAGGTGCTTTAAATATTTATGGTCAGTAAAAAATTCAAACCTTTCTCCTAATAGGTAATGACGCCATGACTTAAGAGCGAAAACAATGGCAGTTAGTTCTAAATCATAAGTTAGGTAGTTCTTCTCATGTACCTTCAACTGCCATCCCCCATAACAAACTACCTTGCCTTCTTGCATCAAGACAGTGTCTAATCGAGTACTGCATGCGTCTGTGTATACCGTAAACATCTTACCCCCATCAGACAATGTTAGAACTAGGGTTGTTGTTAGAGCCCTTTTCAATCGTTGGAAAGAAACATCACAATCCAACTCCCAAGCGAAAGTTAGGTTTTTCTTCATCAATCTTGTAAGTAGGGCTGAAATCTTTGCAAAGTCTTGAATGAACTTTCGGTAATAGCCCACAAGTCCGAGAAAACTTCGTACTTCGGTTGCATTCCGTGGAATCTTCCAATCTTGAACCACAACTACTTTTGCTGGATCCATGTAACAACCCGAAAATCTGGGCCAGTTTAAAAATTTTATTTTGGCAATTTTAGCGAATTTTGATTATTTAAAATGAATCATTTTAAATAATATCGACGAGAAATTTACTTTGAATGGAATTCGAACGTATATATTATATACGTCGTCGGTGGAATATAATAAATTATATATAATTATAAATAGAATTGAAAAGGGCGCGGTAGTTCGATAATTCGATTTCAAACTTCAATTGAATGTACCGGGTGCAAAACAATCCGGATTTTAGCGAAACCAAAAATAATAGGATCTAATTGTGAATATCTTTCAAACGAATCCGAGAAATCGAAATTTCATAGCGGGGATCAAAAGATATATCCAGTTGAAAATTCTGAATAGTCGCTATGGAATTCAGGCCCTTAAAAATGGGAATTTTGCAAACGACCTCGGATTTCTACGAAACCACTTTTGTTGGATCCGCAGTGTCAAATTATTGCTAGATTCCAAATTTCATAATTTTTCGATTCAATATGTGAGCGTGGCAAAGGAAAACGCGTTTGACCAGTTTATTTGATTTTAATCGACTGGAAAATGGCCATTTTCCAACTGTCTCAGAATTCGACGAAACTAGTTTTGTTAGGACTGTATCGTTAATACGAAGCTAGAAAATATTTTTCTGGAATTTTTCGAGCTCGTATGCGACCCCGGTAAATTGAAATGCGCGTTCAAATTCAATATATAGAGTTATATGTTGATTTTAACGAAAACTGATTGTAACGATCGAATCAGCCTACGATACATATCCCATTGTGTTCGGAATGGGGGTGAATAGCTATGGACGACAGGCGGTGGGCCTCGTTTAGAGGTCGTATGTAAATGTCAACTTTTTGAATTTAAAATTAATAAAAAAATATAATAACCTAACCCTTCTCTCTCCTTTCCTTTTATCAGCTGGCCCCCCTCTGTTTCTCGTTATCGTTCAGAAATAAAAAAGAAAAGGAAAGAAACCCCCCCTCGTCATATCAAAGACCCCCCACTCTGCATCGACCGATGCGAAGACCCCCAAACCCTGCCTGGACCACCGCACCCCCCCAAACCCTAGGCCGCCGACCACCAGGAGCTCGCCACCACCGGCTGCAACCTCCAGCGCCGCTTCTCCGATCACCCACGACCGCCTATGCCCCCTGCTCGACAGAAAAACCAAACACAGTGAGTATTCCCTTCTTTTCTATTTTTAAATACATTGTTTTTATTTTAATTCAGTTTTTAATTTAAAATAGAAAAGGTTAGATTTTTAAAATAGAAAAGGTTAGATTTTTAAAATAGAAAAGGTTAGATTTTTTAAAATAGAAAAGGTTAGATTTTTAAAATAGAAAAGGTTAGATTTTTAAAAAAGAAAAGGTTAGATTTTTTTAAAATAAAAAAGGTTAGATTTTTTTTAAATAGAAAAGGTTAGATTTTTAAATTTGAAAAGGCGAAATCTTTATTTTTGAAAAGGCGAAATCTTTATTTTTGAAAAGGCGGAAACTTTATATAGAGAATAGCGTGAAAAAATAGAATTTTTATCTATATAATAGCGGTATAAAAGTAGGATTTTTATATATTGAATAGCGAAGTAAAATTTCGATTTTTCTATATTGAATAGCGAAGTAAAAATTCGATTTTTCTGTATTGAATAGCGAAGTAAAAATTCGATTTATCTATATTGAATAGCGAAGTAAAAATTCGATTTTCATATATGGAATAGTAAAGTAAAAATTCGATTTTTACATATGTAGAGAATATGGGCAACGAAGATGAAAAAAGGCGAGAACGACGAAGAATTCTATAAATGAAGAATCGGGGTATTGGATAGCTATCGGTGAGAACTTCTCACTCTTCAATTTCTTTTTCTAGTTATATATATATACTAGAATGCAGACGGTGTTTAGTAGCACCCGACACCCGTCATCCACAGACCATGGATGGCTTGTTTGTTTAATTGTTTGGTTGTGTAGTTGGTTAGATTATTTTGTTTGAATTGAATTGTTTGGTGAAATGGAATGGATTTGATTGATGTGTGAATGGCGTGGGCCTTCACTTGACCGGGGATAAGGCTAGGCCTCGTCCCGTTTCTAGTATCGTGCCGTTATTCCACCGAAATTTTCTAAAATAAGTTAGAAAAATAAAAATATCATTTTTATTTTGTAAATGAACTGAATAAAAATCCATGTATTAAAATAAAATATTTTATCATTAAAAATATAATTTTTAGCTTGAATGAGAATAAATAAATATTTATAAACAAATCGACCGATTTGTTTATATACACTGATTTGACTGATATCGATTGGGTCGATAAATTTTACACATCGCCCAACTGCACAAATAAAATCTGTGTTTGACTGTTTGAAACCCCACACGGGTACTGGGATAAAATTCGGCATACACCAATCCCAATAATTAGTTGTATGTCGATCGATTGATTGACAGACTGTTATAAGCGTTAGATATCTATATTTGATGCTTATACAGTGTAGTGCACTTTGGTTGATGGTTGATTATTTTTCAATGCTATTATATACGTGTGATATATGAAAATCTATATAATTAACATTATATGGTGATTGATTGGGCCCCATTCCAATTTAGAAAATAAAGAATAATATAAAATAAAGGTTCATGTGTTGACAATACTCATCCGTTGAGATTAGTCATGTGTTGAACGAAATATTTGAAAAGGAATTATTTGAAATAGAATATTTGAAAATAGAAATATATGAAGCCGTGTTGATTAGATTGACTCCATTTTGACGTGAACGATATTTATATCGATTTTATTCATTTTAAAATGAATATTGAAAAGTGATTTCAAAATCGAATATTTTGAAATGAAATTTGAATTAAATTGAATATATTATGAATTTGAATTGAATATATAATGAATTTGATTTGAATAGAAAATGAATTTAAATTGAATATATAATTTGAATTAAATTTAATATATAATGAATTTGAATTGAATATACAATGAATTTGATTTGAATAGAAAATGAATTTAAATTAAATATATATTTTGAATTAAATTGAATATATAATGAATTTGAATTGAATATATAATGAATTTGATTTGAATAGAAAATGAGTTTGATTTGAATAGAAAACGAATTTGATTTCAATTGAATATAAAACGAATTTGATTTCAATTGAATATATAACGAATTTGATTTCAATTGAATATATAATGAATTTGATTTGAATGGAAAACGAATTGAATTCGAATTGAATTTTGAAATGAATTTATAAGGAAAAATTCAATTTTGATTTGAATTGGAAATAGAGTTGAAATGTTTTTGAAACGAATTTAAAACTATTTATATAATTCGTTTTAAATAGAAATCAATGAAATATATATTATATATATATAATATAATGGCCTGAATAGAACGCGCCACGCCGCGGTAGTTCGTGAATTTCGACCATTTATTTCAAACGGACATTACGGGAGATCCGACCGTCGGATTCTCCTGAAACCGGAACCGTTGGGTTCGTATCGAAAAGAGCTTTCTAAAGAATATTAGAAATTAGAAATCTAACGACTGGATTTGGAATTATGTCCAAATCAAATTTGAAAAAGGTCGTTGTAAGTGAAGTTCGATGGCCGTTGATGGAAATCAACTGTACGGGCCTTGATAAAATTATTAAAAATATCAATAATTTGTGTAAAATCATAAGAAATGATTTGGGAAGAATTGGGATGAAAAACTCCATATTTGAAAAGATAAAAAATAGACTTTTATCGAAATGAACTAGTTTTGAACTAGAATTATAATTCTATTTATTTTTAAATAAATAAATTGAATTTGAAATGGTTTTGAAAATAACCAGAATTTCCAATGATTGCATTGGAATGGATTTGAATAGAAATTGTCTTCGGAATATTTCGATGTTGGATTTCGAGATTATACAGATGTTGTTATGGAAATTTGAAAGATATAGATATATATATCGTTATTTCCAATACGATATCTGTTGGTCGTAGAATTTGATATTGAATATAAGCCGATATATTTTCTATTCAGAGCCTTGTATTTAATATCAAATGTGATTTGGGTTTGTCGTGAATGGTGTCTCGACTAAAACTGTTCTTGAACCCAGTTGAGAAAAGATTAAATCTTTTTATTTGGATTTAATGAAGTGTACCAATTAAATAATATTTAATTGAATTGACATTGATTTTTGGGTTTATCGTGGATAGTGTTTTAAATAACACTCGTTCTTTAACCCGATAATTAATGGAATGTGGTTTTGGGTTTATCGTGAACCGTGTTTTAGATGACACTGATTCTTTAACCCAGTTGACGATTAAAACTAAGTGGAGTTTTAATGAATCTTTAATTAGATTGAAATGACCGAGAATGGAGTATCACCAGTTTTGCTCCAGGTGATAGTTAAATCTTTAATTAGATTTAAACGTGAAATGGTAATTAAATTTACCGATAACACCGTGGTGTTAGATGTGAAGTATAACCAGTTTTACTTCATGGGATGAATAGGTCGGGGTTGGGAAATTAAAACAAATGATTACTTCGGTAAGGTTCGTTAATCCCGACTAGTTGAATCGAAATTCAAAAGAAGATTAGAGAATAAATTCAAGGAATTTATCTTGGATAAAATTAATGGGAACCTTTCCGTATGAATGTGAAATTTAGAAACTAACTGTCGGTTAGCCAAGCAGAATGGTTTTCTGTATATTGATCTGATGTTGGTTTCGGCCTTCGGGGTTAATATTTGGGAAATTATTCTCTTGATTAATTTACGGTTAGTGACTGATGAATTGGAATGAGGCGTATGTTGTGTTTGTGTAACACTTATTTAAAATATACGCGAGTTATTCGAAAAGACCGGGTTTATCCCATTCTGAATAACTGATACGACGATAAGTCGAAGATGAAGATGGTGGTTGAAGACCAGAAGTCTTTACGTCGTTTGGGTGATTACTGATATCGGTTTCGTTCAGACCCAGAACGGACTTGTAAATGGACTTTGTGTCTGACATTGGATTTCATTCTGTGTGACTGATATCGGTTGCATAGAGTGGTTTGCCTGTGTGGCATGCTAAGATGCAATTGATTGAGGCTTCTGTTGAAAAGCAAAGTCTTGTGGTGATGATCAAAGCACAGCCTGTGTGGCACAGCTTTGTGTAGCGTGAATTCGCGAGCCTCACACCCCGGTTGTGAACCAAAAATGTGAGAAGGACATCAGGGAGGGCATGCGTTTCTTTCTAGCTAGGGTGGTGTCAGTGACCTACCAGCCCTGACATTTATATACTTTTCACCTGTGTGGTTGTTGCTGTTGTGAGGCGCCTCGGTTAGATCGGACGATCCGGGTCCGATGGAGCCATTCGTTGGCTCATTTACGCCCCAAAGGGCGGGGAAACGCATGTTCAGGCATTTTAATCCACATCGGTGGACTGGCCCTGACAATCCAAAGGCTTGACTGAGTACTTGCCTGAGGGGCGGGCTAGAGTGTCTCGAATCGGTTGAGGACTATCTTTTGCCTCGGTTCATAGATGGAAATCCAATTTCCAAATACGTGACTTTGCGATTTTGATTGTATAGCCTAGTATGGCGACATGATATATGGTACCCATGCCGTCTATGATTGATACTTATGATTTGAAGTTGTTTTATACACTATGCACTTATAATAGTATCAAATGATTTGTTTTAAACGTATCAAGCATTCTTTGGCTGTTATAAGGGAAAACCCTATCCCCCGGCTTGCGTTGCATTGTGTGATAGGACCTGGGTCTTATAACAGCTTCATTTTTCTTTATTTAGCATTGCACTGTTTGTTTTATGCACTGGTATTCTTGGGAGAAAACCCGTTCCGTGTTATACGGCGTGGTCCCTTGATTTACCTTACTTTAAAAATAAGGATTAATAACTGTTTTAGTTCTCACACCAGTCCCATGACTGACCTGGAGTTTATTGTTTTGACCTAAACTCTGGGTGCCCTTATTTTGACACGGGCAGCTAGTAGTTTTGGTTTTGCAGATTTATATTCATAGGATCTTGGTTTAAAGCTGGAATGATATCCGGAAAGCTTTGTATCCGTATATCTACTTCTAGTTGTGTATAGTATTATTTTCCGCTGCTATGTAATTTATTGTAATCTCTGATATTTCTGTGTAATATTCATTTATACTCTGTATATTCTTGTATTTTGATGCATTGTTGTAATATACAATGAAATGTTCTCCCGTCTGCGTTCTATTTTGTGGCTTGTTCTCGAACTATCCGCTCTTTCCTTTACGGGGAAGTTACGGGTTTTTACAATCCACGGCTATCCCCTCTTTGGACACCACATGTCCAAGAAACCTTACTTCTTCTCTCCAAAAATGACATTTGGAGAATTTTGCTTTCAGCCGATGCGCTCGAAGAGTATCCATAACTTCCCTTAAATGCAAAGCATGCCCTTCTTCACTTTTTTGAGAAAATCAAAATGCCGTCCACGAAGACCACAACAAACTTATTAAGGAACTCCCTAAACACCTTACTCATCAAGTCTACAAAACAGGCGGGTACGTTTGTCAAACCGAAAGGCATAACAAGCCATTCGAAGAAACCATCCGGGGTCCTGAATGCAGTCTTATCTATGCTGTCTTCAGCCACTCTTAGCTGATGAAATTCGGTAGCCAGATCTAGTTAGGAGAAAACTAATGCACCTACGAGCTTGTCGAACAAGTCGTCCATTCTTGGAAGTGGGTACTTATTCTTCTTGGTCAGCTTGTTTAGCTCCCTATAATTCACGCATAGGCGAAGTGAACCATCCGCTTTGGTTGCGAATACTACTGGAGCACCCCATTCAGAAATACTCTGCCTTCTGAACCCCTTTTCGAGCAGCTCTTTAACTTGGTTGCTGAGCTCCTTCCTTTCCCTTGGAGCCATGTGTCTAACGGGTAAAGCAACTAGTTTTGCATTATCAACTAGGTACATGCAGAAATCTATCTCTCGCTTTGGAGGTAAACGCTTAACTTCTTCAAAGACATCCGAGTACTCACGGACTACTTTAACAGATTGCAAATGTTTAACAGACGCATCAAGAGATTCTAGGTAGCTAAGCATAATAGAATTCATAGGATTACAAGAGATTTCGAGAGTATTACTGAGGCGAGCCATAAGTCTAACCACTCTCTTTTCACAATCGAGGATGGCACCATTACTGGATAACCAATCCATGCCTAGAATCAACCCATAGCCCGTGAAGTCCAAAACATAAGCATTCCCAACGCTTCGTATAGAGATTTACAAATCCAAACAAATCATTGATAAATAAGTCGAACCCCCAATTGGATTTGAAACAACCATGGGATTCTATACTATACTGGTATCTAGGTGCAAAGATTCAACTAAAGCAGTAGATATAAAAGAGTGTGAAGCGCCAGAATCAAAAAGAGTATGAACTGGATGATCAAAAAGATAAACTAAACTCTCAATAGAAATATTTCTACCTCTTTCTTGTGTAGGTGCGGTGAGAGCGTGAATCTTCCCTCTAGAAGTAGATCCAGTCCTCTGCCCTTGTCCTTGCCATCTTGGGTAGTCCTTATCCATATGTCATGTCTCGCCGCATTGAAAACAACCACCCATATACCTCTTCTTCTTCCTGCGGTCCTTAACCAGATGTCCAGGTATGCCACAAAAATTACACTTCCTCTTGTTGCAGGGTTTTTTATTCTTCCCTCCCTTCCTACAGTCTATCTTCTTATTCTGCGATCCCTCCACTTTCTTGTCTAGAGGTTCTTCCATCTTCGCCTCTTTCTTCCCATCCTTGATTTCCTCCTGTAACAGTGCCATGTCCACCAATCTCTCATAGGTCGCTCCCATAGATATATGGGACATAGCTTGGCCATGCAGTGGCTCATTTAACCCTTTAGCGAAACGAAGAGCTTTTTTATGTGGAGTATTTACCAACTCTAGTCCGAATCTTTCCAGCTGGTTGAACTTGTTGACGTATTCCTTAACCGATAGGCTTCCCTGTTTGAGTTCTAAGAACTTCTCGATCTGTAGGCTTTGTTCAGCTTGCGAGAGGAACTTCATTTCAAACCTCATTCTGAAAACCTCACAAGTCTCAACTAGTCTCTCAGCATTAGTAACTTCCTACTAGAAAGATGCTTCGTCCTTAAGTAACCATACAGCCAACTGTATCTTCCGCCCATCATCCACTTCGAAGATAACAAACAAATCTTCAGTTTCCTTGAGCCAGTTTCTTGCTTGCACGAATGATTCAGTCCCATTAAAGTTCTTTCTGCCCATAGCTTGAAAGTCTCTACATATCTTCGAGAAAGCATTCACACGCAGAGGAGGAGGAGGAGGAACGATGGGTACAACTGGAGGAATGTTTCCTTGGCCTATGGCGGGCGTCGTGGCCTCCAAATACCTACAGAACCATCTGGGTATTATGACTCCCTCTGGGATATTAGGGATGTTTTGTTCCCCAGACATGGTGAAACGAAAAGAAAAAGATTCAAAACAAAGGATTGAAAGATAGTGCCTATGGCTTTGGGGAATATGCCTTTAAAATAAAACAACACTTTTCTTGAAAATGCTTCTTTAGAACTCCTTTTTGAAAAATAGTTTCAAATTTTTTATTTGATCTGGTAACCATCAGCTCTGATACCAAGTGAAACACCCCACTCCGTTAAGGTCACTCACAAAGGGAATGCATTAACTTCGGTGAAGCATTATAGGTATAAGATACAGATAACTTACAAGACAGACAAACAATAGGAAAAAAACTGAAATCATTTCATAAGAAGCGTGGTTCAGTCAAAACATTACAACCATTGTCTCAAAACCCAACTTCCAAATCATTACAATAAAACCTCTGTCTTGATTCAAAAACTCCAAATACACAAAGAAGCATAAAACAGTAGTAAAGCGGCATAAATCCTCAATAAATGTGTAACCACAGCCATATCCCAAGAAAAGAGAATCCAAGAAATACATCTACTCTCTTCAAGCTGGAGAAGGTCTGAGCTAAGCTGAAGTATTCCCTCCCTATGGACTTGGGAGAGGGGAAACAGAAGAAAAGAAGACGAAAGAAAACGGGTAAGACATAAAGCCTGGTAAGCCCAGTGATTTTCAGCATGTAAACAAGAAAAAGAATCATGACATGAATAAACTGAATATAAGACAATACCATAACAGCAAGATAACATAAGATAAGATAAGGCAAGATAAACTGAATATGCTATCGCACCCATTTCAATTTCTCTGCACCTACTAAAAATTGTTTCAGCTAGCCTCATGTATTCATAATAAAATGATCCCTTTATCGATCGGCTTCTACTCGCATGAATTTAATACTTGTGTCCTTCGACCCCGCTTGTTTGTAGATACCTGTGCTGGTCCCACCATGGGGTGTATCAATCCCTATGATGGCAACCCGACACAATTCAAGATGCACAGTGTATAACTACTGATGTCCAGTGCCTGGTTTTTCCACTCCGGAGCATGTGCACGCCCGTACCCCGTCGGAACCTACACTGACACACCACCCACCGCTATTTTGACTGCTAATAATCAGCTCAGTAATCGAGCCCCACCCTGCCTAGTTCAGGGTATCGCGATACATTATGTGGGTTACTGCTGAAATGGGTCGCCGTTACTAGGGTTTCCTAACCAACTTGTTATAACGGTTAAGTGTTCTCAATTTAACCTAACCCCAGCCATTTGTTTAATTAACATGTTGTATTGGTTAATTGTCGCTTATTCATATGTTACTTAACCTTACCATTCTCAGCATGTCGGTTCATTGACATTAATTGATTTATTATTGCACCAACCTCTTACATTAGAACTGTTGTTTGCAGTTGTTGGATGTGCCGGGCGGTTCCGGGCAGACTTCTATTACAAACTCATTCTAACCTCAGGTTTTGGGCTTGATGCGCTAACCTCTCACATTAGACCTATTGTTACAGTTGCTGGATGTGCCAGGCGGTTCCGGGAAGTCTTACACCGCAACTCAATCTAACCTCGGGTTAGGCATGTTCATCTTTTAACCAATTTACATATTTACCATTCATGTCCAAGTTTATATGTCAATTATCCACAAGTGTAGTCAATTCAAGTTATGTCACATTTACTTGTAATGCCCAAAATTCCTTAATTAAGTTATACCCAATTCCCCGCGTTTCAATCATGCGTATAACAAGATTCCAACTAGGTTTCCTAATGAACCTAGTATTCATAAAACAAAACAAAAAGGGGAATAGAGAAGAAACACAAGAATTGACATGAGAAAATAAGCATGTAAAGGTGTACCAAACACAAGAATCATGGTTCCAATAGATTTGTTGTACATTAACAATAAATATGAACAAACTGAGCAAGTTACATCATAGGCATAAAGATTCGATAGAACTGAACATAAAAGGATTACCAATTTGATGTACAACAAGATATAATCAATTGTACCACTAGTAACAGTCTCACAGGCACAGGTAATCTTAGATTTGACAAAAGAATAAGAATGAACCGGAATTGGTTATCATTACAGTTAGGCATAGTTCTAGATTCGATTCATTACAGTCATGATTTATATTACGTGTCCAAATCTGAATAATAACTGAACTTACAGCGATAGGATTAGAAAAACAGAATTATTTGACGTTGTAGTGATTCTATTCTTTCTTTGTTGATTGAAGCGGAAAACCTTTACTTTAATTTGAAGCTCTCCAATTTGATTTCTGTTTTGGAGAAGAAGGAGGCTAGGCTAGTTTAGAGATGGACAACATGGAGGCTTAGGAATGAATTTAATTTAGATTAGGGTTTAGGTTAAATGTGATTATATAGAAGCAAAGGATTAATTTGAGCCTTTAGATCAGTCTAGGATCAATCTAAGCCATCCAAACCATCATGACACATCACCCAGCCAACCAGAAAAAGACACCTAAGCCCTAAAAGACCAAAAATCGTCATCTGGACACATCAGCCCAGATCTGGCCGATGGGGGTCGACACCCTTTATGGGGGGCGACACCTATGTCGACCCCCCCTGGGGGGAGTCGACCCCTCTGAGCGGGAATTTTCCCGCTCAGCCCGCTTCTACTAATTTCGAATTTTGAACTGGTTTTGATTTTAATTATTATTTTAATTTAATTACTGTTTAAACCTGAAAACTTCCGAAATCCATAACTTCTTCATACGGAGTCCGATTTACGCAAACTCGGACTCTATCTCAAGCAGAATTCTGAGACGAACGCAATGGCGCAACCCATTTCACTTAATTCTTTCTCTAAAAATTAAGCGTTCTTAAATTTGTTAATTTTAATATTTTAAAATAACGGGGTGTTACAATGCTTAAAATACCCCCTACTTTTATTATTGTTTTCCTTTATTCGTTTCTTCATTATTATTATTTTGCATTATTCATTGCTTTGTAAACCAATTATCATTCTACTTCTATGAAGGGTTGGTTTTTGCAGCACCCAATCCAAACGATTCATCATCTTTCATATTTGTTGATTTACCCCTACTATGCTTAAACTACCACTACTTCTCTTAATATTTCATAACAACCCTTCTTTTTAATCCTACCGCTAATTCTCTAAATAGCCCTTAATTCCGATAATTACCCCTATTTTTTAACTACTGTGAAGGGTTGGTTTTTGCAGCACCCAATCCAAATGATTCATCATCTTTCATATTTGTCGAACTATCCTTACTTTGCTTAAACTACCCCTACTTCTCTTAATACTTCAAAACAACCCTTCTTTTTAATCCTACCCCCAATTCTCTAAATAGCCCTTACTTTCAAGAATGACTCCTATTTTTTAACAACTGTGAAGGGTTGGTCTTTGCAGCACCCAATCCAAATGATTCATCATCTTTCATATTTGTCGATCTACCCCTACTTTGCTTAAACTACCCCTACTTCTCTTAATACTTCAAAACAACCCCTCTTTTTAATCCTACCACTAATTCTCTAAATATCCCTTACTTCCAACAATTACCCCTTTTTTTAACTAATGTGAAGAGTTGGTTTTTGCAGCGCCCAATCCCAATGATTCATCATCTTTCATCTTTGTCGGTCCACCCCTATTATGCTTAAACTTCCCAAACTTCTCTTAATACTTTAAAACAACGCTTCTTTTTAATCATACCCTAATTCTCTAAATAGCCCTTACTTCCAACAATTACCCCAATTTTTTAACTACTGTTAAGGGTTGGTTTTTGCAGCGCCCAATCCCAATGATTCATCATCTTTCATATTTGTCGATTTACACCTACTATGCTTAAACTAGTCCTACTTCTCTTAATACTTCAAAACAACCCTTCGTTTTAATCCTACCACTAATTCTCTAATAAACCCTTACTTCCAACGATTACCCTTATTTTTTAACTACTGTGAATGGTTGGTTTTTGCAGAACCCAATCCAAATGATACATCATCTTTCATATTTGTCGATCTACCCCTACTTTTCTTAAACTACCCCTACTTCTCTTAATACTTCAAAATAGCCATTCTTTATAATCATACCCCTAATTATCTAAATAGCCCTTACTTCCAACAATTACCCCTAAATTTTAACTACTGTGAAGGGTTGGTTTTTGCAGCACCCAATCCAAATGTTTCATCATCTTTCTTATTTGTCGATCTACCCCTACTATGGTTAAACTACCCCTACTTATCTTAACACTTCAAAAAAAACCTTCTTTTTAATCCTGCCCCTAATTATCTAATTAGCCCTTACTTCCAACAGTTACCCTTATTTTTTAACTACTGTGAAGGGTTGCTTTTTGCAGCACCTAATCCCAATGATTCATCATCTTTCATATTTGTCGATCTACCCCTACTATGCTTAAACTACCCCTACTTCTCTTAATGCTTCAAAACAACCCATCTTTTTAATCCTACCCCTAATTCTCTAAATAGCCCTCACTTCCAATAATTAACCCTATTTTAAAACTATTTTGAAGGGTTGGTTTTTGCAGCACCCAATACAAATGATTCATTACCTCTCATATTTCTCGATCTACCCCTACTTTGCTAAAACTACCCCTACTTCTCTTAATACTTCAAAACAACCCTTCTTTTTAATCCTACCCCTAAATCCCTAAATAGCCCTTACTTCCAACAATTACCTATATTTTTTAACAGCTTGAAGGGTTGGTTTTTTCAAAACCCAATCCAAATGATTCATCTTTCATATTTTTTGAACTACCCCTACTATACTTAAACTACCCCTACTTCTCTTAATGCTTCAAAACAACCCTTCTTTTTTATTCTACCCCTAATTCTCTAAATAGCCCTTACTTCCAACAATTACCCCTATTTTTTAGCTAATGTGAAGAGTTGGTTTTTGCAGCACCCAATCGCAATGATTCATCGCCTTTCATATTTGTCGGTCCACACCTATTATGCTTAAACTTCCCAAACTTCTCTTAATACGTCAAAACAGCCCATCTTTTTAATCATACCCCTAATTCTCTAAATAGCCCTTACTTCAAACAATTACCCCAATTTTTTAACTACTGTGAAGGGTTGGTTTTTGCAGCGCCCAATCATAATGATTCATCGTGTTTCATATTTGTCGATTTAACCCTACTATGCTTAAACTACTCCTACTTCTCTTAATACTTCAAAAAAAAAGCCTTCTTTTTAAATCTACCCCTAATTCTCTAATTAGACCTTACTTCCAACAATTACACTTATTTTTTGACTACTGTGAAGGGTTGGTTTTGCAGCACCCAATCCAAATGATTCATCATCTTTCATATTTGTCGATCTTCCCCTGCTTTGCTTAAACTACCCCTACTTCTCTTAATACTTCAAAACAACCCTTGTTTATAATCCTCCCCCTAATTCTCTAAATAGTCCTTACTTCCAACAATTACCCCTAAATTTTAACTACTGTGAAAGGTTAGTTTTTGCAGCACCCAATCCCAATGATTCATCATCTTTCATATTTTTCGATCTACCCCTACTATGCTTAAACAACCCCTACTTCTCTTAATACTTCAAAACAACCTTTCTTTTTAATCCTACCCCTAATTCTCTAAATAGCCCTTACTTCCAACAATTACCCCTATTTTTTAACTATTGTGAAGGGTTGGTTTTTGCAGCACCCAATCCAAATGATTCATCATCTTTCATATTTCTCGATCTACCCCTACTTTGCTTAAACTACCCCTGCTTCTCTTAATACTTCAAGACAACCCTTCTTTTTAATCCTACACCTAAATCTCTAAATTGGCCTTGTTTCCAACAATTACCTACATTTTTTAACAACTGTAAAGGGTTGGTTTTTTCAGCACCCAATCCATATGATTCAATCTCTTTCATATTTTTCGAACTACCCATACTATGCTTAAACTACCCCAACTTCACTTAATACTTCAAAACAACCCTTCTTTTTAATCTAACCCTAATTCTCTAAATAGCCCTTACTTCCAACAATTACCCCTATTTTTTAACTAATGTGATGGGTTGGTTTTTGCAGCGCCCAATCCCAATGATTCATCATCTTTCATATTTGTCGATCTACCCCTACTATCCTTAAACATCCCCTGCTTCTCTTAATACTTCAAAACATCCCTACTTTTTAATCATACCCCTAATTCTCTAAATATCCCTTACTTCCAACAATTACCCCAATTTTTTAACTTCTTTGAAGGGTTGGTTTTTGTAGTGCCGAATCCCAATGATTCATCATCTTCATATTTGTCGATCTACCCCTACTATGCTTAAACCACACCTACTACTCTTAATACTTCTAAACAACCCTTCTTTTTAATTCTACCCCTAATTCTCTATATAGCCCTTACTTCCAACAATTACCCCTATTTTTTAACTACTATGAAGGGTTGGTTTTTACAGCAACCAATCCAAATGATTCATCATCTTTCATTTGTCGATCTACCCCTACTTTGCTTAAACTACCCTTACTTCTCTTAATATATCAAAACGACCCTTCTTTTTAATCCTCCCCCTAATTCTCTAAATACAACTTACTTCCAACAATTACCCCTATTTTTTAACTACTGTGAAGGGTCGGTTTTTGCTGCACCCAATCCAAATGATTCATCATCTTTCATATTTGTCGATCTACACATGCTTTGCTTAAACTAGCCCTACTTCTCTTAATACTTCAAAACAACCCTTCTTTTTAATCCTACCCCGAATTCTCTAAATAGCCCTTACTTCCAACAATTACCCCTATTTTTAACTACTTTGAAGGGTTGGTTTTTCCAGCCTCCAATCTAAATGATTCATCATCCTTCATATTTGTCGATCTACCCCTACTATGCTTAAAATACCCCTACTTCTCTTAATACTTTAAAACTACCCTTCTTTTTAATCTACCCCTAATTTGCTAAATAGCCCTTACTTCCAACAATTACCCCTATTTTTTAACTAATGCGAAGGGTTTTTTTTTTGTAGCGCCCAATCCCAATGATTCATTATCTTTCATATTCGTCGATCTATCCCTAATATGCTTAAACTTCCCCTACTTATCTTAATACTTCAAAACAACCCTTCTTTTTAATCATACCCCTAATTCTCTAAATAGCCCTTAATTCTAACAATTACCTCAATTTTTTAACTACTGTGAAGGGTTGGTTTTTGCAGCGTCCAATCCTAATGATTCATTATCTTTCATATTTCTCGATCTACCCCTACTATGCTTAAACCACACCTACTACTCTTAATACTTCAAAACAACCATTCTTTTTAATTCTATCCCAAATTCCCTAAATAGCCCTTGCTTCCAACGATTACCCCTATTTTTTAACACTATGAAGGGTTGGTTTTTACAGCACCTAATTGAAATGATTCATTATCTTTCATATTTGTCGATCTACACCTACTTTGCTTAAACTACGCCTACTTCACTTAATACTTTAAAACTACCCTTATTTTTAATCCTCCCCCTAATTCTCTAAATAGCCCTTACTTCCAACAATTGCCAGTATTTTTAACTACTGTAAAGAGTTTGTTTTTGCAGCACCCAATCCAAATGATTCGTCATCTTTCATATTTCTCGATCAACCCCTACTTTGCTTAAACTACCCCTACTTCTCTTAATGCTTCAAAACTAAACTTCTTTTTAATCCTACCCCAAATTCTCTAAATAACCCTTATTTCCAACAACTACCCCTAATTTTTAACTACTGTGAAGGGTTGGTTTTTGTAGCGCCCTATCCCAATGACTCATCATCTTTCATATTTGTCGATATACCCCTACTATGCTTAAACTACTCCTACTTATCTTAATTCTTCAAAACAACCCTAATTTTTAATCCTACCACTAATTCTCTAAATAACCCTTACTTCCAACAACTGCCCCTATTTTTTAACTACTGCGAAGGGTTTGTTGTCGCAGCACCCAATCAAAATAATTCATCATCTTTCATATTTGTCGATCTACCACTATTATGCTTAAACTACCCCTACTTCTCTTAATACTTCAAAATAGAACTTTTTAATCCTACACCAAATTATCTAAATAGACCTTACTTCCAACAGTTACCTCTATTTTTTAAGGATTGTGAATGATTGGTTTTTGCAGCACCCAATCCAAATGATTCATCATCCTTCATATTTGTCGAACTACCCCTACTATGCTTAAACTACCCATCTACATTTTTTTTTTCATTTATTCATTTCTTTATTCATTTTTTTTGAATTATTCATTTCTTTGTAAACCAATTATCATTCTACTTCTATGAAGGGTTGATTTTTGCAGCACCCAATCCAAACGATTCATCATCTTTCATATTCGTTGATCTACCCCTGCTATGCTTAAACTACCCTTACTTCTCTTAAAACTTCGAAACAACCCTTCTTTTAATCCTCCCTTTAATTCTGTAAATAGTCGTTACTTCCAACAATTACCCCAATTTTTTAACTACTGTGAAGGTTTTGTTTTTGCAGCACCCAATCTCGACGATTCAACATCTTTCATATTTGTAGGTTACCCCTACTATGCTTAAACTACCCCTACTTCTCTTAATACTTCAAAACAACCCTTCTTTTTAACCCTACCCCTAATTCTATAAATTGCCCTTACTTCCAACAATTACCCCTATTTTTTACTATTGTGAAGGGTTGGTTTTTCTGGCCTCCAATCCAAATGATACATCATCCTTCATATTTGTTGATCTACCCGTACTATGCTTAAAATACACCTACTTATCTTTATACTTCAAAACAACCTTCTTTTTAATCCTACCCCTAATTCGCTAAATAGCCCTTACTTCCAACAATTACTCCTATTTTTTAACTAATGTGGAGGGTTGGTTTTTGCAGCGCTCAGTCCCAACGATTCATTATCTTTCATATCTGTCGATCTACCCCTATTATGCTTAAACTTCCCCTGCTTCTCTTAATACTTCAAAACAACCCTTCTTTTTAATCATTCCCCTAATTCTCTAATTAGCCTTTAATTCTAACAATTACCCCAATTTTTTAACTACTGCGAAGGGTTGGTTTTTGCAGTGCCCAATCCCAATGATTCATCATCTTTCATATTTGTCGATCTACCCCTACTATGCCTAAACTACACCTGCTACTCTTAATACTTCAAAACAACCCTTCTTTTTAATCCTATCCCTAATTCCCTAAATAGCCCCTACTTCCAGCAATTACTCCTATTTTTTAACACTGTGAAGGGTTTTTTTTTTTGCAGCACCCAATCCAAATGATTCATTATCTTTCATATTTGCCGATCAAACCCGATTTTGCTTAAACTACCCCTACTTCTCTTAATACTTTAAAACAACAATTCTTTTTAATCCTCCCCATAATTATCTAAATATCCCTTACTTACAACAATAACCCCTATTTTTTAACTACTGTAAAGGGTTGGTTTTTGCAGCACCAAATCCCAATGATTCATCATCTCTCATATTTGTCGATCTACCCCTACTATGCTTAAACTACCCCTTGAAAACAACCCTTCTTTTAAATCATACCCCTAATTCTATAAATAGCCCTTACTTCCAACAATAACCACTATTTTTTAACTACTGTGAAGGGTTGGTTTTTGCAGCACCCAATCCAAATGATTCATCATTGTTCATATTTCTCGATCTACCCCTACTTTACTTAAACAACCCCTACTTCTCTTAATGCTTCAAAACTACCCTTCCTTTTAATCCTACCCCTAATTCTATAAATAGCTCTTACTTCCAACAATTACCTTTTTTTAACTACTGTGAAGGGTTGGTTTTTGCAGCGCCCAATCCCAATGATTCATCATCTTTCATATTGTCGATCTAACCCTACTATACTTAAACTACCCCTACTTCTCTTAATACTTCAAAACAACCATTCTTTTTAATCCTACCACTAATTCTCTAAATAATCCTTACTTCCAACAAATACCCCTATTTTTTAACAACTGCGAAGGGTTGGTTGTTGCAACACCCAATCCAAATGATTCATCATCTTTCATATTTGTCGATCTACCCCTACTATGCTTAAACTACCCCTACTTCTCTTAATACTTCAAAACAACCCTTCTTTTTAATTCTAACCCTTATCTAAATAGCCCTTAGTTGCAGCAATTACCCCTATTTTTTAAGTATTGTGAAGGACTGGTTTTTGCAGCACCCAATCCAAACGATTTATCACCCTTCATATTTGTCGAACTACCCCTATTATGCTTAAACTACCTCTCTACTTTTACTATTGTTTTCCTTTATTCATTTCTTTGTTCATTTTTTTTGCATTATTCATTTATTTGTAAACCAATTATCATTCTACTTCTATAAAGTGTTGGTTTTTGCAGCACCCAATCCAAACGATTCATCATCTTTCATATTTGATGATCTACCCCTACTATGCTTAAACTACCCCTACTTCTCTGAATACTTCAAAACAACCCTTCTTTTTAATCCTCCCCATAATTATCTAAATAGCCTTTACTTTCGACAATTACCCCTATTTTTTAACTACAATGAAAGGTTGGTTTTTGCAGCACCCAATCTAGATGATTCATCATCTTTCATTTTTGTCGATCTACCCAAACTATGTTTAAACTACCCCTACTTCTCTGAATACTTCAAAACAACCCTTCTTTTTAATCCAACCCCTAATTCTACAAATAGCCCTTACTTCCAACAATTACCACCATTTTTGACTTTTGAGAAGGGTTGGTTTTTGCAGCACCCAATCCAAATGACTCATCATCTTTCATATTCTTCTATCTACCCCTACTTTGCTTAAACTACCCCTACTTCTCTTAATACTTCAAAACTACCCTTCTTTTTAATCGTACCACTAGTTATCTAAATATCCCATACTTCCAACAATTACCCCTATTTTTTAACTACTGTGAACGGTTGGTTTTTTCAGCGCCCAATTCCAATTATTCATCATCTTTCATATTTGTCAATCTACCCCTGCTATGCATAAACTTCGCCTACTTCTCTTAATACTTCAAAACAACCCTTCTTTTTAATCCAACCAATAATTCTACAAATAGCCCTTACTTCCGACAATTACCACTATTTTTAACTTTTGTGAAGGGTTGATTTTTGCAGCACCCAATCCAAACGATTCATCATCTTTCATATTTGATGATCTAACCCTACTATGCTTAAACTACCCCTACTTCTCGTAATACTTCAAAACAACCCTTCTTTTTAATCCTCCCTCTAATTCTTTAAATAGCCCTTACTTCCGACAATTACCCCTATTTTTTAACTACTGTGAAGGGTTGGATTTTGCAACACCCAATCTAGATGATTCATCATCTTTCATATTTGTCGATCTACCCCGACTATGTTTAAACTACCCCTACTTCTCTTAATACTTCAAAACAACCCTTCTTTTTAATCCACCCCCTAATTCTACAAATATCCCTTACTTCCAACAATTACCATTATTTTTAACTTTTGTGAAGGGTTGGTTTTTGCAGCACCCAATTCAAATGATTCATCACCTTTCATATTTCTCGATCTACCCATACTTTGCTAAAACTACCCCTACTTCTCTTAATACTTCAAAACAACCCTTCTTTTTAATCCTACCCCTAAATCTCTAAATAGCCCTTACTTCCAACTATTACCTATATTTTTTAACAGCCTAAAGGGTTGGTTTTTTCAACACCCCATCCAAATGATTCATCATCTTTCATATTTGTTGAACTACCCCTACTATACATAAACAACCCCTACTTCTCTTAATACTTCAAAACAACCCTTCTTTTTAATTCTACCCCTAATTCTCTAAATAGCCCTTACTTCCAACAATTACCCCTATTTTTTAGCTAATGTGAAGAGTTGGTTCTTGCAGCGCCCAATCCCAATGATTCATTGCCTTTCATATTTGTCGGTCCACCCCTATTATGCTTAAACTTCCCAAACTTCTCTTAATACTTCAAAACAACCCATCTTTTTAATAATACCCCTAATTCTATAAATAGCCCTTACTTCAAACAATTACCCCAATTTTTTAACTACCGTGAAGGGCTTTTTTTGGCAGCGCCCAATCACAATGATTCATCGTCTTTCATATTTGTCGATTTAACCCTACTATGTTTAAACTACTCCTACTTCTCTTAATACATCAAAAAAAAAAAAAAACCTTCTTTTTAATCCTACCCCTAATTCTCTAATTAGCCCTTACTTCCAACCATTACCCTTATTTTTTGACTACTATGAAGGGTTGGTTTTTGCAGCACCCAATCCAAATGATTCATCATCATTCATATTTGTCGATCTACTTCTACTTTGCTTAAACTACCCCTATTTCTCTTAATACTTCAAAACAACCCTTCTTTATAATCATCACCCTAATTCTCTAAATAGCCCTTACTTCCAACAATTACCTCTAAATTTTAACTACTATGAAGGGTTGGTTTTTGCAGCACCCAATCCCAATGATTAATCATCTTTCATATTTGTCGATCTACCCCTACTATGCTTAAACTACCCCAACTTCTCTTAATACTTCAAAACAACCCATCTTCTTAAACCTACCCCTAATTCTCTAAATAGCCCTTACTTCCAACAATTACCCCTATTTTTTTAACTATTGTGAAGGGTTGGTTTTTGCAGCACCCAATCCAAATGATTCATCATCTTTCATATTTCTCGATCTACCCCTACTTTGCTTAAACTACCCCTACTTCTCTTAATAATTCAAGACAACCCTTCTTTTTAATCCTACACCTAAATGTCTAAATTGGCCTAAATTCCAACAATTACCTACATTTTTTAACAACTGTGAAGGGTTGTTTTTTCAGCACCCAATCCAAATGATTCAATCTCTTTCATATTTTTCGAACTACCCCTACTATGCTTAAACTACCCCAACTTCTCTAATTACTTCAAAACAACCCTTCTTTTTAATCCTAACCATAATTCTCTAAATAGCCCTTACTTCCAACAATTACCCCTATTTTTTAACTAATGTGAAGGGTTGGTTTTTGCAGCGCCCAATCCCAATGATTCATCATCTTTCATATTTGTCGATCTACCTCTACTATGCTTAAACGTCCCCTACTTCTCTTAATACTTCAAAACAGCCCTACTATTAAATCATACCCCTAATTCTCTAAATATCCCTTACTTCCAGCAATTACGCCAATTTTTTAACTTCTTTGAAGGGTTGGTTTTTGCAGCGCCGAATCCCAATGATTCATCATCTTCATATTTGTCGATCTACCCCTACTATGCTTAAACCACACCTACTACTCTTAATACCTCTAAGCAACCCTTCTTTTTAATTCTACCTCTAATTAACTATATAGCCCTTACTTCCAACAATTACCCCTATTTTTTAACTACTGTGAAGAGTTGGTTTTTACAGCAAACAATCCAAATGATTCATCATCTTTCATTTGTCGATCTACCCCTACTTTGCTAAAAGTACCCATACTTCTCTTAATATATCAAAACGACCCTTCTTTTTAATCCTCCCCCTAATTCTCTAAATACTACTTACTTCCAAAATTCCCCTATATTTTAACTACTGTGAAGGGTTGGTTTTTGCAGCACCCAATCCAAATGATTCATCATCTTTCATATTTGTCGATCTACCCATACTTTGCTTAAACTAACCCCACTTCTCTTAATACTTCAAAACAACCCTTCTTTTTAATCCTACCTCTAATTCTCTAAATAGCCCTTACTTCCAACAATTACCCCTATTTTTAACTACTTTGAAGGGTTGGTTATTCCAGCCTCCAATCCGAATGATTCATCATCCTTCATATTTGTCGATCTACCCCTACTATGCTTAAAATACCCCTACTTCTCTTAACACTTCAAAACAACCCTTCTTTTTAATCCTACCCCTAATTCGCTAAATAGCCCTTACTTCCAACAATTACCCCTATTTTTTGACTAAAGTGAAGGGTTTGTTTTTGTAGCGCCCAATCCCAACGATTCATTATCTTTCCTATTCGTCGATCTACCCCTAATATGCTTAAACTTCCCCTACTTCTCTTAATACTTAAAAACAACCCTTCTTTTTAGTCATACCCCTAATTCTCTAAATAGCCCTTAATTCTAACAATTACCTCAATTTTTTAACTACTGTGAAGGGTTGGTTTTTGCAGCGTCCAATCCTAATGATTCATCATCTTTCTTATTTCTCGATCTACCCCTACTATGCTTAAACTACACCTACTTCTCTTAATACTTCAAAATAACCCTTCTTTTTAATTCTATCCCTAATTCCCTAAATAACCCGTGCTTCCAACATTTACCCCTATTTTTTATAACTGTGAAGGGTTGGTTTCTGCAGCAACTAATCCAAATGATTCATTATCTTTCATATTTGTCGATCTACGCCTACTTTGCTTAAACTACGCCTACTTCTCTTAATACTTTAAAACTACCCTTCTTTTTAATCCTCCACCTAATTCTCTAAATAGCCCTTACTTCCAACAATTGCCAGTATTTTTAACTACTGTGAAGGGTTTGTTTTTGCAGCACCCAATCCAAATGATTCATCATCTTTCATATTTCTCGATCTACCCCTACTTCGCTTAAACTACCCCTACTTCTCTTAATGCTTCAAAACTACCCTTCTTTTTAATCCTACCCAAAATTCTATAAATAACCCTTATTTCCAACAACTACCCCTATTTTTTAACTACTGTGAAGGGATGGTTTTTGCAGCGCCCTATCCCAATGACTCATCATCTTTCATATTTGTCGATATACCCCTACTATACTTAAACTACCCTTACTTCTCTTAATTCTTCAAAACAACCCTTATTTTTAATCCTACCACTAATTCTCTAAATAACCCTTACTTCCAACAACTACACCTATTTTTTAACTACCGCGAAGGGTTGGTTTTTGAAGCACCCAATCCAAATGATTCATCATCATTCATATTTGTCGATATACCCCTACTATGCTTAAACTACCCTTACTTCTCTTAATACTTCAAAACAACCCTTCCTATTAATCCTCCCCCTAATTCTCTAAATAGCCCATACTTCCGAAAATTACCACTATTTTTTAACTACTGTGAAGGTTTTGTTTTTGCAGCACCCAATCTCGATGATTCATCATCTTTCGTATTTGTCGACTACCCCTACTATGCTTAAACTACCCCTACTTCTCTTAATACTTCAAAATCACCCTTCTTTTTAATCCTACACCTAATTCTGTAAATAGCCCTTACTTCCATCAATTACCCCTATTTTTTACGACTGTGAAGGGTCGGTTTTTCTGGCCTCCAATCCAAAAGATTCATCATCCTTCATATTTGTCGATCTACCCCTACTATGCTTAAAATACCCCTACTTATCTTTATACTTCAAAACAACCCTTCTTTTTAATCCTACCCCTAATTTGCTAAATTGCCCTTACTTCCAACAATTACCCCTATTTTTTAACTAATGTGAACGGTTATTTTTTGCAGCGCTCAATCCCAACGATTCATTATCTTTGATATTTGTCGATCTACCCTTACTATGCTTAAACTTCCCCCGCTTCTCTTAATACTTCAAAACAACCCTTCTTTTTAATCATTCCCCTAATTCTCTAATTATCCCTTAATTCTAACAATTACCCCAATTTTTTAACTACTGTGAAAAGTTGGTTTTTGCAGCGCCCGATCCCAATGATTCATAATCTTTCATATTTGTCGATCTGCCCCTACTATGCCTAAACTACACCTGCTACTCTTAATATTTCAAAACAACCCTTCTTTTTAATCCTATCCCTAATTCCCTAAATAGCCCTTACTTCCAATAATTACTCCTATATTTTTAACACTGTGAAGGTTTTTTTTGCAGCACCCAATCAGAATGATTCATTATCTCTCATATTTGTCGATCAACCCCTATTTTGCTAAAACTACCCCTACTTCTCTTAATACTTTAAAACAACCCTTATTTTAAATCCTCCCCCTAATTATCTAAATATCCCTTACTTCCAACAATTACCCCTATTTTTTAACAACTGTAAAGGGTTGGTTTTTGCGTCAACCAATCCCAATGATTCATCATCTCTCATATTTGTCGATCTACCCGTACTATGCTTAAACTATCCCTTGAAAACAACCCTTCTTGTTAATCAAACCCCTAATTCTATAAATAGCCCTTACTTCCAACAATAACCACTATTTTTTAACTATTGTGATGGGTTGGTTTTTGCAGCACCCAATCCATATGATTCATCATCTTTCATATATCTCGATCTACCCCTACTTTGCTTAAACTACCGCTACTTCTCTTAATGCTTCAAAACTACCCTTCCTTTTAATCCTACCCCTAATTCTCTAAATAGCCCTTACTTCCAACAATTACCCCTATTTTTTTAACTGCTGTTAAGGGTTTGTTTTTGCAGCGCCCAATCCCAATGATTCATCATCTTTCATATTGTCGATCTAACCCTACTACACTTAAACTACCCCTACTACTCTTAATACTTCAAAACAACCCTTCTTTTTAATCCTACCACTAATTCTCTAAATAACCCTTACTTCCAACAACTACCCGTATTTTTTAACTACTGCGAAGGGTCGGTTGTTGCAGCACCCAATCCAAATGATTCATCATCTTTCATATTTGTCGATCTACCCCCTACCATCCTTAAACTACCCCTACTTCTCTTAACACTTCAAAACAACGCTTCTTTTTAATCTTAACCCTAATTATCTAAATAGCCCTTACTTCCAACAATTACCCCTATTTTTTAAGTACTATGAAGGGTTGGTTTTTGCAGCACCCAATCCAAACGATTTATCATCCTTCATATTTGTCGAACTACCCGTACTATGCTTAAACTACCTCTCAACTTTTATTATTGTTTTCCTTTATTCAATTCTTTGTTCATTTTTTTTGCATTATTCATTTCTTTGTAAACCAATTATTATTCTACTTCTATGAAGGGAGGGTTTTTGCAGCACCCAATCCAAACGATTCATCATCTTTCAAATTTGCTGATCTACCCCTACTATGCTTAAACTACCCCTACTTCTCTTAATACTTAAAAACAACCCTTCTTTTTAATCCTCCTCCTAATTCTCTAAATAGCCCTTATTTCCAATAATTACCCCTATTTTTTAACTACTATGAAGGGTTTATTTTTGCAGCACCCAATCTAGATGATTCATCATCCTTCATATTTGTCGATCTACCCCAACTATGTTTAAACTACCCCTACTTCTCTTAATACTTCAAAACAACCCTTCTTTTTAATCCAACCCATAATTCTACAAATATCCCTTACTTCCAATAATTACCACTATTTTTAACTTTTGTGAAGGGTTAGTTTTTGCAGCACCCAATCCAAATGACTCGTCATCTTTCATATTCCTCCATCTACCCCTACTTGGCTTAAACTACCCCTACTTCTCTTAATACTTCAATACTACCCTTCTTTTTAATCCTACCACTAATTATCTAAATAGCCCTTACTTCCAACAATTACCCCTATTTTTTAACTATTGTGAAAGGTTGGTTTTTGCAGTGCCCTATTCCAATTATTCATCATCTTTCATATTTGTCGATCTACCCCTGCTATGCATAAA
This sequence comes from Allium sativum, assembly GCA_030737875.1. Classification (NCBI taxonomy): domain Eukaryota; kingdom Viridiplantae; phylum Streptophyta; class Magnoliopsida; order Asparagales; family Amaryllidaceae; genus Allium; species Allium sativum. The sequence goes on from CM060913.1 coordinate 1,018,166,392, forward strand.
CTTCCCCTACTTCTCTTAATACTTCAAAACAACCATTCTTTTTAATCATACCCCTTATTCCCTAAGTAGACCTTACTTCCAACAATTACCCGAATTTTTTAACTACTGTGAAGGATTGGTTTTTGCATCACCCAATACAAATGATTCATCATCCTTCATATTTGTCGATCTACCCCCAATATGCTTAAACTACCCCTACTTTTCTTAATACTTCAAAACAACACATCTTTTTAATCCTACCACTAATTCTTTAAATAACCCTTACTTCCGACAACTACCCCTATTTTTAACTACTGCGAAGGGTTGGTTGTTGCAGCATCCAATCCAAATGATTCATCATCTTTCATATTTGTCGATCTACCCCAACTATGCTAAAACTACACCTACTTCTCTTAATAATTCAAAAAAAACCATTCTTTTTAATCCTACCCCTAATTATCTAAATAGCCCTTACTTACAATAATTACAATTATTTTTTAACTACTGTGAAGGGTTGTTTTTTGCAGCACCCAATCCAATTGATTCATCATCTTTCATATTTGTCGATCTACCCCTACTTAGCTTAAACTACCCCTACTTCTCTTAATACTTCAAAACAACCCTTCTTTGTAATCCTCCCCCTAATTGTCTAAATAACCCTTGCTTCCGACAATTACCCCAAAATTTTAACTACTGTGAAGGGTTGATTTTTGCAGCACCCAATCCCAGTGATTCATCACCTTTCATATTTGTCGATCTACCACTACTATGCTTAAAATTCCCCTACTTCTCTTAATACTTCAAAACAACACTTATTTTTAATCCTACCCCTAATTCTCTAAATATCCCTTACTTCCAACAATTACCCCTATTTTTTAACTATTGTGAAGGGTAGGTTTTTGCATCACCCAATCCAAATGATTCACCATCTTTCATATTTCTCGACCTACCCCTACTTTGCTTAAACTACGCCTACTTCTCTTAATACGTCAAAACAACCCTTCTTTTTAATCCTACCCCTAATTCTCTAAATAGCCGTTACTTCCAACAATTACCCATATTTTTTTAACAACTGTGAAGGGTTGGTTTTTGCAACACCCAATTCAAATGATTCATCATCTTTCATATTTGTCGAACTAACCCTACTATGCTTAAACCACCCCTACTACTTTTAATACTTAAAAACAACCCTTCTTTTTAATCCTACCCCTAATTCTCTAAATAGCCCTTACTTCCAACAACCCTTTATCTTTTATATTTGTCGATCTATCCCTACTATGCTTAAACGTCCCCTACTTCTCTTAATACTTCAAAACAACCGTACTTTTTAATCATACCCCTAATTCTCCAAATAGCCCTTAATTCCGACAATTACCCCAAGTTTTTAACAACTGCGAAGGGTTGGTTTTTGCAGCGTCCAATCCCAATGATTCATCATCTTCATATTTGTCGATCTACCCCTACTGTGCTTAAACTACCCCTACTTATCTTAATACATCAAAACAACCCTTCTTTTTAATCCTCCCCGGATTCTCTAAATAGCCCTTACTTCCAACAATTACCCCTATTTTTTAACTACTGTGAAGTGTTGGTTTTTGCAGCACCCAATCCCGATGATTCAACATCTTTCATATTTGTCGATATACCCCTACTATGATTAAACTACCCCTACTTCTCTTAATACTTCAAAACAACCTTCTTTTTAATCCAACCCCTAATTCTATAAATAAACCTTACTTCCAAAATTACCACTATTTTTAAACTACTGTGAAGGATTGGTTGTTGCAGCACCCAATCCAAATGATTCATCATCTTTCATATTTGTCGATCTACCCCTACTATGCTTAAACTACGCCTACTTCTCTTAGTACTTCAAAACAGCCCTTCTTTTTAATCCAACCACTAATTATCTAAATAACCCTTACTTCCAACAATTACCCCTATTTTTTAACTACTGTGAAAGGTTGTTTTTAAAGCACCCAATCCAAATGATTCATTATCTTCATATTTCTCGATCTACCCCTACTTTGCTTAAACTACCCCTACTTCTCTTAAAACATCAAAACTATCATTTTTTTCTACCCCTAATTCTTTAAATAGCCCTTACTTCCAACAATTACCCCGATTTTTTAGCTACTGTGAAGGGTTTGTTTTTGCAGTGCCCAATCCCAATGATTCATCATCCTTCATATTTGTCGATCTACCCCTACTATGCTTGAACTTCCCCTACTTCACTTAATACTTCAAAACAACCCTTCTTTTTAATCATACCCCGAATTCTCTAAATAGCCCTTACTTCCAACAATTACCCCAATTTTTTAACTACCGTGAAGGCTTAATTTTTGCATCATCCAATCCAAACGATTCATCATCTTTCATATTTGTTGATTTACCCCTACTATGCTTAAACTACCACTACTTCTCTTAATATTTCAAAACAACCCTTCTTTTTAATCCTACCGCTAATTCTCTAAATAGCCCTTAATTCCGATAATTACCCCTATTTTTTAACTACTGTGAAGGGTTGGTTTTTGCAGCACCCAATCCAAATGATTCATCATCTTTCATATTTGTCGAACTATCCTTACTTTGCTTAAACTACCCCTACTTCTCTTAATACTTCAAAACAACCCTTCTTTTTAATCCTACCCCCAATTCTCTAAATAGCCCTTACTTTCAAGAATGACTCCTATTTTTTAACAACTGTGAAGGGTTGGTCTTTGCAGCACCCAATCCAAATGATTCATCATCTTTCATATTTGTCGATCTACCCCTACTTTGCTTAAACTACCCCTACTTCTCTTAATACTTCAAAACAACCCCTCTTTTTAATCCTACCACTAATTCTCTAAATATTCCTTACTTCCAACAATTACCCCTTTTTTTAACTAATGTGAAGAGTTGGTTTTTGCAGCGCCCAATCCCAATGATTCATCATCTTTCATCTTTGTCGGTACACCCCTATTATGCTTAAACTTCTCTTAATACTTCAAAACAACGCTTCTTTTTAATCATACCCCGAATTCTCTAAATAGCCCTTACTTCCAACAATTACCCCAATTTTTTAACTACCGTGAAGGGTTAATTTTTGCATCATCCAATCCAAACGATTCATCATCTTTCATATTTGTCAATGTACCCCAACTATGCTTAAACTACCCCTACTTCTCTTAATAATTAAAACAAACCTTCTTTTTAATCCTACCCCTAATTCTCTAAGTAACCCTTACTTCCAACAACTACACCTATTTTTAACTACTGTGAAGGGTTGGTTTTTGCAGCACCTAATCCAATTGATTCATCATCTTTCATATTTGTCGATCTACCCCTACAATGCTTAAACTACCCCTACTTCTCTTAATACTTCAAAACAACCCTTCTTTTTAATCCTACTCCTAATTTTCTAAATATCCCTTACTTCTAACAATTACCCCTATTTTTTAACTACTATTAAGGGTTGGTTATTATGGCACCAAATCCAAACGATTCGTCATCCTTCATGTTTATCGAACTACCCAATCTATGCTTAAACTACCCCCTTAATTTTATTATTTTTTCCTTTATTCATTTCTTTATTCATTTTTTTTCATTATTCATTTCTTTACAAACCAATTATCGTTCTACTTTTATGAAGGGTTGGTTTTTGCAGCACCCAATCCAAACAGTTCATCCTCTTTCATACTTGTCGATCAACCCCTACTATGCTTAAACTACCCCCACTTTTCTTAATACTTCAAAACAACTCTTCTTTTTAATCCAACCCCTAATTCTCTAATTAGCCCTTACTTCCAACAATTGCCCCTATTTTTTAACTACTGCGAAAGATTGATTTTTGCAGCACCCAATCCAAATGATTCATCATCTTTCATATTTGTCGGTCTACCCCTACTTTGCTTAAATTACCCCTACTTCTCTTAATACTTCAAAACAACCCTTCTCTTTAATCCTACCCCTAATTCTCTAAATATCCCTTAATTCCAACAATTACCCCTATTTTTTACTACTTTGAAGGTTTGGTTTTTTCAGCCTCTAATCCAAATGATTCACCATCCTTCATATTTGTCGGTTTACCCCTACTGTGCTTAAAATACCCCTACATCTCTTAATACCTCAAAACAACCCTTCTTTTTAATCCCACCCCTTACATGCTAAATAGCCCTTGCTTCCAAAAATTACCCTATTTTTTCACTAATGTGAAGGGTTGGTTTTTGCAGCGTCCAATCCCAACGATTCATTATCTTTCATATTTGTCGATCTACCCCTACCATGCTTAAACTTCCCCTACTTTTCTTAATACTTCAAAACAACTCTTCTTTTTAATCATACCCCTAATTCTCTAAATAGCCCTTAATTCCAACAATTACCCCAATTTTTTAACTATTGTGAAGGGTTGGTTTTTGCAGTGCCCAATCCCAATGATTCATCATCTTTTATATTTTCTGATCTGCCCCTACTATGCTTAAACTACACCTACTACTCTTAATACTTCAAAACAACCCTTATTTTTAATCCTATCCCTAATTCCTTAAATAGCCGTTACTTCCAACAATTTCCCCTATTTTTTAACACTATGAAGGGTTGATTTTTGCTGCACCCAATCCAAATGATTCATCATCTTTCATATTTCTCGATCTACCATTACTTTGCTTAAACTACCCCTACTTCTCTTAATACTTCAAAACTACCCTTCTTTTTAATCCTACCCCTAATTCTCTAAATAGCCCTTACTTCCAAATATTACCGCTATTTTTTAACTACTATGAACGGTTGGTTTTTGGAGCGCCCAATCCCAATGATTCATCATCATTCATATTTGTCGATCTACCCCTACTATGCTTAAACTTCCCTTACTTCTCTTAATACTTCAAAACAACCCTTCTTTTTGATCATACCCCTAATTCCCTAAATAGTACCCAACTTCCAACAATTACCCCAATTTTTTAACTACTGTGAAGGATTGGTTTTTGTATCACCCAGTCCAAACGATTCATCATCTTTCGTATTTGTCGATCTACACCTATTATACTTAAACTACTCCTACTTCTCTTAATACTTCAAAACAACCCTACTTTTTAATCCTACAACTAATTCTCTAAATAACCCTTACTTCCACCAACTACCCATATTTTTTAACTACTGCGAAGGGTTGGTGTTTGCAACACCCAATCCAAATGATTCATCATCTTTCACATTTGTCGATCTACCCTAACTATGCCTAAACTACCCCTACTTCTCTTAATACTTCAAAACAACCCTTCTTTTTAATCCGACCATTAATTATCTAAGTAGCCCTTACTTCCAACAATTACCCTTATTTTTTAAGTACTGTGAAGGGTTGGTTTTTGCAGCACCCAATCCAAACGATTCATCATCCTTCATATTTGTCGAACTACACCTACTATGCTTAAACAACCCCTCAAATTTTAATATTGTTTTCCGTTATTCATTTCTTTATTCATTTTTTACATTATTCATTTCTTTGTAAACCGATTATCATTCTACTTCAATGAAGGGTTGGTTTTTGCAGCAGCTAATCCAAAGGATTCATCATCTTTCATATTTGTTGATCTACCCCCGCTATGCTTAAACTACACCTACTTTTCTTAATTCTTCAAAACAACCCTTCTTTTTAATCCTGCCCCTAATTCTCTAAATATCCCTTACTTCCAACAATTACCCCATTTTTTAATTACTGGGAAAGGTTGGGTTTTGCAGTAACCAATCCCAATGATTCATCATCTTTCATATTTGTCGATCTACCCCAATTATGGTTAAACTACACCTACTTCTCTTAATACTTCAAAACAACCCTTCTTTTCAATCCTACCCCGAATTCTATAAATAGCCCTTACTTCCAACAATTACCACTATTTTTTAACTATTGTGAGGGGTTGGTTTTTGCAGCACCCAATCCAAATGATTCATCATCTTTCATATTTCTCGATCTACCCCTACTTTTCTTAAACTACATCTACTTCTCTTAGTACTTCAAAACTACCCGTCTTTTAATCCTACCCCTAATTATCTAGATAGACCTTACTTACAACAATTGCCCCTATATTTTACCAAATGTGATGGGTTGGTTTTTGCAGCGCCCGATTCCAGTGATTCATCTTTTTTCATATTTGCCAATCTAACCCTAATATGCTTAAACTTCCCCTACTTCTCTTAATACTTCAAAACAACCCTTCTTTTTAATCATACCCCTAATTCTCTAAATAGCCATTACTTCCAACAATTACCGCAATTTTTTAACTACTGTGAAGGGTTGTTTTTGCATCACCCAATCCAAACGATTCATCATCTTTCATATTTGTCGATCTGCCCAATATGCTTAAACTACCCTTACTTCTTTAAATACTTCAAAACAACCCTTCTTTCTAATCCTACCACTAATTCTCTGAATAACACTTTCTTCCAACAACTACCCCTATTTTTTAACTATTGCGAAGGGTTGGTTGTTGCAGCAACCAATCCAAATGACTCATCATCTTTCATATTTGTCGATCTAACCGTACTATGCTTAAACTACCCCTACTTCTCTTAATACTTCAAAGCAGCCCTTCTTTTTAATCCTACCCCTAATTATCTAAATAGCCCTTACTTCCAACAATTATCCCTATTTTTTAACTACTGTTAAGGGTTGGTTTTTGCAGCATCCAATCCAATGATTCATCATCCTTCATATTTGTCGAACAACCCCTACTATGCTTAAACTACCCCTCTACTTTCATTATTGTTTTCCTTTATTCATTTCTTTATTCATTTTCTTTGCATTATTCATTTCTTTGTAAACCAATTATCATTCTACTTCTATGAAGTGTTGGTTTTAACATCACCCAATCCAAACGATTCATCATCTTTCATATTTGTTGATCTACACTTAGTATGCTTATACTACCCCTACTTCTCTTAATACTTCAAAACAACACTTCTTTTTAATCCTACCCCTAATTCTCTAAATAGCCCTTACTTCCAACAATTCCCCCTATTTTTTTAGCTACTGTGAAGGGCTAGTTTTTGCAGCACCCAATCCCAATGATTCATCATCTTTCATATTTGTCGATCTACACCTACTGTACTTAAACTACCCTACTTCTCTTAATACTTCAAAAGAACCCTTCTTTTTAATCCTACCCCTAATTATCTAAATAGCCCTTACTTCTAACAATTACCCCTGTTTTTTAACTACTGGGAAGGGTTGGTTTTTACGGTACCCAATCCAAACGATTCATCATCCTTCATATTTATCGAACTACCCCTACTATGCTTAAACTACCCCCTACTTTTATTATTGTTTTCTTTTATTCATTTCTTTATTCACTTTTTTTGCATTATTCATTTCTTTGTAAACCAATTATCATGAAATTGGTTAAAGGAAACCAAAGACTTGTTTGTTATCTTTGAGGTAGAGGACAATAGGAAAGTACAGTTGGCGGCGTGGCTCATGAAAGAGGAAGCTTCTTATTGGTGGGAAGTCACCAACGCTACTAGGCCCATTGAGACTTGGGCGGACTTTAGAGGGAGATTTGGGCTTAAGTTCTTGTCATCGGCAGAGGAGAGTCTCCAAATGGAACGGTTTCTGGCCCTTAGACAAGGAAATATGACAGTTAAAGAATATGTGAACCGTTTCAATCAGCTTGCACGCTTCGGATTGGAGTTAGTCAACACTCCTCAGAAAAAGGCGCTACGTTTTGAACGAGGCTTGAACGAGCCACTACATGGTTTGGCCATCACTCATGTGCCCATGGGGGCGACCTTTGAAACTTGGTGCATATGGCCCTACTGTATGAGGAAGATAAGAAGGGAAAGAAATAGGTGAAGCCCAACTATTCTCAGAATAAGAAGGTAGACCCCGAGAAAGGAGGCAAGAACGACAACTCACGTGATAAAAGGAAATGCAATTTCTGTGGTACGGAAGGGCACATAGACAAGGATTGTAGAAAGAGGAAAAGAAAGCAAGGTGAATGTTTTCATTGTGGGGAGACTGGACACATTAGCAAGGACTGCCCTAAAAGCAGACCGGACCTTCCGGGGGTACATCTTTAACTTCTTTTTCTAGATGCATTGTTTTATCTTGTTATCTCCTCGATCCTATCTTGAGAACCATAGGTAGAATCTTTTTGGATGTAAACATGTAATTGAAACATGTTATGATTGCAAAATAGTTGCAAGTTTTCGCAAGTGGTTGCTCGTGGATGCATGAATACACATTAGGCACTAGATCGGCTCAGTCACAGTTTCATACTTGCATATGCATGAGTGTTTATTTTGGAAACTTGGTTGTGCTATCATTTGGTTGCTGCATATGATTGAATGTTTGAGCACTCATATAGAAATTGTGAATTATAATAGGAATTTTTTTGCATACATATTGGATTCATTTCACTAAACATATTTTGCATTTGAGAAGATCAATCAGGCCGGATCATTTGCATTAGATAAGGAACATAGACACACACTTTCTACATATGTTCATACAGCATTAGAAATCTTTTAAGGACAATGACTTCCTGTGGATGATGCTTTGAGTAGATGGATGATGGATGGTAGGATAGGTTCTTCCTAACTTGAAGATATCGGGGACGAAATCCTTTAAGGAGGGGAGAATGTAACAACCCGTATTTTAAACAACACGTTATAACTTAAAACAGGGCAGAATTAAATGTTAAAATCTGAATCAGGGAAAACGTGTTGCGCCATTGCGTTCGTCTCGGAAACATACGCGAAATAGAGTCCAAAATTTCGTAAATCGGAGTCCGTATGATCAAAATATGGCCTCGTAAAGTTTCACGAAAAAATCAAATTCAAAAACAAATTCAAATTTTCAGAATTCAGGGTAGGCGGGAAAAATCCCGCCCAGACAGGTCGACAGGGGGGGTCGACACTAGGGTCGACATCCCCCCAACCAGGTCGACACAAGAGTCGACCTGGGGGTCGATCTGTGTGTCGACCTCCCCCCAGGTCGACTGGGGAGTCGACCTGGGTGTCGACCTGGGGGTCGACCTCCCTGGTCGGCCTGGTGCACCTGTTTTGGCTCCTGGGTCATGTTTTGGGGGCTTGTGACGATTTTAGATGGCTCAGTTCTATCATAGGGTTTATCCTATGGCAAAAACTAATCCTAAACACTATAAAAAGACCCTAAGACCTAGCTTAAATCATACTATTTCATTTTAGCCTCATGCAGCCTCCATTAAACCTAGAACTCTAAATTAAAAATACAAAGAACAAAATTAAAGAAGACGAAGGATGATTCTTGAAGGCTACAACTAGAAGCTACAACAACTACGACGCTTTAGACAACGGATTTGGGGCTATTTGATTTAAAGTTTTGATTTGGATTGCTTGCTTCATATTGTAAGTTCTATGTCACCTTTTAGGCAAAAACGCTGAAATAACATGGACATGCTATGAATTGAAACCGGATTTAGGAACTATTATTAATCCATATTTATATTGTTTAACTTTGAATCAAAATTTGGGAATATTGCTATGTTAATTTTGCAAGTTAAACTTATCGTGATGTTGATGTTGTTATGAATCACTTGGGCTTAATTTTATTCTAAGTTGAACAAATACATGTCCATGGAATCATTATGTTCATTGAAATCCTCATGTTGACTAAACCATGCCTATGATGCTAATTAAACCATGTCTATGATATTAATGAAACTATGCCTATGATGTTAATATACCTATTATGCTAATGACAAATTAGGAATTGCTAGGTCATGATGAAAAGTTGGAATCATTACGTTTATAATGCTAGATGAGAATCATTATGTTAAAAATACTAAATTGGAATCCACTATGCCTGTTAGAATTACCATGCCTTTAATGTTTCATGTTTGTAATAAAATTATTATTATGCCCGCAATGATTATTATGCCTAGGATGTAAAGTTGAATTCATCATGTTGAACTAAGTTGGAACCATTACTATGCCAAGTTATCATCATGCTAGTATTGAAACCGTGCGATATGTTGTAGCCTGTTTATTATGCAAGTGATGTTGGAATTGTCACGTATGCCTATCACATGTTTGGTGTTATTCCCCTTTATCTCTTGAATTGTTTATGCTTGTGAACGAAGTACGTTTATATACGTTGGGGATACGATTGGGTAGAATAGGCAAAACTTGAATTGATTATAATCATAAACCGTGAAATTTGGCATGAGTAGAACATGAAATATGGCACGAAAACTTGACTTGAACATGCCATAACTTGACTTGAAACATGCCTTAGTTGGGCACAAAATTGACATATGAACATGCTATGAAAATAGCACGAATCTGAAAAGAACATGGGCATGACTTTAGAAAACAAGAAAGTGGACAACTCGACGTTGGGTTGAGTTTGTAGTGTAAACCTGCCCGGAACCGCCCGGCAAATCCAGCTGCTACAAACAATAGGATCCAATGTGGGTAGTTGGTCACATCGCGCTTGAAACCCGAGGTTGGGCTGAGTTCGTAGTGTAAACCTGCCCAGAACCGCCCGGCAAATCCAGTGGCTACGAACAATAGGATCCAATGTGAGTGGTTCGGTGCATTAACGAATCAATTAATGCCAATTAGGGTTAAGTCATGAACATGAAATGACAACTTAACCAACTTGAACACGATTTGTAGGGCTAAGTCATGAACTTGAAACGACAACACTTAGCCAACTTGACATGACACGTAGGCGGGTTAAGTCACGAATTTAAATGACATACTTAACCATCTTGACACGACTAGACTGGAAAAGGATTAAGTCACGAATTACATGACTTAATCGGTTAGGCGGGTTAGGTCACGAATTACATGACCTAATCTGTTAGGTGAAACCCTAGACACGACCCTTTTTAGCAGTAACCCTCTAGATGTATCAAGGTACCCTGGGGCTAGGCCGGGTGGGTCACGATTACTAGGCTGATTGTAAGAGGTGAACGACGGCAGTGGGGTATGCCAGTGTAAGTTCGGTGGACTACGGTCGTGCACGTATTCCGGGGCAGGAACTAGGTATCCGTAGATTTATCTGTTCATCTTGAATCGTGTCAGGGGTTGACACCCATGGGCTGATACACCCGAAGGTGGACCCAGCACAGGTGACTACATTCGTGATTAGCCGTATGACACAGACACTTGACGAGCTAGAACTTATAGGGAGCCGATCGACTAGATAATCGCTCCATAGGACCCCGTACTTGGGTCAGACCCCGTTTCAGGGTCATTTCATGATATTGGGCCGTGGGATTTATTTCGTGATTAACTTGTGATATGGGCTTAGTATACTAGTACAGTCGATGCAACGAATCTCGAACATGTGATGCTTTACTTGACTTGTCTTGAGTTATCCTGATCACCTTAGTCTATCTTGTTCACCATGACACCATTCTTAAGTTTAGTTCCAGTTCATACATGACAGGTTTTTTTAACCGTTTTTACACTGAAAGTCACTAGGACTTACTCAGTCTTTATGACTGACCCTATTCCTTTCGCCTCTTTTTCTTTCGTTTCCCCCCCAAGGTCCTCAGGGAGGAAACACTAGCTCTCAGCTTGGATATCACTTGCTTTGGCTAAGCATGTACGGTTTGCTATGGCTGCTTCTTTTTACTGCACCTGGGGAATAAGCTGTTTTTCTGTTTTTAAGTTATTGCTTCTTTGGCTATTATTACAAGACAGTTATAATGAAGTTATTTGAAATGTTTGTAAGATACATGGTTTATTTTGGAATAAAATGAAGTTCTGTTTTGCTCATAAATTCTTCCGCTGTTTACTTAAATTTTTTTACTAATGTTCTGTCTTGTGATAATTCTGTGATGTTATCTCGATAATACCCCTCCAAAACTAGTGCATTCCCTTTGTGAGTGACCCTAGCGGAGGTGGGGTGTTACATAGGGGTAGATCGAGAAATATGAAAGATGATGAATCATTTGGATTGGCTGCTGCAAAAATCAGCCCCTCACAGTAGTTAAAAAATAGTGGTAATTGTTGGAAGTAAAGGCTATTTATAGAACTAGGGGTAGGATTAAAAAGAAGGGTTGTTTTGAAGTATTAATAGAAGTGGGGGTAGTTTAAGCATAGTTGGGGTAGATCGACAAATATAAAAGATGATGAATCATTGGGATTGGGTGATGCAAAAACCAACCCTTCCCAGTAGTTAAAAAATAAGGTAATTGTTGGAAGCAAGGGATATTTAGAGAATTAGGGGGAGGATTAAAAAGAAGGGTTGTTTTTAAGTATTAAGAGAAGTAGGTGTAGTTTAAGCATAATGGGGGCAGATCAACAGATATGAAAGATGATGAATCCTTTGGATTAGGTGTCGCTAAAACCAACCCTTCATAGAAGTAGAATGATAATTGGTTTAAAAAAAATGAATAATGCAAAAAAATGAATAAAGAAATGAATAAAGGAAAACAATAATAAAAGTGGAGCGGTGGTTTAAGCATAGTAGGGATAGTTCGACAAATATGAAGGACGATGAATCGTTTGAATTGGGTGCTGCAAAAACCAACTCTTCATAGTACTTAAAAAATAGGGATGATTGTTAGAAGTAAGGGCTATTTAGATAATTAGGGGTAGTATTAAAAAGAAGTACTGTTTTGATGTATTAAGAGAAGTAGGGGTAGTTTAAGCATAGTTGGTGTAGATTGACAAATATGAAAGATGATGAATCATTTGGACTGGGTGCTGCAACAACCAACCCTTCGCAGTAGCTAAAAAATCTGGGTAGTTGTTGGAAGCAAGGGTTATCTAGAGAATTAGTTGTAGGATTAAAAAGTAGGGTTGTCTTGAAGTATTAAGAGAAGTAGGGGTAGTTTAAGTATTGTAGGGTTAGATCGACAAATATGAAAGATGATGAATCGTTTGGATTGGGTGATGCAAAAACCAATCCTTCACAGTAGATAAAAAATTGGGGTAATTGTTGGAAGTAGGGTACTATTTAGGGAATTAGGGGTATGATTAAAAAGAAGGGCTGTTTTCAAGTATTAAGAGAAGTAAGGGAAGTTTAAGCATCGTAGGGGTAGATCGACAAATACTAAAGATAATGAATCATTTGGATTGGGCGCTGCAAAAACCAACACTTCACATTAGTTAAAAAATAGGGATAATTATTGGAAGTAAGGGCTATTTAGCGAATGAGGGGTAGGATTAAAAAGAAGGGTTGTTTTGAAGTATTAAGAGAAGTAGGGGTATTTTAAGCATAGTAGGGATAAATCAACAAATATGAAGGATGATGAATCATTTGGATTGGAGGCTTGAAAAACCAACCCTTCACAGTAATACAAAATAGATGTAATTGTTGGAAGTAAGGGCTATTTAGAAAATTAGGGATAGGATTAAAAAGGAGGGTTGTTTTGAAGTATTAAGAAAATTAGGGGTAGATCGACAAATATGAAAGGTGATGAATCATTTGGATTGGGTGCTGCAACAACCAACCTTTCGCAGTAGTTAAAAAATAGGGGTAGTTGTTGGAAGTAAGGGTTATTTAGATAATAAGGAGTAGGATTAAAAAGAAGGGATGTTTTGAAGTATTAAGAGAAGTAGGGGTAGTTTAAGAAAATAGGGGTAGATCGACAAATATGGAAGATAATGAATTGTTTGGAGTGGGTGCTGCAAAAACCAGCCCTTCAAAAAAGTAGGAAATCCTTTCCGCCCATGGCCTTAAATCCTTGCATATCTTTGAAAAAGCAGTTTCTCGCGGAGGTTGAGGAGGATGAGAAGGAGGATTGGCTGGGCCTGTCACATTAGCCCGAGCCTCGAGGAAACGACGGAACCAAGTGGGTATATTGACACCCTCGGGAAGATTAAGATCGTCGGCCATGATAAGCTGAAAACGAAAAAGGAAAAGATTCAAATGAGGAAACAAAGATAGTGCTAATGGCTTTTTTAGGAATATCCTTCTAAAATAAACCAACTTTTCTTTAAAATTGCTTCTTTGTAAATGGTTTTGAAAAAAAAAATTCAAAAGTTTTTCAAAACTTTTGCCCAGTCTTGGTAACCTTCTGCTCTTATACCAAATGTAACACCCCACCTTCGCTAGGGTCACTCACAAAGGGAATGCACTAGTTTTGGAGGGGTATTATCGAGATAACATCAAAGAATTATCACAAGACAGAACATTAATAAAAAAATTTAAGTAAACAGCGGAAGAATTTATGAGCAAAACAGAACTTCATTTTATTCCAAAATAAACCATGTCTCTTACAAACATTTCAAGTAACTTCATTACTACTGTCTTGTAATAATAGCCAAAGAAGCAATAACTTAAAAACAGAAAAACAACTTATTCCCCAAGTGCAGTAAAAAGAAGCAGCCATAGCAAACCGTACATGCTGAGCCAAAGCAAGTGATATCCAAGCTAATCACGAATGTAGTCACCTGAAGCCAAAGCAAGTGATATCCAAACCGTACATGCTGAGCCAAAGCAAGTGATATCCAAAGAAGCCCATATCACAAGTTAATCACGAAATAAATCCCACGGCCCAATATCATGAAATGACCCTGAAACGTGGTCTGACCCAAGTACGGGGTCCTACGGAGCGATTATCTAGTAGATCGGCTCCCTACAAGTTCTAGCTCGTCAAGTGTCCATGTCATACGGCTAATCACGAATGTAGTCACCTGTGTTGGGTCCACCTTCGGGTGTATCAGCCCTAGGGTGTCAACCCCTGACACGATTCAAGATGCACAGATAAATCTACGGATACCCAGTGCTTGCCCCGGAATACGTGCACGACCGTAGTCCACCGAACCTACACTGGCATACCCCACTGCCATCGTTCACCTCTTACAATCAGCCCAGTAATCGTGACCCACCCGGCCTAGCCCCAGGGTACCTTGATACATCTAGAGGGTTACTGCTGAAAATGGTCATGTCTAGGGTTTCGCCTAACAGATTAGGCCATGTAATTCCTGACCTAACCGGCCTAACCGATTAAGTCATGTAATTCGTGACTTAATCCTTTTCCAGTCTAGTCGTGTCAAGATGGTTAAGTATGTCATTTAAATTCGTGACTTAACCCGCCTACGTGTCATGTCAAGTTGGCTAAGTGTTGTCGTTTCAAGTTCATGACTTAGCCCTACAAATCGTGTTCAAGTTGGTTAGGTTGTATTTTCATGTTCATGACTTAACCCTAATTGGCATTAATTGATTCGTTAATGCACCGAACCACTCACACTGGATCCTATTGTTCGTAGCCACTGGATTTGCCGAGCGGTTCCGGGCAGGTTTACGCTATGAACTCAACCCAACCTCGGGTTTCAAGCGCGATGTGACCACATTTGATCCTATTGTTTGTAGCAACTGGATTTGCCGGGCGGTTCCGGGCAGGTTTACACTACAAACTCAACCCAACCTCGAGTTGGCCACTTTCTTGTTTTCTAAAGTCATGCTCATGTTCTTATCAGATTCGTGCTATTTTCAAAGCATGTTCATATGTCAATTTCATGCCGAACTAAGGCATGTTTCAAGTCAAGTTATGGCATGTTCAAGTCGAGTTTTCGTGCCATATTTCATGTTCTACTTATGCCAAATTTCACGGTTTATGATTATAATCAATTCAAGTTTTGCCTATTCTACCCAATCGTATCCCCAACGTATATAAACGTACTTCGTTCACAAGCATAAACAATTCAAGAGATAAAGGGGAATAACACCAAACATGTGATAGGCATACATGACAATTCCAACATCACTTGCATAATAAACAGGCTACAACATATCACATGGTTTCAATACTAGCATGATGATAACTTGGCATAGTAATGGTTCCAACTTAGTTCAACATGATGAATTCAACTTTACATCCTAGGCATAATAATCATTGCGGGAATAATAATAATTTTGTCACAAACATGAAACATTAAAGGCATGGTAATTCTAATAGGTATAGTGGATTCCAATTTAGTATTTTTAACATAATGATTCTCATCTAGCATTATAAACATAATGATTCCAACTTTTCATCATGACCTAGCAATTCCCAATTTGTCATTAGCATGATAGGTATATTAACATCACAGGCATAGTTTCATTAATATCATAGACATGGTTTAATTAGCATCATAGGCATGGTTTAATCAACATGAGGATTTCAATGAACATAATGATTCCATGGACATGTATTTGTTCAACTTGCAATAAAATTAAGCCCAAGTGATTCATAACAACATCAACATCATGATAAGTTTAACTTGCAACATTAACATAGCAATATTCCTAAATTTTGATTCAAAGTTAAACAATATAAACATGGATTAATAATAGTTCCTAAATCCGGTTTCAATTCATAGCATGTCCATGTTATTTCAGCGTTTTTGCCTAAAAAGTGACATAGAACTTACAATATGAAGCAAGCAATCCAAATCAAAAATTTAAATCAAATAGCCCTAAATCCGTTGTCTAAAGCGTCATAGTTGTTGTAGCTTCTAGTTGTAGCCTTCAAGAATCATCCTTCGTCTTCTTTAATTTTGTTCTTTGTATTTTTTATTTAGAGTTCTAGGTTTAATGGCGGCCGCATGAGGCTAAAATGAAATAGTATGATTTAAGCTAGGTCTTAGGGTCTTTTTATAGTGTTTAGGATTAGTTTTAGCCATAGGGTAAACCCTAGGATAGATCTAAGCCATCTAAAATCGTGACAAGCCCCCAAAACAAGACCCAGGAGCCAAAACAGGTACACCAGGCCGACTTGGCCGACCAGGGTGGTCGACCCCCAGGTCGACTCCCCAGTCGACCTGGGGGGAGGTCGACACATAGGTCGACCCCCAGGTCGACTCTAGTGTCAACCTGGTTGGGGGTAGGTCGACCCTAGTGTCGACCCCCCTATCGACCTGTCTGGGCAGGATTTTTCCCGCCTACCCTGAATTCTGAAAATTTGAATCTGTTTTTTAATTTGAATTTTTCGTGAAACTTTGCGAGGCCATATCTTGATCATACGGACTCCGATTTACGAAATTTCGGACTCTATTTCGCGTATTTTTCCGGGATGAACGCAATGACGCAACCCATTTTCCCTGATTCAGATTTTAACATTTAGTTCTATCCTGTTTTAAGTTATAATGTGTTGTTTAAATAAACCTTACTTCCAACAATTACCCCTATATTTTACTTCCTCTACTTCTCTTAATACTTCAAAACTCCCCGTCTTTTAATCCAACCCGTAATTCTCTAAATAAACCTTACTTCCAACAATTACCCCTATATTTTACCTACTATGATGGGTTGGTTTTTGCAGCGCCCAATTCCAATGATTCATCATTTTTCATATTTGTTGGTCTACCCTTACTATGCTTAAACTTCCCCTACTTCTCTTAATACTTCAAAACAACGTTTCTTTGACTACTGTGCTTAAACAACCCTTCCCCTACTTCTCTTATTATGCTTAAACAACCCTTCTTTAATCATACCCCTAATTCTCTAAATAGCCATTACTTCCAACAATTACCCCAATTTTTTAACTACTGTGAAGGGTTGTTTTTGCATCACCCAATCCAAATGATTCATCATCTTTCATATTTGTCGATCTACCCAGTATGCTTAAGCTACCCCTACTTCTTTTAATACTTCAAAACAACCCTTCTTTTTAATCCTGCCACTAATTCTCTGAATAACCCTTGCTTCCAATAACTACACCTATTTTTTAACTACTGCAAAGGGTTGGTTGTTGCGGCACCTATTCCAAATGATTCATCATCTTTCATATTTGTCGATCTACCCCTACTATGCTTAAACAAACTCTACCTCTCTTAATACTTCAAAACAACCCTTCTTTTTAATCATACCCCTAATTATCTAAATAGCCCTTACTTCAAACAATTACCCCTATTTTTTAACTACTGTTAAGGGTTGGTTTTTGTAGCACCCAATCCAAATGATTCATCATCCTTCATATTTGTCGAACTACCCCTACTATGCTTAAACTACCCCTCTACTTTCATTATTTTTTTCCCTTATTCATTTCTTTATTCATTTCTATGCATTATTCATTTTTTTTGTAAACCAATTATCATTCTACTTCTATGAAGTGTTGGTTTTAACAGCACCCAATCCAAATGATTCATCATCTTTCATATTTGTTGATCTACCCCTACTATGCTTAAACTACCCCTACTTCTCTTAATACTTCAAAACAACCCTTCTTTTTAATCCTACCCCTAATTCTCTAAATAGCCCTTACTTCCAACAATTCCCCCTATTTTTTAGCTACTGTGAAGGGTTGGTTTTTGCAGCGCCCAATCCCAATCATTCATCATCTTTAATATTTGTCGATCAACCCCTACTATGCTTAAACAACCCCTATTTCTCTTAATACTTCAGAAGAACCCTTCTTTTTAATCCTATCCCTAATTATCTAAATAGCCCTTACTTCTAACAACTACCCCTATTTTTTAACTACTATGAAGGGTTGGTTTTTACGGTACCCAATCCAAACGATTCGTCATCCTTCATATTTATCGAACTACCCCTACTATGCTTAAACTACCACCTACTTTTATTATTGTTTTCTTTTATTCATTTCTTTATTCATTTTTTTTCATTATTCATTTCTTTGTAAACCAATTATCATTCTACTTTTATGAAGGGTTGGTTTTTGCAGCACCCACTCCAAACAATTCATTATCTTTCATATTTGTCGATCTACCCCTATTTTCTTAAACTACCCCAACTTCTCTTAATACTTTAAAACAACCCTTCTTTTTAATCCTACCCCTAGTTCTCTAAATAAACCTTACTTCCAACAACTACCCCTATTTTTTAACTACTGCGAAGGGTTGGTTGTTGCAGCACCCAATCCAAATGATCCATCATCTTTCATATTTGTCGATCTACCCCTACATCTCTTAATACTTCAAAACAACCCTCATTTTTAACCGTACCCCTAATTTTCTATATAGCCCTTACTTCCAACAATTACCCCTATTTTTCACTACTGTGAAGGGTTGGTTTTTCAAGCCTCCAATCCAAATGATTCATCATCCTTCATATTTGTCGATCTACCCTTACTACGCTTAAAATACCCCGACTTCTCTTAATACTTCAAAACAACCCTTCTTTTTAATCCTACCCCTAATTCGCTAAATAGCCCTTACTTCCAATAATTACCCCTAATTTTTAACTAATGTATAGGGTTGGTTTTTGCAGCGCCCAATCCAAACGATTCATTATCTTTCGTATTTGTTGATCTACCCCCTCGATGCTTAAACTTCTCCTACTTCTCTTAATACTTCAGAACAACCCTTCTTTTTAATCCTATCCCTAATTACCTAAATAGCCCTTACTTACAACAATTACCCCTACTTTTTACTACTGTGAAGGGTTGGTTTTTCAAGCCTCCAGACCAAATGATTCATTATCTTTTATATTTGTCGATCTACCCCTACTTTGCTTAAACTACCCCTATTTCTCTTAATACTTCAAAACAACCCTTCTTTTTAATCCTCCCCCTAATTCTCTGAATAGCCCTTACTTCCAACAATTACCCCTTTTTTTAACTATCGTGAATGGTTCATTTTTACAGCACCAATCCCAATGATTCATCATCTTTCATATTTGTCGATCTAACCCTACTATGCTAAAACTACCCCTACTTCTCTTAATACTTCAAAACAACCCTTCTTTTTAATCCTACCGCTAATTCTATAAATAGCCATTACTTCCAAAAATTACCACTGTTTTTTAACAACTGTGAAGGGTTGGTTTTGGCAGCACCCAATCCAAATGATTCATCATCTTTCATATTTCTCGATCTAACCCTACTTTGCTTAAACTACCCCTACTTCTCTTAACACTTCAAAACTACCCTTTTTTTAATCCTACCCCTAATTCTCTAAATAGCCCTCACTTCCAACAATACCCCTATTTTTTAACTACTGTGATGGGCTGGTTTTTGCAGCGCACAATTCCAATGATTCATCATCTTTCATATTTGTCGATCTGCCCCTACTATGCTTAAACTTCCCCTACTTCTCTTAATACTTCAAAACAGCCCTTCCTTTTAATCATACCCCTAATTCTCTAAATAGCCCTTACTTCCAACAATTACCCCAATTTTTTAGTTACTGTGAAGGGTTGGTTTTTGCATCACTCAATCCAAACGATTCATTATCTTTCATATTTGTCGATCTGCCCAATATGCTTAAACTACCCCTACTTATCATAATACTTCAAAACAACCCTTCTTTTTAATCCTACCACTAATTCTATAAATAACCCTTACTTCCAGCAGCTACCCCTATTTTCTAACTTCTGCAAAGGGTTGGTTGTTGCAGCACCCAATCCAAATGATTCATCATCTTTCATATTTGTCGATCTACCCTTACTATGCTTAAACTACCCCTACTTCTCTTAGTACTTCAAAACAGCCCTTCTTTTTAGTCCTATCCCTAATTATCTAAATAGCCCTTACTTCCAACAATTACCCCAATTTTTTAACTACTTGAAGGGTTTGTTTTTGCAGCACCCAATCCAAACGATTCATCGTCCTTCATATTTGTCAAACTACCGCTACTATGCTTAAACTACCCCTCTACTTTTATTGTTGTTTTCCTTTATTCATTTGTTTGTTCATTTTTTTTTTGCATTATTCATTTCTTTGTAAACCAATTATCATTCTACTTCTATGAAGGGTTGGTTTTTGCACCACCCAATCCAAACGATTCATCATCTTTCATATTTGTTGATCTACCCCTGCTATGCTTAAACTACCCCAACTTCTTTTAATACTTCAAAACAACCCTTCTTTTTAATCCTACCCCTAATTCTCTAAATAGCCCTTACTTCCAAAAATTACCCCAATTTTTTAGCTACTGTGAAGGGTTGGTTTTTGCAGCGCCCAATCCCAATGATTCATCATCTTTCATATTTGTCGATCTACCCCTACTACGCTTAAACTTCCCTTACTTCTCTTAATACTTCAAAACATCCCTTCTTTTTAATCATACCCCTAATTCTCTAAATAGCCCTTACTTCCAACAATCACCCCAATTTTTTAACAACTATGAAGGGTTGGTGTAGCAACCCGGAAATTTTGAGCCAATTTAAAATTTTTATTTTGGCGATTTTAATGGATTTTGGTTATTTAAAATAGTTTATTTTAAATAATAACAACTAAAAATTTATTTTCGACGAAGTTAGAACATATAAATTTATTTTAATTATATAACGAGCCTGAAATCGCGTGGTAGTTTGAAAATTCGATTTCTAATTTCAAATGAATATACAGAATTCAATACAAGTCAGAATTAGACGAAACAAGAAATATTTGAATCTACTTAACTATATCTTTCTAAGGAAGTTAAGAAATTGAGATTTCACTTTAGAAAAATTAAGATACGCCCAGTTTAAAATTTAGAATAGTCGCTATATAATTTATATATTTTTTTAATTAATATATAGCCCTTAAAAATAGTCATTTTGCAAGCGACCTACGTTTTCGACGAAACCACTTTTGTTGGAACCGAAATGTCAAATTATTGCTGGATTCCATAATTCATAAGTTTTGGAATCAATATGTGAGCGTGGCGAAGTTAAATGTGTTTTGACAGTTTTAGTCAATTTTAATCGACTGGAAAATGATCATTTTCAAACGATCTCAGAATTTGATGAAATTAGTTTTGTTAGGACCATATCATCAAAATGAAACTAGAAATATTTTTTTTGGAATTTTAAGAGTCTGTATGTGGCCCCGGTAAATTAAAATGTACGCTAAAATCAATTTTGAACGTTATATTGATTTATATTTTAATTTAAAGAAAAACTGAACGAAACAGTCGAATTGGCTTGCGTGACATATTCGATTGCGTTCAGAATGGGGTTAATTAGATAGGGACGACAGTCGTTGGGTTCGATTTGGAGTTCGAATGAAAAAATAATTTTTTGGAGAATTAAATTAAATAAATATAAATTGGTCAACTCTCACCTTTCCTCTCTCTCTCTCTCATTCATTCACCGTAAAAAAAGGGAAAACCGCACGCCGTCCCCCACCAACACCATCGTCCTCCTCCTAGCACTGCCGCCGGCCTCCTCCTTCTCCCCTTCTCTTCCTCCTCTCCTCTCTCTTCTCTTCTTTCTCCCTTCAATTTCTAAATCCTTAAACCCCCAAATCACTAAACCAACAGCAGTGGGCCCCTCCTGCGCCACCACCACTTGGCCGCACCATCTCCCACCCCAATCAGGTCCTGCCGCCGCCCCTCAGCCCTCAGCTCTGACCGTGGGCCCCAAAAACCCAAAAAATATAATTTTTACAAAAATTCGCGCGCGCATAACAACCCAGAACTGTTTTGCCCCATAACTCTCGAACGGTGCGTTTCTGACCAAAGTCCTTCAAGATCAAAGTTGTGGAGCACGATTTTCTCTTCGATTTGGATATATGGAAGTCATGTTTTGGAGTTTGGAGCTACTCGGAAAACGCGCCCAAAGTCTGATGTCCAAATGTTGTCAAATTTATGTACTTTCGCGAATTCTGGCGAATTGGAATATTTTCGGGAAAAAGTCCACTAGGCGAAAGTCGTCCGCAATAGCGTGCTTACGCTAGAAAAAAAGATGGATTGAAGATTAGAGCTTGTATGCGAAGTCTAGAACTCGAACAAAAATTCAACAAGTTAGAAAACGTGTTAGAATAAAACCAAGGTGAGAACTTCTCACTTTAATTTGTTTTCTAGTTAAAAATATATATTAGGATGTAGACGGTGCTTAGTAGCACCCGACACCCGTCGTTCACAAACCATGAACGACTTGTTTGCTTGTTTGGCTTGATTGTTTTGTTGATTGATGTATTGGTTTGAATTTGGTTTGTGGTGTGAAACGAATTGATATGGTTTGATTTGTGTACGACGTGCGCCGTTATGAGGCGAGGGATAAGGCTAGACCTTATCTCGGTTCTAGTATCGCACCGTTATGCTGCTGAAATTTTCTAATATATGTTAGAAAAATTGAAATATCATTTCTAATGATAAAGGAATAAAATAAAATATTCATTTACAAATCAGACGATTTTTTATGTACACCCATTTGACTGATATGGATTGAGACGATAAATTTAACACATCGCCCAACTGCACAAATAAAATATGTATTTGTTGATTTGAAACCCCACACGGGTATTGGGATGATATTTGACGTACACTAATTCCAATAATTAGTTGTATGTCGATTGATAGGTTGACAGACAGCTGTGTGGTGCACTATGGATGATGGTTGTTTATTTATCATGGCTGTTATATACAAGTGTTGTATGAAATCCATATAAATCACTTTATATGGTAATTTACTGGGTCTGATTCCAATTCAGAAGTAAGGAATATTTTAAAATAACGAATATTTTAAAATAAGGAGTATTTCAAGATAATATTCAGCAAAGGATTAAAAATCAGATTTTAATGTCCGATTAGGGATGGACACGAAGTTATTGAAATATATATAAAGCCGTGTGGATTAGATATGCGCCATTTCGATGCGAATAATATTTATATCGATTTTATTCACTTTTATAGTGAATATTGAAAAGGAAAAGATTTCAAAATCTACTGGTTTGAAAATATTATCATTTATATATTAATGATATGGAATATTCAATTTTGATTTAAAATTGAATATGAAGTTGAAATCGTTTTCAAAACGAAGTTAAAACGAATTATAAAATACGTTTTAAAACGATATCGACGAAATATATAATATATGTATATATTATATATACTAAATGGCCTGAATAGAACGCGCCGCGCCGCGGCCGTTCACGAATTTCGACAATTGACTTCGAATGGACGTTAAGGGGAATCCGACCGTCGGATTCTCCTAAAACCGGAACCTTGGGTTCGTATCGAAAATGGCTTTCCAACAAATATTGGAGATTTGAAATCTAACGGTTGGATTTGGAGATACGTCCAAATCAAATTTGGAAAAGGTCGCTGTAAGTGCAGTTCGACGACCGTTTATGGAAATCGACTGAAAAGGCCTTGATAAAATTATTAAAAATATTAATAATTTGTGTAAAATCATAATAACTGATTATAAAAGAATTGGAATGAAAATTTCCAAGTTTGTAAAGATAAAACTACATTTTTATCGAGATGAACTAGTTATTAACAAGAGTTATAATCCAATTATTTTTAAATAAATGGGATTGAGAACGGGTTTTAATATAACCAGAATTTCCAATATATGAATTGGAATGGATTTGAATCAAAATTATTTTCGGAATATTTCGATGTTGGATTTCGTGAATATACAGATATGGTTATGGAAATTTGAAAGATATATTTATAACGTTATTTCCAGTACGATATTTATTGGTTTCAGAATTTGATGTTGAATATAAGCCAATATATTTTCTATTCAGAGCCTTGTATTTAATATCGAATTGGATTTTGGGTTTATCGTGAACGGTGTTTTAAATAACACTTGTTCTTTAACTCAAATTAACAGTGAAGAGTTATTTGGAATATATAAATCTTTTATTAAGATTTAATGGGATTTTCCAAAGTAAAGTTTTCCAATTTACTAAAATAAATTAGGATGGAATGGAATTCGATTGGTAATACTCGAAGTGAGCTTCTGTGGAGGAAGACCGTTACTATATATGGAATTTTAAGGGCTTTGCCGTTATTCCATTTATATTATTTGTCAGATATGGAAGTTTATATCGTTTATATATTGATCTGTTTTCCGTGAAGATTCCATAATTAATGGAATGTGGTTTTTGGGTTTATCGTGAACGGTGTTTTAAATGACACTGGTTCTTTAACCTAGGTAAAGATAGGATTAATTTCTTAAATTTGAATAATCATTACGTAATAATTATTGAGATTAAAACTAAATTAGAGTTTTAGTGAATCTTTAATTAGATTAGAAAGTGAGCGTGATAACTGAAATTATCAATTCAAGAAAATAGTCGAGAATGGAGTATTAACAGTTTTGCTCCAAGCGATAGTTAAATCTTTAACTAGATTTGTACGTGAAATGGTAACTAACATTTGCCGATAACACCTTTGTGTTAGATATGGAGTATCACCAGTTTTTCTCCAGAGGATGAAAAGGTTGGGATTGGGAAATAAAATAAATAATTACTTCGGTTTGGTTCTCTAATCCCGACTAGTTTGGATAAACCTTAAAACGGTTTGGATTGATATTCAAAGGAAGATTAAAGAATAATTTTAAACAATTTATCTTTGATAAAATTAATGGGAACTGTAACGACCCGTATTTTCAGCGATGATTAATTAATTTATATAATTATTTAATTAGTGATTTAGAGAATCAAATGGTCGTTTAATTAAATAACTTTGAATTTTAATTAATATAAACAATAGAATAATATATTTAATTTCGTAATAGTCGAAATTAACGAAACGGCAATATAGTGTGAATTGGGAAATTCAAAAAATATATATATAATTCGGTTTAAAATTGAGTTAGAATAACAAATATATTATTTTAAACGAAGTTTGAATGTATAATTATATTATAATTAAAACCGAGCTCGAAATGGCGTTGCAGTTCGTAATTGGGCGATTTGAACTTTGAACGAATATACAGAATCCTTTTTAAGTCGGATTTTGAAACAAGAAACGTTCAGAGCTGGTGAAGTATATTTTCTAATGGAAGAGGAAAATCGAGATTTCGTCATGTAGATTTTGAGTTATGATCAAATCAAAATTTCAAATAGTCGCTATAGAATCGTCTATCGACCGTAACAGTTTATTCGATATAACTAGATACCGGTTTCGAATTTAGACAAGAATCTTTTAAGACGTAGTGATAATTTAATTTTTAGAATTTTACTGTAATTTTTAATTAATTAAATTTGCAACTTTTTATTTGGAGTATTTTGCACCCTATATCAATATTTTGGGGTTTCACAATATGAGTTAACCTACCGATATTATTATATTTTTGGGATCGTAGAACACTGCTCAATACAAGGGTATTTTTATCTCTGTCATTTGCAGTTCGTATATAAACAAAATAGTGTACAAAGAGGTATCTATATTTTCGTTTTTAAAGGGTGGAAAAGGGCCATGCCCTCATCATTTTCAGCTGCTAGTTATCTGTGGCCTCTAAACGAAAACGTGGTCCTTCAAAATCCACAACAAAACATTTTAAGTACACAGGCTTCCTCTTTGGGTTCTTGTTCCAGAAAAATTAAACCAAGAGCTTTTTTCATGGTTTCAGCAAACAAATTCCAAGCATTGAAAATCGATATCAATTCAAATAAAATATTATAAATCTTCTCATAAATATATTCCAACTCCTATTGAAAAGCCTTTCAATACTGTATAGTTGTTTTTGAGTTCGAATGAAGTAGGGTTTGCTGTCATTAAGAGCAGCGTGTGAGTTCGATTTGTCCATGAAGGATCAAAAGCACGGACGTAGTGGAGAGGGAGGAGCTCGGGACTAGAAGAGAAATGGCGTATTCCTTATTGATGATGATGGACTGATCAGAATAGAGGTACGAGGAGGAGTAGAGGAGATTTACCCGGTGTTGTTGAGTTCAACATGGGGGTGAGTACTGGACGGTGGCAGTCGAGTTTCAAACGTTGAACAGGGTGTGGAGGAGCTCGGGAAAGCAAAGTTAATAATGGTTGCGTTTTGATTTTTCATGCAGTAACGTGGGGAGGTACCTTGTACTTGCTCTCGGTTACTACAAGGAAAGATGGAGTTGTGATAAGGAACGAGGCAAAGGCGGTGAGCTCAGGTATGACATGGTAAAACTGTTTCATGCGTGAAGGGTCTGTTGCAAAAAGGGAGCAACGTTTTTATTTAAATAAGTAATGGAAGGGGGGATGGGTTTAAACGCACGCACAGTCATGGTGAAAGTTAAAAACTGGAGTTTGCGTCCAGTATATAGATGAAGAAGTACAGGGTTGTTTTAGGGGTGGGTCTGGTATAGTAAGGGCGTGGGCCGGTTATAATGTGAAGTCCAGTCTTGAGACAAAAGAAATAAAAAAGGGGAGAAACAGAAATATCCTAGAAATTCCAAATAGATGTTGCATGGAAAACTAAGTGGTGCAATGAGAATATTGTTGGGCGGGTTGGTGAATTAAGTGATGGGCTGGTTTATAAAGAGTAAGGCCCATTTCTTTTAAATAAATATTTAGTATAATTTAAATCTAAATTAGTACATTAACTAATAAACGTAGTATCTCGTTCATACAGTATCAGTTTTTTGAACGGTTTGATCCGTTGGGATCGTATGGATGGTGGCTACACCATGGAACTGACTGGAAGTGAATTCGAGCTCGTTACAATTTATAGCAAAATAAATTGTCCGTCTGAATCAAGCGATGGTTATCGTTATTAACGATGATCGTCCAATGTGAGTAAAACTCACTAACTCTGATCAGTTTATATTTTTGTAAACTATACTTTATTTTTGATAAATAAGGATTGATTTCTGTATATTAATTGTTTGGACTGTTAAATAGATTTGATTGAAAATGTAGATGACGATATATATATATATATATATATATATAAATCGTTAATCAAATATTGATTCTTCTTATCAGAATATTTCATGTTGAAGTAAAATTGATGTTATATATGTTGATTAACATCTGTGGATACAGGGAGACAGGTTGAAGGAATCCAACTGGATTCCTCAACAATTATTTTACTGTTTTCATATATATTGTGATATATGATGTGATATACAATCTGTTGTTGATTGTGTGTGTCTGGGTGATACTGAACAGTGATATATGGTATTTGAAATACATAAGAAATACTAGAATATACAAAGGGATTTTTCAAAGTGTATATTGAAATTTAATTATATTTGTAAAACAAATATAATTGAATTGGAAATATTTGTCAAACAAATATAAAGGGAATAAAAGGAAATATTTATTTAGAAAATAAATAGAGTTATAAAAGGAAATATTTGAAAAATGAATAGAATTGTATAAAAAGAGAATTTGTCACTAGGAAGGTTTAGACCCATGCTTCGCACACGGGTATAACAGAATATGAATTCAAAGTGAACATTTAATGGAAATCTGTTTTAACAGATAAATGGAGCAGATTAATTTATAAATAATATTTTATAAATTAAGTAAAATATTTATCATTTGATAAATAGAATATATAAGTCAGGACTCATATCGAGAAGTAAGAATCGATTTCAACATCGATATTTGAAACTGAATATGGACGAAGAGTAAATTGGATTGGGCTAATCAGTTAGAGTTGATCAGTTAGAGTTAACTAGTTAGAGTTCACCAGTTAGAGTTAATCGGTTAGAGTTAACCAGTTAGAGTTAACCAGTTAGAGTTAATCAGCTAGAGTTAATCAGTTAGAGTTAATCAGTTATTGTCAATCAGTTAGAGTCAATCAGTTAGAGTTAATCAGTTAGAGTTAATCAGTTTGAGTTAAATCGAACTAGAGTTATTCGAATATAATTAATCGAATTAGGGTTAATTGAATATTAGTTATTCAATTAGAGTTGATCGAATATAGTTATTTGAGATAGAGTTAAAACAAACATAGTTATTCAGGATAAGTTTCCATTTAGCACGACTGCTAGCGTAATTCGTAGGGTTGCAGATAGCCTACGGCGGTCGGATGTTTCCTGAGGGAATCATGCATAACCATTGTGATCGCTGCGATCTAGAGTTAATCGAATGGAGTTAATTGAATATTATTTATTCGAATAAGAGTTAATCAAATAGAGTTAAACAAGATTAGAAACTGACTAAAGATTAGTTAAGTTGAATAGTTTTCTGGGTATCGATCTGATGTTGGTTTCGGCCTTCGGGATTGATACTTAGAGAATTGTTCTCTTACTAGTTTACAGTTAGGTACTAATCGTTGTGGAATGGTAGTGATGCATGAATAAGAAATGGAAATGATTTCCAATGTTAATAACGTATATTGTCTAGATTTAGAAAATAAGAAATGTTGGATATATGGAAACAGGAGATGAAAAATGAACTAAAGAGATAAATGTTAAATGATGATTGATCGATATAATTTCCATCTAGAAATAATATCATTGTTTGCACACGTGTTTTTCATTTGATAGTTAAATCACCGACTATCAAAGTTTTGACCATTTTAACTTTGTTAATATGGGGAGTCCGGTTGGATTATTATCCGAAGAACCACTCCGTATTGGCATAAGCGTTGCGAATCAAGTATGCTGAATATATTGAAGATGGAGTAAAGTGCAAGGACTGTTGTATAAACCTTATATAACAATTGCCTAAGATGGATTTACTGAATAGTGCCTTCGGTTTTTCCATTCCCAGAACAACTTGTATGGACGAAGGTCTGACAGAGTATATCTGATAGATCGCGTAAGTTGATCTCATCAAACGTATTCACATTTGGTGGCGGAGGAATTCGTTTCTCTTAGCTGTATATCCGTGTTATTTTTGGATAAATCAATTTGTGATTCAAAGGGTATGACGATGTGGCATTCTAAGTGAATGAAGATATGATATGTAAAAAGATAAGCGTAGCTTCTAGCCTCACATACGGTAAATGACAGAAATCGGGCAGGCAACATGGCTAAGTCAGTCGCTCCGAAGTAGGGTGTATAATCACCTATCTAGAGAATATTCATTTGCTTCTTTAATCTATCAATGTTGTCCCATATATATATATATATATATATATATATATATATATATATATATATATATATACGGGAAATGGTTGTTGATCCCAACCGTTAGTGATATACATTCGATACACTCAAGCGAAATGAGTGGTCGGTCATGTATGGCTGAGTTGCAAGATGTTCTGGTTGAACTCTAGTGTATCGTTCCTAGAGTACACTGATCAGAAGGTGGTTCCATACCTTGTCATAGTTGGAAATCCAATCATCCAATAAGCGCCTGCGGTTTAAGATTAAGCATTATATATGTAGAGCATGAGATGCAAGCGTTTCTGCTATATTGATATCTATTTGTACATAGACATTATTATAATATCAGAAGGATATTGTTTACAATGATGTTTGGATTTTCATAAGGGAAAAACCAGTTCTGTTTTTACGGCGTGGTCTTATGAGATATCCTTTAATAACCAAGTGTTTAGAGTTTATTCACACCAGTCCCATGACTGACCCGGAGTTTATTTTGTTTTGTTTTCCCTAAAACTCTTGGGTGCCTAAATTTGTATGGGCAGTCAAGTAGTCGGGATTTTATAGATGTACTTGAAGAGCTGGAGCAGGAGGCTTCCGGATTATATAGCTATTGTTTATTTCCGCTGTTGTTGTAAGTGTTGTACTCTGCAATGTTATTAAATACATATACTGTTTGTATTTCAAAAGTTATGTTATATTTTATTCGTTCCGATGAGAGATCCGTGTTTACTCTGATGATGATGTTCTTCTACTTCTTCTTCTATTCTATAAGTTTCTATCTTATCTATCCTCACCCTCTACCTTCTTTCTATTAGTTTCCTGGTTCTCAGTTTAATTTGGGGTTGGACTTATGTTTTTGGTCAGCTCAAATTGAACCGGAATTTCGGGTCACTACAGGAACCTTTCCCTAAGAAAGTGAATATTTGAATAAAAGAATATTCTGGATTGGAATGATGCATATGTTGTGTTTGTGTAGCACTATTTTATAATATACGCGAGTTATTCGGAAAGGCCGGATTTATACCCATTTTGAATAACTGATTCGACGGTATTCGAAGATGAAGACGGTGGTTGAAGACCGGAGGTATTCACATCGTTTGGATGATTACTGATGTCTTGATTGGGTTGTACACTAAAGACAGGGTAATAAGTGGTGATCGTCCAGACGTACTTGGAAATTGATGGATATGCGAGGATCTCACTCCTTTATTGGACATATGGGAGGCGGAATAAGGTTCCTCCGGTTTCATTCAGACCCAGAACGGACTTGTAAATGAATAGTGTGTCTGACATTGTATTCCTTTGTACTTTATTAGTTGATCTCTGCTAAATATATATATGTTTGGTGGCGGAGAAATTATTCTCTTGCATAACACCCTTCTCAGAGACGTATGAGCTTAGAGGTTATATATTGGTGGAAATCAGTTGGTACAGTATGGACTGACAATGTAGCATGCTGAGATGCATGGATCAAGTCTTTTGTTGAAAAGCAGAGTCTTGTGGTTGATGATCAAAGCACGACCTGTGTGGCATAGCTTTTTGTATGGCGTTAATTCGCGAGCCTCACACCTCGGTATGGGTTGAAAACGGGATAAGGACCCAAGGAGAACACGACGTTTCTTTCTAGCTATGGGTGATGTCAGCTCTTTACTAGCCCTGACATTGTTGTTATTTTACTTGTGTGGTTGTTGGAATGCGAGGCGCCTCGGTTATAGATCCTATAGGACCGGGAATCGTGTGTTCAGGAATAATTAATCCTCAAATGTAAGAGAGGATCGGCCTTGGAGGTTCCTATGGTTACCCAGAGTGTGTAGTCCTGAGGCATTTGCTAGAGTGTCTCGAAGCAGAGAGGAGCTTGCCCCTTGCCTCGACTCATGACGGAATCCAATTTCCAATACATGACATTTCGATTTTGATTGTAATCCTATATATGGCGACATAGTGGGACGGGGAGCTTATGTCGTCTATGATTGATATTATGTTTGAAATTGATTTTGATACTATACACTTATAGTAATATCAAAATAATCTGTTTTAAACGTATTAAGCATTCTTTGACTATTATAAGGATAAACCCTATCCTCCGGCTTGCGTTGCATTGTGTGATGGGACCTGGGTCTTATAATAGCTTCATTGTTCTTTATTTAGCATTGTGCTGTTTGTTTTATGCACTGGTATTCTTGAAAGGAAACCAGTTCCGTGTTATACGGTGTGGTCCCTTGATTTATTTTATTTTTAAAGTAAAGTTTTAAATAACTGTTTTAGTTCTCACACCAGTCACATGACTGGCCTGGAGTTTATTGTTTTAACCTAAACTCTGGGTGCCCTTATTTTCCACATGGGCAGCTAGTAGTTTTGGTTTTACATATTTATATTCTTAGGATCCTGGTTTATAGCTGAAGTGATATTCGGAAAGCTCTATATCCATGTATTTCTTTCAGTTGTGTTATGTATTATTTTTCCACTGCTTTATAAATTAAATCTCTGATATTTGTCAAATGTATATTATTTATTAATACTCTGTTGTATTCTTGTACTCTGATGTAATTGTTGTAATAAGAAATGAAATGTTCTTCTGTTTGTGTTCTGATTTGTCCTGTTCTCAAAGCAATCCGTGCTTCCTCCTCTCTTCGGAGACTGGGGAAGTTCAGGTCGTGTCAGTTTGGTATCAGAGCTTTGGTTTACAGAGCTCGAGAACAAGACATATTAGAACCAAACGATAGAATTCATCAGAGATTGGATTAGTAATATCCAATAAGAGTGACTCTTTAGAGAAGGGATCAGTAGTATCCTAGAACGAGTGTAAAGAGTACTAAAAATGAAAAAAAATTGTTTTGAAAATTTAAACCATTGTATACGTATTTCAATATTATTTTTATATTGATTTTGACAATCGAGTATATAGAGATTTTGCATATACGCGTCATGAACGTATATACGAAGCCTCAAATATACTTGATAGATATAGAATCACATTCTAGTCACCCGGGCATAATTCTGGTGACCTCGCGACATCATCAGCATTCATTCTCGACTTTCGGAAGTGGGATATCTATATATTTCCATTAGACTGGTGTGAGAACCAAAACTAGATAGGATATATTGTTGTGAATTTACATCAAAACATGATTTTTTGACTGTGTATAAGAAATTATGAATTTGAAAAGCTAATTAACTAATTGATTGCTGGTTGTGTTGTTTGATTATTGGTTTGTTTAGTTACAATTTTTGAACCATTAAGCCTAATCAAACCGAATATTGAATAGAATTGAAATTTAGTTGCATTTGCATATATGTACATGTATATCTATTGAACAAGTCATAGCAAGGAGGCTAGAGAAGAGGAATAAAATTGTTTGCCCGACAAATAGTTACATGTTTATTGTATTTCTTGGGGTTTTGATAATTTTATGAGCCGATTGGCTTTTTCTTCTTGATTGGTTAGGGCCATGGGAGGCTATTTGAAATATCCCGATGCTCCCGGTGCAGGGGAGGTTATGGCGAAATTTTTCGAAAATTTAGGGTGTTAGCCAAATTTTTGAAAAATTTGAAAGGTTCTTAGAAACAGAAAAGTTGAAGAACTTAAGCCGTAATGAAAATAATGAAAGTTGAGTTGATTAGTTAAGCAACTTTCAGCTTCGTTCCTTTTCGAGGACGAAAAGATTTTAAGTGGGGGAGATTGTAACAACCCGGGAATTCTGAGCCAATTTAAAATTTTTATTTTGGCGATTTTAATGGATTTTGGTTATTTAAAATAGTTTTTTTTAAATAATAACGACTAAAAATTTATTTTAATTATATAATGAGCCTGAAATGGCGCGGTAGTTTGAAAATTCGATTTCTAATTTCAAATGAATATACAGAATTCAATATAAGTTAGAATTGGACGAAACAAGAAATATTTAAATCTGCTTAACGTTATCTTTCTAACGAAGTTAAGAAATTGAGATTTCACTTTAGAAACATTAAGATACACCCAGTTTAAAATTCAGAATAGTCGCAGTAGAATTTATATATATTTTTAATTAATATATAGCCCTTAAAAATAGCCATTTTGCAAACGACCTCCGTTTTTGACGAAACCACTTTTGTTGGAATTGGAATGTCAAATTATTGCTAGATTCCAAAATTCATAATTTTTGGAATCAATATGTGAGCGTGGTGAAGTTAAACGTGTTTTGACAGTTTTAGTCAATTTTAATCGATTGGAAAATGGCCATTTTTCAAACGGTCTCATAATTTGACGAAATTAGTTTTGTTAGGACCGCATCGTCAATACGAAACTAGAAATAATTTTTCTGGAATTTTTAGAGTATGTATGTGGCCCCGGTAAATTAAAATGTACGCTAAAACTAATTTTGAACGTTATATTGATTTATATTTTAATTTAAAGAAAAACTGAATGAAACAGTCGAATTGGCTTGCGTGACATATCCCATTGTGTTCGGAATGGGGGTATTTAGCTGGGGACGAAATTCATTGGGTTCGATTTGGAGTTCGAATGAAAAATTAACTTTTTGGAGAATTAAATTAAATAAATATAAATTGGTCAACTCTCCCCTTTCCTCTCTCTCTCTCTCATTCATTCACCATAAAAAAAAGGGAGAAAACCACACGTCCTCCCCCACCCGCACCACCGCGCCCCCTAGCACCACCGCCGACCTCCTCCTCCTTCCCTTCTCCTCCTCCTGTTCCTCCTCTCCGTTCTCTACTCCTCTTTCTCCCTTCAATTTCTAAATCCCTAAACACCCAAATCACTAAACCCGCCGCTATGGGCCCCTCCAGCGCCACCACCACTTGGCCGCACCATCTTCCACCCCAATCAGGTCCTTTCGCCGCCCTTCAGCCCACAGCTCTGAACGTGGGCCCCACAAACAAAAAAAAATCCATTTTTTTACAAAAAATCCTTTGCGCATAACCGTACAGAACTGTTTAGCCCCATAACTCTCAAACGGTGTGTTTCTTGCAAAAGTCCCTCAAGACCAAAGTTGTAGAGCATGATTTTCTCTTTGATTTGGATATATGGAAGTCTTGTTTTGGAGTTCGGAGCTTCTCGGAAAACGCATCCAAAGTCTGCTGTCCAAATGCTGTCAAATTTATGTACTTTCGCGAATTCAGCAAATTGGGGCATTTTCGGGAAAAAGTCCACTACGCGAAAGTCGTCCGGAATGACGTGCTTACGCTAGAAAAAAGGATGGATTGAAGATTAGAGCTTGTATGCGAAGTCTGGAACTCGAACAACAATTCAGCAAGTCAGAAAACGTGTTAGAATAAAACCAAGGTGAGAACTTCTCACCTTAATTTATTTTCTAGTTAAAAATATATATTAGGATGCAGACGGTGCTTAGTAGCTCCCGACACCCATCGTCCACAAACCATGAACGACTTGTTTGCTTGTTTGGCTTGATTGTTTTGTTGATTGATGTATTGGTTTGTGGTGTGAAACGAATTGATATGGTTTGGTTTGTGTATGACGTGCGCAGTTATGAAGCGAGGGATAAAGCTAGACCTTATCCCGGTTCTAGTATCGCGCCGTTATGCCACCGAAATTTTCTAAAATATGTTGGAAAATAGAAATATCATTTCTAATGATAAAGGAATAAAAAAAAATATTCATTTACAAATCAGACAATTTGTTTATGTACACTCATTTGACTGATATGGATTGGGACGATAAATTTTACACATCGCCCAATTGCACAAATAAAATATGTGTTTGTTGATCTGAAACCCCACATAGGTATTGGGATGATATTTGACGTACACAAATCCCAATAATTAGTTGTATGTCGATCGATAAGTTTTCAGACAGCTGTGTAGTGCACTATGGATGATGGTTGAATATTTATCATGGCTGTTATATACATGTGTTGTATGAAATCCATATAAATCACTTTATATGGTAATTTACTGGGTCTGATTCCAATTCAGAAGTAAAGAATATTTTGAAATAACGAATATTTTAAAATAAGGAGTATTTCAAGATAATATTCAGTAAAGGATTAAAAATCAGATTTTAATGTCCGATTACGGATGGACACGAAGTTATTGATATATATATATATATATATATATATATATATATATATATATAAAGCCTTGTGGATTAGATATGCGCCATTTCGAAGCAAGTGATATTTATATCGATTTCATTCACTTTTATAATGAATATTGAAAAGGAAAAGATTTCAAAATCTACAGGTTTGAAAATATTATCATTTATATATTAATGATATGGAATATTCAATTTTGATTTAAAATTGAAAATGAAGTCGAAATCGTTTTCAAAACGAAGTTAAAACGAATTATAAAATACATTTTAAAATGAAATCGACGAAATATAATATATATATATATATATTATATATTAAATGGCCTAAATAGAACGCGCCGCGTCGTGGCCGTTCGCGAATTTTGATCATTGACTTCGAATGGACCTTACGGGAGATCCGACCGTCGGATTCTCCTAAAACCGGAATTGTTGGTTCGTATCGAAAAGAGCTTTCCAATGAATATTGGAGATTTGAAATCTAACGGTTGGATTTGGAGATACGTCCAAATCAAATTTGGAAAAGATCGCTGTAAGTGCTGTTCGACGACCGTTTATGGAAATCGACTGAAAAGGCCTTGATAAAATTATTAAAAATATTAATAATTTGTGTAAAATCATAATAAATGATTATAAAAGAATTGTAATGAAAATTTCCAAGTTTGTAAAGATAAAACTGCATTTTTATCGAGTTGAACTAGTTATTAACTAGAGTTATAATCCAATTATTTTTAAATAAATAAATGGGATTGAGAATGTGTTTTAATTTGACCAGAATTTCCAATATATGAATTGGAATGGATTTGAAACAAAATCATCTTCGGAATATTTCGATGTTGTATTTTGTGATTATACAGATATGGTTATGGAAATTTGAAAGATATATTTATATCGTTAGTTTCAGTACGATATTTGTTGGTTTCAGAATTTGATATTGAATATAAGCCGATATATTTTCTATTCAGAGCCTTGTATTTAATATCGAATTGGATTTTGGGTTTATCGTGAACGGTGTTTTAAATAACACTTGTTCTTTAACTCAAATTAACAGTGAAAAGTGATTTGGAATATATAAATGTTTTATTAAGATTTAATGGGATTTTCCAAAGCAAAGTTTTCCAATTTACTAAAATAAATTGGGATGGAATGGAATTCGATTGGTAATACTCAAAGTGAGCTTCTGTCGGGGGAGACCGTTACTATATATGGAATTTAAAGGGCTTTGCCGTTATTCCATTTATATTATTGGTCGGATACGGAAGTTTATATCGTTAATTATTTTGATCTGTTTTCCATGAAGGTTCCATAATTAATGGAATGTGGTTTTTGGGTTTATCATGAACGGTGTTTTAAATGACACTAGTTCGTTTACCCAGGTAAAGATAAGATTAATTTCTTAAATTTGAATAATCAATAAGTAATGATTATTGATATTAAAAATAAATTAGAGTCTTAATTAATCTTTAATTAGATTAGAAAGTGAATGTGATAACTGAAATTATCAATTCAAGAAAATGGTCGAGAATGGAGTATTACTAGTTTTGCTCTAAGCGATAGTTAAATCTTTAACTAGATTTGAACATGAAATGGTAATTAACATTTGCCGATAACACCGTGGTGTTAGACATGGAGTATCACCAGATTTGCTCCAGGGGATGAATAGGTTGGGATTGGGAAATAAAATAAATAATTACTTCGGTTCGGTTCGCTAATCCCGACTAGTTTGGATAAACCTTAAAGCGGTTTGAATTGATATTCAAAGGAAGATTAAAGAATAAATTTTAAAGAATTCATCTTTGATAAAATTAATGGGAACTTTTCCCTAAGAAAGTGAATATTTGAATAAAAGAATATTCTGGTTTGGAATGAGGCGTATGTTGTGTTTGTGTAGCACTTGTTTATAATATACGCGAGTTATTCGGAAAGGCCGGGTTTATACCCATTCTGAATAACTGATTCGACGGTATGTCGAAGATGAAGACGGTGGTTGAAGACCGGAGGTCTTCACATCGTTTGGATGATTACTGATGTCTTGATTTGGCTGTACACCCAAGATAAGGTAATAATTGGCGATCGTCCAGACGTACTTGGAGATCGACGGATATGCGAGGTCCTCACTCCTGTATTGGACATATGGGAGGCGGAATAAGATGCCTCCGGTTTCGTTCAGACCCAGAATGGACTTGTTAATGGATAGTGTATATGACATTGTATTCCTTTATAATGTATTAGTTGATCTCTGCTAAATATGTATCTGTTTGGTGGCGGAGAATTTATTCTCTTGCTTAACACACTTCTCTGAGACATATGAGCTTAGAGGTTATATATTGGTGGAAATCAGTTGGTACAGTATGGATTGAAAATGTGGCATGCTGAGATGCATGGATCAAGGCTTTTGTTGAAAAGCAGAGTCTTGTGGTTGATGATCAAAGCACGGCCTGTGTTGCATAGCTTTGTGTATGGCGTTAATTCGCGAGCCTCACACCTCGGTATGAGTTGAAAACGGGATACAGACCCAAGGAGAACACGAAGTTTCTTTCAAGCTATGGGTGATGTCAGCGTTTTACTAGCCCTGACATCATTGTTATTTTAACTATGTGATTGTTGGAATGTGAGGCGCATCGGTTATAGGTCTTGTAGGACTGGGAAACATGTGTTCAGGAATAATTAATCCTCAAACGTAAGAGAGGACCGACCTTGGAGGTTTCTAGGGTTACCCAGAGTATTTAGTCCTGAGGCATTTGCTAGAGTGTCTCGAAGCGGAGAGGAGCTTGCCCTTGCCTCGACTCATGACGGAGTCCAATTTCCAATACGTGACATTTCGGTTTTGATTGTAATCCTATATATGGCGACATAGTGGGATGGGGCGCTTTTGCCGTCTATGATTGATATTATGATTGAAATTGTTTTTGATACTATACACTTATAGTAATATCAAAATAATCTGTTTTAAACGTATCAAGTATTCTTTGGCTATTATAAGGATAAGCCCTATCCTCTGGCTTGCGTTGCATTGTGTGATGGGACCTGGGTCTTATAATAGCTTCATTGTTCTTTATTTAGCATTGCGCTGTTTGTTTTATGCACTGGTATTCTTGGGAGGAAACTCATTCCGTGTTATACAGCGTGGTCCCTTGATTTAGTTTTTTTTTAAAGTAAAGTTTTAATTAACTGTTTTAGTTCTCACACCAGTCACATGACTGACCTGGAGTTTATTATTTTAACCTAAACTCTGGGTGCGCTTATTTTCCGCACGGGTAGCTAGTAGTTTTGGTTTTGCAGATTTATATTCGTAGGATCCTGGTTTATAGCTGAAGTGATATTCAGAAAACTCTGTATCCGTGTATTTCTTTCAGTTGTGTTATGTATTATTTTTCCGCTGCTTTAAAAATTAAATCTCTGATATTTGTCAAATGTATATTATTTATTAATACTCTGGTATATTCTTGTACTCCGATGTAATTGTTGTAATCAGCAATGAAATGTTCTTCTGGTGTTCTGATTTGTCCTGTTCTCAAAGCAATCCATGCTTCCACTTCTCTTCGGGGACTGGGGAAGTTCGGGTCATGTCAGTTGGTTTTTGCATCACCCACTCCAAAAGATTCATCATCTTTCATATTTATCGATCTTCCCCTACTATGCTTAAACTACCCCTACTTCTCTTAATAATTCAAAACAAACCTTCTTTTTAATCCTACCCCTAATTCTCTAAATAACCCTTACTTCCAACAACTACCCCTATTTTTAACTACTATGAAGGGTTTGTTTTTACAGCACCCAATTCAAATGATTCATCATCTTTCATATTTGTCGATCTACCCCTACTACGCTTAAACTACACCTACTTCTCTTAATACTTCAAAACAAACCTTCTTTTTAATCCTACCCCTAATTATGTAAATAACCCTTCTAACAATTAGCCCTATTTTTTAACTACCGCGACACCCAATCCAAACGATTCATCATCCTTCATATTTATCGATACACCCCTACTATGCTTAAACTACACCCTACTTTTATTATTGTTTTCCTTCATTCATTTCGTTATTTTTTTTTTTTTGCATTATTCATTTCTTTGTAAACAATTTATCATTCTACTTTTGTGAAGGGTTGATTTTTGTAGCACCCAATCCAAACGATTCATCATATTTCATACTTGTTGATCTACCACTACTTTGCTTAAATTACCCCTACTTTTCTTAATACTTCAAAACAACCCTTCTTTTTAATCCTACCCCTAATTCTCTAAATAGCCCTCACTTCCAACAATTACCCCTATTTTTATCAACTGTGTAGGGTTGGTTTTTCCATCCTCCAATCCGAATGATTCATCTTCCTTCATATTTATCGATCTACCACTACTATGCCTAAAATACCCATACTTCTCTTAATACTTCAAAACAATCCTTCTTTTTAATCCTACCCCTAATTCGCTAAATAGCCCTTACTTCCAACAATTACCCCTATTTTTCAACTAATGTGAAGG
Source organism: Allium sativum (assembly GCA_030737875.1). Lineage (NCBI taxonomy): Eukaryota > Viridiplantae > Streptophyta > Magnoliopsida > Asparagales > Amaryllidaceae > Allium > Allium sativum. The sequence continues at coordinate 1,018,206,476 of CM060913.1, forward strand.
GTTGGTTTTTGCAGCGCCCAATCCCAACGATTAATTATCAATCATATTTGTCGATCTACCCCAACTATGCTTAAACTACCCCTACTTCCATTGATACTTCAAAACAACCCTTCTTTTTAATCCTACCCCTAATTTTCTAAATAGCCCTTACTTCCAAAAATTACCCCTATATTTTACTACTGTGAAGGGTTGGTTTTTCAAGCCTCCAATCCAAATGATTCATCATCCTTCATATTTGTCGATCCACCCCTACTATGCTTAAAATACCCCTACTTCTCTTAATACTTCAAAACAACCCTTCTTTTTAATCCTACCCCTAATTCGCTAAATAGCCCTTACTTCCAATAATTACCCCTATTTTTTAACTAATGTGAAGGGTTGGTTTTTGCAGTGCCCAATCCAAACGATTCATTATCTTTCGTATTTGTCGATCTACCCTTACTATGCTTATACTTCCCCTACTTCTCTTAATACTTCAAAACAACCCTTCTTTTTAATCCTATCCATAATTCCATAAATATCCCTTACTTCCAACAATTACCCCTATTTTTTAACTACTGTGAAGGGTTGGTTTTTGCCGCACCCAATCCAAATGATTCATTATCTTTCATATTTGTCGATCTACCCCCACTTTACTTAGACTACCCCTATTTCTCTTAATACTTCAAAACAACCCTTCTTTTTAATCCTCCCCCGAATTCTCTAAATATCCCTTACTTCCAACAATTACCCCTATTTTTTGACTACTGTGAAGGGTTGGCTTTTGCAGCACCAATCCCAATGATTCATCATCTTTCATATTTGTCGATCTACCCCTACTATGCTAAAACTACCCCTACTTCTCTTAATACTTCAAAACAACCCTTCTTCTTAATCCTACCCCTAATTCTGTAAATATCCCTTACTTCCAACAATTACCACTATTTTTCAACTACTGTGAAGGGTTGGTTTTTGCAGCATCCAATCCAAATGATTCATCATCTTTCATACTTCTCGATGTAACCCTACTTTGCTTAAACTACCCTTACTTTTCTTAATACCTCAAAACTACCCTTCTTTTTAATCGTAACCCTAATTCTCTAAATAGCCCTCACTTCCAACTATTATCCCTATTTTTTAACTACTGTGAAGGGTTGGTTTTTGCAGCGCCCAATTCCAATAATTCATCATCTTTTATATTTGTCGATCTACCCCTACTATGTTTAAACTTCCCCTACTTCTCTTAATACTTCAAAACAACCCTTCTTTTTAATCATACCCCTAATTCTCTAAATAACCCTTACTTCCAACAATTACCCCAATTTTTTAACTACTGTGATGGGTTGGTTTTTGCATCACTCAATCCAAACGATTCATCATCTTTCATATTTGTCGATTTTCCCAATATGCTTAAACTACCCCTACTTCTCTTAATACTTCAAAACAACCCTTCTTTTTAATCCTACCGCAAATTCTCAAAATAACCCTTACTTCCAACATCTACTCCTATTTTCTAACTAATGCGAAGGGTTGGTTGTTGCAGCACCCAATCCAAATGATTCATCATGTTTCGTATTCGTCGATCTACCCTTACTATGCTTAAACTACCCCTACTTCTCTTAATACTTCAAAACAACCCTTCTTTTTAATCCTACCCCTAATTATCTAAATAGCCCTTACTACCAACAATTACCCCTATTTTTTAACTACTGTGAAGGGTTTGTTTTTGCAGCACCCAATCCAAACGATTCATCATCCTTCATATTTGTCGAACTACCCCTACTATGCTTAAACTACCCCTCTACTTTTATTATTGTATTCCTTTTTTCATATCTTCATTCATTTTTTTGCATTATTCATTTCTTTGTAAACCAATTATCATTCTACTTCTATGAATGGTTAGTTTTTGCAGCACCCAATCGAAACGATTCATCATCTTTCATTTTGTTGATCTACCCCTACTATGCTTAAATTACCCCAACTTCTCTTAATACTTCAAAACAACCCTTCTTTTTAATCCTACCCCTAATTCTATAAACAACCCTTACTTCCAAAAATCACCCCTATTTTTTAGCTACTGTGAACGGTTGGCTTTTGCAGCGCCCAATCCCAGTGATTCATCATCTTTCATATTTGTCGATCTACCCCTACTATGCTTAAACTTCCCCTACTTCTTTTAATACTTCAAAACAACCCTTCTTTTTAATCATACCCCTAATTATCTAAATAGCCCTTACTTCCAACAATTACCCCAATTTTTTAACTACTGTGAAGGGTTGGTTTTTGCAACACCCGCTCCAAACGATTCATCATCTATCATATTTATCGATCTGCCCCAACTATGCTTAAACTACCCCTACTTCTATTAATAATTCAAAACAACCCTTCTTTTTAATCCTACCCCTGATTCTTCAAATAACCCTTACTTCCAACAACTACCCATATTTTTAACTACTGTGAAGGGTTGGTTTTTCCAGCCTCCAATCCAAATGATTCGTCATCTTTCATATTTGTCCATCTACCCCTACTTCGCTTAATACTTCAAAACAACCCATCTTTTTAATCCTTCCCGTAATTATCTAAATATCCATTACTTCTAACAATTACCCATATTTTTTATTTACTGCGACACCCAATCCAAATGATTAGTCGTCCTTCATATTTATCGATACACCCCAACTATGCCTAAACGACCCCCTACTTTTATTATTGTTTTCCTTCATCCATTTCTTTATTCAATTTTTTTCATTATTCTTTTCTTTTTAAACCAATTATCATTCTACTTTTATGAAGGGTTGGTTTTTGCAGCACCCAATCCAAACGATTCATCATCTTTCATATTTGTTGATCTACCACTACTATGCTTAAACTACCCATACTTCTCTTAATACTTCAAAACAACCCTTCTTTTTAATCATACCCTTAATTCTCTAAATATCCCTTACATCCAACAATTACCCCTATTTTTTAGCTACTGTGAAGGGTTGGTTTTGCCGCACCCAATCCAAATGATTCATCATCTTTCATATTTGTCCATCTACCCCTACATTGCTTAAACTACACCTACTTTTCTTAATAATTCAAAACAACCCTTCTTTTAATCCTACACCTAATTCTCTAAGTAACCCTTACTTCCAACAGTTACCCCTATTTTTAACTACTGTGTAGGGTTGGTTTTTCCAGCCTCCAATCCAAATGATTCATCATCCTTCATATTTGTCGATCTACCCCTACTATGCTTAAAATACCCCTACTTCTATTAATACTTCAAAACAACCCTTAATTTTAATCCTAACCCTAATTCGCTAAATTTCACTTACTTCCAACAATTACCCCTATTTTTTAACTAATGTGAAGGGTTGGTTTTTGCAGCGCCTAATCCCAACGATTAATTTTCTTTCATATTTGTCGATCTACCTAATTATGCTTAAACTTCCACTACTTCTCTTAATACTTCAAAACAACCCTTATTTTTAATCATACCCCTAATTCTCTAAATAGCCCTTAATTCCTACAATTACCCCAATTTTTTATCTACTGTGAAGGGTTGGTTTTTGCAGCACCCAATCCCAATGATTCATCATCTTTCATATTTGTCGATCTACCATTACTATGATTAAACTACCCCTACTTCTCTTAATACTTCAAAACGACCCTTCTTTTTAATCCTAGCCCTAATTATATAAATAGCCCTTACTTCCAACAATTACCACTATTTTTTAACTACTGTGAAGGGTTGGTTTTTGCAGCACTCAATCCAAACGATTCATCATCTTTCATATTTCTCGATCTACCCCTACTTTGCTTAAATTACCCCTACTTCTCTTAATACTTCAAAACTACCCTTCTATTTAATCATACCGCTAGTTCTCAAGATAGACCTTACTTCCAAAAATTACCCCTATTTTTTAACTACTGCGAAGGGTTAGTTTTTTGCAGCGTCCAATCCCAATGATCCATCATCTTTCATATTTGTCGATCTACCCCTACTATGCTTAAACTTCCCCTACTTCTCTTAATACTTCAAAACAACCCTTCTTTTTAATCCTACCACTAATACTCTAAATAGCCCTTACTTCCAACAACTACCCCTATTTTTTAACTACTGTGAGGGTTGGTTGTTGCAGCACCCAATCCAAATGATTCATCATCTTTCATATTTGTCGATCTATCCCTACTATGCTTAAACTACCCCTACTTCTCTTAATAATTCAAAACAACCCTTATTTTTAATCCTACCCCTAATTATCTAAATAGACCTTACTTCCAAAAATTGCCCTAATTTTTTAAAAACTGTGAAGGGTTGGTTTTTGCAGCACCCAATCCAAACAATTCCCCATCCTTCGTATTTGTCGAACTACCACTACTATGCTTAAACTACCCGTCTACTTTTATTATTGTTTTCCTTTATTCATTTCTTTATTTAATTTTTTTGCATTCTTCATAAATTTGTAAACCAATTGTCATTCTACTTCTATGAAGGGTTGGTTTTTGCAGCACCCAATCCAAAAGATTCATCATCTTTCATATTTGTCGAACTACCCCAACTATGCATAAACTACCCCTACTTCTCTTAATACTTCAAAACAATCCATCTTTTTTAATCCTCCCCCTAATTCTCTAAATATCCCTTACTTCCAACAATTACCCCTATTTTTTAACTACTATGAAGAGTTGGTTTTTGCAGCACCCAATCCCAATGATTCATCATCTTTCATATTTGTCGATCTACCCTACTATGCTTAAACTACCCCTACTTCTCCTAATACTTCAAAACAACCCTTCTTTTTAATCCTACACCTAATTCTATAAATAGCCCTTTCTTCCAACAATTATCACTATTTTTTAACTACTGTGAAGGGTTGGTTTTTGCAGCACCCAATCCAAATGATTCATCATCTTTCATATTTCTCGATCCACCCCCAATTTGCTTAAATAGCCCTACATCTCTTAATACTTCAAAACTACCCTTCTATTTAATCCTCCCCCTAATTCTCTAAATAGCCCTTACTTCCAACAATTACCCCTATTTTTTAACTATTGTGAAGGGTGAATTTTTGCAGCGCCCAATCCCAATGATTCATCATCTTTCATATTTTTCGATCTACCCCCACTATGCTTAAACATCCCCTACTTATCTCAATACTTAAAAACAGCCCTTCTTTTTAATCATACCCTAATTCTCTAAATAGCCCTTACATTCAACAATTACCCCAATTTTTTAACTACTGTGAAGGATCGGTTTTTGCATCACCCAATCCAAACGATTGATCATCTTTCATATATGAAGATCTACCCATACTATGCTTAAACTATCCCTACTTCTCGTAATACTTCAAAACAACCCTTCTTTTTAATCCTATCGCTAATTCTCTAAATAACCCGTATTTCCAACAACTACCCCTATTTTTTAACTACTGCGAAGGGTTGGTAGTTGCAGCACCCAATCCAATTGATTCATCATCATTCATATTTGTCGATCTACCCCCTACTATGCTTAAACTACCCCTGCTTCTCTTAATACATCAAAACAGCCCTTGTTTTTAATCCTACCCCTAATTATCTAAATAGCCCTTACTTTCAACAATTACCCCTAGTTTTTAACTACTGTGAAGGGTTAGTTTTTGCAGCACCCAATCAAAACGATTTATCATCCTTCATATTTGTCGAACTACCCCTACTATGCTTAAAAAACCACTCTACTTTAATTATTATTTTCCTTTATTCATTTTTTTATTCATTTTTTTTTGGCATTATTCATTTCTTTGTTAACCAATTATCATTCTAACTCTATGAAGGGTTGGTTTTTGTAGCACCCAATCCAAACGATTGATCATCTTTCATATTTGTTGATCTACCCCTACTATGCTTAGACTACCCCTACTTCTATTAATACTTCAAAATAACCCTTCTTTTTAATCCTACCCATAATTCTCTAAATAGTCCTTACTTCCAACAATTACCCATATTTTTTAACTACTGTGAGGTGTAGGTTTTTGCAGCACCCAATCCAAATGATTCATCATCTTTCAAATTTGTCGATCTACCCCTACTTTGCTTAAACTACCCCTACTTCTCTTAATACTTCAAAACAAACCTTCTTTTTAATCCTACCTCTAACTCTCTAAATAGCCCTTACTTCCTACAATTACACCTAATTTTTACTACTGTGAAGGGTTGGTTTTTCCAGCCACCAATCCAAATGATTCATCATCCTTCATATTTGTCGATCTACCCCTACTATGCTTAAACTACCCCTACTTCTCTTAATACTTCAAAACAGCCATTCTTTTTAATCCTACCCCTAATTCTCTAAATATCCCTTACTTCCAACAATTACCCCTAATTTTTAACAATTGTGATGGTATAGTTTTTGCAGCACCCAATCCAAATGATTCTTTATCTTTCATATTTGTCGAACGACCCCTACTATGCTTAAACTACCCTTACTTCTCTTAATACTTCAAAACAACCCTTCTTTTAAATCATACCCCAAATTCTCTAAATAGCCTAACTTCCAACAATTACCCCTTTTTTTTAACTAACGTGAAGGGTTGGTTTTTGCAGCGCCCAATCTCAATGATTCATCGTCTTTCATATTTGTCGATCTACCCCTACTATGCTTTAACTTCCCCTACTTCTCTTAATGCTTCAAAACAAGCCTTATTTTTAATCATACCCCTAACTCTCTAAATAGCCCATACTTCCAACAATTACCCCAATTTTTTAAGTACTGTACAGGGTAGATTTTTGCAGCGCCCAATCCCAGTGATTCATCATCTTTTGTATTTGTCGATCTACCCCTACTATGCTTAAACTACACATACTTCTCTTAATACTTCAAAACAACCCTTCTGTTTAATCCTACCCTTAATTATCTAAGTATCCCTTAATTCCAACAACTACCCCTATTTTTTAACTACTGTGAAGGGTTGGTTTTTGCATCACCCAATACAAACGATTCACCATCTTTCATATTTGTCGAACTACCTCTACAGTGCTTAAACTACCCCTACTTCTCTTAATACTTCAAAACAGCCCTTCTTTTTAATCCTACCCCTAATTATCTAAATAACCCTTACTTCCGACAACTAACCCTATTTTTTAACTACTGCGAAAGGTTGGTTGTTGCAGCACCCAATCCAAATGATTCATCGTCTTTCATATTTGCCGATCTACCCCTAATATGCTTAAACAACCCCTACTTCTCTTAATACTTCAAAACAGCCCTTCTTTTTAATCCTTCCCCTAATTGTCTAAATAGCCCTTACTTCCAACAATTACCCCTATTTTTTAACTACTTTGAAGGGTTGGATTTTGCAGCCCCCAATCCAAACGATTCATCGTCCTTCATATTTGTCGAACTACCCCTACTATGCTTAAACTACACCTCTAATTTTATTATTGTTTTCCTTTATTCATTTTTTTATTCTTTTTTTTTTTGCATTATTCATTTCTTTGTAAACCAATTATCATTCTACTTCTATGATCGGTTGGTTTTTGCAGCACCCAACCCAAACGATTCATCATCTTTCATATTTGTTGATTTACCCCTACTATGTTTAAACTACCCCTACATCTCTTAATACTTCAAAACAACCCTTCTTTTTAATCCTACCCATAATTAACTAAATAGCACTTACTTCCAACAATTACCCCTATTTTTTAACTACAATGATGGGTTGGTTTTTGCAGCACCCAATCCAAATGATTCATCATCAATCAAATTTATCGATCTACCCCTACCATGCTTAAAGTACCCCTACTTCTCTTAATACTTCAAAACAAACCTTCTTTTTAATCCTACCTCTGACTCTCAAATAGCCCTTACTTCCTACAATTACCCCTATTTTTTTACTACTGTGAAGGGTTGGTTTTTCCACCCTCTAATCCAAATGATTCATCATCCTTCATATTTGTCGATCTACCCCTACAATGCTTAGACTACCCCTACTTCTCTTAATACTTCAAAACAACCCTTCTTTTTAATCCTACCCCTAATTCTCTAAATAGCCCTTACTTCCAACAATTACCCCTATTTTTTAACAATTGTGATGGGTTGGTTTTTGTAGCACCCAATCCAAATGATTCATTAACTTTCATATTTATCGAACTAACCCTACTATGCTTAAACTACACCTACTTCTCTTAATACTTCAGAACAACCCTTCTTTTTAATCCTACCCCTAATTCTCTAAATAGCCCTTACTTCCAACAATTACCCCTATTTTTTAACTAATGTGAAGGGTTGGTTTTTGTAGCTCCCAATCCTAATGATTCATCATCTTTCATATTTTTCGATCTACCCCTACTACGCTTAAACTTCCCCTACTTCTCTTAATGCTTCAAAACAACCCTTATTTTTAATCATACCCCTGACTCTCTAAATAGACATTACTTCCAACAATTATCCCAAATTTTTAATTACTGTGAAGGGTTGGTTTTTGCAGCGCCCAATCTCAGTGATTCATCATCTTTCATATTTGTCGGGCTACCCCTACTATGCTTAACTACACCAACTTCTCTTAATACTTCAAAACGACCCTTCTTTTTAATCCTACCCTAATTATCTAATTATCCCTTACTTCCAACAATTACCCCAATTTTATAACTACTGTGAAGGGTTAGTTTTTGCAGCACCTACTCCAAATAATTCATCATCTTTCATATTTGTCGATCTTCCCCTACTTTGCTTAAACAATCTCTACTTCTCTTAATACTTCAAAACAGCCCATATTTTTAATCCTCCCCCTAATTCTCTAAATCGCCCTTACTTCCAACAATTACCCCTAAATTTTAACTACTCTGAAGGGTTGGTTTTTGCAGCACCCAATCCCAATGATTCATCATCTTTCATATTTGACGATCTACCCCCACTATGCTTAAACTACCCCTGCTTCTCTTAATACTTTAAAACAACCCTTCTTTTTAATCCTACCCCTAATTCTCTAAATAGCCCTTACTTCCAACAATTACCCCTATTTTTCAACTACTGTGAAGGGCTAGTTTTGGCCAACCCAATCCAAATGATTCATCATCTTTCATATTTCTCGATCTACCCCTACTTTGCTTAAACTACCCCATCTTCTCTTAATACTTCAAAACTACCCTTCTTTTTAATCCTACCAATAATTCTATAAATAGCCCTTACTTCCAACAATTACCCCTATTTTTTAACTACTGTGAAGGGTCGGTTTTTGCAGCGCCCAACCCCAATGATTCATCATCTTTCATATTTGTCGATCCACCCCTACGATGCTTAAACTTCCGCTACTTCTCTTAATACTTCAAAGTAGCCCTTCTTTTTAATTATACCCCTATTTCTTTAAATAACCCTTAATTCGAACAATTACCCTAATTTTTTAACTACTGTGAAGGGTTGGTTTTTGCATCACCCAATACAAACGATAAACCATCTTTCATATTTGTCGATCTACCCCTAATATGGTTAAACTACCCCTACTTCTCTTAATACTTCAAAACAACCCTTGTTTTTAATCCTACCCCTAATTCTCTAAATAACCCTTACTTCCAACAAGTACCCCTATTTTTTAAATATTGTGAAGGGTTGGTTTTTGCAGCACCAAATCCAAATGAATCATCATCTTTCCTATTTGTCGATTTACCCCTACTATGCTTAAACTACCCCTTCTTCTCTTAATACTTCAAAACAACCCTTCTTTTTAGTTCTACTGCCAATTATCTTAATAGCCCTTACTTCCAACAATTACCCCTGTTTTTTAACTACTATGAAGGGTTGGATTTTGCAGCACCCAATACAAACGATTCATCATCCTTCATATTTTTCGAACTACCCCTACTATGCTTAAGCTACACCCTACTTACATTATTGTTTTGCTTTATTCAATTTTTTTTTTCATTTTTGATTTCTTTGTAAACCAATTATCATCCTACTTCTATGAAGGTTTGGTTTTTGCAGCACCCAATCCAAACGATTCATCATCTTTCATATTTGTCGATCTACCCTACTATGCTTAAACTACACCTACTTCTCTTGATACTTCAAAACAACCCTTCTTTTAATCCTACCCCTAATTCTATAAATAGCCCTTACTTCCGACAATTTCCCCATTTTTTTAACTACTGTGAGGGGTTAGTTTTTGCAGCACCCAATCCAAATGATTCATCGTCTTTCATATTTGTCAATCTACACCTACTTTGCTTAAACTACCCCTTCTTCTCTTAATACTTCAAAACAAACCATCTTTTAAATCCTACCCCTAATTCTCTAAATAACCATTACTTCCAACAGTTACCCATATTTTTTACTACTGTGAAGGGTTGGTTTTTCTAGCCTCCAATCCAAATGATTCATCTTCATATTTGTCGATCTACCCCTACCAAGTTTAAACTACCCCTACTTCTCTTAATACTTCAAAACTACCCTTCTTTTCAATCCTACCCCTAATTATCTAAATAGCCCTTACTTCTAACAGTTACCCTTATTTTTTAACTACTGTGAAGGTATGGTTTTTGCAGCACCCAATTCAAATGATTCATCATCCTTCATATTAGTCGAACTACCCCTGCTATGCTTAAACTATCCCCCTACTTTTATTATTGTTTTCCTTTATTCATTTCTTTATTAATTTTTTTCATTATTCATTGCTGTGTAAACCAAATATCATTCTACTTCTATGAAGGGTTGGTTTTTGCGGCACCCAATCCAAATGATTCATCATCTTTCATGTTTGTTGATCTACCCCTAATATGCTTAAACTACCCCTACTTCTCTTAATACTTCAAAACAACCCTTCTTTTAATCCTACCCCTAAATCGGTAAATAGCCCTTACTTCTGACAATTTCCCCTATTTTTTGACCACTGTGAGGGGTTAGTTTTTGCAGCACCCAATCCAAATGATTCATCGTCTTTCATATTTGTCAATCTACACCTACTTTGCTTAAAATTCCCCTTCTTCTCTTAATACTTCAAAACACCCCTTCTTTTTAATCCTACCCCCAATTCTCTAAATAGCCCTTACTTCCAACAATTGCCCCTATTTTTTAACTAATGTGAAGGGTTGGTTTTTTTAGCTCCCAATCCTAATGATTCATCATCTTTCATATTTTTCGATCTACCCCTACTACGCTTAAACTTCCCCTACTTCTCTTAATGCTTCAAAACAACCCTTATTTTTAATCATACCCCTGACTCTCTAAATAGACATTACTTCCAACAATTATCCCAAATTTTTAACTACTGTGAAGGGTTGGTTTTTGCAGCGCCCAATCTCAGTGATTCATCATCTTTCATATTTGTCGGGCTACCCCTACTATGCTTAACTACACCAACTTCTCTTAATACTTCAAAACGACCCTTCTTTTTAATCCTACCCTAATTATCTAATTATCCCTTACTTTCAACAATTACCCCAATTTTATAACTACTGTGAAAGGTTAGTTTTTGCAGCACCTACTCCAAATAATTCATCATCTTTCATATTTGTCGATCTTCCCCTACTTTGCTTAAACAACCTCTACTTCTCTTAATACTTCAAAACAGCCCATCTTTTTAATCCTCCCCCTAATTCTCTAAATCGCCCTTACTTCCAACAATTACCCCTAAATTTTAACTACTCTGAAGGGTTGGTTTTTGCAGCACCCAATCCCAATGATTCATCATCTTTCATATTTGACGATCTACCCCCACTATGCTTAAACTACCACTACTTCTCTTAATACTTTAAAACAACCCTTCTTTTTAATCCTACCCCTAATTCTCTAAATAGCCCTTACTTCCAACAAATACCCCTATTTTTCAACTACTGTGAAGGGCTAGTTTTGGCCAACCCAATCCAAATGATTCATCATCTTTCATATTTCTCGATCTACCCCTACTTTGCTTAAACTACCCCATCTTCTCTTAATACTTCAAAACTACCCTTCTTTTTAATCCTACCAATAATTCTATAAATAGCCCTTACTTCCAACAATTACCCCTATTTTTTAACTACTGTGAAGGGTCGGTTTTTGCAGCGCCCAACCCCAATGATTCATCATCTTTCATATTTGTCGATCCACCCCTACGATGCTTAAACTTCCGCTACTTCTTTTTATACTTCAAAGTAGCCCTTCTTTTTAATTATACCCCTAATTCTTTAAATAACCCTTAATTCGAACAATTACCCTAATTTTTTAACTACTGTGAAGGGTTGGTTTTTGCATCACCCAATACAAACGATAAACCATCTTTCATATTTGTCGATCTACCCCTAATATGGTTAAACTACCCCTACTTCTCTTAATACTTCAAAACAACCCTTTTTTTTAATCCTACCCCTAATTCTCTAAATAACCCTTACTTCCAACAAGTACCCCTATTTTTTAAATATTGTGAAGGGTTGGTTTTTGTAGCACCAAATCCAAATGAATCATCATCTTTCCTATTTGTCGATTTACCCCTACTATGCTTAAACTACCCCTTCTTCTATTAATACTTCAAAACAACCCTTCTTTTTAGTTCTACTGCCAATTATCTTAATAGCCCTTACTTCCAACAATTACCCCTGTTTTTTAACTACTATGAAGGGTTGGATTTTGCAGCACCCAATACAAACGATTCATCATCCTTCATATTTTTCGAACTACCCCTACTATGCTTAAGCTACACCCTACTTACATTATTGTTTAGCTTTATTCAATTTTTTTTTCATTTTTGATTTCTTTGTAAACCAATTATCATCCTACTTCTATGAAGGTTTGGTTTTTGCAGCACCCAATCCAAACGATTCATCATCTTTCATATTTGTCGATCTACCCTACTATGCTTAAACTACACCTACTTCTCTTGATACTTCAAAACAACCCTTCTTTTAATCCTACCCCTAATTCTGTAAATAGCCCTTACTTCCGACAATTTCCCCATTTTTTTAACTACTGTGAGGGGTTAGTTTTTGCAGCACCCAATCCAAATGATTCATCGTCTTTCATATTTGTCAATCTACACCTACTTTGCTTAAACTACCCCTTCTTTTCTTAATACTTCAAAACAACCCATCTTTTAAATCCTGCCCCTAATTCTCTAAATAACCATTACTTCCAACAGTTACCCATATTTTTTACTACTGTGAAGGGTTGGTTTTTCTAGCCTCCAATCCAAATGATTCATCTTCATATTTGTCGATCTACCCCTACCAAGTTTAAACTACCCCTACTTCTCTTAATACTTCAAAACTACCCTTCTTTTCAATCCTACCCCTAATTATCTAAATAGCCCTTACTTCTAACAGTTACCCTTATTTTTTAACTACTGTGAAGGTATGGTTTTTGCAGCACCCAATCCAAATGATTCATCATCCTTCATATTAGTCGAACTACCCCTGCTATGCTTAAACTATCCCCCTACTTTTATTATTGTTTTCCTTTATTCATTTCTTTATTAATTTTTTTCATTATTCATTGCTGTGTAAACCAAATATCATTCTACTTCTATGAAGGGTTGGTTTTTGCGGCACCCAATCCAAATGATTCATCATCTTTCATGTTTGTTGATCTACCCCTAATATGCTTAAACTACCCCTACTTCTCTTAATACTTCAAAACAACCCTTCTTTTAATCCTACCCCTAAATCGGTAAATAGCCCTTACTTCTGACAATTTCCCCTATTTTTTGACCACTGTGAGGGGTTAGTTTTTGCAGCACCCAATCCAAATTATTCATCGTCTTTCATATTAGTCAATCTACACCTACTTTGCTTAAAATTCCCCTTCTTCTCTTAATACTTCAAAACACCCCTTCTTTTTAATCCTACCCCCAATTCTCTAAATAGCCCTTACTTCCAACAATTACCCCTACTTTTTAACTACTGTGAAGGGTTGGTTTTTGCAGCACCCAATCCAAACGATTCATCGTCTTTCATATTTGTCGATCTACCCCTACTTTGCTTAAACTACCACTACTTCTCTTAATACTTCAAAACAACCCTTCTTTTTAATCCTACCCCCAATTCTCTAAATAGCCCTTACTTCCAACAATTACCCCTATTTTTTAACTAATGTGAAGGGTTGGTTTTTGCAGCGCCCATTCCCAATGATTCATCATCTTTCATATTTGTCGATCCACCCCTACTATGCTTAAACTTCCCAAACTTCTCTTAATACTTCAAAACAGCCCGTCTTTTTAATCATACCCCTAATTCTCTAAATAGCCCTTGCTTCCAACAATTAACCTAATTTTTTTACTACTGTGAAGGGTTGGTTTTTGCATCACCCAATCCAAACGATTCACCATCTTTCATATTTGTCGATCTACCCCTACTATGCTTAAACTGCACCTACTTCACTTAATACTTCAAAACAACTATTCTTTTTAATCCTACCCTAATTCCCTAATTAGCCCTTACTTCCAAAAATTACCCTTATTTTTAACTACTGTGAAGTGTTGGTTTTTGTAGCACCCGATCCAAATGATTCATCATCTTTCATATTTGTCGATCTACCCTTACTTTGCTTAAACTACCCCTACTTCTCTTAATACTTCAAAACAACCTTACTTTATAATCCTCCCCCTAATTCACTAAATAGACCTTAATTCCAAAAATTACCCCTAAATTTTACCTACTGAGAAGGGTTGGTTTTTGCCGCACCCAATCCCAATGATTCATCATCTTTCATATTTGTCGATCCACCCCTACTATGCTTAAACTTCCGCTACTTCTCTTAATACTTCAAAGTAGCCCTTCTTTTTAATCATACCCCTAATTCTTTAAATAACCCTTAATTCGAACAATTACCCTAATTTTTTAACTACTGTGAAGGGTTGGTTTTTGCATCACCCAATACAAACGATAAACCATCTTTCATATTTGTCGATCTACCCCTAATATGGTTAAACTACCCCTACTTCTCTTAATACTTCAAAACAACCCTTGTTTTTAATCCAACCCCTAATTCGCTAAATAACCCTTACTTCCAACAAGTACCCCTATTTTTTAAATACAGTGAAGGGTTGGTTTTTGCAGCACCCAATCCAAATGAATCATCATCTTTCCTATTTGTCGATTTACCCCTACTATGCTTAAACTACCCCTTCTTCTCTTAATACTTCAAAACAACCCTTCTTTTTAGTTCTACTGCCAATTATCTTAATAGCCCTTACTTCCAACAATTACCCCTGTTTTTTAACTACTATGAAGGGTTGGATTTTGCAGCACCCAATACAAACGATTCATCATCCTTCATATTTTTCGAACTACCCCTACTATGCTTAAGCTACACCCTACTTACATTATTGTTTTGCTTTATTCATTTTTTTTTCATTTTTGATTTCTTTGTAACCCAATTATCATCCTACTTCTATGAAGGTTTGGTTTTTGCAGCACCCAATCCAAACGATTCATCATCTTTCATATTTGTCGATCTACCCTACTATGCTTAAACTACACCTACTTCTCTTGATACTTCAAAACAACCCTTCTTTTAATCCTACCCCTAATTCTGTAAATAGCCCTTACTTCCGACAATTTCCCCTATTTTTTAACTACTGTGAGGGGTTAGTTTTTGCAGTACCCAATCCAAATGATTCATCGTCTTTCATATTTGTCAATCTACACCTACTTTGCTTAAACTACCCCTTCTTCTCTTAATACTTCAAAACAACCCATCTTTTAAATCCTACCCCTAATTCTCTAAATAACCATTACTTCCAACAGTTACCCATATATTTTACTACTGTGAAGGGTTGGTTTTTCTAGCCTCCAATCCAAATGATTCATCTTCATATTTGTCGATCTACCCCTACCAAGTTTAAACTACCCCTACTTCTCTTAATACTTCAAAACTACCCTTCTTTTCAATCCTACCCCTAATTATCTAAATATCCCTTACTTCTAACAGTTACCCTTATTTTTTAACTACTGTGAAGGTATGGTTTTTGCAGCACCCAATCCAAATGATTCATCATCCTTCATATTAGTCGAACTACCCCTGCTATGCTTAAACTATCCCCCTACTTTTATTATTGTTTTCCTTTATTCATTTCTTTATTACTTTTTTTCATTATTCATTGCTGTGTAAACCAAATATCATTCTACTTCTATGAAGGGTTGGTTTTTGCGGCACCCAATCCAAATGATTCATCATCTTTCATGTTTGTTGATCTACCCCTAATATGCTTAAACTACCCCTACTTCTCTTAATACTTCAAAACAACCCGTCTTTTAATCCTACCCCTAAATCGGCAAATAGCCCTTACTTCTGACAATTTCCCCTATATTTTGACCACTGTGAGGGGTTAGTTTTTGCAGCACCCAATCCAAATGATTCATCGTCTTTCATATTTGTCAATCTACACCTACTTTGCTTAAAATTCCCCTCCTTCTCTTAATACTTCAAAACACCCCTTCTTTTTAATCCTACCCCCAATTCTCTAAATAGCCCTTACTTCCAACAATTACCCCTACTTTTTAACTACTGTGAAGGGTTGGTTTTTGCAGCACCCAATCCAAACGATTCATCGTCTTTCATATTTGTCGATCTACCCCTACTTTGCTTAAACTACCACTACTTCTCTTAATACTTCAAAACAACCCTTCTTTTTAATCCTACCCCCAATTCTCTAAATAGCCCTTACTTCCAACAATTACCCCTATTTTTTAACTAATGTGAAGGGTTGGTTTTTGCAGCGCCCATTCCCAATAATTCATCATCTTTCATATTTGTCGATCCACCCCTACTATGCTTAAACTTCCCAAACTTCTCTTAATACTTCAAAACAGCCCGTCTTTTTAATCATACCCCTAATTCTCTAAATAGCCCTTGCTTCCAACAATTAACCTAATTTTTTTACTACTGTGAAGGGTTGGTTTTTGCATCACCCAATCCAAACGATTCACCATCTTTCATATTTGTCGATCTACCCCTACTATGCTTAAACTGCACCTACTTCACTTAATACTTCAAAACAACTATTCTTTTTAATCCTACCCTAATTCCCTAATTAGCCCTTACTTCCAAAAATTACCCTTATTTTTAACTACTGTGAAGTGTTGGTTTTTGTAGCACCCGATCCAAATGATTCATCATCTTTCATGTTTGTCGATCTACCCTTACTTTGCTTAAACTACCCCTACTTCTCTTAATACTTCAAAACAACCTTACTTTATAATCCTCCCCCTAATTCACTAAATAGCCCTTAATTCCAAAAATTACCCCTAAATTTTACCTACTGAGAAGGTTTGGTTTTTGCCGCACCCAATCCCAATGATTCATCATCTTTCATATTTGTCGATCCACCCCTACGATGCTTAAACTTCCGCTACTTCTCTTAATACTTCAAAGTAGCCCTTCTTTTTAATCATACCCCTAATTCTTTAAATAACCCTTAATTCGAACAATTACCCTAATTTTTTAACTACTGTGAAGGGTTGGTTTTTGCATCACCCAATACAAACGATAAAGAATCTTTCATATTTGTCGATCTACCCCTAATATGGTTAAACTACCCCTACTTCTCTTAATACTTCAAAACAACCCTTGTTTTTAATCCAACCCCTAATTCTCTAAATAACCCTTACTTCCAACAAGTACCCCTATTTTTTAAATACAGTGAAGGGTTGGTTTTTGCAGCACCCAATCCAAATGAATCATCATCTTTCCTATTTGTCGATTTACCCCTACTATGCTTAAACTACCCCTTCTTCTCTTAATACTTCAAAACAACCCTTCTTTTTAGTTCTACTGCCAATTATCTTAATAGCCCTTACTTCCAACAATTACCCCTGTTTTTTAACTACTATGAAGGGTTGGATTTTGCAGCACCCAATACAAACGATTCATCATCCTTCATATTTTTCGAACTACCCCTACTATGCTTAAGCTACACCCTACTTACATTATTGTTTTGCTTTATTCATTTTTTTTTTCATTTTTGATTTCTTTGTAAACCAATTATCATCCTACTTCTATGAAGGTTTGGTTTTTGCAGCACCCAATCCAAACGATTCATCATCTTTCATATTTGTCGATCTACCCTACTATGCTTAAACTACACCTACTTCTCTTGATACTTCAAAACAACTCTTCTTTTAATCCTACCCCTAATTCTGTAAATAGCCCTTACTTCCGACAATTTCCCCTATTTTTTAACTACTGTGAGGGGTTAGTTTTTGCGGCACCCAATCCAAATGATTCATCGTCTTTCATATTTGTCAATCTACACCTACTTTGCTTAAACTACCCCTTCTTCTCTTAATACTTCAAAACAACCCATCTTTTAAATCCTACCCCTAATTCTCTAAATAACCATTACTTCCAACAGTTACCCATATTTTTTACTACTGTGAAGGCTTGGTTTTTCTAGCCTCCAATCCAAATGATTCATCTTCATATTTGTCGATCTACCCCTACCAAGTTTAAACTACCCCTACTTCTCTTAATACTTCAAAACTACCCTTCTTTTCAATCCTACCCCTAATTATCTAAATAGCCCTTACTTCTAACAGTTACCCTTATTTTTTAACTACTGTGAAGGTATGGTTTTTGCAGCACCCAATCCAAATGATTCATCATCCTTCATATTAGTCGAACTACCCCTGCTATGCTTAAACTAACCCCCTACTTTTATTATTGTTTTCCTTTATTCATTTCTTTATTAATTTTTTTCATTATTCATTGCTGTGTAAACCAAATATCATTCTACTTCTATGAAGGGTTGGTTTTTGCGGCACCCAATCCAAATGATTCATCATCTTTCATGTTTGTTGATCTACCCCTAATATGCTTAAACTACCCCTACTTCTCTTAATACTTCAAAACAACCCTTCTTTTAATCCTACCCCTAAATCGGTAAATAGCCCTTACTTCTGACAATTTCCCCTATTTTTTGACCACTGTGAGGGGTTAGTTTTTGCAGCACCCAATCCAAATGATTCATCGTCTTTCATATTTGTCAATCTACACCTACTTTGCTTAAAATTCCCCTTCTTCTCTTAATACTTCAAAACACCCCTTCTTTTTAATCCTACCCCCAATTCTCTAAATAGCCCTTACTTCCAACAATTACCCCTATTTTTTAACTAATGTGAAGGGTTGGTTTTTGTAGCTCCCAATCCTAATGATTCATCATCTTTCATATTTTTCGATCTACCCCTACTACGCTTAAACTTCCCCTACTTCTCTTAATGCTTCAAAACAACCCTTATTTTTAATCATACCCCTGACTCTCTAAATAGACATTATTTCCAACAATTATCCCAAATTTTTAACTACTGTGAAGGGTTGGTTTTTGCAGCGCCCAATCTCAGTGATTCATCATCTTTCATATTTGTCGGGCTACCCCTACTATGCTTAACTACACCAACTTCTCTTAATACTTCAAAACGACCCTTCTTTTTAATCCTACCCTAATTATCTAATTATCCCTTACTTCAAACAATTACCCCAATTTTATAACTACTGTGAAGGGTTAGTTTTTGCAGCACCTACTCCAAATAATTCATCATCTTTCATATTTGTCAATCTACACCTACTTTGCTTAAACTACCCCTTCTTCTCTTAATACTTCAAAACAACCCATCTTTTAAATCCTACCCCTAATTCTCTAAATAACCATTACTTCCAACAGTTACCCATATTTTTTACTACTGTGAAGGGTTGGTTTTTCTAGCCTCCAATCCAAATGATTCATCTTCATATTTGTCGATCTACCCCTACCAAGTTTAAACTACCCCTACTTCTCTTAATACTTCAAAACTACCCTTCTTTTCAATCCTACCCCTAATTATCTAAATAGCCCTTACTTCTAACAGTTACCCTTATTTTTTAACTACTGTGAAGGTATGGTTTTTGCAGCACCCAATCCAAATGATTCATCATCCTTCATATTAGTCGAACTACCCCTGCTATGCTTAAACTATCCCCCTACTTTTATTATTGTTTTCCTTTATTCATTTCTTTATTACTTTTTTTCATTATTCATTGCTGTGTAAACCAAATATCATTCTACTTCTATGAAGGGTTGGTTTTTGCGGCACCCAATCCAAATGATTCATCATCTTTCATGTTTGTTGATCTACCCCTAATATGCTTAAACTACCCCTACTTCTCTTAATACTTCAAAACAACCCTTCTTTTAATCCTACCCCTAAATCGGTAAATAGCCCTTACTTCTGACAATTTCCCCTATTTTTTGACCACTGTGAGGGGTTAGTTTTTGCAGCACCCAATCCAAATGATTCATCGTCTTTCATATTTTTCAATCTACACCTACTTTGCTTAAAATTCCCCTTCTTCTCTTAATACTTCAAAACACCCCTTCTTTTTAATCCTACCCCCAATTCTCTAAATAGCCCTTACTTCCAACAATTACCCCTACTTTTTAACTACTGTGAAAGGTTGGTTTTTGCAGCACCCAATCCAAACGATTCATCGTCTTTCATATTTGTCGATCTACCCCTACTTTGCCCAAACTACCACTACTTCTCTTAATACTTCAAAACAACCCTTCTTTTTAATCCTACCCCCAATTCTCTAAATAGCCCTTACTTCCAACAATTACCCCTATTTTTTAACTAATGTGAAGGGTTGGTTTTTGCAGCGCCCATTCCCAATGATTCATCATCTTTCATATTTGTCGATCCACCCCTACTATGCTTAAACTTCCCAAACTTCTCTTAATACTTCAAAACAGCCCGTCTTTTTAATCATACCCCTAATTCTCTAAATAGCCCTTGCTTCCAACAATTAACCTAATTTTTTTACTACTGTGAAGGGTTGGTTTTTGCATCACCCAATCCAAACGATTCACCATCTTTCATATTTGTCGATCTACCCCTACTATGCTTAAACTGCACCTACTTCACTTAATACTTCAAAACAACTATTCTTTTTAATCCTACCCTAATTCCCTAATTAGCCCTTACTTCCAAAAATTACCCTTATTTTTAACTACGGTGAAGTGTTGGTTTTTGTAGCACCCGATCCAAATGATTCATCATCTTTCATATTTGTCGATCTACCCTTACTTTGCTTAAACTACCCCTACTTCTCTTATTACTTCAAAACAACCTTACTTTATAATCCTCCCCCTAATTCACTAAATAGCCCTTAATTCCAAAAATTACCCCTAAATTATACCTACTGAGAAGGGGTGGTTTTTGCCGCACCCAATCACAATGATTCATCATCTTTCATATTTGTCGATCCACCCCCACGATGCTTAAACTTCCGCTACTTTTCTTAATACTTCAAAGTAGCCCTTCTTTTTAATCATACCCCTAATTCTTTAAATAACCCTTAATTCGAACAATTACCCTAATTTTTTAACTACTGTGAAGGGTTGGTTTTTGCATCACCCAATACAAACGATAAACCATCTTTCATATTTGTCGATCTACCCCTAATATGGTTAAACTACCCCTACTTCTCTTAATACTTCAAAACAACCCTTGTTTTTAATCTAACCCCTAATTCTCTAAATAACCCTTACTTCCAACAAGTACCCCTATTTTTTAAATACAGTGAAGGGTTGGTTTTTGCAGCACACAATCCAAATGAATCATCATCTTTCCTATTTGTCGATTTACCCCTACTATGCTTAAACTACCCCTTCTTCTCTTAGTACTTCAAAACAACCCTTCTTTTTAGTTCTACTGCCAATTATCTTAATAGCCCTTACTTCCAACAATTACCCCTGTTTTTTAACTACTATGAAGGGTTGGATTTTGCAGCACCCAATACAAACGATTCATCATCCTTCATATTTTTCGAACTACCCCTACTATGCTTAAGCTACACCCTACTTACATTATTGTTTTGCTTTATTCATTTTTTTTTTCATTTTTGATTTCTTTGTAAACCAATTATCATCCTACTTCTATGAAGGTTTGGTTTTTGCAGCACCCAATCCAAACGATTCATCATCTTTCATATTTGTCGATCTACCCTACTATGCTTAAACTACACCTACTTCTCTTGATACTTCAAAACAACCCTTCTTTTAATCCTACCCCTAATTCTGTAAATAGCCCTTACTTCCGACAATTTCCCCTATTTTTTAACTACTGTGAGGGGTTAGTTTTTGCGGCACCCAATCCAAATGATTCATCGTCTTTCATATTTGTCAATCTACACCTACTTTGCTTAAACTACCCCTTCTTCTCTTAATACTTCAAAACAACCCATCTTTTAAATCCTACCCCTAATTCTCTAAATAACCATTACTTCCAACAGTTACCCATATTTTTTACTACTGTGAAGGGTTGGTTTTTCTAGCCTCCAATCCAAATGATTCATCTTCATATTTGTCGATCTACCCCTACCAAGTTTAAACTACCCCTACTTCTCTTAATACTTCAAAACTACCCTTCTTTTCAATCCTACCCCTAATTATCTAAATAGCCCTTACTTTTAACAGTTACCCTTATTTTTTAACTACTGTGAAGGTATGGTTTTTGCAGCACCCAATCCAAATGATTCATCATCCTTCATATTAGTCGAACTACCCCTGCTATGCTTAAACTATCCCCCTACTTTTATTATTGTTTTCCTTTATTCATTTCTTTATTAATTTTTTTCATTATTCATTGCTGTGTAAACCAAATATCATTCTACTTCTATGAAGGGTTGGTTTTTGCGGCACCCAATCCAAATGATTCATCATCTTTCATGTTTGTTGATCTACCCCTAATATGCTTAAACTACCCCTACTTCTCTTAATACTTCAAAACAACCCTTCTTTTACTCCTACCCCTAAATCGGTAAATAGCCCTTACTTCTGACAATTTCCTCTATTTTTTGACCACTGTGAGGGGTTAGTTTTTGTAGCACCCAATCCAAATGATTCATCGTCTTTCATATTTGTCAATCTACACCTACCTTGCTTAAAATACCCCTTCTTCTCTTAATACTTCAAAACACCCCTTCTTTTTAATCCTACCCCCAATTCTCTAAATAGCCCTTACTTCCAACAATTACCCCTACTTTTTAACTATTGTGAAGGGTTGGTTTTTGCAGCACCCAATCCAAACGATTCATCATCTTTCATATTTGTCGATCTACCCCTACTTTGCTTAAACTACCACTACTTCTCTTAATACTTCAAAACAACCCTTCTTTTTAATCCTACCCCCAATTCTCTAAATAGCCCTTACTTCCAACAATTACCCCTATTTTTTAACTAATATGACGGGTTGGTTTTTGCAGCGCCCATTCCCAATGATTCATCATCTTTCATATTTGTCGATCCACCCCTACTATGCTTAAACTTCCCAAACTTCTCTTAATACTTCAAAACAGCCCGTCTTTTTAATCATACCCATAATTCTCTAAATAGCCCTTGCTTCCAACAATTAACCTAATTTTTTTACTACTGTGAAGGGTTGGTTTTTGCATCACCCAATCCAAACGATTCACCATCTTTCATATTTGTCGATCTACCCCTACTATGCTTAAACTGCACCTACTTCACTTAATACTTCAAAACAACTATTCTTTTTAATCCTACCCTAATTC
Source organism: Allium sativum (assembly GCA_030737875.1). NCBI lineage: Eukaryota > Viridiplantae > Streptophyta > Magnoliopsida > Asparagales > Amaryllidaceae > Allium > Allium sativum. The sequence goes on from CM060913.1 coordinate 1,018,229,925, forward strand.
CCTAATTAGCCCTTACTTCCAAAAATTACCCTTATTTTTAACTACTGTGAAGTGTTGGTTTTTGTAGCACCCGATCCAAATGATTCATCATCTTTCATATTTGTCGATCTACCCTTACTTTGCTTAAACTACCCCTACTTCTCTTAATACTTCAAAACAACCTTACTTTATAATCCTCCCCCTAATTCACTAAATAGCCCTTAATTCCAAAAATTACCCCTAAATTTTACCTACTGAGAAGGATTGGTTTTTGCCGCACCCAATCCCAATGATTCATCATCTTTCATATTTGTCGATCTACCTCAACTATACTTAAACTACCTCTACTTCTCTTAATACTTCAAAACAACCCTTCTTTTTAATCCTACCCCTAATTCTCAAAATAGCCCTTACTTCCAAAAATTATACCTATTTCTATTGTGAAGGGTTTGTTTTTGCAGCACCCAATCCAAATGATTCATCATCTTTCATATTTCTCGATCTACCGCTACATTGCTTAAACTACCCCTACATCTCTTAATAATTCAAAACAACCCTTCTTTTTAATCCTACCTCTAATTCTCTAAAAAACCCTTACTTCCAACAATTACCCATATTTTTTAACAATTTTGATGGGTTGGTTTTTGTAGCACCCAATCCGAATGATACATCATTTTTCATATTTGTCGAACTACCCCTACTACGCTTAAGCTACCCCTACTTCCCTCAATACTTCAAAACAAACCTTCTTTTTAATCCTACCTCTAATTATCTAAATAGCCCTTACTTCCAACAATTACCCCTACTTTTTAACTAACATGAAGCGTTGGTTTTTGCAGCGCCCAATCTCAATGATTCACCATCTTTCATATTTGTCGAACTACCCCTACTATGCTTAAACGTCCCCTACTTCTCTTAATACTTCAAAACAACCATACTTTTTAATCCTACCCCAAATTATCTAATTATCCCTTACTTCCAACAATTACCCCAGTTTATAACTACTGTGAAGGGTTAGTTTTTGCAGCACCCACTCCAAATGATTCATCATCTTTCATATTTGTCGATCTTCCCCTACTTTGCTTAAACTACCCCTAATTCTCTTAATACTTCAAAACAACCCTTCTTTTTAATCCTCCCCCTAATTCTCTAAATAGCCATTACTTCCAACAATTACCCCTATTTTTGAAATACTGCATAGGGCTGGTTTTTGCAACACCCAATCCAAATGATTCATCATCTTTCATATTTCTCGATCTACCCCTACTTTGCTTAAACTACCGCATCTTCTCTTAATACTTCAAAACTACCGTTCTTTTTAATCTTACCCCTAATTCTTTAAATAGCCCTTACTTCCAACAATTACCCCTATTTTTTAACTACTGTGAAGGGTCGGTTTTTGCAGCGCCCAACCCCAATGATTCATCATCTTTCACATTTTTCGATCTACCCCTGCTATGCTTAAACTTCCCCTACTACGATTAATACTTCAAAACAGCCCTTCTTTTTAATCATAACCCTAATTCTATAAGTAACCCTTAATTCGAACAACTATCCCAATTTTTTAACTACTGTGAAGGGTTGGTTTTTGCATCACCCAATACAAATGATTCACCATCTTTCATATTTGTCGATCTACCCCTAATATGCTTAAACTGCCCCTACTTCTCCTTGTATTTCAAAACAACCCTTGTTTTTAATCCTACCCCTAATTCTCTAAATAAGCCTTACTTCCAAAAACTACCCCTATTTTTTAAATATTGTGAAGGGTTGGTTTTTGCAGCACCCAATCCAAATGAATCATCATCTTTCCTATTTGACGAATTACCCCTACTATGCTTAAACTACCCCTTCTTCTCTTAATACTTCAAAACAACCCTTCTTTTTAATCCTACCCCCAATTCTCTAAACAGCCCTTACTCCAACAATTACCCCTATTTTTTAACTACTGTGAAGGTTTGGTTTTTGCAGCACCCAATCCAAATGATTCATCATCCTTCATATTTGTCGATCTACCCATACTTTGCTTAAATTATCACTACTTCTCTTAATACTTCAAAACAACCATTCTTTGTAATCCTACCCCTAATTCTCTAAATAGCCCTTGCTTCCAACAATTACCCCAATTTTTTAACTACTGTGAAGGGTTGGTTTTTGCATCACCCAATCCAAACGATTCACCATCTTTCATATTTGTCGATCTACCCCTACTATGCTTAAACCACACCTACTTCACTTAATACTTCAAAACAACCCTTCTTTTTAATCCTACCCTAATTCTCTAATTAGCCCTTACTTCCAAAAACTACCCTTATTTTTTAACTACTGTGAAGTGCTGGTTATTGTAGCACCCAAACCAAATGATTCATCATCTTTCATATTTGTCGATCTACCCCTACTTTGCTTAAACTAGCCCTACTTCTCTTAATACTTCAAAACAACCTTTCTTTATAATCCTCCCCCTAATTCACTAAATAGCCTTTAATTACAAAAATTACCCCTAAGTTTTAACTACTGAGAAGGGTTGGTTTTTGCCGCACCCAATTCCAATGATTCATCATCTTTCATATTTGTCGATCTACCTCAACTATACCCCTACTTCTCTTTATACTTCAAAACAACCCTTCTTTTTAATACTACCCCTAATACTCAAAATAGCTCTTACTTCCAACAATTATACATATTTTTTAAATATTGTGAAGGGTTGGTTTTTGCAGCACCCAATCTAAATGATTCATCATCTTTCATATTTCTCGATCTACCGCTACTTCGCTTAAACTACCCCTACATCTCTTAATAATTCAAAACAACCCTTCTTTTTAATCCTACCTCTAATTCTCTAAATATCCCTTACTTCCAACAATTACCCATATTTTTTAACAACTTTGAAGGGTTGGTTTTTGTAGCACCCAGTCCAAATGATACATCATCTTTCATATTTGTCGAACAACCCCTACTATGCTTAAACTACCCCTACTTCCCTCAATACTTCAAAACAACCCTTCTTTTTAATCCTACCCCTAATTCTCTAAATAGCTCTTACTTCCAACAATTACCCCTATTTTTTTAACTAATGTGAATGGTTGGTTTTTGCAACGCCCAATACCAATGATTCACCATCTTTCATATTTGTCGAACTACCCCTACTATGCTTAAACGTCCCCTACTTCTCTTAATACTTCAAAACAGCCATACTTTTTAATCATACCCCTAATTCTATAAGTAGCCCTTACTTCCAACATTTACCCTAATTTTTTAACTATTGTGAAGGGTTGGTTTTTGCAGCGCCCAATCCCAATGATTAATCGTCTTTCATATTTGTCGATTTACTCCTACTATGCTTAAACTACACCTACTACTCTTAATACTTCGAAACAACCCTTCTTTTTAATCCTGCCCTTAATTCTCTATGTAGCCCTTACTTCCAACAATTACCCCTATTTTTAACTACTGTGAAGGGTTGGCTTTTGCAATAGCCAATCCAAATGATTCATCATCTTTCATATTTGTTGTAACACCCGATGTCCATTAATGTCACTCACAAAGGGAATGCATTAACTTTAATGGAGCATTATAAGAGTATAGAACAGAACATAACAAGACAGATATATAAAATGTTACTTAAAATTTCAAAATAACTTCATTGCAGCGAAAACTGAACATAGTTTGGTTACAACATCAAAACCAAATAATAAAGCCAAGTACACAAATATCCATATTGGACAAATTTTTATCAGAGTACATAAAACAAAATCATAATCCCACTCAAAATAGCCATACTAAAAAAGATATAAAGCTGAGCATTACTTTCAACACTTCCAAGCACTTCAAGAAGGAAGAATCCAAGTCAAGCTCCACTAATCCCACCCTAAAGACCTGAGGGGGGGGGAGAAAAGAAAAGAGGCGAAACAAATAGGTCAGACATAAAGTCTGGCGAGTCCAGTGAATTTAACAATATAATTAGTAAAGCAACAGTATAAGAACGTAAACTGGATATAAGAGATGACTGTAACATAAGTAGATATGACAAGGAAAACAAGATGAACAAGATATAACGTTGATTGCGCTTTTAATCACTATAAGATAATTCCTACACTGCACCAATACTAGTTACATACTGAAAGTTGATCCCTCTTACTAATAATAATAATAATAATAATAATAATAATAATAATAATAATAATAATTGTAGTTTTGTGTACCCCTAGCAGTTGTCATAGGTGCCGCTTGCTCCTATCTCCACTAGTTGTACACACTACCCTCCCCATTCGATCAGCTTCCTCACTCGTAGATAGCCATGCTGGTCCCACAGTAGGGTGTATCACTCCATAAATTGGCAACCCGATACTACTAAAAATGCACGGCTTATACCTACATGTTGCAACAACGTCTTATCGACCAGCCCAGACCCACGCACGCACATGACTCCGTTGGACTTGCGTTGTCATCGCTAACTCTTTTGACCTCTTACAATCAAACCCAGTAAGCGTGTCCCATCCTTGACCTAGTTCGAGCTCACATAGATAGTAAAATGGGTTACTGGTTGAAAATGGTCCCCACACTTGACACAAGCTTCCCACCTACGCTTGGTCCCCACTAGGATTTCCCACTTAACCCCTTCTTATTCCCATATCTTCTTACATGTTTCACCTGGGTTAAGTGCTTCTAATTATATTTATATGTCACCCATGTAACCCACTTAACCCTTTTATTATACCCATGTCTTACTACATGTCTTATCTTGGTTAAGTGTTCATTAATTCATTATAACCGTAACCTTGTAAGACCTCCCACGTTAGATTACCGTTTTTCGGTTGCTGGATTTGCCGGGCAGTCTTGTACCGCAATACGAATCTGGCCTCGTGTCTTTGCATAATAACATACCTAATTTCTGCCTTTGACCTCTGAAATTAGATTACCACATTGCGGTTGCTGGATGTGCCGGGCGGTTCCGGGCAGTCTTATACCGCAATTCGAATCTAACCTCGTGTCTTGGGCATTCATTATCACTTTCTTGATTCAAGTCCCAATTTTAATTCTTGGATTAAAATATATTCCCACTACCCATTGTTTCCAATCTGAATTATGTCAATAATTTTAATCCAAATTAGGCCTATAATCTTATGTATACATGTTATACCAAATTACGCCCAAATTAATTTGTGTTCATTGTTATTAACAATTTATGGCAAACCTCATGTATACAAATTATATCCAAATATGCCCTATCCAACTTATTCCAAATCTCATGTGTACAATTTATACATATTATGCCCAAATTGATTTATGCCAATAACCTCATTTTATTACATATTTTCCCAATCGTTCAAACGTTATTCATACGCAAATATCAACACAATGCGTTAGGCTCGAAGTTGGCCTAGTCTCATAAAAAAAAGGAAAAGAAGAGGAGGAGAGAATCAACATCAAAATTGGCGTAAACATAAGAACATGCATATGAAACATAAACAGGCATATAACGATAAACAGGATTAGAAAGGCATATGGAAGATTTATGGATATGAATTTAAAAGATAATGATTTACAAACTTGACAAGATCATCTCAGTCACAGGCATGTTCATATAATCCAATTTACAATCTTACCAGAATCACTTTTTAATTACTAATCTTGTGAAAGTAATGTAGACTCACTGCGGCAGGATTTAGAATAGAGAACAGATCTGAATTCTGAACTTGATTAGCTAAACCGTCGTTGCAGAAGTTGACTCTTATCTTCCAATTTGAATACTCTTCTAATTTGATTGTTGAAGAAGAACTATCTCCAGACATCTACTTTAATTTTGATTGGAGAAGAAGGACTAGACTAACTTAGATTTGGGCAGCATAGAGGCACCATGGATTTATGTAATGAAATTAGGGTTAGGCTAGGGCTTTATTTATAGGAGTACTAGGTGAAAAGGGCCTTCAAATCTGATTAGTAACTATCTGAGCCATCCAGACCAGAAAAACTCGTCACCCAGCCAACTGGAAAAGGACACACCGGCCCTAGACCACAAGAAAAATCGTCGGCCAGATCTGAACCGATGGGGTCGACACCCCTACAGGGGGGTAGACTCCCCTATAGGTGGGTCGACACCTATGTCAACTCTCCTAGGGGGGTTGACACCATAGAGCGGGAAATTTCCCGCTCACCCAGATTGGCTTAATTTTGATTTTCGAATTGATTTCTAATTTATTATTTTATTCTGCTAATTCTTGAATTCTTCTAAACTTCAAAATTCTTCATACTGTATCCGATTTATGCAAACTCGGACTCTATCCTAAGCAGAATTCCGAGACGAACGCAATGGCGCAACCCGTTTCCCTTAATTATTCTTCCAAAAATTAAGTATTTTTTAATTTGTTAATTTTAATATTTTGAAATTACGGAGTGCTACATTCTCCCCTCCTTAAAAGGATTTCGTCCACGAAATCTTCAAGTTAAGAAGAATGTATATCCTACCATCCAATCATCCACCATCCACAAGCATCCATTGTCCTTAAAAGATTTCTAATGCTATATGAACATATGAAAAAGTTTTTCTATATTTTCCTTAACTAATGCGAAGATCGGGCAGTCTACTAATTCAATTAACCTCCTTAATGCAAATTATGTTAGTGCCATGAGTCCAATATATATGCAAATTATTCCAAATGCACTTTATAACTTCTATATGAGTGCACAATCACTCACTCAAATGCAACATCCACATGATGACACATCAAATATACTTCTATTAATTTTAAATATGCACTCTCATTCATATGCAATTATGAAGGTGATTGAGCCGATCTAGTGCCAAATGCATGTGTAAATGCATCCACGAGCAACCACTAGCAAACACTTACATCCACTTGCATCCACCAAACATAACATGTCTCAAACACATGTTTACTACCATAGAATTTTCTACCTAAAGGTCGAAGATATAATCGAGAGGATACACTAAACGATAGAACAAGTATAAACAAAGATGTAGAAAAAGGAGAAGTTAAGAACATACCCTCAAAAAGGAAAGGGAACAACGCGCGTATCTTGTCTTCAATCTCCCAACTCACGTCTTCTTGATCATCGTCCCATTGGGCTTTAACCAACTTGACCTCTCGGTTGCGTAATTTCTTGACCTCCGATCCAAGGATGCATATAGGAGCTCGTTCAATCGTGGTATCTCGCTTTACTTTCACTTCTCTAAGCATGTTCAGCTCTACCACTTCCGCAGTATCATGTAAACACTTCCTCAAATGTGACACATGAAATACGTCATGAACACCACTAAGCTTCTCGGGCAACTTCACTATGTAGGCCATCTAACCAATTCGCTCTGTAATGGGGAATGGCCCTACGAACCTTGGTGCCAATTTCCCTACAGACCCAAAATGAACAACATTCATCAACGATGATACTTTGATAAAGACCATGTCCCCAACGTTGAACTCAAGATTAGTCCTTCTCTTATCAGCATATGACTTTTGTCGGTCCTGAGCCATCTTCATACGTCTTCGGATCAAACCTATCTTCTCCGAAGTTTCCCTAACCATATCGGGCCCAAGTAAAATCTTATCCATAGATTCCCACCAACTAGTAGGTGATCGGCAAGGTCGTCCGTATTGAGCCTCAAAAGGTGCCATGCCAATACTATCCTGATAGCTGTTGTTGTAGATGAACTATACTAATGGAAGGTTTTCCTCCCATGTCCCTCCAAATTCCAAGATGCATAATATCAAAAGATCTTCTAGAATCTGATTCACTCTTTCTGTTTGGCCGTCTGTCTGTAGGAGATAAGCGGTGCTCAAACACAACTGCATTCCTACCGCCTCTTGCAAGCTCTTCCAAAACTCACTAGTGAAAATGGGATCTCCATCGCTTACAATACTAGAAGGTACGCCATGTAGACGAACTATCCCTCGGAGATAAACAGATGCTAACCATGCCGCTGTCCTTTTACTCTTAACGGGAATGAAGTGGGCGCTCTTGGTAAGTCTATCTACTACTAACCAAATCCCCATATTACCGTTCCTTGACCTCGGCAACCCGTCGACGAAATCCATGGAAACACTTTCTCATTTCCCTGTGGAACCTCTAAAGGGTGAAGCAAACCACCAGGCTTATTTTTCTCATCCTTGACTTGCTGGCACACTAAGCATCTAGAAACGAACTCAGCCACATCCTTCTTCATTCCGGCCCAAAAGAAAACTCGCTTCGTGTCCTTATACATCTTGTCACCACCGGGATGTATGGTCATCTTAGAACGATGTGTGTTTTCAAGGATTGTCTTCCTCAAGCTCTCGTCTCGAGATACACAAAGTCCCCCATCCCTACGCAACCATCCTTTGTTATTCATAGTATACCTACTAAGATGGCTCGAAGACTCCCCTCTTATGAGCTTGTCACCTATCTCATAAACTGTGGGTCATCTCGCTGTGTTTCCCCTACCTGTACCAAAAGCGTAGGTCGCACCTCTAACGATGCCAACAAATCGGGTACATAATCGGTAAGGGGTCTAAAGTCAAAGGTAGATATATACTCTAAACTCTACCGCTCGACAAACAAAGGACTCAAAGTCAACCTCTTCTTACTCAAGGCGTCAGCTACAATGTTACCCTTTCCATGGGTATATGCAATCTCAAAATCGTAGGATGCTAAGAACTCCATCCACCTTTGTTGACTTAAGTTTGGATCCTTTTGAGAGAACAAGTATTTTAGTGACTTATGGTCTGTATACAACTCAAACTCTCTCAAAGCAAATAGTGGTGCCAAGACTTAAGCACAAAAACTATTGCAGCTAACTCTATGTCGTGGGTAGGGTAATTCTTTTCATGAGCCTTTAACTGCCTTCCACCATAACATATCACCCTTCCCTCTTGCATCAAAACTGCACCAAGCCATGTCCCGCAAGTATCGGTATACACTGTGAATGGTTTACTCCCATCCGGCAGAACTAAAACTGGAGTTGTCATCAATGCCCTCTTCAAACGTTGGAAAGCTTCATCATAGTCAACATCCCAAGTAAAGGTCAAATTCTTTTTCGTCAACCATGTAAGTGGGGCTGATATCTTAGCAAAGTCCTTGATGAACTTTCTATAATAGCCTGCCAAACTAAGGAAACTTCTTACTTCTATTTCATTCTTAGGAATCTTCCAATCTTGGATTGCCACCACCTTCGCGGGATCCACTGCTATCCCTTCTTTAGAGACCACGTGCCCTAAGAACTTCACTTCCTTCCTCCAAAAATGACATTTGGAGAACTTAGCTTTTAATTGATGTGCTCGAAGGGTCTCTAAGACTTCCCTAAGATGTAGGGCATGCTCTTCCTCGCTTCTAGAGAAAATCAAAATGTCATCCACAAAGACTACTACGAACTTGTTTAGAAACTCCCTGAACACCCTACTCATCAAGTCAACGAAATATGCGGGTGCATTCGTCAAGCCAAAAGGCATGACGAGCCACTCGAAGAAACTATCGGGAGTCCTAAAAGTAGTCCTATCTATACTATCCTCAGCTACCCTCAACTGATGAAATCCAGTAGCTAAGTCCAACTACGAGAAAAAGGAAGCATCGACCAACTGATCGAACAAATCATATATCCTCGGCAATGGATGTCTCTTCTTCTTTGTGAGCTTATTCAGCTCTCTATAGTCCTCGCACAATCTAAGTGAACCATCAGCCCCTATGGCAAAAAAAAGCTAGAGAACCCCACTCCGAGATACTTCTTCTTATGAACCCTTTCTCAAGCAACTCTTTCACTTGTTTACTAAGCTCCCTCCTTTCTCTTGGAGCCATGTGGCAAATGGGAAAAGCAACTGGCTTTGCATTGCCCACTAAGTATATACAGAAATCTATCTCGTGTTTTGGAGGTGGCCCATAACCTCCTCAAAGACATTTGCATACTCACGGACTACTCGAATAAATTGCAAGTCATTAATAGATGTGTCAGGAGATTCTAGGTAGCTAAGCATAAGAGAACCCTTAGGGTCGCACGAGATATCAAGAGTATTACCCAAACTAGTCAACAGTCTAACTACCCTCCTTTCACAGTCTAGGATGGCACCATATCTGGCAAGCTAATCCATCCCTAGAATCAACCCATAGCCCGTGAAGCCAAGTACATAAGCGTTGCATTCGAACTCAACGCCATACACAAATATTCTCAAATCTCGACATAACATAGAAAGATGAGCCGTACCCCCAATAGGATTCGAGACAGCAACGGGATCCATAACTAGACTATTATTTTGGTGCAGTGTTTCAACTATCGAAGCAGATATAAACAAATGTGAAGCGCCAGAATAAAACAAAGTACGAACAAGATGATCAAAAGGAGAATCAAACTTTCGACAGAAATGGTTCTACCTCTCTCCTGTCCTAGTTCCATGAGAGCATGAACCTACCCTCCAGAAGTAGGTCCTGTCCTTGCCCTTGTCCTTACCTCCATGGGCAGTCTTTAATCATATGTCCTGCCTCACCACATTGGAAGCAACTCGTCTTCTTCTTCTTCCTACAGTCCCTGCTTAGGTGGCCCGGTGTTCCACAATTTAAACACCTTTTCTTCCCTTGGCCCTTGTTATCCTTATCACCTTTCTTCTGTTGTTGCTAAGCTTTCTTTGGATCCACTTTCTTATCCTGTGCCTTAGCTACACTAGCACCTTTCTCCTCTTCATTTATCAACGACATATCAACAAGATTCCCGAAAGTAGCCCCCATAGGAATGTGGGACATAGTCAACCCGTGTAATGGTTCATTCAAACCATTGGCAAATCTCAAGGCCTTCTTATGTGGTGTATTAACTAGTTCCATACAAAACCTCGCTAGCAGGTTAAACTTGTTAACGTAATCCTTCACAGACAAACTTTCTTGTTTCAATGCCAAGAACCTCCCCATGTATAAACTCTCCTCTGCTTGTGAAAGAAATTTCAACTTGAACCTTTGTCTAAAATCCACCCACGTCTCCACTGGACGTCCTCCATTTGTTACTTCCCACCAAAAGGAAGCTTCATCCTTCATCAACCAAGCAGCTAGCTGAACCTTCCTTCCATCCTCTATCTCAAAGATACCAAACAAGTCCTCCACTTCCTTGAGCCAATTCCGTGCCTCAACAAACGTCTCAGTTCCATGAAACGACTTTCCGCCCATCGCACGGAAGTCTTTGCATATTTTACAAAAAGCGTCTACACAGGGAGGAGGAGGAGGAGCTGCAACTAGGAGAGGAGAAACGTCTCCTGGGCCTGCAGCAGTAGCCCTAGCCTCCAGATACCTTCTAAACCAGCGTGGTATTTGTACGCCCTCAGGTATAACGGGTTCCCCAAACATGCTGAAAGGAAAAAGGAAGAGATTCAAAACAGAGAATCGAAAGATAGATATATGGCTTTTGGGATTATGTTTTTTATAATAAACCTTTCTCTTGAAAATAACCTCTTTAAAACAAGTTTTTGAAAATACTTCTTTATAATAATGCTTTTGAAAACGGTTTTCAAAATCTTTTATCTATTCTGGTAACCTTTAGCTCTGATACAATGTGTAACAGCCCATGTCCATTAATGTCACCCACTAAGGGAATGCATTAACTTTCATGGAGCATTATAAGAGTATAGAACAGAACATAACAAGACAGATATATAAAATGGTACTTAAAATTTCAAAATAACTTCATTGCAATGAAAACTGAACATAATTTGGTTACAACATCAAAACAAAATAATAAAGCCAAGTACACAAATATCCATCATGGATAAATTATTATCAGAGTACATTAAAAAAAATCATAATCCCACTTTAAATAGCCATACTGAAAAAGAGATAAAGTTGAGCATTACTTTCAACACTTCCAAGCACTTGAAGAAGTAAGAAATCCAAGTCAAGCTCCACTAATCTCACCCTGAGGACCTGGGAGGGAGGGGGAAGAAAAGAAAAGAGGCGAAACAAATAGGTCAGACATAAAGTCTAGCGAGTCTAGTGACTTTAACAATATAATTAGTAAAGCAACCGAATAAGAATATAAAATGGATATAAGAGATGACTGTAACATAAGCAGATATGACAAGGAAAACAAGATGAACAAGATATAACGTTGATTGCGCTTCTAATCACTATAAGATAATTCCTACACCGCACCAATACTAGTTACATACTGAAAGTTGATCCCTCTTACTAATCATAAAAATAATGATGATGATGGTACTTTCGTGTACCCCTAGCTGCTGTCACAAGTGTCGCCTGCTCCTGTCCCCACTAGTTGGACCCACTACCCTCCCCATTTGATCGGCCCCTAACTCGTAGATACCCATGTTGGTCCCACAATAGGGTGTATCACTCCTTAAAGTGGCAACCCGATACTACTAAAAATGCACGGCTTATACCTACATGATGCAACAACGTCTTACCTACCAGGCAGACCCATGCATGCACATGACTCCGTTGGATTTGCGTTGCCATCGCTAACTCTTTTGACCTCTTACAATCAAACCCACTAAGCGTGTCCCGTCCTCGACCTAGTTCGAGCTCACATAGATACTAAAATGGGTTACTGTTTGAAAAGGGTCCCCATACTTGACACAAGCTTCCCACATACGCTTGGTCCCCACTAGGATTTCCCACTCAACGCCTTCTAATTCTCATGTCTTCTTACATGTTTCACCGTGGTTAAGTGCTTCTAATTATATTACACATGTCACCCATGTCACCCACTTAACCCTTTTATTATACCCATGTCTTACTACATGTCTTATCTTGGTTAATTGTTCAATAATTCATTATAACCGTAATCTTGCAAGACCTCCCACATTAGATTACCGTTTTGTGGTTGCTGGATTTGCCGGGTGGTTCCCAGCAGTCTTATACTGCAATACAAATCTAACCTCGTGTCTTTGCATTATTACGTACCTAATTTCTGCCTTTGACCTCTAACATTAGATTACCAAATTGCGGTTGCTAGATGTGCCGGGCGGTTCCAGACAGTCTTATACCGCAATTCGAATCTAACCTCGTGTCTTAGGTGTTCATTATCACTTTCTTGATTCAAGTCCCAATTTTAAATCTTGGATTAAAATATATTCCCACTACCCAAAATTTACAATCTGAATTATGTCTAAAATTTTAATCCAAATTAGGCCTATAATCTTGTGTATACATGTTATGCCAAATTACGTCCAAATTAATTTGCGTTCATTGTTATTAACAATTTATGCCAAACCTCATGTAAACAAATTATATCCAATTATGCCCAATCCAACTTATGCCAAATCTCATGTGTACAATTTACACACAATTATGCCTAAATTGATTTATGCCAATAATCTCATTTTATTACATATTTTCCCAATCATTCAAACGTTATTCGTACGCAAATATCAACACAATGCGTTAGGCTCGAAGTTAGCCTAATCTCATTAAAAAAAAGGAAAAGAAGAGGAGGAGAGAATCAACATCAAATTTGGCGTTAACATAAGAACAGGCATTTGAAACATAAACAGGCATATAACCATAAACTGAATCAGAAAGGCATATGGCAGATTTGTGGATATGAATTTAAAAGATAATGATTTACAAACTTGATAAGATCATCTCAGTCACAGGCGTGTTCATAAAATCCAATTTATAACCTTATCAGAATCACTTTATAATTAATTATCTTGTGAAAGTAACGTAGACCCACAACGACATGATTTAGAATAGAGAATAGATCTAAATTCTGAACTTGATTAGCTAAACCGTCGTTGTAGAATTTGACTCTTATCTTCCCATTTAAATACTCTTCTAATTTGATTGTTAAAGAAGAACTATCTCCAAACCATTACTTTAATTTTGATTGGAGAAGAAGGACTAGACTAACTTAGATTTGGACAGCATGGAGGCGCCATGGATATGTGTAATGAAATTAGGGTTAGGCTAGGGGTTTATTTATAGGAATACTAGGTGAATAAGGGCTTTAGATCTGATTAGGAACCATCTGAGCCATCCAGACCAGAAAAACACGTCACCCAGCCAACTAGAAAAGGACACGTCAGCCCTAGACCACAAGAAAAATCGTCGGCCAGATCTGAAGCGATGGGGTTGACACCCCTACAAGGGGGTCGACTCCCCAATAGGGGGGTGGGCACCTATGTCGACTCCCCTAGGGATTGGCTTAATTTTGATTTTTGAATAGATTTCTGATTTATTATTTAATTCTGCAAATTCTTGAATTCTTCTAAACTTCATAACTTCTTCATACTGTATCCGATTTACGCAAAGTCGGATTCTATCCTAAGTAGAATCCGAGACGAACGCAATGGCGCAACCCGTTTCCATTAATTCTTCTTTTAAAAATTAAGTATTCTTTAATTTGTTAATTTTAATATTTTGAAATTACGGGGTGTTACATTTGTCGATATACCCCTACTTTGCTTAAACTACCCCATCTTCTCTTAATACTTCAAAATGGCCCCTCTTTTTAATCCCCCCTAATTCTCTAAATACCCCTTGCTTACAACAATTACCCCTATTTTTTAACTACTGTGAAGGGTTTGTTTTTGCAGCACCCAATCCGAATGATTCATCATCTTTCATATTTGTCGATCCACCCCTACTATGCTTAAACCACCCCTACTTCTCTTAATACTTCAAAACAACCCTTCTTTTTAATCCTACCCATAATTCTCTAAATTGCCCTTACATCCAACAATTACCCCTATTTTTTAACTACTATGAGTGGTTGGTTTTTGCAACACCCAATCCAAATGATTCATCATCTTTTATAATTCTCGATCTACCCCTACTTTGCTTGAACTACCCCTACTTCTCTTAATACTTCAAAACTAACCTTCTTTTTAATCCTACCCCAAAATCTCTAAATAGCCCTTACTTCCGACAATTACCCCTATTTTTTAGCTACTGTGTAGGGTTGGTTTTTGCAGCGCCCAATCCCAATGATTCATCATCTTTCATATTTGTCGATCTACCCCTACTATGCTTAAACTTCCTCTACTTCACTTAATACATCAAAATAGCCATTCTTTTTTATCATACCCCTAATTCTCTAAACAACCCTTACATCCAACAATTACCTATATTTTTTAACTACTATGAAGGGTTGGTTTTTGCATCACCCAATCCAAACGATTCATCATCTTTCATATTTGTCGATCTACCCTTACTATGCTTAAACTACCCTTACTTCTCCTTTTACTTCAAAACAGCCCGTCTTTTTAATCCTACCCCTAATTCTCTAAATATCCCTTACTTCCAACAATTATCCCTATATTTTAACTACTGTGAAGGGTTGGTTTTTGAAGCATCCAATCCAAAAGATTCATCATCCTTCATATTTGTCGATCTACTCCTACTATGCTTAAACTACCACTACTTCTCTTAATACTTCAAAACAACCCTTCTTTTTAATCCCACCCCTAATTATCTAAATAGCCCTTACTTCTAACAATTACCACTATTTTTTAATTTAATGACCCGCATTTTTAGCTGTCGAATAATTAATTTATTTAATTATTTAAATATCGTTTTGACGATATCGATGACCCGAATTAAATAATATTGAATATTTAATTAATAATTATAATATAATAATATATTATAATGTCGAAATAATCAAAAATAGTTGAATTTACAATACAGTTTGAATTGAATTATATATAAGGTATAATTCGGTTTGGAATTGAATTTGAATAACGAATATATTATATAAACGACCGTTTGGACGTAGAATTATAATATAATTAAAATAGAGCTCGAAATGGCGTGGCAGTTCATTATTTGGCGATATGAACTTCAACTGAGTGTACAGGGTCCATTTTAAATCGGATTTTTGTGAAACAAGAACTGTCAGGACCGATTTGGTAATAGTTTTCTAATGGAACAGAAAAATCAGGATTTCTTCGTGTAGATTTTTAGATATGTCCAAATCAAATTTTAGAATAATCGCTATAGAATCATTTATCGACCGTAACGGTTTATTCGACATAACTAGAGATCCGGCTTGAATTTAGACAAGGTTATTTTGGGAAATAGTGATAATTTAATTTTTAAAATTTTATGTTAATTTTTAATTAATTTAATAAGCAACTTTTTATTCGGAGTATTTGGCACCCTGTATCGACATTTCAGGGTTTCACAATATGAGTTCATCTAACGGTATTATTACATTTTTGGGACCAGAGCACGTCACTCATTTCAATGGTATTTTTGTTTCTGTCGATAACAGTCTCTACGTGAACAGAATATTTCATAGTATGGTACACTATGTTTTTAACTTAAAACAAACTAAACTGAATGGTTAACTGGTCAAACGAACTCGAAATTCAACGAAACAAGTTTCACACAAAACCTTAGGAAGAGGTCTAGTGAAACGTCAAGGCCTCATATTTTTTGGATTTTTTCTGTAATTTTAAGAAATTATTGCTCGGTGTTTTTCATCGATATTTTCTAAAGGATTTTCGCAAACGGTGTCGGAATTTGACGAAACCTGTCCCATTGGATCCGAAATGTGTTTTTATGTTAGGATTAGCTTTGTTTGTCAAAAATGGAAAATCATACGAATTTAAAATGGATCGAAATGAAACGGAATATTACGGGGAATATTCCCTGTCCACAAAATCCACTATAAAACAAACTTAAGGCCCCTCGTTAAAACCTAAATTCATTTCCACAGAAGTTGAAAACTTTGTAGCCGCCACGAATTTCGTTCCTCCGGAAAAGAAAAATCATTCTCAAGCTTCAGATAAAATAAAAAAGGGATGTTGTACTGTGAATGGTGGAATGGCGAAAGTAGCGGAGTTGGAATGGGCGTGAGGGTATACTGAAGCTCAGGCTTGAGGGAAACATGGAGTCTTGGTAGAAGCCGAAGTGATGGAGGGTTTGTTTGCAGGGCTTTCAACATACATGAAGTGGACTTACGTTTTTGTGTGGATTTTGTATTTGTGTGTGAGGACCTGAAGTTGCAAAAATGACTGATGATGGAGTCACGGGTTTTCCTGTGTACTGATGGGAGAAGGAGTATCGTGGAGTTTTCGGTTTGGTTTAATGATGGGAGAAGGAGGAGCAGTTTGGGGATTTGAGGAATCGGCCGATGTCTGTTGAAGTGTTAAGGAGCGACGGGTTCAAGTCAAACGGGGAAGAAGGGTCTGTAGATCGTGCTGAGGGGTGTTGGGCCAACAAAGAAAGTTAAGGCCCATTTTAAAATTCCAATCCAAGTTTAAATTTATTTAAATATGTATTAACTTGTCGATGTGATAACTTGATCATACGATATCAGATTGACGAACCGTAAGTTGCGTTGGGATCGTATGGACGAGAGCTTCACAATGAAGCTGACCGGAAGTGGATTGGGACTTGTATGAATTTACGGCAAAATAAATTGTTTGATTCAAATCAAATAACAGTTTATCGTTCTTTAACGACGAACTGCCAAAGTTAGTAAAACGCACCAACTCTGAACAGTTATATTTTTATAATTATTCTTAGAACTGTTATTCATCTGTTGATTGTTGTATGTTGGTTGATTGATTGAACTACTAGTCAGTTAGTTGAAATCATATATATATATATATAAACCATTAAATATAAATATAAATAAATAAATATATATATATATATATATATTGATTCTGTTTATCAGAATAATTCGTACTGAACTGTAATGGATGTTGATTATACTGTGTAACATCTGTGGATGCAGGGTAACAGGTTGGAGGGACCCAACTGGGTTCCTCAATATTTATAACACTGTTTTGATTCATATATTGTGTTATATTATCTGATATATAATCTGTTGTCGATTATATGTGGTTGGACGTTATTGAACATCGTAATTTGATATGATTGAATACCATAACATACCGAAATGTTGATAAGGGGATTTTCAAAATGATGTTAAAATTAAAATATTTATAAATGGAATAATTTATAAATAAGAGATATTTGTAAATTTGAATATTTATAAATAAGGAATATTTATAACTTGGAATATTTATAAATAGGAGAAATTTAGAAAGGAAATAATTGCAAACTATTTTCTTGTTGAATGGAAAGGCCTGTGTGGCGGTTTGGGGATTTTCCCGACGCTCCCGTTACAAAGGAGGTTATGGCGAATTTTTCCGGAAATTGAAGGAGTTAGAATATTTTTAAGAATAAATTTGAAAAGGGAATATTTGCAAACCATTTGAAAATAGAATAAAATAGAAAAAAGAAATATTTGTAAACCATTTACAAATAAAATTGAAAAGGAAATATTTACAAATAAATAGAGTTATAAAAAGAAAATTTGTTTATAACTGAATAGGATGTTTATAAAAAGGAAAACGTTATTAAAAGAACATTTATAAAGTGAAGAACAGTTACGAAAAAGTAAACCATTATAAATGAATAAATGTTGCTAAAAGGGAATCTTTGTAAATGGACAAACGTTATCAAAAAGGAGAAATCGAATATGGTATTCGAAGTTAGTTAATCGAATATGGTATTCGAAGTTAGTTAATCGAATATGGTATTCGAAGTTAGTTAATCGAATATGGTATTCGAAGTTAGTAAATCGAATATGGTATTTGAAGTTAGTTAATCGAATATGGTATTCGAAGTTAGTTAATCGAATATGATATTCGAAGTTAGTTAATCGAATATGGTATTCGATGTTAGTTAATCGAATATGTTATTCGATGTTAGTTAACTGAATATGGTATTCGAAGTTAGTTAATAGAATATGGTATTCGAAGTTAGTTAATAGAATATGGTATTCGAAGTTAGTTAATCGAATATGGTACTCGAAGTTAGTTAGTCGAATATGCTATTCAAAGTTAGTTAATCGCATATGGTATTCGGAGTTAGTTAATCGAATATGGTATTCGAAAGTTAGTTAATCGAATATGTTATTCAAAAGGGGTTAGTCGAGTCGAGTTAGTCAGTTAGAGTTAATCAGTTAGAGTTAACCAGTTAGAGTTAATCAGTTAGAGTTAACCAGTTAGAGTTAATCAGTTAGAGTTAATCGATTAGAGTTAAAAGAACTAGAGTTAATCAAGTGTAGTTATTTGAGATAGAGTTAGTCAAACATAGTTATTCAGGATAAGTGTCATTCAGCACGATTGCTAGCGTAATTCGCAGGGGAGTAAATAGCCTAAGGCGGTCGGATGTTTCCTGAGGGAATCAGGCGTAACCATTGTGATCGCTGCGATCTAGAGTCAAGCGAATGGAGTTAAATCGAATATTAGCTATTCGAAATAGAGTTAAACAGGCATAGTATTCGAATATAAGTTAATCGAATACTAGTTATTCGATAGGAGTTAAATAAGTCGAGTTAATTAAGTTAAGTTAGTCAAGATGAGTTAACCCAAAAGAGTTAGTCGAATATTAGTTATTCGAATGGAGTTGAATAGAGTTAAACGGAGTTAAATAGAGTTAGTCGAAAATAGTTTGTTCGAATAGAGTTAAAGGAAAGGAATTATCGATTATAGTTTAATCGAAAGGAATTATCGTTTATAGTTTAATCGAAAGGAGTTATCGATTATAGTTTAATCGAAAGGAGTTATCGATTAGTTTAATGAAAAGGAGATTATCGAATATAGCGTATTCAAAAGAAAGAGATCGAATATAGTTTATTCGAAAGAGAGAGAGATTTCGAATATAAGTATTCGAAGAGAGATAATCGAATATAGGGTATTCGAAGAAGAGTTAATCAAATAGAGATTACTCGAAAGAGAATTATACATCGAATTCAAGTATATCAAAATCGGGAAAGTAATATTTGCTTTCCAGTTTTTAAATGAAGAGTATACACAAATAAATTAGGGTTAGGTTTAATTATTCGAATTAAAGAATAAAGTTATAATTGAAGATAGGTATTGCGAAAGTAGGGATTATAACGTTATCGTTATAATCAATGTTCTCAATAAAGAAATGGATTAGTAAATTGAATCCGCGAGTTACGTAAAGAAGTTGTTAAAGTTTTAAAAGATAAACTGTTACTATTTCGAAGTTATAACGTTGTTCAGTTAAGGTCTGGGAGGTAATTATACCCTAACTTGATTGACTTCCTTCTAAACTAAGGATCGGTAAGGTTTGATAGTGAATGATGGTTAAGTGAATTTAATAAATGATTTGAGTTGGCATATCGATGTTTATTTAAACATCAGTTTAAATCTAATAAAGGAACTTTGGAAATGTTTTCCAAATAAGAAATCAGAAATGTTTTCTAATATAGAAAACAGGAAATGGAATTGTTTTCCATTGTTAATAAAGTATATTTTATAAAATTAGAAAATTAGAAAGGTTGAATATATGGAAACAGGAGAAAAGTGAATAAATGAACTAAAGGGATAAATGTTGAATGATGATTGATTGATATAATTTCCATCTGGAAATAATATCGTTGTTTGCACACGTATTTTTCTTTGATAGTTAACTCACCGACTATCAAAGTTTTTGACCATTTTAACGTTGTTAATATGGAGAGACCGGTTGGATTATTATCCAAAGAACCACTCTGTATTGGCATAAGCGTTGCGAATCATATATGCCAAAGATACTGAAGACGGAGTAAAGTGCAAGGGCTATTGTATAAATCTTAGACAACAGTGCCTAAGATGGATGTACTGAATAGTGCCTTCGGTTCATCCTGTTCCTAGATGACTTGTATGGATGAATGTCTGACAGAGTATTTTCAGAAAGGTCACGTACATTGATTTCTTCAACCGTACCAAGAGTGGAAGCGGAGAAGGAAACTTCTTTTAGCTGACACATAATGTATGGTTGCAGGCGTCAAATTACTGATTCAGATGGATCTGACAATGTGGCATTTGAAGTGAATCTGATGTGATGATAAAGCGTAACCTCAAGCCTCATCAGTCGGTAAATGACAGAAATCGGGCAGGCAGCATGGCTAAGTCGGTCACACCAAAGTAGGGTGTATAATCACCCATCTAGAGGATATTCATTTGCTTCTTTAATCTGTCAATGCTGTCTCATATATATATACGGGAAACGGTTGCTGATCCCAACCGTTGGTAATATACATTCGATACACTCAAGCAAAATGAGTGGTCGGTCATGAGTGGCTGAGTTACAAGATGTTCTTGTTGAACTCCAGTGTATCGTTCCTGGAGTACACTGATGGCGAAGGTGTTTCCATACCTTGTCATAGTTGGAAATCCATTACCCAATACGTGCTTGCAGTTTTGATTGTACACTATATAGTAGAACGTGAGATGCAAGTGTTTCTGCTCGATTGATATCTATTTGTACTTAGGCACTATTATAATATTAGAATGATATTGCTTTACAAAGTTGTTTGGATTTTCATAAGGGAAAACCCGTTCCGTTTTCACGGCGTGGTCTTATGATATATCCGTTATTAAACCAAGTGTTAGGAGTTTTATTCACACCAGTCCCATGACTAACCCGGAGTTTATTTTGTTTTGTTTCCCTAAACTCTTGGGTGCCTAAATTTGTACGGGCAGTCAAGTAGTCGGGATTTTACAGATATACTCGGAGAGCTTGGAGCAGGAGGCTTCAGGATTTGAAAGATATTATTATTTCTGCTGTTGTTGTAAGTGCTGTACTGTGAAATGTTATTGCATACATATACTGTTTGTATTTCAAAAGTTATGTTATATTTTATTCGTTCCGTTGTAAGATTCGTGTTTACTCTGATGATGATGTTCTTCTACTTCTATTATATAAGTTTCTATCTTATCTACCTCGCCCTCTATTTTCTTTCATTAACTATTCGGTTATTTTCGACTCTTGATGTTCGATATGTGTTGTATATCGGATATCCAAGATCGCATTTTTTCCGGGTTGTTACAGTTTTTGGTATCAAAGCTTAAGGTTAAGTGAATTACCTTGGCTCTGTGGCGTGATTCAGTAGAGATGGGATTAGTAATATCCTAGACTGAGTTTGAGTGTATATATACGAGTGCGTATTTGTTAGTTAATATAAAGTGGTTTATATTGTGGAGATTTATTGGTTGAGTAGTTTGTGAATTCTGGTCGATCAGTTTGATCCACTGTATCGATAGGGGTTACTAAACACTCGAATACGATGAACCAACATGATATGTTTTGAAATTTACATAGTACAATTGGTTGTGTTAGTTGTTATTATAATCGAGTAAGATTATAAAAAGGTGAAATGGTTATAAATAACTAATCAGAATTCATATAAGTAAAGTATGTGAAATAAGATGAAGTAAATCTGAATTTAAATCACATTGGAATTAAAATAAGGAAATTTTAAGTTCCTGGGAGATTTTAAAACGTTTTTCAAACTGAAAGTGATATATTATTGAACTCACTTCGACCGCTGGGAAATAAATTCTGATGATGAATCGCGACATCATCAGTGTTCATTTTCGAGTTCTAAGTGATGGATTACTAGCAAAGGCTTTGTTTTTGAATTGTTTTGAAAAAAAACAAGTTGTTTAGAAATTGAAAGGTTTTGAATTGGTATTATAATTTCAAATTGATTTGAAAGAAACCCAGGAATTTAAGTTCTGGAATTTAAAATTTTACTTAAAAAGTAAAATAAATTGAGATGGTAAAAATAAATTGAAATTTAACTTGAACTGAGTTAAATAGAATTGAATTGGATTAGAGATAATCTAGAATGGAACCAAATTGATAAGTCAATAATTTGGAATTTGATATTGGGGTTCGAATGAAATTCGATTTGGATTTGAGGATATGAACTGATTGGAATTTGATTGAGACAACACTGGTATATGCTGAGTTGATAGCATATGGAAGTGATAGAGTTGATATGCCCAACAAAAAGGTACCAGTTTATATTATATATGGGTTTGAGATTTTGATGAGCCGAATTGGCAAGCCGCTTGGCTGTTTGATTTTCTTTTGGGTAGAGAAGGCCTAGAGAGGCGAGTTGGAGTTTTACCGATAGGGTTGTACAAAGGAGGGTATGGCGAAATTTTTCGAAAAGTTAAGGTAGCGTTTGGTTTATTTTGTGTTTTGCATTTTTAGTTTTCGGCGTTAATTATGAAAGTTGGAAGATTTGAAGTGTAGCGGTGGTGATGGATCAAAGGGAAATGGAGTGACGGAGGGGACCGCGGGAATGGTGGATAGACGGATTTGTTATTGTCATTCCCTTGTTTTTTAAAATATGAAAAATAATAAAAAGTTATTTTCGGTTTTGTGTGTTAACTCCGTTTTGTAAAACGTTCATTTTTCACGATATATGTGCATTGTCGGTATTTTTGTATGTGTGAAAACTCAAAATTGAAAAATCCAAACCAAACGCTACCTAAGGTGTTAGAAAATTTTCAGGATTTTTGAAAATTTTAGTTAGTAGGAATAAATTAATATTTTAGTCGATATTAATTGGTTCAGTTGAAACCAGAGATAAGAGGTAAACAGATAAATTTTTACCCAGTAGATAGGGTTGTCCCCTACCTTAGCAATTTCGAGGACGAAATTATTTTTAAGGGGGAAATATTATAATGACCCGCATTTTTAGCTGTCGAATAATTAATTTATTTAATTATTTAAATATCGTTTTGATGATATCGATGACTTGAATTAAATAATATTGAATATTTAATTAATAATTATAATATAGTAATATATTATAATGTCGAAATAATCAAAAATAGCTGAATTCACAATACAGTGTGAATTGAATTATATACAAGGTATAATTCAGTTTGGAATTGAATTTGAATAACGTATATATTATATAAACGACCGTTTGGACGTAGAATTATAATATAATTAAAATAGAGCTCGAAATGGCGCGGTAGTTCGCTATTTGGCGATTTGAACTTCAACTGAATGTACAGGGTCCGTTTTAAATCGGATTTCTGTGAAACAAGAACCGTCAGGACGGATTTGACAATAGTTTTCTAATGGAACAGAATAATCAGGATTTCGTCGTGTAGATTTTGAGATATGTCCAAATCAAATTTTAGAATAGTCATTATAGAATCGTTTATCGACTGTAACGGTTTATTCGACATAACTAGAGATCGGGTTTGAATTTAGACAAGGTTCTTCTGGGAAATAGTGATAATATAATTTTTAGAATTTTATGGTAATTTTTAATTAATTTAATAAGTAACTTTTTATTCGGAGTATTTGGCACCCTGTATCGATATTTCGGGGTTTCACAATATGAGTTCATCTACCGGTATTATTACATTTTTGGGACCAAAGCAGGTCACTCATTTCAATGATATTTTTGTTTCTGTCCATAACAGTTTCTACGTGAACAGAATATTTCATAGTACGGTACACTATGTTTTTAACTTAAAACAAACTAAACTGAATGGTTAACTGGTCAAACGAACTTGAAATTCAACGAACCAAGTTTCATACGAAACCTTAGGAAGAGGTCTAGTGAAACGTCAAGGCCTCATATTTTTAGGATTTTTTCTGTAATTTTAAGGAATTATTGCTCGGTGTTTTTCATCGATATTTTCTAAAGGATTTTCGCAAACGGTGTCGGAATTCAACGAAACCTGTCCCATTGGATCCGAAATGTGTTTTTATGCTAGGATTAGCTTTGTTTGTCAAAAGTGGAAAATCATACGAATTTAAAATGAATCGAAATGAAACGGAAAGGGAATATTCCGGGGAATATTCCCTATCCACAAAATCCACTATAAAACAAACTTAAGGCCCCTCGTTAAAACCTAAATTCATTTCCACAGAAGTTGAAAACTTTGTAGCCGCCACAAATTTCGTTCCTCTGGATAAGAAAAATCATTCTCAAGCTTCAGATAAAATAAAAAGGGGCTATTGTACTGTGAATGGTGGAATGGAGAAAGTAGCGGAGTTGGGATGGGCGTGAGGGTATACTGAAGCTCAGGCTTGAGGGAAACATGGAGTCTTGGTAGAAGCCGAAGTGATGGAGGGTTTGTTTGCAGGGGTTTCAACATACATGAAGTGGACTTACGTTTTTGTATGGAGTTTGTATTTGTGTGTGAGGACCTGAAGTTGCAAAAATGACTGATGATGGAGTCACGGGTTTTCCTGTGTACTGATGGGAGAAGGAGTATCATGGAGTTTTCGGTTTGGTTTAATGATGGGAGAAGGAGGAGCAGTTTGGGGATTTGAAGAATCGGCCGATGTATATTGAAGTGTTAAGGAGCGACCGGTTCAAGTCAAACGGGGAAGAAGGGTCTGTAGAGCGGGCTGATGGGTGTTGGGCCAACAAAGAAAGTTAAGGCCCATTTTAAAATTCCAATCCAAGTTTAAATTTATTTAAATATGTATTAACTTGTCGATGTGATAACTTGATCATACGATATCAGATTGACGAACCGTAAGTTGCGTTGGGATCATATGGACGAGAGCTTCACAATGAAGCTGACTAGAAGTGGATTGGGACACGTATGAATTTACAGCGAAATAAATTGTTTGATTCAAATCAAATAACAGTTTATCGTTCTTTTAACAATGAACTGCCAAAGTGACTAAAACTCACCAACTCTGAACAGTTATATTTTTATAATGTATTCTTAGAACTGTTAGTCGTCTGTTGATTGCTGTGTGTTGGTTGATTGATTGAACTGCTAGTTAGTAAGTTGAAATCATATATACATATATATATATATATATAAAAACCATTAAATATAAATATATATATATATTTTGATTCTGTTTATCAGAATAATTCGTACTGAACTGTAATGGATGTTGATTATACTGTGTAACATCTGTGGATGCCGGGAAACAGGTTGGAGGGACCCAACTGGGTTCCTCAATATTTATAATACTGTTTTGATTCATATATTCTGTTATATGATGTGATATATAATCTGTTGTCGATTATATGTGGTTGGACGTTATTGAACATCGTGATTTGATATGATTGAATAACATAACATACCGAAATGTTGATAAGGGGATTTTCAAAATGATGTTGAAAATAAAATATTTATAAATGGAATAATTTATAAATAAGAGATATTTATAAATTTGAATATTTATAAATAAGGAATATATATAAATTGGAATATTTATAAATAGGAGATATTTAGAAAGGAAATAATTGCAAACTATTTTCTTTTTGAATGGAAAGGCCTGTGTGGCGGTTAGGGGATTTGCAAATAGAATAAAGTAGAAAAAAGAAATATTTGTAAACCATTTACAAATAAAATTGAAAAGGAAATATTTAGAAATAAATAGAGTTATAAAAAGGAAATTTGTTTATAACTGAATAGGATGTTTATAAAAAGGAAAACATTATTAAAAGAACATTTATAAAGTGAAGTACCGTTACGAAAAAGTAAATCTTTATAAATGAATAAACGTTGTTAAAAGGGAATCTTTGTAAATGGATAAACGTTATCAAAAAGGATAAATCGAATAAGGTGTTCGAAGTTAGTTAATCGAATATGGTATTCGAAGTTAGTTAATTGAATATGGTATTCGAAGTTAGTTAATCGAATATGGTATTCGAAGTTAGTAAATAGAATATGGTATTCGAAGTTAGTATATCGAATATGGTATTCGAAGTTAGTTAATCGAATATGGTATTCGAAGTTAGTTAATCGAATATGGCATTCGAAGTTAGTTAATCGAATATGGTATTCGAAGTTAGTTAATCGAATATGGTATTCGAAGTTAGTTAATCGCATATGGTATTCGAAGTTAGTTAATCGAATATGGTATTCGAAAGTTAGTTAATCGAATATGTTATTCGAAAGGGGTTAGTCGAGTCGAGTTAGTCAGTTAGAGTTAATCAGTTAGAGTTAACCAGTTAGAGTTAATCAGTTAGAGTTAACCAGTTAGAGTTAATCAGTTAGAGTTAATCGATTAGAGTTAAACGAACTAGAGTTAATCGAGTGTAGTTATTTGAGATAGAATTAGTCAAACATAGTTATTCAGGATAAGTGTAATCCAGCACAACTGCTAACGTAATTCGCAGGGCTGTAAATAGCCTAAGGCGGTCGGAATTTTCCTGAGGGAATCAGGCGTAACCATTGTGATCGCTACGATCTAGAGTCAAGCGAATGGAGTTAAATCGAATATTAGCTATTCGAAATAAAGTTAAACAGGCATAGTAATTCGAATATAAGTTAATCAAATACTAGTTATTCGATAGGAGTTAAATAGGTCGAGTTAATTAAGTTAAGTTAGTCAAGATGAGTTAATCCAAAAGAGTTAGTCAAATATTAGTTATTCGAATGGAGTTGAATAGAGTTAAACGGAGTTAAATAGAGTTAGTCGAATATAGTTTATTCGAATGGAGTTAAAGGAAAGGAATTATCGATTATAGTTTAATCGAAAGGAATTATCGTTTATAGTTTAATTGAAAGGAGTTATCGATTATAGTTTAATCGAAAGGAGTTATCGATTAGTTTAATGAAAAGGAGATTATCGAATATAGCGTATTCAAAAGAAAGAGATCGAATATAGTTTATTCGAAAGAGAGAGATTTCGAATATAAGTATTCGAAGAGAGATAATCGAATATAGGGTATTCGAAGAAGAGTTAATCAAATAGAGATTACCCGAAAGAGAATTATACGTCGAATTCAATTATATCGAATTCGGGAAAGTAATATTTACTTTCCGGTTTTTGAATCAAGAGTATACACAAATAAATTAGGGTTAGGTTTAATTATTCGAATTAAAGAATAAAAGTTATAATTGAAGATAGGTATTGTGATAGTAGGGATTATAATGTTATCATTATAATCAATGTTTTCAATAAAGAAATGGACTAGTAAATTGAATTCGAGAGTTACGTAAAGAAGTTGTTAAAGGTATAAAAGATAAACTGTTACAATTTCGAAGTTATAGCGTTGTTCAGTTAAGGTCTGAGAGGTAATTATACCCCAACTTGATTGACTTCCTTCTAAACTAAGGAACGGTAAGGTTTGATAGTGAATGATGGTTAAGTGAATTTAATAAATGATTTGAGTTGGCATAACGATGTTTATTTAAACAGTTTTAATTCAATAAAGGAACCTTGGAAATGTTTTCCAAATAAGAGATCAGAAATGTTTTCTAATATAGAAAACAGGAAATTGAAATGTTTTCCATTGTTAATAAAGTATATTTTCTAAAATTAGAAAATAAGAAAGGTTGAATATATGGAAACGGGAGAAAAGTAAATAAATGAACTAAAGAGATAAATGTTGAATGATGATTGATTGATATAATTTCCATCTGGAAATAATGTCGTTGTTTGCACACGTATTTTTCTTTGATAGTTAACTCACCGACTATCGAAGTTTTTGACCATTTTAACGTTGTTAATATGGAGAGACCGTATTGGCATAAGCGTTGCGAATCATATATGCCAAAGATAATGAAAACGGAGTAAAGTGCAAGGGCTATTGTATAAATCTTAGATAACAGTGCCTAAGATGGATGTACTGAATAGTGCATTCGGTTCATCCTGTTCCTGGATGACATGTATGGATGAATGTCTGACAGAGTATTTTCAGAAAGGTCACGTACATTGATTTCTTCAACCGTACCAAGAGTGGATGCGGAGAAGGAAACTACTTTTAGCTAACACGTAATGTTTGGTTGCAGACGTCAAATTAGTGATTCAGATGGATCTGACAATGTGGCA
Organism: Allium sativum; assembly: GCA_030737875.1. Classification (NCBI taxonomy): domain Eukaryota; kingdom Viridiplantae; phylum Streptophyta; class Magnoliopsida; order Asparagales; family Amaryllidaceae; genus Allium; species Allium sativum. Next base: position 1,018,258,422 of record CM060913.1, read on the forward strand.
TTTGAAGTGAATCTGATGTGATGATAAAGCGTAACCTCAAGCCTCATCAGTCGGTAAATGACAGAAATCGGGCAGGCAGCATGGCTAAGTCGGTCGCACCGAAGTAGGGTGTATAATCACCTATCTAGAGAATATTCATTTGCTTTTTAATCTATCAATGCTGTCTCATATATATATATACTGGAAACGATTGCTGATCCGAACCGTTGGTGATATACATTTGATACACTCAAGCAAAATGAGTGGTCGGTCATGTGTGGCTGAGTTACAAGATTTTCTTGTTGAACTCCAGTGTATCATTCCTAGAGTACAGCGATCGGAAGGTGGTTCCATACCTTGTCATAGTTGGAAATCCATTACCCAATATGTGCTTGCGGTTTTGATTGTATACTATATAGTAGAGTGTGGGATGAAAGCATTTCTGCTAGATGGATATCTATTTGTACTTAGACATTATTATAATATCAGAAAGATATTGCTTTACAAAGTTGTTTGGATTTTCATAAGGGAAAACCCGTTCCGTTTTCACGGCATGGTCTTATGATATATCCGTTATTAAACCAAGTGTTAGTAGTTGTATTCACACCAGTCCCATGACTGACCCGGAGTTTATTTTGTTTTGTTTCCCTATACTCTTGGGTGCCTAAATTTGTACGGGCAGTCAAGTAGTCGGGATTTTACAGATATACTCGGAGAGCTTGGAGCAGGAGGCTTCAGGATTTTGTAGCTATTATTATTTCCGCTGTTGTTGTAAGTGTTGTACTCTGAAATGTTATTGTATACATATACTGTTTGTATTTCAAAAGTTATGTTATATTTTATTCGTTCCGCTGTGAGATTCGTGTTTACACTGATGATGATGTTCTTCTTCTTCATTTATTCTATAAGTTTCTATCTTATCTACCTCACCCTCTATTTTCTTTCATTAACTATTTGGTTATTTTCGACCCTTGATGTTCGATATGTGTTGTATATCGGATATCCAAGATCGCATTTTTTCCGGGTCGTTATATTTAACTACTGTGAAGGGTTGGTTTTTGCAGCACCCAATCCAAACGATTCATCATCCTTCATATTTGTTGAACTACCCCTACTATGATTAAACTACCCCCTACTTTTATTATTGTTTTCCTTTATTCATTTCTTGATTCATTTTTTTTGCATTATTCATTTCTTTGTAAACCAATTATCATTCTACTTTTATGAAGGGTTGGTTTTTGCAGCACCCAATCCAAACGTTTCATCATCTTTCATATTTGTTGATCTACCCCTACTATGCTTAATCTACCCCTACTTCACTTAATACTTAAAAACAACCCTTCTTTTTAATCCTACCCCTAATTCTCTAAATAACTCTTACATCCAACAATTACCCCTATTTTTTAACTACTGTTAAGGGTTGGTTTTTTGCAGCACCCAATTGTAACACCCTACGTCCATTAATGTCACTCACTAAGGGAATGCATTAACTTCCATAGAGTATTATAAGTGTATAAAAAACAGAAAATCACAACAAGATAGATATAAAGCAGTGCTTGAAAATTTAAAACTTCATTCATTGCAGCGGAAAACAAACAAGTTTGGTTACATCATCAAAAACTAAAGACTAGAGTCAAGTACATAATATCCATCTTGACAAAATCAGAGTGGATAAAATAAAAGCATAATCCCGCTACTACAAATACCCATAAAGAAAAAGATAAAGATAAATGAAGCTGAGATTTACTCTCAGCAGTCCAAAGCTCTCCAAGAAATAAATCCAAGCTAAGCTCTGCTAATTCCCACCCTGAGGACCTTAGGGGGGGAATGGAAGAAAAGGGGAGAAAACAAAACGAGGTCAGACATAAAGTCTGGCGAGTCCAGTAATTTTAACAATACTACTAGGTAAAGCAACAGGATAAGGAATAAACTGAACATAAGGAATGACTGTAACACAAACAGAGATGACAAGGTAAATAAGGTAAGAAAGATTCCAACAACGATTGCGCTCCTAACTACTACGATATATGCTATGCACCGCACTTACTTAATAAAAGATGTGATCCCTCTTAAACGACCATAAAAATGGTAATAATATAATGGTAGTCTCTCGTGTACCGCTAGCTGTCGTCATAGGAACGGCCTACTCCTATCTCCACTACGTGTGCCCACTACCCTGCCAAATTTGATCGGCTCCCTAACTCGTAGATACCCGTGTTGGTCCCATAGTAGGGTGTATCACTCCCTGAAGTGGAAACCCAATACGCTAGAAGGCACGGCTCATAACTACATGATGTAACAGCGTCTTACCTACCAGCCCAAACCCATGCACGCACATGACCCTGTTGGACTTGCACTGCCACTGCTATCCTTTAATTGACCTCTTACAATCAACCCCAATAAGCTTGTCCCATTCTCGACCTAGTTCGAGCTCACTAAGATACCAAATGGGTTACTGGTTGAAAAGGGTCCCCACACTTGACACAAGCTTCCCTCCTAAGCTTGGTCCCCACTAGGAATTCCCACTTAACCCCACAATATTCCCATGTCAACTACATGTTATCAACTAGGTTAAGTGTTTGTTAATTCATTTTAACCGTAATCCTGCAAGACCTCTCACATTAGAATCATTTGCGGTTGCTGGACATGCCGTGCGGTTCCGGGTATGCTTACACCACAAACCCATCTAACCTCGTGTCTTTCCCTTATTACGCATTTAATTTTATGCCTTTGACCTCTCACATTATATAGCGTTTGTGGTTACTGGATATGCCGAGCCGTTCCGGGTAGGTTTATACCACAAACCTATCTAACCGCGTGTCATAGGCGTTCATTAACCTAAGTTCATACAAATTAGGTTTTCACCTTTTTACCCATCAATTTCAACCCAAATTTAGGTGACAAGTTTATAATCACTTTATGCCTATAATCACAAGTTTTTAGGTTATGCGAATTTTTCACCTAAACAATTATGCCATAATTACATGTTTTACATGTTGTACCCAAATTTGCCCAACTATGGCCAACACCAGTTTTTGTGCCCAATTATCATAATTACCACAAACATAGGCCAAATTACATGTTATAACAATTTCCCAAAATTTTCCCATTGTTTCCCCGTTATTCGTTCGCAAAATTCGACGAAGAATGGTTAGGCTCGAAGGTAGCCTAACCGCATAAAAAGAAAAAGGAAAAAGAAGAGGGAAGAGAGTCAAAACGGCATAAATCTGAACCTAAATAGGAATGTAACATATGGACATAACAGTCATATGAACATAGGTGACATATGAACATGAATAGGCAACATGTGAACATGAATAGGCGTGTTATAGGTTCATGTAAAAGATGATAAACAAGCAAACTTGGTGAATTCCATTACAGACATAGCATATAATACAATTTACAACTTATCATGATTACTTTGGGTTAATTATCTTGTTAAAATCACATGAACTCACTGATCGAGGTTTTAAGAAAGAAGAGAATGATTCTGGGATCTGATTTCTGGTGTTGATTAGTTATCCGTTGATGTAGGCATTGATAGTTGTTTTTAACTTGAATTGATTGATTAATGGTGGAGGCTAGATCACTCTAGGTATTGGCAGAATGGAGGCACAATTACTTTGATTAATGAATTAGGGTTTAGGTCTAGGGGTGTTTATATAGGTGTAGTGGGTTAATTAGGGCCTTAGGATTAGGCTAGGTTCCATCTAAACCCTCCATATCCAAAATACACCTCCCACAACCAACCAGAAGTCGCCACGTAGCCCTAAAGGGTAAAAAATAGAATTCTGCCCAGATCTGGATGAACAGGTCGACCTGTTAGGGGGGAGGTCGACACCCAGGTCGACCCCTAGGTTGACACCTAGGTCGACCTGTATAGGGGAGGTCGACCACCTGGTCGACCTGGCCTAGGGCGGGAAAAATCCCACCCAGGCCGCTTCAGAGTTTTGGAATTTGATTTTTGAATTCTGAGAAGTTTTAGTTTATTTCTAGAAACTTCTCAGTGCCATAACTTCTACATACGAAGTCCGATTTACGCAAACTTGGAATCTATTCCAAGAAGAATTCCGAGACGAACGCATTGGAGTCACCCGTTTTACTTAATTCTTCTTCTAAAAATTAAGTATACTTTAATTTGTGAATTTTAATGTTATAGAATTACGTGGTGTTACATTATCCCCTCCTTAAAAGATTTCATCCCCGAAATATTCAAGTTAAGAAGAATGCATCCTACCATCCAATCATCCATCCACTCAACCATCATCCACAAGCATCCACTGTCCTTAAATGATTTCTAATGCTATATGAACATATACAAAAGTGTGTGTATATGTTCCTTATCTAATGCAAAGATTAGGAGGTCTACTGATTCAGTCGACCTCCTTAATGCGAATTTTGTCAGTGCCATGAATCCAACATGTATGAATTAGAACCCTAATGATACATATCATTGCTACATGGGTGCACAGTCATACACCCAAATGCAACGTCCACATGATAACTCATGAAATTTCCATAAGCAACCAAATATATGCATATGCAATATGAAGTGACTGAGCCGATCTAAGTGCCTAAGTTGTGTGTAAATGCAACCACGAGCAACCACTAGCAAACATTTGCATCCACAAAATATAACATGTCTCAAACACATGTTTACAACCATAGGACTTCTACCTAAAGACCGAAGGTATACTCGAGAGGATTACCCTAAATGATAGAACAAGTACAAACAAAGAGGTAGAAAAAGGAGAAGTTAAGAACATACCCTCAAAAAGGAAAGGGTACAACGTACGAATCTTATCTTCTGTCTCCCAAGTGGCATCTCCTTGATCATCTCCCCATTGAACTTTAACTAACTTGACCTCCCGGTTGTGTAACTTCTGGACCTCCGATCCAAGGAAGCATGTAGGAGCTCGTCTAATCATAGCATCTCGCTCCAATTCTACTTCTCTAAGCATACTCGGCCCTACTACTTCCACAGTATCATGCAAACATTTCCTCAAATGAGACACGTGAAACACATCATGCACACTACTAAGCTTCTCAGGCAGCTGTAATCTGTAGGCCATCTGTCCAATTCGCTCTGTAATGGGGAATGGCCCTACGAACCTTGGTACCAATTTCCCAACCGCTCCAAAGCGAACTACATTCCTCAACAGTGACACATTGATAAAGACCATGTCTCCAACTTCAAACTCAAGATCGGTCCTTCTCTTATCAGCATATGACTTCTGCCTGTCCTGTGCCGTCTTTATGTGCCTTCGAATCAAGTCTATCTTCTCTGAAGTCTCTCTAACCATGTCTGGCCTAATCAAAATCTTATCTGTAGATTCCCACCAACAAGTCGGTGATCGGCACGGTCGTCCATACAATGCCTCAAAAGGAGCCATGCCAATACTAGTCTGATAGCTATTATTGTAGGCGAACTCTACTAATGGAAGTTCCTCTTCCCATGTCCCTCCAAAGTCCAAAATACATATCCTCAAAAGGTCCTCTAGAATCTGATTCACCCTTTCGGTTTGGCCGTCCGTCTGAGGATGATAAGCGGTGCTTAAACACAAATGCGTTCCTACCGCCTCTTGCAAGCTCTTCCAAAACTCGCTGGTGAAAATAGGATCTCGATCGCTCACAATACTCAAAGTTATGCCATGTAAGCGAACTATCTCTCGGAGATAAACTGAAGCTAACCATGCCACCGTCCACTTACTCTTAACGGGAATGAAATGGGCGCTCTTGGTAAGTCTATCTACCACTACCCAGATCCCCGTATTACCCTTCCTTGACCTTGGAAATCCGTCAACAAAATCCATGGAAACGCTTTCCCACTTCCACGGCGGAACATCTAGAGGGTGAAGCAAACCACCAGGCTTCTTTTGCTCAGCTTTAACTTGCTGGCACACTAAGCATTTAGAAACAAATTCAGCTACATCCTTCTTCATTCCGGCCCAAAGGAAAACTCGCTTCATGTCCCTATACATCTTGTCACCACTGGGATGTATGGTCATCTTAGAACGATGTGCTTCTTCAAGAATTCCCTTCCTCAAACTATCTTATCGTGACATGCAAAGTCTCCCATCCCTACGCAACTGACCTTTTTCATCAATAGTATACCTACTAAGATGGCTCGAAGACTCCCCTCTTGTGAGCTTATCTACTATCTCCATCACCTGTGGGTCATCTCGTTGTGCCGCCCCTACCTATCCCACAAGCGTAGGTCACAATTCGAATGATGCCAACAAATCGGACACATAATCAATCGAGGGTCTAAAGTCAAAGGTAGAGATGTACCCTAAATTCTGCCGCTCAACAAACAAAGGACTCAAAGTTAACTTCTTTCTACTTAAGGCGTCTGCCACCACGTTACCCTTGCCAGGGGTATGTGCAATCTCAAAGTCGTAGGATGCTAAAAACTCCATCCATCTCTGTTGCCTCAAGTTTAGATCTTTCTGAGAGAACAAGTACTTAAGTGACTTATGGTCTGTATACAACTCAAACCTTTCACCAAGTAAATAGTGACGCCAAGACTTAAGGGCAAAAACTATGGCGGCTCACTCCAAGTCGTGGGTAGGGTAATTCTTCTCATGGACCTTCAATTGTCTTCCACCATAGCATATCACTCTTCCCTCTTGCATCAAAACTGCGCCAAGCCCCGTCCCACAAGCATCGGTATATACTGTGAATGGCTTACTCCCATCCGGCAAAACTAAAACTTGAGCTGTCGTCAAAGCCCTCTTCAAACGTTGGAAAGCATCATCACAGTCAACATCCCAAGAAAAGACCAAATTCTTCTTCGTCAATCGAGTAAGTGAGGTCGATATCTTAGCAAATTCCTTAATGAACTTTCTATAATAGCCCGCCAAATCAAGGAAATTTCTTACTTCTATTGCATTCTTAGGAATCTTCCAATCTTGGGTTGCCACTATCTTCGCGGGATCCACAGCTATCCCTTCCTTAGAGACCACGTTCCCTAAGAACCTCACTTCCTTCCTCCAAAAATGACATTAGGAGAACTTGGCTTTGAGTTGATGTGCTCGAAGGGTCTCTAATAATTCCCTAAGATGTAGGGCATGTTCTTCCTCGCTTCGAGAGAATATCAAAATATCATTCACAAAGACCACCACGAATTGTTTAGAAACTCCCTAAACACCCTACTCATCAAATCTATGAAATGCGCGGGTGAATTTGTCAAACCAAAAGGCATGACAAGCCACTCAAATAAACTGTCAGGAGTTCGAAATGCAGTCCCATCTATACTATCCTCAGCCACCCTCAACTGATGAAACCCAGTAGCTAAGTCCAACTGTGAGTAAAACAAAGCACCAACCAACTAATCGAACAAGTCATCTATCCTCGGCAATGGGTGTCTATTCTTTTTCATGAGTTTATTTAGCTCTCTATAGTCCACACACAATCTAAGTGAACCATCAGCCTTTGTATCAAAAACTACTGGAGCACCCCACTCCGAGATACTTCTTCTTATGAAGCCTTTCTCAAGCAACTCTATCACTTGTCTACTAAGCTCCCTCATTTCCCTAGGAGCCATGTGGCGCACAGGAAATGCAACTGGCTTTGCATTGTCTGCCAAGTATATACGGAAATCTATCTCATGTTTTGGAGGTAAGCCCCTAACCTCCTCAAAGACATCTGCATAATCACAGACTACTCGAACAGATTGCAAATCTTCAATAGAAGCGTCAAGAGACTCTTGGTAGTTAAGCATCACCGAACCCATAGGATCGCATGAGATCTCGAGAGTATTACCCAATCTAGAAAATAATCTAACTACCGTCCTTTCACAATCAAGAATGGCACCATATTTGGACAACCAATCCATTCCGAGAATCAGCCCATAGCCCGTGAAGCCAAGCACATAAGCGTTGCATTTGAACTAACCGCCATACACTAAAATTCTCAAACCCCGACATAACATAGAAAGATGGGTCGTACCCCCTATAGGATTAGAGACACTAACGGGATCCACTACTATACGAGTATCTAGGTGCAGAGACTCAACAATAGAAGTAGATATGAACGAATGTGAAGCTCCAGAATCAAACAAAGTACGAACATGATGATCTAAAAGGAAAATTAAACTTTCAATGGAAATGGTTCTGCCTCTCTCTTGCGGGGTGCCGTAAGAGCGTGCACCTACCCTCCAGAAGTAGATCCAGTCCTCTGCCCTTGCCCTTGCCTTCTTGGACAGTCTTTAATCATATGCCCTTCCTTACCACACTAGAAGCAACCCGTCTTCTTCTTCTTCCTATAGTCCTTGCTCAAGTGACCCGGTGTTCCACAATTAAAGCACCTTTTCTTCCACTGGCCCTTGTTATCCTTACCACCTTTCTTTTGTTGTTGAGCTTTCTTTGGATCCACCTTCTTATCTTGTGCCTTATTAGCATTAGCACCTTTCTCCTCTTCATGCATAAGTGCCATGTCAACCAATTTCTCAAAGGTAGCCCCCATTGGAATGTGGGTCATAGTCAACCCGTGTAGCGGCTCATTCAATCCTTTAACGAATCTCAAGGCCTTCTTATCACGTGTGTTCACCAAGTCTAAGTCGAATCTTGCCAACTGACTGAACTTGTTGACGTATTCCTTCATTGATAAATTCCCATGCTTCACCGCCAAGAACCTCTCCATATAAAAATTCTCTTCTGCTCGTGATAGAAATTTCATCCCGAACCTATGCCTGAAATCCATCCATGTCTCTACCGGATGCTCTCCATTCGTGACCTCCCACCAAAATGAGGCTTCGTCCTTCATCAACCGAGTGGCTAATTGGACCTTCCTTCTATCTTATATCTCGAAGATACCAAACAAATCTTCCGTCTCCTTGAACCAATTTCGAGCTTCAAAAAAATGTCTCTGCCCCATGAAAAGGTTTTCCGCCCATTGCTCGAAAGTCTTTGCATACCTTCGAAAAAGCGTCTACACGAGGAGGAGGAGGTGGAGGAGGAGGACGAGTGTTTGCTGGGCCTGCGGCATTAGCCCTAGCCTCCAGGTACCTTCTGAACCAGGCTGGTATCGATACGACCTCAGGGATTTCAGTTTGATCACCCATGCTGAAAGGTAAAATGCATAGATTCAAAATGGAGATTCGAAAGATAGATATATGGCTATTGGGGATTATGTTTTTCATAAAAACTTTTCTTTAAAATACCCTTTTTAAACCACGTTTTTGAAGATACTTCTTTAAAAAAAAGAATGCTTTTGAAAACGGTTTTCAAAAATCTTTTATCTGTTCTGGTAACCTTCGGCTCTGATACCACGTGTAACACCCCACGTCCATTAATGTCACTCACTAAGGGAATGCATTAACTTCCATGGAGTACTGTAAGTGTATATAGAACAGAAAATCACAACAAGACAAATGTAAAGTAGTACTTGAAAATTTAAAACTTCATTCATTGCAGTGGAAACAAATAAGTTTGGTTACATCATAAAAAACCAAAGACTAGAGTCAAGTACATAATATCCATCTTGACAAAATCAGAGTACATAAAATAAAAGCATAATCCCGCTACTATAAATAGCCATAAAGAAAAGATAAAGATAAATGAAGTTGAGCATTACTCTCAGCACTCCAAAGCTCTCCAAGAAAGAAATCCAAGCTAAGCTCTGCCAATTCCCACCCTGAGGACCTTCGGGGGGGGGGAAGGAAGAAAAGGGGAGAAAACAAAACGAGGTCAGACATAAAGTCTGGCGGGTCCAGTAATTTTAACAATACAACTAAGTAAAGCAACAGGATAAGGAATAAACTGAACACAAGGAATGACTGTAACACAAATAGAGATGACAAGGTAAATAAGGTAAGAAAGATTCCAACAACAATTGCGCTCCTAACTACTACGAGATATGATCTGCACCGCACTAACTTAATAAAAGATGTGATCCATCTTACACGACCATAAAAATGGTAATAATATAATGGTAGTATCTCGTGTACACCTAGCTGCCGTCATAGGAACTGCCTGCTCCAATCTCCACTAAGTATACCCATTACCCTACCCCATTTGATCGGCTCCCTAACTCGTAGATACCCGTGCTGGTCCCATAGTAGGGTATATCACTCCCAAAAGTGGCAACCCGATACGCTAGAAGGCACGGCTTATACCTACACGATGCAACAACGACTTACCTACCAGCCCGAACCAATGCATGCACATGATCCTGTTGGACTTGCACTGCCACCGCTATCCTTTAATTGACCTCTAACAATCAACCCCCGTAAGCATGTCCCGTCCTCGACCTAGTTCGAGCTCACTAAGATACCAAATGGGTTACTGGTTGAAAAGGGCCCCCACACTAGACACAAGCTTCCCTTCTAAGCTTGGTCCCCACTAGGAATTCCCACTTAACCCCACAATATTCCCATGTCAACTACATGTCATCAACTAGGTTAAGTGTTTGTTAATTCATATTAACTGTAATCCTGCAAGACCTCTCACATTAGACATCATTTGTGGTTGCTGGACAAGCCGGGCGGTTCCGGGCAGGCTTACACCGCAAACCCATCTAACCTCGTGTCTTTGCCTTATTACGCATTTAATTTTATGCCTTTGACCTATCACATTAGATAGCGTTTGTGGTTACTGGATATACCGGGCTGTTCCGGGCAGGTTTATACCACAAACCTATCTAACCTCGTGTTGTAGGCGTCCATAAACCTATATTCATACAAATTAGGTTTCCCCCTTTTTACCCATAAATTTCAACCCTAATTTAGGTGACAAGTTTATAATCACTTTATGCTTATAATCACAAGTTTATGGGTTATGCCAATTTATCACCCAAACCCAATTATGCCACAATTACATGTTTTATATGTTGTACCCAAATTTTCCCAACTATGGCCAACACCAATTTTTATGCCCAATTATCATAATTACCACAAACATGGGACAAATTACATGTTATAACAATTTCCCAAATTTTTCCCATCGTTTCCCCATTATTCGTTCGCAAAATTCGACGAAGAATGGTTAGGCTCGAATGTAGCCTAACCTCATAAAAAGAAAAAGAAGAGGGAAGAGAGTCAAGACGGCATAAATCTGAACACAAACAAGCATGTAACATATGGACATAACAGTCATATGAACATAGGTGACATAGGAACATGAATAGGTAACATGTGAACATGAATAGACATGTTATAGGTTCATGTAAAAGATGATAAACAAGCAAACTTGGTGAATTCCATTACAGACATAACATATAACACAATTTACAACTTATTATGATTACTTTAGGTTAATTATCTTGTTAAAATCACATGAACTCACAGATCGAGGTTTTAAGAAAGAAGAGAACGATTCTGGGATCTGATTTCTAGTGTTGATTAGCTATCCGTTGATGTAGGCGTTGATAGTTGTTTTTAACTTGAATTGATTGGTTAATGGTGGAGACTGGATCACTCTAGGTTTTAGCAGCATGGGGGCACAATTACTTTGATTAATGAATTAGGGTTTAGGTCTAGGGGTGTTTATATTGGTGTAGTGGGTTAATTAGGGCCTTAGGATTAGGTTAGGTTCCATCTAAACCCTCTAAATCCGAAATACACCTCCCACAACCAACCAGAAGTCGCCACGTAGACCTAAAGGGTTAAAAATCGAATTCTGCCTAGATCTGGCCGAACAAGTCGACCTGTTCGGGGGGAGGTCGACGGACAGGTCGACCCCTAGGTCGACCCCGAGGTCGACCTGTATAGGGGAGGTCGACCCCCTGGTCGACTTGGCCTAGGGCGGGAAATTCCCGCCCAGCCCCCTTCTGAGTTCGAATTTGATTTTTGAATTCTGAGCTGTTTAAATTTATTTCTACAAACTTCTAAGTGCCATAACTTCTTCATACGAAGTCCGATTTACGCAAACTTGGACTCTATACCAAGCAGAATCCCGAGAAGAACGCAGTGTCGTAACCCGTTTTACTTTATTCTTCTTTTAAAAATTAAGTATACTTTAATTTGTTAATTTTATGTGTTATAGAATTTTGGGGTGTTACACCAATCCAAATGATTCATCATCTTTCATATTTGTTGATCTACCCCTACTATGCTTAAACTACCCTACTTCTCTTAATACTTCAAAACAACTCTACTTCTTAATCCTACCCCTAATTCTCTAAATAGCTCTTACATCCAACAATTACCCCTATTTTTTAACTATTGTGAAGGGTTGGTTTTTGCAGCACCCAATCCAAATGATTCGTCATCTTTCATATTTGTCGATCTACCCCTACTTTGCTTAGACGACCCCTACTTCTCTTAATACTTCAAAACTACCCTTCTTTTTAATCCTGCCCCTACTTCTCTAAATATCCCTTACTTCCAACAATTACCTCTATTTTTTACTGCTATGAAGGGTTGGTTTTTCCAGCCTCCAATCCAAATGATCCTTCATCCTTCATATTTGTCGATCTATCCCTACTATGCTTAAACTACCCCTACTTTTCATAATGCTTCAAAACAACCCTTCTTTTCATTCCTCCCCCTAATTCTATAAATAGCCCTTACTTGCAATAATTACCACTATTTTTTAACTATTGTGAAGGGTTGGTTTAGCAACACCCAATCCAAATGATTCATCATCTTTCATATTTCTCGATCTACCCCTACTTTGCTTAAACTACCCCTACTTCTCTTAATACTTCAAAACTACCGTTCTTTTTAATCCTGCCCCTAATTCTCTAAATAGACCTTACTTCCAACAATTACCCCTATTTTTTAACTACTGTGAAGGGTTGGTTTTTGCAGCACCCAATCCTAATGATTCATCATCATTCATATTTGTCGATCTACCCATACTATGCTTAAACTTCCCCTACTTCTCTTAATACTTCAAAACAGCCCTTCTTTTTAATCGTACCCCTAATTCTCTAAATGGCCCTTACTTCCAAAAATTATCCCAATTTTTTAACTACTGTAAAGGGTTGGTTTTTGCATGGCTCAATCCAAACGATTCATCATTTTTCATATTTGTCGATCTACCCCTACTATGCTTAAACTACCCCAACTTCTCTTAATACTTCAAAACAACCCTTCTTTTTAATCCTACCAATAATTCTCTACATAACCCTTACTTCCAACAACTACCCATATTTTTTATCCACTGTGAAGGGTTGGTTGATGCTGCATCCAATCCAAATGATCGATCATCTTTCATATTTGTCGATCTACCCTTATTATGCTTAAAGTACTCCTACTTCTCTAAATACTTCAAAACAGCCGTTCTTTTTAATCCTACCTTAATTATCTAAATAGCCCTTACTTCCAACAATTACCCCTATTTTTAACTACTGTGAAGGGTTAGTTTGTGCAGCACCCAATCCAAATGGTTCATCATCTTTCATATTTGTTGATCTACCCCTACTTTGCTAAAACTACCCCTACTTCTCTTAATACTTCAAAACAACCCTTCTTTTTAATCCTACCCCTAATTATCTAAATATCTCTTTCTTCCAACAATTACCCCTATTTTTTTACTACTGTGAAGGGTTGGGGTTGGTTTTTCCTGCCTCTAATCCAAATAATTCATCATCCTTCATATTTGTCGATCTACCCCTACTATGCTTAAACTACCCCTCTACTTCTATTATTGTTTCCATTTACTCATTTCTTTATTCAATTTTTTTGCATTATTCATTTCTTTGTAAACCAGTTATCATTCTACTTTTATCAAGGGTTGGTTTTTGCAGCACCTAATTCAAACGATTCACCATCTTTCATGCTTGTTGATATGCCCCTACTATGCTTAAACTACCCCTACTTCTCTTAATACTTTAAAACAAACCATCTTTTAAATCCTACCCCTAATTCTCTAAATTGCCCTTACTTCCAACTATTACCCCTATATTTTAACTACTGTGATGGGTTGGATTTTGCAGCACCCAATCCATATGATTCATCATCGTTCAATTCTGTTGATCTACCCCTACTTCGCTTAAACTACCCTTACTTCTCTTAATACTTCAAAACAACCCTTCTTTTTAATCCTACCCCTAAATCTCTAAATAGCGCTTACTTTCAACAATTACCCCTGTTTTTTACTACTGTGAAGGGTTGTTTTTTCCAGCCTCCAATCCAAATGATTCATCATCCTTCTTATTTGTCGATCTACCCCTACTATGTTTAAACTAACCCTACTTCTCTTAATACTTCAAAACAACCCTTCTTTTTAAACCTACCCCTAATTCTCTAAATAGCCCTTACTTTCAACAATTATCCCTATTTTTTAACAACTGAGATGGATTTATTTTTGCAGCACCCAATCCAAATGATTCATCATCTTTTATACCTGTCGAACTACCTCTACTATGCTTAAACTACCCCTACTTCAAAACATCCCTTCTTTTTAATCATACCCCTAATTCTATAAATAGCCCTTACTTAACAATTACCCCTATTTTTTAACTAATGCGAAGGGTTGATTTTTGCAGTGCCCAATCCCAATGGTTCATCATCTTTCATATTTGTCGATCTACCCCTACTATGCTTAAACTTCCACTACTTCTCTTAATGCCTCAAAACAGCCCTTATTTTTAACCATACCCCTAATTCTCTTAATAGCCCTTACTTCCAACAATTACCCCTATTTTTTAACAATTGTGATGGGTGGGTTTTTGCAACACCCAAACCAAATGATTCATCATCTTTTATATTTATCGATCTGCCCCTACTATGCTTGAACTTCCCCTACTTCTCTTAATGCTTCAAAACAGCCCTTATTTTTAATCATACCCCTAATTTACTAAATAGCCCTTACTTTCAACAATTACCCCAATGTTTTGAGTATGTGAAGGATTGGTTTTTGCAAAGCCCAATCCCAATGATTCATCATCTTTCATATTTGTCGATCTACCCCTACTATACTTAAACTACACCTACTTCTCTTAATACTTCAAAACAACCCTTCTTTTTAATCTTGACCTTAATTATCTAATTAGCCCTTACTTCCAACAATTACCCCTATTTTTTAATTATTGTGAAGGGTTGGTTTTTGCAGCACCCAATCCAAATGATTCATCATCTTTTATATTTGTTGATCTACCCCTACTATGCTTAAACTACCTCTACTTCTCTTAATACTTCAAAACAACCCTTTTTTTTATTCCTACCCCCTATTCTCTAAATTGCCCTTACTTCCAACAATTACCCCTATTTTTTAACTACTGTGATGGGTTGGTTTTTGCAGCACTCAATGTAAATGATTCATCATCATTCAGTTTTGTCGATCGACCCCTACTTTGCTTAAACTACCCCTACGTCTCTTAATACTTCAAAACAACCCTTCTTTTTAATCCTACCTCCAACTCTCTAAATAGCCCTTGCTTCCAACGATTACCCCTATTTGCTACTACTGTAAAGGGTTGGTTTTTCTAGCCTCCAATCCAAATGATACATCATCCTTCATATTTGTCGATCAATCCCTACTATGCTTAAACTACCCCTACGTCTCTTAATACTTCAAAACAGTCCTTCTTTTTAATCCAACCCCTAATTCTCTAAATAGCCGTTACTTCCAACAATTACCCCTATTTTTTAACAACTGTGATGGGTTGGTTTTTGCAGCACCCAATCCAAATGATTCATCATCTTTTATATTTGTCGAACTACCCTTACTATGCTTAAACTGCCCCTACTTCCCTTAAGACTTCAAAACAACCCTTCTTTTTAATCCTACCCCTAATTCACTAAATAGCCCTTACTTCCAACAATTACCCCTATTTTTTAACTAAAGTGAATGGTTGGTTTTTGCAGCACCCAATCCCAATGATTCATCAGCTTTCATATTTGTAGTTCCACCCCTACTATGCTTAAACTTCCCCTACTTCTCTTAATACTTCAAAACAACCCTTACTTTTAATCACACCCCTAATTCTCTAAATATCCCTTACTTTTAACAATTACCCCTATTTTTTAATAACTGTGATGAGTTGGTTTTTGCAGCACCCAATCCAAAAGATTCATCATCTTTTATATTTGTCGAACTTCCCCTACTATGCTTAAACTTCCCCTACTTATCTTAATGCTTCAAAACAGCCCTTATTTTTAATCATACCCCTAATTCTCCAAATAGCCTTTACTTCCAACAATTACCCCCATTTTTTAACTACTGTGAAGGGTTGCTTTTAGCAGTGCCAATCCCAATGACCCATCGTCCTTCATATTTGTCGACCTACCCCTACTATGCTTAAACTACCCCTACTTGTCTTAATACTTCAAAACAACCCTTCTTTTCAATCCTACCCCTAATTCTCTAAATAGCCCTTACTTCCAACAATTTCCCCTATTTTTTAACTACTGTGAATGGTTGGTTTTTGCAGCACCCAATCCAAATGATTCGTCATCTTTCATAATTCTCGATCTACCCCTACTTTGCTTAAATTACCCCTACTTCTCTTAATACTTCAAAACTACCCTTCTTTTTAATCCTACCCCTAATTCTCTAAATAGCCCTTACTTCCAACAATTACCCCTATTTTAAACTACTGTGAAGGGTTGGTTTTTGCAGCACCCAATCCCAATGATTCATCATCTTTCTTATTTGCCGATCTACTCTATTGTACTTAAACTTCCCCTACTTCTCTTAATACTTCAAAACATCCCTTCTTTTTAATCATACCCTAATTCTCTAAATAGCCCTCACTTCTAAAAATTACCCCAATTTTTTAACTACTATGAAGGGTTGGTTTTTGCATGACCCAATCCAAACGATTCATTATCTTTCATATTTGTCGATCTACCCCTAATATGCTTAAACTACCCCTACTTCTCTTAATACTTCAAAACAACCCTTCTTTTCAATTCTACCAATAATTCTGTAAATTACCTTACTTCCAACAACTACCCCTATTTTTTAACTACTGCGAAGGGTTGGTTTTTACAGCACCCAATCCAAATGATTCATCATCTTTCATATTTGTTGATCTACCTTTACTATGCTTAAACTACCCCTACTTCTCTTAATACTTCAAAACAACCCATATTTTTAATGCTACATTAATTATCTAAATAGCACTTACTTCCAACAATTACCCCTATTTTTTAACTACTATGAAGGGTTGGTTTTTGCAGCACCCAACCCAAACGAGTCATCATCATTCATATTTGTCGAACTACCCCTACTATGCTTAAACGACCCCACTACTTCTATTATTGTTTTCCTTTATTTATTTATTTATTCAATTTTTCGGCATTATTCATTTCTTTGTAAACCAATTATCATTCTACTTTTATGAAGGGTTGGATTTTGCAGCACCCAATCTAAACGATTCATCATCTTTCATGCTTGTTGATCTACCCCTACTATGCTTAAACTATCCCTACTTCTCTTAATACTTCAAAACAAACCTTCTTTTTAATCCTGCCCCTAATTCTCTAAATTTCCCTTACTTCCAATAATTACCCCTATATTTTAACTACTGTGATGGGTTTGATTTTGCAGCACCCAATCCATATGATTCATCATCGTTCAATTTTGTCGATCTACCCCTACTTTGCTTAAACTACCCCAACTTCTCTTAATACTTCAAAACAACCCTTCTTTTTAATCCTACCCCTAACTCTCTAAATAGCCCTTACTTTCAACAATTACCCCTATTTTTTACTACTGTGAAGGGTTGTTTTTTCCATCCTCCAATCCAAATGATTCATGATCCTTCATATTTGCTGATCTACCCCTACTATGCTTAAACTAACCCTACTTCTCTTAATACTTCAAAACAACCCTTCTTTTTAATCCTACCCCTAATTCTCTAAATAGCGCTTACTTCCTGCAATTACCCCTATTTTTTAACAACTGTGATGGGTTGGTTTTTGCAGCACCCAATCCAAATGATTCATCATCTTTTATATTGGTCGAACTACCTCTACTATGCTTAAACTACCCCTACTTCTCATAATACTTCAAAACAACCCATCTTTTTAATCATACCCTTAATTCTCTAAATAGCCCTTACTTCCAACAATTACCCCTATTTTTTAACTAATGTGAAGGGTTGGTTTTTGTAGTGCCCAATCCCAATGATTCTTCATCTTTCATACTTGTCGATCTTCCCCTACTATGCTTAAACTTCCCCTACTTCTCTTAATGCCTCAAAACAGCCCTTATTTTTAATCATAACCCTAATTCTCTAAATGGCCCTTAATTCCAACAATTACCACTATTTTTTAACAATTGTGATGGGTGGGTTTTTGCAGCACCCAAACAAAATGATTCATCATCTTTTATATTTGTCGATCTACCCCTACTATGCTTAAACTACCCCTACTTTTCTTAATGCTTCAAAACAGCCCTTATTTTTAATCATACCGCTAATTTACTAAATAGCCCTTAATTCCAACAATTACCCCAAGTTTTAACTACTGTGAAGGGTTGGTTTTTGCAGCGCCCAATCCCAATGATTCATCATCTTTCATATTTGTCGATCTACCCCTACTATACTTAAAGTACACCTACATCTCTTAATACTTCAAAACAAACCTTCTTTTTAAACCTAACCATATTTATCTAATTAGCCCTTACTTCCAACAATTATCCCTATTTTTTAACTACTGTGAATGGTTGGTTTTTGCAGCACCCAATCTAAATGATTCATCATCTTTTATATTTATTGATCTACCCCTACTGTGCTTAAACAACCCCTACTTCCTTTAATACTTCCAAACAAACCTTCTTTTTAATCCTACCCCTTATTCTCTAAATTGCCCTTACTTCAAACAATTACCCCTATTTTTTAACTACTGTGATGGGTTGGTTTTTGCAGCACCCAGTCCTAATGATTCATCATCGTTCAGTTTTGTCGATCTACCCCTACTTTGCTTAAATTACCCCTACTTCTCTTAATACTTCAAAACAACCCTTCTTTTTAATCCTACCTCTAACTCTCCAAATAGAAATTACTTCCAACAATTACCACTATTTTTTTACTACGGTGAAGGGTTGGTTTTTCCAGCCTCCAATCCAAATGATACATCGTCCTTCATATTTGTCGATCTACCCCTACTATGCTTAAACTACCCCTACTTCTCTTAATACTTCAAAACAGCCCTTCTTTTTAATCCTACCCCTAATTCTCTAAATAGCCGTTACTTCCAACAATTACCCCTATTTTTTAACAGCTCTGATGGGTTGGTTTTTGCAGCACCTAATCCAAATGATTCATCATCTTTTATATTTGTCGAACTACCCCTACTATGCTTAAACTACCCCTACTTCTCTTAATACTTCAAAACAACCCTTCCTTTTAATCCTACCCCTAATTCACTAAATAGCCCTTACTTCCAACAAATACCCCAATTTTTTAACTAATGTGAAGGGTTGGTTTTTGCAGCACCCAATCCCAATGATTCATCAGCTTTCGTATTTGTAGATCTACCCCTACTATGCTTAAACTTCCCCTACTTCTCTTAATACTTCAAAACAACACTTATTTTTAATCAAACCCCTAACTATCTAAATATCCCTTACTTTCAACAATTACCCCTATTTTTTAACAACCGTGAAGAGTTGGTTTTTGCCGCATCCAATCCAAATGATTCATCATCTTTTATATTTGTCAGACTTCCCCTACTGTGCTTAAACTTCCCCTACTTCTCTGAATGCTTCAAAACAGGCCTTATTTTTAATCATACCCCTAATTCTCAAAATAGCCCTTACTTCCAGCAATTACCCCAATTTTTTGATTACTGTGAAGGTTTGGTTTTTGTAGCACCCAATCCCAATGATTCGTCATCTTTCATATTTGTCGATCTACCCCTATTATGCTTAAACTACACCTACTTCTCTTAATACTTCAAAACAACCCTTCTTTTTAATCCTACTCCTAATTATCTAATTAGCCATTACTTCCAACAATTACCCCTATTTTTTAACTACTGTGAAGGGTTGGTTTTTGCAGCACCCAATCCAAATGATTCATCATCTTTTATATTTGTCGATCTACCCCTACTTTGCTTAAACTACCCCTACTTCTCTTAATACTTCAAAATAGCCCTTCTTTTTAATCCTCCCCCTAATTCTCTAACTAGCTCTTACTTCCAACAATTACCCCTAAATTTTAACTACTGTGAAGGGTTGGTTTTTGCAGCACCCAATCCCAATGATTCATCATCTTTCGTATTTGTCGATCCACCCCCACTATACTTAAACTACACCTACTTCTCTTAATACTTCAAAACAACCCTTCTTTTTAATCCAACCCCTACTTCCCTAAATAACCCTTACTTCCAACAATTACCCCTATTTTTTACTACTGTGAAGGGTTGGTTTTTCCAGCCTCCAACCCAATCCTTCATATTTGTCGACCTACCCCTACTATGCTTAAACTACCCCAATTCAAAACAACCCTCCTTTTTAATCTTACCCCTAATTCTCTAACATCCCTTACTTACAACAATTAACCCTATTTTTTAACAACTAAGAGGGGTTGGTTTTTGCAACACCCAATCTCAATGATTCATCAACTTTCATATTTGTCGAACTACCCCCACTATGCTTAAACTACCCCTACTTTTCTTAATACTTCAAAACAACCCTTCTTTTTAATACCACCCCTAATTCTCTAAATAGCCCTTACTTCCAAAAATTACCCCTATTTTTTAACTTCTGTGAAGGGTTGGTTTTTGCAACACCCAATCCAAACGATTCATCATCTTTCAGATTTGTCTATCTGCCCCTACTATGCTTAAACTACCCCCGACTTTTATTTTAGTTTTCTTTTATTCATTTCTTTATTAATTTCTTTTTTTGCATTATTCGTTTCTTTGTAAACCAATTATCATTCTACTTCTATGAGGGATTGGTTTTTGCAGCACCAAATCCAAATGGTTCATCATCTTTCATATTTGTAGGTCTACCCCTACAATGCTTATACTACCCCTACTTCTCTTAATACTTCAAAACAGCCCTTCTTTATAATCCTCCCCCTAATTATCTAAATATCCCTTACTTCCAACAATTACACCAATTTTTTAACTGCTTTGAAGGATTGGATTTTGCATCACCTGATCCAAATGATTCATCATCTTTCATATTTGTCGATCTACCCCTGCTATGCTTAAACTAGCCATTACTTTTATTATTGTTTTCCTTTATTTATTTCTTTATTCATTTTTTTTTTTTGCATTATTCATTTCTATCTTTGTAAACTAATTATCATTCTACTTCTGTGAGGGGTTGGTTTTTCCATCACCCAATCCAAAAGATTCATTATCTTTCATATTTGTCGATCTAACCCAACTATGCTCAAACTACTCCTACTTCTCTTTGTACTTCAAAACAGCCCTTCTTTTAAATCCTACCCCTAATTATCTAAATATCCCTTACTTCCAATAATTACCCCTATTTTTTAACTACTGTTAAGGGTTGGTTTTTGCAGCACACAATCAAAATGATTCATTATCCTTCATATTTGTCGATCTACCCCGACTATGCTTAAACTGCCCCTACTTCTTTTGATACTTCAAAAAAAGCCCTTATTTTTAATCCTACCCCTAATTCTCTAAATAGCACTTACTTCCAACAATTACCCCTATTTTTAACTACAGTGAAGGGTTGGTTTTTGCAGCACCCAATCCAAATGATTCATCATCTTTCATATTTGTCAATCTACCCCTACTATGCCGAAACTACCCCTGCTTCTCTTAATACTTTAAAACAACCCTTCTTTTTAATTCTATCCCTAATTCTCTAAATACTCCTTACTTCAAACAATTACCCCTATTTTTTAACTACTGTGAAGGGTTGGTTTTTGCAGCACCCAGTCCAAATGATTCGTCTTCTTTCATATTTGTCGATGTACCCCAACTATGCTTAAATTACCCCTACTTCTATTAATACATCAAAACAAGCCTTCATTTTAATCCTACCCCTAGTTCTCTAAGTAGCCCTTACTACAAACAATTACTCCTATTTTTTAACTATTGTGAAGGATTGGTTTTTGCAGCACCCAATCCAAATGATTCATCATCCTTCATATTTGTCGATCAACCCCTACTATGCTTAACCTACCCCTACTTCTCTTAATACTTCAAAACAACCCTTCTTTTTAATCCTCCCCCTAATTCTCTAAATAGACCTTACTTCCAACAATTACCCCTATTTTTTAACTACTGTGAATTGTTGGATTTTGCAGCACCCGATCCAAATGATTCGTCATCTTTCATATTTGTCGATATACCCCTACTATGCTTAAACTACCCCGACTTCTCTTAATACTTCAAAAAAGCCCTTCTTTTTAATAATGCCCCAAATTCTCTAAATATCCTTTATTTCCAACAATTACCCCTATTTTTTAACTACAGTGAAGGGTTGGTTTTTGCAGCACCCAATCCAAATGATTCGTCATCTTTAATATTTGTCGATCTACCCCTATTATGCCTAAACTACCCCTACTTCTATCAATACTTCAAAACAGCCCTTCTTTTTAATTCTACCCCTAATTCTCTAAATACTCCTTCAAACAATTACCCCTATTTTTTAACTATTGGGAAGGGTTGGTTTTTGTAGCACCCAATCCAAATGATTCATCTTCTTTCATATTTTGCCGATCTACCCCTACTATGCTTAAACTATCCCTACTTCAGTTAATACTTTAAAACATGCCTTCTTTTTAATCCTACCCCTAATTCTCTAAGTAGCCCTTACTTCCAACAATTAGCCCTATTTTTTAACTACTGTGAAGGGTTGGTTTTTCCAGCACCCAATCCAAATGATTCATCATCCTCCATATTTGTCGATCTACCCTTATATGCTTAAACTACCCCTACTTCTCTTAATACTTCAAAACATCCCTTCATTTTAATCCTACCCCAAATTCTCTAAATAGTCCTTACTTCCAACAATTACTCTAATTTTTTAACTATTGTGAAGGGTTGGTTTTTGCAGCACCCAATCCCAATGATTCATCATCCTTCATATTTGTCGATCTACTCCTACTATGCTTAAACTACCCCCTTACATTTTTTATTGTTTTCCTATATTCATTTCTTTATTTATTTTTTTGCATTATTCATTTATTTCTATGTAAACCAATTATCATTCTACTACTGCGAAGGGTTGGTTTTTGCAGCACCCAACCCAACCCTTCTGTTTCATCCTACCTCTAATTCTCTAAATAGCACGGACTTCAAACAATTACCCCTATTTTTTAACTATTGTGAAGGGTTGGTTTTTGCAGCGCCCAATCCAAATGACTTATCTTCCATAATTCTCGATCTACCCTTACTTTGCTTAAACTACCCCTAATTCTCTTAGTACTTCAAAACTACCCTTCTTTTTTATCCTATCCAATTTCTCTAAATAGCCGTTACTTCTAAAGATTACCCCTATTTTTTAACTACTCTGAAAGGTTGATTTTTGCAACGCCCAATCCCAATGATTCATCATCTTTCATATTTGTCGATCTACCCCTACTATGCTTAAACTTCCCCTACTTCTCTTAGTACTTCAAAACAGCCCTTCTTTTTAATTATAACCCTAATTCTCTAAATAGCCCTTACTTCCAAAAATTACCCCAATTTTTTAACTACTGTGAAGGGTTGGATTTTGCATCACCCAATCCAAACGATTCATCATCTTTCTTATTTGTCGATCTGCCCCTTCTATGCTTAAACTACCCATACTTATCTTAATACTTCAAAATAACCCTTATTTTTAATCCTACCCCTAATTCTCTAAATAACCCTTACTTCCAGTAACTACCCCTATTTTTTAACTACTGTGAAGGGTTGGTTTTTGTAGCACCCAATCCAAATGATTCATCATCTTTCATATTTGTCGATCTACCCCTACTATGCTGAAAATACCCCCTACTTTTATTATTGTTTTCCTTTATTCATTTCTTTATTCATTTTTTTGCATTTTCATTTCATTGTAAACCAATTATCATTCTACTTCTATGAAGGGTTTGTTTGTGCAGCACCCAATCAAAATGGTTCATCATCTTTCATATTTGTTGATCTACCCCTACTTTGCTTAAACTACACCTACTTCTCTTAATACTTCAAAACAATCCTTCTTTTTAATCCTACCCCTAATTATCTAAATATCTCTTACTTCCAACAATTACCCCTATTTTTCACTACTGTAAAGGGTTGGTTTTTCCAGCCTCTAATCCAAATGATTCATCATCCTTCAACTTTGTCGATCTACCCCTACTACGCTTAAACTACCCCTACTTCTCTTAATGCTTCAAAACAACTCTTCTTTTTAATCCTACCTCTAATTCTCTAAATATTCCTTACTTCCAACAATTACCCCTATTTTTTAACTAACATGAAGGGTTGGTTTTTGTAGCACCCTGTCCCAGTGATTCCTTATATTTCACATTTGTCGATCTACACCTACTATGCTTAAACTTCCCCTTCTTCTCTTAATACTTCAAAATAGCCCATCTTTTTAATCATACCCCTAATTCTCTAAATAGCCCTTATTTCCAACAATTACCCCTATTTTTTAACTATTGTGAAGGGTTGGTTTTTTCAGAGCCCAATCCCAATGATTCATCATCTTTCATAATTGTAGATCTACCCCTACTATGCTTAAACTACACCTACTACTCTTAATACTACAAAACAACCCTTCCTTTTAATCCTACCCATAATTCTCTAAATAGCCCTTACTTCCAGCAATTATCCCTAATTTTAAACAACTGTGAAAGGTTGGTTTTTCCGCCCCCAATCGAAATGATTCATAATCTTTCATATTTGTCGATCTACACCTACTTTGTTTAAACGACCCCTACTTCTCTTAATACTTCAAAACAACCCTTCTTTTTAATCCTCCCCCTAATTCTCTAAATATCCCTTACTAAAAACAATTACCCCAACTTTTTAACTACTGGTTCTTGCGGCACCCAATCCCAATGATTCATCATCTTTCACATTTGTTGATCTACACCTACTATGCTTAAACTACCCCTACTTCTCCTAATACTTCAAAACAACCCTTCTTTTTAATCCTACCCCTAATTCTCTAAATAGCCCTTGCTTCGAACAATTACCCCTATTTTTTAACTACTGTGAAGGGTTGGTTTTTGCAGCACCCAATCCAAATGATTCAACATCTTTCGTATTTTTCGATCTACCCCTACTATGCTTACACTACCACTACTTCTCGTAATACTTCAAAACAACCCTTCTTTTTAATCCTACCCCTAATTATCTAAATAGCCCTTACTTCCAACAATTACCCCTATTTTTTAATTACTGTGAAGGGTTGGTTTTTGCCGCACCCAATCCAAACTAATCATCATCCTTCGTATTTGTCGAGTTACCCCTACCATGCTTAAACTAACCCTACTTTTATTATGGTTTTCACTTATTCATTTTTTTATTCATTTTTTTCATTATTCATTTCTTTGTAAACCAATTATCATTCTCTTTCTAAGAAGGGTTGGTTTTTGCAACACCCAATCCAAATGATTCATCATCTTTTATATTTGTTGATCTGCCCCTACTATGCTCAAACTTCCCCTACTTCTCTTAAAACGTCAAAACAACCCTTCTTTTTAGTCATAGCCCTTATTCTTTAAATAGCCCTTACTTCCAACAATTACCCCAATTTTTTAACTACTGTGAAGGGTTGGTTTTTGCAACGCCCAATCCCAATGATTCATCATTTTTCATACTTGTCGATCGACCCCTACTATGCTTAAACTACATCTACTTCTCTTAATACTTCAAAACAACCCTTCTTTTTAATCCTACCCATAATTCTCTATTTAGCCCTTACTTACAACAATTACCACTATTTTTAAACAATGGTGAAGGGTTGGTTTTTGCAACACCCAATCCAAATGATTCATCATCTTTCATATTTGTCGAACTACCCCTACTTTGCTTAAACTACCCCTACTTCTCTTAATACTTCACAACAGCCCTTCTTTTTAATCCTCCCCCTAATTCTCTCAATTGCCCTTACTTCCAACAATAAACCCTAAATTTTAACTAATTTAAAGGGTAGGTTTTTGCAGCGCACAATCCCAATGATTCATCATCTTTCATATTTGTCGATCTACCCCTACTATGCTTAAACTACCCCTACTTCTCTTAATACTTCAAAAAAACTCTTCTTTTTAATCCTACCCCTAATTCCCTAAATAGCCCTTACTTCCAACAATTACCCCTATTTTTTAACTATGGTGAAGGTTTGGTTTTTGTAGCGCCCAATCCAAACGATTCATCATCTTTCCTATTTCTCGATCTACCCCTACTTTGCTTAAACTACCCCTACTTCTATTAATACTTCAAAACTACCCTTCTTTTTATTCATACCACTAATTATCTAAATACCCCTTATTTCCAACAATTACCCCTATTTTTTAACTACTGTGAAGGATTGGTTTTTGCAGCGCCCAATTCCAATGATTCATCATCTTTCATATTTGTCGATCTACCCCAACTATGCTTAAACTTCCCCTACTTCTATTAATACGTCAAAGAAACCCTTCTTTTTAATCATACCCCTATTTCTTTAAATAGCCCTTACTTCCAACAATTACCCTTATTTTTTAACTACTGTGAAGGGTTGGTTTTTGCAGCACCCAATCGAAATGATTTATCATCTTTCATATTTGTCGATCTACCCCTACTTTGCTTAAACTACCCCTGTTTCTCTTAATACTTCAAAACAACCCTTCTTTTTAATCCTCCCCCTAATTCTCTAAATAGCTCTTGCTAACAACAATTACCCCAACTATTTTTAACTACTATGAAGGGTTAGTTCATGCAGGCACCCAATCCCAGTGATTCATCATCTTTCATATTTGTCGATCTCCCCCTACTATGCTTAAACTACCCCTACTTACCTTAATACTTCAAAACAACCCTTCTTTTTAATCCTACCCCTAATTCTCTAAATAGCCCTTACTTCAAACAATTACCCCTATTTTTTAACTACTGTGAAGGGTTGTTTTTTGCTGCACCCAATCCAAATGATTCATCATCTTTCGTATTTCTCGATCGACCCCTTCTATGCTTACACTACCACTAATTCTCGTAATACTTCAAAACAACCCTTCTATTTAATCCTACCCCTAATTATCTAAATAGCCCTTACTTACAACAATTACCCCTATTTTTTAATAACTGTGAAGGGTTGGTTTTTGCAGCACCCGATCCAAAATAATCATCATCCTTCATATTTGCCGAGTTACCCCTACTAAGCTTAAACTACCCCCAACTTTTATTATTGTTTTCGTTTATTCATTTCTTTATTCATTTTTTTGCATTATTCATTTCTTTGTAAACTAATTATCATTCTCCTTCTAATAAGGTTTGATTTTTGCAAAAACCAATCCAAACGATTCATCATCTTTTATATTTGTTGATATACCCCTACTATGCTCAAACGACCCCTACTTCTCTTAATACTTCAAAACAACCCTTCTTTTTAATTCTACCCCTAATTCTCTAAATATCCCTTACTACCAACAATTACCCCTATTTTTTAACTACTGTAAAGTGTTGGTTTTTGCAGCTCCCAATCCAAATGATTCATCATCTTTCAAATTTGTCGATCTACCCCTACTTCTCTTAATACTTCAGAACAACCCTTCTTTTTAATCTTACCCCTAACTGTCTAAATATCCCTTAACTCCAACAGTTACCCCTATTTTTTACTACTGTGAAGGGTTGGTTTTTCCAGCCCCCAATCCAAATGATTTAACATCCTTCATATTTGTCGATCTATCCCAACTATACTTAAACAACCCCTACTTCTCTTAATACTTCAAAAAACCCGTCTTTTTAATCCTACCCCTAATTCTCTAAATAGCCCTTACATCCAACAATTACCCCTATTTATTAACAACTATGAAGGGTTGGTTTTTGCAGCACTCAATCCAAATGATTCATCATCTTTCAAATTTATCGAACTACCCCTACTACGCTTAAACTACACCTACTTCTCTTAATACTTCAAAACAACCCTTCTTTTTAATCCTACCTCTAATTCTCCAGATAGCCCTTTCTTCCAACAATTACCGGTATTTTTTAACTAATTGACGGATTGGTTTTTGCAGTGCCCAATCCCAATGATTCATCATCTTTCATATTTGTCGATCTACTCCAACTATGCTTAAACATCCCCTACTCCTCCTAATACGTCAAAACAACCCTTCTTTTTAATCATACCCCTAATTCTTTAAATAGCCCTTACTTCCAACAATTACCCCAATTTTTTAACTACTGTGTGGGGTTGGTTTTTGTGGCGCCCAATCCCAATGATTCATCATCTTTCATATTTGTCGATCGACCCCTACTATGCTTAAACTACACCTACTTCTCTTAATACTTCAAAACAACCCTTCTTTTTAATCCTACCCGTAATTCTCTAATTAGCCCTTACTTACAACAATTACCACTATTTTTTAACTACTGTGAAGGGTTGGTTTTAGCAGCACCCAATCCAAATGATTCATCATCTTTCATATTTGTCGATCTACCCTTACTTTGCTTAAACTACCCCTACTTTTCTTAATACTTCATAACAACCCTTCTTTTTAATCCACCCACTAATTCTCTCAATAGCCCTTACTTCCAACAATAACCCCTAAATTTTAACTACTTTAAAGTGTAGGTTTTTGCGGTGCACAATCCCAAAGATTCATTATCTTTCATATTTGTCTATCTACCCCTACTATGCTTAAACTACCCCTACTTCTCTTAACACTTCAAAACAACCCTTCTTTTTAATCCTACCCCTAATTCTCTAAATAGCCCTTACCTCCAACAATTACCCCTATTTTTTAACTATGCCGAAGGTTTGGTTTTTGTAGCACTCAATCCAAACGATTCATCATCTTTCATATTTCTCGATCTACCCCTACTTTGCTTAAACTATCCTTACTTCTCTTAATACTTCAAAACTACCCTTCTTTTTATTCCCATCACTAATTCTCTAAATAGCCCTTACTTCCAACAATTAACCCTATTTTTTACCTACTGTTAAGGGCTGGTTTTTGCAGCGCCCAATCCCAATGATTCATCATCTTTCATTTTTGTCGATCTACCCCTACTATGCTTAAACTTCCCCTACTTCTCTTAATACTTCAAAGCAGGCCTTATTTTTAATCATGCTCCTAATTCTCTAAATAACCCTTACTTCCAAAAATTACCCCAATTTTTTAACTACTATGAAGGGTTGGTTTTTGCATCACCCAATCTAAACGATTCATCATCTTTCACATTTGTCGATCTACCCTTATTATGGTTAAACTACCCTTACTTCTTTTAATACTTCAAAACAACCCTTCTTTTTAATCCTACCCCTAATTCCCTAAATAGCCCTTAATTCCAACAACTACCCCTATTTTTTAACTACTGTGAAGTGTTGGTTTTTGCACCACCCAATCCAAATGGTTCATCATCTTTAATATTTGTTGATCTACCCCTCCTATGCTTAAACTACCCCTACTTCTCTTAATACTTCAATTCAACCCTTCTTTTTAATTCTAATCCTAATTATCTAAATGGCCCTTGCTTCCAATAATTACCCCTATTTTTTCACTACTGTGAAGGGTTGGTTTATGCAGCACCCAATCCAAAGGATTCATCATCCTTCATATTTTTTGAACTAACCTACTATGCTTAAACTACCCCCTACTTTTATTATTGTTTTGCTTTATTCATTTCTTTATTCATTTTTTTGCATTATTCATTTCTTTTTAAACCAATTATTATTCTACTTCAATAAAGGGTTGGTTTTTGCAGCACCCAATCCAAATGATTCATCATGTTTCATATTTGTCGATCTACCCCTACTATGCTTAAACTACCCCTACTTCTCTTAAAACTTCAACACAACCCTTCTTTTTAATCCTAACCCTAATCTCTAAATAGCCCTTACTTCCAACAATTACCCCTATTTTTGAACTACTATGAAGGGTTGGTTTTTGCAGCACCCAATCCTAATGATTCATCATCTTTCATATTTGTGGATCTACCCCTACTTTGCTTAAACTACCCCTACTTCTCTTAATACTTCAAAACAGCCCTTCTTTTTAATTCTACCCCTAATTCTCTAAATATCTCATACTTCCAACAGTTACCCCTATTTTTAACTAATATGAAGGGTTGGTTTTTCCAGCCTCCAATCCAAATGATTCATCATCCTTCATATTTGTCGATCTACCCCTACTATGCTTAAACTACCCCTACTTCTCTTAATACCTTAAAATAAACCTTCTTTTTAATCCTACCCCAAATTTTCGATATTGCCCTTACTTCCAACAATTACCCCTGTTTTTTAACTACTGTGAAGGGTTGGTTTTTGCTCCTTCAAATCCAAATGATTCATCATCTTTCATATTTCTCGATCTACCCATACTTTGCTTAAACTACCCCTACTTCTCTTAATACTTCAAAACAACCCTTCTTTTTAATCCTACCCTTATTTCTCTAAATAACCCTAACTTCCAACAATTATCCCTATTTTTTAACTACTGTGAACGGTTGGTTTTTGCAGCACCCAATCCAAATGATTCATCATCTTTCATATTTTTCGATCTACCCCTATTCTGCACAAACTACCCTTAATTCTCTTCATATTTCAAAACTACCCTTCTTTTTAATCCTACACCTAATTCTCTAAATAGCCCTTACTTCCACAATTACCCCTATTTTTTAACTACTGTGAAGGGTTGGGTTTTGAAGCACCCAATCCAAATGATTCATCATCTTTCATATTTCCCGATCTACCCCTACTTTGCTTAAATTACCCCTACTTCTATTAACACTTCAAAACTACCCTTCCTTTTAATCCTACCCTTAATTCTCTAAATAGCGCTAACTTCCAACAATTACCCCAATTTTTTAACAACTATGAAGGGTTGGTTTTTGCAGTGCCTAATCCCAATGATTCATCATCTTTCATAGTTGTCGATCTACTCATACTATGCTTAAACTTCCCCTACTTCTCTTAATACTTCAAATCAACTCTTCTTTTTAATCATACCCCTAATTCTCTAAATTTCCCTTACTTCCAATTATTACCCCTATTTTTTAATTACTATGAAGGGTTGGTTTTTGCAGCGCCCAATCCTAATGATTCATCATCTTTCATATTTGCCGATCTACCCCTACTAAGCTTAAAATTTCCTTACTTCTCTTAATACTTCAAAACAGCCGTTCTTTTTAATCATACCCCTAATTCTCTAAATATCCCTTACTTCCAACAATTACCCCAATTTTTAAACAACTGTGAAGGGTTGGTTTTTACAACACTCATTCCAAACGATTCATCATCTTTCAGATTTGTCGATCTGCCCCTACTATGCTTAAACTACCCCCTACTTTTATTATTGCTTTCCTTTATTCAATTATTTATTCAAAATTTTTTTGAATTATTCATTTCTTTGTAAACCAATTATCATTCTACTTCTATGAAGGGTTGGTTTTTGCAGCACCCAATCCAAACGATTCATCAACTTTCCTATTTGGCGATCTACCCCTACTATGCTTAAACTAACCCTGCTTATCTTGATACTTCAAAACAACCCTTCTTTTTAATCCACCCCCTAATTCTCTAAATAGCCCTTACTTGCAACAATTACCCCTATTTTTTTAACTACTGTGAATGGTTAGATTTTGCAACACCCGATCCAAATGATTCATCATCTTTCATATTTGTCGATCTACCCTTGCTATGCTTAAACTACCGCAACTTCTCTTAATACTTCAAAAAAGCCCTTCTTTTTAATCCTACCCTGAATTCTCTAAAGGGTTCGTTATGCTAACATCCCTATAAAGTTTCAAAATAAAAAAGTCTAGCCACTGTAATAATAAAAATTAGGTCCCTATATTTGAATGCGGCTCTATTATTTCCATTTTTACCCTTCTGGCTCCTCATAAACCTAACCGCTCTAAATTTCGTGACTACTTACATCAAATCATTGTTCTAAATCAGCCGATCAACGAAATAAATCAAACCCTAATCTCCATCTTCATTTAATCTCAATCTTCTAAAATCTGGAAAATCATTGTCGTTTTTATCAACAATGGTGCGAGCGAAGGTATATTTTTGTATTCTTTATTTCAGATTTCTCTATTTATGAAATATGTATACTATAGATTGTAAACAACTGTAATCGAAAGTTATTGTGGCAAATATTGTACTCAGTTACTAAATAACTTCAAAATTTACTGATTTCACGAATTATTATAAATATTTGCTGTTATTAAAAATAGTTGCAACCTAGAATACTGTTATTATAAATTCTTACACATTTATGTGGTTTTATTAATGATAGTCACATGCTTAAATGCTATTATTCATGTTTGTTGATTGATTACATAATTTTATTCAGGATAGTTGCACACTTTTCTGCTATTATTCATGATAGTTGCACACATGTGTGATTTTATCCACGATAGTAGCATTCTTGGCTGACTTTATTACGGATAGTTGCACACTTGTATGCTTTTATTAATGATATTTGGACACATATGTGATTTTATTCTAGGTTATTACACGTCTATGTGCTTTTATTCAGGATAGCTGCATGCTTGCGTGCTTTTATTCAGGATAGCTGCATGCTTGCGTGCTTTTATTCAGGATAGTTGCATGCTTGCGTGCTTTTATTCCGGATAGTTGCATGCTTGCATGCTTTTATTCAGCATAGTCGCATGCTTGCGTGCTTTTATTCAGGATAGTTCCGCGCTTGCGTGCTTTTATTCAGGATAGTTGCACGCTTGTGTGCTTTTATTTAGAATAGTTGCATGCTTGCGTACTTTTATTCATGATAGTCGCATGCTTGCTTGTGTGCTTTTATTCAGGATAGTTGCATGCTTGCGTGCTTTTATTTAGGATAGTTGCAAGCTTGTGTACTTTTATTCAGGACAGTTGCATGCTTGCGTGCTTTTATTTAGGATAGTCGCACGCTTGCTTGCTTTTATTTAGGATAGGTGCACGCTTGCGTGCTTTTATTCAGGATAGCCGCACACTTGCGTGCTTTTATTTAGGATAGCTGCATGCTTGCGTGCTTTTATTCAGGATAGTCGCATGCTTGCGTGCTTTTATTCAGGATAGCCGCATGCTTGCATGCTTTTATTCAGGATAGCTGCTAGCTTGCGTGCTTTTATTCGGGATAGTTGCACGCAAGAGATAGCTACATGCTTGCGTGCTTTTATTCATGATAGTCGCATGCTTGCATGCTTTTATTTATGATAGTTGCACACTTGCATGCTTTTATTCAGGATAGCTTCATGCTTGCGTACTTTTATTCAGGATAGTCGCACGCTTGGTGTTATTATTCTGGATAGTTGCACGCTTGTGTGCTTTGATTCAGGATAGTTGCACGCTTGAATGCTTTTATTCAGGCTAGTCGCACGCTTGCGTGCTTTTATTCAGGATAGTTGCACGCTTGTGTTTTTTTATTCAAAATAGCCGCACGATTGCGTGCTTTTATTCAGGATAGTTGCATGCTTGCGTGCTTTTATTCAAGATAGTTGCATGCTTGTATGCTTTTATTCAGTATAGTCGCATGCTTGCGTGCTTTTATTCATGATAGTCGCATGCTTGCGTGCTTTTAATTAAGATAGTTGCACGATTGCAAGCTTTTATTCACGATAATTGCCTACTTGTATGCTTTTATTCAGGATAGTCACATGCTTGCAATATTTTATTCAGGATAGTTGCACAATTGCAATATTTTATACAGGATAGTCTCATAATTGCATAATTTTATTCATGATAGTCGCATGCTTGCATGCTTTTATTCAGGATAGTCGCATGCTTGCATGCTTTTATTCAGGATAGTCGCATGATAGCTTGCTTTTATTCTAGTTAGTTGCATGTTTGCATGCTTTTATTCAGGATAGTTGCACTATTGTGTTCTTTAATTCAAGATAGTCGCATGCTAGTATGATTTTACTCAGGATAGTTGCTTTCCTATATGCTTTTATTCAGGATAGTTGCACACTTCTGTGCTATTATTCAGGATAGTTGCACACTTAAGTGTTATTATTTATGATAGTTGCACGCTTATGTGATTTTATTACGGATAGTTGCATGAAAGTGTGCAAATATCTGCATATATTCAAAATTTATTTAACTAATTTTTTAACTCTTATTACAGAAAACAAATGTTGAAGAAGGAGATAATGAAGACAGTCAAAAAGAAATAGCAATAATTATCACAGAACAACTTTCAAAACCTGCACCAATAATCAAAAGAAGGAAAACTGAAGACGAACCACTGCTTGCCAGGAAGGAAAAAGTATACAGAAATAATCTTAAGGCATTCATTGAATTGGTGGAAATGATAAACAAAGATGAACTATTTACGCTACAACATTCAGAATATTTGAAAAAACTGCCGCTCTATGGGTTTATTAACATGATTTTTGATGTGCTCATTTCACCTGCAGAAACTATTAAAAATTCTACAACTTTAGATCTCATCATCAAGAACTACAAGAACAACATAAAATATTTTCAGTTTGGTGATATGATGCTTACTTTTACACAAGAAAATGTTGCAGATTTACTAGGTGCTCCATTACAAGGAGAGTTAATAAAAACAACGGGGCACTTGAAAAAAGAACGAGAAGGATGATGGAGAATATAAATCATTCATGGAAAGACATTTTAAAGGAGAAGCCTCAGTCCATAAGAAAAATATAGAGAGACGGATTTTTTTTGACAATAAAAGAAGACACAGCCGAAGCAAAATTTGATACAGTAAAGCTTATACTTCTTTATTTGGCCGCAACATTTCTTCTAACAAACCCTAAATATAGCTTACCATGGACCTTGATTCCATATTGTGTATGCAGTCAGAAATTAATGAAAATATCTTGGCCAAAAACCATACACAACCATCTCATAACCCAGGTGGAAAAATACTTTGATACACCACGCAAGATTAATGCTTACGTGACACTATTGTTGTTACTATTTTAAACTTTTTTGTATGTTTCTTATTTAATTATTGTTCATTCTAATAATAAATAATTTTTTTCCAGTGGTGGGTTTGCGAAAAAACCTATGTTATAAAAAAAATTCAAAGAAAGAATACAGTGATGTATATCCCCTGGCTGCAAAATGGGATATAAAATTGTTGAAGCCAAACATGTTAATAAACATCAAATACACATCTGTAAGTGATATTTAATTTTGAATAATTTTTAAGTGTCATATTAAAAATATATGCATACAAGTATGTAGATATATAGCAACAGTTACACACTTGTATGAATCTATTATAAAGAGGTGCGTACATGTATGATTATAATCATAACAATTGCACGCATCTATGCGTCTATTCACAACAGTCACATTCAGTTCCATACATTTGAGCACATATTATGAACAGATGCATCTATGTATTCATCTGTATAAAAATAATGCATGGATATATGCACTTATTTTCTAGAGATGCATACATTCCAGCATTTATTTACAGTATTAATTGAACATTTTCTACCTTTGTTTTCAGGAGTCCAAAAGAAAGGAATTAAAATTGTTGGAACAAGATATTGACAAAGACAAAGAGTACGAAGCAGTTTACCAAAAACGGGGGGAAAATTACTTGATAGTAAAGCTACAACAAGAAAATAAACAACTTAAAGAGGAAAATTTAAGGTTAGAAAAAAGACTACAAGGACTTGCTGACAGTGATGAATCTGCAGAAGATGAGTGTGAGGAAAATAATGAGAGTGACGAAAACACTGATAGTGAGATTATTATTGAGAGTGAAGAAAGAACTGAGAGTGAAGACAAAAAGGGAAGAAAATTACAACTTCAAATAAAAGACGCGAATGCAAGTGAAAATGAGGATAATGATGAAAATGAGGATAATGATGTAAGTGGGGATAATGAGGATGAAAGTGAGGATAATGAAGAGGAAAAGGATAATGAGGATAAGATTGAGAATGAAAGTGAGGATGAAAGTGAGGCTGAGAGGGACAATGACAGTGAGGATGAGAGTGAGAATGAAAAGAAGAAAAATGATAATATGGACAATGAAAATGAAGATCAGAATAATGATGAGAGTGAGGATGAAAAGCAGAAAAAGGATAATATGAACGATGAAAATGAAGATGAGAATAATAATGCTAATGAAGGTGACAAGAATGAAAATGTTGACAGAGATAATATGGAAAAAGAACACACTGCAGAAGATGAAGGAAATGATGAACCGCAGAAAAATTAGATGTTGGCATGCAGGATAAAGATAAAAAAGATGACACAAGGGATATTGATCAAATTGATACCATGGAAATAGATACAGAGGAGAACAATGATGAGGTTGGACAGAAGGAACATGAGCCAAAGAAGCCAGAGAAGGAGGTGGAGAAAGAACAGAAGGATGAGGAGAAAGAACAGGAGCCAAAGAAGCCAGAGAAGGAGACGGAGAAAGAAAAGAACGAGGTGGACAAAGAATAGAAGGAGATGGAGAAAGAACAGAAGGAGGTGGAGAAGGAAAAAGGTAAAAAATAATTATAGTTTTCTGATGGTAATAAATAATGTACACATTATCTAGTTTCAAGCAATATATTATAACAGAATTGTTGCATGCTTATCTGCATCTATTACTAACTATTGCACGCTTGAGGGCAATTGTTCAGAATAGTTGTATGCTTGTGTGCAAATATTTCTGAATAGTTGCATGTTTGTTTGCAGCTATTTCTGAATAGTTGCATGCTTGTGTGCATCTATTCAATTATTGATGAGACTAATAATATGTAAATAGATAACATGGAGAAGAATAATGATCATAAAATTGATGATGAAAAATCAAATGACATAAAGGAGCTGGAAAAGAATCATGACAACGGGAAGCAAAAGAAGCTGAAGCTTCTAGATGTTAGAAAGCAAGAGGTAAAATAATTTCTAATGGTAATAATGTTCCAAATATCAAGTTTCCATCAATACATTGCTGATATCTTATATTATTCTCAGCTGCAGCCCAAAAAAACAGAAACAAACAGGAACAAACAGGAACTGTGATTGTTGAGGATTATGAGATGAGAACAACATCAGAAGAAACACATGTACGAACAAAACTGCACGTCGGGAAATTTAAAAATGTTAAGCAACTACAAGAGGATCAAATCCAGAAACTAGAAGCATATTTTTCAAATTCAGACCTGAGGTAAAATTACTGAAAGATTTAATTAAATTTTGTAAATGTTTTTATGCTATTAAAAATAAAAGTTTCATATATATATATATATATATATATATATATATATATGCAATTATTAAGATTTGATGCCTAGATCAGTGCTAATATATTCCTAGAAATTCTCTAAATATATTACATAAATTAGTAGTAGAAGCGCATACCTTAATGGCAACGCAGACATATACATTTTTGGAGTTTCATTGGCTGATTTAATAAATGGAGGATTCCTTGACGGACAGGTATAGCGACAATCAAATTCAAATATAGTTTCATAGGGTGATTAATAGCTGGAAGTTTTCCTTAACATTTACAATCTGCTAATTTAAACAAATAATTGATTGGTATGCACATGAGCTCAACAACGACCATCCAGAAATCATGTACATCAAAACTACTGCTTCTGTAAGTTTTTATTAATTGTATAGCAAAATTATCTTGTAACATCAGAAATTTTGGTCACTAAAATGATTGCAATTACAGGCAATAATAAAGAAAGATTCATCGGAAAACAAAGACTTTTTGATAGATAAAAAAGTGCAAACATTCTACAAAACAAGCACAAAAATATTGATTCCTATCCACGAGGGAAACCATTTTTCATTGTTAGAATTTATAAAAGACAGTAGAAGATGTATACATTACGATTCCAGAAAAAATCGTCGTGACGGAGGAAATCACCAAAGACTTGCAAGAGATTTTGTATGTAAATTGAGATAATTGACATTCAAACTAGTATCTAAACTGTTATACATAGTCATATGTATGTATTTTTTTATATATACACAGAGAGTTTACATTAGTGGATTGCTGAAAAAACTAGAGAACAAGAATTTTCAGAAACATGGAAACCTTGAAATTGCTAATTGCCCAGAACAAGGCTGCACGTAAGTAAATAAAAATTATTGCATACTTGTATTTACAATTATTTTTACACTTGTATACGTATTTATATTTACGTACTTGTATTTACATACTTGTATTTACAATTATTTACTGATATAGTATGAATATGTGCATACTTGTATGCAGCTTTCTTAAATACTAGCATAATATTAATCATGTTTTACAAATTCTGCAGGGTCGATTGTGGAATGTTCGTAATTAACATGATGAAACAGAGAAGCGAGTACAAAGAAATTGATAAAAAGGATGATATATATAGTCCTGCGAATATTAATCTACAAAGAGCCATGCTTGCTTACGAAATCCTCAATCGCAAACCTCATAGTTGGAGTCTAGAAGGAGACCTGACATAGGACTATTTATTTTCAGCTGCAAACAAACCTTCTACTTAAATTTGTGGAAAATTGTCTTTTCACTTTTTATAAATATTTTGACTAAAATACAATGATCGAAGTATTGTAAATATTCTGACTAAAGTACAATGTATAAACTACTGGCAAGTGATTAACTAGTTTTCAAGCTGAATCAATGTGTCATTTTTTGTACTAAGTTAAGTTTATTCGATTTTACTTGATTATCTAGTTTGTCTAATTTTTTGCAAGTGATTATATGGTTTTACTAATATTTCTTACATTACTGTTGCTAATTCAATTAATTTTTAAAAAACCGCATACTTTTATGCATATATCCAAAATAGTTGCATACTTATATGCGTATATTTAGAAAAGTGAATTTATTATGTTCTTTATACCAATTTATTCCTCGAGTGTATGCATCTAATCATTATAAATACATAATCATAAGCATATATTAAGAAAATCTGAATATATGTGTACTGTATACAGATTTGTAGCCGGAATGTATGCATCTATACAGAAAAGTTGCATACTTAAATGCTAATATTCGATATAGCAGCAT
The DNA here is from genome assembly GCA_030737875.1 of Allium sativum. Classification (NCBI taxonomy): domain Eukaryota; kingdom Viridiplantae; phylum Streptophyta; class Magnoliopsida; order Asparagales; family Amaryllidaceae; genus Allium; species Allium sativum. Next base: position 1,018,297,350 of record CM060913.1, read on the forward strand.
ACATGTATGCATATATACAGGGGAAAAACTGGCTACTTACATTCATACACAATATTCACATAAACATTAAACCAAACTTCATTACAGAAACACTAAACACAAATTCACAGTATATATACATTCGTTCACAGTATACATACATTCAATCACAGTATTCACAGTATATTTAGAAAACATGAATTTATTTTGTTCTTTATACCAATTAATTTCTATAATGTATGCATCTAATCATTATAAATGCATAATTGTATGCGTATATTAAGAAAATCAGAATATATGTGTACAAATTTGTAGCCAAAATGTATGCATCTATACAGAATGGTTGCATACTTGAATGCTAATATTTGAAATAGCAACATACATGTATGCATATATATAGGAAAAAAACTGGCTACTTACATTCATTCACAGTATTCACAGTATACATTCATCCACAGTATTCACAGTATGCATATATACATGTATGCAAAATAGAAAACACATATTCACAGTAATAATCAAAATACTAAACCAAACATCAGCTCAAAAACATTAAAATACTAAACCAAAGCTGCAAACATAACAGAATATTCAAATTGGTTGCAAACAGTAAACAATAAACAGAAATATTCAAACTAGTTACAAGCATATTAAAATACTAAACCAAATTGCAATTAGTTTTCTTGTGAAAAACAAGTCCTTTTGTTATGCCCCAACTTTTTGCACAACCCACATCTAATAGTTTTGTAAATTCACCGGCAGATTTTAACCTTTTAGAAGACGATGGACGACCAAGCATTCTTCTACCTTTTGGAGGAGCTATAATTGCATCTTCAATTGCAACATCTTCACCCATAAAGTCTATTATAGGATTGAATGGATGAGAATAAGCTAATCGAAAATAAGAAAATTTGAAATAATCTTGAATGTAGTCATACACATCCAACTTCTCACAACTTAAAATACATCTAATAGCACGAGCGCAAGGAAAACCATTAATTTTCCACATGTTACATGAACACACTCGACTATGTAAATCAACAGATTGATGGAACGGAGAATGAACTTCAAACACATTTTCACTTGATTTAATAACAAACCACGAAGCTCCTTCCGAATAAAGGTTTCTTAATCGAGTTTCATTCACAGAACATAAAACACTATTCCAAGTAGAAGCAACTTCACGACGATCAAACATAAGTTTCATTAACTTCATTCTAATTTTATCCAAACAAGCAGTAATAGGTAAATGTCTTTCCTCCAAAATCCATTTGTTAAAACTCTCTGAACAATTAGATGACATCTCACCATATCGACAACCAGGGAAAAAAAACATTTGCAAACTTCTCAAAAGGAATTCCAGTCAAAAAGTTTACCACTTTGGATCCACCAAAATCTCTAAAATTCGTCAATGCAGCATTAAAATCAATCAAATTCGAAGCATAAGCAATCGTGCAAACATATCTAACAACAACTTCTTGTTTGATTTGGAAAATTCAAATTTTAGAGCAACCTTTAAATTGTTGGTCAAACGATAAAAACAAGAGCTATGAACTGAATTTGGAAACACTTTCGGAATAGCAACAAGAATACCAGGATGATGATCAGAAATGAAAACAAAGCTTCTACTATCATCTTTAAGAAACTCTTTCAGTTGTTCACAATACCAAATCCAATTGTCTTCATCTTCCTCGGCCACAATAGCAATTGCTATAGGAAGAAAACCTGTTAAAAGAAACAAACATATTATCAAATAAAAAATAAAATCAGCAACAATTATAAATAATTTTTGCAAATATTTAGATCAGTTGCATAAATATGTATTCCAAATAATAGCATACTTTAATGCAAATATACAAAACAGTAGCATATATGTGTACCCAAATTCAGAATAGATGCACGCATATATGCACTTATTCAGAAAAAATGCATGCTTGTATGCACTTATTCAGAATAGATGCATGCATGTGAATGCATGTACTCATATTATTTACATACTTTTATGAATGTATTAAGAATAGTTGCATAATTGTACGCATACATGCAGAAGATTATTATATCTCCATGCATTTACCCAAAATAGTTGCATACATGAATGCATATATTAAATATAACTGCATACTTTTATGCATACACATACAGTTATGAACTGAACAAACACCATATCTTCATTTTCATTTTTACCAGTAGCAGCCATCAAACAACCTTGAGCTCTTCCTTTCATAAAAGTAGCATCAACAAAAATTAAAGGACGACAATATTGAAATCCATGTGCACAAGCTTTGAATCCAACAAAAACCCTTTCAAATTGACGTGTATCATCATTACACTCCAACACTACTTTACTCCCAGGATTAGTAGTAACAACAGCATCACAAAACGACTGCAAATGATGATAAGACATTATATCGCTTCCATGTAACTCTTCTAATGCCAACTTCTTCCCACTATTAGCATAATAATACTTCAAATAACATTATACTCGGTTTGAAACAAATTAATAATGTCCTTGGTCTTCATTAATGGATTAGAATGAATATGATCATAAACTAACAACTTAATGAATTTGTTGGATAAACAGGATTGTTTATGTCATGAATTCCAGCACCACAAGTATGTTCAGGTTGAAATATCTTTAAAACAAAATAACCAGGAAGATTGAACTTAACAGAAGCATGAATCCTGAAAGTACAATTTTGCTTAGAACAAACAGCTGTAACTCTTTCCTTGTCATTCTTAACCAGATTAAGCTTGTATCCAGTCTTCATACTATACATCATCACATACAACCTAAATTCAGTAACACCTCCTGGAAATTGCTGACCAACACCAGAAAAAACGGGTTGACTCAAATCATTTCTCAACAATTGTCTCAATTGATTGTTCGAATCACATGTACCAGCAAAAGAAGAATCACTACCACAAGAAACATCATCTGACATTGCATTGTTAACTAAAGAACTTGTAACGACCCAGAAAATCTGAACCAATTTAAAATTTTTAAATTGGCTAAAATAATGGATTTTAATTATTTAAAATAAATATTTTAAATAATGGCGATGAAAACTGAGTTCGAATCGACATTTGAAAACGAATATAATTAATTATAATTATATATAGAATTGAAAATGGCGCGGTAGTTCGATAATTCGATTTCAAACTTCAATTGAATATACCGGGTGCAAAACAATCCGGATTTTAGTGAAACCAAAAACATTGGAATCTAATTGATGATATCTTTCTAATGAATCCGACCAATCGAAATTTGATAGCGGGAATCAAAAGATATGTCCAGTTGAAAATTCTGAATAGTCGCTATGGAATTCAGGCCCTTAAAAATGGACATTTTGCAAACGACCTCGGATTTCGACGAAACCACTTTTGTTGGATCCGCAGTGTCAAGTTATTGCTAGGTTTCAAATTTCATAATTTTTCGAATCAATATGTGAGCGTGGCAAAGGAAAACGCGTTTGACCAGTTTCAGTTGATTTTAATCGACTGGAAATTGGCCATTTTTCCAACGGTCTCAGAATTCGACGAAACTAGTTTTGTTAGGACCGTATCGTCAATACGAAGCTAGAAAATATTTTTCTGGAATTTTTCTAGTTAGTATGTGACCCCGGTAATTTGAAATGTGCGTTTAAAATTCAATATAGTGATTTAAATGAAAATTCAAAAGGAAACTGACTGTAAAGATCAAATCAGCTTGCGATACATGTCCCATTGTGTTCAGAATGGGGGTAAAACGCTATGGACAACAGGCGGTGGGCCTCGTTTCGAGGTCGTGGATAAAAGTCAACCTTTTTGCAAAATAAAATAATTAAATAAAAAAAAACAAATTAATTTCCCTCCCCTTTATCTTTCTTCCTGCCCCCCCCCCCCCCCCCCGTTCACTTTTATTTCAATAAAAAAAAAAAAAAAAGCAGCAGCGGAAGCCGCCGCCTTCACCGACGGTCAGAACCTCCACCGCGCCTCCGATCTTCTTCCCCCCCCCCTCTTCCTTGCACTCGTCCCCCCCCCATTCGATCGAAGCCATCGCGAGCCCCCGAAGCCATCGCCTCCCTGTTCGATCTTTCCACCGCCGACCGCCACCAGAAACCCCCCCACCCCCCCAGCCGACGATCTTTCCACCGCCGACAGCCATTGATTCCCCCCCCCCTCTTCGCAGAAATGTAAGTTTTTTTATTTTTGTTTTGTTTTGTTATTTTATTTTAATGATTTTAAAACTGTTCTATTTTAATTAGAATTATAACTGAAATTTAATTAGAATTATAACTGAAATTTAATTAGGTTTAAAACTGAATTGATTTTTAAAAAGGATTAAAAACAGTTTTTTTAAAAAGATAAAAACTGAATTTTAAAACTGATTTTTATAAAAAGATAAAAACTGAATTTTATAAAAGAATTGAAAACGGATTTGGTTTTTAAAAGTTAAAAACTGATTTTATTAAAAGGTTAAAACTGATTTTTCGAAAAAGGATTTGAACTTTAAAAAGTAAAAATCATATTTTTATATATCGAAAGTCGAAAGAAAAATCATATTTTTATATATCGAAAGTCGAAAGAAAAATCATATTTTTATATATCGAAAGTCGAAAGAAAAATCATATTTTTATATATCGAAAGTCGAAAGTAAAAATCATATTTTTATATATCGAAAGTCGAAGTAGAAATCATATTTTTATATATTGAATAGCATCGTAAAAATTCGATTTTTACATATGTAGAGAATACGGGCGAAAGCGACAAAAAGGCGAAGATTTCTATAAGTGAAGTGTCGTGCAGTTGGATAGCTATTGGTGAGATTTCTGTTTTAAAAATATTATATATGTGTGAAATGAAAGTGAATTGCTATCTATAAATATATATCTATATATATATACGCCCCTCGTCCACAAACCATGGACGATATTTATTGGTTGAAATTGTTGTGAAAATTGAATGATTGTTTGGGATTGTTTGTGATTGACATTGGTTGATTGCGGTTGAAAAATACCCATTGGTGGTTGTGAAATATTTGGTTGAAACCACATAGGATTAGTTTGTGGAAATGAAATAAATATATACATGCCGCCTGCGTGCGAACTAGATGCATGATCCCCATTGTCAAAAAATGCGAGGTTTTAAGGTAGAGCGAGGAGCCGTACTAGGGACGGTGCCGGTGTAACTACCCTGCCGTTATGCTGCCGAAATTTTGAATAATATTTGTGTGTTTGAATTATTTTCATATGCTTAAACTATATTTATTCATTGTATAGAAAACATTCATGTGTTGAATTGATATTCATTCGTTGTTTAGAAATTCTTGTGTTGAATGGTATTCATATTTTGAAATAAATTGTTCGATAATAAAAATCACATTTTTATCTATATATAAAAACTATTGAAAACATTCATGTGTTGAATTGATATTCATTCGTTGTTTAGAAATTCATGTGTTGAATGGTATTCATATTTTGAAATAAACTGTTCGATAACAAAAATCACATTTTTATCTATATATAAAACTATTGAAAACATTCATGTGTTGAATTGATATTCATTCGTTGTTTAGAAATTCATGTGTTGAATGGTATTCATATTTTGAAATAAATTATTCGATAATAAAAATCACATTTTTATCTATATATAGAAACCATAGAAAACATTCATGTGTTGAATTGATATTCATTCGTTGTTTAGAAATTCTTGTGTTGAATGGTATTCATATTTTGAAATAAATTGTTCGAAAATAAAAATCACATTTTTATTGAATGCAGAAATCGTTGAAATGTGAAGTGTTAAAAATAGCCACTTGTTCAAAATAAACATATATGAGTTGAAATATTCATTAATTGGCTAATGAAATGATTTGCACCTATTTATGTAACATTAGAATGAATGGAGTTTTTAAACCAAATAGAAATCAAATATGAAGTCGAATAGAAATTGATAAATGATAAGAACTGTATATATATATATATATGTACATGCAATATTCATTGAACAGGTTATAGCAAAGGGGCTAGAGAAGAGGAATAAAATTTTGTGCCCGACAAATAGGTACACATTTACTGATTTGTTTGGGTGATGATTTTGAGCCTGTTGGCTAGCCGCTTGGCTTTTTCTTTTTCTTTTTGAGATTAGAAGGACCGGGAACGCTATTTGCGATTTCCCGATGCTCCCGGTGCAGGGGAGGTTATGGCGAAATTTTTCCAAAATTTAAGGCATTAGAAAAATATTTGAAGTTAAAACGATATGGAAATCATTGAATGAACTATATTTATATAAATATATAAATATAAATAAAATTAAAACGAAACGAAGCCGTGCAATTCGTGTTTTGAAACCGTGTTTTCAAACGACTAGTACGGGAAATCCGACCATTGGATTTTCCCGAAACCTCAACCGTCGGGTTCGCCTTGGAATAATCTTTCCAACGGCACCAACCTTGTAAAAATCCAACGGTTGGATTGTCTGGAATGTTTAATTCAAATCTGAAGAAAAACAGCGCCAGAATCGATTTTATTTATATATAAATATAAATATAATTATATTTAATCGAATAACGACGCTGCAGTTCGTATTTTGAAATCGAAATTTCAAACGATTGTACCGGGAAATCCGCCGTCGGATTTTCCCGAAACTGGAACCGTTGGGTTCGTTTTGAAAAGACCTTTCTAATGATGTAAATTTTGTGAAGATCCAACGGTTAGATTTTCAGATATGTGTAAATCAAATCTGAAGAAAAACAGCGCCACGGCCGCCTTATGGCCCGAAGCGTCGTTTTGAATAAAATGGCTATTTTAAAATAAATAAAAATAGCGATAAATAGTTATAAAATATCATAAGCGATATGGAATGGAAATAAACTGAATTTGCTTGATTTATGTGATGTTTGATGGTTGAATGTGTTTGGTGTGAAAATTACATTAAAGAACACAATTGGTGTTGTCGAATAATTTAACCATTGAAATAAATCGATTTGAAATTCTAAATATACGTGAATTATTTGGAAAGGCCGAGTTAATTCTCATTTCGAATAATTGATCGACGATTGAAAGTCGAAGATGAAGACGATGGTCGAAGACCGGAGATCTTCACCTCGTTTGGATGGTAACCGAGGTCCTGATTGGGAAGCATCCCGAAATATGGATAATGAGTGGTGATCGTCCAGACGTACGTGGTGATCGATGGGTTTGCGAGGTATTTAGTGCCTCCGGTTTCGTTCAGACCCAGAACGGACTTGTAAATGGACTGTGTGTCTGACATTGGAGTTTATTCTGTGTTGATTGATTTCTGTTAAATATACATCTGTTTGGCGGCGGAGAATTTATTCTTTTGCTTAACGCCCTTCTCTGAGACGCACGAGCTCAGAGGTTGTATATCGATGGACATCAGTCACATGGCATGAATTGCCTGTGTGGCATGCTAAGATGCAGTGAACAGGACTTCTGTTGAAAAACAAAGTCTTGTGGTGATGATCAAAGCACCGCCTGTGTGGCGTAGCTTTGTGTATAACGTGAATTCGCGAACCTCACACCCCGGTATGAACCAGAAACGGGAGAAGGACCTCAGGGAGGGCCTGCGTTTCCTCCTAGCTAGGGTGGTGTCAGCGACCTACCAGCCCTGACATTTATATACTTTTCACCTATGTGGTTGTTGCTGTTGCGAGGCGCCTCGGTTTGATCGGACGATCCGGGTCCGATGGAGTCATTCGTTGGCTCGTTTACGCCCCAAAGGGCGGGGAAACGCATGGTTCAGGCATTTTAATCCACATCGGTGGACCGGCCCTGACGATCCAAGGGTCACTCGAGCTCTGATCCTGAGACTCGGGCTAGGCAGTCTCGAATTCGGTGAGGACTATCTTTTGCCTCGGTTCATGACGGAAATCCAATTTCCAAATACGTGATCGTGCGGTTTTGATTGTATATATATATGGCGACATGATATATGGTACCCATGCCGTCTATGATTGATAGTTATGATTTGAAATTGTTTTCAAAACATATAAACACTAGCAATAATATCAAATGCCTTTGTTTTATTCGTATCAATCATATTTTGGCCATTATAAGGTAAAACTCTATCCTCCGGTTTGCGTTGCATTGTGTGATGGGAACTGAGTCTTGTAATGGCTTCATTTTTGTTAAAAGCATAGCGATGTTTAAAAGAAAGATTTGTTTTAAAGCACTGGCAATCCAATGGAGTAAACCCGTTCCACGAAAGTGGCGTGGTCCTGTGATTAGCCATATTATATATGTGTTGAGTAGATTTCTCATACCAGTCCCATGACTGACTCGTAGTTTGTTTCACTCTCAAACTCGGGTGCCCCTTTTTCTACATGGGCAGCCTTGTATTCAGGTTTAGCTGGTTCTTTCTGGATAGCTGGAGCTGAAGATGGATTCTATCATTTATTTCTTTTTATGTTGTTTAGCTCCTATTGTACATATCTTGTTTATTTCCGCTGTAGACATTTATGTATAGCTGAACTGTATTTGTACTAAGTAAGATCCTGTATACTGTGTAACTCTGATGATTACTTTTATCCAGTATATTTTGTTGTTCATTCTGGTGTATTTATTTAATTCTGTTCTGCTACTATATGTTTCTGTGTTATATTCCAAAGATAACCTTGTTTCCGTGAGAACGGGAAATCGGGTCGTCTCATCGTGGTATCAGAGCTTTGGTTAAGCTTAGTTCTGGAATATAACATTTGAACGAACTCGTCAGAAATAGAACCAGTAGTGTTCTAGGACGGGTAACTCTATACAGATAGGATCAGTAATATCCTAGTATGAGTAAAGCAGGATGAAATTACACCTCGATAGACACATTTACATTCAAGTATTTGTCTCTATATTTTAAAATACCTTTTCTGTGACCTGACACTTGATCTGCTATTTGCAGAGGAACTAGAAAATGAGTGCCAGAAACAGAAGAAATAATCGTATGGCTCGACCAGCTAATGAGCCAGTTGTGCTCCCGCAACCAGAATCCAATATAGAAGTTCTATACAAGAGATTTCGAAATCTTGGTGGATCGCCATTCTTAGGCAAGGAGCCCATTATGGAAGCACAAGCTTGGATTCGTTCTGCAGAGAAAATATTTGAGGGTTTAAAGCTGAGAGATGATCAGAAAAGATTACTGGCGTCTTGGGCACTCAAAGAAGAAGCTTTGTTTTGGTGGGATTCAATCATTAAAGATAATCCAGAAGGTGATATCACCTGGGACAGATTCAAAGTGATTTTCCTGGAAAGATTTACTCCTCCCGAAGCAACTGAGAGATTATGTGACGAATTTTCTTATCTAATACAAGGTGACATGACCATTCCGGAATATCATAAGAAATTCAATGAACTTTCTCACTTTGCTCCTCATCTAATTCAAAATCCGAAGAGTAAAAATATGAGATTTATTCACGGGCTGCAAAGGAAATACCAGAATAAAGTATTAGGGCATGTGAAGCTTCCTTTTTCTGAAATGATATACATGGCTTATCAGTACGAAGATCTCGACAAGAAAGGCATGTTGCGAGATGAAGAAGAAGTCAGTTCTAGTGACATACCAGAGTCGGAAACTGATATTCCAGAAGCCAGTAAGGAGCCCGAAGTAAATCGAAAAAGGGCCAGATCCGGAAAAGAACTAGTGACGACCGCTGTATGCAGTAACTGCCATAAACAGGGGCATTTGACTAGGAATTGTAAACCCTCGAAGAAGCTGAGGAAAGATGAAACTAAATCCGGTAAGAAGTTCCAAGAGAATAGAAAGTGCAGTCAATGCCATCAGTCCGGTCATCTTTCAAAGGCCCGCCCGCTACTCAGAAAACCTAAAGCAGTACATGTAAATGAGGTGGTAGAAGTACCTGCATCTTCGTCTGTTCAGGAAAGGTCAGATGTTTTAGAAGGCACGCTAACTGTCAAAGATATTCCAGTCAAAGTACTGTTTGACACTGGCGCGTCACGAAGATTTGTTGCAAAGAATGCAGCTAGGAAACTGGATTTGAATTTGAAGAAACTCAAGGAACCAATGACTGTTCAGAACCCGGTTGGGGGTTCCATTGACCTCAGTTGGGTTTGTCGAGTGCCGGTTTCCTTTTCTCGTTATCGGTTCCCTACCATCGCGGCCGTCATGAATTTTACAGAGTTTGATCTTATCTTGGGGTTAGATTGGTTGACTAAATATGAAGCTGAAGTTAAATGCGTCGACAGAGTCGTAAAGGCGAAGATTAAATCAGGCGATTATATAACCATTCCCTGTGAAGGTCAGAATGCTAATAGGAAAGACTTCTGGGCAGCTTTGAATGTTTCTCCAGCCCAAATTGAAAATGTTTCTGAAGTCACGGAGAATATTCCTGACGTCATCAAAGACATTCCTGTTGTCAAGAACTATGCGGATGTGTTCGAAGAAGTTGTTCGCTTACCTCCGCAGAGAGAAATAGATTTCAAGATTGCTTTGATTCCGAATGCAAGGCCGGTAGTTCATGCTATTCGAAGAATGTCCTTGAAAGAGAAGGAAGAATTAGACAATCAAACACGACAGCTCGTATGGAAAGGTCTGATCAGGCCCAGTTTCTCTGATTAGGGTGCAGCAGTGGTGTTTGTCCCAAAATCTGATGGTACTCTACGTCTATGTGTGGATTATCGTGATTTGAACAAACAGACAATAAAGAACAAGTATCCATTGCCGCGGATTGATGATTTGTTAGATCGATTAAATGGAGCACAAGTATTCTCACGAATGGACCTAGCTATAGGATTCCATCAACTTCGAATTGCCGAAGAGTGTGTTCCAATGACAGCGTTCAGAGGCCCCGACTTATTCTACGAGTGGTTAGTAATGCCGTTCGGCTTATGTAACGCTCCAGCTTGTTTCGTCGATCTAATGAACAGAGTATTCAGAGGAGTTTTGAATAAATTTGTTCTGGTTTTCATTGACGATATTCTAATCTTCTCTAAATCGAAAGCCGAACATGAAAAACATCTGGAACAGGTTCTAGAAATCCTCAGAAGGAATGTATTGAAAGCCAAGTTTTCCAAATGTATATTCTGGCAAGATGAAGTGAAATTTCTGGGCCATGTCGTATCGAAAGATGGAATCGCTGTGGATCCAAGCAAAATCACAGCTATTCAGAATTGGAAACAGCCCAGTACTCCCACTGAAGTCCGCAGCTTTCTCGGATTGGCTAGCTATTATCGGAAGTTTGTTAAAGACTTTTCTAAGATATCTGGCCACTTAACGAAGCTTACAAAGAAACATTCTAAATTCAAATGGACTCAAGAGAGTGAGGAGGCTTTCGAAGAGCTGAAGTTGAGATTAACGACAGCTCCACTGTTAACCATCATCGATGGCAACCAAGTTTTAAAAGTCTGGACTGATGCTTCTAGAGAAGGCCTTGGTGCAGTGTTGATGCAAAGGGGCCAAGTGATTGCTTATGCTAGCCGTCAACTGAAACCGCACGAGAAAAACTATGTAACTCATGATCTTGAGTTATTGGCTATCATATTCTCTTTGAAAATCTGGAGACACTATCTTCTGGGAGAGAGATTTGAACTGTTTACAGATCACCAGTCGTTAAAGTATCTGTTCACTCAGAAGGACATAAATCTGAGACAGCAACATTGGCTGGAGTTTCTTGCGGCATATGACTTCGAAATTATATATACTCCAGGAAAAGCCAATGTCGTGGCCGATGCGTTAAGCAGAAAGAATGTAATGATCGCCGGTTTTATTATCACGACTTCATTGCTAGATAAGATATCTGCTCTTCAAGAGGATGATCACTTCATTCAGAAGATCAGAGGGATAATTCAACAAGGCGAGCCCTCGAGTTTTCAAGTAGACAAGGATGGGATTTTAAGGCTCAAAGGTCGAATCTGTGTCCCTAACATTCCTGAACTTCGAAAGGAAGTACTGGATGAATGCCACAAGTCAAAACTCAGTATCCATCCAGGAGTAAGCAAAATGTATAATGACATCAAACGCACCTTCTGGTGGAAGTCGATGAAGAGGGACATTTCTTTATATGTTAGCCGATGTCCTACTTGCCAGCTAGTCAAGAGCGACCAACAGAAATTGGCTGGATTATTACAACCACTAGAAGTTCCTGGTTGGAAGTGGGAACATATTTCTATGGATTTCATTGATGGTCTGCCCAGGACCAGAAAAGGAAATGACAGTATTTGGGTAATCGTAGATCGCTTCACGAAGACCGCCCATTTTATACCTGTCAAATCAAATAGAACTGCTCAGAGTCTGGCGCAGATTTACGTCAGGGAAATAGTTAGACTGCATGGAGTGCCGCTCAGTATAGTAAGTGATAGAGATATAATATTCACTAGCAAATTCTGGGAAGCATTTCAAGATGAGCTAGGAACGAAGTTAAACTTGAGCACCGCTTATCATCCTCAGACAGACGGTCAGACTGAGAGGGTGAATCGCATTTTAGAAGATCTATTGCGGGCTTGTGTTCTAGATTTTGGTGGATCATGGGAAGACCATCTGCATTTGGCTGAATTATCTTATAACAACAGCTACCAGGCGAGTCTGACAATGTCGCCATTCGAAGCATTGTATGGTAGACCGTGCCGATCTCCTGCTTGTTGGGTCGAGCCTGGAAATAGACTTGTGTTGGGTCCTGATATGATACGAGAAGCTGCCGACAAAGTCGATTTTATTAAGAAGCGATTACTCGCCGCTCAAAGCCGACAAAAGAGCTATGCCGATAAAAGAAGAAGAGATATATCCTTCGAAGTTGGCGACTATGTATATTTGAAAGTATCGCCGATGAGAGGAGTTATCCGGTTCGGTAAAACTGGAAAGTTAGCACCCAAATTCATTGGTCCGTTTCCTATTCTGGAACGGATCGGAACTCTCGCTTATAGGGTCAAACTGCCTGACTGGTTGCCTGGAGTGCATGATGTATTTCATATATCTCAACTTCGAAAGCACGTTCATGATCCAGACATGATCGTGGAAGAAGCAGCTCAGCAAGATATTGAAATTACTCCAGAACTAGCTGTGAGAAGAGAGCCGCTGAAGATTATCGGCAAAGAAACCAAAGAGCTGAGGAACAAGAAGGTTCACTTAGTCAAAGTGCAATGGAGTGGAGATCCGCGAGATTGTACTTGGGAAACTGAGGAGAGCATTCAGAAAGCTTATCCTAGATGCCGAGTAGATATCTCCGATTGACTCTGGTGCAAGGTACACTTACCCTACTTTGCATTACAATTTAATTCTCTATTCTATTGCAATTTTCTTCCTATGGATGTGCACTATTTATTCTATACTCTGAATGATTTTTGAAGGAATATAGGATTTGATTAGTATATTTTGAAGGTTAAAAGCAATTGGATTGGTTGTTGTGTTGTGTGATTTTAGATTTATCAAACCACTTTCGACTTTATTCCTTTTCGGGGACGAAAAGTTTTAAGTGGGGGAGATTGTAACGACCCAGAAAATCTGAACCAATTTAAAATTTTTAAATTGGCTAAAATAATGGATTTTAATTATTTAAAATAAATATTTTAAATAATGGCGATGAAAACTGAGTTCGAATCGACATTTGAAAACGAATATAATTAATTATAATTATATATAGAATTGAAAATGGTGCGGTAGTTCGATAATTCGATTTCAAACTTCAATTGAATATACCGGGTGCAACACAATCCGGATTTTAGTGAAACCAAAAACATTGGAATCTAATTGATGATATCTTTCTAACGAATCCGACCAATCGAAATTTGATAGCGGGAATCAAAAGATATGTCCAGTTGAAAATTCTGAATAGTCGCTATGGAATTCAGGCCCTTAAAAATGGACATTTTGCAAACGACCTCGGATTTCGACGAAACCACTTTTGTTGGATCCGCAGTGTCAAGTTATTGCTAGGTTTCAAATTTCATAACTTTTCGAATCAATATGTGAGTGTGGCAAAGGAAAACGCGTTTGACCAGTTTCAGTTGATTTTAATCGACTGGAAATTGGCCATTTTTCCAACGGTCTCAGAATTCGACGAAACTAGTTTTGTTAGGACCGTATCGTCAATACGAAGCTAGAAAATATTTTTCTGGAATTTTTCTAGTTAGTATGTGACCCCGGTAATTTGAAATGTGCGTTTAAAATTCAATATAGTGATTTAAATGAAAATTCAAAAGGAAACTGACTGTAAAGATCAAATCAGCTTGCGATACATGTCCCATTGTGTTCAGAATGGGGGTAAAACGCTATGGACGACAGGCGGTGGGCCTCGTTTCGAGGTCGTGGATAAAAGTCAACCTTTTTGCAAAATAAAATAATTAAATTAAAAAAAAATATTTTTAATTTCCCTCCCCTTTATCTTTCTTCCTGCCCCCCCCCCCACCCCCCCCCCCCCCCCGTTCACTTTTATTTCAATAAACAAAAAAAAGAAGAAGAAAGCAGCAGCGGAAGCCGCCGCGTTCACCGACGGTCAGAACCTCCACCGCGCGTCCGATCTTCTTTCCCACCCCCCCCCCCCCCCTCTTCCTTGCACTCGTCCCCCCCCCCATTCGATCGAAGCCATCGCGAGCCCCCGAAGCCATCGCCTCCCTGTTCGATCTTTCCACCGCCGACCGCCACCAGAAACCCCCCCCCCCCCCCAGCCGACGATCTTTCCACCGCCGACAGCCACTGATTCCCCCCCCCCCCCCTCTTCGCAGAAATGTAAGTTTTTTTATTTTTGTTTTGTTTTGTTATTTTATTTTAATGATTTTAAAACTATTCTATTTTAATTAGAATTATAACTGAAATTTAATTAGGTTTAAAACTGAATTGATTTTTAAAAAGGATTAAAAACAGTTTTTTTAAAAAGATAAAAACTGAATTTTAAAACTGATTTTTATAAAAAGATAAAAACTGAATTTTATAAAAGAATTGAAAACTGATTTGGTTTTTAAAAGTTAAAAACTGATTTTATTAAAAGGTTAAAACTGATTTTTCGAAAAAGGATTTGAACATTAAAAAGTAAAAATCATATTTTTATATATCGAAAGTCAAAAGAAAAATCATATTTTTATATATCGAAAGTCGAAAGAAAAACCATATTTTTATATATCGAAAGTCGAAAGTAAAAATCATATTTTTATATATCGAAAGTCGAAGTAGAAATCATATTTTTATATATTGAATAGCGTCGTAAAAATTCGATTTTTACATATGTAGAGAATACGGGCGAAAGCGACAAAAAGGCGAAGATTTCTATAAGTGAAGTGTCGTGCAGTTGGATAGATATTGGTGAGATTTCTGTTTTAAAAATATTATATATGTGTGAAATGAAAGTGAATTGCTATCTATAAATATATATCTATATATATATATATATATATATATATATATATATATATATATATATACGCCCCTCGTCCACAAACCATGGACGAAATTTATTGGTTGAAATTGTTGTGAAAATTGAATGATTGTTTGGGATTGTTTGTGATTGACATTGGTTGATTGCGGTTGAAAAATACCCATTGGTGGTTGTGAAATATTTGGTTGAAACCACATAGGATTAGTTTGTGGAAATGAAATAAATATATACATGCCGCCTGCGTGCGAACTAGATGCATGATCCCCATTGTCAAAAACCGCGAGGTTTTAAGGTAGAGCGAGGAGCCGTACTAGGGACGGTGCCGGTGTAACTACCCTGCCGTTATGCTGCCGAAATTTTGAATAATATTTGTGTGTTTGAATTATTTTCATATGCTTAAACTATATTTATTCATTGTATAGAAAACATTCATGTGTTGAATTGATATTCATTCGTTGTTTAGAAATTCATGTGTTGAATGGTATTCATATTTTGAAATAAATTGTTCGATAATAAAAATAACATTTTTATCTATATATAAAAACTATTGAAAACATTCATGTGTTGAATTGATATTCATTCGTTGTTTAGAAATTCATGTGTTGAATGGTATTCATATTTTGAAATAAATTGTTCGATAACAAAAATCACATTTTTATCTATATATAAAAACTATTGAAAACATTCATGTGTTGAATTGATATTCATTCGTTGTTTAGAAATTCATGTGTTGAATGGTATTCATATTTTGAAATAAATTATTCGATAATAAAAATCACATTTTTATCTATATATAGAAACCATAGAAAACATTCATGTGTTGAATTGATATTCATTCGTTGTTTAGAAATTCATGTGTTGAATGGTATTCATATTTTGAAATAAATTGTTCGAAAATAAAAATCACATTTTTATTGAATGCATAAATCGTTGAAATGTGAAGTGTTAAAAATAGCCACTTGTTCAAAATAAACATATATGAGTTGAAATATTCATTAATTGGCTAATGAAATGATTTGCACCTATTTATGTAACATTAGAATGAATGGAGTTTTTAAACCAAATAGAAATCAAATATGAAGTCGAATAGAAATTGATAAATGATAAGAACTGTATATATATATGTACATGCAATATTCATTGAACAGGTTATAGCAAAGGGGCTAGAGAAGAGGAATAAAATTTTGTGCCCGACAAATAGGTACACATTTACTAATTTGTTTGGGTGATGATTTTGAGCCTGTTGGCTAGCCGCTTGGCTTTTTCTTTTTCTTTTTGAGATTAGAAGGACCGGGAACGCTATTTGCGATTTCCCGATGCTCCCGGTGCAGGGGAGGTTATGGCGAAATTTTTCCAAAATTTAAGGCGTTAGAAAAATATTTGAAGTTAAAACGATATGGAAATCATTGAATGAACTATATTTATATAATATATAAATATAAATAAAATTAAAACGAAACGAAGCCGTGCAGTTCGTGTTTTGAAACCGTGTTTTCAAACGACTAGTACGGGAAATCCGACCATTGGATTTTCCCGAAACCTCAACCGTCGGGTTCGCCTTGGAATAATCTTTCCAACGGCACCAACCTTTTAAAAATCCAACGGTTGGATTGTCTGGAATGTTTAATTCAAATCTGAAGAAAAACAGCGCCAGAATCGATTTTATTTCTATATAAATATAAATATAATTATATTTAATCGAATAACGACGCTGCAGTTCGTATTTTGAAATCGAAATTTCAAACGATTGTACCGGGAGATCCGACCGTCGGATTTTCCCGAAACTGGAACCGTTGGGTTCGTTTTGAAAAGACCTTTCTAATGATGTAAATTTTGTGAAGATCCAACGGTTAGATTTTCAGATATGTGTAAATCAAATCTAAAGAAAAACAGCGCCACGGCCGCCTTATGGCCCGAAGCGTCGTTTTGAATAAAATGGCTATTTTAAAATAAATAAAAATAGCGATAAATAGTTATAAAATATCATAAGCGATATGGAATGGAAATAAACTGAATTTGCTTGATTTATTTGATGTTTGATGGTTGAATGTGTTTGGTGTGAAAATTACATTAAAGAACACAATTGGTGTTGTCGAATAATTTAACCATTGAAATAAATCGATTTGAAATTCTAAATATACGTGAATTATTTGGAAAGGCCGAGTTAATTCTCATTTCGAATAATTGATCGACGATTGAAAGTCGAAGATGAAGACGATGGTCGAAGACCGGAGATCTTCACCTCGTTTGGATGGTAACCGAGGTCCTGATTGGGAGGCATCCCGAAATATGGATAATGAGTGGTGATCGTCCAGACGTACGTGGTGATCGATGGGTTTGCGAGGTATTTAGTGCCTCCGGTTTCGTTCAGACCCAGAACGGACTTGTAAATGGACTGTGTGTCTGACATTGGAGTTTATTCTGTGTTGATTGATTACTGTTAAATATACATCTGTTTGGCGGCGGAGAATTTATTCTTTTGCTTAACGCCCTTCTCTGAGACGCACGAGCTCAGAGGTTGTATATCGATGGACATCAGTCGCATGGCATGAATTGCCTGTGTGGCATGCTAAGATGCAGTGAACAGGACTTCTGTTGAAAAGCAAAGTCTTGTGGTGATGATCAAAGCAGCGCCTGTGTGGCGTAGCTTTGTGTATAACGTGAATTCGCGAACCTCACACCCCGGTATGAACCAGAAACGGGAGAAGGACCTCAGGGAGGGCCTGCGTTTCCTCCTAGCTAGGGTGGTGTCAGCGACCTACCAGCCCTGACATTTATATACTTTTCACCTATGTGGTTGTTGCTGTTGCGAGGCGCCTCGGTTTGATCGGACGATCCGGGTCCCATGGAGTCATTCGTTGGCTCGTTTACGCCCCAAAGGGCGGGGAAACGCATGGTTCAGGCATTTTAATCCACATCGGTGGACCGGCCCTGACGATCCAAGGGTCACTCGAGCTCTGATCCTGATACTCGGGCTAGGCAGTCTCGAATTCGGTGAGGACTATCTTTTGCCTCGGTTCATGATGGAAATCCAATTTCCAAATACGTGATCGTGCGGTTTTGATTGTATATATATATGGCGACATGATATATGGTACCCATGCCGTCTATGATTGATAGTTATGATTTGAAATTGTTTTCAAAACATATAAACACTAGCAATAATATCAAATGCCTTTGTTTTATTCGTATCAATCATATTTTGGCCATTATAAGGTAAAACTCTATCCTCCGATTTGCGTTGCATTGTGTGATGGGAACTGAGTCTTATAATGGCTTCATTTTTGTTAAAAGCATAGCGATGTTTAAAAGAAAGATTTGTTTTAAAGCACTGGCAATCCAATGGAGTAAACCCGTTCCACGAAAGTGGCGTGGTCCTGTGATTAGCCATATTATATATGTGTTGAGTAGATTTCTCATACCAGTCCCATGACTGACTCGTAGTTTGTTTCACTCTCAAACTCGGGTGCCCCTTTTTCTACACGGGCAGCCTTGTATTCAGGTTTAGCTGGTTCTTTCTGGATACCTGGAGCTGAAGATGGATTCTATCATTTATTTCTTTTTATGCTGTTCAGCTCCTATTGTACATATCTTGTTTATTTCCGCTGTAGACATTTATGTATAGCTGAACTGTATTTGTACTAAGTAAGATCCTGTATACTGTGTAACTCTGATGATTACTTTTATCCAGTATATTTTGTTGTTCATTCTGGTGTATTTATTTAATTCTGTTCTGCTACTATATGTTTCTGTGTTATATTCCAAAGATAACCTTGTTTCCGTGAGAACGGGAAATCGGGTCGTCTCAGAACTACTACGATTGATCTCAACAAAAATAACCAAATAATACTCACGATTATGTGCAGCCAACAACAGAACAGATTGAAGATCAGAATTAGTTTCAATATTCTTTCTCAAGTCATCTCTAATGTGGTACAATTCAAATGACAATGGACTTAAATCAGTCCATTTACCACAAATAGCATCTCTCACAATATCAACAGTACTATCAAAATAAAGACGTATAAAAAAGCTATCATTCCCAAAATTCAACAAGACCAACACACCAACATTAGCAGGAACACTGTTATACAAAGAAGAGAATTATTAATAAAACTTATCAGCATTAATCAAATAAAACTACACACACATTTGCAGCGTATTATAATTACATGCATTCATGTACACATATATCCAGAATATCAGCATACTTTTATGCAACTGTTAATAAAAGTTGTATTACATATATTCAGAATAGTTGCATATCTATATGAACAAATAGGGAATAGTTGCATGTTTGTATGCGCATATTCAGAATAGAAGCATACATTTTTATCCAATATTTAAGAAAAGTTGCATATTTATATGCACATATACAAAATAGTTGCATACTTGTATGCACATATTCAGGATAATTGCATACATTTTTTATCCAAAATACATAATAAAAATATAAGCATACTTTTATGCACGCATTCAAAAAAGTTGCACAAATGTATTGAAATTTAATCTCACAAAAGAAGCCTTATAAATAATAATAAATACATCAAAACAAATCGAAATAACAATAACCCACGTATGAAACAAAAGAAATGCGGATTACCTTGAAGATGAAACATTCATTATATCTCTCAATCGATTATTGAATCAACGAAAATACTGAATCTTCAGCCAAACCCAATTAGATCGAATATTGAATCTCAGAAAAAAAACACTGACGAAAGCCGAATTAAATCAATGAAAATTTCTCTAAATAATAGCCGTACAAATCAAATCCATGAAGAAAACCCTAAAGCCGCCATGAAAAGATAAATGCGTTAATTTGAGCAAGGGTATACGTGGAAGAATAATACCCGAAAAAAAACAGGGATGCGGAAAGTATAATTTACAGCGGGAGGATTACACGTTAATTAACTTTAATTTTAGGGATGTGTGCCTAATTTTCACTTCTCTAAATATCCCTTACTTCCAACAATTACCCCTATTTTTTAACTACAGTGAACGGTTGGTTTTTGCAGCACCCAATCCAAATGATTCGTCATCTTTCATATTTGTCGATCTACCCCTACTATGCCTAAACTACCCCTACTTCTCTTAATACTTCAAAACAACCCTTCTTTTTAATTCTACCCCTAATTCTCTAAATACACCTTACTTCGAACAATTACCCCTATTTTTTAACTACTGCGAAGGGTTGGTTTTTGTAGCACCCAATCCAAATGATTCATCTTCTTTTGTATTTGTCGATCTACCCCTACTATGCTTAAACTACCCCTATTTCTATTGATACTTCAAGACATGCCTTCTTTTATATCCTACCCATAATTCTCTAAGTAGCCCTTAATTCCAACAATTACCCCTATTTTTTAACTACTGTGAAGGGTTGGTTTTTTGCAGCAACCGGTCGAAATGATTCATCATCCTTCATATTTTTCAATCTACCCCTACTATGCTTAAACTACCCCTACTTCTCTTAATACTTCAAAACAGCTCTTCGCTTTAATCCTACCCCAAATTCTCTAAATAGCTCTTACTTCCAACAATTACTCCTATTTTTTAACTACTGTGAAGGGTTGGTTTTTGTAGCACCCAATACAAATGATCCATCATCTTTCATGTTTGTCGATCTACCCCAATTATGCTTAAACTACCCCCTTACATTTATTATTGCTTTCCTCTATTCATTGCTTTATTCATTTTTTTGCATTATTCATTTCTTTCTATGTAAACCAATTATCATTCTACTACTATGAGGGGTTGGTTTTTGTAGCACCCAACCCAACCCTTCTATTTAATCCTACCCCTAATTCTCTAAATAGCCCTTACCTCAAACAATTACCCCTATTTATTAATTATTGTGAAGGGTTGGTTTTTTCCGCACCCAATCCAAATGATTCATCATCTTTAATATTTCTCGATCTACCCTTACTTTACTTAAACTACCCTTACTTCTCTTAATACTTCAAAACTACCCTTCTTTTTAATCCTACCCCTGTTTCTCTAAATAGCCCTTACTTTCAACAATTACCCCAATTGTTTAACTACTGTGAAGGGTTGATTTTTGCAGCGCCCAATCCCAATGATTAATCATCTTTCATATTTGTCGATCTTCCCCTACTATGCTTAAACTTCCCCTACTTCTCTTAATGCTTCAAAACAACACTTCTTTTTAATCATACCACTAATTCTCTAAACAAACCTTACTTCCAACAATCACCCCAATTTTTTAACTACTGTGAAGGGTTGGTTTTTGCATCACCCAATCCAAACGATTCATTATCTTTGATATTTGTCGATCGACCCCTACTATGCTTAAACTACCACTACTTCTCTTAATACTTCAAAATAACCCTTCTTTTTAGCCCTACCCCTAATTCTCTAAATAACCCTTACCTCCAACAACTACCTCTATTTTTTAACTGCTGTGAAGGGTTGGTTTTTGCAGCATCCTATCCAAATGATTCGTCATCTTTCATATTTGTCGATGTATCCCTACTATGCTTAAACTACCCCCTACTTTTATTATTGTTTTCCTTTATTCATTTATTTATTCATTTTTTTTTTTGCAATATTCATTTCTTTGTAAACCAATTATCATTCTACTTCTAGGAAGGGCTGGTTTTTGCAGCACCCAATCCAATCGATTCATCATCTTTCATATTTGTTGATCTACACCTACTTTGCTTAAACTACCTCTACTTCTCTTAATAATTCAAAACAACCCTTCTTTTTAGTCCTACCCCTAATTCTCTAAGTATCCCTTACTTTCAACAATTACCCCTATTTTTTAACTATAGTGAAGGGTTAGTTTGTGCAACACCCAATCCAAATGGTTCATCATCTTTCATATTTGTTGATCTACGCTTACTTTGCTTAAACTATCCCTACTTCTCTTAATACTTCAAAACAACCCTTCTTTTTAATCCTACCCCTAATTATCTAAATATCTCTTTCTTCCAACAATTACCCCTATTTTTTTACTACTGCGAAGGGTTGGGGTTGGTTTTTCCTGCCTCTAATCCAAATAATTCATCATCCTTCATATTTGTCGATCTACCCCTACTATGCTTAAACTACCTTCTCTTAATGCTTCAAAACAACTCTTCTTTTTAATCGTACCTCTAATTCTCTAAATATCCCTTACTTCAAACAATTACCCCTATTTTTTAACTAATGTGAAGGGTTGGTTTTTGCAGCGCCCAACCCCAGTGATTCATTATATTTCATATTTGTCGATCTACACCTACTATGCTTAAACTTCCCCTATTTCTCTTAATACTTAAAAACATCCCATCTTTTTAATCATACCGCTAATTCTCTAAATAGCCCTTACAATTACCCCAATTTTTTAATTACTGTGAAGGGTTGTTTTTTGCAGCGTCCAATCCCAGTTATTCATCTTCTTTCATATTTATCGGTCTACCCCTACTATGCTTAAACTACACCTACTACTCTTAATACTTCAAAACAACCCTTCTTTTTAACCCTACCCCTAATTCTCTATATCGCCCTTACTTCAAACAATTACCCCTATTTTTTAACTACTGTGAAGGATTGTTTCTTGCAGCACCCAATCCCAATGATTCATCATCTTTTATATTTGTCGATCTACCCCTACTATGCTTAAACTACCCCTACTTCTCTTAATACTTCAAAACAACCCTTCTTTTTAATCCTACCCCTAATTCTCTAAATAGCCCTTACTTTCAACAATTACCCTATTTTTTAACTATTGTGAAGGGTTGGTTTTTGCAGCACCCAATCCAAATGATTCATCATCTTTCGTATTTCTCGATCTAACCCTACAATGCTTACACTACCCCTACTTCTCTTAATACTTCAAAACAACCCTTGTTTCTAATCGTACCCTAATTATCCAAATAGCCCTTACTCCCAACAATTACCCCTATTTTTTAACTACTGTGAAGGATTGGTTTTTGCAGCACCCAGTCCAAACTATTCATCATCCTTTATATTTGTCGAGCTACACCTACTATGCTTAAACTACCCCTACTTTTATTATTGTTTTCCTTTATTCATTTGTTTATTCATTTTTTTGCATTATTCATTTCTTTGTAAACCAATTATCGTTCTACTTCTAAGAAGGGTTGGTTTTTGCAGCACCCAATCCAAACAATTCATCACCTTTTATATTTGTTGATCTACCCCTACTATGCTCAAACTACCCGTACTTCTCTTAATACTTCAAAACAACCCTTCTTTTTAATCCTACCCCTAATTCTCTAAATAGCCCTTACTTCCAACAATTTCCCCTATTTTTTAACTATTGTAAAGGGTTGGTTTTTGCAACACCCAATCCAAATGTTTCATCATCTTTCAAATTTGTCGATCTACCCCTACGTCTCTTAATAATTCAAAACAACCCTTCTTTTTAATCTTACCCCTAACTCTCTAAATATCCCTTACTTCCAACAATTACCCCTATTTTTTACTACTGTGAAGGGCTGGTTTTTCCAGCCCCCAATCCAAATGATTCATCATCCTTCATATTTGTCGATCTACCCCTACTATACTTAAACTACCCCTACTTCTCTTAATACTTCAAAACAACCCTTCTTTTTAATCGTACCCCTAATTATCTAAATAGCTCTTACTTCCAACAATTACCCCTATTTATTAACAAATGTAAAGGGTTGGTTTTTGCAGCACCCAATCCAAATGATTCATCATCTTTCAAATTTGTCGAACTACCCCTACTATGCTTAAACTACCCCTACTTCTCTTAATACTTCAAAACAACCCTGCTTTTTAATCCTATGCCTAACTCTCTAAATAGACCTTACTTCCAACAATTACCCGTATTTTTTAACTAATGTGAAGGGTTGGTTTTTGTAGTGCACAATCCCATTGATTCATCATCTTTCATATTTGTCGATCTACCCCTACTATGCTTGAACTTCACCTACTTCGCTTAATACTTCAAAACAAGCCCTCTTTTTAATCATACCCCTAATCCTTTAAATAGCACTTACTTCCAACAATTACCCCAATTTTTTAACTACATTGAAGGGGTTGTTTTTGCAGCGCCAAATCCCAATGATTCATCATTTTTCATATATGTCGATCTACCCCTACTATGCTTAAACTACACCTACTTCTCTTAATACTTCAAAAGAACCCTTCTTGTCTATCCTACCCATAATTCTCTAATTAGCCCTTAGTTCCAATAATTGCCCCTATTTTTTAACTACTCTGAAGGGTTGGTTTTTGCAGCACCCAATCCAAATGATTCATCATCTTTCAGATTTGTCGACCTAGCCCTACTTTGCTTAAACGACCCCTACTTCTCTTAATACTTCATGACAGCCCTTATTTTTAATTCTCCCGCTAATTCTCTCAATAGCCCTTACTTCCAATAATTCCCCCTAAATTTTAACTACTTTAAAGGGTTGGTTTTTGCAGCTCCCAATCCAAAGGATTCATCATCCTTCATATTTGCCAATCTACCCCTACTATGCTTAAAATACCCCTACTTCTCTTAATACTTCAAACCAACCCTTATTTTTAATCCTACCCCTAATTCTCTAAACAGCTCTTACTTTCAACAATTACACCAATTTTTTAACTACTGTGAATGGTTGGTATTTCCATCACCCAATCCAAACGATTCATCATCTTTCATATTTGTCGATCTACCCCTACTATGCTTAAACTACCCCTACTTCTCTTAATACTTCAAAACAACCTTCTTTTTAATCGTATCCCTAATTCTCCAAATAGCCCTTACTTCCAACAATAACCCCTGTTTTTTAACTACTGTGAAGGGTTGGTTCTGCAGCACCCAATCCAAACGATTCATCATCCTTCATATTTTTCGAACTAACCCTACTATGCTTAAACTACCCCCTACTTTTATTATTGTTTTCCGTTACTCATTTATTTATTCATTATTTTTGCATTATTCATTTCTTTGTAAACCAATTATCATTCTACTTCTATGAAGCATCTGTTTTTGTGGCAACTAATCCAAACGATACATCATCTTTCATATTTGTCGATCTACCAATACTATGCTTAAACTACGCCTACTTCTCTTAATACTTCAAAACAACCCTTCTTTTTAATCCTACCCCTAGTTCTCTAAATAGCCCTTACTTCCAACAATTACCCTTATTTTTGAACTGCTGTGAAGGGTTGGTTTTTGCAGCACCCAATCCAAATGATTCATCATCATTCATATTTGGGGATCTACCCCTACTTTGCTTAAAATACCCCTACTTCTCTTAATACTTCAAAACAACCTTTTTTTAATCCTACCCCTAATTCTCTAAGTAGCCCTTAATTCCAATAGTTACCCCTTTTTTTAACTACTATGAAGGGTTGGTTTTTCCATCCTCTAATCCAAATGATTCATCATCCTTCATATTTGTCAATCAACCCTTACTATGCTTAAACTACCCCTAATTCTCTTAATACATCAAAACAACCCTTCTTTTTAAGCCTACCCCTAATTTTCTAAATAGCCCTTACTTCCACCAATTACACCTGTTTTTTAACTACTGTGAAGGGTTGGTTTTTGCCACATCCAATCCAAATGATTCATCATCTTTCATATTTCTGGATCTACCCCTACTTTGCTTAAACTACCCCTACTTCTCTTAGTACTTCAAAACAACCCTTATTTTTACCCTTAATTCTCTAAATAACCCTTACTTCCAACGATTATCCCTATTTTTTAACTACTGTGAAGGGTTGATTTTTGCAGCACCCAATCCAAATGATTCGTCATCTTTCATATTTCTCAATCTAACCTTACTTTGCATAAACTACCCCTAATTCTCTTCATACTTCAAAACTACCCTTCTTTTTAATCCTACCCCTAATTCTCTAAATATCCCTTACTTCCACAATTACCCCTATTTTTTAACAACAATGAAGGGTTGGTATTCGAAGCACCCAATCCAAATGACTCATCGTCTTTCATATTTATCGATCTACCCCTACTTAACTTAAACTACCCCTACTTCTCTAAATACTTCAAAACTACCCTTATTTTTAATCCTACCCTTAATTCTCTAAATAGCGCTCACTTCCAACAATTACCCCTATTTTTTAACTACTGTGAAGGGTTGGTTTTTGCAGCACCTAATCCCAATGATTCATTATCTTTCATATTTTTCGATCTACCCCTACTATGCTTAAACTACCCCTACTTCTCTTAGTACTTCAAAACAACCCTTCTTTTTAATCCTACCCCTAATTCTCTAAATAGCCCTTACTTCCAATAATTACTCGTATTTTTTATCTGATGTGAATGGTTGGTTTTTGCAGTGCCCAATCCCAATGATTCATCATCTTTCATATTTGTCGATCTACCCCTACTATGCTAAAACTTCCCCTACTTCGCTTAATACTTCAAAACAAGTCTTATTTTTAATCATACCCCTAATTCTTTAAATAGTCCTTACTTCCAACAATTACCCCAATTTTTTAACTACATTGAAGGGTTGGTTTTTGCAGCGCCCAATCCCAATGATTCATCATCTTTCATATTTGTCGATCTAACCCTACTATGCTTAAACTACACCTACTTCTCTTAATACTTCAAAACAACCCTTCTTTTTAATCTTACCCCTAATTCACTAATTAGCCCTTACTTCCAAAAATCGCCCCTATTTTTTAACTACTGTGAAGGGTTGGATTTTGAAGCACCCAATCCAAATGTTTCATCTTCTTTCATGTTTGTCGATCTACCCCTACTTTGCTAAAACTACCCTTACTTCTCATAATACTTCATGACAGCCCTTATTTTCAAAACTCCCCCTAATTCTCTCAATAGCCCTTACTTCCAACAATTTCCCCTAAATTTTAACTACTTTAAAAGTTCTGTTTTTTGCAGCTCCCAATCCAAATGATTCATCATCCTTCATATTTGCCGGTCTACCCCTATTATGCTTAAAATATACCCCTACTTCTCTTAATACTTCAAAACAACCCTTCTTTTTAATCCTACCCCTAATTCTCTAAATAGCCCTTACTTACAACAAATATACCAATTTTTTAATTACTATGAAGGGTTGGTATATCCATCACCCAATCCAAACAATTCATCATCTTTCATATTTGTCGATCTACCCCTACTATGCTTAAACTACCCCTATTTCTCTTAATACTTCAAAACAACCCTTCTTTTTAATCCAACCCCTAATTCTCTAAATAGCCCTTACTTCGAACAACTACCCCTATTTTTTAACTACTGTGAAGGCTTGGTTTTTGCAGCGCCCAATCCAATTGGTTCGTCATCTTTCATATTTGTCGATCTACCCCTACTATGCTTAAAATTCCCCTTCTTCCGTTAATACTTCAAACAACCTTCTTTTTAGTCATACCCTTAATTCTCCAAATAGCCCTTACTTCCAACAATTACCCCTGTTTTTTTAACTACTGTGAAGGGTTGGTTTCTGCAGCACCCAATCCAAACGATTCATCATCCTTCATATTTTTCGAACTAACCCTACTATGCTTAAACTACCCTCCTACTTTTATTATTGTTTTGCGTCATTCATTTCTTTATTCATTATGTTTGCATTATTCATTCGTTGTAAACCAATTATCATTCAACTTCTATGAAGGGTGGGTTTTTGCAGCACCTAATCTAAACGATTCATTATCTTCCATATTTGTCGATCTACCCCTACTATGCTTAAACTACCCCTACTTCTCTTAATACTTCAAAACAACCCTTCTTTTTAATCCTACCCCTAATTCTATAAATAGCCCTTACTTCCAATAATTACCCTTATTTTTGAACTACTGTGAAGGGTTGGTTTTTGCAGCACCCAATCCAAATGATTCATCATCTTTCATATTTGGGGATCTACCCCTACTTTGCTTAAGGTACCCCTACTTCTCTTAATACTTCAAAACAACCATTTTTTAAATCCTACCCCTAATTCTCTAAATAGCCCTTACTTCCAACAGTTACCCTTATTTTTATCTACTGTGAAGGGTTGGTTTTTCCATCCACTAATCCAAATGATTCATCATCCTTCATATTTGTCGATCAACCACCTACTATGCTTAAACTACCCCTAATTCTCTTAATATTTCAAAACAAACCTTCTTTTTAATCCAACCACTAATTTTCTATATAGCCCTTACTTCCAATAATTACCCCTATTTTTTAACTACTGTTAAGGGTTGGTTTTTGCCGCATCCAATCCAAATGATTCATCATCTTTCATATTTTTGGATCTACCCCTACTTTACTTCAAAACAACCCTTCTTGTTACCCTTAATTCTCTAAATAAAACTTACTTCCAACAATTATCCCTATTTTTTAACTATTGTGAAGGGTTGATTTTTGCAGCACCCAATCCAAAGGATTCATCATCTTCCATATTTCTCGATCTACCCTTATTTTGCATTAACTACCCCTAATTCTCTTCATACTTCAAAACTACCCTTCTTTTTAATTCTACCCCTAATTCTCCAAATATCCCTTACTTCCACAATTACCCCTATTTTTTAACTACTGTGAAGGGTAGGTTTTTGAAGCAACCAATCCAAATGATTCATCATCTTTCATATTTCTCGATCCACCCCTACTTTGCTTAAACTACCCCTACTTCTCTTAATACTTCAAAACTACCCTTCTTTTTAATCCTACCCTTAATTCTCTAAATAGCTCTTACTTCCAACAATTACCCCTATTTTTTAACTACTGTGAAGAGTTGGTTTTTGCAGTGCCTAATCCCAATGATTTATCATCTTTCACATTTTTCGATCTACCCCTACTATGCTTAAACTACCCCAACTTCTCTTAATACATCAAAACAACCCTTCTTTTTAATCCTACCCCTAATTCTATAAATAGCCCTTACATCCAACAATTACCCTTATTTTTTTACTAATGTGAAGGGTTGGTTTTTTGCAGCGCCTAATCCCAATGATTAATCATCTTTCATATTTGTCGATCTACCCCTACTATGCTTAAACTTCCCCTGCTTTTGTTAATACTTCAAAACAACCCTTCTTTTTAGTCATACCTCTAAATCTTTAAATAGCCCTTACTTCCAACAATTACCCCAATTTTTTAACTACTATGAAGGGTTGGTTTTTGTAGCACCCAATCCCAATGATTCATCATCTTTCATATTTTTCGATCTACCCGTACTATGCTTAAACTACACCTACTACTTTTAATACTTCAAAAACAACCCTTCTTTTTAACCCTACACCTAATTATCTAAATAGCCCTTACTTCCAACAGATGCCCCTTTTTTTAACTACTTTGAAGGGTTGGTTTTTGTAGCACCCAATCCAAATGATTCATCATCTTTCATATTTGTCGATCTATCCCTACTATGCTTAAACTTCCCCTACTTCTCTTAATACTTCAAAACAACCCTTCTTTTTAATCATACCCCTAATTCTCTAAATAGTCCATACTTCCAACAATTACCCCTATTTTTTAACTACTGTGAAACATTGGTATCTACAGCGCCCCATCCAAACGATTCGTCATCCTTCATATTTTTCGAACTAACCCTACTATGCTTAAACTACCCCCTACTTTTATTATTATTTTTCTTTATTCATTTCTTTATTCATTTTTTTGCATTATTCCCTTCTTTGTAAACCAATTATTATACTACTTCTATAAAGGGTTGGTTTTTGCAGCACCCAATCCAATCGATTCATCATCTTTCATATTTGTCAATCTACCCCTACTATGCTTAAACAACCCCTACTTTTCTTAATACGTCAAAACAACCCTTCTTTTTAATCCTACCCCTAATTATCTAAATAACCCTTAATTCCAACAATTACCCCTATTTTTGAACTACTATGAAGGGTTGGTTTTTGCAGCACCCAATCCAAATGATTAATCATCTTTCATATTTGTCGATCTACCCCTACTTTGCTTAAACTACCCCTACTTCTCTTAATACTTCAAAAATCCCTTCTTTTTAATCCTACCCCTAATTTTCTAAATAGCCCTTACTTCCAACAGTTGCCCCTATTTTTAACTACGGTGAAGGGTTGGTTTTTCCAGGCTCCAATCCGAATGATTCATCATCCTTCATATTTGTCGATCTACCCCTACTATGCTTAAACTACACCTACTTCTCTTAATACTTCAAAACAACCCTTCTTTTTAATCTTACCCCGAATTTTCTAAATAGCCCGTACTTCTAACAATTACCCCAAATTTTTAACTACAGTGAAGGGTTGGTTTTTGCAGCACCCAATCCAAATGGTTCATCGTCTTTCATATTTATCGATCTACCCCTACTTTGCTTAAACTGCCCATACTTCTCTTAATATTTCAAAACAACCCTTATTATCCCTATTTTTTAACTACTGTGAAGGGTTGGTTTTTGCAGCACCCAATCCAAATATTCATCATCTTTCATATTTCTCGATCTACCCCTACTTTGCATAAACTACCCCTAATTCTCTTTAACTTCAAAGCTACCCTTCTTTTTAATCCTACCCCGAATTCTCTAAATAGCCCTTACTTCGACAATTACCCCAATTTTTTAACTACTGTGAAGGGTTCGTTTTTAAAAGCACCCAATCCAAATGATTCATCGTCTTTCATATTTCTCGATCTACCCCTACCTTGCTTAAACTATCCCTACTTCTCTTAATACTTCAAAACTACCCTTCTTTTTAATCCT
Source organism: Allium sativum (assembly GCA_030737875.1). Taxonomy (NCBI): domain Eukaryota; kingdom Viridiplantae; phylum Streptophyta; class Magnoliopsida; order Asparagales; family Amaryllidaceae; genus Allium; species Allium sativum. The sequence goes on from CM060913.1 coordinate 1,018,328,283, forward strand.
ACCCTTAATTCGCTAAATAGCGCTTACTTCCAACAATTACCCCTATTTTTTAACTATTATGAAGGGTTGGTTTTTGTAGCGCCTAACCCCAATGATTCATCATCTTTCATATTTGTCGATCTACCCCTACCATGCTTAAACTTCTTCTACTTCTCTTAATACTTCAAAACAACCCTTCTTTTTAATCATACCCCTAATTCTCTAAATAGACCTTACTTTCAACAATTACCCCTATTTTTTAACTACTATGAAAGGTTGATTTTTGCAACGCCCAATCCTTATGATTCATCATCTTTCATATTTGTCGATTAACCCCTACTATGCTTAAACTACCCCTGCTTCTCTTAATACTTCAAAACAACCCTTCTTTTTAATCCTACCCCTAATTCTCTAATTAGCCCTTACTTCCAACAATTGCTCCTATATATTAACTACTTTGAAGGGTTGGTTTTTGCAGCACCCAATCCAAATGATTCATCATCTTTCATATTTGTCGGTCTACCCCTACTTTGCTTAAATTACCCCTACTTCTCTTAATACTTCATAAATGTAGTGACCCGAAATTCCGGTCCAATTTGAGTTGACTAAGTAACACAAGTCCAATTCGAATTGCAATGGAAACCAGGAAACTAATAGAAAGAAGTTAGAAGGTGTGAATAGATAAGATAGAAACTTACAGAATAGAAGAAGAAGAAGAATATCATCATCAAAGTAAACCCGAATCTCACAACGGAACGAATAAAATATAACATAACTTTTGAAATACAAATAGTATATGTATACAATAACATTGCAGAGTACAACACTTACAACAACAGCGGAAATAAACAATAGCTATATAATCCTGAAGCCTCCTGCTCCAAGCTCTCCAAGTATATCTGTAAAATCCCGACTACTTGACTGCACATACAAATTTAGGCACCCAAGAGTTTAGGGAAAACAAAGAAAATAAACTCCGGGTCAGTCATGGGACCGGTATGAGTAAAACTCCAAACACTTGGTTTAATAAAGGATATCTTATAAGACCACGCCGTGAAAACGAAACGGGTTTTTCCCTTATGAAAATCCAAACATCTTTATAAACAGTATCCTTCTGATATTATAATAATGTCTAAGTACAAATAGATATCAATCTAGCAGAAACGCTTGCATCTCACGCTCTACATATATAACGTATAATCATAAACCGCAAGCGCTTATTGGATAATTGGATTTCCAACTATGACAAGGTATGGAACCACCTTCCGATCAGTGTACTCTAGGAACGATACACTGGAGTTCAACAAGAACATCTTGCAACTCAGCCACACATGACCGACCACTCATTTCGCTTGAGTGTATCGAATGTATATCACCAACGGTTGGGATCAGCAATCGTTTCCCGTATATATATATATATATATATATATATATATATATATATATATATATATATATATATGGGACAACATTGATAAATTAAAGAAGCAAATGAATATTCTCTAGATAGCTGATTATACACCCTACTTCGCAGTGACCGACTTAGCCATGCTGCCTGCCCGATTTTTGTAATTTACCGGATGTGAGGCTAGAAGCTACGTTTATCTTTTTCATATCATATCTTCATTTACTTGGAATACCACATCGTCATACCCGCCAAATCATTATCGATTTCCTTAACGGTATCACAGGTATGAAGCTAAGAGAAACGAATTCCTCCGCCACCAAACATAATACGTTTGAAGAGATCAACATATATGATTCGTTAGGAATACTCTGTCAGGCATTCGTCCATACAAGTTGTCCTGGGACTGGACAAACCGAAGGCACTATTCAGTACAACCATCTTAGGTAGTCGTTAACTAAGATTTATACAACAACCCTTTACTCCATCTTCAATATATTCAGCATACTTGATTCGCAATGCTTATGCCAATACGGAGTGGTTCTTAGGAAAATAATCCAACCGGTCTCTCCGGATAATAATCCAACTGGTCTCTCCATATTAACAACGTTAAAATGGTCAAAACTTTGATAATCGATGATTTAACTATCGAATGAAAAATGTCCGTGTACACACAATGATCTTATTTCCAAATGGAATTATCGATCCAATCATCAACCATATATATATATATATATTCATATTTCCTTATTTTCTATATTTAGAAAACATACGTTATTAACATTGAAAAACATTTCCATAACTTATTTACGTATCACTATCCTTCCACAACTATCAGTCCCTAACTATAAACTAGTAAGAGAACAATTCTCCAAGTATCAACCCCGAAGGCCGAAACCAACATCAGATCGATATTCAGAAAACCATTCAACTTACTAATCTCTAGTCAGTTTCAGATTTTACTCAACTCTATTTGATAAATTCTTATTCGAATAACTAATATTCGATTAACTCCATTCGCTTAACTCTAGATCGCAGCGATCACAATGGTTACGCCTGATCCCTATGGAAACATCTGACCGCCGTAGGCTATCTGCAGCCCTACGAATTTCACTGGCAGTCGTGCTAAATGGCATCCCATTTGGGTTAACTCTAATTGATTAACTCTAACTGATTAACTCTAACTTATTAACTCTAACTGGTTAACCCTAACTGATTAACTCTAACTGGTTAACTCTAACTGGTTAACTCTAACTGATTAACTCTTCACTTTAAAAATGATCATATTTTAATAACGTTTTTCCTTTTTATAACGGTTTCCTTTTTATAACGTTTTCCCTTTTTATAACATTTTCCCTTTTATAACATCTTATTTCGTTATAAATAAATTTCCCTTTTTAACTCTATTTATTTTCTAAATATCTCCTTTTCAATTCTATTTGTGAATTGTTTACAAATATTTCCTTTTCTATTTATTCTATTTGCAAATGGTTTGCAACTATTTCCTTTTCTATTATTCTATTTGCAAATGGTTTGCAAATATTTCCTTTTCAATTCTATTATTTGATTTTTATAATTTCCCTTTTTAAATATCCCCTATTTATAAATATTTGATTTTATAAATATTTCTTATTTATAAATATTCCATTTAAAAATATTTTATTTTCAATATCACTTTGAAAATATTCCCTTATCAACATTTCGGTATGTTATGGTATTCAATATATCAAATCACGATGACCAATATCGTCCAAACACATATAATTGACAACAGATTATATATCACATCATATATTTCAATATATGAAACAAAACAGTATTTTATATATTGAGGAACCCAGTTGGGTCCCTCGAACCTGTTTCCCTGCATCACAGATGTTAAATAACAAAAATATCACGAATATAAAATGTTCTGATAAACAGAATCAATATTTGATTAACTATTTATATATATATATCGTTATCTATAATTTCAACCAATATACAAGCAATTCAACCAAACAGTTAACAAACAGCAATAAACAGAAAATTATCAGTTCTACGAGTGCGTTACAAAAATATAACTGTTCAGAGTTGGTGAGTTTTACTCACTTTGGCAGTTCATCGTTAAAGAACGATAAACTATTGTTTGATTTGATTCAAACAATTTATTCCGCCATAAATTCAAATGAGCTTCAATTCACTCCTAGTCAGTTCCATTGGGTAGTGTCCGTCCATACGATCCCAACGGATCTTGTTTCGCTGAATTTCGATAAAATACGAATAAGATATTTAATTTACAAGTTATACATATATTTAAATTTAAATTAACTTAAACCTTTCTCTTTAATTGGGCCTTAACCCTTCTTGTGGCCCACACCAATTCCAAAAACCCAGACCCGCCTCTAACCTCTTTTTCCTCGATGGAAAACGCCTCTTGCTCTTCGAACCCAAACCGCACACTTTCCATGCCATTCAACCCCTTACTACTCCACCGAATCACAAACAAAACCCACTATCTTTCTCCTTATCTTCTACTCAACGCAACCATACCAACAACATCCCCTTCGAGATAATTTCATCGGTTCCGTCGTCATCACACAGCAGGTGTCGATCGACAGTTTTTATCACCATATTTCACTAAAAAATCAAGGCAAGTACTACTTATTACCACAGACTCACATACGCCTTCAAATTCTCGAATCAATGCTCCCAATATCTGAATTTAGGAACCCTAAGTCACGCTGTGAAAACCCCCAACACCCAAAACTAACATCGAACCCTACCAAACTGGTACTAACTTGAAAAGCAGCTTGCAATGATAACATACCAATGTAATTTGGAATTTATGGATTTAATTTGGATTTGATATAAATTTTGGAAGATGAGGATTATCACAGTTTTAAGTTTTCTGAGTGTGCGGCTTGTGAGAATGATTTATACGGTGATGAGATTTCTGTGCGGCTGAGAAGGGATGGTGCGTGGCCTAGTTTAGGTCCACCAATACATTAGGATATTTATTATATTTATTTTTTAATTCAAATTTAAATATAAGCTGTTGGTTTCTATCCTTAAAAATTCCTGTGGTCACCCATGATACCCAAAAATCATGAAAATTGGCATACAGCTACCTCTCGACCTTACGGTCCCAACGAAACTGGTATCGTCGAATTCCGACTTCGTTTGCTCATGCAGCATATTTTTGACCATCGAAATACTGATTGTTTTTCACTCTAAAAATCCGTACGGCCACACAGTGACTCTAAAATTCACGAAACTTGGAATCTAACAATAATTTAATATTACGGATCGAACAAAATTAGTTTCATCGAAAACGGAGGTCGTTCGCAAAAGTGGCTATTTTTAAAGCTCTAAATAGCCCTTTTAAATATATAAATATATTTAAAAATAATTAGAATTTCCTATTAATAATTTAATATTACCGTATATATACACATAGAATATACCAAAGCTCCAAAATATTCATGTATGGAATTATAGCTCGATATTCCAAATCCATATTATATCGATATAAAATTTATATTGAAATTCCTTTTATAAATCGTAATAAACTATAAAGAAATTCCATAGCGACTATTTTAAAATTTTATTTGGACATAAATCAAAATCTACATGACGAAATCCCGATTTTTCTCTTCTATTAGAAAAATATACTTCACCAGCTCCGTACGTTTCTTGTTTCACAGGAATCCGATTTAAAACGGCTTCTGTATTTTCGTTTAAAGTTCGAATCGCCAAATAGCAAACTGTCGCACCATTTCGAGCTCGATTTTAATTATAATATAATTATACGTTCAAATGGCGTTCATATAATATATTCGCCATTCTAATTCAATACTAAACTGAATTATACCTGATATATAATCCAATTCACACTGTATTGTGAATTCAGCTATTTTTGACTATTTCGACATTATAATATATTATTATATTATAATTATTAATTAGATATTCAGTATTGTTTAATTCAAGTTATCGATATTTTAAATAATTAAATAACCTAATTATTCGACAACTAAAAATGCGGGTCATTACAATCTTCCCCCCTTAATATAATTTCGTCCTCGAAATTGCTAAGCTAGGAAAATGCTACCACTCTACTAACTAGATTCAAATAACTTCTGGTTTACTTATTAACTCCAGTCTCAACTGAACCTATTAATTCCAATTAAATTATTAAATTCATTCTTGTGTACGAAAATTTTCAAAATTCCTGAAAATTTTCTAACACCTTAACTTTTCGAAAAATTTCGTCAGCACCTCCTTTGTACAGCCCAATCGATACAACTACCACTCGCCTCTCTAGGCCTTCTTCAACCCAAAAGAAAATCAAACAGCCTATCGGCTTGCCAATTCAGCTCATAAATCTCATACGCAATAGAAATATGAACTTGTACCTTTTTGTCGGGCATATCATTATATCCTTTGCATTTGTTACCCATTTCAACATATACTAATTTCATCTCAGTTAACTCCAATCACATCGTTTGCTTATATTCAACCCAGATCTCAGTTCAACTCGAGTTTCATTCTCGATTCCAGATCCTTAACTCACCAATCCAATACACTTACTCGATATCATTTTATTCTAATTCAATTTTCCACTTAACGGACTTTATTTCAAATCTCAATATGTTTCACAAACTTCTGTTTAATTTGTTTTTATTTTAATTCCTGGGAGTTTTCAAACAACTCAGATTTTCAAAAGTCAAACCATCCTTTTCGAATATCAAATAACTTGTTTTCGCAAAACATTACCAAAAACAAAACTTTGGGTAGTAATCCATCACTTACAACTCGAAAATGAACATCGATAATGCAGCTGTCATCATCGGAATCTATTTTCCAGTGATTGAAGTGAGTTCAATACTATATCACCTTTAAAACCATTCTTAAACATTTCCATTTTGAAATCAGTTCAAAATATCATTCCAATGTTTGTAAAACCAATTTAAAATCTCCCAGGATTTTAAAATTCTCATATATTATACTTATATGAATTCTACTTGGTTATTTTCATAAACTTATCGTCCAGAATTCATAAGCCACTCAAAAATAAATCTCACCAATATAAACTCATTTTATATTAAATAACATATATGCACTAATATATATATATACTCTCAACTCAATCTAGGATATTACTAATCCCATCTCTACTGAGTCACGCCGCAGAGCCAAGGTAGTACTTAACCTCGCTCTGATACCAACGGTAGTGACCCGAAATTCCGGTCCAATTTGAGCTGACTAAATAACACAAGTCCAATTCAAATTGCACCGGAAACCAGGAAACTAATAGAAAGAAGTTAGAGGGTGAGAATAGATAAGATAGAAACTTATAGAATAGAAGATGAAGAAGAACATCATCATCAGAGTAAACACGAATCTCACAGCGGAACGAATAAAATATAACATTACTTTTGAAATACAAACAGTATATGTATACAATAAAATTGCAGAGTACAACACTTACAACAACAGCAGAAATAAACAATAGCTATATAATTCTGAAGCCTCCTGCTCTAAGCTCTCCAAGTATATCTGTAAAATCCCGACTACTTGACTGCTCGTACAAATTTAGGCACCCAAGAGTTTAGGAAAACAAACAAAATAAACTCCGGGTCATTCATGGGACTGGTATGAGTAATACTCCAAACACTTGGTTTAATAAAGGATACCTCATAAGACCACTCCGTGAAAACGGAAAGGGTTTTTCCCTTATGAAAATCCAAACATCTTTATAAACAATATCCTTCTGATATTATAATAATGTCTAAGTACAAATAGATATCAATCTAGCAGAAACGCTTGCATCTTACGCTCTACATATATAATGTATAATCATAAACCGCAGGCGCTTATTGGATGATTGGATTTCCAACTATGACATGGTATGGAACCACCTTCCGATCAGCGTACCCTAGGAACGATACACTGGAGTTCAACAAGAACATCTTGCAACTCAGCCACACATGACCGACCACTCAATTCGCTTGAGTGTATCGAATGTATATTACCAATGGTTGGGATCAGCAACTGTTTCCCGTATATATATATATATATATATATATATATATATATATATATATATATATATATATATATATAGGACAGCATTGATAGATTAAAGAAGCAAATGAATATTCTCTAGATTGGTGATTATACACCCTACTTCGGAACGACCGACTTAGCCATGCTGCCTGCCCGATTTTTGTCATTCACCGGATGTGAGGCTAGAAGCTACGCTTGTAACACCACACGTCCATTAATGTCACTCTCAAGGGGAATGCATTAACTTCCATGGAGGTTTTAAGTGAATATAGAATAGTAAAATTACAACAAGACAGATAATAAGTAGTACTTGGAAATTTAAAACTTTATTTCATAGCAGCAGAAGTTGAATATGTTTGTTACATCATAAAAACCATAAATTAGAGTCAAGTACAATATCCATCTTGATAAAACAAAATACATAACCCCATTACATAAATAGCCATTAAAGAAGATAACAAGCTGGACTTTACTTCAGTAGTCCAAGCTTTCCAAAAGAGAGATAAAGCAATCCAATCAAACTCCACTAGAGCTAGGCCCACCCTGAGGACCTGGAGGGGGAAAAAGATAGAAATAGAGGGGGGTCAGACATAAAGTCTGGCGAGTATGACAATTCTAACAATACTATTATCAAAGTAATCAGACTAAGGCATAAGATGGAAAATAAGGAAATGTCTATGAACTATTGGGTATGGAATAGTAGATAAAGATAAAGTTAAAGGCGCCCTTAATTACTAACGAATAATTACTACACTACACCACACCAGTCACCCTAAAGGTTGATCCCACTTGCTTCACTTAGAAATCATTTAAATAGCTTTGCGTACCCCTAGCTGACTACATAGGTGCCGCCTGCCCCTATCTCCACTAGGTGTACCCCACTACCCACTTGTGATCGGCTCCCTACCCATAGATACCCGTGCTGGTCCCACAGTGGGGTGTATCACTCCCCTAAAGTGGCAACCCGATACAGCTTAAGGATGCACGGCTTATACCTACACGATGCAACAATGTCTTACCTACCACCCCGGGTCCACACACGCTTATGGAACCCGTTTGACTTGCGTTGCCACCGCTAACCCGTTTGGCCTCTTATAGTCAAGCCCAGTATGCGTGTCACGTCCTCGACTTGGGTCGAACCCACAAAGATACGTTTGGGTTACTGGTTGAAATGGGCGCCCAATTACTTTCCACAAGCTATCTACCTAAGCTTGTCCCCACTAGTATATCCCACTTAACCCTCCTCTTAGTCATGTTCATTTACATGTGTGTTTGGTTAAGTCTCACTAATCGTATTTCAAATGCCACTAAAGGCATCCACTAGATTCCTCATGCCACCAAAGGCACCTACTTAACACCCATGTCCCACCTCACATGTTTATCTGGTTAAGTATTTCTTAATTCATTAAGGCCATAACCTCATAAAGACCTCTCACATTAGACCGACATTTATGGCAGCTGGATTTGCCGGGCGGGTCTGGGCAGTCTTACACCATAAAAGAGCCTAACCTCGTGTCTTTATACTGTTATGCTTTAGTTCGGGCCTAGGACCTCTCACATTGGGCTGACATTTGTGACTACTGGATTTGCCGGGCGGGACCGGGCAGGTTTACGTCACAAATGAGTCCAACCTCGTGTCCTAAGCATTGATTATCACTTATAATCTTTTACCCCAGTTTTAATAATTCCATATTCAAATTATTAATTAATTCCATTTTTAATGATGTCCATAATTGACTCAATTATGTCCATCCACTTATGGTATGCAAAATCATATCAATTGCACCCAAATTTCTCAATATTAAATCCTTAATTTACCCCTACCCCACGTTATATGTTCGCTGTTTTAACGCAAAATACACGTTAGACTCGAATAATCCAACTCATAGCACAAAGATAAATTATCACAACATATATACAAATAAAAATAGATCTAATCATAAACGGGGTGAAACTTGCATGTGTGATTAATATTCTACGTCTAAACTTACATAGGCCAAAACTACAACTTGCATAAAACTACACATGTCATGGATCTAAAGGTGTCAACTTGTTTGGTTAAATGTCACAACTTTCATAGTATGAACATAACCCAAATTCATGTATAAACTTGCATATGCGGTTTATGCAACATAATGATGGTGCAAACTAGCATTTAACACATAGAATTCACACATGTCATAGCATAATTCTAGATCTAAATAGGTGTCATAATTCTAGATCTAAATAGATGTCATAGAATATGTGAGATTACATACTAACCAATCCAAACTTGCATAGTTACATGTGATTTATCATGTGAATCATCATAGCCCCAAATATATATAATCAACATCATGATTTGATCAAGCATAAGCTAATTACAACATAGATAACAACATCATGATTTTGTAGCATCACAACTTAGCATAGAAAATTACAACACATATATGATATCATCATCACATAACATAGGAATTAACATATATGACAATTCACAACATTTTCTTTTGATCCAAATCACAACTTAATCTAATTAATTTGCTAATAATCTTGTTAAATTCATCATACTCACAATAAAATAAGAATCTTGCTTTCTGACTTCTGATTTCTGAAACTGATTTAGCTTTCCCTTGTAGTAGATTCGTTGTTAGAGTTGAATTTGATTTAGAGTTGAGTAGATTTAGACTTTTGATTAGCTTTCTTCCTCTTTAGTTGGCGGCGGCTACACTGAGTTCCATGGCGACGGCATAACGGCTTTGGTTCCAATTTTAATTAGGTTTAGGGTTAGGATTAGGATGTATTTATAGGTGTAGGAAGTTATTTAGGACCATTAGATTAACCATGAACCATGAGAAACAATCAAATGCAAAATCTGCATTTGAGCGAATCGGCCCACGGGTTGACAGCCAAACACCCTGGATTAACCCCTAGTCGACCCAGTAGGGCTAAAGTCGACCTCAAAAATGGGCCGGTTCGGTTATTCCCCCCCCCCCCCCCCCAATTCGTTGTTCTGAACTTTTTCGCATATTTATTTATTGACTTATAGATATATATATATATATATATATATATATATATATATATCAATATATATGTATTTCTCTGCGCAACCCATTTCACTTAATTCTTTTCTAAAAATTAAGTATACTTTAATTTGTGAATTTTAATGTTATAAAATTACGGGGTGTTACATTCTCCCCTCCTTAAAGGATTTCGTCCCCAAAATCTCCAAGTCAAGAAGAATGTATACCCTACCATCTAATCGTCCATCTACTCAACCACCAAACACCAGCATCCATTGTCCTTAAAAGACTTCTAATGCTTTAATGTTTATATGCACAGTGTGTGTGAATGTCCATATCTAATGCAAAATTAGGCTGTCTACTGATTCAGTCGACCTCCTTAGTGCAATTCATGATAGTGCCATGCGTCCAATATGTATGCAAAAGATTCCTAATGATACATTTTAATTCTAAATGCATGCATAACCATCCACCCGAATGCAGCAACCATATGATAATACAACCATTATACATCCATTTTACTAAATACATCCATATATATGCAATATGCAATATGAAGTGACTGAGCCGATATAGTGCCTAATAGTGTGTGTATATGCATCCACGAGCAACCACTAGCGAAAACTTGCATCCACTTTGCATCCATCATACATAACATGTCTCAAACACATGTTTCAACCATAGGATTTCCCTAACTAAAGGTCAAAGATACTAGCGAGAGGACATACTAAAGATAAGATAAGCACAAGCTAAGCGATAAAGGAGAAATTAAAAGACATACCCTCGAAAAGAAAAGGGTACAATGAACGCATCTTCTCTTCCATCTCCCAAGTAGCGTTATTCTCATCGTCTCCCCATTGTACTTTGACTAGTCTGACCTCTCGATTTCTCAACTTCTTGATCTCCGACCCAAGAATGCATGTAGGAGCTTGTCGAATCGCCGCATCACGCTCTATTTCCACCTCTCTAAGCAAGCTCGGCTCCACTACCTCCGCGGTCTCGTGTAAGTACTTCCTCAAATGTGATACATGGAATACGTCGTGTACACCACTATGTCTCTCAGGCAACTCTACTCTATACGCCATCTGACCAATCTTCTCCTTTATAGGAAACGACCCTACGAACCTTGGTGCTAATTTCCCAATAGACCCAAAGCGAACAACATTCCGTAATGGAGACACTTTGATAAAGACCATGTCCCCAACATCAAACTCAAGATCTGTCCTCCTCTTATCCGCATAAGATTTCTGCCTATCTTGCGCTGCTTTCATCCTTCTTCGAATCAAATCAGTCTTCTCTGAAGTCTCTCTAATCATATCGGGCCCAAGTAAGATCTTATCTGTATATTCCCACCAACATGTAGGTGAATGACAAGGTCGTCCATAAAGAGCTTCGAAAGTTGCAATGCCAATACTGGACTGAAAGCTATTATTATATGCGAACTCTACCAATGGAAGATGCTCTTCCCATGTACCCCTAAATTCTAGGATACATAGCCTCAAAATGTCCTCTAGAATACGATTCACCCTCTCGGTTTGGCCGTCCATCTGAGGATGATATGCGGTGCTCAAACATAACTGAGTCCCTACCGCTTCTTGTAAGCTCCTCCAAAATTCGCTAGTGAAGATAGGATCGCGGTCGCTTACTATGCTAGAAGGAACACCATGCAAACGAACTATCTCTCGGACGTATACAGAAGCGAACCATGGAGCAGTCCTCTTACTCTTCACGGGAATAAAATGGGCGCTCTTAGTAAGTCTATCTACTATAACCCAAATCCCCGTATTACCCTTCCTCGATCTTGGTAATCCATCTACAAAGTCCATCGAGACACTTTCCCATTTCCATAGTGGAACCTCCAATGGGTGAAGCAACCCACCGGGTTCCTTTTGCTCTGCTTGTACTTGTTGGCACGCCAAGCATCTAGCGATATACTCGGCCACATACCTCTTCATATCGGCCCAAAAGAAAACTCGCTTCATGTCTTTGTACATCTTGTCCCATCCGGGATGAATGGTCATTTTTGAACGATGTGCATCATCAAGAATAGCCTTCTTCAAGTCTTCGTCCCGTGGTACACAAAGTCTGTTATCCCTATGTAACCAACCCTTATCATCTAGGGTATACCTACGGAGATGGCTTGATGACTCCCCTCTTTTGGGCTTCTCTACTAACTCAACCAACTGTGGGTCGTCTCGCTGTGCCTCACCAATCCGTCCCAAAAGCGTAGGTCTGATTTCTAAGGATGCTCGCAAACCGGGTACAAAGTCAACGGAAGGTCTAAAATCAAACATAGAGATGAATTCTAAGTTTCGTCGCTCAATGAACAATGGACTCAAGGACAACCTTTTTCTACTTAAGGCGTCTACCACCACGTTACACTTGCCAGGGGTATATGCTATTTCGAAATTGTAGGACGCTAAGAATTCCATCCACCTTTGTTGTCTTAAATTCAAGTCCTTCTGAGAGAATAAGTATTTTAAAGATTTGTGGTCAGTGAATAATTCGAATTCTCGCCAAGAAGATAATGGCGCCAAGACTTAAGCGCGAAAACAATTGCAACCAACTCTAGGTCATGTGTGGGGTAATTTTTCTCATGCACCCTCAACTTCCTTCCACCATAGGCTATTACCCTACCCTCTTGCATTAAGACTGCGCCTAGTCCTGTTCCACAAGCATCGGTATAAACAGTAAACGGCTTACTCCCGTCTGGTAGCACTAAGACTGGGGCTGAGGTCAAAGCTTTCTTTAAACGTCGGAACGCATCATCACAATCTACGTCCCACGTAAAAACTAGGTTCTTCTTCGTCAAGCATGTTAATGGAGCTGATATTTTTGCGAAGTCTTTGATAAACTTCCTATAGTAGCCTGCCAACCCCAAGAAACTTCTCACTTCGGTAGCATTTTTAGGGACCTTTCAATCTTGGATGGATACTACCTTTGCGGGATCCACAGCTATCCCCTCTTTGGAAACCACGTGCCTTAAGAATCGAACTTCCTTCCTCCAGAAGTGACACTTAGGAAATTTAGCTTTAAGGTTATGCGCTCGTAGGGTCTCCAACACTTCCCTAAGATGTAGGACATGCTCTTCTTCATTCTTAGAAAAGATCAAGATGTCGTCTACAAAGACCACCACGAATTTATTAAGGTACTCCCTAAACACCCTACTCATCAAACCAACAAAGTATGCGGGGGCGTTTGTCAAACCGAAGGGCATCACTAGCCATTCATAGATACCGTCCGGAGTCCTAAAGGCAGTCTTGTCTATGCTATCCTCAGCCACTCTCAACTGATGGAATCCAGTGGCTAAGTCCAACTGCGAAAACAATAAGGCGCCAACTAACTGATCGAAGAGATCGTCAATCCTCGGCAATGGGTGTCTGTTTTTCTTAGTAAGTTTATTTAGTTCTCTATACTCCACACAAAGTATAAGGGACCCATCCGTCTTCGTGGCAAACACTACTGGAGCACCCCACTCCGATATACTACATCTTATGAACCCCTTCTCAAGCAACTCCTTCACTTGCTTATTGAGTTCCCTCCTTTCACGAGGAGCCATGTGGCGCACTGGCAAAGATACTGGTTTTGCATTATCTACAAGATATATTCGAAAGTCTATCTCCCGCTTTGGAGGCAAGCCCTTTACTTCCTCAAACACATCCGAATATTCTTGGACTACTTTAACGGATCGTAGATTCTCCACCGCCACGTCAAGCGATTCTAGATAACTTAGCATAACGGAATTTATGGGATTACAAAAGATTTCGAGAGCGTTACCAAGGCGAGTCATGAGCCTAACTACTCTCCTTTCACAATCAAGAATGGCCCCATTTCTGGATATCCAATCCATTCCTAAAATTAGCCCATAGCACGTGAAACCCAAAACATAAGAATCACATCTAAACTCAACGCTAAGTATAGAAATTTTCAATTCCAAACACATCATGGACAAATAAGCTGAGCCCCCAATTGGATTCGAAACAACTAAGGGTTCTTCTACTAAACTGGTGTTTAAGTGCAGTGATTCAACTAATGATGTAGAGATAAACGAATGCGATGCGCCCGAATCAAATAAGGTACGGACACGATGATCAAACAGAAAAACTAAACTTTCAACAGAAATTGTTCTACCTCTTTCTTACAGTGGTGGGACCGCAAGAGCCTGAACTTGTCCCCTTGCCTGCCCTGGTGCCATAAGAGCCTGCACCTGTCCTCCTGAGGTAGACCCTGCCCTCTGCCCCTTCTTTGGGAAGTCCTTTACTAGATGTCCCGCTTCGCCACAGTGAAAACAACCAGTCTTCTTTTTCTTTCTGCAATCCTTGCTGAGATGGCCTGGTGTCCCACAGTTAAAGCATCTTTTCTTTCCTTTGCCATTATTGTCTTTACCACCCTTCTTGTTTTGCGGTTGTAGTTTCTTCTGATCCCCTTTCTTCTCGGGTGCCTTATTAGCATTAGAGCCCTTCTCTTCCTCGTGCATGAGTGCCATATCAACTAGCTTCTCAAAGGTGGCCCCCATAGGGATGTGGGTCATAGCCAACCCATGCAATGGGTCATTCAAGCCTTTAACGAACCGCTAAGCCTTCTTCTCCGGCTTGTTCACCAAGTCCATGCCAAACCTTGCTAACAGATTAAATTTGTTAACATATTCTTTCACTGATGAGCTTGCTTGCTTTAATGCCAAGAACCTTTCCATATACAGATTTTCCTCAGCCCGTGAGAGAAACTTTGCCTCAAACCTACGTCTGAAATCCACCCAAGAGTCAACAGGATGTTCCCCATTAGTGACCTCCCACCAAAACGAGGCCTCTCCCATCATTAACCAAGCTGCTAATCGGACTTTCCTTCCGTCTTCTACTTCAAAGATATCAAGCAATTCCTCCGTCTCCTTAAGCCAGTCTCTGGCTTCCACAAACGTTTCTGAAAATTGAAAAGTTTTTCCGCCCTTAGCCTTAAATTCCTTGCATGTCTTTGCAAAAGTGTCAACGCGAGGAGGAGGAGGAGGAGAATCTGCTGGGCATGCTGCCCTGGTTTCCATGTGCCTTCTGAACCAGCCAGGTACGTTGACGCCCTCGGGTATATTGGGTAGATCAGCCATGCTGAAAAGGAAAAAAAAGGAAAGATTCAAAACGGAGAATTCGAAAGATAAAGATATGGCTATTGGGGATTATGTTTTTAATAAAAAAAAACTTTCCTCTTAAAATTACTCATTAAAACATGTTTTTGAAAACACTTCTTCCAAAAATACTTTAGAAAAATAGTTTTTCTAAAAAAATTATCTGTTCTGGTAAACTTAAGCTCTGATACCACGTGTAACACCCCACGTCCATTAATGTCACTCTCAAGGGGAATGCATTAACTTCCATGGAGGTTTTAAGTGAATATAGAACAGTAAAATTACAAGAAGACAGATAATAAGTAGTACTTGGAAATTTAAAACTTTATTTCATAGCAGTAGAAATTGAACATGTTTATTACATCATAAAAACCATAAATCGGAGTCAAGTACAATATCCATCTTGATAAAACAAAATACATAACCCCATTACATAAATAGCCACTAAAGAAGATAACAAGCTGGACTTTACTTCAGCAGTTCAAGCTTTCCAAAAGAGAGATAAAGAAATCCAATCAAACTCCACTAGAGCTAGGCCCGCCCTGTGGACCTGGAGGGGGAAAAAGATAGAAATAGAGGGGGGTCAGACATAAAGTCTGGCGAGTATGATAATTATAATAATACTATTATCAAAGTAATCAGACTAAGGCATAAGCTGGAAAATAAGGAAATGTTTATGAACTATTGGGTATGGAATAGCAGATAAAGATAACGTTAAAGGCGCCCCTAATTACTAACGGATAATTACTGCACTGCACCACACCAGTCACCCTAAAGGTTGATCCCACTTGCTTCACGTAGAAATCATTTAAATAGCTTTGCGTACCCCTAGCTGACTACATAGGTGCCGCCTGCCCCTATCTCCACTAGGTGTACCCCACTACCCACTTGCGATCGGCTCCCTACCCGTAGATACCCGTGCTGGTCCCATAGTGGGGTGTATCACTCCCCTAAAGTGGCAACCCGATACAGCTTAAGGATGCACGGCTTATACCTACACAATGCAACAACGTCTTACCTACCAGCCCGGGTCCACACACGCATATGAAACATGTTGGACTTGCGTTGCCACCGCTAACCCGTTCGGCCTCTTATAGTCAAGCCCAGTATGCGTGTCCCGTTCTCGACTTGGGTCGAGCCCACAAAGATACGTTTGGGTTACTAGTTGAAATGGGCCCCTAATTACTTACCACAAGCATCCACCTAAGCTTGCCCCCACTAGTATATCCCACTTAACCCTCCTCTTAGTCATGTTCATTTACATGTGTGTTTGGTTAAGTCTCACTAATCATATTTCAAATGCCACTAAATGCACCCGCTAGATTCCTCATGCCACCCAAGGCACCTACTTAACCCCCATGTCCCACCTCACATGTTTATCTGGTTAAGTATTTCTTAATTCATTAAGGACATAACCTCATAAAGACCTCTCACGTTAGACTGACATTTATGGCAGTTGGATTCGCCGGGCAGGTACGGGCAGTCTTACGCCATAAAAGAGCCTAACCTCGTGTCTTTATACTGTTATGCTTTAGTTCGGGCCTAGGACCTCTCACATTGGGCTGACATTTGTGACTACTGGATTTGCCGGGTCGGTCCGGGCAGGTTTACGTCACAAATGAGTCCAACCTCGTGTCCTAAGCATTGATTATCACTTATAATCTTTTACCCCAGTTTTAATAATTCCCTATTCAAATTATTAATTAATTCCATTTTTAATGATGTCCATAATTGACTCAATTATGTCCATCCACTTATGGTATGCAAAATCATATCAGTTGCACCCAAATTTCTCAATATTAAATCCTTAATTTACCCCTACCCCACGTTATACGTTCGCTGGTTTAACGCAAAATATACGTTAGACTCGAATAGCCCAACTCATAGCACAAAGATAAATTATCACAACATATATACAACTAAAAATAGATCTAATCATAAACGGGTTGAAACTTGCATGTGTGATTAATATTCTACATCTAAACTTGCATAGGCCAAAACTACAACTTGCATAAAACTACACATGTCATGGATCTAAAGGTGTCAACTTGTTTGGTTAAATGTCACAGATTTCATAGTATGAACATAACCCAAATTCATGTATAAACTTGCATATGTGGTTTATGCAACATAATGATGGTGCAAACTAGCATTTAACACATAGAATTCACACATGTCATAGCATAATTCTAGATCTAAATAGGTGTCATAATTATAGATCTAAATAGATGTCATAGAATATGTGAGATTACATACTAACCAATCCAAACTTGCATAGGTACATGTGATTTATCATGTGAATCATCATAGCCCCAAATATATATCTTCAACATCATGATTTGATCAAGCATAAGCTAATTACAACATAGATAACAACATCATGACTTTGTAGCATCACAACTTAGCATAGAAAATTACAACACATATATGATATCATCATCACATAACATAGGATTTACAACATACATGATAGCATAAGAATAACATATATGACAATTCACATCATTTTCTTATGATCCAAATCACAACTTAATTTAATTAGTTTGCTAATAATCTTGTTAAATTCATCATACTCACAATAAAATAAGAATCTTGCTTTCTGACTTCTGATTTTTTAAACTGATTTAGCTTTTCCTTGTAGTAGATTCGTTGTTAGAGTTGAATTTGATTTAGAGCTGAGTAGATTTAGACTTTTGATTAGCTTTCTTCCTCTTTAGTTGGCGGCGGCTACACTGAGTTCCATGGCGACGGCATAACGACTTTGGTTCCAATTTTAATTAGGTTTAGTGTTAGGATTAGGATGTATTTATTGGTGTAGGAAGTTATTCAGGACCATTAGATTAACCCTGAACCATGAGAACCAATCAAATGCAAAATCTGCAATTGAGCGAATCGGCCCACGGGTTGACAGCCAAACACCCTGGATTAACCCCTAGTCGACCCAGCGAAGCTCGGGTCGACCTCAATAATGGGCCGGTTCGGTTATTCCCCCTCCCAATTTGCTGTTTTGAACTTTTTCGCATATTTATTTATTTATTTAATTTTTGATATATATATATATATATATATATATATATGTATGTATATGTATTTCTCTGCGCAACCCATTTCACTTAATTCTTTTCTAAAAATTAAGTATACTTTAATTTGTGAATTTTAATGTTATAAAATTACGGGGTGTTACAACGTTTATCTTTTTCATATCATATCATCATTTACTTGGAATACCACATCGTCATACCCGCCAAATCATTATCGATTTCCTTAACGGTATCACGGGTATGAAGCTAAGAGAAACGAATTCCTCCACCACCAAACGTAATACGTTTGAAGAGATCAACATATATGATTCGTTAGGAATACCCTGTCAGACATTCGTCCATACAAGTTGTCCTGGGACTGGACAAACCGAAGGCAATATTCAATACAACCATCTTAGGCAATCGTTATCTAAGATTTATACAACAGCCCTTGCACTTTTACTCCGTCTTCAATATATTCAGCATACTTGATTCGCAACGCTTATGCCAATACGGAGTGGTTCTTCGGATAATAATCCAACCGGTCTCTCCATATTAACAAGGTTAAAATGGTCAAAACTTTGATAGTCGGTGATTTAACTATCAAATGAAAAATGTCCGTGTACACACAACAATCTTATTTCCAAATGGAATTATCGATCCAATCATCAACCATATATATATTCTATATTTAGAAAATATACATTATAAACATTGAAAAACATTTCCATAGCTTATTTAGGTATAACTATCCTTCCACAACTATCAGTCCCTAACTATAAACTAGTAAGAGAACAATTCTCTAAGTATCAATCCTGAAGGACGAAACCAACATCAGATCGATATTCATAAAACCATTCAACTTACTAATCTCTAGTTAGTTTCTAATTTTGCTTAACTCTGATTGATAAATTCTTATTCGAATAACAAATATTCGATTAACTCCATTTGCTTAACTCTAGATCGCAGCGATTACAATGGTTACACCTGATTGCCTCAGGAAACATCCGACCGCTTAGGCTATTTGTAGCCCCGCAAATTTCGTTAGCAGTCGTGCTAAATGGCATCTCATTTGGGTTAACTCTAATTGATTAACTCTAACTGATTAACTCTATGTAATAACCCGAAAACCTGGGCCAGTTTAAATTTTTTATTTTGGCAATTTTAGCGAATTTTGAATATTTAAAATGAATTATTTAAAATAATATCGACGAGAATTTATTTTGAATGGAATAGAACGTATATAATTATATACGTCGTCGTTAGAATATAAATATTTATATATATATTTATAAATAGAATTGAAAATGGCGCGATAGTTCGATAATTCGATTTCAAACTTCAATTGAATGTACCGGGAGCAAAATAATCCGGATTTTAGTGAAACCAAAAATAATGGGATCTAATTGTGAATATCTTTCCAACGAATCTGAAAAATTGAAATTTCATAGCGGGAATCAAAAGATATGTCCAGTTGAAAATTCTGAATAGTCGCTATGGAATTCAGGCCCTTAAAAATAGACATTTTGCAAATGACCTCGGATTTCGACGAAACCACTTTTGTTGGATCCGCAGTGTCAAATTATTGCTAGGTTTTAATTTTCATAATTTTTCGAATCAATATGTGAGCGTGGCAAAGGAGAACGCGTTTGACCAGTTTCAGTTGATTTTAATCGATTGGAAATTGGCCATTGTTCCAACGGTCTCAGAATTCGACGAAACTAGTTTTGTTAGGACCGTATCGTCAATACGAAGCTAGAAAATATTTTTCTGGAATTTTTCGAGTTAGTATGTGGCCCCGGTAATTTGAAATGTACATTTAAAATTGAATATATAAAGATTTAAATTTTGATTTAAGTGAAAGCTGATTGTAACGGTCGAATTGGCCTGCGGTACATATCCCATTGTGTTCGGAATGAGGGTAAAACTCTAGGGACGACAGTCGGTGGGTCTCGTTTCGATTTCGAAATAAAAGTCAACTTAAATGAATAAATAAATTATATAAATTAAAAAAAAAACTTTACACTTAAACCCCTCAACCCCCTTTCTCCTTCACAAACCCGATACGGGTATTTCAGAAGAAAAAAAACAAAAGGAAATGCGCTGCCTCCTGGCGATCATCGCCCCCGCGCCCACCTCCCCGATGACGCGCCACAACCACCAACCGCTCCTCGTCTCGCTCCTCCCTCTCTCCTTCCCCGTCCAACCCCTCCTCTCGCACAACCCCCAAACCCGCCGTGTTTGACCCCGCCGCATGAAGGGCTTCCGCGACCCCCCCTTGAAGCCTCCCTGACCCGAATCCGACGTTGGTTTCCCCCCACCTCCTCTGAAAAAATCACAAACCCCTTAACCCCCTTCAAATCGAAACCTCCTCCAACCCTAGACCGCAACAGCCACTGCGCCAGCCACTTCCTAGACTCCAGCGCGAGCCTCCGCTCTTCCATCTCAGTTTGACAGTCCATGATTGATTTTCGGTTAGTTTTAATTTGATTTAACTTAGTTTAATTACATAAAAATCTGATTTTCTCTTTATATATTTTTATATGAAAGTTAATATTTTTATAGATAAGAAAGTTTATATTTTGAGATTAAAGAAAAGATTATAATTTTAGAAAAGGAAAAGATTAGATTTTTCCTAAGGTAAAGCTTTCATTTTTATGGTAGTAAAGCTTTGATTTTTAAGATGGTGAAGACGAGATTTTTCATTGTATAAAGAGGTGATTTTTCATTAAATAAAAATATTATTTGTATATAATATAGATAATAAAAATGTTATTTTTGAAAAGGCGAAATCTTTATTTTTGAAAAGGCGAAATTTTTAGATGTAAAAATGCGAAATCTATATTTTTGAAATGGGATTTTTATATATCGAATAACGTAGTAAAAATTTGATTTTTATATATTGAATAGTATAGTAAAAATTCGATTTTTATATATTGAAAAGTATAGTAAAAATTTGATTTTTATATATCGAATAACGAAGTAAAAATTCGATTTTTACATATGTAGTGGCTACGGGCGACGAGGATGACAAAGATGAGATAACGAGGAAGACTTCTACATTTGAAGTGACGTGGAGCTAGGATAGCTTTTGGTGAGAATTTGTCACCTTTCAATTTCATTTTCTAGTTATATATATATATATATACTAGGATGCAGACGGTGCTTAGTAGCACCCGACACAATCGTCCACAGACCATGGACTTGTTTGTTTGGTTGCATAAATTAGTTAGATGATTTGACTTGAATTTGGTTGTTTGGTGAACTTGATTGATATGTGAATGGCGTGGGCCTTCACTAGACCGGGAATAAGGCTAGGCCTCGTCCCGTTTCTAGTATCGTGCCGTTATGCCGCCGAAATTTTCTAAAATATGTTAGAAAAATAAAACTATCATTTTTATTGAATAAATGAACTGAATAGAAATTCATATGTTGAAATAAAATGTTTTATCGTTAAAAATATAATTTTTAACGTGAATGTGAATAAAATAAAATATTCATTTGCAAACCGGACGGTTTGTTTATGTACACCTATTTGAAGGACATTGATTGGGTCGATAAATTTTACACATCGCCCAACTGCACAACTAAAATCTGCGTTTGATTGTTTGAAACCCCACACGGGTGTTGGGATGAAATTTGAAGTTCACTCATCCTGATTGATTAAATTTGTCGATCGATTGATTGACAGACTGTTATAAGCGTTAGATATCATTATTTGATGCTTATACAGTGTAGTGCACTTTGGTTGATGGTTGATTATTTTTCAATGCAATTATATACAGGTGTTTTATGAAAATCCATATAATTAATTTTATATGGTGATTGATTGGGCCTCATTCCAATTTAGAAAATAAAGAATAATATAAAATAAAGGTTCATGTGTTGACAGTACTCATCCATTGAGATTGGTCATGTGTTGAACGAAATATTTTAGTAATAAAATTTACATCTTTATCAATATAAAATAAAGGTTCATGTGTTGACAGTACTCATCCATTGAGATTGGTCATGTGTTGAACGAAATATTTTAGTAATAAAATTTACATCTTTATCAATATAAAATAAAGGTTCATGTGTTGACAGTACTCATCCATTGAGATTGGTCATGTGTTGAACGAAATATTTTGATAATAACAACTATTTTGAAAAAGAAATATTTGAAATAGAATATTTGAAAATAGAAATTTATGAAGCCGTGTTGATTAGATTGACGCCATTTTGACATGAACGATATTTATATCGATTTTATTCATTTTGAAATGAATTGGATTGAAAACGATTTCGAAATGAATTGAATTGAAAACGAATTCAAATTGAATTGAAAGCGAATTGAAATGAATTCAAATTGAATTGAAATTTGAATTGAATAGAAATGAATTTTAAAACGAATTTATAAAGAAGAATTCAATTTTGATTTGAATTGAAATGGAAGTTGAAATTGCTTTTGAAACGAATTTTAAAACTATTTATATAATTCGTTTTAAATAGAAATCGACGAAATATATATTATATATATAATATAATGGCCTGAATAGAATGCGCCGCGCCGCGGCAGTTCGTGAATTTCGACCATTTATTTCAAACGGACATTACAGGAGATCCGACCGTCGGATTCTCCTAAAACCGGAACCGTTGGGTTCGTTTCGAAAAGAGCTTTCTAACGAATATTAGAAATTTGAAATATAACGGTTGGATTTGGAATTACGTCCAAATCAAATTTGAAAAAGGTCGCTGTAAGGGCAGTTCGATGACCGTTGATGGAAATCGACTGTACGGGCCTTGATAAAATTATTAAAAATAGTAATAATTTGTGTAAAATCATAAGAAATGATTTAGAAAGAATTGGGACGAAAAACTCCATATTTGAAAAGATAAAAATAGATTTTTATCGAAATAAACTAGTTTTGAACTAGAATTATGATTCTATTTATTTTTAAATAAATAAATTGAATTTGAAAAGGGTTTTAAAAATAACCAGAATTTCCAATGATTGCATTGGAGTGGATTTGAATCGAAATTGTCTTCGGAATATTTCGATGTTGGAATTCGTGATTATGCAGATGTTGTTATGGAAATTTGAAAGATATATATCTATATCGTTATTTCCAGCACGACATTGGTTAATCGTAGAATTTGATATTGAATATAAGCCGATATATTTTCTATTCAGAGCCTTGTATTGAATATCAAATGTGATTTGGGTTTGTCGTGAATGGTGTCTTCATTAACACTGTTCTTGAACCCAGTTGAGAAAAGATTAAATCTTTTTATTTAGACTTAATGAAGTGTACCGATTAAATAATATTTAATTGGAATTGAATTGATATTGATTTTTGGGTTTATCGTGAACAGTGTTTTAAATAACACTCGTTCTTTAACCCGATAATTAATGGAATGTGACTTTGGGTTTATCGTGAACCGTGTTTTAAATGACACGGATTCTTTAACCCAGTTAACGATTAAAACTAAGTTGAGTTTTAATGAATCTTTAATTAGATTGAAATGATCGAGAATGGAGTATCACCAGTTTTGCTCCAGGCGATAGTTAAATCTTTAATTAGATTTGAACGTGAATTGAATTTACCGATAACACCGTGGTGTTAGATATGAAGTACTACCAGTTTTACTTCATGGGATGAATAGGTTGGGATTGGGAAATTAAAACAAATGATTACTTCGGTAAGGTTCGCTAATCCCGACTAGTTTTGAATTGATATTCAAAAATAGATTAAAGAATAAATTCAAGAAATTTATCTTGGATAAAATTAACGGGAACCTTTCCCTATGAATGTGAAATTTAGGAACTAACTGTCGGTTAGCCAAGTAGAATGGTTTTCTGAATATTGATCTGATGTTGGTTTCGGCCTTCGGGATTAATATTTGGGGAATTATTCTCTTGATTAATTTACGGTTAGTGACTGATGAATTGGAATGAGGCGTATGTTGTGTTTGTGAAACACTTATTTAAAATATACGCGAGTTATTCGGAAAGACCGGGTTTATCCCATTCTGAATAACTGATACGACGATAAGTCGAAGATGAAGACGATGGTCGAAGACCGGAGGTCTTCACGTCGTTTGGGTGATTACTGATGATCTTGATTGGGCTGTACACCCAAGAAGACGGAAACAGTTGGTGATCGTCCAGACGTACTTGGAGATCGATGGATATGCGAGGTACAAGGTGCCTCCGGTTTCGTTCAGCCCCAGAACGGACTTGTAAATGGACTGTGTGTCTGACATTGGATTTTAGTCCGTGTGATTGATCTCTATTAAATATATATATCGGTTTGGCGGCGGAGAATTTATTCTCTTGCTTAACGCCCTTCTCTGAGACGTACGAGCTCAGGGGTTATATATTGATGGATATCAATCGCATGGAGTGAATTGCCTGTGTGGCATGCCTAAGTGGCAAATGATCAAGGCTTCTGTTGAAAAGCAAAGTCTTGTGGTTGATGATCGAAGCACGGCCTTTGTGGCGTAGCTTTGTGTAACGTTTACTTCGAGAGTTTCACACCCGGTATGAACCAAAAACGGGAGACGGACCTCAGGGAGGGCATGCGTTTCTTTCTAGTTAGGAGTGGCGTCAGTGCTTGAACTGGGTGACGAGTTTGACTCATGTGGATGTTGCTTATTATTACTTGCTGAAAAGCGAGGCGCCTCGTGATATCGGTTTCGGCTGATGCTTCTGGTCGGCTGACGGGCCAGGCTTACGTCCCAAAGGGCGGGGAAACGCAGTGTTCAGGAATTTTAATCCACATCGGTGGACCGGCGCTGTCGCTCCAAGGGTCACTCGAGCTCTGATCCTGTGGCTCGGGCTAGAGAGTCACAAATCGGTAGAGGATCTTGCCCCTAGCTTCGGTTCATACCATAAATGATAACCCAACTTCCAATACAACATTTGCGGTTTTAATTGTAGAACTAGTATGGCGACATGATATATGGTACCCATGCCGCCTATGATTGATACTTATGATTTGAAGTTGTTTTATACACTATGCACTTATAATAGTATCAAACGATTTGTTTTAAACGTATCAAGCATTCTTTGGCTGTTATAAGGGAAAACCCTATCCCCCGGCTTGCGTTGCATTGTGTGATAGGACCTGGGTCTTATAACAGCTTCATCTTTCTTTATTTAGCATTGCGCTGTTTGTTTTAAGCACTGGTATTCTTGGGAGGAAACCCGTTCCGTGTTATACGGCGTGGTCCCTTGATTTATCGAACTTTAAAATAAAGATCAATAACTGTTTTAGTTCTCACACCAGTCACATGACTGACCTGGAGTTTATTGTTTTAACCTAAACTCTGGGTGCCCTTATTTTGACACGGGCAGCTAGTAGTTTTGGTTTTTGCAGATTTATATTCACAGGATCCTGGTTTACAGCTGGAATGATATCCGGAAAGCTTTGTATCCGTATATCTCTTCTAGTTGTGTATTGTATTATTTTCCGCTGCGATGTATTTAAATGTAATTTAAATCTCTGATATTTCTGTGTATTCATTTATACTCTGTATATTCTTGTAATCTGATGCATTGTTGTAATATACAATGAAATGTTCTTCCGTCTGCGTTCTGTTGTGGCTTGTTCTCGAACTATCCGCCGCTTTCCTTTACGGGGAAGTTACGGGTTTTTACACTCTAACTGATTAACTCTAACTGGTTAGCTCTAACTGATTAACTCTAACTGGTTAACTCTAACTGATTAACTCTTTTGCTTTATAAAGATTTCCCTTTTTATAACGTTTATTCATTTAAAAAGATTTACTTTTAATAATGGTTCTTCACTTTAAAAATGATTTCCTTTTAATAACGTTTTCCCTTTTTATAACGGTTTCCTTTTTATAACGTTTTCCTTTTTATAACATCCTATTTCGTTGTAAATAAATTTCCCTTTTTAACTCTATTTATTTTCTAAATATTTTTTTCAATTCTATTTGTGAATGGTTTACAAATATTTCCTTTTCTATTTATTCTATTTGCAAATGGTTTGCAACTATTTCCTTTTCTATTATTCTATTTGCAAATGGTTTGCAACCATTTCCTTTTCTATTAATCTATTTGCAAATGGTTTGCAAATATTTCCTTTTCAATTCTATTCTTTGATTTTTATAATTTCCCTTTTTAAATATCTCCTATTTATAAATATTCCAATTTATAAATATTTCTTATTTATAAATATTCCATTTATAAATATTTTATTTTCAATATCACTTTGAAAATACTCCCTTATCAACATTTCGATATGTTACTGTATTCAACATATCAAATCACGATGACCAAAATTGTCCAAACACATATAATCGACAACAGATTATATATCATATCATATATTTCAATATATGAAACAAAACAGTATCTTATATAGTGAGGAACCCAGTTGGGTCCCTCCAACCTGTTTCCTTGCATCACAGATGTTAAATAACACAAATATAAAATATTCTGATAAACAGAATCAATATTCGATTAACGATTTATATATATATATATCGTTATCTATAATTTCAACCAATACACAAGTAATTCAACCTAACAGTTAACACACAACAATCAGTAGAAAAATATCAGCTCTAAGAATACGTTATAAAAATATAACTGTTCAGAGTTGGTGAGTTTTACTCACTTTGGCAGTTCATCGTTAAAGAATGATAAACTGTTGTTTGATTTGATTCAAACAATTTATTTCGCCATAAATTCGAACGAGCTCCAATTCACTCCCAGTCAGTTCCATTGGGTAGTGTCCGTCCATACGATCCCAAGGATCTTGTTTCGCTGAATTTCGATAACATACGAATAAGATATTTAATTTACAAGTTATACATTTATTTAAATTTAAATTAACTTAAACCTTTCTCTTTAATTGGGCCTTAACCCTTCTTGCGGCCCACACCAATTTCCAAAAACCCAGACCCGCCTCTAACCTCTTCTTCCCCGGTGGAAAACGGCTGTAGCTCTTCGAACCCAAACCGCACACTTTCCATGCCATTCAACCCCTTACTACTCCACCGAATCACAAACAAAACCCACCATCTTTCTCCTTATCTTGTACTCAACGCAACCATACCAACAACATCCCCTTCGAGATACTTTCATCGGTTCCGTCGTCGTCACACAGCAGGTGTCAATCGATAGTTTTTATCACCATATTTCACTAAAAATTCATGGCAACTACTACTCATTGCCACAAACTCACATAGGCCTTCAGAATCTCGAATCAATGCTCCCAATTTCTGAATTTAGGAACCCTACGTCGCGCTGTGATAACCCCAACACCCAGAACTAACGTTGAACCCTACCCAAGTGGTACTAACATGAAAATCAGCTTGCAATGATCACATATCAATGTAATTTGGAATTTCTGGATTTAATTTATATTTGATATAAATTTTGGAAGATGAGGATTATCACAGTTTTAAGTTTTCTGAGTGTGCGGCTTGTGAGAATGATTTATACGGTGACGATATTTTTGTGCGGCTGAGAAGGGATGGTGCGTGGCCTAGTTTGGGTCCACCAATACATTAGGATATTTTTTATATTTATTATTTAATTCAGATTTAAATATAACGCTGTTGGTTTCTGTCCTTAAAAATTCATGTTATCACCTATGATATCCAAAAATCATGAAAATTGGCGTACAGCTACCTCTCGACCTTACGGTCCCAACGAAACTGGTTTCGTCGAATTCTGACTTCGTTTGCTCATGCAGAATATTTTTAACCGTCGAAATACTGACTGTTTTTCACTCTAGAAATCCGTACGGCCACACATTGACTCTAAAAATCACGAAAATTGGAATCTAACAATAATTTAATATTACGGATCCAACAAAATTAGTTTCGACGAAAACGGAGGTCGTTTGCAAAAGTGGCTATTTTTAAAGCTCTAAATAGCCCTTTTAATATATAAATATATTTAAAAATAATTAAATTTAATATTAATAATTTAATATTATCGTATATATCCACATAGAATATACCAAAGCTCCAAAATATTCATATATGGATTTATAGCTCAATATTCCAAATCCATATTATATCGATATTCAATTTATATTGAAATTCCTTTTATAAATCGTTATAAATTATAAAGGAATTCCATAGCAACTATTTTAAAATTTGATTTGGACATAAATCAAAATCTACTCAACGAAATCCCGATTTTTCTCCTCCATTAGAAAAATATACTTCACCAGCTCCATACGTTTCTTGTTTCACAGAAATGCGATTAAAACGACTTCTGTATATTCGTTTAAAGTTCGAATCGCCAAATAGCAAACTGCCGCGCTATTTCGAGCTCGATTTTAATTATAATATAATTATATGTTCAAATGGCGTTCATATAATATATTCGCCATTCCAATTCAATACTAAACTGAATTATACCTTATATATAATCCAACTCACACTGTATTGTGAATTCAACTATTTTTGACTATTTCAACATTATAATATATTATTATGTTATAATTATTATTAAATATTCAGTATTGTTTAATTCAAGTTATCGATATTTCCTAAATCGATATTTTAAATAATTAAATAACTTAATTATTCAACAGCTAAAAATGCAAGTCATTACAATCTTCCTCCCTTAATATAATTTCGTCCTCGAAATTGCTAAGCTAGGATAATGCTACCACTCTACTAATTAGATTCAAATATCTTCTGGTTTACTTATTAACTTCAGTTTCAACTGAATCTATTAATTCCAATTAAATTATTAATTCATTCTTGTTTACGAAAATTTTCATAATTCCTTAAAATTTTCTAACACCTTAACTTTTCGAAAAATTTCGTCAGCACCTCCTTTGTACAGCCCTATCGGTAAAACTACCACTCGCCTCTCTAGGCCTTCTGCAACCGAAAAGAAAATCAAACAGCCAAACGGCTTGCCGATTCGGCTCATAAATCTCATACCCAATGGAAATATAAACTTGTACCTTTTTGTCGGGCATATCATTATATCATTTGCATTTGTTACCCATCTCAACATATACCAATGTCATCTCAGTCAACTCCAATCACATCATTCGCTTATATTCAACCCAGATCTCAGTTCAACTCGAGTTTCATTCTCGATTCCAGATCCTTAACTCACCAATCCAATACACTTACTCGATATCATTTTATTCTAATTCAATTTTCCACTTAACGGACTTTATTTCAAATCTCAATTTGTTTCACAAACTTCTGTTTAATTCGTTTTTATTTTAATTCCTGAGAGTTTTCAAATAACTCCGATTTTCAAAAGTCAAACCATCCTTTTTGAATATCAAACAACTTGTTTTCGCAAAACATTTCCAAAAGCAAAACGTTGGGTAGTAATCCGTCACTTACAACTCGAAAATGAACACCGATGATGCAGCTGTCATCATCGAAATCTATTTTCCAGTGATCGAAGTGAGTTCAATACTATATCACCTTTAAAACCATTCTTAAACATTTCCATTTTGAAATCAGTTCAAAATATCATTCCAATGTTTGTAAAACCAATTTAAAATCTCCCAGGATTTTAAGATTCTCATATATTATACTTATATGAATTCTACTTGGTTATTTGCATAACCATTTCACATTTTATAATCTTATTCGATTATAATAACAACCAACATATCCAATATATTTCCAAGGTATATATTTCCTTAATAACAAAATATAGTTCGGGTAAAATTATTTCATTTACCCTCTTTCAAAACATACCATGTCGGTTCATCGTATTCACGAGTTTAGAAATCCCTACCGATACAGTGGATCAAACTGATCGTCCAGAATTCATAAGCCACTCAACCAATAAACCTCCACAACATAAACTCATTTTATATTAAATAACATATATGCACTCATATATATATACACTCAACTCATTTTATATTAAATAACCTCGCTCTGATACCAACTGTAGTGACCCGAAATTCCGGTCCAATTTGAGCTGAATAAATAATACAAGTCCAATTCAAATTGCACGGGAAACCAGGAAACTAATAGAAAGAAGTTAGAGGGTGAGAATAGATAAGATAGAAACTTATAGAATAGAAGAAGAAGAAGAACATCATCATCATCATCTTTCATATTTGTCGATCTACCCCTACTATGCTTAAACTACCACTACTTCTCTTAATACTTCAAAACAACTCTTCTTTTTAATCCTACGCCTAATTCTCTAAATAGCCCTTACTTCCAACAATTCTCCCTATTTTTTAAGTACTATGAAGGGTTGGTTTTTGCAGTACCCAATCCCAATGATTCATCATTTTTCATATTTGTCGATCTACCCCTACTATGCTAAAACTACCCCTACTTCTCTTTATACTTCAAAACAACCCTTCGTTTTAATGCCACGCCTAATTCTCTAAATAGCCCTTACTTCCAATAATTATCCCTATTTTTTAACTATCGCGAAGGGTTGTTTTTTGCAGCAACCAATCCAAATGATTCATCATCTTTCATATTTCTCGATCTACCCTAACTTTGCATAAACTACCCCTACTTCTCTTAATACTTCAAAACTACCCTTCTTTTTAATCCTACCCCTAGTTTTCGAAATAGCCCTTACTTCCAACAATTACTCCTATTTTTTAACTACTGTGAAGGGTTGGTTTTTTCCACACCCAATCCAAATGATTCATCATCTTTCATATTTTTCGATCTACCCCTACTTTGCTTAAACTATCCCAACTTCTCTTAATACTTCAAAACAACCCTTCTTTTTAATCCTTCCCCTAATTCTCTAAATAACCCTTACTTCCAACAATTATCCCTATTTTTTAACTATTGTGAAGGGTTGGTTTTTGCCGCACCCAATCCAAATAATTCGTCATCTTTCATATTTCTCGATTTACCCTTATTTTGCATAAACTACCCCTAATTCTCTTCACACTTCCAAACTACCCTTCTTTTTAATTCTACCCCTGATTTTCTAAATATCCCTTACTTCCACAATTGCCCCTATTTTTTAACTACTGTGAAGGGTTGGTTTTTGAAGCACCCAATCCAAATGATTCATCATCTTTCATATATCTCGATTTACCCCTACTTTGCTTAAACTACCCCTACTTCTATAAATACTTCAAAACTGCCGTTCTTTTTAATCCTACCCTTAATTCTCTAAATAGCGCTTACTTCCAACAATTACCCCTATTTTTTAACTATTGTGAAGGGTTGGTTTTTGCAGCGCCTAATCCCAATGATTCATCATCTTTCATATTTTTCGATCTACCCCTACTTCTCTTAATACTTCAAAACAACTTTTCTTTTTAATACTACCCCTAATTATCTAAATAGCCATTACTTCCAACAATTACCCGTATTTGTAACTAATGTGAAGGGTTGGTTTTTGCGGCGCCCAATCCCAATGATTCATCATCTTTCATATTTGTCGATCTACCCCTACTATGCTTAAACTTCCCCTACTTCTCTTAATACTTCAAAGCAAGCCTTCTTTTTAATCATACCCCTAATTCTTTAAATATCCCTTACTTCCAACAGTTACCCCAATTTTTTAACTACTGTGAAGGGTTGGTTTTTGCAGCACCCAATCCCAATGATTCATCACCTTTCATATTTGTCGATTTACCCCTACTATGCTTAAACTAAGCCTACTACTCTTAGTACTTCAAAACAACCCTTCTTTTTAACCCTAGCCCTTACTTCCAAAAAATGCCCATATTTTTTGACTACTGTGAAGGGTTGGTTTTTGCAGCACCCATTCCAAATGATTCATCATCTTTCATATTTGTCGATCTACCCCTACTATGCTTAAACTTCCCCTACTTCTCTTAATACTTCAAAACAACTCTTCTTTTTAATCATACCCCTAGTTCTCTAAATAGCCCTTACTTATAACAATTACCCCTATTTTTAACTACTATGAAGGGTTGTTTTCTGCGGCATCCAATCCAAACGATTCATCATCCTTCTTATTTTTCGAACTAACCCTACTATGCTTAAACTACCACCTACTTTTATTATTGTTTCGCTTTATTCATTTCTTTATTTTTTTGTATTATTCTTTTCATTGTAAACCAATTATCATACTACTTCTATGAAGGGTTGGTTTTTGCAGCACCCAATCCAATCGATTCATCATCTTTCACATTTCTCAATCTACCCCTACTATGCTTAAACTACCCCTACTTCTCTTAATACCTCAAAACAACCCTTCTTTTTAATCCTACCTGTAATTCTCTAAATAGCCCTTACTTCCAACAATTACCCATATTTTTGTACCACTGTGAAGGGTTGGTTTTTGCAACACCCAGTCCAAATGATTCATCATCTCTCATATTTGTCGATCTACCCCTACTTTGCTTAAACTACCCCTACTTCTCTTAATACTTCAAAACAACCCTTCTTTCTAATCCTATTCCTAATTCTCTAAATAGCCCTTACTTCCAACAGTTACCCCTATTTTTAACTAATGTGAAGGGTTGGTTTTTCCAGCCTCCAATCCAAATGATTCATCACCCTTCATATTTATCGATCTACCCCTACTATGCTTAAACTACCCCTACTTCTCTTAATACTTCAAAACAACCCTTATTTTTAATCCTACCCCTAATTTTCTAAATGGCCCTTACTTGCAACAATAACCCCCAATATTTAACTACTTTGAAGGGTTGGTTTTTGCAGCATCCAATCCAAATGATTCATCGTCTTTCACATTTCTCGATCTACCCCTACTTTGCATAAACTACCCCTGCTTCTCTTAATATTTCAAAACAACCCTTCT
Organism: Allium sativum; assembly: GCA_030737875.1. Lineage (NCBI taxonomy): Eukaryota > Viridiplantae > Streptophyta > Magnoliopsida > Asparagales > Amaryllidaceae > Allium > Allium sativum. The sequence goes on from CM060913.1 coordinate 1,018,361,587, forward strand.
TTTTAATCCTACCCTTAATTCACTAAATAACCCTTACTTCCAACAATTATCCCTATTTTTTAACTACCGTGAAGGGATTGTTTTTTGCATCACCCAATCCAAATATTCATCATCTTTCATATTTCTCGATCTACCCCTACTTTGCATAGACTACCCCTAATTCTCTTCATACTTCAAAACTACCCTCCTTTTTAATCCTAACCCGAATTCTCTAAATATCCCTTACCTCCACAATTACCCCTATTTTTTAACTACTATGAATGGTTGGTTTTTCAAGAACCCAATCCAAATGATTTATCATCTTTCATATTTCTTGATCTACCCCTACTTTGCTAAAACTACCCCTACTTTTCTTAATACTTCAAAACTACCCTTCTTTTTAATCCTTCCCTTAATTCTCTAAATTGCGCTTACTTCCAACAATTACCCCTATTTTTGACTACTATGAAGGGTTGGTTTTTGCAGCGCCTAATTCCAATGATTCATCATCTTTCATATTTGTCGATCTAACCCTACTATGCTTAAACTTCCCCTACTTCTCTTAATACTTCAAAACAACCCTTATTTTTAATCATACCCCTGATTCTCTAAGTAGCCCTTACTTCCAATAATTACCCCTATTTTTTAACTACTATGAACGGTTGGTTTTTGCAGCCATTCCTAATGATTCATCATCTTTCATATTTGTTGATCAACCCCTACTACATAAACTATCCCTACTTCAATTAACACTTCGAAACAACCCTTCATTTTAATCCTACCCCTAATTCTCTAATTAGCCCTTACTTCCAACAATTGTCCCAATTATAACTACCGTGAAGGGTTGGTTTTTGCAGCACCCAATCCAAATGAATCATCATCTTTCATATTTGTCGATCTACCCCTACTTTGCTTAAACTACCCCTACTTCTCTTAATACTTTATAACAACCCTTCTTTTTAATCCCCCCCCCCTAATTCTCTCAATAGCCCTTACTTCCAACAATTACCCCTAAATTTTAACTACTTTAAAGGGTTGGTTTTTGTAGCACCCAATCCCAATGATTCATCATCTTTCATATTTGCCGATCTGTCCCTACTATGCTTAAACTACCTTTACTTCTCTTAATACTTCAAAACAACCCTTCTTTTTAATCCAACCACTAATTATCTAAATAGCCCTTATTTCCAACAATTACACTATTTTTAAAATGCTGTGAAGGGTTGGTTTTTGCAGTACCCAAGAAAAACGATTTATTATCCCTCGTATTTTTCGAACTACCTCAACTATGCTTTAACTACCCCTACTATGCTTAAACTACCCCCTACTTTTATTATTGTTTTCCTTTATTCTTTTCTTTATTCATTTCTTTTTTTCATTATTCATTTATTTTTAAATCAATCATCATTCTACTTCTATGAACGTTTGGTTTTTGCAACACCCAATCCAAACGATTCATCATCTTTCATATTTGTCGATCTACCCCTACTATGCTTAAACTACCACTACTTCTCTTAATACTTCAAAACAACCCTTCTTTTTAATCCTAACCCTAATTCTCTAAATAGCCCTTACTTCCAACAATTACCCCTATTTTTTAACAACTGTGAAGGGTTGGTTTTTGCAGCACCCAATCCCAATGACTCATCATCTTTCATACTTGTCGAACTACCCCTACTATGCTTAAACAACCCCTACTTCTCATAATACTTCAAAACAACCCTTCTTTTAATCCCACGGATAATTCTCTAAATAGCCCTTACTTCAAACAATTACCCCCAATTTTTAACTACTGTGAAGGGTTGGTTTTTGCAGCACCCAATCCAAATGATTCAACATCTTTCATATTTCTGGATCTACCCCTACTTTGCTTAAACTACCCCTACTTCTCTTAATACTTCAAAACTACCCTTCTTTTTAATCCTACCCATAATTGTCCAAATAACCCTTACTTGCAACAATTACACCCATTTTTTAACTACTGTGAGTGGTTATTTTTTGCAGCACCCAATCCAAATGATTCATCATCTTTCATATTCTCGATCTACCCCTACTTTGCATAAACTACCCCTAATTCTCTTAATACTTCAAAACTACCCTTCTTTTTAATCCTACCCCTAATTATCTAAATAGCCCTTACTTCCATAATTACCCCTATTTTTAAACTACTGTGAAGGGTTGGTTTTTGAAGCACCCAATCCAAATGATTCATCGTCTTTCATATCTCTCGATCTACCCCTACTTTGCTTAAACTACCCCTACTTCTCTTAATACTTCAAAACTACCCTTCTTTTTAATCCTGCCATTAATTCTCTAAATAGCGCTTACTTCCAACAATTACCCCTATTTTTTAAACTACCGTGAAGGTTTGGTTTTTGCAGCGCCTAATCCCAATGATTCATCATCTTTCATATTTGTCGATCTACCCCAACTATGCTTAAAGTTCACCGACTTCTCTTAATACTTCAAAACAACCCTTCTTTTTAATCATACCCCTAATTCTCTAGATAGCCCTTACTTCCAACAATTACCCCTATTTTTAACTACTATGAAGGGTTGGTTTTTGCAGCGCCCAAGCCCAATGATTCATCATCTTTCATGTTTGTCGATCTACCCCTACTATGCTTAAACTTCCCCTACTCCTCTTAATACTTCAAAACAGCCCTTCTCTTTAATCATGACCCTAATTCTCTAAATAGCCCCTACTTCCAACAATTACCCCAATTTTTTAACTACTGTGAAGGGTTGGTTTTTGCAGCACCCAATCCCAATGACTCATCATCTTTCATACTTGTCGAACTACCCCTACTATGCTTAAACAACCCCTACTTCTCATAATACTTCAAAACAACCCTTCTTTTAATCCCACGGATAATTCTCTAAATAGCCCTTACTTCAAACAATTACCCCCAATTTTTAACTACTGTGAAGGGTTGGTTTTTGCAGCACCCAATCCAAATGATTCAACATCTTTCATATTTCTGGATCTACCCCTACTTTGCTTAAACTACCCCTACTTCTCTTAATACTTCAAAACTACCCTTCTTTTTAATCCTACCCATAATTGTCCAAATAACCCTTACTTGCAACAATTACACCCATTTTTTAACTACTGTGAGTGGTTATTTTTTGCAGCACCCAATCCAAATGATTCATCATCTTTCATATTCTCGATCTACCCCTACTTTGCATAAACTACCCCTAATTCTCTTAATACTTCAAAACTACCCTTCTTTTTAATCCTACCCCTAATTATCTAAATAGCCCTTACTTCCATAATTACCCCTATTTTTAAACTACTGTGAAGGGTTGGTTTTTGAAGCACCCAATCCAAATGATTCATCGTCTTTCATATCTCTCGATCTACCCCTACTTTGCTTAAACTACCCCTACTTCTCTTAATACTTCAAAACTACCCTTCTTTTTAATCCTGCCATTAATTCTCTAAATAGCGCTTACTTCCAACAATTACCCCTATTTTTTAAACTACCGTGAAGGTTTGGTTTTTGCAGCGCCTAATCCCAATGATTCATCATCTTTCATATTTGTCGATCTACCCCAACTATGCTTAAAGTTCACCGACTTCTCTTAATACTTCAAAACAACCCTTCTTTTTAATCATACCCCTAATTCTCTAGATAGCCCTTACTTCCAACAATTACCCCTATTTTTAACTACTATGAAGGGTTGGTTTTTGCAGCGCCCAAGCCCAATGATTCATCATCTTTCATGTTTGTCGATCTACCCCTACTATGCTTAAACTTCCCCTACTCCTCTTAATACTTCAAAACAGCCCTTCTCTTTAATCATGACCCTAATTCTCTAAATAGCCCCTACTTCCAACAATTACCCCAATTTTTTAACTACTGTGAAGGGTTTGTTTTTGCATCACCCCATATAAACGATTCATCATCTTTCATATTTGTCGATCCACCCCTACTATGCTTAAACTACCACTACTTCTCTTAATACTTCAACATAACCATTATTTTTAATCCTACCCCTAATTCTCTAAATAACCCTTACTTCCAACAACTACCCCTATTTTTTACTACTATGAAGGGTTGGTTTTTGAAGCACCTAATCCAAATGATTCATCATCTTTCATATTTATCAATCTACCCCTACTATGCTTAAACTACCTCTACTTCTCTTAATACTTCAAAACAACCCTTCTTTTTAATACTACCCCTAATTATCTAAATAGCCTTTACATCCAGCAAGTGCCCCTATTTTTTAACTACTGTTAAGTGTTGGTTTTTGTAGCACCCAAGCAAAACGAGTCAGCATCCTTCAAATTTGTCGAACTACCCCTACTATGCTTAAACTACCCCTACTATGCATAAACTACCCCCTACTTCTATTATTGTCTTCCTCTATTCATTTCTTTATTCAAATTTTTTTGCATTATCCAGTTCTTTTTAAACCAATTATCATTCTACTTCTATGAAGGGTTGGTTTTTTCAACACACAATCCAAACGATTCATCATATTTCATATTTGCTGATCTACCCCTACTATGCTTAAACTACCACTACTTCCCTTAATACTTCAAAACAACCCTTCTTTTTAATCCTAACCCAGTTCTCCAAATAGCCCTTGCTTCCAACAATTACCCCTATTTTTTAACAACTGTGACGGGTAGGTTTTTGCAGCACCCAATCCCAATGATTCATCATATTTCATATTTGTCGAACGACCCCTACTATGCTTAAATTACCCCTACTTCTCTTAATACTTCAAAAAAAACCTTCTTTTTAATCCCACGTGTAATTCTCTATACTGCCCTTACTTCCACCAATTACCCCTATTTTTTCACTATTGTGAAGGGTTGGTTTTTGCAACACCCAATCCAAACGATTCATTGTCTTTTAGATTTGTCGATCTGCCCCTACTATGCTTAATCTACCCCCTACTTTTATTGTTGTTTTCCTTTATTCATTTATTTTTTTGCATTATTCTTTTTGTGTAAACCAATTATCTTTCTACCTCTATGAAGGGTTGATTTTGGCGGCACCCAATCCAAACAATTCATCATCTTTCATATTTGTCGATCTACCCCTACTATGCTTAAACTACCTCTACTTCTCTTAATACATCAAAACAATCCTTCTTTTTAATCCTCCCACTAATTCTCTAAATTGCCCTTTCTTCCATAAATTACCCATATTTTTTAACTACTGTGAAGGGTTGGATTTTGCAGCACCCGATCCAAATGATTCATCATCTTTCATTTAGTCGATCTACCCCTGTTATGCATAAACTACCCCCCTACTTTATTATTATTTTCATTTAATCATTTCTTTATTCATTTTTTTGTGTTATCCATTTCTGTCTTTGTAAACCAATTATCATTCTACTTCAGTGAAGGGTTGGTTTTTCCATCACCCAATCCAAACGATTCATCATCTTTCATATTTGTCGATCTAACCCTTCTATGCTTAAACTAGCCCTACTTCTCTTAATACTTCAAAACAGCCCTTCTTTTTAATCCTACCCCTAATTATCTGAATACTCCTTACTTCCAACAATTACTCTTATTTTTTAACTACCGTGAAGGGTTGGTTTTTACAGCACCCAATCCAAATGATTCATCATCCTTCATATTTTTCGAACTAACCCTACTATGCTTAAACAACCCCTACTTCTCTTAATACTTCAAAAAAACCCTTCTTTTTAATCCTAACCCTAATTCTCTAAATATCCCTTACTTCCAACAATTACCCCTATTTTTTAACTACAGTGAAGGGTTGGTTTTTGGAGCACCCAATTCAAATGATTCATCATCTTTCATATTTGTCGATTTACCCCAACTATTCCTAAACTACCCCAACATCTTTTAATACTTCAAAACAACTCTTCTTTTTAATTCTACCCCTAATTCTCTAAATACTCCTTAATTCAAACAATTGCCCCTATTTTTTAACTATTGTGAAGGGTTGGTTTTTGCAGCACCCAATCCAAAAATTTCATCTTCTTTCATATTTGTCGATCTACCCCTATTGTGCTTAAACTACCCCTACTTCTATAAATAATTCAAAACAGGCCTTCATTTTAATCCTACTCCAAATTCTTTAAGTAGCCCTTACTTCCAACAATTACCCCTATTTTTTAACTACTGTGATGGGTTGTTTTTTGCAGCACCCAATCCAAATGATTCAATACCTTCATATTTGTCGATCTACCCCTATTATGCTTAAACTGCCCCTACTTCTCTTAATACTTCAAAACAGCCCTTCTTTTTAATCCTACCCCTATTTCTCTAAATATCCCTTACTTCCAACAATTACTCTTTTTGTTTAACTACTGTGAAGGGTTGGTTTTTGCAGCACCCAATCCAAATGATCCATCATCTTTCATATTTGTCGATCTGCCCCTACTATGCTTAAACTACCCTCCTACATTTATTATTGTTTTCCTTTATTCATTTCTTTATTCGTTTTTTTGCATTATTCTTTTGTTTCTATGTAAACCAATTATCATTCTAGTACTGTGAAGGGTTAGTTTTTGCAGCACCCAACCCAACCCTTCTTTTTAATCCTACACCTAATTCTCTAAATAGCCCTTACTTCCAACAATTACCCTATTTTTTAACTATCGTGAAGGGTTGGTTTTTGCAGCACCCAATCCAAATGATTCATCATCTTTCATATTTCTCGATCTACCCCTACTTTGCTTAAACTAACCCTACTTCTCTTAATACTTCAAAATTACCCTTCTTTTTAATTCTACCCTAATTCTCTATATAGCCCTTACTTCCAAGAACTAACCCAATTTTTTAACTACTGTGAAGGGTTGGTTTTTGCATCACCCAATCCAAACGATTCATCATCTTTCATATTTGTGGATCTACTCCTACTATGGTTAGACTACCCCTACTTCTCTTAATACTTCAAAACAACCCTTCTTTTTAATCCTACCTCTATTTATCTAAATAGCCCTTACTTCCAACAATTACCCCTATTTTTTAACTATTGTGAAGTGCTTGTTTTTGCAGCACCCAAGCCAAACGATTCATCATCATTCATATTTGTCGAACTATCCCTACCACGCTTAAACTACCCCCTACTTTAATTATTGTTCCCCTTTATTCATTTCTTTATTCAATTTTTTTTTTTTTTGCATTATTCATTTTTTTGTAAACCAATTATCGTTCTACTTCAATGAAGGGTTGGTTTTTGCAGCACCCAATCCAAACGATTCACCATCTTTCATATTTGTCGATCTACCCCTACTATGCTTAAACTACCACTACTTCTCCTAATACTTCAAAACAACCCTTCTTTTTAATCCTACTCCAGATTCTCTAAATATCCTTAACTTCCAACAATTACCCCTATTTTTGAACTACTATGCAGGGTTGGTTTTTCCAGCACCCAATCCAAATGACTCATCATCTTTCATATTTGTCGATCTACCCCTACTTTGCTTAAACTACCCATACTTCTCTTAATACTTCAAAACAGCCCTTCTTTTTAATCCTACAAATAATTCTCTAAATAGCCCTTACTTCCAACAATTACCCCCATTTTTTACTACTGCGAAGGGTTTGTTTTTCTAGCCTCCAATCCAAATGATTCATCATCCTTCATATTTGTCGATCTACCCCTATTATGCTTAATCTACCCCTACTTCTCTTAATACTTCAAAACAACCCTTCTTTTTAATCCTACCCTTAATTCTCTAAATAGCCCTTACTTCCAACAATTACCCCTATTTTTTAACAACTGTGAAGGGTTGGTTTTTTGGAGCACCCAATTCCAGTGATTCATCATCTTTCATATTTGTCGAACTACCCCTACTATAGTTAAACTACCCCTACTTCTCTTAATACTCCAAAACAAACCTTCTTTTTAATCCCATGCCTAATTCTCTAAATAGCCCTTACTTCCAACAATTACCCCTATTTTTTAACTACTGTGATGGGTTGGTTTTTGCAGCACCCAATCCAAACGATTCATCATCTTTCAGACTTGTCGATCTGCCCCTACTATGCTTAAACTACCCCCAACTTTTGTTATTGTTTTCCTTTATTCATTTATTTATTCATTTTTTTGGGCATTATTCATTTCTTTTTAAACCAATTATCATTCTACTTCTATGAAGTGTTGGTTTTTGCAGCACCCAATCCAAACGATTCATCATCTTTCATATTTGTCGATCTACCCCTGCTTTGCTTAAACTACCCCAACTTCTCTTAATACTTCAAAACAGCCCTTCTTTTTAATCATCCTCCTAATTCTCTAAAAATCCCTTACTTCCAACAATTACACCTATTTTTTATCTGCTGTGAAGGGTTGGATTTTCCAGCACCCGATCCAAATGATTCATCATCTTTCATATTTGTCGATATACCCCTGCTATGCTTAAACTACCCCTCTACATTTATTATGTTTTTCCTTTATTCATTTTTTATGCGTTATTCATTTCCATCTTTGTAAACCAATTATCATTCTACTTCTGTGAAGGGTTGGTTTTTCCATCACCCAATCCAAACGATTCATCACCTTTCATACTTGTCTATCTAGCCCTACTATGCTTAAACTACCCCTACTTCTCTTAGTACTTCAAAAAAGCTCTTCTTTTTAATCCTACCCCTAATTATCTAAATACCCCTTACTTCCAACAATTACTCCTATTTTTTTACTACTCTGAAGGGTGGGTTTTTGCAGCACCCAATCTGAATGATTCATTATCCTTCAAATTTATCGATTTACCCCTACTTTTCTTAAACTACCCCTACTTCTCTTTATACTGCAAAAAAGCCCTTCTTTTTAATCCTACCCCTAATTCTCTAAATAGCCCTTACTTCCAACAATTATCCCCATTTTGTAACTACAGTTAAGGGTTGGTTTTTGCAGCACCCAATCCAAATGATTCATCATCTTTCATACATGTCGATCTACCACTACTATGCCTAAACTACCCCTGCTTCTCTTAATACTTCAAAACAGACCTTCTTTTTAATTCTACCCCTAATTCTCTAAATACTCATTACTTCAAACAATTACCCCTATTTTTTAACTACTGTGAAGGGTTGGTCTTTGCAACACCCAATTCAAATGATTCATCTTCTTTCATAATTGTTGATCTACCCATACAATGCTTAAACTACCCCTACTTCTATTAATACTTCAAAACATTCCTTCTTTTTAATCCTACCCCTAATTCTCTAAGTAGCCCTTACTTCCAACAATTACCCATACTTTTTGACTACCGTGAAGGGTTGGTATTTGCAGCACCCAATCCAAATGATTCATCATCCTTCATATTTGTGGATCTACCCTTACTATGCTTAAACTACTACAACTTCTCTTAATACTTCAAAACAACCCATCTTTTTAATCCTACCTCTAATTCTCTAAATTACCCTTACTTCCAACAATTACTCCTATATTTTAACTACTATGAAGAGTTGGTTTTTATAGCACCCAATCCAAATGATTCATCATCTTTCATATTTGTTGATCTACACTATGCTTAAACTGCGCCCTACATTTATTATTGTATTCCTTTATTCATTTTTTTGCATTGTTCATTTCTTTCCATATAAACCAATTATCATTCTACTGCTGTGAAGGGTTGGTTTTCGCAGCACCCAACCCAACCCTTCTTTTTAATCCTACCCCTAATTCTCTAAATAGCCCTTACTTCCAACAATTACCCCTATTTTTTAACTATTGTGAAGGGTTGGTTTTTGCAGCACCCAATCTAAATGATTCATCATCTTTCATATTTCTCGATCTACCCCTACTTTGCTTAAACTATCCTTACTTCTCTTAATACTTCAAAACTACCCTTCCTTTTAATCCTACCGCTAATTCTCTAAATAGCCCTTACTTCCGACAATTACCCCTATTTTTTAACTACTGTGAAGGGTTGGTTTTTGCAGCGCCCAATCCCAATGATTCATTATCTTTCAAATTCGTCGATCTACCCCTACTATGCTTAAACTTCCCCAGCTTCCCTTAATAATTCAAAACAGCCCTTCTTTTTAATCATACCCCTAATTCTCTAAATATCCCTTACTTCCAAAAATTACCCCTATTTTTTAACTACTGTGAAGGGTTGGTTTTTGGAGCATCCAAGCCAAACGATTAATCATCCTTCATATTTGTCGAACTATCCCTACTATGCTTAAACTACCCCCTACATTTATTATTGTTTTCCTTTACTCGATTTTTTTGCATTATTAAATTCTTTCTATGTAAACCAATTATCATTCTACTAATATGAAGGGTTGGTTTTTGCCGCACCAAACCCCACCCTTCTTTTTAATCCTACCCCTAATTTTGTAAATAGCCCTTACTTCCAATAGTTACCCCTATTTTTTAACTATTGTGAAGGGTTGGTTTTTGCAGCACCCAATCCAAATGATTCATCATCTTTCATATTTCTCGATCTACACCTACTTTGCTTATACTACCCTTACTTCTCCTAATACTTCAAAACAACCCTTCTTTCTAATCCTACCGTTAATTCTCTAAATAGCCCTTACTTCCAACAATTACCCTTATTTTTTAACTACTATAAAGGGTTGGTTTTTGCAGTGCTCAATCCCAATGATTCATCATCTTTCGTATTCGTCGATCTACCCCTGCTATGCTTAAACTTCCCCAACTTCTCTTAATACTTCAAAACAGCCCTTCTTTTTAATCATATCCCTAATTCTCTAAATAACCCCTACTTCCAACAATCACCCCTATTTTTTAACTACTATGAAGGGTTGGTTTTTGCATCACCCTATCCAAACGATTCATCATCTTTCATATTTGTCGATCTACCCCTACTATGCTTAAACTACCCCTACTTCTCTAAATACTTCAAAACAACCATTCTTTTTAATCCAGCCGCCAATTCTCTCAGCAACCCTTAATTCCAACAATTACCCCTATTTTTTAACTACTGTGAAGGGTTGGTTTTTGCAGCACCCAATCCAAATGATTCATCATCCTTCATACTTGTCGATCTACCCTTTCTATGCTTAAATTACCCCTACTTCTCTTAATACTTCAAAACAGCCCTTCTTTTTAATCCTGCCCCAAATACTCTAAATAGCCCTTACTTCCAACAATTACTCCTATTTTTTACTACTGTGAAGGGTTGGTTTTTACATCACCCAGTCTAAATGATTCATCATCTTTCATATTTGTCGATCTACCCCTACTATGCTAAAACTACCCCGCTACATTTATTATTGTTTTCCTTTATTCATTTCCTTATTCATTTTTTTTGCATTACTCGTTTCTTTCTTTGTAAACCAATTATCATTCTACTACTATGAAGGGTTGGTTTTTGCAGCACCCAACCCTTCTTCTAAACCCAACCATTAATTCTGTAAATAGCCCTTACTTCCAACAATTACCCCTGTTTTTTTAATTACTGTGAAGGGTTGGTTTTGGCAGCACACAATCCAAATGATTCATCATCTTTCATATTTCTCGATCTACCCCTTTTTGCTTAAACTACCCCTACTTCTCGTAATACTTCAAAACTACCCTTCTTTTTAATACTATCCCTAATTCTCTAAATAGCCCTTACTTCCAACAATTACCCCTATTTTTTAACTATTGTGAAGGGTTGGTTTTTGCAGTGCCCAATCCTAATGATTCATCAACTTTCATAATTGTCGATCTGCCCCTACTATGCTTAAACTTCCCCAACTTCTCTTAATACTTCAAAACAACCCTTTTTTAAATCAAACCCCTAATTCTATAAATATCCCTTACTTTCAACAATTACCCCTATTTTTTAACTACTGTGAAGGGTTGCTTTTTGTATCACCCAATCCAAATGATTCAACATCTTTCATATTTGTCGATCTACCCCTATTATGCTTAAACTACCCCTACTTCTCTTAATACTTCAAAACATCCCTTCTTTTTAATCCCACTCCTAATTCTCTAAATAGTCCTTACTTCCAACAATTAACCCTATTTTTAAACTACTGTGAAGGGTTGGTTTTTGCAGCACCGAATCCAACTGATTCATCATCCTTCATATTTGTCGATCTACCCCTACTATGCTTAAACTACCCCTACTTCTATTAATACTTCAAAACAACCCTTATTTTTAATGCTACCCCTAATTGTCTAAGTAGCCATTACTTCCAACAACTACCCCTATTTTTTAACTACTGTGCAGGGTTGGTTTTTGCAGCACCCAATCCAAATGATTCATCATCCTTCAAATTTGCCGATCTACCCCTGCTATGCCTAAACTACCGCTACTTCTCTTAATACTTCAAAACAACCCTTCTTTTTAATCCTACCCCTAATTCTCTAAATAGCCCTTACTTCCTACCTTACTCCTATTTTTTAACAACTGTGAGGGGTTGGTTTTTGCGGCACCCAATCCAAATGATTCATCATCTTTCATATTTTTCGATCTACCCCAACTATGCTTAAACTACCTCCCTACGTTTATTATTGTTTTCATTTGTTCATTTCTTTATTCATTTTTTTTTTTTGCATTGTTCATTTCTTTCTTTGTAAACCAATTATCATTCTACTACTGTGAAGGGTTGGTTTTTGCAGCACCCAACCCAACCCTTCTTTTTAATCCTACCTATAATTCTCTAAATAGCCCTTACTTCCAACAATTACCCCTATTTTTTAACTACTATGAAGGGTTGGTTTTTGCAGCACCCAATCCAAATCATTCATTTTCTTTCATATTTCTCGATCTACCCCTACTATGCTTATACTACCCCTACTTCTCTTAATGCTTCAAAACTACCCTTCTTTTTAATCCTACCACTAATTCTCTAAATAGCCCTTACTTCCAACAATTACCCCTATTTTTTAACTACTGTGAAGGGTTGGTTTTTGCATCACCCAATCCAAACGATTCATCATCTTTAATATTTGTCGATCTACACCTACTATGCTTAAACTACCCCTACTTCTCTTAATACTTCAAAACAACCCTTCTTTTTAATCCTACCCCTAAGTCTCTAAATATCCCTTACTTCCAACAATTACCCCTATTTTTTAACAACTGTGAAGGGTTGGTTTCTGCAGAACTTAATCCAAATGGTGCATCATCTTTCATATTTCTCGATCTACCCCTATGTTGCTTAAACTGCCCCTACTCCTCTTAATAATTCGAAATTACCCTTCATTTTAATCCTACCCTGTAACATCCTGTATTTTTAACGATTTAATAATTAATTAATTTAATTATTTAAATAGTGAAAATGGTTGTTTAATTAAATAATATTGAATATTTAATTAATATAAAAAAATAAAATAATATATTTATTTCTGAAATAGTCGAAAATAGTAGAATTCACAATATTGTGTGAAATGGTAGTATAAGAGATTTGGTTGACTTTAGATTCGAATTATAATAACGATTCTATTTAATAAATAGCGTTAGAACATATAAATTATATTATAATTATAATCGAGCTCGAAATGGCGCGGTAGTTCGTAATTTGGTGATTCAAACTTTAAACGAATATACAAAATCTGTTTTAAGTCGGTTTTCTATGAAACAAGAGGCGTTCAGAGCTGGTGAAGTATATTTTTCTAATGGAAGAGAAAAATCGAGATTTCGTCGTGTAGATTGTGAGTTATGTCCAAATCAAATTTTTGAAAAGTCGCTATGGAATTCATTTATAATTTTAACGATTTATTTCTATTATAAAAGGTTTTTTAATATAAATTGAATATCGATTTACTCGGATTTCGAAATATCGAGTTATAAATCCAAATAGTTTATTTTGGAGCTGTATAATATTCTACGTGAATATATACAATAATATTAATTTATTAATATTAAATCAAATTGTTTTTAAATATATTAATATTTAAATGGGTTTATTTAGGTCTTAGAAAATAGTGGTTTTTACAAACTAGATCCGTTTTCGACAAAACTAATTTTGTTAGATCGGGAATATTAAATTTTTGTTAGATTTCTATTTTCGTGTTTTTTGGAGTCAACATGTGGCCGTACGGGATTTTAATGTGAAAAACAGTCGATAATGTGACTTTGAAAATACAAGTGCGAGCAAGTGGACTCGGAATTCGATGAAACAAGTTTCGTTGGGTCCGTAATGTCAAATTGTAGTTGCATGTCCATTTTCATGATTTTTGGATATCATGTGTGATCATATTGATTTTTAGATGGAAAATACAAATAGAATAATGAAATAAAATAATAATAAAAATATGCAAAGCTTTTGAAACAAGCTAAACTTATCCTATAAAATACCCTTAACATTTCTAAACATAAATCTCATTTCTTTGGTCGAAATAAAACACGTCGTCACTTTCCCTTTTTATTCTTCAGCAAAACGCGATCTTAAATAATACAAGGGAAATCAAAGAAAAAATCGATAAATCAAATTACATATACATTCAGGATCCTTGTGAGTTATTCTTCGATTTGGTGTAAGCTGTCTAGGGTGCAACTTTGGTTTGCTGGGGCTCGAAACTTCCAGCATGAATTAAGGCTAGAGTTTTTGGGAGTTTGGATTTCTTTTGGGTGAATCGAAGGATGAAAAAGTGTTTGTGGGATCGAGAGTTACGAGTTGGCAAAATTGGTGGAAATCCGTGTTATCAGGCGTCGATCTTTCCTGTAGCTCGCACTGTAAGGTAGCGATGCATTTTTGTTGGCTAGGTCGAGTTGTGGGTTAATGGTATGGAAATGATGAGGAGTTGTTGAGCTTAATTTACGTAATTTTTGTTGGAATTATTAGGAAGTGAGGGAGGAGACAATGGAGTGGAAAGGATCGGCCATGGAGCTGTTAAAGAGTGGGCTCGAACTGTTGATTTCTTGAGAAGAAGAAGCCGAGCTCGATGAAATTTGTAAGGCATGGGAGAGCTCGACAAGAGACGATTGATGGTATGGTAAGTTTTATAAATAATGGCGAATGGAGAGAGTGTTGTGGATGCGAACCCGCGGTCATGGGTGTTAGTTTCGGGAACGAGAGTTGGAGAAGAAAAGTGTGTGGGTACTAGGCTTCAAGTGGAGCGGATAAGCCTTAAGTTAAAGGTGGAGCCCAATTCTTTTTATAAAGGAAATTTAGTTTGAATTTATTTAATTTTTTACAAAATTAGAAAATGTATAACTTTACCATATATTATCCAAATTGGACAAAACAGGATCTGTTGGGATCGTATGGACGAGGGCTGCACCATTGAACTGACTGAGAGTGAATTGGATCTCGTTACAATTTATTACGAAATAAATTGTCGGATCTGAATCAACGACATATTATCGTTATTTAACGATGATCGCCCAATGTGAGTAAAACTCACTAATTCTGCCCAGTTTATATTTTTATAACGTATTTTTAGAATTGATAAATGTTGAGTGATTGCTATGTGTTGACTGTTTGGATGAACTGTTAATTAATTGGTTGAGAATATATATAACGATATATATAAATCATTAATCAAATATTGATTCTGTTATCAGAATATTTCATATCCGTGTTATTTATGTTGATTAATATATGTGGATGCAGGGAAACAAGTTGGAGGGATCCAACAGGATTCCTCAATATTTATAATACTGTTTGTTTTTATATATTGTGATATATGATGTGATTTATAATCTGTGATTGAGTGTGATGACACTAGTCCTGTTATTTGATATTTTTTTAAATACCATAAGAAATACTAGAATGTAAAAGGGGAATTTTCAAAGTGTATATTGAAAATAAATATTCATAAAATAAATAGGATTTTACAAAAGGAAATATTTAGGAAATAAATAGGATTTTATAATAGGAAATAAGTAGGAATTTATAAAATGAAATATTTAGGAAATAAATAGGATATTATAAAAGGAATATTTATTTGGAAAATAAATAGGATAATATAAAAGGTATATTTATTTGGAAAATAAATAGGATATTATAAAAGGGATACTTATTTGGAAAATAAATAGGATATTATAAAAGGGATATTTATTTGGAAAATAAATAGAATTATAAAAGGAAATTAGCAAGATATAAAAGAACTATGAAATGGATTTAAAGTATACATTAAATGGAATCTGTTTTAACAAATAAATTAAGAAGATTAATTTATAAATAATGTTTTATAAATTAAGTAAATTGTTTATCATTGGATAAATTGGGTATATAAGTCTGAAATTATATGAAGAAGTAGAAATTGGTTTTAACACCGATATTTCTATGGAATGTAAACACCGCATTTATAAAGTTATTTATAAACGAGATTTTAGGTGATTGGAATTGAAAATAAGATTTTGTACGAATACTTCTATAAATAGAAGTATAAATAGAATTTGGAAAAGGAATATTATTTTCAAATGCGAAATCAAACTTAATGGATTATATAAAAGAAATATTTTTCACATTCGATGTGAATAAGGGATTAAAATAAATAATTTATAAATTAAAACATTTATTTGAAAATTTGGATTTTGAAATCGGAATTCAAATGGGAATTTGAATGAGATAGGAAAGAAAGTTAATCGAATATTTTTTATTCGAATAGAGTTAATCGAATATTAGTTATTCGAATAGAGTTAATTGAAAATAAGTTATTTGAAGAAAGTTAAATCGAACATTAGTTATTTTAATAGAGTTAATCGAATATTAGTTATTTGAATAGAGTTAATCAAATATGATTTATTCGAAGAAAGTTAATCGAGTATTAGTTATTCGAAGAGAGTTATCGAATATTAGTTATTCGAAGAGAGTTATCAAATATTAGTTTATTCGAAAGAGAGTTATCGAATATAAGTTATTCGAAAGAGAGATAATCGAATATAGTTTATTCGAAAGAGAAATTATCGAATATAGTTTATTCGAAAAAGAGTTATCAGATATAGTTTATTAGAAAGAGAGATTATCGAATATAAGTTATTTGAAAAGAGTTAATCGAATATAAGTTATTCGAAGAAAGTTAATCGAATATAGACTATTCGAAAGAGAGCCATCAAATAGAGATTTTTCGAAAGAGAGTTAATCATTGGAATTCAACTATATCGAATGTACGAAAGTACTATTTACTTTCCAGGTTTTAAATCAAGATTTATTTATTAACAAATTAGTTGTTTGTTTATTTATCCAAATTAATAAATAAAAGCTATATTTAAGTTATTATATTTCAGAAGCATGAGATTATAACTCTATTTTTATAATCAAATGAGTTCTGTAAAAGAAGTGGATTCGTAAATAGAATTCGAGAATTACGTAAGGGAGTTTGCTAAAGATAAAAAGGGTGAACTTTATCTGTTTCAAGGTTAAAAATGTTGTTCAGTTAAGGTCTGAGAGGTAGTTATACACCAACTTGATTGACTTCAGTTTTAACTAAGAAATGGTTAAGGTTTGATAGTGAAGGTTGGTTAAGTGAATCTAATTAATGAGTGAAATTGTTTGAGTTCGCATAGAGATATTTTACTTAAACATCAGTTAAATCCAATGAAAGAGTTTTGGAAATGTTTTTCAAATAAGAATCACAAATGTTTTCAAACATAGAAAATAAGAAATCAGAGTAAATATGGAAATGTTTTCCAATGTTAATAATGTATATTTTCTAAAACTAGAAAATAAGAATTTATGTATATATGGAAATGGGAAATGGGGAAATGATTAAATTAATAATAAATTAATTTAAGAGGGATCAGTGTTGATTGATGATTTGCTCGGTAAAATTTCCATTTGGAAATACGACCGTTGTTTGTACACATGTTTTCCTTTGATAGTTAAATAACCGAGTATCAAAGTTTTTGACCATTTCCGTTGTCAATACGGCGAGACCGGGATCAGATTTATTATCCGAAAACCACTCCTATGGGTATTAATCAAATATGATGAAGATAATTTAAGATAGAGTTTACGCAAGGGTTGTTCTAGAATAGTCCCAGGACAACTTGAATGGACGAATGTCTGACAGAGTATATCTGGTAGATCGCGTAAGTTGATCGTTTCAAACATATTTACGTTGGTGGCGGAGGAATTCATTTCTCTTAGCTTATACCCGTGGTATTTTTGGGAAAATCAATTTGTGATTTGACGGGTATGGGGATGTGGAATTCAAAGTAAATAAAGTAGTTATCTGTTAAAAGATACGTTATGACCTCAAGCCTCATCAACTATGAACTGACAGAAATCGGGCAGGAAGCATAGTTAAGTGGGTCGCACCCGATTAGGGTATATTGTCACCATCTAGAGAATATTCATATTTGTTACTTCTTTCAATTCTGTATCTCCCAGGAATGGTTATGTCGGTATACCAACCGTAAGGTGATAATATATACGGAACATTCAAGAGAAATGAATGGCCGGTCATGTGTGGCCGAGCTACAAGATGTTCTTGTTGAACTCCAGTGTATCGCTTCTAGAGTACACTGATCGGAAGGTGGTTCCATACCTTGTCAGAGTTGGAATCAATTACCCAATAAGCACCATGGGTTTTGATTATATATTATATATGTGGAACGTGAGATGAAAGCGTTCCACTATATTGCTATTTATTTGATTTAGACATTATTATAATATCAGAAGAGTATGGAGTTTAAAATAAATAATTTGGGTTATGTGTGGATCGGTCTTATGATTTTCCTTTCTTTCAAAAGGATTTTAAAAGTTAAACAAATGGTTGGGGTTTACTCACACAAGTCACATGACTGACCCAGAGTTTATTTTGCTTTGTTTTCCCTAAACTCTTGGGTGCCCCATTTCGCACAGGCAGTCAATTAGTCGGGATTTTATAGATATACTTGAGGATCTTGGAGAAAGAGGCTTCAGGATTTTATATTTATCATTATTTCCGCTTGTTGTGTAGAGGCCCGTAAATCTATACCAATTTGAGCTGACTAATAATCTACACATTCAACCCAAAGTGCACGGAAATACAGAACTTTAATAGAAAGACTTTAGAGGACGAGACAGGAAAGATAGAACTAATAGAATAGAAGAGTAAGAAGAGCACAACTGAACAGAATCAGAGTAAACACGAATCTCACAGTGGAACGAATAAAATATATTGTATAACAAAACTTTGAAATACAAATATGTATTGTATATACATACCATATTAGAGTATAACTCATATACATCACAGCGGAATATTCTCTAAATAACTAGCGGTGAGGCCTCCTGCTTTTATTTCCTCCAAGCGAATCTGTAAAATCCTGAAACACTTGTCTTCCCATACAAATTTGGGCACCCAAGATTTTAGGGAAAACAAACAAGATAAACTCTGGGTAAGTCATGGTACTGGTGTGAGTAAATTACAACCATATTGTTTAGCTTTGAAAATCCCTTTGAAACAAAAGGATAATTGTAAGACCAGCCCACACATAAACATGGATGGTTTTTACCTTACTATTTCCCAAATATTGTTGATATCAAAATCCAGTGATATTATAATAATGTCTAATCAAATAAATAACCAAATAGCAGAATGCTTGCATCTCACGCTCCACATATATATAGTATAAAATCATAAACCGCAGGGCGCTTATTGGGGATTGGATTTCAAATGACAAGGCATGGGAGCACCTTCCGATCAGTGTACTCTAGAGGGTATACACTGGGGTTCAATAAGAACGTCTTGCAATCCGGCCTCACATGACCGCCTACTCATTTAGCTTGAGTGTAGCGAATATATTGTCACCCACGGTTGTTGGCCATCCAACCATCATCCGAAGATACAGAATCAAAAGAAGAACAAATACGGATTTTCTCTAGATCGATGACAATACACCCTGCTTGGGTATGACCAAACTAGCCAAGCTGCCCAGCCCAATTTTTGTCATTTCCCGGTTGTGAGGCTAGAGGCTACGTCTATCTTTCAGAACATCTGATCACCATTAACTTTGAATGCCACATCGTCAAACCCGTCAATTCACTAATCGATTTCCAAAAATATCACGGATATAATAAGCTAAGAGGAACGAATTCCTTCGCCACCAGATGTAATACCTTTAAGAGATCAACTGTACGTGATTTGTTAGGTATACTCTGTCAGACACTCGTCCAAACAAGTTGTCCTGGGACTGGAAAAATAGAAAGCACTATTCTGGAACAGAACGACCCTTCCATTTCACTTCATCTTCAATTATCTTCAGCATAATCTAATTCACAACGCTTATGCCTATACGGAGTGGTTTTCGGATAATATATCCAACCAGTCTCTCCATATTGACAACGATGGTCAAAACACTTCGATAGTCAGTTATTTAACTGTCGAAGTAAAAACAAACATTCATTCAAATGTATAACTAAACATCACACAACTACGGGCACTTTTCATTTAGTATTCGTTTTTATTATTCGAATTCCCATATCTTACCAAATATTTCTCAAACCCCGTTTTAGCCTTTTCACACTTCTTAGAAAACATTTCTAGTTATTATAAACTCTTATTCTCCCATGTTCCAAAAAATATACGTTATTAACGTTCGAAACATTTCCATTCTTTCATATTCCTTGTTTTCTATACTTGGATAATATAGCCTATCTACTATGGAAAAATATTTTCAGTTTCATTATAAACATTTTAATCTGCCAAACGTTCACCTTTTAAAACATTATTCATTTTAAATGTGAATGTCCTACCTATTATAGAAATCTGAACACCTTTGTAAAATTACTCTTTATTCGAGTAATAAATACCCTTATCTCATTTATCGAAATCTCTTTCATAATTTTATGTTCTCATTCCACTTTATAAACTCAATTTCTAAGTCAACTTCTTATTAAATCAATATCAAGTTTATAACTAAATATTGATTACATATCCTATTAAAATTTATTGGTTTAAAATAAATATTTACTATCCTATCAGATCATAATTCCTTAAGTAATTTACTTTAATACATTCGACATTGTCGAATTGTAGTTCCAATTCCTATTGGTGTTATTTAGTTCTTAATCATATTCAAAACATCGAAATGATGCCATCGTTTTCTGAAACGATTCTCCAATTTTTCTTTCTAAACTCATTCTTATATTTCTTTGAACAAACATCGTTGCTTATTACTTTAGAATAAGTGGATTTCAAACCAAATTGTTTTCATTCCCTGGGGAGTAGTGTTATATATAAAAATCACGCTTAAGCTTGGTCAACAACGCTAATTTATCGTTATAGTTCAAAAACTTGTCATACGCTGTAATATTCCCCTTTATAACTAATCTCAACATAATAGTCACGCTTCTAGTCGACAACGTTATTCTATCGTTATAGTTCAAAGACCTGCAATACGCTACTATATTTCACTTTATAAAATGAACTATAAAATATCAGTTTATAATAGAACTTCTATTATAGTTTAAACTTTGCTTAAATTATAAAAATATAATTTTTATAATTATCTTCGTTGATTTGCCTGACGACCAATCAACTTCTTAACAAAAATGGGTTTGTGGTCGACTGTTGCTATTTTCTTATCGGTATCGTCTATTTATTAAATCAACATAATGTTGTATTTCTATTCAACATGGCTCAAATAGTGCATATAAATACTGAGGAATCCGGTTGGATTCCTCTAACCGGTTTCCTGCATTCACAGATGTTAGTCAACACAAATCACATAAATTCCATTATATGGAATATTTTAATCGATAGAATTGGTATCCAGTTAATGACGTATATATGCATCGATATATCTATAATTCAACCAATTTAACTATAATTTACCTAAACGACCATCAGACAGCATTAAACCATTTTTAAAATATAATTATAATATTTTAAAATATATCAGAGTTAGTGATTTTTCTCACCTTTGCGCGTTAATCGTTAAATAACGATTTGCGTCTGTTGATCTAATAAGCAGTTTAATTCTGCCTAAAATCCCAATGAGCTCCAAATTTCTCCGAACATGTTCTAGTGTAGCTTGTGATCACATGATTCAAACATATCGGACCGTTCCTCATTCTGAGTTCGGATGGACGAGATATGGGTTTAACAAGTTGTATATTTATTATTTAATTTAAAATAAACTCATATTAATTAAAATATCGGGCCTTACCTATTTGATTTCGGTCCACCCATATTTGCGTTACTCCCCTTCTGCTAGCCTACGTCTCACTGTATGGGATGTTCTTCATTTCACTATTTCCATTTCTTTCTTTATTTATAATGGGCTTCCCATTAATTATCGGCCCAAGACAAACCCATCCTCCCATATTGATCCACTCAAAAATGTCCTCTTCCTCGACCAATACAAATATGACCTAATGCAGAAAAATATCCCTGCTGCCCTCCTTTTATTCCCTCGTCTAACTCCAGACAAGTCCAATAAACCACCATTGTTCAACTAGTACAACGCGTTCTGGTAACGGCCTCTACAACCCCCTATTTTTGTAAAAAAGGCAGCACCTCTTTTGTTAAGATCCCATCCCAAACTATATACATATGCCGTAGTATCCCTTTACAGCCATAGCAGGTTTTTCCCCATAACACCACACACGAACTCGCTATTTCCGTTCCCTACAGGCTTCGAAAATTCCCATCCTTCAGACCTCTCTGGTTCCACAACAGTCCACCGCCACTCACTTCTTCTTTCCATTCATACACAACATGCACAATTCGTGCATGCTTCTACTTCAATTTTCCTATTCACCCCTCACGTAAAGTTACCCACTCACAGTCACAAGAACCGCACCCCTTTTGATGTTGTTGCCCTGCCACCTTACAACTCCGACCTCTCCAAAACTCTGACATCCTTGTCTCCGGCAAACATCACCCTACCGAAGTCCCCTCCAGCGAAACCCATCAACTCCGGCAGTCAATAACCTTCACAAACCCACCTTGTCGCCAGTTCACCAGAAACCCGCAACCCTTGCTGACATGTTCTCCACTTCCTCTTGCTTCTGAGCATCACCCAGGTGGACTCGAACGCCCCTTGTACCATCAGCTTGCACCGCGCCCTTCCCTCCTTTTATCTTGTTCTGACTCGAACACTCTCGTGTTTCCAGATTTTAGATTTCGTTTGATTTTGTTTTTTATTGTATTTGATTTCATACTAATTTAGAAAGAAATCTCTTTTTGGAAAGAACAGATGGAAGTGCGGAAGATGTATCTGGTTTTGGGAAGACAACTATATGCGTACGGAGTATTATATATGGAACATATATACAATTTAATATCTAGGTGAACGTCCAACAGAACGTGAGCATTTGCAGTGATTATGGCGCGAATTCAGGAATAGCGTGATGCTTATCTTGTTTTAGGTTCGGGCGTGCCTTCACTTAGGGATATGGCTTTGCGAAAGTTCCAGTGTATTGACTCAACATTTTGTTTTCTATAGTTTTATTTTTAGGGTATCGTTTTATACACAATTTTATCATTTTAAAACAGCTATGACAAAAATAAAAATACCGTTGTGACGAGCAATGCCCCACGATCCCAAAAATATAATAATATCGGTAGCTTAACTTATATTGTGAAATCCCAAAATATTGATATAGGGTGTAAAACACTCCAAATAAAAAGTTGCGTATTTAATTAATTAAAAATTACAATAAAATTCTAAGAATTAAATTATCACTACATCTCAAAAGAACCTTGTACAAATTTGAATCCGATATTTAAAAATATTTAAATAACCATTACGGCCAAAAACGAATATGCATCTGCTTTTCTGAATATTTAATTTGGACATAACTTACAATATATGAGACGAAATCTTGATTTTTCACTACCATTAGAAAGATACAGTTCAACAGATCCTAACGTTTCTTGTTTCGAAAAAATCCGGTTCATAACGAGTCCTGTATACTCAGTTGAAGTTCAGAACGTTAAATTACGAACTACCGCGATATTACGGGCTTGATTATATTTAAAATATATTTTTATATGTTCAACTTCGTTTTAATTAATATATAAATCCACTTATATTATGAATTCAATATTTAAACTGAATTAAATGTTCGAATACAAACCGATTAATATGCGGGACGTTATATTGTTTCCCCCTTAAAAGAATTTCGTCCCCGAAATTACTAAGGTAGAAAAATGCTACGATCCATATTATAACCAGGTTAAAAATATTTTATTTAATTTCTTATATTCAGTTTTCAACAGAACTGATTAATTCTAATTAAAATAATATTTCATTCTTATTAACAAATATTTTCAGAAATTCTAAAAATTTCCTAAATGTTTAAATTTTTGGAGAATTTCGCCAGCATCTCCTCTGCACGGCTCATTCGGTACTACTACAACTTGCCTCTCTGGGATTTCTCCAATTCAACAGAAAACTAAATAGCCTAGTGGCCTGCCAAACTAGCTCATAAAAATCTCATACCCTTATATAATATAACATGTACCTTTTTCATGGTACTAAACCCTTTCACTTCCATTTGGTAACAACCCAGCATATATCCAAGCATTCTAAATATTGATCTCCAATCAACTTATCATCAAATCCAATTATTTTCTTTTGTCCAAGACAAATTCCATTTCAGATTCCAGTTCCATTCTCAAATTCCAAATTCTTATCCAATAAATCCAAATTTATTTGGAATTATCTCTAACCCAATTCAATATATTTAATCAAGTTAATTCCCATGTTCCACTTACTAATTAAATTTCTCAAGTTAGTTCTCTTAATCTTAAGCTCAACTTGATTTTATTAAAATATCCAATTTTAATTCCCACTTAACTAGTTCAGTTAAATCTCTATTCCAATATGATTGCCCATTGGCTTCGATTAAATTCCAAAATTATTTTAACTTAAATTCCTATTTATTTATATACTTTTTCCATTTCCATCTTATTTAACTTCATACGTTAAATTTTAATTTCAGAATTCAAATTCCTGGGTTTTATTTCAAATCAGCTTGAAATCTATATAATAATAGCAATTCAAAATGTTGAATTTCCGAACAACTTATTTCCTCAAACAATTCAGAACAAAATCTCTGGTAGCAATCCGTTATTTAGTAACTCGAAAATGAACACTGATAATGCTGCAGTCATTATCAGAATTATTTTCCATCTATCGAAGTGAGTTCAATACTATATTAGTTTAAACACTTTTTATTTTGAAATTACTTCAAAATATCCTTTACAAATGCTTGGAGTTATTTCTGAATTCACCCAGGATCTTAAAATTCCATATATTTAATTCAAATTCAATTTCAAACACCTTTTTCAAACTTCCAGAGTTTAATTCCAAATATGTATTAAATTCAGTTTTAGTTCATCTGACTTATTACTTATATAAATTCTGATTGGTTATTTATATAACCAACTCAATTATAAATCTTATTCGATCATAATAATGATCAACACGTCCAATATACTATAATAATCTCAAGATATATATTTATTTTATCTCGAATATAATTTGGGTAAAATTATTTTATTTACCCAGCTTTTAAAACAATACTATGTCGAAATTCTCTATCCAAGCGTTTATGAATCCCGATCGACCTCGTCAGCTAAACGCATCGATCTGAAATCTATATACCACTCACCAGATCAATCAACATAATATAAAACATTTTTTTATATCGTTTTAAATATATGCACTCATATATATACACTCAAACTCAATCTAGGATATTACTATCCCCATCTCTATTGAGTCACGCCACGGAGCCAAGGTAATCACTTAACCTTTAGTTTTGATACCAACGTTAGAGGCCCTAAATCCATACCAATTTGAGCTGACTAATATTCTACACATTCAACCCAAAGTGCACGAAAATACAGCTCTTTAATAGAAATAATTTGGAGAATGAGATAGGAAAGATAGAAGTAATATAATAGAAGAGTAAGAAGAGCACAACTGAAAAGAATCAGAGTAAACACGAATCTCACAGCGGAACAAATAAAATATATTATATAACAAAACTTTGAAATACAAATCTGTATTGTAAATACATACCATATCAGAGTATAACTCATATACATCACAGTGGAATATTCTCTAAACAACTAATGGTGAAGCCTCCTGGTTTGAGCTCCTCCAAGTGAATCTGTAAAATCCTGAAACACTTGTCTGCCCGTACAAATTTGGGCACCCAAAAGTTTAGGGGAAATACACAAAATAAACTCTGGGTCAGTCGTGGGACTGGTGTGAGTAAATTCCAACCATATTGTTTAACTTCGAAAATCCCTTTGAAACAAAAGGATAATAGTAAGACCAGCCCACACATAAACATGGACGGTTTTTACCTTACTATAACCCAAATATTCTTGATGTCAAAATCCAGTGATATTATAATAATGTATAATCAAATAAATAACCAAATAGCAGAATGCTTGCATCTCACGCTCCACATATAGATAGTATAAAATCATAAACCATAGGGCGTTTATTGGGGATTGGATTCCAACCGACAAGGTATGGGAGTACCATATGATCAGTTTACTCTAGAGGGTATACACTGGGGTTCAACAAGAACGTCTTGCAACCCGGCCTCACATGACCGCCCACTCATTTAGCTTGAGTGTAGCGAATATATTGCCACCCACGGTTGTTGGCCATCCAACCGTCATATGAAGATACAGAATCGAAAGGAGAACCAATATGAATTTTCTCTAGATCGATGACAATACAAGCTGCTTGGGTATGACCCAACTAGACATGCTGCCCTGCTCGGTTTCTGTCATTTTCGGTTGTGAGGCTAGAGGTTACGTCTATCTTTCAGAACATCTGATCACCATTCACTTTGAATGCCACATCATCAAACCCGTCAATTCACAAATCGATCTCTAAAGATATCACGGGCATAAAAAGCTAAGAGGAACGAATTCCTCCGCCACCAGGCGTAATACCTTTAAGAGATCAACTGTACGTGATTTGTTAGGTATACTCTGTCAGACACTCGTCCATACAAGTTGTCCTGGGACTGGACAAACAGAAAGCACTATTCTGGAACTGAACGACGCTTCCATTTCACTCTGTCTTCAATTATCTTCATCATAATCTAACTCGCAGCGCTTACGCCTATACGGAGTGGTTTTCAGATAATATATCGAAACGGTCTCTCCGTATTGACAACGATAGTCAAAACACTTCGATAGTCCGTTATTTAACCATCGAAGTAAAAAAAAACATTCATTCAAATGTATAACTAAACATCACACAACTACGGGCACTTTTCATTTAGCATTCGTTTTTATTATTCGAATTCCTATATCTACCAAATATTTCTCAAACCCTGTTTTAACCTTTTCACACTTCTTGGAAAACATTTCTAATTATTATAAACTCTTATTCTCCCATGTTCCAGAAAATTTACGTTATTAGCATTCGAAATATTTCCATTCTTTCATATTCCTTATTTTATATACTTGGATAATATACCCAATCTACATTGGAAAAATATTTCCAATTTCATTATAAACATTTTAATCTGCCAAACGTTCACCTTTTAAAATGTTATTCACTTTAAATGTGAATGTCATACCTATTATAGAAATCTGAACACCTTTGTCAAATTACTCTTTATTCGAGTAATAAATACCCTTATCTCGTTTACCGAAATCTCTTTCGTAATTTTATGTTCTCATTCCACTTTATAAAATCTATTTCTTAGTCAACTTCTTATTAAACCAATATCAAGTTTATAACTAAATATTGATTGCATATCCTATTAAAATTTATTAGTTTAAACTAAATATTTACTATCCTATCTAATCATAATTCCTTAAATAATTTACTTTAATATATTCGACATCGTCGAATTATAGTTCCAATTCATATTGGTATTAATAGGTCTTAATCATATTCCAAACATCGAAATGATGCCATCGTTTTCTGAAATGATTCGCCAATTTTTCTTTCTAAACTCATTCTTATATTCCTTTGAACAAACATCGTTACTTATTACTTTAGAATAAGTGGCACTAGTACAAAATACACTTATTGCTTCGCCTTATTTGCTTCTGTTGTGCTTACAATAGAAGCAAAAAGCCTCATTTGCTTCAGTTATGTTAACAACTGAAGCAAATGCACCGGAGCATATAGCATTATTTGCTTCTGTTGTGCTCATAACTGAAGCAATAAAACTGTTTGCTTCTGTTATGTTAACAACTGAAGCAAATGCACCAAAGAAAATAATATTACTAGCTTCGGTTGTTCTTACAACCGAAGCAAATTATGTTATTTGCATCGGTCACCTAGGAGCTGAAGCAAATACACAGAAGCAAATATTGTTATTTGCTTCTGTTTCTTAAGAACCGAAGCAACTACAAATTATTTTAATTGTAGCAAATGCACATAACAATAATTGTAAACAACAACTTATATATTCTTTATAATTAATGATTGTAAAAAATAAATTCTAATTACTAATTATGATAAATAATTAATAATTATCTTTTATATTTATTAATTTGTTATAGTCCATTATTAATAATTATTAAATTATATTTAATATTCATTGATTACGTTTAATAATTAATATTAAGTAATTTATAATTAATAGTTTATAACTAATAGTTAATAATTAAATTTTAGTTAAATTAATGATTAAAATTAAATATTATAGTAATTAACATTTGATAATTGTTATCCAATTATAATTATGAAATAATAAGTAATAAAAAATATTTAATAATCAAGACAAATATTTAATATTTAACTTTTAATAACTAATGATCAAGAAGTACTATTAATATTAATATTAAATGCCAAATTATTACTATTAATAAATAATATGCAATAGTTAAAATTTATTTTTTAATAATGTATTATTATTATTATTAAATAATTAGCAAGTGATAATTAATAAATATTATCAAATAGTTGATTGCTAATAAAATTAAGAAAATCATATTTATTAATCAGTGTTAGGTATTTTATGATTATAATTTATAATTCCATGTAATATTCAAATTTAAAAAAATGAATTGAAATTTGTTAAAACAAATTTAAAAGTACTTAATGATTAATAAATGTAAATAATATTTGTTAATTATATTTATCATTCAGTATTTAATATTGGTAATTATATTTGTTAATTATATTTAATATTTACTATTTCAAAATTTATCAAAATTTTAAATTCTCTAAAATAAAGTCAAAAATAATTGTGTAATTTAAAATGAAATTTTGAAAATTTCCCAGTTTAAAAAAATTAAAGATTAAGGATTCTATTGTGCTAAAATACAACTAAAATTTCTAGTGTGCTAAAATATATTTAATAATTAATATCAATCCACTATAATTAAATAATTAGTAATTGATAATATACACATACTAATTGAAATATAGTAATTATTAGTTAATGATCAATAATTAGTACTAATAACTACTAATATATACAAAATAATTAACAATTAATATTCACTAAAAAATTAAGAATTAATATGTAATAATTAATAAATAACTATTAGTATATTAGAAGTAATATTTAATGTTTTTAACTAATTGTTTATAATTAACAAAACTACAAAAAAAACCTTCTTCACAATCAACCCCCATCTCGTAAATTTCAAAGACCGCCTATTCGATATCTACAAATACATATACAATCATGATATGTATATTATAAATCATTATTATTTCCATAATAATAATAATATATATATATATATATATATATATATATATATATATATATATATATAAACAAGAGCTTCTCGCATGATACAACGCATCTAACGCTACATCTGAAACGGGTATAAACCCAATACCGCATCCACTGTCTAAATGCATCTAACCCATGTTTGCCAAACTTCATTCATTATTCATCTTTTACACTGGTTCTTCTTTCCTCATCTGCTTGCCATGGCGGTGCACACATATACTCTCTCAACCCTTACTCCGCCTCATTTTTCCTTCATAAAATAGCTTGTTACTACCACGTACAACCCAGATTTAACTTTACTCCACGGATCCGTTTAATTTCGTTTCACTAAATAGCTTGATGTTGCGGAGCTGCCCAGATCTGACAAATAAAGAGTTATTATTTCTTGTCGATGTTGACATGCAAACCAGAATGGAAAGACGATGGTTTCATCGTTTTCGATCATTGAGAAGCACGAATTGACAAAGACGACATCAGGTAGGAAGCGTGGTACGCAGCAAGCATGTTGTTAGTGAGCTACTCAGATAATTTTCGAACTCCAGAATTTTTTTTGCACAACCTGGAGCAGCGCTTTGCGTGTGGGTTATTTGGGGACACTAGTCTAAGTCGGTGCTGCCCTCTTCTTGCATGCATGACTTCCTTTCTGGTGAGTGCTTACTTCATTTTGCTACAGCCGCTCTTTGTGTTTGTGGATGTATAGGGCTGCGTGTTTTTTTTCCTATTTTAATCCCGAAAGAAAGCTCAGCATAAAGTCCTGAAAGAAAGAGTGGAACTGGGATCTAATGTAGTACTAGATGCATCAAGTGATGTTATTCAAAGATGCAAATAATATGCCAAAATGTACTGTAATGAGAGTGAAAATGAGAAAGAGGTTGTACTACTTGAAAGCAGCATTAATTCAGAAATATGGTATTTCGAAACAGTTGTTTCAACTTATTCTAATCTCGATAATCATCCAGGTAATATATTGGCTCATGTAAACCCAAAAAAGACTACTAAAAATATTTCCTAGAGAAACTACTCTACCTGGTGCTAATGTGATTGCACTTGGAGGAAAGCAGAAGCTTCCGGTTGATTCTTTGCCTAGCACTAGGAAAGCTATTGAGAAAGTGAAAGTAGAACGCAAGGTACTGATCAATCCCAGTCATTGAACCCTTTTTTCAAAAACCTGCATAACTAGGAAGGCTGTAGCAAATGTGAGGTCTATAAGCATACTGCATGGTTGTTTTTGTTCACAGTTTCAAAACTAATTCTGGTTCTCTGGTGTGATAACTAAAGAGCGTTTGCTTTTGTGCATCACTTATGGAGTAGTTATAAACGTTATGTTAAATCCTGCGCAGGCTGCTGTGAAAGAAGAAAAAAGAGAAGCAAGAAGGGCTAAGAAAGGGTTCAAAGAGCTATACAAAACTGAAGCACAAAAAACTCAGAAAGTTGCTGTAGTTACTGGTGAGAACAGTTTAATGTTGGAAATTGAGCATTTTCAGTTATTAGTATCATATATAATTTGAAATGGCTTCTTGAATTATGTTGTACATTACACAACATCTGAACATGATTTAAGTGTTGGCGCTATTCATGCAAAGAATACAAATGAGAATACTAAGATGTATGCGCATAACACAACTATCAAAAATATTGTTTGTCTATTTACATGCCATCTGTTTACGATTAGGGAAGGAAAACCGATAATTTGAACGCTATAAGAATGGAAATATTATAGAAGCATTTAAGTGATTATAGAATGACTTTTTTGTTCCATGTCAACAAAAGAAGAAAGAACAATTTTATTTGCAGCATGTCTGATAATAGCCTGCGGTATGCATTTTTCTGTACCCGACTAAACTAAAAAAGGTGGTAGAGTTAAAAGTGCATATTCCTGTAATAGTCTGATGTACACATTTTTGAACGCTGACTACTTTCATATTTATGTCCTTGCTAATACAATCATTTAGCTTTAGAGCTGAAGTTATTTTATGTCTTGCATAACCTGTGGTATATACCGCCTTGGATTTAACTTATTCGAGTGTTTCAAATTTGTGAAACTGGGTGCTTTGTAGGTTATATAACTTTGTTGGTTTTTATTTAAAGATTGGTACATGGTTTATGCTATAGTATTTTTCTACGGTAAGCTATGTTTGTATTTGTACTTGCACAAAATTGGAATTTGATGTGTTTTTGTTTTAAGCATAACTAATTTATTGGATTGCTATGAATATATAACAATAAGCTAGCATCAATGATATCTTATACTTTTTGCATAAAAACACGAATTTTTGTAGTGGCGACCAATGTTAGAAATATGCATCCACCAAAGTTAAAATTTGGAGGAACCACTCAAAGTAAAAGTTGTGAATCGTGGTTTTAAACGTTTCATAATGTGTTGGGTTTCTAAAAAATAAAGCTTAGGACCAACCCGCTCTTAGATTGATACTACAATCAAATGGTGAACTTAAGGATTGTATTATATATTGTTTTGCTGGGACAATCCATGGATTTGAGAAATTCATAGGTCACCTCATTTGGAAATATCATGAAGAAAAGGAGTTGCATATTGAACATAATCAAACCGACTTTGTCGGTTTCTCTTAATCCCACTATGCAAAATAAAACTTCAATCTGTTTGAATCTTTACCGTTCCTAATCTTCTTTGAAAAGTATCCACGTCTTTCGCATATACCCAATTCTTCAGCATATCCTTCGGCCTCTTCTCCATTTGACCGCTTCTCCGCAAATATATTTCTTTCTATTCTTTCTGATTCTCACGCGGTCAATTATATCGTCGAACTCACTTATTTCTATCAACCCTCAAATCCACTTGCTTTTCTTCAAAACTAATCTGTCACTTCCTCCGGTGACGCTGCTTTCCTCTTCTCCAGTGACGCTGCCGCGCCCTTCTCCGACTCCACCGTCGCATCTTAACCCTACAAGCTCTGTGAGTTTTAAGGCAAATCGATTTTTTGTGGATGTTTTTAAGTCTTTGTTGAATGTTTAAATTGTTGGATACGGCCCAAACATTTAATGACTCCTCTTGTCTGTAAATTATTGGATATTACTAGTAAAAATTGATGGTGATATGTGTTTTTAGCTAATTATAAAGTTTTATTTTGGAACAGTCTGTTTTGGGCCATCGTTTTCCTATAACGATTCCTGCATTTTCACAGTTTGAGCGATTGATACTGTAAAAAGCATGAAGTTTTATTGAATATTTGTGTGAACTTTACCCTTTTTTTAATAAAAAAATGGAGAGAGCTTAATACTTTCCTCATCACTCCAACTTGTTATTAAATCTTCGTGGATCCATGAAAGACAACTAGAACTTTCATTCTTTCCTTTTTCTTTTATATGCTTTGGTATTCTGTTATTTTTTTATTTTTTACTTCATGATCCAGAAATATTCATCATTGCAGTATGTAGAAATAATTAAATCTTATGGAGTCATTACCAATCTCACTTAAATATGGCGCAGAATTGTGTTTTATTCAATTCTGAATTTTGACTTCATGGATAGTTTTAAATTCTAATTACCTGAATTTTTTTAATCAACTCTACAGACAAACTAGTTTGATTACATGCGTATGAAGATTGTTGCCTACCACAGTGTTCCTCAAGGCAATTGCTTATCTCTACATGTATAGTGTTGTCGTCATTATACTGTTTGTTTCTAGCTTTAAAAAAATTCGATGGTTCCTTAAGTAGATAATCTAGGATGATATCGAAATAGTGCTCAATGGGATCAAGGTAATTTTGAGGGGAAGTTGGTATTATATATCGTCATATATAATAATACTAGCTGAACAAGCATTGTCCTCCTTCGAATTCTGTTGATGAAAATGCAGCTAAACCTTTGATATAACATGTACTCAATGATAGCATACCAAAATTAGATAATATGCCGAAGTACTCTGGGAAATCTATGGGATGGAAATTAGGTACATGTTGGATTCCGTCTTGAGGAAACAAGAGTCACTTGCCGCTGATATTATAAGTAAGGTGAAAATGAGCCTATATTTAACGGTCTTATAAAGTAATTTGAAAAATTATAAAGGATAAAAAGAAAGTAAAATACACTTCAGATGGGAAGCGTGACAGTAACGACAATAACATTAATATGAATGATAGTGATGAAATTGTGGACTTAGAGCTAAGAGATGTCTTGTTAGAAGTGGCCTTGCTATTCCTGAAAGGTTCCGGGCCTGTCATCATGAGAAGGTAATGGATTACAAATATGAAATAAGTTCCATAACTATTCATCTTATATTTCCTTTTTTAAATTAGTTGTAAAAATGATGTTAGCGTAACTGAAATGGAGGATTACCCATTATTTGAACTGAATTAACAATTGTTTAATCATTAAATAATTTTCCATTTATAGGACTTGAACGTGTTTACCCAATGTTTAAGAATTTGGCTTTGGTCTTTCAATCTGACTTGTGATCTGGCTGATTCAACAAGTATGAATGTTATACCTTCGATTTTGTTATAAACTAATGTTCAATTACTTTGAGTAGATTATTTGCTATTTTTGGCTCACTAAAGGGAATTACATGTTCCATTAGAAAATCATTGGCTTATTTTCCTCTAATGGTAATGCATACAGACCAATGATGTTAACATAAAAAACTGGCTTATTTTTTATTAGAATTAGCACATCCCTGTAAGTATTACATTTGTTGAGGAAAATTCCAATTAATGATATGTAATGTACTTTCTCAAGTTCCCTGTTTGTTGTAAGCCTTGCATACATATATCTGTTTTCATTTGTAGGCAATGTGTTATCGAGGAGGATAAATTTACCTTTTCATAGATAAATTCCGTTCGTACGTAGTTTCAAATAATTAAAAAACTATAATAAAATTAATTCTTTTATCAGTTTTATAGTATTACAAAGTCGGTTTTCCCACCGTTATGCGGTTATACTAGTATACATTGATTGATAATACCACTTTACATGTGAACATAATAGCATTGTTTGTCTGTTTCATATGTTTATGACACAATGCCTAAAGAAAAGAAGCTGCATTGTGAATGGTTTCAAACTAAGTATCATGCTGCATATTTGTATTGGTAAATATATGTGATAAAATAATAATTTATTCCTTTCTATTTGTTTTATGCTGCAGGCACACTTGGATTTGGAACATGGAGGGTGATGGACTAAGCTTTTGCTGATGTATACGAGTGCTCGTTAAGTATAAGTACATTTTTGTTTCCTGTAAATGATTGTTCTCAAATTTTAATTATTTCAAATATATTACCTTAGAAATAATTATACCTGCAGCATGATTTCCTATTATCAAGTTTGGTCCAGATTTTTATTTAAAATTCAGTTTGTATTCACTTTATATTCATTTAAGTTCACTACTTTAAGCCTATAATTGTTTTATTTGCATTTATACAACTTATGATGCTATTGACATTGACATGTTTATACCTGGATTTTTTTTCTCAGGAAATAACAGTGCGATGTGTGTTTAGCTAAATTTGTTACTGTAGTTGATGTTATGTTGCTTTGTTATGGGTTTTAGCTTTGTTTCTTTTTTAATATCGATATTTAGATTGAATTCACTGTTTTATGTTGATATTACAGTAGGATTTGGTGATATTGGCGTGATTTTTAAATGCAGTTTGATACCGGTTCAGGATTTAAACCTGAATTGGTATTATTATTATTTTCAGTTTTCACCACTTTTTGCTTCGGTTGCTTGTACCAACGGAAGCAAAAAATTACCTTATGCTTCCGACGAGAAACCGAAGCAATAGGCGTAGGTCTGTTGCGTCTTCTGCATTTGCTTCGGTTGATGAACTGAAGCAACAGGGAGTAAACAACCGAAGCAAATAACCTGTTTTGTAGTAGTGTGGATTTCAAACCAAATTGTTTTCATTCCTTAGGGAGTAGTGCTATATATAAAAATCACGCTTAAGCTTGGTCAATAACGCTAATTTATCGTTATAGTTCAAAAACTTGTCATACGCTGTAATATTCCCCTTTATAACTAATCTCGACATAACAGTCACGCCTAAGCCTAGTTGACAACGTTATTCTATCGTTATAGTTCAAAGACCTGCAATACGCTACTATATTTCACTTTATAAAATGAACTATAAAATGTCAGTTTATAATAGAACTTCTATTATAATTTAAACTTCGCTTAAACTATAAAAATATAATTTTTATAATTATCTTCGTTGATTTGCCTGACGACCAATCAACTTCTTAACAAAAATGGGTTTATGGTCGACTATTGCTATTTTCTTAATCGGTATCGTCGATTTATTAAATCAACATAACGTTGAATTTCCATTCAACATGGTTCAAACAGTGCATACAAATATTGAGGAATCCGGTTAGATTCCTCCAACAGGTTTCCTGCATTCACATATGTTAGTCAACACAAATCACATAAATTCCATAATATGGAATATTTTAATCGATAGAATTGGTATCCAGCTAATGATGTATATAGACAACGATATATCTATAATTCAACCAATTTAACTATAATTTACCGAAACGACCATCACACAACATTCAACCATTTTTAAAATATAATTATAACGTTTTAAAATATATCAGAGTTAGTGATTTTGCTCACCTTTGCGCGTTAACCGTTAAATAACGATTTGCATCAGTTGATCCAATAAGCCGTTTAATTCTGCCTAAAATCCCCATGGGCTCCAAATTTCTCTAGACATGTTCTAGTGTAGCATGTGATCATATGATTCTAACGTAACCGACCATTCCTCATTTTGAGTACGGATGGACGAGATATGGGTTTAACAAGTTGTTTATTTATTATTTAATTTAAAAGAAACTCATAATAATTAAAATATCGAGCCTTACCTATTTGATTTCGGTCCACCCATTTTTGTGTTACTCCCCTTCTGCTAGCCTATATCTCACTGTATGGGATGTTCTTCATTTCACTCTTTCCTTTTTTTTCTTTATTTATAATGGGCTTCCCTTAATTATCGGCCCAGGACAAATCCATCCTCTCATATTGATCCGCTCAAAAATGTCCTCTTCCTCGACCAATACAAATATGACCTGCTGTAGAAAAATATCCCCGCTGCCCTCCATTTATTTCCTCGTCCAGCTCCAGACAAGTCCAACAAACCACCATTGTTCAACTAGTACCGCGTGTTTTGGTAACGGCCTTTACAACCACCTATTTCTATAAAAAGGCAGCAGCCCTTTTGTTAAGATCCCGTCCCAAACTATATACATATGCCGTAGTATCCCATTACAGTCATAGCAGGCTTTTTCCCCATAACACCACGCTCGAACTCGCCATTTCTGTTCCATACAGGCTTCAAAACTACCCATCCTTCAGACCTCTCTGGTTCCACAACAATCCACCTCCACTCACTTCTTCTTTCCATTCAAACATGCCATGCACAGTTCGTGCATGCTTCTACTTCACTTTTCCCATTCACC
The DNA here is from genome assembly GCA_030737875.1 of Allium sativum. Classification (NCBI taxonomy): domain Eukaryota; kingdom Viridiplantae; phylum Streptophyta; class Magnoliopsida; order Asparagales; family Amaryllidaceae; genus Allium; species Allium sativum. The sequence continues at coordinate 1,018,398,483 of CM060913.1, forward strand.
CCTCACACAAAGTTACCCACTCACAGTCACCGCACCCCTCTTGATGTTTTTGCCCCGCTACCTTACAACTCTGACCTCTCCAAAAATCTGACATCCTTGTCTCCGGCATATATCACCCTACTGTAATAACCCGTATTTTCAATAACCTGTTATAACATAAATCAAGGCAGAATTTAATTCTAAAATATGAATCAAGGGAAACGGGCTACGCCATTGCGTTCATCTCGGAAAAATACGCGAAATAGAGTCCGAGTTTTCGAAAATCGGAGTTCGTATGACCCGATTAAGGCCCAACGAAGTTTTCAGAAAATTTCAAAGTAAAAACAGATTTCAAATTCAAGTTTGAATTTGGAAATTAAGGGAGTTGGGCGCAGGCGGGAAAATTCCCGCCAGAGCACCCAAGTCGACAGCCCTGTCGACTTGGGAGTCGACTTGGTTGGACCCAAGTCGACAGCCCTGTCGACTTGGCTGTCGACTTGGTCGAGCCGGGCAGTTTTGCCTGGTGCACCATTTTGGGTTTGTGTTGAGCTTGGGGCCCAGATTCGGTTTTGAGGGCTGAGATTGGAACTAGGGTTTAATCCTAAGGTTGAAACTAGTCCTAATCTCTATAAATACGGCCCTAACCTAACCCTAAATCATCATTATTCATTCATACAACTAAACTATGGCAAAATCAATCCTCTCATGGCCTCCACTCTCTTCATAAAATTCCTAAATAAATTTCAATGAGAGATTTTCCATGCATACAAGTGTTTTCAAGCTTGTATGAGCATCATTAGCTTGCATTCAAGTCAAGTTTCTATATTTTCATCATAAAGCAAGGGTTTTGATCATTTTGCTCAAGGGTTTTTCTATTGGAGCTTGCATTTTGGGTTTATTTGATTGCATAAGGGCTTTCTTATATTTGCTTATACTCATTTGAGTCCTCATAAGCATTGTAAGCCCTATTCTACTTTCATACTTAAACTCTAAAGTTAAATGTATGATATGCAAGTTTGCCATGATATGCAAGTTTACTAAGTCATGTTATGCAAGTTTGATATGTTATGATATGCAAGTTTATCATGTTATGTTATGCAAGTATGTCATGTTATGATATGCAAGTTTACCATGTTATGATATGCAAGTTTGCCATGTTATGTTATGCAAGTTTGCTATGTTATGATATGCAAGTTGCCATGTATGTTATGCAAGTTTGGGATGATCATTTTGTTCATGTTATAATGTTATGCAAGCTTATCTTGAGTATATGAACATAAAGCTTCAAGCTTTATGCTAAAGGTTGCATTTTGGCAACATGTAAGTTATCATGTCCCTTATGATAACTTGCATGTGAGGCTAAATGCAAACTTATGGCCATTTCTACATGTCATTTATCACCATGTATCACCAATATGCTAAGTTTGGTTTTATGCATGCTTTTGAGGCCTAAAAATGTAATATGCAAGTATATGAACATATGTACATTTCATATGCCACCATGTTAAACTTGTGGCTTCAACACCTTTATGTCATGATTATGCCAAGTTCCCTCTTTCTATCCTTTATGCGCTATTGCGATATGTAAGCGATGGGATTGCGTTTGGGGTTGGGTAAACTTAAAAGACATAAAAACATAAGCTTGGGAATTTACCTATTAAGTTAGGTCTACCCTTTGGGAATTTACCTATTAAGTTAGGTCTACCCTTTGGGAATTTACCTATTAAGTTAGGTCTACCCAAATGCTTGAAAACTTGTAACATGTTTTGGAAACATAATGGACATGACACTTAGAAAATATAAGTGTGACCAACTCGAGGTTGGGTTGAGTTTGTAGCGTAAACCTACCCGGAACCGACCGGCTTAACTAGTTGCTACAAACAATAGGACCCAATGTGAGAAGTTGGTCATGTTGTACCTTGAACCCGAGGTTAGACCAAGTTGTGGTGTAAAGCTACCCGGAACCGACCGGCTTAACTAGTAACCGCAACAAAGTCTAATGTGAGAGGTTAAGGCCCATTAAATTAATTAATGCCTCATGATTAGGGTTAAGTCATGGTCCACTTTATACTTAACCAATTTGGGCTTGGTAGATTAATCAGGGTTAAGTCGTGAACTCATCGTTACACTTAACCAAGTTAATCCGTGATTAGCAAGAGGGGTTAAACCGTACTTAACCCACTAGAAAAATCCTAGCAATGGGGGTCCACTCCAGCAGTAATCCCAAGTTTGTATCATCATGACCCTAGGGACTAGGCTAGGGTGGGGGCACGATTACTGGACTCGAGGTAAGTGACCAAAAAGCGACGGCAGAGTGGTACGCCGGTGTAGTTCCGGGCGGACTATGGTCGTGCACACAGTCCGAAGCCGGGGAAAACATGCACGGGTACCAGTAGATCGAGACTGTGCACTCATGTTTATGGTGTCCAGGGGTTGACACCCTAGGGCTTGATACACCCGACGGGAGACCCTGCACAGTCTAACTACAATTATGTTTGGGCCGTATGGACACCAACACGTGACGAGTTAGGCTTATAGGGAGCCGATCGACTAGACCGTTTGGTTGGACCTTGTATTAGGGTCATTTCATGTTATTGGGCCAGAGCTTGGGCCAAAGGATCAATACTTGTTTATTCAAGTCATGTTAGTTTGCTAGTACACCTGTGGTGCAAAACCTTAAACCTGATTATGCGATGACACCTTTATCTACCTTGTTAGTTAATCATCATGCTAGTATGTTGTTATCCTTATGTTCATCCCAGCTTTCATCATGCCAGTTAACTTTATCAGTTTAAATTGATTGTAGTAGGGCTTACTCAGTCTTTTTGACTGAACTGTTTTTCTTTCGCCTCTTTTCTTCCGTCCCCCCCCCCCCCCCAGGTTCTCAGGGTGGGAATATTGGAGCTTAGCTTGGATTTCTGATCGCTTGCTTGTGGGATTTTAGCTCATGTACGGTCTTGACATGAAGCTAGCTATGGTTATCACTCATTTTGGGGACAGTACTTATGTATTTCAGTTTTTCAGTAATGTTGTTTTTATCTAGACTTGTGTATTTGGAAAGTTGACATTATGTTGTACCAGACTTGTTTTGAAATGGTTTGAAATCTTCCGCTGTTTTATCTATGTTATTTACTCTGTTTACATATATACATATGTTCTTGTTCTGCCTTGATATATTATTATGCATGTTTACCTGATTCAAACGCCCCTCCAAAGTCAGAGTGCTTGCAAGAGCCACCCTGGCGGAGGTGGGGTGTTACATTTGGTATCAGAGCATATGGTTTACGAGAAGGAACAAAAAGGTTTTTAGAAAACTTTTGGAAAACTATTTTCAAAACCAAGTATAAAGTATTTTCCAAAGAAAAGTCTAGTTTATTTTAAAGGCTATTCCCCAAAAAGCCATTAGCAAAATTCCTTCGTTTTTCTCCATTCTGAATCTGTCTTTTTCTTCATTTTCAGTATGGCCGATAACCTTGCTATTCCGGAGGGAGTACACGTACCTGTTTGGTATAGGAGACTTTTGGAGGCTAGGGCGACCGAAGCCGGCCCCGCAGATGTTCCTCCTCCTCCTCCAGTAGTTAATGTTCCTCCTCCTCCTGTCGCTGAGGTTCCTCTTCCTCCTCCCCCTCAGCATCCTCAAGCTGACTTCGCAAAGACTTGCAAAGATTTCAAAGCAATGGGTGGCAAGAACTTTCAAGGCACTAAGACTTTTGTAGAGGCCAGAAATTGGTTGAAAGAGACCGAGGATTTATTTGCTATCTTTGGGTTAGACGATCAGAGGAAGATTTTGTTGGCGGTTTGGCTTATGAAGGATGAAGCCGCTTATTGGTGGGAAGTCACCAATGGTACTAGGCATGTTGAGACTTGGGCCGATTTCAGGGCAAGGTTCGTGCTTAATTTTCTATCTTCTGCTGAGGAGAATCTGCAAATGGAGAGGTTCATAACTTTGAAACAAGGAGATATGTCTGTCAAAGAATATGTGAACAAGTTTAATCAGTTAGCTCGTTTTGGCTTGGATATGGTGAATACTCCTCAGAAGAAGGCTCTTCGTTTTGCTAGAGGTTTGAATGAGCCGTTGTTGGGATTGGCTATGTCAGATATTCCCCGTGGGGCCACGTTTGAGAGCTTGGTTGATATGGCGTTACTTCAGGGAGATGTCAAGAAAGAGATCAAGACGAATGATACTCAAGCCAAGAAGACCGCTTCCCAGGGGAAAGGAAACCAGGGTAATCCAAGTGGTCAGAGCAGTCAAGGAAATCAGAACAAGAACAAGAACAAGAGTCAAGGCAACAAGGGGAAGTGCCATTATTGTGGTTCTGTTGGGAATCTTATTAAGGATTGTAAGAAGAGGAAAAGGAAGAATGGTGAATGCTTTTTCTGCGGTGAGACTGGACATTTCAGTAAGGATTGCCCGAAGAAGCAAGGGCAAGGCCAGGGTCAGACTCAGTGTGCTGGACCTTCAGGAGGGCAAGTTCATGCTCTCAATGTCGCTCCAGTTCCCGATCGAGGTAGTATTTCTGTTGAGAGCCTTGTATATATTTCTGATTTTCCAGTTCGTACATGTTTGATTCTGGTGCATCGCATAGCTTTATATCATCCGATCTTGTTGATAGTTTGCACCTTAGTACTAGCTTGGTAGATGATCCCGTCTGTGTCTCAAATCCAATTGGGGGTTCCGCCCATTTGTCTATGATATGTGGGGATTTGAGGATCTCTATACTGAGTGTAGAGTTCTTGTGTAGTGCTTATGTTCTTGGTTTTAGGGGATACGGATTGATATTGGGCATGGATTGGTTGTCTAGATATGGAGCCATCCTTGATTGTGAGCATAGGGTAGTGAGGCTCGTGACTCGCCTCGGAAACACCCTGGAAATTTCTTGTAATCCGAGAGGTCCCGTCATGTTGTGCTATCTTGAATCACTCGACTCGTCAATGGAAACTCTTCAGTCTGTGAGAGTGGTTCGAGAGTATCCAGATGTTTTCGATGAAGTTAGGGGGTTGCCCCCTAAGCGAGAGATTGGTTTCCGCATTTATCTGGTGGATAATGCAAAGCCGGTTTCTTTGCCCGTTCGGCACATGGCTCCGCGTGAAAGGCGGGAGCTAAGTAAGCAAGTGAAGGAGTTGCTTGAGAAGAACTTCATTAGACGAAGTATATCTGAATGGGGGGCGCATGTGGTATTTGCTACCAAGGCAGATGGTTCTCTCCGACTTTGTGTTGACTTTCGAGAGTTGAATAAGCTGACTAAGAAGAACAGACACCCATTACCGAGGATTGATGATCTCTTTGACCAGCTTGTCGGTGCTTCTGTTTTCTCTCAGCTTGATCTTGCTACTGGATTCCATCAGCTCAGGGTAGCTGAAGATAGTATAGACAAGACTGCGTTCAGAACTCCAGATGGATTCTTCGAATGGCTCGTTATGCCGTTCGGCTTGACTAATGCACCCGCATATTTCGTGGACTTGATGAGTAGGGTGTTCAGGGAGTTCTTGAACAAGTTTGTCGTGGTCTTCGTAGATGATATTCTGATCTTCACTAAGGATGAGGAAGAGCACGCAAGGCATCTCGTGGAGGTGATGGATACGCTTAGAGCGCATCAGTTGAAGGCCAAGTTCTCCAAGTGTCACTTTTGGAGAAGGGAAGTTAGATTCCTTGGGCATATAGTAACTAAGCAAGGCTTAGCGGTGGATCCCGCTAAGGTAGTTGCAGTTCAGGATTGGAAGACTCCAAGGAATGCAACCGAAGTGAGAAGTTTTCTAGGTCTTGCAGGCCTTTACCGGAAGTTCATCAAGGACTTCGCGAAGATTTCCGCTCCTCTCACTAAATTGACGAAGAAGAATTTAGTTTTTGCTTGGAGCATAGAATGTGAGCTTGCTTTTCAGAAGCTCAAGAGAGCCCTCACGTTAGCACTTGTTCTAGCTTTGCCCGATGGAGGGAAGTTATTTACAGTATACACTGATGCATGTGGGACGGGGTTAGGAGCTGTTCTGATGCAAGAAGGAAGAGTGATATGCTTTGGTGGTAGACAACTCAAAGTGCATGAGAAGAATTATCCCACTCATGACTTAGAGTTGGCAGCAATAGTATATGCACTCAAGGCTTGGCGCCATTATCTTCTGGGAGAAAGATTTGAGCTTTATACCGATCACAAGTCATTGAAGTACCTCTTTTCTCAGAAGGATCTGAATCTGAGGCAACAAAGATGGATGGAATTCTTGGCGTCCTACGATTTTGAGATAGCTTATACCCCTGGCAAGGGGAATGTGGTAGCAGATGCATTGAGTAGAAAAAGGTTGACTCTGAGTCCTCTATTCGTTGAGATGAAGAATTTAGAGTATGTGGCAACCTTTGATTTCTCTTTGGCGATTGAGTCGATGACCAGTTCTTTAGCATCTCTGGAACTCAGACCTACCCTTCTTGATCAAGTTGGGGATTCGCAGAGAGAAGACCCTCAGATAGTTGAGATTATGGATAAGCTGATTCGAGGAGAGGCGTCTAGTCATCTCGCTCGATATTCTATTGATGACAAGGGTTGGCTGAGGAGAGACGGAAGGTTATGTGTTCCAATGGTAGAAGATTTAGTAAGAAAATTTCTTGAGGAAGCGCATCGCTCTAAGTTGACTATACATCCGGGCGGAGATAAGATGTATAAAGATATGAAGCGCATTTTCTTTTGGCCTGGGATGAAGAAGGATGTGGCAGAGTTTGTCTCTAGATGTATTATTTGCCAGCAAGTTAAGGCCGAGTCGAAGAAGCCCGATGGGCTATTGCATCCTCTAAACGTTCCACTATGGAAGTGGGAGAGTATTTCCATGGATTTTATCGATGGGCTGCCAAGGTCAAGGAAAGGGAATACGAGCATTTGGGTTATTGTGGATAGACTTACGAAGAGTGCTCATTTCATTCCGGTGAAGAGCAAGAGGACCGCATCTTGGCTAGCGTCTGTATATCTTCGCGAGATTGTGAGACTACATGGAGTCCCTTCTAGTATAGTCAGTGACCGTGACCCAATCTTTACAAGTCAATTCTGGAATAGCTTGCAAGAAGCTATGGGCACGAGGTTGAATCTAAGTACGGCTTATCACCCACAGACGGACGGTCAAACCGAAAGGGTGAATAGGGTACTCGAGGATCTGTTGAGGCTTTGTATTCTGGATTTTGGTGGTACTTGGGAAGACCATCTTCCTCTTGTTGAGTTTGCATATAATAACAGTTATCAGGCAAGCATAGGGATGGCACCATTTGAAGCTTTATATGGGAGGCCGTGCAAGTCGCCTACATGTTGGTGGGAGACTACAGATGAGCTTATACTTGGGCCAGATATGATCAGAGATACATCCGAGAAGGTCGAGTTGATTCGGAGACGGATGAAAGCGGCCCAAGGCCGACAGAAATCCTATGCTGATAAGCGTAGAACTGATTTGGAGTTTGATGTTGGGGATATGGTTTTCGTGAAGGTTTCTCCTTTGCGGAATGTTGTCCGATTTGGAGCCGTTGGGAAGTTAGCACCGAGGTTTGTTGGACCATTCCCTATTATAGAGAGGGTCGGGCAGATGGCTTATAGAGTGGAGTTGCCCGAGAAGCTTGCCGGAGTACACAATGTTTTTCATGTCTCGCATCTCCGGAAGTGTTTACATGAATCAGCAGAGGTTGTTGAGCCAAGTGTTCTGAAAGATGTGGAAGTGGAGAAAGAGGCTACCTTGAGGAGAGCTCCGATTCGTATCTTGGGGACGGAGACCAAGAAGCTAAGGAATCGAGAGGTCAAGTTGGTGAAGGTTCAATGGGGTGAAGCCGAAGAAGACGCAACTTGGGAAACTGAGGAGAAGATGCGTGGGCTTTATCCATTCCTTTTTGAGGGTACACTCTCAATCTCTTTTCTTTGTTAGCATATCTTTCTCTTTGCTATCCATGTTTATCTAGTTTATCGTGTTAATCTTGTCATGAGAACCTTAGGTAGAAACCCTTTGGATGAAACATGTGTTTGAAACATGTTATGCTTGATGGTTGCAAGTGGTTGCAAGTGTTTGCAAGTGGTTACTCGTGGATGCATTATACACGTTAGGCACTAGATCGGCTCACACACTCCTCATATTGCATATGCATGAGTGTTTACGCTTATTCATGGATGAAATTTTTTGGTGTTATCACATGGATGTTGCATATGGATGTATGTTATGTGCACGCATATAGATGTTATACATTATGTTAGGAATTGCATACATATGGATTCATTTCACTAACATAATTTGCATTGATGATATTTGCATTAGATAAGTACATATACACACACCTTTGCATATGTTCATACAACATTTAGAATCTTGTAAGGACAATGATTGCTCATGGATGATGTTTTGAGTAGATGGATGATTGGATGGTAGGATACGTTCTTCCTAACTTGAAGATTTCGGGGACGAAATCCTTTAAGGAGGGGAGAATGTAACAACCCGTATTTTCAATAACCTATTATAACATAAATCGAGGCAGAATTTAATTCTAAAATCTGAATCAAGCGAAACGGGCTATGCCATTGCGTTCGTCTCGGAAAAATACGCGAAATAGAGTCCGAGTTTTCGAAAATCGGAGTCCGTATGACCCGATTAAGGCCCAACGAAGTTTTCAGAAAATTTCAAAGTAAAAACAGATTTCAAATTCAAGTTTGAATTTGGAAATTAAGGGAGATGGGCGCAGGCGGGAAAATTCCCGCCAGAGCACCCAAGTCGACAGCCCTGTCGACTTGGGAGTCGACTTGGTTGGACCCAAGTCGACAGCCCTGTCGACTTGGCTGTCGACTTGGTCGAGCCGGGCAGTTTTGCCTGGTGCACCATTTTGGGTTTGTGTTGAGCTTGGGGGCCATATTCGGTTTTGAGTGCTGAGATTGGAACTAGGGTTTAATCCTAAGGTTGAAACTAGTCCTAATCTCTATAAATAAGGCCCTAACCTAACCCTAAATCATCATTATTCATTCATACAACTAAACTATGGCAAAATCAATCCTCTCATGGCCTCCACTCTCTTCATAAAATTCCTAAATAAATTTCAATGATAGATTTTCCATGCATACAAGTGTTTTCAAGCTTGTATGAGCATCATTAGCTTGCATTCAAGTCAAGTTTCTATATTTGCATCATAAAGCAAGGGTTTTGATCATTTTGCTCAAGGGTTTTTCTATTGGAGCTTGCATTTTGGGTTTATTTGATTGCATAAGGGCTTTCTTATATTTGCTTATACTCATTTGAGTCCTCATAAGCATTGTAAGCCCTATTCTACTTTCATACTTAAACTCTAAAGTTAAATGTATGATATGCAAGTTTGCCATGATATGCAAGTTTACTAAGTCATGTTATTCAAGTTTGATATGTTATGATATGCAAGTTTATCATGTTATGTTATGCAAGTACGTCATGTTATGATATGCAAGTTTACCATGTTATGATATGCAAGTTTATATGCAAGTTTGCCATGTTATGTTATATAAGTTTGCTATGTTATGATATGCAAGTTGCGATGTATGTTATGCAAGTTTGGGATGACAATTTTGTTCATGTTATCATGTTATGCAAGCTTATCTTGAGTATATTAACATAAAGCTTCAAGCTTTATGCTAAAGGTTGCATTTTGGCAACATGGAAGTTATCATGTCCCTTATGATAACTTGCATGTGAGGCTAAATGCGAACTTATGGCCATTTCTACATGTCATTTATCACCATGTATCACCAATATGCTAAGTTTGGTTTTATGCATGCTTTTGAGGCCTAAAAATGTAATATGCAAGTATATGAACATATATACATTTCATATGCCACCGTGTTAAACTTGTGGCTTCAACACCTTTATGTCATGATTATGCCAAGTTCCCTCTTTCTATCCTTTATGCGCTATTGCGATATGTAAGCGATGGGATTGCGTTTGGGGTTGGGTAAACTTAAAAGACATAAAAACATAAGCTTGGGAATTTACCTATTAAGTTAGGTCTACCTTTGGGAATTTACCTATTAAGTTAGGTCTACCTAAATGCTTGAAAACTTGTAACATGTTTTGGAAACATGATGGACATGACACTTAGAAAATATAAGTGTGACCAACTCGAGGTTGGGTTGAGTTTGTAGCGTAAACCTACCCGGAACCGACCGGCTTAACTAGTTGCTACAAACAATAGGACCCAATGTGAGAAGTTGGTCATGTTGTACCTTGAACCCTAGGTTAGACCAAGTTGTGGTGTAAAGCTACCCGGAACCGACCGGCTTAACTAGTAACCGCAACAAAGTCTAATGTGCGAGGTTAAGGCGCATTAAATTAATTAATGCCTCATGATTAGGGTTAAGTCATGGTCCACTTAATACTTAACCAATTTGGGCTTGGTAGATTAATCAGGGTTAAGTCGTGAACTCATCGTTACACTTAACCAAGTTAATCCTAGCAAGAGGGGTTAAACCGTACTTAACCCACTAGAAAAATCCTAGCAATGGGGGTCCACTCCAGCAGTAATCCCAAGTTTGTATCATCATGACCCTAGGGACTAGGCTAGGGTGGGAGACTACAGATGAGCTTATACTTGGGCCTGATATGATCAGAGATACATCCGAGAAGGTCGAGTTGATTTGGAGACGGATGGAAGCGGCCAAAGACCAACAGAAATCCTATGCTGATAAGCGAAGAACTGATTTGGAGTTTGATGTTGGGGATATGGTTTTCGTGAAGGTTTCTCCTTTGCGGAATGTGGTCCGATTTGGAGCTGTTGGGAAGTTAGCACCGAGGTTTGTTGGACCATTCCCTATTATAGAGAGGAACGGGCAGATGGCTTATAGAGTGGAGTTGCCCAAGAAGCTTGCCGGAGTACACAATGTTTTTCATGTCTCGCATCTCCGGAAGTGTTTACATGAATCAGCAGAGGTTGTTGAGCCAAGTGTTCTGAAAGATGTGGAAGTGGAGAAAGAGGCTACCTTGAGGAGAGCTCCGATTCGTATCTTGGGGACGGAGACCAAGAAGCTAAGGAATCGAGAGGTCAAGTTGGTGAAGGTTTAATGGGGTGAAGCCGAAGAAGACGCAACTTGGGAAACTGAGGAGAAGATGCGTGGGCTTTATCCATTCCTTTTTGAGGGTACACTCTCAATCTCTTTTCTTTGTTAGTATATCTTTCTCTTTGCTATCCATGTTTATCTAGTTTATCGTGTTAATCTTGTCATGAGAACCTTAGGTAGAAACCCTTTGGATGAAACATGTGTTTGAAACATGTTATGCTTGATGGTTGCAAGTGGTTGCAAGTGTTTGCAAGTGGTTACTCGTGGATGCATTATACACGTTAGGCACTAGATCGGCTCACACACTCCTCATATTGCATATGCATGAGTGTTTACGCTTATTCATGGATGAAATTTTTTGGTGTTATCACATGGATGTTGCATATGGATGTATGTTATGTGCACGCATATAGATGTTATACATTATGTTAGGAATTGCATACATATGGATTCATTTCACTAACATAATTTGCATTGATGATATTTGCATTAGATAAGTACATATACACACACCTTTGCATATGTTCATACAACATTTAGAATCTTGTAAGGACAATGATTGCTCGTGGATGATGTTTTGAGTAGATGGATGATTGGATGGTAGGATACATTCTTCCTAACTTGAAGATTTCGGGGACGAAATCCTTTAAGGAGGGGAGAATGTAACAACCCGTATTTTCAATAACCTATTATAACATAAATCGAGGCAGAATTTAATTCTAAAATCTGAATCAAGCGAAACGGCTATGCCATTGCGTTCGTCTCGGAAAAATACGCGAAATAGAGTCCGAGTTTTCGAAAATCGGAGTCCGTATGACCCGATTAAGGCCCAACGAAGTTTTCAGAAAATTTCAAAGTAAAAACAGATTTCAAATTCAAGTTTGAATTTGGAAATTAAGGGAGTTGGGCGCAGGCGGGAAAATTCCCGCCAGAGCACCCAAGTCGACATCCCTGTCGACTTGGGAGTCGACTTGGTTGGACCCAAGTCGACAGCCCTGTCGACTTGGCTGTCGACTTGGTCGAGCCGGGCAGTTTTGCCTGGTGCACCATTTTGGGTTTGTGTTGAGCTTGGGGGCCAGATTCGGTTTTGAGGGCTGAGATTGGAACTAGGGTTTAATCCTAAGGTTGAAACTAGTCCTAATCTCTATAAATAAGGCCCTAACCTAACCCTAAATCATCATTATTCATTCATACAACTAAACTATGGCAAAATCAATCCTCTCATGGCCTCCACTCTCTTCATAAAATTCCTAAATAAATTTCAATGAGAGATTTTCCATGCATACAAGTGTTTTCAAGCTTGTATGAGCATCATTAGCTTGCATTCAAGTCAAGTTTCTATATTTGCATCATAAAGTAAGGGTTTTGATCATTTTGCTCAAGGGTTTTTCTATTGGAGCTTGCATTTTGGGTTTATTTGATTGCATAAGGGCTTTCTTATATTTGCTTATACTCATTTGAGTCCTCATAAGCATTGTAAGCCCTATTCTACTTTCATACATAAACTCTAAAGTTAAATGTATGATATGCAAGTTTGCCATGATATGCAAGTTTACTAAGTCATGTTATTCAAGTTTGATATGTTATGATATGCAAGTTTATCATGTTATGTTATGCAAGTATGTCATGTTATGATATGCAAGTTTACCATGTTATGATATGCAAGTTTATATGCAAGTTTGCCATGTTATGTTATATAAGTTTGCTATGTTATGATATGCAAGTTGCGATGTATGTTATGCAAGTTTGGGATGACAATTTTGTTCATGTTATCATGTTATGCAAGCTTATCTTGAGTATATGAACATAAAGCTTCAAGCTTTATGCTAAAGGTTGCATTTTGGCAACATGTAAGTTATCATGTCCCTTATGATAACTTGCATGTGAGGCTAAATGCGAACTTATGGCCATTTCTACATGTCATTTATCACCATGTATCACCAATATGCTAAGTTTGGTTTTATGCATGCTTTTGAGGCGTAAAAATGTAATATGCAAGTATATGAACATATGTACATTTCATATGCCACCGTGTTAAACTTGTGGCTTCAACACCTTTATGTCATGATTATGCCAAGTTCCCTCTTTCTATCCTTTATGCGCTATTGCGATATGTAAGCGATGGGATTGCGTTTGGGGTTGGGTAAACTTAAAAGACATAAAAACATAAGCTTGGGAATTTACCTATTAAGTTAGGTCTACCTTTGGGAATTTACCTATTAAGTTAGGTCTACCCAAATGCTTGAAAACTTGTAACATGTTTTGGAAACATGATGGACATGACACTTAGAAAATTTAAGTGTGACCAACTCGAGGTTGGGTTGAGTTTGTAGCGTAAACCTACCCGGAACCGACCGGCTTAACTAGTTGCTACAAACAATAGGACCCAATGTGAGAAGTTGGTCATGTTGTACCTTGAACCCGAGGTTAGACCAAGTTGTGGTGTAAAGCTACCCGGAACCGACCGGCTTAACTAGTAACCGCAACAAAGTCTAATGTGAGAGGTTAAGGCGCATTAAATTAATTAATGCCTCATGATTAGGGTTAAGTCATGGTCCACTTAATACTTAACCAATTTGGGCTTGGTAGATTAATCAGGGTTAAGTCGTGAACTCATCGTTACACTTAACCAAGTTAATCCTAGCAAGAGGGGTTAAACCATACTTAACCCACTAGAAAAATCCTAGCAATGGGGGTCCACTCCAGAAGTAATCCCAAGTTTGTATCATCATGACCCTAGGGACTAGGCTAGGGTGGGAGACTACAGATGAGCTTATACTTGGGCCTGATATGATCAGAGATACATCCGAGAAGGTCGAGTTGATTCGGAGACGGATGAAAGCGGCCCAAGACCGACAGAAATCCTATGATGATAAGCGAAGAACTGATTTGGAGTTTGATGTTGGGGATATGGTTTTCGTGAAGGTTTCTCCTTTGCGGAATGTGGTCCGATTTGGAGCCGTTGGGAAGTTAGCACCGAGGTTTGTTGGACCATTCCCTATTATAGAGAGGAACGGGCAGATGGCTTATAGAGTGGAGTTGCCCGAGAAGCTTGCCGGAGTACACAATGTTTTTCATGTCTCGCATCTCCAGAAGTGTTTACATGAATCAGCAGAGGTTGTTGAGCCAAGTGTTCTGAAAGATGTGGAAGTGGAGAAAGAGGCTACCTTGAGGAGAGCTCCGATTCGTATCTTGGGGACGGAGACCAAGAAGCTAAGGAATCGAGAGTTCAAGTTGGTGAAGGTTCAATGGGGTGAAGCCGAAGAAGACGCAACTTGGGAAACTGAGGAGAAGATGCGTGGGCTTTATCCATTCCTTTTTGAGGGTACACTCTCAATCTCTTTTCTTTGTTAGCATATCTTTCTCTTTGCTATCCATGTTTATCTAGTTTATCGTGTTAATCTTGTCATGAGAACCTTAGGTAGAAACCCTTTGGATGAAACATGTGTTTGAAACATGTTATGCTTGATGGTTGCAAGTGGTTGCAAGTGTTTGCAAGTGGTTACTCGTGGATGCATTATACACGTTAGGCACTAGATCGGCTCACACACTCCTCATATTGCATATGCATGAGTGTTTACGCTTATTCATGGATGAAATTTTTTGGTGTTATCACATGGATGTTGCATATGGATGTATGTTATGTGCATGCATATAGATGTTATACATTATGTTAGGAATTGCATACATATGGATTCATTTCACTAACATAATTTGCATTGATGATATTTGCATTAGATAAGTACATATACACACACCTTTGCATATGTTCATACAACATTTAGAATCTTGTAAGGACAATGATTGCTCGTGGATGATGTTTTGAGTAGATGGATGATTGGATGGTAGGATACGTTCTTCCTAACTTGAAGATTTCGGGGACGAAATCCTTTAAGGAGGGGAGAATGTAACAACCCGTATTTTCAATAACCTATTATAACATAAATCGAGGCAGAATTTAATTCTAAAATTTGAATCAAGGGAAACGGGCTATGCCATTGCATTCGTCTCGGAAAAATACGCAAAATAGAGTCCGAGTTTTCGAAAATCGGAGTCCGTATGACCCGATTAAGGCCCAACGAAGTTTTCAGAAAATTTCAAAGTAAAAACAGATTTCAAATTCAAGTTTGAATTTGGAAATTAAGGGAGTTGGGCGCAGGCGGGAAAATTCCCGCCAGAGCACCCAAGTCGACAGCCCTGTCGACTTGGGAGTCGACTTGGTTGGACCGAAGTCGACAGCCCTGTCGACTTGGCTGTCGACTTGGTCGAGCCGGGCAGTTTTGCCTGGTGCACCATTTTGGGTTTGTGTTGAGCTTGGGGGCCAGATTCGGTTTTGAGGGCTGAGATTGGAACTAGGGTTTAATCCTAAGGTTGAAACTAGTCCTAATCTCTATAAATAAGGCCCTAACCTAACCCTAAATCATCATTATTCATTCATACAACTAAACTATGGCAAAATCAATCCTCTCATGGCCTCCACTCTCTTCATAAAATTCCTAAATAAATTTCAATGAGAGATTTTCCATGCATACAAGTGTTTTCAAGCTTGTATGAGCATCATTAGCTTGCATTCAAGTCAAGTTTCTATATTTGCATCATAAAGCAAGGGTTTTGATCATTTTGCTCAAGGGTTTTTCTATTGGAGCTTGCATTTTGGGTTTATTTGATTGCATAAGGGCTTTCTTATATTTGCTTATACTCATTTGAGTCCTCATAAGCATTGTAAGCCCTATTCTACTTTCATACTTAAACTCTAAAGTTAAATGTATGATATGCAAGTTTGCCATGATATGCAAGTTTACTAAGTCATGTTATTCAAGTTTGATATGTTATGATATGCAAGTTTATCATGTTATGTTATGCAAGTATGTCATGTTATGATATGCAAGTTTACCATGTTATGATATGCAAGTTTATATGCAAGTTTTCCATGTTATGTTATATAAGTTTGCTATGTTATGATATGCAAGTTGCGATGTATGTTATGCAAGTTTGGGATGACAATTTTGTTCATGTTATCATGTTATGCAAGCTTATCTTGAGTATATGAACATAAAGTTTCAAGCTTTATGCTAAAGGTTGCATTTTGGCAACATGTAAGTTATCATGTCCCTTATGATAACTTGCATGTGAGGCTAAATGCGAACTTATGGCCATTTCTACATGTCATTTATCACCATGTATCACCAATATGCTAAGTTTGGTTTTATGCATGCTTTTGAGGCCTAAAAATGTAATATGCAAGTATATGAACATATGTACATTTCATATGCCACCGTGTTAAACTTGTGGCTTCAACACCTTTATGTCATGATTATGCCAAGTTCCCTCTTTCTATCCTTTATGCGCTATTGCGATATGTAAGCGATGGGATTGCGTTTGGGGTTGGGTAAACTTAAAAGACATAAAAACATAAGCTTGGGAATTTACCTATTAAGTTAGGTCTACCTTTGGGAATTTACCTATTAAGTTAGGTCTACCCAAATGCTTGAAAACTTGTAACATGTTTTGGAAACATGATGGACATGACACTTAGAAAATATAAGTGTGACCAACTCGAGGTTGGGTTGAGTTTGTAGCGTAAACCTACCCGGAACCGACCGGCTTAACTAGTTGCTACAAACAATAGGACCCAATGTGAGAAGTTGGTCATGTTGTACCTTGAACCCGAGGTTAGACCAAGTTGTGGTGTAAAGCTACCCGGAACCGACCGGCTTAACTAGTAACCGCAACAAAGTCTAATGTGAGAGGTTAAGGCGCATTAAATTAATTAATGCCTCATGATTAGGGTTAAGTCATGTTCCACTTAATACTTAACCAATTTGGGCTTGGTAGATTAATCAGGGTTAAGTCGTGAACTCATCGTTACACTTAACCAAGTTAATCCTAGCAAGAGGGGTTAAACCGTACTTAACCCACTAGAAAAATCCTAGCAATGGGGGTCCACTCCAGCAGTAATCCCAAGTTTGTATCATCATGACCCTAGGGACTAGGCTAGGGTGGGAGACTACAGATGAGCTTATACTTGGGCCTGATATGATCAGAGATACATCCGAGAAGGTCGAGTTGATTTGGAGACGGATGGAAGCGGCCCAATACCAACAGAAATCCTATGCTGATAAGCGAAGAACTGATTTGCAGTTTGATGTTGGGGATATGGTTTTCGTGAAGGTTTCTCCTTTGCGGAATGTGGTCCGATTTGGAGCCGTTTGGAAGTTAGCACAGAGGTTTGTTGGACCATTCCCTATTATAGAGAGGAACGGGCAGATGGCTTATAGAGTGGAGTTGCCCGAGAAGCTTGCCGGAGTACACAATGTTTTTCATGTCTCGCATCTCCGGAAGTGTTTACATGAATCAGCAGAGGTTGTTGAGCCAAGTGTTCTGAAAGATGTGGAAGTGGAGAAAGAGGCTACCTTGAGGAGAGCTCTGATTCGTATCTTGGGGACGGAGACCAAGAAGCTAAGGAATCGAGAGGTCAAGTTGGTGAAGGTTCAATGGGGTGAAGCCGAAGAAGACGCAACTTGGGAAACTGAGGAGAAGATGCGTGGGCTTTATCCATTCCTTTTTGAGGGTACACTCTCAATCTCTTTTCTTTGTTAGCATATCTTTCTCTTTGCTATCCATGTTTATCTAGTTTATCGTGTTAATCTTGTCATGAGAACCTTAGGTAGAAACCCTTTGGATGAAACATGTGTTTGAAACATGTTATGCTTGATAGTTGCAAGTGGTTGCAAGTGTTTGCAAGTGGTTACTCGTGGATGCATTATACACGTTAGGCACTAGATCGGCTCACGCACTCCTCATATTGCATATGCATGAGTGTTTACGCTTATTCGTGGATGAAATATTTTGGTGTTATCACATGGATGTTGCATATGGATGTATGTTGTGCACGCATATAGATGTTATACATTATGTTAGGAATTGCATACATATGGATTCATTTCACTAACATAATTTGCATTGATGATATTTGCATTAGATAAGTACATATACACACACCTTTGCATATGTTCATACAACATTTAGAATCTTGTAAGGACATTGATTGCTCATGGATGATGTTTTGAGTAGATGGATGATTGGATGGTAGGATACGTTCTTCCTAACTTGAAGATTTCGGGGACGAAATCCTTTAAGGAGGGGAGAATGAAACAACCCGTATTTTCAATAACCTATTATAACATAAATCGAGGCAGAATTTAATTCTAAAATCTGAATCAAGGGAAACGGGCTATGTCATTGCGTTCGTCTCGGAAAAATACGCGAAATAGAGTACGAGTTTTCGAAAATCGGAGTCCGTATGACCCGATTAAGGCCCAACGAAGTTTTTAGAAAATTTCAAAGTAAAAACAAATTTCAAATTCAAGTTTGAATTTGGAAATTAAGGGAGTTGGGTGCAGGCGGGAAAATTCCCGCCAGAGCACCCAAGTCGACAGCCCTGTCGACTTGGGAGTCGACTTGGTTGGACCCAAGTCGACCGCCCTGTCGACTTGGCTGTCGACTTGGTCGAGCCGGGCAGTTTTGCCTGGTGCACCATTTTGGGTTTGTGTTGAGCTTGGGGGCCAGATTCGGTTTTGAGGGCTGAGATTGGAACTAGGGTTTAATCCTAAGGTTGAAACTAGTCCTAATCTCTATAAATAAGGCCCTAACCTAACCCTAAATCATCATTATTCATTCATACAACTAAACTATGGCAAAATCAATCCTCTCATGGCCTCCACTCTCTTCATAAAATTCCTAAATAAATTTCAATGAGAGATTTTCCATGCATACAAGTGTTTTCAAGTTTGTATGAGCATCATTAACTTGCATTCAAGTCAAGTTTCTATATTTGCATCATAAAGCAAGGGTTTTGATCATTTTGCTCAAGGGTTTTTCTATTGGAGCTTGCATTTTGGGTTTATTTGATTGCATAAGGGCTTTATTATATTTGCTTATACTCATTTGAGTCCTCATAAGCATTGTAAGCCCTATTCTACTTTCATACTTAAACTCTAAAGTTAAATGTATGATATGCAAGTTTGCCATGATATGCAAGTTTACTAAGTCATGTTATTCAAGTTTGATATGTTATGATATGCAAGTTTATCCTGTTATGTTATGCAAGTTTGTCATGTTATGATATGCAAGTTTACCATGTTATGATATGCAAGTTTATATGCAAGTTTGCCATGTTATGTTATATAAGTTTGCTATGTTATTACATGCAAGTTGCGATGTATATTATGCAAGTTTGGGATGACAATTTTGTTCATGTTATCATGTTATGCAAGCTTATCTTCAGTATATGAACATAAAGCTTCAAGCTTTATGCTAAAGGTTGCATTTTGGCAACATGTAAGTTATCATGTCCCTTATGATAACTTGCATGTGAGGCTAAATGCGAACTTATGGCCATTTCTACATGTCATTTATCACCATGTATCACCAATATGCTAAGTTTGGTTTTATGCATGCTTTTGAGGCCTAAAAATGTAATATCCAAGTATATGAACATATGTACATTTCATATGCCACCGTGTTAAACTTGTGGCTTCAACACCTTTATGTCATGATTATGCCAAGTTCCCTCTTTCTATCCTTTATTAGCTATTTCGATATGTAAGCGATGGGATTGCGTTTGGGGTTGGGTAAACTTAAAAGACATAAAAACATAAGCTTGGGAATTTACCTATTAAGTTAGGTCTACCTTTGGGAATTTACCTATTAAGTTAGGTCTACCCAAATGCTTGAAAACTTGTAACATGTTTTGGAAACATGATGGACATGACACTTAGAAAATATAAGTGTGAACAACTCGAGGTTGGGTTGAGTTTGTAGCGTAAACCTACCCGGAACCGACCGGCTTAACTAGTTGCTACAAACAATAGGACCCAATGTGAGAAGTTGGTCATGTTGTACCTTGAACCCGAGGTTAGACCAAGTTGTGGTGTAAAGCTACCCGGAACCGACCAGCTTAACTAGTAACCGCAACAAAGTCTAATGTGAGAGGTTAAGGCGCATTAAATTAATTAATGCCTCATGATTAGGGTTGAGTCATGGTCCACTTAATACTTAACCAATTTGGGCTTGGTAGATTAATCAGGGTTAAGTCGTGAACTCATCGTTACACTTAACCAAGTTAATCCTAGCAAGAGGGGTTAAACCGTACTTAACCCACTAGAAAAATCCTAGCAATGGGGGTCCACTCCAGCAGTAATCCCAAGTTTGTATCATCATGACCCTAGGGACTAGGCTAGGGTGGGGGCACGATTACTGGACTCGAGGTAAGTGACCAAAAAGCGACGGCAGAGTGGTACGCCGGTGTAGTTCCGGGCGGACTATGGTCGTGCACACAGTCCGAAGCCGGGGAAAACATGCACGGGTACCAGTAGATCGAGACTGTGCACTCATGTTTATGGTGTCCAGGGGTTGACACCCTAGGGCTTGATACACTCGATGGAAGACCCTGCACAGTCTGACTACAATTATGTTTGGGCCGTATGGACACCAACACGTGACGAGTTAGGCTTATAGGGAGCCGATCGACTAGACCGTTTGGTTGGACCTTGTATTAGGGTCATTTCATGTTATTGGGCCAGAGCTTGGGCCAAGGGATCAATACTTGTTTATTCAAGTCGTGTTAGTTTGCTAGTACACCTGTGGTGCAAAACCTTAAACCTGATTATGCGATGACACCTTTATCTACCTTGTTAGTTAATCATCATGCTAGTATGTTGTTATCCTTATGTTCATCCCAGCTTTCATCATGCCAGTTAATTTTATCAGTTTACATTGATTGTAGTAGGGCTTTCTCAGTCTTTTTGACTGACCTGTTTTTCTTTCGCCTCTTTTCTTCCGTTCCCCCCCCAGGTTCTCAGGGTGGGAATATTGGAGCTTAGCTTGGATTTCTGATCGCTTGCTTGTGGGATTTTAGCTCATGTACGGTCTTGACATGAAGCTAGCTATGGTTATCACTCATTTTGGGGATAGTACTTATGTATTTCAGTTTTTCAGTAATGTTGTTTTTATCTAGACTTGTGTATTTGGAAAGTTTACATTATGTTGTACCAGACTTGTTTTGAAATGGTTTGAAATCTTCCGCTGTTTTATCTATGTTATTTACTCTGTTTACATATATACATATGTTCTTGTTCTGCCTTGATATATCATTATGCATGTTTACCTGATTCAAACGCCCTTCCAAAGTCAGAGTGCTTGCAAGAGCCACCCTGGCGGAGGTGGGGTGTTACACCTACCGAAGTCCCCTCCTGCGAAACCCATCAACTTCGGCAGTAAATACCCTTCGCAAACCCACCATGTCGCCAGTTCACCGGAAACCCACAACCCTTGCTGACAAGTTCACCACTTCCTCTTGCTTCTGAGCATCACCCAGGCGGACTCGAACGCCCCTTGCATCATTAGCTTGCACCGCACACTTCCCTCCTTTTATCTTGTTCTGACTCGAACACTCTCACGTTTCCAGTTTTTAGATTTTGTTTGATTTTATTTTTTTTGTATTTGATTTCATACTAATTTAGAAAGAAATCTCATTTTTGGGAAAGAATAGATGGAAGTGTGGAAGATGTATCTGGTTTTGGGAAGACAACTATATGCGTATGGAGTATTATATATGGAACATATATATAATTTAATATCTAGGTGAATGTCTAACAGAACATGAGCATTTGCAGAGATTATGGCGCGAATTCAGGAATAGCGTGTTGCTTTTCTTTTTTTAGGTTCGTGCATGCCTTCACCTAGGGATATGGCTTTGCGAAAGTTTCAGTGTATTGATTCAACAATTTGTTTTCTATAGTTTGATTTTTAGGGTATCGTTTTATACACAATTTTATCATTTAAAAACCGCTATCGATAAAAATAAAAATACCGTTGTGACAAGCAATGCCCTACGATCCCAAAAACATAATAATATCGGTAGCTTAACTTATATTGTGAAATCCCAAAGTATTGATATAGGTTGCAAAATACTCCAAATAAAAAGTTGCGTATTTAATTAATTAAAAATTACAGTAAAACTCTAAAATTTAAATTATCACTACGTCTCAAAAGAACCTTGTCCAAATTTGAATCCGATATTTAAATATATTTAAATAACTATTACGGCCAAAAACGAATAAGCCACTGCTTTTCTGAATATTTAATTTGGACATAACTTACAATATATGAGAAGAAATCTTGATTTTTCACTACCATTAGAAAGATACATTTCAACAGATCCCAACGTTTCTTATTTCGAAGAAATCCTGTTTATAATGAGTCCTGTGTACTCATTTGAAGTTCGGAACGTTAAATTACGAACTGCCACGATATTATGGGCTCGATTATATTTAATATATATTTTTATACATTCAACTTCATTTTAATTAATATATAAATCCACTTATATTACGAATTCAATATTTAAACTGATTTAAAAATTCGAATACAAACCGATTAAAATGCGGGACATTACATGTTGTAAGTGTTGTACTCCGATAATGGTATTGTATACAGATACGGGTTTTATTTCAAGTTATGTTGAATATTATATTTTATTCGTTCCGCTGTGAGATTCGTGTTACTTTGATGATGTTGTTGTGCTCTTCTTCTTCTTCTATTCTAAATTTCTATCTTGTCTATTCTCACCCTCTAACTTCTTTCTCTTAACGTTCCGGTATTTTCGATGTTTGAATGGTCGAGATGGTGTTGTGTGTCGATTACCGAAGTCAAAAATTTCCTGGTCTGTTACAGTGGTATTGGAGCTGAAGGTTAAGTAATTACTTTGGCTCTATGGCGTAACTCGATAGAGATGGGGTTAGTATTACCCAAGATTGAGTTTAAGTGTACATATACGAGTGAACGTATTTGTAGAATTTATAAAAATTGTTTTATATTGTGGAGATTTATTGATTGAGTAGTTTATAAGTACTGGTCGATCAGTTTGATCCACTGTATCGATAGGAGCTTCTAAACACTCGAGTATGATTAACTAACACAGTATGTTTTGAAACGAGGGTAAACGAAATAATTTTACCCAAAATATATTTTGAAATTAAAAAAAATATATTGGAAATATTATAGTATGTTGGATGTGTTAGTTGTTGTTATAATCGATTAAGATTATAATTGAGATGGTTATATAAACATAACCAAATAAAATTTGTATAAGTGTTACGAAATGAATTAAATCTGAATTTAAATCAGAATTGAAATTATAACTCTGGAAATTTGGAAAAGTGTTTGCAAATGGATTTGGATTTAATATAAGAGAATTTTAAAATCCTTAGAGATTTTAAATTGTTTACAAGCATTGTGAATGGTATTTTGAAATATATTTCAAAATGGAAGCGTTTAGAAATGGTTTTGAAAATGATATAGTATTGAACTCACTTCGTCACTGGAAAATAATTCCGATGATGACTGCAGCATCACCAGTGTTCATTTTCGAATTCTAAGTGATGGATTACTACCAAAGAGATTGTTTTTGAATTGTTTTGAGAAACAAGTTGTTGAAATCCGAAAAAGAATATTTGGTTTTAAAAAAGCAAAGCTTTTGAAATTCCCAGAAGAGACTATTTGGATTAAAAACAAATTAAATTAGAATTTGTAAAATCAAATAGAAATGTGTGAAAGCAAATTGAAATTGAGTTAAAGCCAGTTAAGTGGAAACTGTATTGAAATGGAGCAATATTTAGTAGAATTGGAATTTGGTTTGTAATTGCACTCGGTTGAGTAAATGGATTGATTTTTGAAATAAAAATCAGAGTTGTGATTTTGAGATGAAGACCTTTGATTAGAGAAATTAATCATTAATGAAATATGGGATGGAACTTAACTTTGTTAAGTATATTGATTGGTGAGTTAAGAAATTGAAAATCAAGAATGGTACTTGAAATTGAGAATGGAATTTGACTTGGATGAGCGAATGGTTGTGTTGGAGATAAAATTGATTTGAGTTTGATTGGGATGACATCGTTATATGCTGAATTGGTAGCAGGATGAAAAGATATAATGATTTGCCCGACAAAAGGTACAAGTTTATTTTATATGAGTTTGGTGATTTATGAGCCTATTTGGCAAGCCGCTTGGTTGTTTGATTTTCTTTTGATTGGAAGAGGCCTAGAGAGGCGAGTTTTAATTGTACCGATTGAGTCGTACAAAGGAGATGCTGGCAAAAAATTTCGAAAATTTCGAGTGTTAGATAATTTTCAGAATTTTTGAAAATATTCGTTAACAGAAATAAATTAATATTTTAATTGAAATAAATTGGTTCAGTTAAAACTGAAATTGATAAGTAAGACAAATAATTTTTAACCCCGTTAATAGGGTTTGTTTTATACCTTAGACATTTCGAGGATGAAATTATTTCAAGGGGGAAGAATGTAACGTCCTGTATCTTTAATGGTTTAATACTTAATTTATTTAATTATTTAAATAGTGAAAATGGTTGTTTAATTAAATAATATTGAATATGTAATTAATATAAAAAATAGAATAATTTATTTATTTCTGAAATAGTCGAAAATAGTAGAATTCACAATATTGTGTGAATTGGGTAGTATAAGATATCTGGTTGAGTTTAGATTCGGATTATAATAACGATTCTATTTAACAAATAGCGTTAGAACATATAAATTATATTATAATTATAATCGAGCTCGAAATGGCGCGGTGGTTCGTAATTTGGCGATTCGAACTTTAAACGAATATACAAAATCCGTTTTAAGTCGGATTTTTATAAAACAAGAAACGTTCGGAGCTGGTGAAGTATATTTTTCTAATGGAAGAGAAAAACCGATATTTCATCGTTTAGATTGTGAGTTATGTCCAAATCAAATTTTTGAAATGTCGCTATGGAATTTGTTTATAATTTGTAATGATTTATTTATATTATAAAAGGATTTTTAATATAAATTGAATATCGATTTACTCGGATTTCGTAATATCGAGTTATAAATCCAGATAGGTTTATTTTCGATCTATATGATATTCTATGTGAATATATACAATAATATTAATTTATTAATATTAAATTAAATTGTTTTTAAATATATTAATATTTAAATGGGTTTATTTAGGCCTTAGAAAATAGTCGTTTTTACAAACGAACTCTGTTTTCGACGAAACTAATTTTGTTGGATTCGAATATTAAATTTTTGTTAGATTTCAATTTTCATGTTTTTTGGAGTCCATATGCGGCCGTACGGGATTTTATTGTGAAAAACAGTCGATAATGTGACTTTAAAAATATGCTATGTGAGCAAACGGACTCGGAATTCGAAAAAAACAAGTTTCTTTGGGTCCATAATGTCAAACTGTAGCTGCATGTCCATTTTCGTGATTTTTGATATCATGTGTGGTCATAGGGATTTTTAGATGGCAAATACAAATAGAATAATGATATAAAATAATAATAAAAATATGCGAAGCTTCTGAAAAAAGACAAACTTATCCTATAAAATAACCTTAACATTTCTAAACCTAAATCTCATTTCCTTGGTCAAAATAAAACATACCGTCACTTTTTATTTATAAGCAAAAACCTATCTAAAATAATCCAAGGGAATTCAAAGAAAAAATCGATAAATCAAATTACATATACGTTCAGGATCCTTGTGAGTTATTCTTCGATTTGGTGTAAGCTGTTTGGGGTGCGACTTTGGTCTGCTGGGGCTCGAAACTTCCAACATGAATTAGGGCTGGAGTTTTTGGGAGTTTGGATTTCTTTAGGGTGAATCGAAGGATGCGGAAGCATTTGTGGGATCGAGAGTTACGAGTTGTCAAAATTTGGTGGAAATCCGTGTTATCAGGTGTCGATCTTTCCTATAGCTCGCACTGTAAGGTAGCGACACATTTTTGTTGGCAAGGTCGAGTTGTGGGTTAATGGTATGGAAATGATGAGGAGTTTATGAGCTTAATTTACGTAATTTTTGTTGGAATTATTATGAAGTGAGGGAGGAGATAATGGAGTGGAAAGGATCAGCCATGGAGCTGTTAAAGAGTGGATTTGAACTATTGATTTCTTGAGAAGAAGAAGCCGAGCTCGATGAAATCTATGGCACGGGAGAGCTCGGCAAGAGAGGATTGATGGTATGGTTAGTTTTAGAAATAATGGTGAATGGAGAGAGTGTTGTGGATGGGAACCCACGGTCATGGGTGTTAGTTTCTGGAACAAGAGTTGGAGAAGAAAAGTGTTCGGGTACTGGGCTTCAAGTGGAGCAGATGGGCCTTAAATTAAAGGTGGTGCCCAATTCTTTTTATAATGGAAATTTAGTTTTTAGTTTAGAATTTATTTAATTGCTTACAAAATTAGAAAATGTATAACTTTATCATATATTATCCAAATTGGAAAAAACAAGATCCGTTGGGATCGTATGAATAAGGGCTACACCATGGAACTGACTGAGAGTGAATTGGAGCTTGTTACAATCTATAGCAAAATAAATTGTCGGATCTGAATCAACGACCGATTATCGTTATTTAACGATGATCGTTCAATGTGAGTAAAACTCACTAATTTTGCTCAGTTTATATTTTTATAACGTATTTTTAGAATTGATAAATGTTGATTGATTACTGTGTGTTGACTGTTTGGATGAACTGTTGATTAATTGGTTGAGAATATATATAACGATATATATAAATCGTTAAATAAATATTGATTTTGTTATCAGAATATTTCATATTCGTGTTATTTTTGTTGATTAACATCTGTGGATGCAGAGAAACAGGTTGGAGGGATACAACAGTGTAGCGCCCCGCCTCTATACCTACTATCGTCCAGTTCATTTCAGAGAAATGTCGTAGACCATAACGGAGAATGAGGTTTGTGAAGGGCGACCGATTGTATAATTGCTCCATATGAGGAATGCACATCGAATTCCGATACCGATTAAAATTTCAACATGATCATTTGATACACAGGGCAACTACACAACGGCTATATGCAATCCGGAAAGCAGTATAAAATAGACATTAACAATAAAATAAGTATGGTATATCTCAAAGCCAGACATAGAATAATCATATCAAAAAGGCGGAATAGATATGAACAGACCAAGAATTTGTACAACAAGCTAGTGGTCAACAAAGATCCACTAATACATGTACCATGATCTAAATAAAAGAATATGTACACAACGATAGATAATGCCATAGGTACAAAAGTATATAAAACTGCAGAGACAGAGTAGCAGGCTGAGGGCGGAAGATCAATCATGTGATGAGACCAAAAGGAGCACCTAAAGTGACTCGGCCTGACCCGAGTATTATTTATAAGAAAATAAACAATAAACGGATCAGTCTAGCTGTACTTATCAAATAAACTGAGATAATAAGGGATATAACAATGGATGACATGATTATAGTAATTATATCTAATCATAACTAAATATGAAACATGGCATGTCCACACAACTATCTCTAAATAATCTCCTAGCTAACATAGGATGCAACATTCAAATAATAACACACGACAGGAAATGACAGAAAAAGAATATAACAGTAAGAATTGACAAATAAATGCCAAATAGAAATCGAACAGACGCGCATCGCGTCAAAGTAATCAGAAATCAAAGAATACAGAAATCCTTTATCAAATTGACGTGCATCACATCAAAGTGATCAAGAGTACATAAATCCTTTATCAAATTGATGCGCATCGCATCAAAGTGATCAAGAATACAGAAAACATTTGAAATCCAGAAAACATCATAAAGAGTCCTATCACTGAGTGAGAAACTATCTCTAGGTAGCTAACCCGTTTTGAGCCGAAGCTCTGCTCGAAGCCAGAGCGTGACCCCGGTTAGGGAAAACATAAATCATAAAAGTTGGACCGAAGTCCCAGAAGTGAAATCCAAGAATCGTGAATCTCATTCGAGCGATCAAGGACCACACAATACAAATCATAGAAGGACAGCAAGGATGGTGAGTATAAATTACACTGTGATAGTTAATATAAGAACATAGCTAAATGTCCCACAACCACTCGCTATTCTCGAATATTTACGAACCCATTGTTGGTTCATATTAAAACAGTAAAAATCATCACATATGTTCAAACGCAAGAGTCCAAGAGTTATTCGCCAAAGTAAACATATAAGGGGTCATAGTCCTCAGTTTTACTAAGGTGAATAAGCTAAATTTCTCGTTCAATCGATAGGATAGGGAATCGTATATAAATCAGCAGAATCAGAACCGGATTTTAGAAACCGAATTTATTTTAAAAGGATTTGAATTTAAAATCTGATTAAATGTTGGTTCGATGCCCATTGAAAATATAAAACCCCATTATCCATTATGGTTCAATTATTCATAAAAACCGTCGTCGTAGCAATCGAAACACAAAAATCATCAAACGTAAACTCACATTACGCAACATACAGGAAATGAAAGGGATAGCGGTCGTAATTTCGATCAACAAACGAATCGAAATCCCAAACTAGTACCCGAAGGTTTTAAACTACATCAGAATAGACTCGAAGGATATCGAGTCAATAATTCACGTTTTAGAGGCGTGAATCAACTCAACAAAAGTACCGAATAAATTCGATATACAAAAAAGGAGCGCACGGCTTTACGATGGTTTCCGGCGAATTCGAAGACCATCGACGTGCACGGAAGAGCCAAGGAGGAGTCCGGAAACATGCGGGATCATGCGCGGGGGCGCACGATCAAAATGGAGTCAGGCCTAGGCAAAATTTCCCAGACTCAGCCAAACCGGTCGACCGCCGGTTTGGCACCGGTCGACCGGTTCTGGCCTGGGCAATTTCCCGGGAAGAACCACCACCGGTCGACCGGAGGAATCCGGTCGGTCGACCGGTTCCAAATAGAGAACAAACCGGTCGACCGACCGGTTTCAGACCGGTTGACCGGTCATGGCCTGGGCTTTTTCCCAGGCCGAACCTAGGGTGATTCAATCCCCCGCGAATGCCCGGCGCTGATCGTCGAGGCTCGTGACTTCTTTGGGACGTCCATGTGACCTCTCCGATCACCCATAACAACTCGCCAAGCTCAAATGCAAGGATTTTGATTATAGGTTCTAAACGAACCAAATTTCTATACCAAACGAAGAAATGTGATATGAGCGAATCGTGAAGTCTTAGAACTTGCCGGGAGCGACAATGGTACTTCACAACACCATGTACTTGACTTACATCATGTGCAATGATCATGTGAACAACATATATCACAATTTCTATTTCAAATGAAATTCAAACTAATAAACCGGGAAGTGTAAACTATTCTAACCAATTCAACAAGCAAATGCAACATGAAATGGTCCTAAATTACACTGTACAAGAACATAGGCTTGAGGCATAGATGTGAGTTCAAAAAGAACTCACCTTTGGCTTCAAATGACAAGATCAAGCTCCAACAAGGAAGAACAAGCATAAATCCAGGCAAAGAACCTTTCTTTCTTCAATCACTCCTCTCTAATCACCTCATGAACACATATAAAGACTCATGGATGTTAGAACATCATAAAAAATCCGAAATTGATGAACTATGGAGATAAAGAAGAGGATAGAGAAGCTTACCCTTGCCTTAGAATTGGATTTGCACTTGAATTGGGCTCTAGATTGGAAGCCTTATCTTAGGGAGTTTCTATTTCCCTTTCCCTTCCCCATTTCTATTTTCTTTTGAAGTGTTAGATTGAAATGAAGAAGAGGGGGCTGATTTGGGTTTATATGGTAAGCTAGGTTAGCTCAACCAAGCCCTAGCCCACGGTATCAATTTTCCGAAACTCGGAAAATATCGAACCTTATAGTTTTCGAACACCTAAACGACGTTTTGAACTCGTTGGAAGTGGTTTCGAGTCCAAATTCATTCGTATGTGTAAAGTGATATTTTGATCATACAATCTAATGAGAAACGACCAAATTTTACTAACTCAAAAGGTATCGATGCTTATAGTCAAAAAAGTCGTAAACGATGATCCGGACCTAATGGAAGTGGTCCCGAATCCTAATTTTATCATTTGTGGAAAACGACATTTTGAGTGACATATCGGATACGATGATATATTTAAATAAAATATTTAAATCTAAAATCGTCGAATGAGCGGGTTGTTACAAACAGGATTCCACAATATTTATAATACTATTTGTTTTCATATATTGTGATATATGATGTGATATATAATCTGTGATTGATTATGGTGACACTAGTCCTGTTATTGGTTTTTTTTAAAATACCATAATAAATACTGCAATGTAAAAGGGGAATTTTCAAAGTGTATATTGAAAATAAATATTTATAAAATAAATAGGATTTTATAAAATGAAATATTTAGGAAATAAATAGGATTTTATAAAAGGAAATAAATAGAATATTATAAAAGGAATACTTATTTGGAAAATAAATAGGATATTATAAAAGGGATATTTATTTGGAAAATAAATAGGATATTATAAAGGGATATTTATTTGGAAAATAAATAGGATATTATAAAAGGAAATATAGGGAAATAAATAGAATTATAAAAGGAAATTGGCAAGATATAAAAGAATTATGAAATGGATTTAAAGTAGATTTTAAATAGAATCTGTTTTAACAAATAAGTTGAGAAGATTAATTTATAAAAAATGTTTTATAAATTAAGTAAATTGTTTATCATTGGATAAATTGGATATATAAGTTTGAAATTATATGAAGAAGTAGAAATCGCTTTTAACACCGATATTTTTATGGAATGTAAAAACAGCATTCATAAAGTGATTTATAAACGAGATTTTAGGTGATTAGAATTGAAAATAAGATTTTGTATGAATACTTCTATAAATAGAGGTATAAATAGAATTTGGAAAGGGAATATTATTGTCAAATGCAAAATCAAACTTAATGGATTATGTAAAAGAAATATTTTTCACATTCAATGTGAATAAGGGATTAAAATAAATAATTTATAAATTAAAACATTTATAAGAAAATATGGGTTCTGAAATAGAAATTCAAATGGGAATTTGAATGAGATTTGAAAGAAAGTTAATCGAACATTAGTTACTCGAATATTAGTTATTCGAATAGTGTTAATTGAAAATAAATTATTCGAAGAAAGTTAAATCGAGCATTAGTTATTCGAATAGAGTTAATCGAATATTAGTTATTCGAATAGAGTTAATCGAACATTAGTTATTCGAATAGAGTTAACCGAACATTAGTTATTCGAAGAGAGCTATCGAATATTAGTTTTTCGAAGAGAGTTATCGAATATTTATTTATTCGAAAGAGAATCATCGAATATTAGTTTATTCGAAAGAGATTTATCGAATATAAGTTATTCGAAAGGGAGATAATCGAATTTAGTTTATTCGAAAGAGAAATTATCGAATATAGTTTATTCGAAAAAGAGTTATCGAATATAGTTTATTTGAAAGAGAGATTATCGAATATAAGTTATTTGAAGAGAGTTAATCGAATATAAGTTATTTGAAGAAAGTTAATCGAATATAGACTATTCGAAAGAGAGCTATCGAATCGAGATTTTTCGAAAGAGAGTTAATCATTGGAATTCGACTATATCGAATGTAGGAAAGTACTTTTACTTTCTAGTTTTTAAATCAAGATTTATTTATTAATAAATTAGTTGTTTGTTTATTTATCCAAATTAATAAATAAAGGTTATATTTAAGTTATTATATTTCAGAAGCATGGGACTATAACACTGTTGTTATAATCAAATGAGTTCTGTAAAAGAAGTGGATTCTTTAATAGAATCCGAGAGTTACGTAAGGGAGTTTGTTAAATATTTAAAGGGTGAAATTTATATGTTTCGAGGTTAAAATTGTTGTTCAGTTAAGGTCTAAGAGGTAGTTATACCCCAACTTGATTGACTTCAGTTTTAACTAAGAAATGGTTGAGGTTTGATAGTGAAGGTTGGTTAAGTGTATCTAATTAATGAGTGAAATGGTTTGAGTTGGCATAGCGATGTTTTATTTAAACATTTGTTAAATCCAATGAAGGAGTTTTGGAAATGTTTTCCAAATAAGAATCACAAATGTTTTCTAATATAGAAAATAAGAAATGAGAGTAAATATGGAAATGTTTTCCAATGTTAATAACGTATATTTTCTAAAATTAGAAAAAAAGAATTTATGTATATATAGAAATGGGAAATGGGGGAATGATTAAATAAATAATAAACTAATTTAAGAGGGATCAGTGTTGATTGATGATTTGCTCAGTAAGATTTCCATTTGGAAATACGACCATTGTTTGTACACATGTTTTCCTTTGATAGTTAAATAACCGACTATCAAAGTTTTTGACCATTTCCGTTGTCAATACGGAAGACCGGGATCAAATTTATTATCTGGAAACCACTCCATATGGGCATTAGCTTCGTGAATCAAATATGATAAAGATAATTGAAGGCAGAGTTTAAGCAAGGACTGTTCTAGAATAGTGCCCTCGGTTTGTCCAGTCCCATGGCAACTTGAATGGACGAATGTCTAACAGAGTATATCTGGTAGATCACGTAAGTTGATCGTTTCAAACGTATTCACATTGGTGGCAGAGGAATTCATTTCTCTTAGCTTATACCCGTGGTATTTTTGGGAAAATCAATTTGTGATTTTTCGGGTATGGCGATGTGGCATTCAAAGTAAATAAAGTAGTTATCTGTTAAAAGATACGTTATGACCTCAAGCCTCATCAGCTAGGAAATGATAGAAATCGGGCAGGCGGCATGGCTAAGTGGGTCTCACCCAATTAGGGTATATTGTCAGCATCTAGAGAACATTCATATTTGTTACTTCTTTCAATTCTGTATCTCCCGGGAATGTTTATGTTGGTATACCAACCGTAAGGTGACAGTATATTCGGAACATTCAAGCGAAATGAATGGTCGATCATGTGTGGCCGAGTTACAAGATGTTGTTGTTGAACTCCAGTATATCGCTTCTAGAGTACACTGATCGGAAAATTACCCGTATTTTTTAACTACTGTGAAGGGTTGGTTTTTGCATCACCCAATCCAAACGATTCATAATCTTTCATATTTGTCGATTTGCCCCTGCTATGCTTAAACTACCCCTACTTCTCTTAATACTTCAAAACAACCCTTCATTTTAATCATACCCCTAATTCTCTAAATAGCCCTTACTTCCAACAATTACCCAATCCAAATGATTCGTCATCCTTCATATTTGTCGATCTACCCCTACTATGCTTAAACTACCCCTACTTCTATTAATACTTCAAAAAAGCCCTTCATTTTAATCGTACCCGTAATTCTCTAAGTAGCCCTTACTTTCAACAATTACCCCTATTTTTTAACTTCTATGAAAGGTTGGTTTTTGCAACACCCAATCCAAATGATTCACCCTCCTTCATATTTGTCCATCTACCCCTACTATGCTTAAACTACCCCTACTTCTATTAATTCTTCCCCTATTTTTAATCCTACCCCTAATTCTCTAAATAACCCTTACTTCCAACAATTACTCCTATTTTTTAACTATTGTGAAGGGTTGGTTTTTGCAGCACCCATTCCAACTGATTCACCATCTTTCATATTTGTCGATCCACCCCTACTACGTTTAAACTACCCCATACATTTATTATTGTTTTTATTTATTCACTTCTTTATTCATTTTTTTGCATTTTTCATTTCTTTGTAAGCCAATTATCATTCTACTACCGTGAAAGGTTGGTTTATGCAGCACCCAACCCTTCTTTTTAATCCTACCCCTAATGTAACGACCCAAAAATCCGGTAGAATTTGAGCTGACCAAAAACACAAGTCCAACCCCAAATAACACAGAAATTCGAACCATTAATAGAAAGAAGTTAGAGGGTGAGGAAAGATAAGATAGAAACTTAGAATAGAAGAAGAAGAAGAAGAACACAACATCAGAGTAACACGAATCTCACAACGGAACGAATAACATATAATATATATAACATAACTTGAAATATACATCTGTACTTGAATATACATCAATATCAACGTACATCACTTACAACACAACGGAACCACTATAACTAGATAACGTTGAAGCCTCCTGCTCCAAGCTCCTTTAGATATATCTGAAAAATCCTGAACTACTTGACTGCCCGTACAAATTTAGGCACCCAAGAGTTTAGGTAGAACAAAACAAAATAAACTCCAGGTCAGTCATGGGACTGGTATGAGTAAACAGTTTAAAAACAGTTTCAGAAAACTAAATGATATCTCATAAGACCACGCCGTATAACATGGAACGGGTTTTTCCCTTATGAAAATCCAAACACTTGACTTATCTTTATATCGAAACTCTTTTGATATTATAATAATGTCTAAATCAAGTAAATAACAATCTAGTGGAGCGTTTGCATCTCACGTTCCACATATATATACAATCAAAACCGCAAACACGTATTGGGTAATGGATTTCCAACTATGACAAGGTATGGAAACACCTTCCGCTGGTATATCTCTAGAGGAGAATACACCGAGTTCAACAAGAACATCTTGCAACTCAGCCACACATGACCGACCACTCATTTCGCTTTAGTGTATCGAATGTATATCACCAACGGTTGGGATCAGCAACCGTTTCCCGAATGGGACAGCATCGACAATAGATTTTTAAAGTAAATGAAACTCTAGATCAGATGATTATACACCCTAATAGGTGCGACCTACATAGCCATGCTGCTTGCCCGATTTCTGTCATTTACCGGATGTTGAGGCTAGAAGCTACGCTTTATCATCATACCAGATTCACTTCGAATGTCACATCGTCAGATCCAT
Organism: Allium sativum; assembly: GCA_030737875.1. Lineage (NCBI taxonomy): Eukaryota > Viridiplantae > Streptophyta > Magnoliopsida > Asparagales > Amaryllidaceae > Allium > Allium sativum. Next base: position 1,018,433,205 of record CM060913.1, read on the forward strand.
CGAAAATCACTAATTGACGTCTACAACAGTACATTACGTGTCAGCTAAAAGAAGTTTCCTCCTCCGCTTCCACTCTTGGTACAGTTGAAGAAATCAATGTACGTGACCTTTCTGGAAATACTCTGTCAGACATTCATCCATACAAGTCACCCAGGAACAGGATGAACTGAAGGCACTATTTCTATTTATAGAAAAAGTCCTTGCACTCTACTCCGTCTTCGATTATCTTTATATAATCTGATTCGCACGCTACTGCCGATATGGAGTGGTTCTTCGGATAATAATCCAACCGGTCTCTCCATATTGACAACGATGGTCAAAACTTCGATAGTCTGTGATTTAACTATCGAATAAAAACAAGTGTTTCGATAGTCGATGATTTAACTATCGAATAAAACAAGTGTTCATCCAAACATCCAACAATCACTGAACCTTTAATTAATATTCCATTAATTAAATCTCTTTTCTATTTCTTTATCAATATTTGTTAATCAAATATTTCAATAACCATATTGCCCTTTTACGTTCTTTGGAAAAAATTTCCAATCTCGTTTTATTCCTATACTTAGGAAATATTTAACATCTATTTCCAAGCTTACATTTCATTTGGGTTAAAACGGATGTTGTGTAAAACATCGTTACGACAACCCAAATACTACATTCAACTGAATCTTATTCAACATTGATCTTCGAGCTTGAAATCTTACTATTCATTTGTTAATAATGAAATCAATCAAGTTGGGGTATAACTACCTCTCAGACCTTGACTGAATAACATTTATAACGTCAAAACAGATATGACTACTTACTCGAACAATCAATAACATACAACTACTTCTTTACCTTTAAACACGTATACACTTTTTCTTTCTATTCTTACTAGATTTTATTCTTATACTTCCTTTTTGATTATACTATTCTATTTCTAAGTTCGTTTTCTTATCGACTTTTATATATTTTGATATGTTAATTTCTAACTATCAAATTATCTTAAAAATATTCTATCTCCTTAAATTCCCGGAAAAATTCGCCATAACCTCCTTTGTACCGGGAGCATCGGGAAATTTCAAATAGCTTTCCCGGTCCTTCTCATCTCAAAAAGAAAAAGAAAAAGCCAAGCGGCTAGCCGATACGGCGCATAAAATCTCATATGGAAATTAAATACGTACCTTTTTGTCGGGCATTCTATTTATTTCACTTCTATACTTTATTCCATACTTGTCTCCTGTATGTCTATAGCCGTCCAATCTATTTTAACTATACCAATCGTTTTAACTCAATTTGTTAATTAAATCTGTTACTTAACTTTTCAGTCTATTTCACCTTATATTTGAACATGACATGTTCAAATATATTTTAACTGCATATTAACCAATTCTAATTATACTCATACTCTCGTTCCCTTATCGACTTCTTATTCAAATTCCAAATCAATTCTATTTGAATTCTTTTTATTTTAACTTCATTTGAATTCTATTTGCATCCCTATATTTAAACTTCATTTGAATTCTATATTCAAATTCTATAGTTAAACTCCATTTGAATTCTATTATTCAAATCTATTCAAATTCTATTGTTTAAATTCCATTTAAATCCTATATTCAAATCGTTTAAAGTCCATTTGAATTTCTATATTCAAATCTATAGTTTAAAGTCCATTTGAATTTCTATATTCAAATCTATTTCAATTCCTTATATTCAAAGTCCATTTGAATTCTCTGCATTATTTATAAACAACGTTTATAACTTCAATTCAAATCCCACCTTTCCATTTATAAACAACGTTTATAAATTCAACTCAAATCCCATATTTTCATTTATAAACAACATTTATAAATTTGATTCAAAACCCACCTTTCATTTATAAACAATGTTTATAAATTCGATTCAAATCCTATCTTCCATTTATAAACAACGTTTATAGATTTAATTCAAATCCCATCTTTCTATTTATAAACAACGTTTATAAATTCATATATGTTTTATATACCTTCAAAAAAGTTAATATTTTCTATAGTTTTATTTAAAATTCAAATTCTACTTATAAAAATAGAATTTCCTTTTTAAATATCAAATACCCTTTCCGATATTTTTATGAATCAATATTCAAGCTCTAGGGATATTTTAAACAATCAAACCAACCAATTTTCAATCATTTGATTTTTAACACATCATATATGAATATATATGAAATCAAACAAACAACAAACAGATAATATATTTTTGAGGAATCCAGTTGGATTCCTCCAACCTGTTTTCCTGCATCCACAGATGTTAGTCAACATAGTAATACCCATCCTGCTTCGAGGCAGGATATCGCGGTATAGAAGGTCATCCACTATCATAGCGTGGGGCGCATAGGGTAATCATCCGCTATGAAACTGCGGGCATCCGCTAATGATACTGCTGGAATCCAACCAATCATCAACCCAATATATATATAATAGTCAACCCTAAATAACTAATATATTCCAACTCAATCAACAACATTCAAACAAGCATAACAATTATTTTTATCAACTAGAAATAATTTTAATTAAATGGTGAGTGAGATTTACTCACCGGAATTGCAGTCATTGATATTCTGTTTATTTCCATATCTCGCGGCCACGCATCTAATTGAACCATCCCAATCGAATTTATCTAGTACCTTCTGTAAGTCAAATTCAGAAATCTTCCACAGGTGATATCCTCCTCTTTCAGCGTCAATTACTGCTATTTACCCCTCAAACATCGCCCAGCTTCCTGTCTCCGACTTTACTGATCAACCTAGCAACCAATGGTAGCCACAACCTTGCCTGCCCCTGTCTCCACTTCATCGCACTAATCCATCAGTTTGTACCCAAATAACCATCGTGACACAGAAATCAAAAAGCCCTAGCTGCTGCCCTATCTTGAGTATCCCTAAAATTCCATCGACGGGGGCCTCCCTTACCCAGCTACGCCTCACCGAACTCGATACTTAAACCCCTCCGTACTCGTACAACTCCTGCTCCGTCGAAGACCATCCAGCAGCTCCCCTTTTTGATGCGCGACAGCCTGGAGATTCCCCAAATCATGAACGCGACAAACTCTGGGCTACCCTATCGTCGTTGCTCGCGCATCCCTCCTCAGAGTCGAATTCGACATCGAAATCGAAATCCGAATTTCGTTTCTCCTTTTTATTTGAAATGTTGGTTTTCGATTTTAATTCCTTTTCCTGAAGAATGAATGAAGGGAAAATTAAAGGACAGGAGGGAACGGGTTAGTGGCGATTTATAGAGGAATTCACGATCTTTTTTTTTGTGAGGCTGGGAATCTAGCATGTAGAAAAGAGGACATGCCATTGTTTATCACCAGGGGATTTGAATGGGAAAAAGAAGGCCACGCCTTGTTTTATTTTGTGGTGGAGAAAGGCCCAACTAGCACAACCTTTATTCATTTATTAATCATCTGAACTGTTTTGATTCAGCTTTAAAATTTCTAACTGAATTATTTCTCGTATTACGATGATTTAATATATACGATATTAAATCGAATATCGATTATTAAATCAATAACAAAATATAAAAATTTATTTATATTACCAACTCGATAATTAAATCCGTATTAAATATTTAAAATTAACCCATAAGAAATCCGGGTCATTACAATCTTCCCCACTTAAAATAATTTCATCCTCGAAATTGCTAAGGTAGAAAAAGTGATACAAACCCATTAATTTTTCAAAATCATATTTATGTTGATACTCAACATTTCAAACTTCCTTGCATAACTCTCTTTCGAATAGATTCCATATTCGATAACTCCTCCCTTCGAATAACTATATTCGATAATCTCTCTTTCGAATAACTAGATTCGAAAACCTTTCTTCGAATAAACTATATTCGATTTACTCTTTTCAATTAACTCTATTGGATTTTACTCTTTTTGATTAACTCCATCGAATAACTAAATTCGATAATTCCTTCGAATAACCAATATTCTATAACTCCCTTTGATTAAACTAATCGATAACTCTTTTCGATTAAACTATAAATCGATAACTCCTTTCGATTAACATATAATCGATAACTCCTTCGATTAACTAATAATCGATAACTCCTTCCGAATAACCAAATTCGATAATTCCTTTCGAATAAACTATAGTCGATAACTCCTTTCATTATATTCGAATAACTAATATTCGATTCAACTCTATTCGCTTGACTCTAGATCGCAGCGATCACAATGGTTACGCCTGATTCCCTCAGGAAACATCCGACCGCCCTAGGCTATCTGCACACCTGTGAATTACGCTAGCAGTCGTTCGAAATGGCAACTTATCCTGAGTAACTATGTTTGACTAACACTATCTCAATAACTATATTCGATCAACTTTAATTGAATAACTAACATTCAATTAAATCCTAATTCGATTAACTATGTTCAATTAACTCTATTGGATTTAACTCTTAATTTGAATAACAAATATTCGATCAATTCTAATTGAATAACTAATATTCAATTAACTCTACAGATTAACCCTAACTGGTTAACTCTATCTGGTTAACTCTTACTCTAATCGATTTATTCCAACTCTAATCATTTATTTCTAACTCTAATCGACTTCTCCTATTCGAATAACTCCTATTGGATAACGTTTATTCATTTAAAAAGATTTACTTTAGTAACAGTTCTTCCCTTTATAAATGTTCTCTTTAATAACGTTACTTCACTTATACAAGTGTTGTGTACCCCTTCTACTTAAAACTATCGGTATTAAAAACCAATATCTCTTCTCTATATAAGTTCAGACTTATATATCCCATATATCGAATGTTAAATATTTAATTTAATTTATAAACTGTTATTTATAAATTAATCTTTCTATTTATCTGCTAAAAAAATAGATTTCCACTTTCTATTCATCTTTTAAATATTCCTTTGATTAATTTCTATTTATTTAACAAATAAATATCTCATTTATAACATTCAATTTATTTACTATAAATAAATTTTCCATTGAATCTATTTGTAAATGTTTTACAAATATTCCCTTTTCTATTTGTTTGCACATAACTTCCTTTGTATTTGGTTTTACAAATATATTTCCTCTTATATTCGTTTTACAAATATATTTTCTTTTTAACTCTTTTGGGTTTTCCTCTATCCACACCAAATTCGTATTTCATTCACATTGATTTTACTCAATTTATCCATTTCGATCCATTTAACTTACTTATGTTAAATTTAATTTCAATCATTCAAATTCCCATTAACTAGTTGCTAATTAACCGTTTTGCCTACTTCACCCTTTTATTTGAATATAACTTGTTCAAATATATGTCAACTCAATTATAGACTAATCTAATTATATTTTCAACTCGAGTTATATATTCGATTTCGAATATAAATTCTCAATCTCTTTCACTTATCCAAAAACCCAATTTCGATTCAACTTTGATTAACTAATTTCTCTTTTACTTAGTTAATTCTATTCAATAATCAGAAATATGATCATTGTTTCCCAAATCATTTTATCTACTTCACTTGAGTTCACATTAATTTTATAACTCAAGTCTATATTTTTCTCATGGCCATTCGGATTTTATTTACTTTAAAAATCCTTTTACTTATATATATATATAAACCATTGTGGTTTTAAATGGTTTCTGGCGCTGCACTTTTTGAAATTTGATTTTGACCTATCTCAAAATCTATTTGACGAAACCCAGATTTTTCTCTTCTATTAGAAAACTATTGTTCAACCGGTCCTGACGATTCTTGTTTCACAGAATTCCGACTTAATTTGAGTTCTGTATACTCGATTGAAGTTCGAGTCGCCAATTTACGAACTGCCGTGCTATGGCGAGCTCGTTTTAATTATATTTATAAATATAAACGTTTTAACTTTGTTTATAATAAATTCAACTCCATTCTGATATATATATCAAATCCATTTTTTCCATTTTAACATAATATTCCCGATCTATTTCACTTCTTTATTCAAATCCTATATTTACAATATTCAAATTCCATTGAATTTCTTTATTCAAACTCTATATTTGAATTTCCTTCTATTCAATTTCTATTTGAATTTTCTTCTATTCAATTTCTATTTGAATTTTCTTCTATTCAAATTCTAATCTTCAAATTCTATTTGAATTTCTTACCTTCAATTCCTATTTGAATTTCTTATATTCAATTCCTATTTGAAATTCTTTATTCAAAACCCATCTGAAATCCTTTATTCAAATTCCATTTGAAATCCTTTATTCAATTTCTATTTAAATTCATTCGTTCAATTTCTATTTGAAATCCTTTGAATTTAAATTCTATTTTAACTTCTTTGAATTCAAATTCTATTTCAAACTTTATATTTTCTTGAATTCTAATACTCAACCTCCACTTTATATTCTCTTTGAAATTCTATTTAACCAAATTTCATTTGAATTCTAATATTCAAATCTTTATTTGATTTTTCTTTATTCAAATCCATTTGAATTCCTTTGAATTCAAATTCCATTTCAATTTTTCTTATACAATGTCTATTTGAATTTTCTTTATTCAAATCCATTTGAATTCCTTTGAATTCAAATTCTATTTCAATTCTAATTGAATTATATATATATATTCAAATTCCTTTATTTTACTTCTATTTGAAATCTATATTCCAATTTCTCATTTCAAAATTCCTTTTGAAGTTATATAAATATATACATATATTTATATCTATCTCAAATTCAAAACATTTGAATTTTCAAACAGCTTGTTTCTTTCAAACAAATTTCTATCAAAAACTTTTCTAAGGCAGCAATTCATCACTTAGAAACTCGAAAATGAACACTGATGATGTTGCGACCATCATCAGAATTATTTCCCAGCTACTGAATGAGTTCAGTACTATATTTCTTTCAAAACCCATTTAGAAAAATATTTTCCAAACTCCCAGGATTTTAAATTCTTAATTCTGGTTGGAACTCAATTTTAATTCATCTTATTTGTATATTTGATTTCATATACAAATTCCATTGGTTATATATAACTATTTCAGTTTTATAATCTAATTCGATTATAATCCTAACAATCAACTTAACCATTTAAAAACGATATCGTGTCCAATCTTCTGTTCAAGTGTTTATAAACTCCTATCGACATCGTGGCGTCCCATGATTCGACCAAAATTTATAATCTACTCAACAGACTAGTCAACACAATATAAAACAGTTTTTATATCAAATAACAAGTACGCTCTCTCGTATATATATACACTCAACTCATTCTAGGATACTACTGATCCTATCACTAATGAGCACATTCCGACAAGCCTAGGTATTCGCTCAACCTAAGCTCTGATACCAACTGTAACGACCCAAAAATCCGGTAGAATTTGAGCTGACCAAAAACACAAGTCCAACCCCAAATAACACAGAAATTCGAACCATTAATAGAAAGAAGTTAGAGGGTGAGGAAAGATAAGATAGAAACTTAGAATAGAAGAAGAAGAAGAACACAACATCAGAGTAACATGAATCTCACAGCGGAACGAATAACATATAATATATATAACATAACCTGAAATATACATCTGTACTTGAATATACATCAATATCAACGTACATCACTTACAACACAACGGAACCACTATAACTAGATAACGCTGAAGCCTCCTGCTCCAAGCTCCTTTAGATATATCTGAAAAATCCTGAACTACTTGACTGCCCGTACAAATTTAGGCACCCAAGAGTTTAGGTAGAACAAAACAAAATAAACTCCGGGTCAGTCATGGGACTGGTATGAGTAAACAGTTTAAAAACAGTTTCAGAAAACTAAATGATATCTCATAAGACCACGCCGTATAACACAGAACGGGTTTTTCCCTTATGAAAATCCAAACACTTGACTTATCTTTATATCGAAACTCTTTTGATATTATAATAATGTCTAAATCAAGTAAATAACAATCTAGTGGAACGTTTGCATCTCACGTTCCACATATATATACAATCAAAACCGCAAGCACGTATTGGGTAATGGATTTCCAACTATGACAAGGTATGGAACCACCTTCCGCTGGTATATCTCTAGAGGAGAATACACCGAGTTCAACAAGAACATCTTGCAACTCAGCCACACATGACCGACCACTCATTTCGCTTGAGTGTATCGAACGTATATCACCAACGGTTGGGATCAGCAACCGTTTCCAGAATGGGACAGCATCGACAATAGATTTTTAGAAGTAAATGAAACTCTAGATCAGGTGATTATACACCCTAATAGGTGCGACCTACATAGCCATGCTGCTTGCCCGATTTCTGTCATTTACCGGATGTTGAAGCTAGAAGCTACGCTTTATCATCACACCAGATTCACTTCGAATGTCACATCGTCAGATCCATCGAAAATCACTAATTGACGTCTACAACAGTACATTACGTGTCAGCTAAAAGAAGTTTCCTCCTCCGCTTCCACTCTTGGTACAATTGAAGAAATCAATGTACGTGACCTTTCTGGAAATACTCTGTCAGACATTCATCCATACAAGTCACCCAGGAACAGGATGAACTGAAGGCACTATTTCTATTTATAGAAAAAGTCCTTGCACTCTACTCCGTCTTCGATTATCTTTATATAATCTGATTCGCACGCTACTGCCGATATGGAGTGGTTCTTCGGATAATAATCCAACCGGTCTCTCCATATTGACAACGATGGTCAAAACTTCGATAGTCTGTGATTTAACTATCGAATAAAAACAAGTGTTTCGATAGTCGATGATTTAACTATCGAATAAAACAAGTGTTCATCCAAACATCCAACAATCACTGAACCTTTAATTAATATTCCATTAATTAAATCTCTTTTCTATTTCTTTATCAATATTTGTTAATCAAATATTTCAATAACCATATTGCCCTTTTACGTTCTTTGGAAAACATTTCCAATCTCGTTTTATTCCTATACTTAGGAAATATTTAACATCTATTTCCAAGCTTACATTTCATTTGGGTTAAAACGGATGTTGTGTAAAACATCGTTACGACAACCCAAATACTACATTCAACTGAATCTTATTCAACATTGATCTTCGAGCTTGAAATCTTACTATTCATTTGTTAATAATGAAATCAATCAAGTTGGGGTATAACTACCTCTCAGACCTTGACTGAATAACATTTATAACGTCAAAACAGATATGACTACTTACTCGAACAATCAATAACATACAACTACTTCTTTACCTTTAAACACGTATACACTTTTTCTTTCTATTCTTACTAGATTTTATTCTTATACTTCCTTTTTGATTATACTATTCTATTTCTAAGTTCGTTTTCTTATCGACTTCTATATATTTTGATATGTTAATTTCTAACTATAAAATTATCTTAAAAATATTCTATCTCCTTAAATTCCCGGAAAAATTCGCCATAACCTCCTTTGTACCGGGAGCATCGGGAAATTTCAAATAGCTTTCCCGGTCCTTCTCATCTCAAAAAGAAAAAGAAAAAGCCAAGCGGCTAGCCGATACGGCGCATAAAATCTCATATGGAAATTAAATACATACCTTTTTGTCGGGCATTCTATTTATTTCACTTCTATACTTTATTCCATACCTGTCTCCTGCATGTCTATACCTGTCCAATCTATTTTAACTATACCAATCGTTTTAACTCAATTTTTTAATTAAATCTGTTACTTAACTTTTCAGTCTATTTCACCTTCGTATTTGAACACGACATGTTCAAATATATTTTAACTGCATATTAACCAATTCTAATTATACTCATACTCTCGTTCCCTTATAGACTTCTTATTCAAATTCCAAATCAATTCTATTTGAATTCTTTTTATTTAAACTTCATTTGAATTCTATTTGCATCCCTATATTTAAACTTTATTTGAATTCTATATTCAAATTCTATAGTTAAACTCCATTTGAATTCTATTATTCAAATCTATTCAAATTCTATTGTTTAAATTCCATTTAAATCCTATATTCAAATCGTTTAAAGTCCATTTGAATTTCTATATTCAAATCTATAGTTTAAAGTCCATTTGAATTTCTATATTCAAATCTATTTCAATTCCTTATATTCAAAGTCCATTTGAATTCTCTGCATTATTTATAAACAACGTTTATAACTTCAATTCAAATCCCACCTTTCCATTTATAAACAACGTTTATAAATTCAATTCAAATCCCATATTTTCATTTATAAACAACATTTATAAATTCGATTCAAAACCCACCTTTCATTTATAAACAACGTTTATAAATTCGATTCAAATCCTATCTTCCATTTATAAACAACGTTTATAAATTTAATTCAAATCCCATCTTTCTATTTATAAACAACGTTTATAAATTCATATATGTTTTATATACCTTCAAACAAGTTAATATTTTCTATAGTTTTATTTAAAATTCAAATTCTATTTATAAAAATATAATTTCCTTTTTAAATATCAAATACCCTTTCCGATATTTTTATGAATCAATATTCAAGCTCTAGGGATATTTTAAACAATCAAACCAACCAATTTTCAATCATTTGATTTTTAACACATCATATATGAATATATGTGAAATCAAACAAACAACAAATAGATAATATATTTTTGAGGAATCCAGTTCGATTCCTCCAACCTGTTTTCCTGCATCCACAGATGTTAGTCAACATAGTAATACCCATCCTGCTTCGAGGCAGGATATCGCGGTATAGAAGGTCATCCACTATCATAGCGTGGGGCGTATAGGGTAATCATCCGCTATGAAACTGCGGGCATCCGCTAATGGTACTGCGGGAATCCAACCAATCATCAACCCAATATATATATAATAGTCAACCCTAAATAACTAATATATTCCAACTCAATCAACAGCATTCAAACAAGCATAACAATTATTTTTATCAACTAGAAATAATTTTAATTAAACGGTGAGTGAGATTTACTCACCAGAATTGCAGTCATTGATATTCTGTTTATTTCCATTTCTCGCGGCCACGCATCTAATTGAACCATCCTAATCGAATTTATCTAGTACCTTCTGTAAATCAAATTCAGAAATCTTCCACAGGTGATATCCTCCTCTTTCAGCGTCAGTTACTGCTATTTACCCCTCAAACATCACCCAGCTTCCTGTCTCCGACTTTACTGATCAACCTAGCAACCAATGGTAGCCACGACCTTGCCTGCCCCAGTCTCCACTTCATCGCACTAATCCATCAGTTTGTACCCAAATAACCATCGTGACCCAGAAATCAAAAAGCCCTAGCTGCTGCCCTATCTTGAGTATCCCTAAAATTCCATCGACGGGGGCCTCCCTTACCCAGCTACGCCTCACCGAACTCGATACTTAAACCCCTCCGTACTCGTAAAACTCCTGCTCCGTCGAAGACCATCTAGCAGCTCCCCTTTTTGATGCGCGACAGCCTAGCGATTCCCCAAATCATGAACGCGACCGACTCTGGGCTACCCTATCGTCGTTGCTCGCGCATCCCTCCTCAGAGTTGAATTCGACATTGAAATCGAAATCCGAATTTCGTTTCTCCTTTTTATTTGAAATGGTGGTTTTCAATTTTATTTCCTTTTCCTGAAGAATGAATGAAGGGAAAATTAAAGGACAGGAGGGAACGGGTTAGTGGCGATTTATAGAGGAATTCACGATCTTTTTTTTTTTGTGAGGCTGGGAATCTAGCATGTAGAAAAGAGGACATGCCATTGTTTATCACCAGGGGATTTGAATGGGAAAAAGAAGGCCACGCCTTGTTTTATTTTGTTGTGGAGAAAGGCCCAACTAGCACAACCTTTATTCATTTATTAATCATCTGAACTGTTTTGATTCAGCTTTAAAATTTCTAACTGAATTATTTCTCGTATTACGATGATTTAATATATACGATATTAAATCGAATATCGATTATTAAATCAATAACAAAATATAAAAATTTATTTATATTACCAACTCGATAATTAAATCCGTATTAAATATTTAAAATTAACCCATAAGAAATCCGGGTCATTACACCTAATCCTCTAAATAGCCCTTACTTCCAACGATTACCCCTATTTTTTAACTACTGTGAAGGGTTCGTTTTTGCAGCATCCAATCCAAATGATTTATCATCTTTCATATTTCTCGATCTACCCCTATTTTGCTTAAACTACCCCTACTTCTCTTAATGCTTCAAAACTACCCTTCTTTTTAATCCTACCTCTAATCTCTGAATAGCCCTTATTTCCAACAATTACCCCTATTTTCTAACTACTGTGAAGGGTTGGTTTTTGCAGTGCCCAATCCCAATGATACATCATGTTTCATCTTTGTCGATCTACTCCTACTATGCTTAAACTTCCCCAACTTCTCTTAATCCTTCAAAACAACCCTTCTTTTTATTCATACCCCTAAATCTCTAAATAGCCCTTACTTCCAACAATTATCCACATTTTTTAACAACTGTGAAGGGTTGGTTTTTGCATCACCAATCCAAACGATTCATCATCTTTCATATTTGTCGATCTACCCCTAGTATGCTTAAACTAGCCCTTCTTCTCTTAATACTTCAAAATAACCCTTCTTTTTAATCCTACCCCTAATTCTCTAAATAGCCTTACTTCCAACAATTACCCCTATTTTTTAACTACTGTGAAGGGTTGGTTTTTGCAGCACTGAATCCAAATGATTCTTCATCCTTCATATTTGTCGATATACCCCTACTATTCTTAAACTACCCCTACATCTATTAATACTTCAAAACAACCCTTCTTTTTAATCCTACCCCTAATTCTCTAAGTAGCCCTTACTTCCAACAATTACCCATATTTTTTAACTACTGTGAAGGGTTGGTTTTTGCACCACTCAGTCCAAATGATTCATATTCTTACATATTTCTCGATCTACCCCTACTTTGCTTAAAATACCCCTACTTCTCTTAATACTTCAAAACTACCGTTCTTTTTAATCCTACCACCAATTATCTAAATAGCCCTTGCTTCCAAAAATTACCCTTATTTTTAAACTACTGTGAAGGGTTGGTTTTTCAAGTGCCCAATCCTAATGATTCATCATATTTCATATTTGTCGTTCTACCCCTACTATGCTTAAACTTCCCCAACTTCTATTAATACTTAAAAACAACCTTTCTTTTTAATCATACAGCTAATTCTCTAAATAGCCCTTACTTCCAACAATTACCCCTGTTTCTTAACTACTGTGAAGGTTTGGTTTTTGCAGCACCCAATCCAAATGACCATCTTTCATAAATCCTGATCTACCCCTACTTTGCTTAAACTACCCCTACTTCTGTTACCCTTCTTTTTAATCCTTACCCTAATTCTCTAAATAGCCCTTACTTCCACCAATTACCCCTATTTTTTGACTACTGTGAATGGTTGGTTTTTGCAGTGCCCAATCCCAATGATTCATCATCTTTTGTATTTGTTGATCTACCCCTAATATGCTTAAACTTCGCCAACTTGTCTTAATACTTCAAAACAGCCCTTCTTTTTAATCATACACCAAATTCTCTAAATAGGCCTTACTTCCAACAATTACTCATATTTTTTAACTAATGTGAAGGGTTGGTTTTTTGCATTACCCAATCCAAATGATTCATCATCTTTCATGTATGTCGATCTACCCCTACTATGCCTAAACAACCCCTACTTCTCTTAATACTTCAAAACAACGCTTCTTTTTAATCCTACCCCTAATTTTCTAAACAGCCCTTGTTTCCAACAATTACCCCTATATTTTAACTACCGTGACGGGTTGGTTTTTGCAGCACGGAATCCAAATGATTCATCATCCTTCATATTTGTCGATCTACCCCTACTATGCTTAAACTTCCCCTACTTCTCTTAATACTTCAAAATATCCATTCTTTTTAATCCCATCCCTAATTCTCTAATAGCCCTTGCTTCCAACAATTACTCCTATTTCTTAACTATTATGCAGGGTGGGTTTTTGCAGCACCCAATCCAAATGATTAATCATCTTTCATATTTGTATCTACCCCTACTATGCTTAAACTACCCCTACATTTATTATTGTTTTCCTTTATTCATTTCTTTTTGCATTATTCATTTCTTTCTTTGTAAACCAATTATCATTCTACTACTGTGAAGGGTTGGTTTTTGAAGCATCCAAAGCAACCCTTCTTTTTAATCCGACCCATAGTTCTCTAAATAGACCTTACTTCCAAGAGTTACCCCTATTTTTTAACTACTGTGAAGGGTTTGTTTCTGCAGCGCCCAATCCAAATGATTTATCATCTTTCATATTTCTCAATCTACCCCTACTTTGCTTAAACTACCAATACTTCTCTTAATACTTCAAAACTACGATTCTTTTTAATCCTACCCCTAATTCTCTAAATAGCCCTTACTTCCAACAATTACCCTAATTTTTAACTACTGCGAAGGGTTTGTTTTGTGGCGCCCAATCCCAATGATTTATCATCTTTCATATTTGTCGATCTACCCCTACTATGCTTAAACTTCTCTTACTTCTCTTAATACTTCAAAACAACCCTTCTTTTTAATCATATGCCTAATTCTCGAAATAGCCCTTACTTCCAAAAATTACCCATATTTTTAACTATTGTGAACGGTTGGTTTTTGCATCACCCAATCCAAACGATTCATCATCTTTAATATTTGTCGATCTACCCCAACTATGCTTACACTACCCCTACTTCTCTAAATACATCAAAACAACCTTTCTTTTTAATTCTACCCCTAATTTTCTAAATAGCCCTTACTTTCAGCAATTACCTCTATTTTTTAACTACTGTGGAGGGTTGTATTTTGCAGAACCCAATCCAAATGTTTCATCATCTTTCATATCTCTCGATATACCCCTATTTCTCTTAATACTTCAAAACTACCCTTATTTTTAATCCTGCCCCTAATTCTCTAAATAACCCTTACTTCCAACAATTAACCCTATTTTTTAACTACTGTGAGTTTTTGCAGTGTCCAATCCCAATGATTCATCATCTTTCATATTTGTCGATCCACCCCTACTATGCTTAAACTTCCCCTACTTCCCTTAATACTTCAAAACAACCCTTCTTTTTAATCATACCCCTAATTCTCTAAATATCCCTTACTTCCAACAATTACCCCTATTTTTTAATACTGTGAAGGGTTGGTTTTTGCATCACCCAATCCAAACGATTCATCATCTTTCATATTTGTCGATCTACCCCTACTATGCTTAAAGTACCCCTACTTCCATTAATACTTCTAAACAACTTTTTTTTTAATTGTACCCATAATTCTCTAAATAGCCCTTACTTCCAACAATTACCCCTATTTTTTAACTACTGTAAAGGGTTGGTTTTTGCAGCACTGAATCCAAGGTTCATTATCCTTCGTAGTTGTCGATCTACCGCTACTATGCTTAAACTATCCCTACTTTTATTAATACTTCAAAACAACCCTTCTTTTTAATTATACCCCTAATTCTCTAAGTAGCCCTTACTTCCAACAATTACACCTATTTTTTAACTACTGTGAAGGGTTGGTTATTGCGGTACCTAATCCAAATGATTCATCATCCTTCATATTTGTCGATCTACCCCTACTATGCTTAAAATACCCCTACTTCTCTTAATACTTCAAAATAGCCCTTCTTTTTAATCCTACCCCTAATTCTCTAAACAGCCCTTACTTCCAACAACTACTACTATTTTTTAACTAGTGTGAAGGGTTGGCTTTTGAGGCACCCAATCCAAATGATTCATCATCTTTCATATTTGTCGATCTACCCCTTCTATGCTTAAACTACCCCCTTACATTTTTTTTCCTTTATTCATTTATTTATTCAATTTTTTTTCATTATTCATTTCTTTTGTTTAAACCAATTATCATTCTACTACTGTGAAGGGTTGGTTTTTGCAGCACCCAACCTTACCCTTCTTTCTAATCCTACCCCTAATTCTCTAAATAGCCATTACTTCCAATAATTAACCCTATTTTTTAACTACTGTGAAGGGCTGGTTTTTGCATCACCCAATCCCAATGATTCATCATCTTTAATATTTGTAGATCAACCCTACTTTGCTTAAACTACCCCTACTTCTCTTAATACTTCAAAACAGCCATTCTTTTTAATCCTACACCTAATTCTCTAAATAGCCCTTACTTCCAACAATTGCGCCTATTTTTAACTACAGTGAAGGGTAGGTTTTTCCACCCTTCAATCCAAATGATTCATAATCCTTCATATTTATCGATTTACCCCTACTATGCTTAAACTACCCCAACTTCTCTTAATACTTCAAAACAGCCCTTCTTTTTAATCCTGCCCCGAATTCTCTAAATAGCCCTTACTTCCGACAATTACTCCTATTTTTTAACAACTATGAAGGGTTGGTTTTTTGCAGCATCTAATCCAAATGATTCATCATCTGTCATATTTGTCGAACTACCCCTACTATGCTTAAACTACCCCCACTTCTCTTAATACTTCAAAACAACCCTTGTTTTTAATCCCACCCCTAATTCTCTAAATAGCCCTTAATCCCAACAATTACCACTATTTTTTAGCTGTTGTGAAGGGTAGGTTTTTGCGGCACCCAATCTAAATGATTCATCATCTTTCAGATTTGTCGATCTTCCCTTACTATGCTTATACTACCTCCATACTTTATTATTGTTTACCTTTATTCATTTCTTTATTCTTTTTTTTTTTTTTGCATTATTCATTTCTTTTTAAACCAATTATAATTCTACTTCTATGAAAGGCTGGTTTTTGCAGCACCCAAGCCAAACGATTCATCATCTTTCATATTTGTCGATCTACCCCTACTATGCTTAAACTACCCCTACTTTTCTTAATACTTGAAAACAACCCTTCTTTTTAATCCTTCCCCTAATTCTCTAAATAGCCCTTACTTGCAACAACTACCCCTATTTTTTGACTACTGTGAAGGGTTGGATTTTGCAGTACCCAATCCAGACGATTCATCATCTTTCATATTTGTTGATCTACACCTGTAATGCTTAAACTACCCCCTACTTTTATTATTATTTTCCTTTATTCATTTTTTTGCATTATTAATTTCTATCTTTTTAAACCAATTATCATTCTACTTCAGTGAAGGGTTGGTTTTTCCATCACCCAATCTAAACGATTCATCATCTTTCATATTTGTCGATCTAACCCTACAATGCTTAAACTACACCTACTTCTCTAAATACTTCAAAACAACCCTTATTTTTAATCCTACCCCTAATTATCTAAACACCCCTTACTTCCAAAAATTACTCTTATTTTTTAACTACCGTGAAGGGTTGGTTTTTGCAGCACCCAATCCAAATGATTCAATATCCTTCATATTTGTATATCTACCCCGACTATGCTTAAACTAGCCCTACTTCTCTTAATACTTAAAATAAGCCCTTCTTTTAATCCTACCTCTAATTCTCTAAATAGCCCTTACTTCCAACAAATACCCTTATTTTTTAACTACATTGAAGGATAGATTTTTGCAGCACCCAATCCAAATGATTCATCACCTTTCATATTTGTCGATCTACGCCTACTATGCCTAAACTACCCCTACTTGTATAAATACTTCCAAACAACACTTCATTTTAATTCAACACCTAATTCTCTAAATACTTCTTTCTTCAAAAAATAACCCCTATTTTTAAACTACTGTGAAGGATTGGTTTTTGCAGCACTCAATCCAAATGATTCATCTTATTTCATATTTGTCGATCTACCTCTACTATGCTTAAACTACCCCTACTTCTATTAATACTTCAAAACAGCCCTTCTTTTTAATCATACCGCTGATTCTCTATGTAGCCCTTACTTCCAACAATTACCCCTATTTTTTAACTACTGTGAAGGGTTGGTTTTTGCAGCACTCAATCCAAATGATTCATCAACCTTCATATTTGTCGATCTACCCCTACTATGCTTAAACTACCCCTACTTCTCTTAACACTTCAAAACATCCATTCTTTATAATCCTGCCCCTAATTCTCTAAATAGTCCTTACTTCCAAAAATTACTCCTATTTTTTAACTACTGTGTAGGGTTGGTTTTTGCAGCACTGTGAAGGGTTGGTTTTTGTAGCACCCAATCCAAATGTGAAGGGTTGGTTTTTGCAGCACCCAACCCAACGCTTCTTTTTAATCCTACCCCTAATTAGCTAAATAGCACTTACTTCCAACAATTACCCCTATTTTTTAACTACTGTAAAAGGTTGGTTTTTGCAGCACCCAATCCAAATCATTCATCATCTTTCATATTTCTCGATCTACTCCTACTTTACTTAAACTATCCCTACTTCTCTTAATACTTCAAAACTACGCTTATTTTTAATCCTACCCCTAATTATCTAAATAGCCCTTACTTCCAAAAATTACCCCAATTTTTTAACTACTATGAAGGGTTGGTCTTTGTAGTGCCCAATCCCAATGATTCATCATCTTTCATATTTGTCGATCTACCACTACTATGCTTAAAATTCCCCTACTTCTCTTAATACTTCAAAACAACCCATCTTTTTAATCATACCCCTAATTCTATAAATAGCCCTTACTTACAACAATTACCCCTATTTTTTAACAACTGTGAAGGGTTGGTTTTTGCATCACTCAATCCAAACGATTCATCATCTTTCATATTTGTCGATCTACCCCTACTATGCTTAGACTACCCCTACTTCTCTTAATACTTCAAAACAACCTTTCTTTTTAATCCAAACCCTAACTCTCGAAATAGCCCTTACTTCCAACAATTACCCTATTTTTTAACTATTGTGAAGGGTTGGTTTTTGCAGCACCCAATCCAAATGATTCATCATCCTTCATATTTGTCGATCTACCCCTACTATGTTTAAACTACCCCTACATCTCTTAATACTTCAAAAAGAACCTTCTTTTTAATCCTACCACTAATTCTCTAAATAGCCCTTACTTCCAACAATTACCCCTACTTTTTAACTACCATGAAGGGTTGGTTTATGCAGCACCCAATCCAAATTATTCATCATCTTTCATATTTGTGGATCTACCCCTACTATGCTTAAACTACCTCCCCTACTTTTATTATTGTTTTCCTTTATTCATTTCTTTATTCATTTTTTTGCATTATTCATTTCTTTGTAAACCAATTATCATTCTATGAAGGGTTGGTTTTTGCAGCACCCAATCCAAACGATTCATCATCTTTAATATTTGTTGATCTTCCCCTACAATTCTTAAACAACCCCTACTTCTCTTAATGCTTAAAAACAGGCCTTCTTTTTAATCCTACCCTAGATTCTCTAAATAGCCCTTACTTCCAAGAATTACCCCTATTTTTTAACTACTGTGAATGGTTGGTTTTTGCAACACCCAATCCAAATGATTAATCATCTTTCATATTTGTCGATCTACCCCAACTTTTCTTAAACTACCCCTACTTCTCTTAATACTTCAAAACAACCCTTCCATTTAATCCTCACCCTATCTCTCTAAATAGACCTTACTTCCAACAGTTACCCCTATTTTTTAACTACTGTGAAGGGTTGGTTTTTGCAGCACCCAATCCAAATGATTCATCATCTTTCAGACTTGTCGATCTGCCCCTACTATGCTTAAACTACTCCTACTTCTCTAAATACTTCAAAACAACATTTCTTTTTAATCCTCCCCCTAATTCTCTAAATAGCCCTTACTTCCAAAAATTACCCCTGTTTTTTGACTACTGCGAAGGGTTGATTTTTGCAGCACTGAATCCAAATAATTCATCATCCTTCATATTTGTCGATCTACCCCTACTATTTTTAAACTACTCCAACTAATACTTCAAAAAAACCCTTATTTTTAATCCAACCCCCTAATTCTCTAAGTAGCCCTTACTTCCAACAATTGCCTCTATTTTTTAACTACTGTGAAGGGTTGTTTTTTGCAGCGCCCAATCCAAATGATTCATCATCCTTCATATTTGTCGATCTACCCCTACTATGCTTAAACTTCCCTTACTTCTCTTAATACTTCGAAACAACCCATCTTTTTAATCATATCCATACTTCTCTAAATACCCCTTACTTCCAAAAATTACCCCTCTTTTTTAACTACTGTGAAGGGTTGGTTTTTGCATCACCCAATCCATACGATTCATCATCTTTAATATTTGTCGATCTACCCCTACTTTGCTTAAACTACCCCTACTTCTCTTAATACTTCAAAACAACCCTTCTTTTTAATCCTACCTCTAATTTTCTATATAGCCCTTACTTTCAGCAATTACCCCTATTTTTTAACTACTGTGAAGGGTAGTATTTTGCAGAACCTAATCCAAATGGTTCATCATCTTTCATATTTCTCGATCTGCCCCTATTTCTATTAATACTTCAAAACTAACCTTCTTTTTAATCCTACACCAAATTCTTTAAATAACCCTTACTTCCAACAATTACCCCTTTTTTTTAACTACTGTGAAGGGTGTGTTTTTGCAGTGCCCAATCCCAATGATTCACCATCTTTCATATTTGTCGATCCACCCCTATTATGCTTAAAATTCCCCTACTTCTCTTAATACTTCAAAACAACCCTTCTTTTTAATCATACCCCTGATTCTCTAAATGGTCCTCACTTCCAACAATTACCCTATTTTTTAACTACTGTGAAGGGTTGGTTTTTGCATCTCCCAATCCAACCGATTCATCATCTTTCATATTTGTCGATCTACCCCTACTATGCTTAAACTACCCCTACTTCTCTTAATAATTCAAAACAAACCTTTTTTTAAATCATACCCCTAATTCTCTAAATAGCCCTTACTTCCAACAATTACCCCTATTTTTTAACTACTATGAAGTGCTGGGTTTTGAAGCACCGAATCCAAATGATTCATCATCCTTCATATTTGTCGAACTACCCCTATTATGCTTAAACTACCCCTACCTTTATTAATATTTCAAAATAGCCCTTCTTTTTAATCCTACCCCTAATTCTCTAAGTAGTCCTTACTTCCAACAATTACCCCTATTTTTTAACTACTGCGAATGGTTTGTTTTTGCAGCACCTAATCCAAATGATTCATCATCCTTCATATTTGTCGATCTACCTCTACTATGCTTAAAATGCCCCTACTTCTCTTATTACTTCAAAATAGCCCTTCTTTTTAATCCTAACCCTAATTCTCTAAATAACCCTTACTTCCAAAAATTACCCCTATTTTTTAACTACTGTGAAGGCTTGTTTTTTGCATCACCCAATCCAAATGATTCATCATCTTTATTATTTGTCAATCTACCCCTACTATGCTTAAACTACCCCTACTTCTATTAATACTTCACAAAAAACCCTTATTTTTAATCCTACCCCTAATTTTCTAAATAATCTTTACTTTCAGCAATTACCCCTATTTTTTAACTACTGTGAAGCGTTGTATTTTGCAGAACCCAATCCAAATGGTTCATCATTTTTCATATTTCTCGATCTACCCCTATTTCTCTTAATACTTCAAACTAAAATTCTTTTTAATCCTACCCCTAATTCTCTAAATAGCCCTTACTTCCAATAATTACCCCAATTTTTTAACTATTATGAAGGGTTGGTTTTTGCAGTGCCCAATCCCAATGATTCATCATCTTTCATATTTGTCGATCTACACCTATTATGCTTAAACTCCTACTACTTCTATTAATACTTCAAAAAATCCCTTATTTTTAGTCATACCCTTAATTCTCTAAATAGCCCTTACTTCCAACAATTAACCCTATTTTTTAACTACTGTGAAGGGTTGATATTTGCATCACCCAGTCCAAACGATTCATCATCTTTCATATTTGTCGATCTACCCCTACTATGCTTAAACTCCCCATACTTCTCTTAATACTTCAAAACAACCTTTTTTTTTAATCATACCCCTAATCCTCTAAATATCCCTTACTTCCAACAATTACCCCAATTTTTTAACTACTGTGAAGGGTTGGTTTTTGCTGCACCGAATCCAATGATTCATGATCCTTCATATTTTTCGATCAACCCCTACTATGCTTAAACTACCCCTACTTTTATTAATACTAACCCATACTTCCAACAATTACCCCTATTTTTTAACTACTGCGAAGGGTTGGATTTTGCAGCACCTAATCCAAATGATTCATCATCCTTCATATTTGTCGATCTACTCCTACTATGCTTAAAATACCCCAACTTCTCTTAATACTTCAAAACAACCTTTCTTTTTAATCATACCCCTAATTCTCTAAATAGCCCTTACTTCCAACAATTACCCCTGTTTCTTAACTACTGTGAGGGTTTGGTTTTTGCAGCACCCAATCCAAACGAATCATCAACTTTCGTATTTGTCGATCTACCCCTACTATGCTTAAACTACCCCCTTACTTTTATTATTGTTTTCCTTTATTCATTTCTTTATTCAATTTTTTTGCATTATTCATGTTAATCCATAAAAAATCCATATGCACATTGAGTAAAGAGTACGGAACGAACTCATCAGGGTCGGTCGTGCGAAAGGTTATCCGAGGCACTTAAACGGCTTACAATAGATTGGAACGACTGCATAGAGCATGACCCAAATATCAAACCTAAAATAAGTCAAGTCAACCAGTACGACCAAAGAAGATGGCATGATAGAAATGAGGGTCATACATTCCACATCAGTAGAGCTCGCTTGATCTAATATCAAAGCGCGGTCACACACATTAAGACAGGAGTCAAGGTCGCACATATATTTAACAACTGCTCATGAATTGCAACCCCTAGCGCTCAACACTCGAATCGGAGACCTGTTGATCGGTCATACACCAACCCCCAGAAGGAGCGCGTTCACATCCCAAACTCGCAAGACTTAGACGATCGCCTTTAGACGAATGAAGAACGTCGCCTGCCCGCTCAGGTCTGACGCAACCGCTTTAAGTAACTTGGTCGGTCGTTCCCTCATCTCGCCACCAAGTAAATTAGATACCTACTCGTCAAATACCAGAGTTAGTCGCAAACGAAGGACATCGACTGGAGTCACCCGCACAACTACTCAAGACGCTCGCTCCATTGAATCGCTCACACATGAAAATAAAATACAGCTACAGCTGGTCGATGGCACGATCGTAATTCATAGAATGAGTGATCCGTAGCCTGCATAAACGGATTTCAGCTCATTTCCCAAGGGGCTCACATATAAATACACCATGGCTACTAACAAAAAGGGGATCCGATTTCTTCTGAAACGACGAATTGCTGCTAAATTCCATCCTCAACTACAGATTCGGCCATGGCGTCAACGACAATCTTGTGATCAAGGAGAACGAAGACGTCCTTCTTCTCAATCATCCATCCATCCTTCTTCTCCTCAAATTCTACCAATCTCTTGTATGCTTCCTTAGATTGAAATATATTAATGAGGGTATACTGAGTGAATATAGAGATGTAGAAAAGAGAGAATTGATGTATTTTGTAATCCTCATTATAAGATTGGAAATCACCTCCATAGTGAACGTAGGCCTCATTAACGGCTGAACCACTCTAAATCTCATCTTTACTTTACCTTTCTTGTATTTTTCATTTTAATTGCTGAATAAACACGGTTCCATTCATTTCTATTGAATTGGTGAAGTACAGTTTAGTATCTTCGGTATTTAGACCTTTTTTTGGTGTAAACATTTTGCCGCCCACCGTGGGGCCGTGTTCATAATTTTCTTTGGTGGTTCAGCAATCTTTACCCATTCCAAATCCGATAAGATTTCCTGAGAAGCACTGTGCTTGAAATCATGAGCACGCTGAGCAGAATCGCCGACAAAGTCAACAGCCCCAATAACAACGTCAACCCCGTCACATCGTCAGTCAGCGACTCCGAGGCAGATGGGCTGCCTGAAATTCAAGAAACTATAACCAGGGAGGAATTGGAAGAGGCGGTGACAGGCTTGACGAGTCAAATAACTATTGCAAATAATGCAATGATGAAGAAGCTCGAGTCGATACTCACCATTCAAGCCGCCACTGCAAAAGCCACTTTAAGCGCCACTTGTTCCTTGCTAGCTCAAACTAATCGTAATCTAGAAGCAGAATTCTCCTCTTTGAGCTCAAGATGGTAGGATTTCATTCAGAGGGTCACGCATCGCGCTAATCTGGATTATGGAGGGAACAAAGCATCTGTGCAGGGGCGTCTTAACGACGCAATCACGGAACAGAAGGACGGTCCCACTACCATAAGGATGTCCCTTCCAAAGGAATACCCAAATTCCGTGACTCCAGTTCACAAGGGCACATCTAGATCAGAGTTCGATGATGAAGAAGGCGGTCAATCCGTGGATCCGAGCAAGGGATGGAAATACATATTAGGAATGGCACGAGCTATTGTGAAGGAAAGCATGAAGAAGAAGGATGATCGAAGAGAATGGGAGTCCTTCCCGACTAAAACCCCGCTCACTAAAAGGGTTTAGAAAACTGTATACCTGCAAAGATTCTAACCTCCATCCTTACAGTCTTATGACGGGACGAGCGACCCTAATATATTCTTATGTAAATACGACTAGTATATGAATGGAGCACGTGCTATCGATGAAATCAAATGGTTGTATTTCCCAACTTGTCTAGAAGGGGTGGCTTATCTATGGTTCACGAAGCTGCCGCCGCAGTTAGTGGACAATTTCATGACCCTGGCTAAACTATTCGGCAAGCAGTTCAAATCCCAGGCACTCAAAACTCGGGATGTTACGGAGCTAAATGGACTACAAAAACAACCTGGAGAGCCCCACAAAGCTTTTTTTATTCTCTTTGATGTGGCGGTCACTAGAGTCAAAAATCTTGAACCCAGCCCAATCTTAATGGCTCTTAAGAGGGGCGTATGTAAGCAAACCCAGTTGGGGCGGTGGATCAAGAAAAAGAACCCAAGTACACTCGAACGATTACTCAACAAAGCCGAAAAATATGCGAGTATGGAAGAAAAAGATTTACAGGTAGAGAAGGATGGAAATGCGCAAAGCAGCCTTGATCATCGAAAAAGGAGCAATGAAAGAGAAGATAGTCGAGCAAAAAATAAGTTGCTCTTTTTCAAGAACTCCGAGTTCACTCCCCCTAAAGATACCGTGGGAAATATCTTCATGGAAACCAAAAACACTGAGAGATATCCGGTTTTGAAGCAAAGACAGGTCAAAGGTATTGCTATGAAATTAGGAAGATTCTGTCAGTTCCGCAAGCAGCCAGGGCATGATACTGATGAATGCAGGCACTTGAAGTCAGTAATCGAAGGGTTAATCATAAAAAACCATTTGCAATAGTATGTTCAAGATCATAAAAGTTGCCCCCACTCTCCACAAATAAGGGACAATACACCTTGAAAGGAAAAAAGGCTTAAACCAATCCAAAGAGGACGCTCATCAAGAGGACCGGCAGCTAATGTCTCAATAACGGAGCATTAAACTAGAGCCCTCATTACTTTGCTTCATTCCCTCGTTTTTATCTTGTTATTGAGATAGTTTTACACTACTTTATTATTCACTATGTTCATATTGAGCAACTATTTACTTAAAAAACTTTATGGAACAAATTTAGTTATGCGTCTACCTGATTAACATACTTATTGGTCCATGCTAAAAGGAAAACAATCTCTTGAAATGTAGGCATGGTACAAGCAATCTGCCATACGCAGTTGAACTGTGATGAAAGTCCCAGGTCACACATCAAACAAAGTAGTTTGGGGATCTCGGACATTAAGCAAAATCAAACAGGATGAATAAACACATCACATAAAAAAAAAAAGACAAGCTGCTCTAAGATAGGCAACAAGTCGACAGGCCGCACCTCCCATTATGGAATATGTTGAATGCATAGCAAACACCTATGCGAAAGACTAGCATCGGGCCCCGTTGAAGGTGCCGGACATGATTCCCGTAAAACCGGAATTAGATTCAGTAGCAAAGATCGATGTCTACCTCCTAGGGGTCAACACCGGAGTAGAAGCAATTCCAAACAAAAAAAGGTCCCATGGATAAAATCGCTAAGCCCACCAAAGAAACACCTTCTTAGGTGCTGGATACAGGTTCTCCAACTTGGAAAGTTTCTTAATTTTTTAAATGAAGCGAACCAGTGTCTGTTTCATAGGGCAAGGCACAAAGTCGTAAAAACCGACATGTCCCGAAATGGAAAAATTGCCAATTCCAAAAAGAAGAGGGGCACCTTCTTAGGTAAAGGGCATGAATTTCATCCCTTCTGAGTCAAGGCTCGATGAGATGAATTAGTGTCTGCTCCTCGGGATGAGCCATGAAAATGGGGAAGGATTAAACATGCTGGAAGGACCAGTACAAAACAGAAATCCTAGCCAAAAGGGGGTGTCAGAAATCCTAGCCGAAAGGTGGTATCTGTTCTAGAACCTTTTTGAATAACTAATACAATCAATCAGGGCCTAGAATGGATCGAAAATCTTTAACCCAAGACCTCCCCGGGGGCACGTATTCAAAACCAGCCTTCGAAGGGCTCGGATTACCGGTCAGTCAGGCGCGGGGTTGAATACTTTTAAATAAAAGATACCAAACGCGCTTATAATAATACAAATGCGTAATAAATTCGATAAGCAATGAACTTCAAAAGACAACTAAATCCCAACAATAATGATAACAATAGAAAATCGGGCGCAATCGAACGATTAATAAAGCGCTAGGCCGAATGCGTAAATAAAAATAAAGGTGCAACGTGCTATGCACCTACGCAGAAGTAAACGAGTTGCATAATAAACTGCAGTGCGTTGGGGTCCAAAACAAACCATAAAGTCACCAAACCTAAGCGTACGAAAGTAAGCAAGGCTGGCTCTCGCATACACACGCCAGACTAAAAATACCATTCAAAATCAAAACCAAAATAACAGAACATGAAAAGCATTAACAGGCCACAGTGTTCAGATAAGGTAAGAGATGATCCTCTCCCTAGACTCAAGGGCCTCGACAAGTTTGAGCTTGTCCTTTTCCAAAGCATTAAGTCATTCGAGATTCTCTTTATTTGACTGTTGAAGATCTTCGACAAGAGAGAGCCAGGCACCCATTTGATCCACGATGTAATCTCTGACAGTTGTGATAAGGCCTTCAACCGGGTGCGAACGTGCTTCTAACTGATTGAGTGCAGCCAATATACAATCTTTCATGTCGTCCATCTTGCCTGCAATAATCCATCTGTCAAATGGGTCTATATACACACCGGAATGCGAGCTTACTGGACACTGAACCATAATGTCTCTGGCGAGTTCAGGATGACAAGGGTTGGGAATAGGAAGAGGCTCCGGAACAGCTGCACGATCCAAGGTGATGGATGAAGAAACCATACGACCAATAACAGCATGAATATCTGAGTCAGAAAGTTCATTCAACAAACAATGACTTTGACTCTGAGCATCAGTCGCACCCAAGATCTCCTTTCTTTGAGGCATTTTCTAGCCACCGGCCCTCCCTGATTATTATTTTCTTATGCCTTCTAGACATGAAGAATTCCATCCTCGGGCGACCTATTTCAAAAGAGATCGGTGTGGACTCAGATAACGACCATGAAAACGAAAATAGCCGAGCCAAACTCAGGCATAAACGGAAACATTTCAACTAGAAAACCCTGGGGCATTTCGTCGAACATTTCATAAACAAATGCCAAGCATGGAGATTTCGAAAGAAAACCATCAGATGATTCGTACTCTTCAAAAACGATTACAGAGACGGTATCTATGCTACACAAAAACTTGGCTGTTACCCAAATACCAAATTCATACATAGCTCGGACAGCTCACCTTTGGAACATCCTAACGTAGGATTGCATGAGTATTCCAGCAAAGCAAAACAAAAGAAAACTTACCCAGAAAGATCATGGTACCTTGAAGCCAAGAAGAAATCGCTCAAGATAACAAATGTTGCTGCAAACACTGGGCAAAATGACAGTGTGAGAAAACCAAAACCTTTTGAAGAAGAATCAAAGCAGAAATATCCAACATAGATTACCTAATAAAACTCTCGAGGAAGCACGGCTGCGACCAAAAAATTCCCAAAAAAAAGAAGAAGATAAAATTGAAATGAAGCAAGTTAAAAGTGAATAAGGAGGATTAAAAGGCATCCACCTATAGCATTCTCACCACGTCAGCCTTAATGACCGAATACACAGAAATGTCTCATCAAGTTCCAGCTGGCATCCTGAAATCCAACTATTCGCACAACAGCCAAAAAGGATACATCGAGCCTCTCGCTCACAAAAAAAGACAATACCAATCAACAACAAAGAAGAAATCTTAACATCTTGCACAAACGACTCCTCGACGAACATACCAAACAATTTGCGACCAAACAAGTCAAAGCTAGTAATTCCTTATTAAAAGAAATCACGGACTTCGAGGGGCAAGTGTAAATCCCTAAAATATCCATACGCACATTGAGTAAAGAATACGGAACGGACATCATCAGGGTCGGTCGTGCGAACGGTTATCCGAGGCACTTAAACGGCTCACAAGTGATAGGAATGACCACACAGAGCAGGACCCAAATATCAAACCGAAAATAAGTCAAGTCAACCAGTACGACCAAAGAAGATGACACGATAGAAATGAGGGTCATGCATTCCACAGCAGCAGAGCTCGCTTGATCTAATATCAAAGTGCGGTCGCACGCATCAAGACAGCAGTCAAGGTCGCACATATATTTAACAAGTGCACATGAATTGCAACCCCTACCGCTCAACACTCGAACCGGAGACCTGTTGATCGTTCATACACCAACCCCCAAAAGGAGCGCGTTCACATACCAAAGTTGCAAGACTTAGACGATCGCCTCTTAATGAATGAAGAGTGTCGCCTGTCCGCTCAGGTCAAACGCAACCGCTTTAAGTAACTTGCTCAGTTGTTCCCTCATCTCGCCACCAAGTAAATTAGATACCTACTCGTCAAATACCAGAGTTAGCCGCAACCGAAGGACATCAACCGGAGTCACCCGCACAACTACTCAAGACGCTCTCTCCATTGAGTCGCTCACACATGACAACCAAATACAGCTCTATACAGCTGGCTACAGCTGGCCGATGGCACAATCGTAATTCATAGAATCAACGATCCATAGCCTGCATAAACGGATTTCAGGTCATTTCCCAGGGGGCTCACAAATAAATACACCATGGCTATTAACAAAAAGGGGATCCAATTTCTTCTAAAACAACGAAGTGCTTCTAAATTCCATCCTCAACTACAGATTCGGCCCTGGCGTCAATGATAATCTTGTGATCAAGGAGAACGAAGACATCCTTCTTCTCAATCATTCATCCATCCTTCTTCTCCTCAAATTCTACCAATCTCTTGTATACTTCCTTAGATTGAAATATATTAACGAGGGTATATTGAGTGAATATAGAGATGTATGAAAAGAGAGAATTGATGTATTTTGTAATCCTCATTAAAAGATTGGAAATCACCTCCATAGTGGACGTAGGCCTCATTAACGGCTAAACCACTCTAAATCTCATCTCTACTTTACCTTTCTTGCATTTTTCATTTTAATTGCTGAATAAACACGGTTCTATTCATTTCTACCGAATTGGTGAAGTACAGTTTAGTATCTTGGGTGTTTAGACCATTTTTGGTGTAAACAATTTGTTTCTTTCTTTGTAAACCAATTATCATTCTACTACTATGAAGGGTTGGTTTTTGCAGCACCCAACCCAACCCTTCTTTTTAATCCTACCCAGAATTCTCTAAATAGCCATTACTTCCAAAAATTACCCCTATTTTTTAACTACTGTGAAGGGTTGGTTTTTGTAGCACTCAATCCAAAAGATTCATCATCTTTCATATTTCCCAATCTACCCCTACTTTGCTTAAACTACCCCTACTTCTCTTAATACTTAAAAACTGCCCTTCTTTTTAATCCTAGCCCTAATTCTCTAAATATCCCTTATTTCCAACAATTACTACTATTTTTTAACTACTGTGAAGGGTTGGTTTTTGTAGTGCCCAATCCTAATGATTCATCATCTTTCGTATTTGTCGATCTACCCCTACTATGCTTAAACTTCCCCTACTTCTCTTAATACTTCAAAATAGCCCTTCTTTTTAATCATACCCCTAATTCTCTAAATAGCCCTTACTTCCAACAATTACCACAATTTTTTAACTACTGTGAAGGGTTGGTTTTCGCATCACCCAATCCAAATGATTGATCATCTTTCATACTTGTCAATCTACCCCTATTATGCTTAAACTATCCCTACTTCTCTTAATACTTCAAAACAACAATTCTTTTTAATCCCACCCCTAATTCTCTAAATAGCCCTAATTTCCAACAATTACCCCTATTTTTTAGCTACTGTGAAGGGTTGGTTTTTGCAGCAACCTATGCAAACAATTCATCATCTTTCAGTTTTGTCGATCTTCCCCTACTATGCTTAAACTACCCCCTTACTTTATTATTGCTTTCCTTTATTCATTTCTTTATTCTTTTTTTTTGAATTATTCATTTCTTTTAAACCAGTTATCATTCTACTTCTATGAAAGGCTGGTTTTTGTAACACCTAATCCAAATGATTCACCATCTTTCATATTTGTCGATCTACCCCTACTATGCTTAAACTACCCCTACGTAACTTAATACTTCCAAACATATCTTCTTTTTAATCCTCCCCCTAATTATCTAAATAGGCCTTACTTCCAACTATTATCCCTATTTATTAACTATTGTGAAAGGTTGGATTTTGCAATACCCGATCCAAATGATTCATCGTCTTTCATATTTGTCGATCTACCCCTGTTATGCTTAAACTACCCCCTACTTTTATTATTGTTTTCCTTTATTTATTTGTTTTTGCATTATTAATTTCTATCTTTGTAAACCAATTGTCACTCTACTTCTGTGAAGGGTTGGTTTTTCCATCACCCAATCTAAACGATTCATCATCTTTCATATTTGTCGATCTAACCCTACTCCTACCCCTAATTATCTAAATACCCCTTACTTCCAAAATTACTCCTATTTTTTAACTACTATGTAGGGTTGGTTTTTGCAGCACCTAATCCAAATGATTCAATATCCTTCAAATTTGTCGATCTACCCCTACTATGCTTAAACTACCCCAACTTCTCTTAATGCTTCAAAACAAACCTTCTTTTTATTCCTACCCTTAATTCTCTAAATAGCCCTTACTTCCGACAATTAGCCCTATTTTTTCGCTACTGTGAAGTGTTGGTTTTTGCAGCACCCAATCCAAACGATTCATCGTCTTTTGTATTTGTCGATCTACCCCTACTTTGTTTAAACTGTCCCCCTACTTTTATTGTTGTTTTCCTTTATTTATTTCTTTATTAATTTTTTTTGCATTTTTCATTTCTTTGTAAACCAATTATCATTCTACTTCTATGAAGGGTTGGTTTTTGCGGCACCCAATCCAAACGATTCATCATCTTTCATATTTGTCGATCTACCCCTACGATGCTTAAACTACCCCTACTTCTCTTAATACTTCAAAACAACACTTCTTTTTAGTCCTCCCCCGAATTCTCTAAATAGCCCTTACTTACAACAATTACCCCAATTTTTTAACTACTGTGATGGGTTAGCTTTTGCAGCGCCCAATACCACTGATTCATCATTTTTCATATTTGTCAATCTACCCCTCCTATGCTTAAACTTCCCCTACTTATCTTAATACTTCAAAATAGCCCTTATTTTTAATCATACCCCTAATTCTCTAAATAGTCCTTGCTTACAACAATTACCCCAATTTTTTAACTACTGTGAAGGGTTGGTTTTTGCAGCACCCAATACAAATGATTCATCATCTTTCATATTTGTCGATCTACCCCAACTATGCTCAGACTACCCTTACTTCTCTTAATACTTCAAAATAGCCCTTCTTTTTAATCATACCCCTAATTCTCTAAAGAGCCCTTACTTACAACAATTACCCCTATTTTTGGGCTACTATGAAGGGTTGGTTTTTGCATCACCCAATACAAAAGATTCATCATCTTTCATGTTTGTCGATCTACCCCTACTATGCTTAAACTACCCCTACTTCTCTTAATACTTCAAAACAAACCTTCTTTTTATTCCTACCCCTAATTCTCTAAATAGCTCGTACTTCCAACAATTACCCCAATTTTTTAACTACTGTGATGCGT
Organism: Allium sativum; assembly: GCA_030737875.1. NCBI lineage: Eukaryota > Viridiplantae > Streptophyta > Magnoliopsida > Asparagales > Amaryllidaceae > Allium > Allium sativum. The sequence continues at coordinate 1,018,465,276 of CM060913.1, forward strand.
TGGTTTTTGTAGCACCCAATCCAAATGATTCACCATCCTTCATATTTGTTGATCTACCCCTACTATGCTTAAACTACCCCTACTTCTCTTAATACTTCAAAAAAGCCCTTCTTTTTAATCCTACCCGTGATTCTCTAAATATCCCTTACTTCCAACAATTACCCCTACTTTTTAACTACTGTGAAGGGTTGGTTTTTGCAGCAACCCAATCCAAACGATTCGTCATTTTCATATTTGTGGATCTAACCCTACTATGCTTAAATTACCTCCCCTACTTTTATTATTGTTTTCCTTCATTCATTTCTTTATTCTTTTTTTTGCATTATTCATTTCATTTTAAACCAGTTATCATTCTGTGAAGGGTTGGTTTTTGCAGCACCCAATCCAAACAATTCATCATCTTTGATATTTGTCGTCTACCCATATTATGCATAAACTACCCATACTTCTCTTAATACTCCAAAACATGCGTTCTTTTTAATCCTACCCCTGATTCTCTAAATAGCCCTTATTGCCAACAATTACCCCTATTTTTTAACTATTGTGAAGGGTTGGTTTTTGCGGCACCTAATCCCAATGATTAATCATCTTTCATATTTGTCAATCTACCCCTACTTTGCTTAAACTACCCATACTTCTCTTAATAATTCCAAACAACCCTACTTTTTAATCCACCCTCTAATTCTAAAAATAGCCCTTACTTCCAACAATTACCCCTATTTTTTAACAACTGTAAAGTGTTGGTTTTTGAAACACCCAATCCAAACGATTCATCATCTTTCATATTTGTCGATCTACCCATACTATGCTTAAACTACCCGTACTTCTCTTAATAATTCAAAACGGCCCTTCTTTTTATTCCTACACCTAATTCTCTAAATTGCCCTTACTTCCAACAATTACCCCAATTTTTTAACTACTGTGAAGGGTTGGTTTCTGCAGCATCTAATCCAAATGATTCATCATCCTTCTTATTAGTCGATCTACCCCTACCATGCTTAAACTACCCTTACTTCTCTTAATACTGCAAAACAGCCCTTCTTTTTAATACTACCTCTATTTCTCTAAATAGCCCTTACTACCAACAGTTACCCTTATTTTTCAACTACTGTGATGGGTTGGATTTTGCGGCACCCAATCAAAATGATTCATCATCTTTCATACTTGTCGAACTAACCCTACTACCCTTAATCTACCCCTACTTCTCTTAATACTTCAAAACAACCCTTCTTTTTAATCCTACCCCAAATTCTCCAAATAGCCCTTGCTTCGTACAATCACGCCTATTTTTAACTACTATGAAGTGTTGGTTTTCGCAGCATCCAATCCAAACGATTATTCATCTTTCATATTTGTCGATCTACCCTTGCTTTCCTTAAACTACCCCTACTTTTATTATTGTTTTCCTTTATTCATTTCTTCATTAAATTTTTTTGCATTATTCATTTCTTTGTAAACAAAATATCATTCTGCTTCTATGAAGGGTTGGTTTTTGCAGCACCCAATCCAAACGATACATCATCTTTCATATTTGTCGATCTACCCCTACTATGCTTAAACTACCCCTACTTCCCTTAATACTTCAAAACAACCCTTCTTTTTAATCCTACCCCTAATTCTCTAAATAGCCATTACTTCCAACAATTAGCCCAATTTTTAAACTACTGTGAATGGTTGGTTTTTGCATCACCCAATCCAAATGATTCATCATCTTTCATATTCGTCGATCTACCCCCACTTTGCTTAAACAACCCCTACTTCTCTTAATACTTCAAAACAACGCTTCTTTGTAATCCTCCACCTAATTCTATAAATAGCCCTTACTTCCAACAAATACCCCTATTTTTGGACTACTGTGAAGGGTTGGTTTTTGAAACACCCAATCGTAGTGATTCATCATCTTTCATATTTGTCGATCTACCCCTACTATGCTTAAACTACCCCTACTTCTCTTAAGACTTCAAAATAGCCCTTCTTTTTAATCCTCCCCCTAATTCTCTAAATAGCCCTTAGTTCCAAAAATTGCCACTATTTTTTAACTACGGTGAAGGGTCGGTTTTTGTAGCACCCAATCACAATGATTCATCATTTTCATATTTGTAACACCCCATATTTTCTTTGAACATAAGAGTAACAAATCAAAGAATAATTAATTTTGAAAGAAGAATTAGGTGAAACGGGTTACACCATTGCGTTTGTCTCGGAATTCTACTTGAGATGAAGTCCGAGTTTACGTAAATCGGACTCCATATGATGAAGCTATGGCCTTCAGAAGTTTCAGAAATTTTAAAATACAACTCAAATTTGAATTCAGATTTTCAAAAATCGAAAACCTGGGCTAAGTGGGAAAATTCCCGCCCAGGCAGGCAGGTCGACCAGGGGTCGACCTCCCTCAAGGGAGGTCGACCAGGAGGTCGTCCAGGGGATCGACCTCCCTATACATGTCGACCTGGGGGTCGACCCGGATGTCGACCTGGGTCCTGTTTTGGACAGATCTGAACTGCGACGAATTTTTGACTTATGCTGAATCATTAGGGCATAGGTGGCGGTTTCCAGATTGCTCTAATTGGTCTGGATGGTCCTGATTGCTCCTAGGTTTATCTAACGGCTTATATTAATCTAAAATTCTATATAAACAACCCAAACCCTCAACCCTAAATCACACAAATTCATTTAAGGAGCCGTCATGTTGTCCATGGCCAACCTAGTGTAGCCGCCATCCTTCTCCAATTAGAAAGCAAACTAGAAAGCAAGTTAGAAGCTGCGAATCAAAATCTAATTTAGATAGTTCATTAGCCTACATAAAAGGATAACTTTTAAATTTCAGAAAACAAATCCCAGAACTCAAGATTTGTCCTCTTTTTGTAAGTGCGGTTATTACTTAGATTTAAACACACATCTTGTTAAAAATCATGACTGGTTATAAGATTGGATCTAGAACGGTACTTATGTGTAAGATAACAAAACTTGATTTATGTTCATGTTAATTTGGTGATGTTGTATATTAAATTAATGATAAGTCTATCATGTTAATTTGGTAATGAACTTATTGTATTGTATGTCAACTTGGTGATGAACCTATCATGTTATGTAATAGTTTATGGTTCTTTTATATGTTACTTGCAAGTTAATGATCTAAGACATATTCATATATGTCTACATGTTTAGATCTACTTTCATATATGTCTACTTGTTTAGATCTGCATTCATATATGTTTAGGTCTATGTTAATTGGAACCTATTAAGTTGCAAATTAGACTTGTGGTTCTTATGTGTTCTAACATGTCATGATTCAAAAATGGTTATATGTTAAACCTTCGTGTTTGTATGTTAGATCTGTACCAAGTTCACATGATAATTAGATCCAACTTAGTCACAAGTTCACCTGTTAGTTGAATTGATGATGTTCTATGCCAAGTTACACATGATTAGTTTATATATGATTATACGCTTGCTAAAATATCACATGTCCCTTTTTCATTTTCCCCTTTTGTTTATGAGTTGGGCTAATTTACGAGCCCAACATTCTATGTAAATTATGCGAACGTATAACAGGGGCAACGTTGGGAAAATATCGAATTACATGGCATAGATTGATTCATTATCTTGTATTATGAAATGATATATTTGGTATACCATTAATTGGGAATATAAGTGAAATAGTAATTATTGCATAATTTAAAATTGGAGTTATTTACATATAGAATTATTCTTAAATAGGAAATATGTAAATTAAAGGAAAGACGAACATGCCTAACCCAAGGTAAGATTGAGTTGTGGTGTAAAACTGCCCGGAACCGCCCGACACATCCAATAACCACAACAACACCGATCTAATGTGAGAGGTTTTAGTGCATCATGCCCAAGAAAGACCCAAGGTTAGACTGAGTTGTGGTGTAAAACTGCCCGGAACCGCCCGGCACATCCTGTAACCACAACAACACCTATCTAATGTGAGAGGTTGGTGCATTAATCAATCAATTAATGCCAAAGTATAAGACATGCTAAGAATGGCAGGGTTAAGTTAACTGAGGCAACACATAGCCATTATAACATGTTAATTAAACAGATGGTGGGGTTAAGTTAACTAAGGGAACACTTAATCATTATAACATGTTAATTAAACAGATGGTAGGGTTAAGTTAAATAAAGGAACACTTAACCGTTATAACATGTTAATTAAACAGATGGTAAGGTTAAGTTAACTAAGGGAACACTTAACCGTTATAACATGTTAATTAAACAGATGGATGGGGTTAGGTTAAATTGGGAACACTTAACCAACATGTAACATGATGTGTGGTAAGGTTAAGTAACACAAGAGGGCAACACTTAACCAATATATAACATGATGTATGGTAGGGTTAAGTAACATGAGAGGGCAACACTTAACCAAAGTAACATGACAAATAAGTGGGTTAAGTTAACTTGAATTGATTGATGACACTTAACCAACACAACATAATGAACACGTGGGGTTAAGTTAACAAGAAACACATGACCAATATAACTTGATGAACGAACGGGGTTAAGTTAATAGAAAACACTTAACCAATCCAACATGATTAGCGAGAAGGGTTATGTTAATATGAAACACTTAACCAACATAACATGATGAGTGGGTGGGTTAAGTTAAAATGAATGGATAACACTTAATCAATAATACATATTGACTTGATAAGTGGGAGGGTTAAGTACATATCGGGTTGGTGGGTAATATTAGTAAATATAGGCCCACAAACTTAACCATTAAGTAAACATGCTTGAATCAGTGGAAGGGTTAAGTACATCTCGTGATGGTGGGTAATACTATTACATATAGGCCCACAAACTTAACCGTTAAATAAACATGCTTGAATCGGTGGGCGGGTTAAGTACATCTCGTGTAGGTGGGTAATATCATATATATAGGTCCACAAACATAACCAATAGGAAACCCTAGTAACGGGGACCCATTTCAGCCGTAACCCACATAGATGTGCCACGGTACCCTGAGCTATGCAAGGTGGGGCATGATTACTGGGCTGATTATAAGTGGTCAAAACAGCAGCAGGGGTACGTCAGTGTAGGTTCCGATGGATTACAGGCGTGCACATACTCTGAAGTGGGAAAAAGTAGGCACTGGGTACCAGTAGTTATACCCTGTGCATCTTGATTCGTGTCGGGTTGCTACCATAGGGATTGATACACCTAATGGTGGAAACAGCGCAGGGTATCTACACGCAAGAGAGGGCCAATTGACACAGACACAAGGAAAATTAATACGAGTAGGGAGCCGATCGATAGGGTAGTAAGGGTACATCTAACATATTCATGGCAATTGGGTAGATTGAAGTGGAATCCTCATAATAGATGTACACCTAAAGGCTACCACAATTGCGGGGATTGGGATCACGTTATCATATTATCATTTGTACGGATTACTAGTTGGACACTAGTTAGGTGGTGCAGAGAAATAGAAATAGAAATGGGAACGATAACATATTTAGTTTATCTCATTTTGCCTTAGGTTACCTTGCTACTATGGTATTGTCCTATTTTCAGTTTATTCATGTCATGATCCTTTTCCCTATTTAAATGCTAGTAATCACTGAGCTTACTAAACTTATTGTCTGACCCATTTTCTTTCGTCTTCTTTTCTTCCGTTTCTCCCCCGCCAGGTAGTCAGGGAGGGAATAGCTCAGCTTAGTTTGGACCATTCCTCTTTCCAAGATTGAAGATTAGTAAGTGCATTGCTTTGGACTTTCTTTTCGATTGCTATTGCTGGCTCATCTTCATTGGGGAATATCATTGCCATTTTATGCTTCTTTGTTTTGTTAAATAAGGAAAATGCTTTGTAATAATGGGAATTGGTGTTTTAAAACAATCTTTGTACCAAATTGTTGTTTTATCAATGAAGTAAAGTTTTATTTAATTTCCGCTGTTTTAAATTTTGTTTGTCTTGTAATTTATCTGCATTTTTGCCCATAATGCTCCACCAAAGTTAAGGCATTCCCTTTGTGAGGGACCTTAATGGAGGTGGGGTGTTTCACTTAGTATCAAAGCTGAAGGTTACCTGATCCGATAAAAGATTTGAAAAATTATTTTCAAAACGGTTTTAAAAGAAGCATTTTCAAAAGAAAAGTTTTGTTTTAAAGGCATGTTCCCCAAAGCCATATGCACTATCTCTTGATCCTCTGTTTGAATCCTTGATTCCTTCTTTCCTGAGTCTCCGGGGCTCCTGGCTTTCTGGGGGGTAACCTCTTCGCGGCGTGGTTCCGTAGGCTTGATAAGACTACGATACCTATCAAAGGGCGAAGTAGTGCCCATTTCCATCTATAACCGCAGTAGTTTCACCTACGGCTAATTTTCTTTCAAGCTTTGTAGGGTTTTCCATGCGATGGATGTAGCTTTGGAGAGACTTGTCAACGTGTTACACAAGGATGGTAAGGATGAGAATGAAGGAGTTTGGCTAAGGAGCACAATCCAAGGATGAGAAACTCATGGATATGGACTTGTTTCACAAAGGAGGAAGGAATAAAACAAGAAGAAGTGTCTTTATTATGGTATAATAGGCCATATTATTAAGGATTAGGGTAAGAACAAATGACAGGAGGGAAAGTGCATGCTCTCATCGCCGGCGTACCTAAGAGAGAGGCAGTAAAGTTTCTGTTGAAAGAGTTTAGTTTTTTTTTATCATCCTATTAGTATTTTTTTTATTGTAGCACTTCACATTCGTCTGCTTCAATAGTTGACTCTCTACACCTTAGTACTTTTACAGTAGAGGATCTCGTTGTTGTCTCATATCCAATTGAAGGTTCGGATCATTTATTTTTGGTTTGTAAGGATTTGAGAATAGCTATATTAAGTATTAAGTTTAAGCATAATGCTTATGTTTTTGGTTTCATGGGCTATGGGTTGATTCTTGGCAGGGGTTGGTTAGCTAGTAATTCTGGAAGGAGGGTAGTTAGACTTTTGACTTGCCTCGGGGATACCGTCGAGATTTCGTGCGATCCTAAGGGATCAGTTAGGCTTAGATACCTGGAATCACTTGATGCATCTATCGACGTTTTGCGATCCGCAGATGTTTTTGATTAGGTTAGGGGTTTGCCCCCAAAAATGCGAGATAGACTTCCGCATATATCTAGTTGATAATGCAAAGCCAGTTATGTGATCAACGATAGTTTTGGAGCAAGATTGGCGAGATTAGCCAGAGTCGGCTAAGTGCTCAATTGTTTGGTTGTTTTGCTAGTATCATCTCACGTAGATCGTCCAAATTCGGAGGAGGTATTCCTTGGGTACCTGTCTGATATTGGTTTAGGCCTTTGGGGCTCGTACTTGAGGGATGTCGAGTTCGACTAGGATGGTTTGCGTGAGAGATAAATAGTTGTGGTAGGCGCCCTAGGTAGGAAAAAGACTGACCTTAAGAGAGGTAAAAAGTACATAACAACCTTTAGCTTTAGACCCTCAGATTTGTGACATGATGGATAAGCTAACTAGAGGAGAGACCTCTAATCATCTTAGTATATACACTTGGTATCATGGTTAACATCTGTTTATCTTGGAAAGATAGTTCGACTACATTGGATACCCTCTAGCACAGTAAGTGATCAAGGTCTAGGGAGTTTTGGAAGTGGAGGTCAAGAAGCTTCGCAATCGTGAAGTTAAATTAGTTATGTGGTGTAAAGCTCAAGAAGACGCGACGTGGGAGACTGAAGATAAGACACGCGCATCATACCCTTTTTCTTGAGGCTATATCCTTGATCTCTTTTTCTAAGAATGTTATGCATACTTGTTTCCATCATTTTAGGTATATCCTCTAGGTCATATCTTCGATCCTTAGGTAGAAGCCAATGGATGTAAACATGTATTTGAAACATGTTATGATTGATGGTTGCAAGTGTTTGCTAGTGGTTGCTCGTGGATGCATATACACACATTAGGCACTAGATCGGCTCAGTCACTTTCAAATTGCATTTGCATATATGTATTTGTTTATGGATTGAAACTGGATGTGTTACCATGTGGACATTGCATTTGAGTGAATGGTTGTGTACTCATATAGAAATGATATGTATCATTAGGATTGCAAACATATTGAACTCATGACACTGACATAACTCGCATTAAGGAGGTCAACTGAATCAGTAGACCTCCTGATTTTGCATTTGGATAAGGACATGTACACACACTATGCATATGTTCATGAAAAGCATTAGAAGTCTTTTAAGGACAATGCTTGCTTGTGGATGATGGTTGAGTATATGGTGATTGGATTGTAGGACACATTCTTCTTGACTTGAAGATTTCGGGAACGAAATCCTTTAAGGAAGGGAGAATGTAACACCCCTTATTTTCTGTGAACATAAGAGTAACAAATCAAAGAATAATTATTTTGTAAAAGAAAAATTAGATGAAATGGGTTGCGCCATTGCGTTCGTCTCGGAATTATGCTTGAGATAGAGTCCGAGTTTACGTAAATCGGACTTCATATGAAGAAGTTATGGCCTTCAGAAGTTTCAGAAATTTTAAAATACAGCTTAGATTTGAATTCAGATTTTCAAAAATCGAAAACCTGGGCTAGGCGGGAAAATTCCTACCCAGGCAGGCATGTCGACCAGGGGGTCGACCTCCTTCAAGGGAGGTCGACCAGGAGGTCGACCAGGGGGTCGACCTCTACTATACAGGTCGACCTGGGGGTCGACCTGGCCCCTGTTTTGGCCAGATCCGAACTGCGATGAATTTTCGACTTATGATGAGTCATTAGGGCATAGGTGGCGGTTTCTAGATAGCTCTAATTGGTCTGGATGGTCCTGATTGATCCTAGGTTGATCTAACGGCTTATATTAATCTAAAATTCTATATAAACAACCCTAACCCTCAACCCTAAATCACACAAATTCATTCAAGGAGCCGTCATGTTGTCCATGGCCAAGGTAGTGTAGCCGCCATCCTTCTCTAATTAGAAAGCAAACTAGAAAGCAAGTTAGAAGCTACGAATCAAAATCTAATTTGGAGAATTCATTAGCCTACATCAACGGATAGCTTTTCAATTTCAGAAAACAGATCCCAGAACTCAAGATTTGTCCTCTTTTTGTAAGTGCGGTTATTACATAGATTTAAACACACATCATGTTAAAAATCATGACTTGTTATAAGATTTGATCTAGTACGGTACTTATATGTAAGATAACCAAACTTTATTTATGTTCATGTTAATTTGGTGATATTGTATATTAAATTAATGGTAAGTCTATCATGTTAATTTGGTAATGAACTTATTGTATTATGTTAACTTTGTGATGAACCTATCATGTTATTTAATAGTTTGTGGTTCTTTTATATGTTACTTGCAAGTTAATGATCTAAGACATATTCATATATGTCTACATGTTTAGATCTACATTCATATATGCCTACATATTCATATATGTTTAGGTCTATGTTAATTGGAACCTATTAAGTTGTAAATTAGACTTGTGGTTCTTATGTAATCTAACATGTGCAAGTTAATAGGCTATGTCATGATTCAAATATGTTTATATGTTAAACCTTCATGTTTGTATGTTAGATCTATGCCAAGTTCACATGATAATAGATCCAACTTAGTCACAAGTTCACCTGTTAGTTGAATTGATGATGTTCTATGCCAAGTTACACATGATTAGTTAATATATGATCATATGCTTGCTAAAATATCACATGTCCCTTTTTCATTTTCCCCTTTTGTTTATGAGTTGGGCTAATTTACGAGCCCAAAATTTTATGTAAATTATGCGAACGTATAACGGGGGTAACGTTGGGAAAATATTGAATTACATGGCATAGATTGATTCATAATCTTGTATTATGAAATGGTATATTTGGTATACCATTAATTGTGAACATAATTGAAATAGTAATTATGGAGTAATTTAAAATGGGAGTAATTTACATATAGAATTATTCTTAAATAGGAAATACGTAAATTAAAGGAAAGACGAACATGCCTAACCCGAGGTTAGATTGAGTTGTGGTATAAACCTGCCCGGAACTGCCCGTCACATCCAGTAACCACAACAACACCGATCTAATGTGAGAGGTTAGTGCATTATTCCCAAGAAAGACCCGAGGTTAGATTGAGTTGTGATGTAAAACTGCCCGGAACCGCCCGGCACATCCAGTAACCACAACAACACCTATCTATAATGAGAGGTTGGTGCATTAATTAATCAATTAATGCCAATGAATAAGACATGCTAAGAATGCTACGGTTAAGTTAACTGAGGTAACACTTAACCGTTATAACATGTTAATTAAACAGATGGTAGGTTTAAGTTAACTAAGGGAACACTTAACCATTATAACATATTAATTTAACAAATGGTAGGGTTAAGTTAACTGAGGCAACACTTAACCATTATAACATGTTAATTAAACAGATGGTAGGGTTAAGTTAACTAAGGGAACACTTAACCGTTATAACATGTTAATTGAACAGATGGTAGGGTTAAGTTAACTAAGGGAACACTTAACTATTATAACATGTTAATTAAATAGATGGATGGGGTTAGGTTAAATTGGGAACACTTAACCAATACGTAACATGATGTGTGGTAAGGTTAAGTAACACAAGGGGCAACACTTAACCAATATATAACATGATGTATGGTAGGGTTAAGTAACACGAGAGGGAAACACTTAACCAAAGTAACATGACAAGTAGGTGGGTTAAGTTAACTTGAATTGATTGATGACACTTAACCGACACAACATGCTGAACACGTGGGGTTAAGTTAACAAGAAACACATGACCAATATAACTTGATGAACGAACGGGGTTAAGTTAATAGGAAACACTTAACCAATCCAACATGATTAGTGGGAAGGGTTATGTTAATATGAAACACTTAACCAACATAACATGATGAGTGGGTGGGTTAAGTTAAAATGAATGGATAACACTTAATCAATAATACATATTGTCTTGATAAGTGGGAGGGTTAAGTACATATCGGGTTGGTGGGTAATATTACTAAATATTGGCCCACAAACTTAACCATTAAATAAACATGTTTGAATCAGTGGAAGGGTTAAGTACATCTCGTATAGGTGGGTAATATTAGTACATATAGGCCCACAAACTTAACCGTTAAATAAACATGCTTTAATCGGTGGGAGGGTTAAGTACATCTCGTGTAGATGGGTAATATCGTATTTATATGCCCACAAACTTAACCAGTAGGAAACCCTAGTAACGGGGACCCATTTCAGCAGTAACCCACATAGATGTATCAAGGTACCCTGAGCTTGGAAGGGTGGGGCACGATTACTGGGATGATTATTAGCGGTCAAAACAATGGTAGGGGGTACGTCAGTGTAGGTTACGATGGATTACGGGCGTGCACGTACTCCGGAGTGGGAAAAAGCAGGCATTGGGTACTAGTAGTTATACACTATGCATCTTGATTCGTGTCGGGTTGTTATAGGGATTGATACACCTTTTGGTGGAACCAGCGCAGGGTATCTACATGCAAGAGAGAGCCGATTGACACAGACACAAGGAAAATTAATACGAGTAGGGAGCCGATCGATAGGGTAGTAAGGGTACATCTAACATATTCATGGAAATTGGGTAGATTGAGGCGGAATCCTCATAATAGATGCACTCCTGAAGGCTACTACAATTGCGAGGATTGGGATCACGTTATCATATTATCATTTGTACAGATTACTAATTGGGACACTAGTTAGGTGGTGCAGAGAAATAGAAATAGAAATGGGAACGATAACATATTCAGTTTATCTCATCTTGCCTTAGGTTACCTTGCTACTATGGTATTTTCCTATTTTCAGTTTATTCATGTCATGATCCTTTTTCCTGTTTAATTGCTAGTAATCATTGAGCTTACCAGACTTATTGTCTGACCCATTTTCTTTGGTCTTCTTTTCTTCCATTCCCCCCCAGGTAGTCAGGGAGGGAATAGCTTAGCTTAGTTTGGACCGTTCCTCTATCCTAGCTTGAAGATTAGTAGGTGTATTGCTTTGGACTTTCTTTTCCACTGCTATGGCTGGCTCATGCTTCATTGAGGGATATCATTGCCATTTTATGCTTCTTTATTTTGTCAAACATGACAGATTCTTTGTAATAATGGGAATTGGTGTTTTAGTGTTGGAAAACAATCTTTGTACCAAGTTGTTGTTTTATCACTGAAGTAAAGTTTTATTTGATTTCCGCTGTTTTAAATTTTGTCTATCTTGTAATTTATCTGCATCTTTTACCCATAATGCTCCACCAAAGTTAAGGCATTCCCTTTGTGGGTGACCTTAATGGAGGTGGGGTGTTTCAATATTTGTCGATCTACCCCTACTTTGCTTAAACTACCCCTACTTCTCTAAAAACTTCAAAACAACCCTTCTTTTCAATCCTTCCCCAAATTCTCTAAATAGCCCTTAATTTCAAAAATTACCCCTTTTTTTTAACTACTGTGAAGGGTTGGTTTTTGCAGCACCCAATCCCAATGATTCATCATCTTTCATATTTGTCGACCTACCCCTACTTTGCTTAAACTACCCCTACTTCTCTTAATACTTCAAAAAATCCCTTCTTTTTAATCCTACCCCTAATTCTCTAAATAAATCTTACTTCCAACAGTTACCCCTTTTTTTAACTGCTGTGAAGGGTTGGTTTTTGCAGCACCCAATCCAAATGATTCATCATCTTTCATATTTGTGGATCTACCCCTACAATACTTAAATTACCACCCCTACTTTTATTATTGTTTCCCTTTATTCATTTCTTTGCATTATTCATTACATTGTAAACCAATTATCATTCAGTGTGGGTTGGTTTTTGGAGCACCTAATCCGAACGATTCATCATCTTTAATATTTGTCGATTTACCCCCACTATGCTTAAACTAACCCTACTTCTCTTAATACTCACAATCAGGCCTTCTTTTCAATCCTAAAGCTGATTCTCTAAATAGCCCTTACTTCCAACAATTACCCCCTATTTTTTAACTACTGTGACAGGTTAGTTTTTTCATCACCCAATCCAAATGATTCATCATCTTTTATATTTGTCGATCTACCCCTACTTTGCTTAAACTACCCCTACTTCTCTTAATACTTCAAAACAGCGCTTCTTTTTAATCCTCCCCCTAATTCTATAAATAGTCCTTACTTCCAACAATTACCCCTATTTTTGGACTACTGTGAAGGGTTGGCTTTTGCAGCACCCAATCGCAATGATTCATCATCTTTCGTATTTATCGATCTACCCCTACTATGCTTAAACTACCCCTACTTCTCTTAATACTTCAAAACAACCCTTCTTTTTAATCCTCCCACTAATTCTCTAAATAGCCCATACTTCCAACAATTACCCCTATTTTTTAACAATGGTGAAGGGTTGGTTTTTGCAGCACCCAATCACAATGATTCATCATCTTTCATATTTGTCGATCTACCCCTACTTTGCTTAAACTACCCCTACTTCTCTTAATACTTCAAAACAACCCTTCTTTTCAATCTTCCCCTAATTCTCTAAATAGCCCTTAATTTCAAAAATTACCCCTATTTTTTAACCACTGTGAAGCGTTGGTTTTTGCAGCACCCAATCCTAATGATTCATCATCTTTCATATTTGTCGATCTACCCCTACTTTGCTTAAACTACCTCTACTTCTCTTAATACTTCAAAAAAAACCTTCTTTTTAATCCTACCCTTAATTCTCTAAATAGCCCTCACTTCCAACAATTACCCCTATTTTTTAACTACTGTGAAGGTTTGGTTTTTGCGGCACCCAATCCAAATGATTCATCATCTTTCATATTCGTGGATCTTCCCCTACTATGATTAAATTACCTACCATACTTTTATTATTGTTTTCCTTTATTCATTTCTTTATTCATTTTTTTGCATAATTCATTTCATTGTAAACCAATTACCATTAAGTGAAAGTTTGGTTTTTGCAGCACCTAATCCAAACGATACATCATCTTTAATATTTGTCGATTTACCCCGACTATGCTTAAACTACCCCTACTTCTCTTAATACTCCAAAACATGCCTTCTTTTTAATCCTACCCCTGATTCTCTAAATAGCCCTTACTTCCAACAATTACCCCTATTTGTTAACAACTGTGCGGGGTTGGTTTTTGCAGCACCCAAAGTAAATGATTAATCATCTTTCAAATTTGTCGATCTATCCCTACTTTGCTTAAACTTCCCCTACTTCTCTTAATACTTCAAACATCCCTTCTTTTTAATCCTCCCCCTAATTCTCTAAATAGCCCTTATTTCCAACAGTTACCCCTATTTTATAACTACTGTGAAGGGTTGATTTTTGCAGCACCCAATCCAAACGATTCATCATCATTCGTATTTGTCAATCTGACCCTACTATGCTAAAACTACCCCTACTTCTCTTAATACTTCAAAACGGCCCTTTTTTTCCTACACCTAATTCTCTAAATAGCCGTAACTTCCAATAATTACTCCTATTTTTTAACTGCTGTGAAGGGTTGGTTTCTGCAGCATCTAATCCAAATGATTCATCATCCTTCTTATTTGTCGAACTACCCCTACCATGCTTAAACAACCCCTACTTCTCTTAATACTTCAAAACGACCCTTCTTTTAAATCCTACCCCTAATTCTCTAAATAGCCCTTACTTCCAAAAATTACCCTAATTTTTTAACTACTGTGAAGGGTTAGCTTTTGCAGCGCCCAATCCCAATGATTCATCATCTTTCATATCTATCTATCTATCCCTACTTTGCTTAAACTTCCCCTACTTCTCTTAATACTTCAAAACTGCCCTTCTTTTTAATCATACCCCTAATTCTCTGAATAGCCCTTACTTACAACAATTACGCCTATTTTTTAACTACCGTGAAGGATAGGTTTTTGCATCACCCAATACAAACGATTCATCATCTTTCATATTTGTCGATCTACCCCTACTTCTCTTAATACTTCAAAATAACCCATCTTTTTAATTCTACCCCTAATTCTCTAAATAGCCCTTACTTCCCACAATTACCCCTATTTTTTAACTACTATGAAGGGTTAGTTTTTGTAGCACCCAATCCAAATGATTCATCATCCTTCATATTTGTCGATCTACCCCTACCATGCTTAAACTACCCCTACTTCTCTTAGTACTTCAGAAAAGCCCTTCTTTTTAATTCTACCCCTAATTCTCTAAGTAGCCCTTACTTCCAACAATTACCCCTATTTTTTAACTACTGTGAAGGATTGGTTTTTGCAACACCGAATCCAAATGATTCATCATCTTTTATATTTGTGGATCTAACCCTACTATGCTTAAATTACCTCCCGTACTTTTATTATTGTTTTCCTCTATTCATTTTTTTGCATTATTCATTTCATTGTAAACCAATTATCATTCTGTGAAGGGTTGGTTTTTGCAGCACCCAATCCAACCGATACATCATCTTTAATATTTGTCGATCTACCCCTATTATGCTTAAACTACCCATACATCTCTTAATACTCCAAAAAATGCCTTCTTTTTAATCCTACCCCTAATTCTCTAAATAGCCCTTACTTCCAACAGTTACCCCTATTTTATAACTACTGTGAAGGGTTATTTTTTGCAGCACCCGATCCAAATGATTAATCATCTTTCATATTTGTCGATTTACCCCTACTTTGCTTAAACTACCCCTATTTCTCTTACTACTTCAGACCAGCCATTCTTTTTAATCCTCCCCCTAATTCTCTAAATAGTCCTTACTTCCAACAATTACCCCTATTCTTTAACTACTGTGAAGGGTTGGTTTTTGCAGCCCCCAATCCAAACGATTCATCATCTTTCATAGATCTTCCCCTACTATGCTTAAACTACCCCTACTTCTCTTAATAATTCAAAAAAGCCCTTCTTTTTAATCCTTCACCTAATTCTCTAAATAGCCCTTACTTCCAAAAATTACCCCAATTTTTTAACTACTGTGAAGGGTTGGTTTCTGCAGCATCTAATCCAAATGATTCATCATCCTTCTTATTTTTTGATGTACCCCTTCCATGCTTAAACTACCCCTACTTCTCTTAATACTTCAAAACAGCCCTTCTTTTTAATCCTACCCCTAATTCTATAAATATCCCTTACCACCAACAATTATCCCTATTTTTTAACTACTGTGAAGGATTGGTTTTTGCAGCACCCAATCCAAATGATTCATCATCTTTCATATTTGTCGAACTAACCCTATTAAGCTTAAACTACCCCTACTTCTCTTTATATTTAGAAATAACCCTTCTTTTTTAATCCTACCCCTAATTCTCTAAATAGCCCATACTTCCGACAATTACCCCAATTTTTTAACTACTGTGAAGTGTTGGTTTTTACAGCACCCAATCCAAACGATTCATCAACTTTCATATTTGTCGATCTACCCCTACTTTGTTTAAACTACCCCAACTTCTCTTAATACTTCTAAACAACCCTTTTTTTTAATCCTACCCCTAATTCTCTAAACATCCCTTACTACCAACAATTAGCCAAAAATTTTAACTACTGTGAAGGATTGGTTTTTGCATCACCCAATCCAAATGATTCATCATCTTTCATATTTGTCGATCTACCCTACTTTGCTTAAACTACCTATACTTATCTTAATACTTCAAAACAACTCTTCTTTTTATTCCTCCCCCTAATTCTATAAATAGCCCTTACTTACAACAATTACCCCTATTTTTGGACCACTTTGAAGGGTTAGTTTTTGCAGCACCCAATCGAAGTGATTCATCATCTTTCATATTATCGATCTACCCCTACTTTGCTTAAACAACCCCTACTTCTCTTTATACTTCAAAACAACCCTTCTTTTTAATCCTCCCCCTAATTCACTAAATAACCCTGACTTCAACAAATACCCCTATTTTTTAACTATGGTGAAGGGTTTGCTTTTGCAGCACCCAATCACAATGATTCATCATCTTTCATATTTGTCGATCTACCCCTACTTTGCTTAAACTACCCCTACTTCTCTTAATACTTCAAAACAACCCTTCTTTTCGATCCTCCCCTAAATTCTCTAAATAGCCCTTACTTTCAACAATTACCCCTATTTTCTAACTTCTGTGAAGGGTTGGTTTTTGCAGCACCTAATCCCAACGATTCATCGTCTTTTATATTTGTCGATCTACCCCAACTTTTCTTAAACTACCCCTACTTCTCTTCATACTTCAAAAAAGCCCTTCTTTTTATTCCTACCCCTAATTCTCTAAATAGCCCTTACTTCCAACAACTACCCCTATTTTTTAACTACTGTGAAGGGTTGGTTTTTGCAGCACCCAATCCAAATGATTCATCATCTTTCGTATTTGTGGATCCACCCCTATTATGCTTATATTACCTCCCCTACTTATATTATAGTTTTCCTTTATTCATTTCTTTACTCATTTTTTTGCATTATTCATTTCATTGTGAACCAATTATCAATCAGTGAAGGGTGGATTTTTGCAGCACCTAATCCAAATGATTCATCATCTTTAATATTTGTCGATTTACCCTTACTATGCTTAAACTACCCCTACTTCTCTTAATACTTCAAAACAGCCCTTCTTTTTAATACTATCCCGGATTCTCTAAATAGCCCTTACTTCCAACAATTACCCCTATTTTTTAACTATTGTAAAGTGTTATTTTTTGCAGCACTTATTCCAAATGATTATTCATCTTTCATATTTGTCGATCTACCCCTACTTTGCTCCCCTACTTCTCTTAATACTTCAAAACTGCACTTCTTTTCAATCCTCCTTCTATTTCTCTAAATTGCCCTTACTTCCAACAATTACCCCTATTTTTTAACTACTGTGAAGGGTTGGTTTTTGCAGCACCCAATCCAAATGATTCATCATCTTTCATATTTGTTGATCTACCCCTACTATGCTTAAATACCCCTACTTCTCTTAATACTTCAAAACATCCCTACTTTTTAATACTACACCTAATTCTCTAAATAGCCCTTACTTCCAACAGTAACCTCCATTTTTTAACTACTGTGAAGGGTTGGTTTCTGCAACATCTAATCCAAATGATTCATCATCCTTCTTATTTGTCGATCTACCCCTACTATGCTTAGACAACCCTTACTTCTCTTAATACTTCAAAACGGCCCTTCTTTTTAATCCTACCCCTAATTCTATAAACAGCCTTACTACCAAAAATTACCCCTATTTTTTTAACTATTGTGAAGGGTTGGTTTTTGCAGCACCCAATCTAAATGATTCATCATCTTTCATATTTGTCGAACTAACCCTACAGTGCTTAAACTACCCCTATTTCGCTTAATACTTCAAAACAACCCTTCTTTTTAATCCTACCCCTAATTCTCTAAATAGCCCTAACTTCCGACAATTACCCCTATTTTTTAACTACTATGAAGTGTTGGTTTTTGCAGCACCCAATCCAAAGGATTCATCATCTTTCATATTTGTCGATCTACCCCTACTTTGCTTAAACTACCCCCTAATGTTATTATTGTTTTCCTTTATTCATTTCTATATTCTTTTTTTTTTTTTGCATTATTCATTTCTTTGTAAATTAATTATCATTCTACTTCTATGAAGGGTTGGTTTTTGCAGCACCCAATCCAAACGATTCATCATCTTTCATATTTGTCGATCTACCCCTACTATGCTTAAACTATCCCTGCTTCTCTTAATACATCAAAACAACACTTCTTTTTAATCCTACCCCTAATTCTCTAAATAGCCCTGTAACGACCCGTATTTTTCTGCCAATTTAATTGGATTATTTTAAATATTTTAATTATTTAAAATATTGGTTTGTGGTTGGATAATCGAATTTAACGAATATATTGTGAATATATTATTTAAAATAAATAATAAATATTATTAATTTCCAAAATATGGGAAATTGTCGAAATTGAAATATACTGTGATCCGACAGTTTAAAGTGGTCAAATATTATTTATGGGGGAATTTTAGTGACAATTCATTTTGAAAACGAAGACGAATATATATAGTTTATAATTTAATTAAATAACGAGCTGCAACGGCGCGGCAGTTCGCGTTTTGAACTTCAATTGGTCGTACCGGGTTCAAAATAAGTCGGATTTCATCGAAACAAGAAACGTTGGGACCAGTTTGACAATATCTTCCCAACGGCAGAGAAAAATCCAGTTTTCGTCGTGTAGATTTTGTTTTATGTCCAAATCAAATTTTGGGAAAAGCACCGCCAGAATTCCTTTTATATATATATAGCGCTGCAGTTATATAAAATAATGGTTTTTAAATATTTTAAACATCGAATTGGCTTGGAATTCAACCCGGGATATTTTTCCTTGGTAATATATCAAATTCTGGTCGTGTATGGCCAACTGCAATATTTTAATAATATTATATTGAAGTACTTTAAAATTGGGTTATTTTATTCAAAATTGGCCAGTTCAAAAGGGACATTTTTCAAACGACCTCTGTTTTCGACGAAACAAATTTTGTTGTGACCGTAACAGTTAATTATTGTCAGATTTTCAAACGACGCGTCAATCGGGGTTATTTTGTGAGCGTGGCAAAATAAAATGAAAATAAATCGATCAAATTGGACGTGTACAGACGCTATTTGAGCATACGAGCACGGAATTCGACGGAACAAGTTTCGTTAGGACCGAATCGTCAAATTATACGATGCCGTCCAGTTGCGACTCGAACGGGGTTCGTATGTGAGCGCAGCAGCGAATAAACGACGTTCGAAAACGCGATAGGCACGAAATAAAAATCGTCAGTCATTGTCAGACATCACATCGACTTAAAATAATATAAATTACAACTATATAAACTCCTTTCCATCAAACCCTAGCCTCCATTTCAGAATTCTTCATGTCATTTTGCAAAAAGACCCTCCATCGCAAATTTGTTTATATCTTTCAATCCATGATGATTTTGCTATGGCAACCAAAGGCAATGTTGTAGATCCAGTCAAGATCTACCTCCACGAAAAAATCCAGCACCAACGGTCGCCTGAAGTGGCGGGAAATCGCGATGAACAGCAAAGAATTGTTTTCGTTATTGGCTGAAATTCGAAAGTTTGGTTCGATTTGAGGTGAGGGGACCTTAGGGCTTTTGTAGAGGGAAGATCAGGCTCTCAAACGGTGGTGGTCTCGGGGTCTTACATCGACCGTGGTGGTCGTAAGGTGGAGATGAACTGAGATGCGCATTTTTGGGTGTTTTTGTAAAATGGGCGGGGGTTTTGGTGGAATTCCGGCGCCGTTGGCCACTGTTGGTGGCGGAGCTCTGGTGGAATGGATGCTGGGTGGCGAGGGCTGGCGATCGGTGGTGGTACGGCCTGGTACAACGGCCTGTGGTTGCGGAATTCAATGGATCAACGGATTTGGGGCTGATTCAATTTCCGGCGCGGCTGAGTGGGGTTGGGTCTCGTCGCCGCTGGCGGGAGGGGCTGACGTCCAAGGGGTTCTGGCGGAGCACCCAGGTCGGAGTCTCGGTCATCACAGGAGGTGGGGTGATCAGAAAATGGATGGGAGGTGGGTTCGTGGTCATCGAAGAAGGAAGGATGTCGGGGTTCGTTTTTTTTCCCGTAGTGAAAACGCGTGAGGAGGAAAAAAGAAAACGCAGGGGGGATGATGACGTGGCAAGTCAAAGATAATTAATTAAGGTAATTAATTTAATTAAGGATTTAGTTTTATTTATAATCGTATGTTTATCCCAACTTTAAACAAGCATAACTTCTTCGTACGTTAACGAAATTTAACGAAACAAGATGCGTTGGGATCGCAGGGACGAGACCTACCCGATGGCACTGAGTAGAAGTCAATCCGACGTAGTTGAAAATTCAGCTATTTTTGGACGAATGGTTCAAATTAAAAGCGACAAACGCGTCAACCGCCAACCAAATAATCTGGTGAGTTAATTCTCACACCTTCTGGAATACTGTGATGTGGTAAAGTCACGGTAAATTATATTTTGCGGTTAACAGTTTAAATTGGCTGATTGGATGCGATGGATGCAAATTGGTTGCTATTGTTGATAGATTGCAGTTATTTTTAATCCATCAATTATTTAATTTATATATTTTTATCGACTGACATCTGTGATGCAGAGAAGGACAGGTTGGAGGGATCCAACCGGATTCCTCAAATTTACTGTATTTTTGTTTTTGTTGTGCATATATATGGATTGTTCACATCATCTGACACCAAAACTATTTGAATGTTGATAGTTGAATATACAACCATCGTTGTTGTGGTTAAAGTCAATTGTTTGGGTTGACTGAGTAGATGGGCAGTAATGGTCCAGTCGTAGGGTTTTAACGTTGTTCTACCGTCAGAGAAATTGATGGGGTTTCAAGGTTATAATTTATTTATAACCGAATTAAAGTTATTTAATTATTGTATACGAGTATTTAAATTGGATATTTAAATTAAATAGACTATATCAAGTTATTAAGAAAATTTAGTAGAATGGTTTACATCAGTTGAGAAGCAGAAATCAAGAATTTTCCACGAATGGGTAAAAAGGGAAATTTATTGTTTCCAAACAAATAAAAATGTGACTTAAATTAATTAAGTTAATTAATTAATTTAAGAAAGGGGAAATGGCAATTGGAATTTCAGTTAATAGTTAACTGATGTGTGGTTTGGTAAATTCACCGTTTCGACAAAGGAATAAACTATGAGGTAAATAAGCGTTAAAGTATAACAAAGGGTGTGGATATTAGTTAATCTCCGATTAACTATTTTCTAAAAAAAATAATTGAATTGGTTATTGTTAATAACCCTAAGTAAGCTTGGAAAAGTGATGATAAATCCTATTTTTGGGTTAAGATTAAAGTTAACTATATTTTTATATAGTAGAGGTCAAAGCAAACTATTCTTTAATTTAAAATGATTTAAAGTAGTGAATTTAATATAATGTCAACAAGGATTTTATTAAATGGACTTGTAAACACAAGTTCGAACAAGATTTGATAAAAGGTGTTTTAAATTAACAAGTGGTCGACCGACGAGGGAGTTTAGCCAAAGTGGCGATGAAGGTTTATTATAAAATGTCCAAGTAGATGGAATCAAATCATTTGACGAGAGATTTACATCATAAGTAAAAGGGTTAAAGTGAAAGAATACTTGAAGATTAAGTGATGTTTTAAGGAATGTTTACTTAAATAAAGTAATTAAGTAAAGACCTTAACGAGGATTTCAAATAAAAGATGGGTTTTAAACACCAGATTGAAATCCAAAAAGGGAATCAAAGGGGAAATGTGATTGTGTCATTAGTGGTTAAAACTAATATTATTCTGAGGTGAGAAGGTTGTCGACTAAGGTCTGAGAGGTAACTAAAATACCCCAACTTGGTTGGCATCCCTATTATCAAGAAATAGTATTAGTTGGGAATGAGTGAAGCGTTGAGATTGGTTTTATCCTACATGAGTAATATCAAACTTTGATGCGAGGTTTTTGGGAAATTAAGCAATATTACAATATTGGTTTAAAGGGAATAAGAATATTAATTTCAAAGTATATTAAACAATTGTTATTCAAGTTAGAGTTGATGAAGTATAGTAATTGGGGTAGAGTTAGCCAAACAGAGTTATTCAGGAAAGTTTCTATTGCGTGCGACTGCTAGCATAATTCGCAGGGCTGCAGATAGCCTATGGCGGTCGGATGTTTCCTGAGGGAATCAGGTGTAACCATTGTGATCGCTGCGATCTAGAGTAGAGCGAATGGAGTTAAGTCGAGTATTAGTTAATAGGAGTAACCAAGTCAAGTTTGTCGAGTTAGTCAAGTTAGAGTTAATCAATCATAGTAAATCAGTTAAAGTTAGTCAAAATGGGAATTTGGTTAAATATATTTTTAAAAGAGGTCGAGTTGTGCTAAGTACTGAATCGGAAAACTCATTGTGTTCACACTATTGTTATTTGATAGTTAAAACACCGACTATCAAACCCGACCAATACGATTGTTGGTTCGGAAAGTCCGGGATTGAATTATATTCGAAAACCATTCCGACCATCAAATACATGAAGATGTCGATTGAAGACGGAGCAAGTGAAGACCGTGGATCTTCATAAGCGGAAGGACTACTTGTTGAATTTCTCTGGCCTGCAGCCAGAGTTATTTTGATTTGTGATTCTGTCGTGGTTGAAATCCACGGGTTGCAAGGACTTCTCGCTACTGATTCATGGGGTGATTCCTATATGAGATGCAGTAGGAGAGTACCTTCGGTTCATCCTGTTCCTGGATGACTTGTATGGACGGATGTCTGACAGAGTATTTCCAAAGGAATTACATGCGTTGATTTCTCCAAACGTACGATAGTTGACGGCGGAGAAATGGTTATTCTCTAGCCAGCTAGCTAGAGTATGTTTGTGGACGTCAATCAAGTGTGATCTGGCGGATCTGACGATGTGGCATTCAAAGTGAATGATGACCAGATGTTCTAGAGATAAAGTTCTAGCCTCAAGCCTCATCAACCGGGAAATGACAAAAATCGGGCAGGCAGCATGGCTATGTGGGTCGCTCCCATTAGGATGTATGATCACCTATCTAGAGAAATTCCTATTGCTTCTTTAATCTATATTCGATGCTGACCCTATTCGGGTGGCGGTTGCTGATCCCAACCGTCGGTGATATACATTCGATACACTCAAGCGAAATGAGTGGTCGGTCATGTGAGGGCCGGGTTGCAAGACGTTCTTGTTGAACCCAGTGTATTCGCCTCTAGAGATACACGTGCGGAAGGTGGACCCATACCTTGTCAAGTTGGAATCCAATATCCAATAAGCGCCCGCGGTTTTCGATTGTATACTATATATGTGGAGCGTGAGATGCAAGCGTTCCTCTAGATTATTATTTACTTGTATTTAGACATTATGATAATATCAGAGAAAGATATTGATTTCCAAAAATGGTTTGGTTATAGTAAGGTAAAAACCATCCGTGTTTATGTGTGGATTGGTCTTACTATTACCTTTTGGTTTCGAAAGGATTTTGCAAAGTTAAATAAGTGTGTGTTCTGTGAATTTATCACTGAAAGTATTCCAGACTGACCCGGTGTATTTTGTTTTAAATCAAATGTGCTCGGGTCAGACCGAGTATGTTCCAGGTTAGGTTTCGCTTGGAGTTACAGGAGCTGGAAGCAGGCGGCTTCACCGCTAGTTATTCAAAGTTATTATTCCGCTGTGACTAATGTATGTGTACTCTGATGATTGGTATGTTTTATATAGTTCTTTGTATAAAGAGATTTGATATTTTATTTTTTCTGTTCCGCTGTGAGATTCTGATGTGTTCTTCTTCTTTCATCTATTCTAATACTTCTTTCTTTCTATCCTCACCCTCTAAATTCTTTCTCATGACAATCTGGGGGTTCGATACTTGGGTTTTTGGCAAGTGATACGGGTTTATGTATTGTTGTCGAGAACCCGATTGTCGTTCTTTTCCCCGGGTCGTTACAGTGGTATCAGAGCTATTGGTTTAATGATTAACCTTGGCTCTGTGGTGTGACTCAATAGAGATGGGGTCAGCAGTACCCTAGATTGAGTTGTGTATATATATACGAGAGAGCGTATTTGTATTTTGATACAAAATTATTTTTAAATTATTTTGCCCAATTTATTTTATAATAAAATAAAAGTTAAGAATTATTATAATATGGGCAAATGATTTGGATTTGTTAATGTTGATTGCAGGATATGTTTGGATGATGTTGTTGATTTCTAGAATATGAACTTGAAATAGATAGGTTTGGTTGAAAAACCAAAGATAAAATAAATAAGTTAAAGGAGAAAATAAATCCAAATTAAATAAATCAAAATGGATAATTATAGAGATGAATGGATTGTTAAGCCTTGGTTACAATTAAACCCCATGGGAATTGGATTATGTGTAGAATTTGTCAGGATGGATGATATGGATGTCTTGAATATAATTGATGTTGTTTGATGACTGATGAATTTATTTGAGTAGAGAAACAGGTGCTGAAGTGATCATTCAGCTGTAAAATCCATTCAAGAGAAAACTCTGGAGTTAATTGAATCGAGTTTGAGAATAGAGCTGCAAAATAATAAAGCAAGCTCGAATATAAATTATCGCTTATCGCATAATAACGCTCGCCAAAAGGTACGCTTACGAAAATATGAAATTTTGGATTTTGTTTGGATTTTGGGTTTGAATTTTTAATTTTCCGACCTTGAGAGTCGATGTATACATATTTCTTGATCCTGCGATATTGCAGATGTCCCTCCGTACAGGGGAGACTCTGCCGAAATTTTTCTAAAATTCAAGGAGTTAGAAAATTTTTGGAATTTTTTTTTTTTTAGAAAATTCTTTCCTTTGAAATAAATTGGTTTTAAAACCAATAGGGTCAGTTTGAAAATAAATTCGAGTTTTAAATTTTATTATTTTTGAAAAGACAATAATAGACGGCATTTCTTCTACCTTAGCAATTTCGAGGACGAAATTATTTTAAGGGGGAAGGAATGTAACGACCCGTATTTTTCTGCCAATTTAATTGGATTATTATAAATATTTTAATTATTTAAAATATTGGTTTGAGGTTGGATAATCGAATTTAACGAATATATTGTGAATATATTATTTAAAATAAATAATAAATATTATTTTAATTTCCAAAATATGGGAAATTGTCGAAATTGAAATATACTGTGATCCGACAGTTTAAAGTGGTCAAATATTGTTTTTGGGGGAATTTTAGTGACAATTCGTTTTGAAAACGAAGACGAATATATATAGTTTATAATTTAATTAAATAACGAGCTGCAGCGGCGCGGCAGTTCGCGTTTTGGCGTTTTGAACTTCAATTGGTCGTACCGGGTTCAAAATAAGTCGGATTTCATCGAAACAAGAAACGTTGGGACCAGTTTGACAATATCTTCCCAACGGCAGAGAAAAATCCAGTTTTCGTCATGTAGATTTTGTTTTATGTCCAAATCAAATTTTGGGAAAAGCACCGCCAGAATTCCTTTTATATATATATAGCGCTGCAGTTATATAAAATAATGGTTTTTAAATATTTTAAACATCGAATTGGCTTGGAATTCAACCCGGGATATTTTTCCTTGGTAATATATCAAATTCTGGTCGTGTATGGCCAACTGCAATATTTTAATAATATTATATTGAAGTACTTTAAAATTGGGTTATTTTATTCAAAATTGGCCAGTTCAAAAGGGACATTTTTCAAACGACCTCTGTTTTCGACGAAACAAATTTTGTTGTGACCGTAACAGTAAATTATTGTCCGATTTTCAAACGGCGCGTCAATCGAGGTTATTCTGCGAGCGTGGCAAAATAAAATGTAAAATAAATCGATCAAATTGGACGTGTACACACGCTATTTGAGCATACGAGCACGGAATTCGACGAAACAAGTTTCGTTAGGACCGTATTGTCAAATTATACGATGCCGTCCAGTTGCGACTCGAACGGGGTTCGTATGTGAGCGCAGCAACGAATAAACGACGTTCGAAAACGCGATAGGCACGAAATAAAAATCGTCAGTCATTGTCAGACATCACATCGACTTAAAATAATATAAATTACAACTATATAAACCCCTTTCCATTAAACCCTAGCCTCCATTTCAGAATTCTTCATGTCATTTTGCAAAAAGACCCTCCATCGCAAATTTGTTTATATCTTTCAATCCATGATGATTTTGCTATGGCAACCAAAGGCAATGTTGTAGATCCAGTCAAGATCTACCTCCACGAAAAAATCCAGCACCAACGGTCGCCTGAAGTGGCGGGAAATCGCGATGAACAGCATTGAATTGTTTTCGTTATTGGCTGAAATTCGAAAGTTTGGTTCGATTTGAGGTGAGGGGACCTTAGGGCTTTTGTAGAGGGAAGATCAGGCTCTCAAACGGTGGTGGTCTCGGGGTCTAACATCGACCGTGGTGGTCGTAAGGTGGAGATGAACTGAGATGCGCATTTTTGGGTGTTTTTGTAAAATGGGCGGGGGTTTTGGTGGATTTCCGGCGCCGTTGGCCACTGTTGGTGGCGGAGCTCTGGTGGAATGGATGCTGGGTGGCGAGGGCTGGCGATCGGTGGTGGTACGGCCTGGTACAACGGCCTGTGGTTGCGGAATTCAATGGATCAACGGATTTGGGACTGATTCAATTTCCGGCACGGCTGAGTGGGGTTGGGTCTCGTCGCCGCTGGCGGGAGGGGCTGACGTCCAAGGGGTTCTGGCGGAGCACCCAGGTCGGAGTCTCGGTCATCACAGGAGGTGGGGTGATCAGAAAATGGATGGGAGGTGGGTTCGTGGTCATCGAAGAAGGAAGGATGTCGGGGTTCGTTTTTTTTCCCGTAGTGAAAACGCGTGAGGAGGAAAAAAGAAAACGCAGGGGGGATGATGACGTGGCAAGTCAAAGATAATTAATTAAGGTAATTAATTTAATTAAGGATTTAGTTTTATTTATAATCGTATGTTTATCCCAACTTTAAACAAGCATAACTTCTTCGTACGTTAACGAAATTTAACGAAACAAGATGCGTTGGGATCGCAGGGACGAGACCTACCCGATGGCACTGAGTAGAAGTCAATCCGACGTAGTTGAAAATTCAGCTATTTTTGGATGAATGGTTCAAATTAAAAGCGACAAACGCGTCAACCGCCAACCAAATAATCTGGTGAGTTAATTCTCACACCTTCTGGAATACTGTGATGTGGTAAAGTCACGGTAAATTATATTTTGTGGTTAACAGTTTAAATTGGCTGATTGGATGCGATGGATGCAAATTGGTTGCTATTGTTGATAGATTGCAGTTATTTTTAATCCATCAATTATTTAATTCATATATTTTTATCGACTGACATCTGTGATGCAGAGAAGGACAGGTTGGAGGGATCCAACCGGATTCCTCAAATTTACTGTATTTTTGTTTTTGTTGTGCATATATATGGATTGTTCACATCATCTGACACCAAAACTATTTGAATGTTGATAGTTGAATATACAACCATCGTTGTTGTGGTTAAAGTCAATTGTTTGGGTTGACTGAGTAGATGGGCAGTAATGGTCCAGTCGTAGGGTTTTAACGTTGTTCTACCGTCAGAGAAATTGATGGGGTTTCAAGGTTATAATTTATTTATAACCGAATTAAAGTTATTTAATTATTGTATACGAGTATTTAAATTGGAAATTTAAATTAAATAGACTATATCAAGTTATTAAGAAAATTTAGTAGAATGGTTTACATCAGTTGAGAAGCAGAAATCAAGAATTTTCCACGAATGGGTAAAAAGGGAAATTTATTGTTTCCAAACAAATAAAAATGTGACTTAAATTAATTAAGTTAATTAATTAATTTAAGAAAGGGGAAATGGCAATTGGAATTTCAGTTAATATTTAACTGATGTGTGGTTTGGTAAATTCACCGTTTCAACAAAGGAATAAACTATGAGGTAAATAAGCGTTAAAGTATAACAAAGGGTGTGGATATTAGTTAATCTCCGATTAACTATTTTCTAAAAAAATAATTGAATTGGTTATTGTTAATAACCCTAAGTAAGCTTGGAAAAGTGATGATAAATCCTATTTTTGGGTTAAGATTAAAGTTAACTATATTTTTATATAGTAGAGGTCAAAGCAAACTATTCTTTAATTTAAAATGATTTAAAGTAGTGAATTTAATATAATGTCAACAAGGATTTTATTAAATGGACTTGTAAACACAAGTTCGAACAAGATTTGATAAAAGGTGATTTAAATTAACAAGTGGTCGACCGACGAGGGAGTTTAGCCAAAGTGGCGATGAAGGTTTATTATAAAATGTCCAAGTAGATGGAATCAAATCATTTGACGAGAGATTTACATCATAAGTAAAAGGGTTAAAGTGAAAGAATACTTGAAGATTAAGTGATGTTTTAAGGAATGTTTACTTAAATAAAGTAATTAAGTAAAGACCTTAACGAGGATTTCGAATAAAAGATGGGTTTTAAACACCAGATTGAAATCCAAAAAGGGAATCAAAGGGGAAATGTGATTGTGTCATTAGTGGTTAAAACTAATATTATTCTGAGGTGAGAAGGTTGTCGACTAAGGTCTGAGAGGTAACTAAAATACCCCAACTTGGTTGGCATCCCTATTATCAAGAAATAGTATTAGTTGGGAATGAGTGAAGCGTTGAGATTGGTTTTATCCTACATGAGGAATATCAAACTTTGATGCGAGGTTTTTGGGAAATTAAGCAATATTACAATATTGGTTTAAAGGGAATAAGAATATTAATTTCAAAGTATATTAAACAATTGTTATTCAAGTTAGAGTTGATGAAGTATAGTAATTGAGGTAGAGTTAGCCAAACAGAGTTATTCAGGAAAGTTTCTATTGCGTACGACTGCTAGCGTAATTCGCAGGGCTGCAGATAGCCTATGGCGGTCGGATGTTTCCTGAGGGAATCAGGTGTAACCATTGTGATCGCTGCGATCTAGAGTAGAGCGAATGGAGTTAAGTCGAGTATTAGTTAATAGGAGTAACCAAGTCAAGTTTGTCGAGTTAGTCAAGTTAGAGTTAATCAATCATAGTAAATCAGTTAAAGTTAGTCAAAAGGGGAATTTGGTTAAATATATTTTTAAAAGAGGTCGAGTTGTGCCAAGTACTGAATCAGAAAACTCATTGTGTTCACACTATTGTTATTTGATAGTTAAAACACCGACTATCAAACCAGACCAATACGATTGTTGGTTCGGAAAGTCCGGGATTGAATTATATTCGAAAACCATTCCGACCATCAAATACGTGAAGAAGTCGATTGAAGACGGAGCAAGTGAAGACCGTGGATCTTCATAAGCGGAAGGACTACTTGTTGAATTTCTCTGGCCTGCAGCCAGAGTTATTTTGATTTGTGATTCTGTCGTGGTTGAAATCCACGGGTTGCAAGGACTTCTCACTACTGATTCATGGGGTGATTCCTATATGAGATGCAGTAGGAGAGTACCTTCGGTTCATCCTGTTCCTGGATGACTTGTATGGACGGATGTCTGACAGAGTATTTCCAAAGGAATTACATGCGTTGATTTCTCCAAACGTACGATAGTTGACGGCGGAGAAATGGTTATTCTCTAGCCAGCTAGCTAGAGTATGTTTGTGGACGTCAATCAAGTGTGATCTGGCGGATCTGACGATGTGGCATTCAAAGTGAATGATGACCAGATGTTCTAGAGATAAAGTTCTAGCCTCAAGCCTCATCAACCGGGAAATGACAAAAATCGGGCAGGCAGCATGGCTATGTGGGTCGCTCCCATTAGGATGTATGATCACCTATCTAGAGAAATTCCTATTGCTTCTTTAATCTATATTCGATGCTGACCCTATTCGGGTGGCGGTTGCTGATCCCAACCGTCGGTGATATCCATTCGATACACTCAAGCGAAATGAGTGGTCGGTCATGTGAGGGCCGGGTTGCAAGACGTTCTTGTTGAACCCAGTGTATTCGCCTCTAGAGATACACGTGCGGAAGGTGGACCCATACCTTGTCAAGTTGGAATCCAATATCCAATAAGCGCCCGCGGTTTTCGATTGTATACTATATATGTGGAGCGTGAGATGCAAGCATTCCTCTAGATTATTATTTACTTGTATTTAGACATTATGATAATATCAGAGAAAGATATTGATTTCCAAAAATGGTTTGGTTATAGTAAGGTAAAAACCATCCGTGTTTATGTGTGGATTGGTCTTACTATTACCTTTTGGTTTCGAAAGGATTTTGCAAAGTTAAACAAGTGTGTGTTCTGTGAATTTATCACTGAAAGTATTCCAGACTGACCCGGTGTATTTTGTTTTAAATCAAATGTGCTCGGGTCAGACCGAGTATGTTCCAGGTTAGGTTTCGCTTGGAGTTCAGGAGCTGGAAGCAGGCGGCTTCACCGCTAGTTATTCAAAGTTATTATTCCGCTGTGACTAATGTATGTGTACTCTGATGATTGGTATGTTTTATATAGTTCTTTGTATAAAGAGATTTGATATTTTATTTTTTCTGTTCCGCTGTGAGATTCTGATGTGTTCTTCTTCTTTCATCTATTCTAATACTTCTTTCTTTCTATCCTCACGCTCTAAATTCTTTCTCATGACAATCTGGGGGTTCGATACTTGGGTTTTTGGCAAGTGATACGGGTTTATGTATTGTTGTCGAGAACCCGATTGTCGTTCTTTTCCCCGGGTCGTTACAGTGGTATCAGAGCTATTGGTTTAATGATTAACCTTGGCTCTGTGGTGTGACTCAATAGAGATGGGGTCAGCAGTACCCTAGATTGAGTTGTGTATATATATACGAGAGAGCGTATTTGTATTTTGATACAAAATTATTTTTAAATTATTTTGCCCAATTTATTTTATAATAAAATAAAAGTTAAGAATTATTATAATATGGGCAAATGATTTAGATTTGTTAATGTTGATTGCAGGATATGTTTGGATGATGTTGTTGATTTCTAGAATATGAACTTGAAATAGATAGGTTTGGTTGAAAAACCAAAGATAAAAATAAATAAGTTAAAGGAGAAAATAAATCCAAATTAAATAAATCAAAATGGATAATTATAGAGATGAATGGATTGTTAAGCCTTGGTTACAATTAAACCCCAATGGAATTGGATTATGTGTAGAATTTGTCAGGATGGATGATATGGATGTCTTGAATATAATTGATGTTGTTTGATGACTGATGAATTTATTTGAGTTGAGAAACAGGTGCTGAAGTGATCATTCAGCTGTAAAATCCATTCAAGAGAAAACTCTGGAGTTAATTGAATCCAGTTTGAGAATAGAGCTGCAAAATAATAAAGCAAGCACGAATATAAATTATCGCTTATCGCATAATAACGCTCGCCAAAAGGTACGCTTACGAAAATATGAAATTTTGGATTTTGTTTGGATTTTGGGTTTGAATTTTTAATTTTCCGACCTTGAGAGTCGATGTATACATATTTCTTGATCCTGCGATATTGCAGATGTCCCTCCGTACAGGGGAGAGTCTGCCGAAATTTTTCTAAAATTCAAGGAGTTAGAAAATTTTTGGAATTTTTTTTTTTTAGAAAATTCTTTCCTTTGAAATAAATTGGTTTTAAAACCAATAGGGTCAGTTTGAAAATAAATTCGAGTTTTAAATTTTATTATTTTTGAAAAGACAATAATAGACGGCATTACTTCTACCTTAGCAATTTCGAGGACGAAATTATTTTAAGGGGGAAGGAATGTAACGACCCGTATTTTTCTGCCAATTTAATTGGATTATTATAAATATTTTAATTATTTAAAATATTGGTTTGAGGTTGGATAATCGAATTTAACGAATATATTGTGAATATATTATTTAAAATAAATAATAAATATTATTTTAATTTCCAAAATATGGGAAATTGTCGAAATTGAAATATACTGTGATCCGACAGTTTAAAGTGGTCAAATATTGTTTTTGGGGGAATTTTAGTGACAATTCGTTTTGAAAACGAAGACGAATATATATAGTTTATAATTTAATTAAATAACGAGCTGCAGCGGCGCGACAGTTCGCGTTTTGGCGTTTTGAACTTCAATTGGTCGTACCGGGTTCAAAATAAGTCGGATTTCATCGAAACAAGAAACGTTGGGACCAGTTTGACAATATCTTCCCAACGGCAGAGAAAAATCCAGTTTTCGTCGTGTAGATTTTGTTTTATGTCCAAATCAAATTTTGGGAAAAGCAGCGCCAGAATTCCTTTTATATATATATAGCGCTGCAGTTATATAAAATAATGGTTTTTAAATATTTTAAACATCGAATTGGCTTGGAATTCAACCCGGGATATTTTTCCTTGGTAATATATCAAATTCTGGTCGTGTATGGCCAACTGCAATATTTTAATAATATTATATTGAAGTACTTTAAAATTGGGTTATTTTATTCAAAATTGGCCAGTTCAAAAGGGACATTTTTCAAACGACCTCTGTTTTCGACGAAACAAATTTTGTTGTGACCGTAACAGTAAATTATTGTCAGATTTTCAAACGGCGCGTCAATCGAGGTTATTCTGTGAGCGTGGCAAAATAAAATGTAAAATAAATCGATCAAATTGGACGTGTACAAACGCTATTTGAGCATACGAGCACGGAATTCGACGAAACAAGTTTCGTTAGGACCATATCGTCAAATTATACGATGCCGTCCAGTTGCGACTCGAACGGGGTTCGTATGTGAGCGCAGCAGCGAATAAACGACGTTCGAAAACGCGATAGGCACGAAATAAAAATCGTCAGTCATTGTCAGACATCACATCGACTTAAAATAATATAAATTACAACTATATAAACCCCTTTCCATCAAACCCTAGCCTCCATTTCAGAATTCTTCATGTCATTTTGCAAAAAGACCCTCCATCGCAAATTTGTTTATATCTTTCAATCCATGATGATTTTGCTATGGCAACCAAAGGCAATGTTGTAGATCCAGTCAAGATCTACCTC
Source organism: Allium sativum (assembly GCA_030737875.1). NCBI lineage: Eukaryota > Viridiplantae > Streptophyta > Magnoliopsida > Asparagales > Amaryllidaceae > Allium > Allium sativum. Next base: position 1,018,498,708 of record CM060913.1, read on the forward strand.
CACGAAAAAATCCAGCACCAACGGTCGCCTGAAGTGGCGGGAAATCGTGATGAACAGCAAAGAATTGTTTTCTTTATTGGCTGAAATTCGAAAGTTTGGTTTGATTTGAGGTGAGGGGACCTTAGGGCTTTTGTAGAAGGAAGATCAGGCTCTCAAACGGTGGTGGTCTCGGGGTCTAACATCGACCGTGGTGGTCGTAAGGTAGAGATGAACTGAGATGCGCATTTTTGGGTGTTTTTGTAAAATGGGCGGGGGTTTTGGTGGATTTCCGGCGCCGTTGGCCACTGTTGGTGGCGGAGCTCTGGTGGAATGGATGCTGGGTGGCGAGGGCTGGCGATCGGTGGTGGTACGGCCTGGTACAACGGCCTGTGGTTGCGGAATTCAATGGATCAACGGATTTGGGGCTGATTCAATTTCCGGCGCGGCTGAGTGGGGTTGGGTCTCGTCGCCGCTGGCGGGAGGGGCTGACGTCCAAGGGGTTCTAGCGGAGCACCCAGGTCGGAGTCTCGGTCCTCACAGGAGGTGGGGTGATCAGAAAATGGATGGGAGGTGGGTTCGTGGTCATCGAAGAAGGAAGGATGTCGGGGTTCGTTTTTTTTCCCGTAGTGAAAACGCGTGAGGAGGAAAAAAGAAAACGCAGGGGGGATGATGACGTGGCAAGTCAAAGATAATTAATTAAGGTAATTAATTTAATTAAGGATTTAGTTTTATTTATAATCGTATGTTTATCCCAACTTTAAACAAGCATAACTTCTTCGTACGTTAACGAAATTTAACGAAACAAGATGCGTTGGGATCGCAGGGACGAGACCTACCCGATGGCACTGAGTAGAAGTCAATCCGACGTAGTTGAAAATTCAGCTATTTTTGGACGAATGGTTCAAATTAAAAGCGACAAACGCGTCAACCGCCAACCAAATAATCTGGTGAGTTAATTCTCACACCTTCTGGAATACTGTGATGTGGTAAAGTCACGGTAAATTATATTTTGCGGTTAACAGTTTAAATTGGCTGATTGGATGCGATGGATGCAAATTGGTTGCTATTGTTGATAGATTGCAGTTATTTTTAATCCATCAATTATTTAATTCATATATTTTTATCGACTGACATCTGTGATGCAGAGAAGGACAGGTTGGAGGGATCCAACCGGATTCCTCAAATTTACTGTATTTTTGTTTTTGTTGTGCATATATATGGATTGTTCACATCATCTGACACCAAAACTATTTGAATGTTGATAGTTGAATATACAACCATCGTTGTTGTGGTTAAAGTCAATTGTTTGGGTTGACTGAGTAGATGGGCAGTAATGGTCCAGTCGTAGGGTTTTAACGTTGTTCTACCGTCAGAGAAATTGATGGGGTTTCAAGGTTATAATTTATTTATAACCGAATTAAAGTTATTTAATTATTGTATACGAGTATTTAAATTGGAAATTTAAATTAAATAGACTATATCAAGTTATTAAGAAAATTTAGTAGAATGGTTTACATCAGTTGAGAAGCAGAAATCAAGAATTTTCCACGAATGGGTAAAAAGGGAAATTTATTGTTTCCAAACAAATAAAAATGTGACTTAAATTAATTAAGTTAATTAATTAATTTAAGAAAGGGGAAATGGCAATTGGAATTTCAGTTAATAGTTAACTGATGTGTGGTTTGGTAAATTCACCGTTTCGACAAAGGAATAAACTATGAGGTAAATAAGCGTTAAAGTATAACAAAGGGTGTGGATATTAGTTAATCTCCGATTAACTATTTTCTAAAAAAAATAATTGAATTGGTTATTGTTAATAACCCTCAGTAAGCTTGGAAAAGTGATGATAAATCCTATTTTTGGGTTAAGATTAAAGTTAACTATATTTTTATATAGTAGAGGTCAAAGCAAACTATTCTTTAATTTAAAATGATTTAAAGTAGTGAATTTAATATAATGTCAACAAGGATTTTATTAAATGGACTTGTAAACACAAGTTCGAACAAGATTTGATAAAAGGTGATTTAAATTAACAAGTGGTCGACCGACGAGGGAGTTTAGCCAAAGTGGCGATGAAGGTTTATTATAAAATGTCCAAGTAGATGGAATCAAATCATTTGACGAGAGATTTACATCATAAGTAAAAGGGTTAAAGTGAAAGAATACTTGAAGATTAAGTGATGTTTTAAGGAATGTTTACTTAAATAAAGTAATTAAGTAAAGACCTTAACGAGGATTTCGAATAAAAGATGGGTTTTAAACACCAGATTGAAATCCAAAAAGGGAATCAAAGGGGAAATGTGATTGTGTCATTAGTGGTTAAAACTAATATTATTCTGAGGTGAGAAGGTTGTCGACTAAGGTCTGAGAGGTAACTAAAATACCCCAACTTGGTTGGCATCCCTATTATCAAGAAATAGTATTAGTTGGGAATGAGTGAAGCGTTGAGATTGGTTTTATCCTACATGAGGAATATCAAACTTTGATGCGAGGTTTTTGGGAAATTAAGCAATATTACAATATTGGTTTAAAGGGAATAAGAATATTAATTTCAAAGTATATTAAACAATTGTTATTCAAGTTAGAGTTGATGAAGTATAGTAATTGAGGTAGAGTTAGCCAAACAGAGTTATTCAGGAAAGTTTCTATTGCGTACGACTGCTAGCGTAATTCGCAGGGCTGCAGATAGCCTATGGCGGTCGGATGTTTCCTGAGGGAATCAGGTGTAACCATTGTGATCGCTGCGATCTAGAGTAGAGCGAATGGAGTTAAGTCGAGTATTAGTTAATAGGAGTAACCAAGTCAAGTTTGTCGAGTTAGTCAAGTTAGAGTTAATCAATCATAGTAAATCAGTTAAAGTTAGTCAAAAGGGGAATTTGGTTAAATATATTTTTAAAAGAGGTCGAGTTGTGCCAAGTACTGAATCAGAAAACTCATTGTGTTCACACTATTGTTATTTGATAGTTAAAACACCGACTATCAAACCAGACCAATACGATTGTTGGTTCGGAAAGTCCGGGATTGAATTATATTCGAAAACCATTCCGACCATCAAATACGTGAAGAAGTCGATTGAAGACGGAGCAAGTGAAGACCGTGGATCTTCATAAGCGGAAGGACTACTTGTTGAATTTCTCTGGCCTGCAGCCAGAGTTATTTTGATTTGTGATTCTGTCGTGGTTGAAATCCACGGGTTGCAAGGACTTCTCGCTACTGATTCATGGGGTGATTCCTATATGAGATGCAGTAGGAGAGTACCTTCGGTTCATCCTGTTCCTGGATGACTTGTATGGACGGATGTCTGATAGAGTATTTCCAAAGGAATTACATGCGTTGATTTCTCCAAACGTACGATAGTTGACGGCGGAGAAATGGTTATTCTCTAGCCAGCTAGCTAGAGTATGTTTGTGGACGTCAATCAAGTGTGATCTGGCGGATCTGACGATGTGGCATTCAAAGTGAATGATGACCAGATGTTCTAGAGATAAAGTTCTAGCCTCAAGCCTCATCAACCGGGAAATGACAAAAATCGGGCAGGCAGCATGGCTATGTGGGTCGCTCCCATTAGGATGTATGATCACCTATCTAGAGAAATTCCTATTGCTTCTTTAATCTATATTCGATGCTGACCCTATTCGGGTGGCGGTTGCTGATCCCAACCGTCGGTGATATACATTCGATACACTCAAGCGAAATGAGTGGTCGGTCATGTGAGGGCCGGGTTGCAAGACGTTCTTGTTGAACCCAGTGTATTCGCCTCTAGAGATACACGTGCGGAAGGTGGACCCATACCTTGTCAAGTTGGAATCCAATATCCAATAAGCGCCCGCGGTTTTCGATTGTATACTATATATGTGGAGCGTGAGATGCAAGCGTTCCTCTAGATTATTATTTACTTGTATTTAGACATTATGATAATATCAGAGAAAGATATTGATTTCCAAAAATGGTTTGGTTATAGTAAGGTAAAAACCATCCGTGTTTATGTGTGGATTGGTCTTACTATTACCTTTTGGTTTCGAAAGGATTTTGCAAAGTCAAACAAGTGTGTGTTCTGTGAATTTATCACTGAAAGTATTCTAGACAGACCCAGTGTATTTTGTTTTAAATCAAATGTGCTCGGGTCAGACCGAGTATGTTCCAGGTTAGGTTTCGCTTGGAGTTACAGGAGCTGGAAGCAGGCGGCTTCACCGCTAGTTATTCAAAGTTATTATTCCGCTGTGACTAATGTATGTGTACTCTGATGATTGGTACGTTTTATATAGTTCTTTGTATAAAGAGATTTGATATTTTATTTTATCTGTTCCGCTGTAAGATTCTGATGTGTTCTTCTTCTTTCTTCTATTCCAATACTTCTTTCTTTCTATCCTCACCCTCTAAATTCTTTCTCATGACAATCTGGGGGTTCGATACTTGGGTTTTTGGCAAGTGATACGGGTTTATGTATTGTTGTCGAGAACCCGATTGTCGTTCTTTTCCCCGGGTCGTTACAAGCCCTTACTTCCAATAATTAGCCCAATTTTTTAACTACTATAAAGGTTTGGTTTTTGCATCACCCAATCCATACAATTCATCATCATTCATATTTGTCGATTTACCCGTACTTTGCTTAAACTACCCCTTCTTCTCTTAATATTTCAAAACAGCGCTTCTTTTTAATCCTCCCCCTAATTCTCTAAATAGCCCTTACTTCCAACAATTACCCCTATTTTTGGACTACTATGAAGGGTTGGTTTTTGCAACACCCAATCGAAGTGGTTGATCATCTTTCATATTTATCGATCTGCCCCTACTATGCTTAAATTACCCCTACTTCTCTTAATACTTCAAAACAGCCCTTCTTTTTAATCCTCCCCCGAATTTTCTAAATATCCCTTACTTCCAACAATTACCCCTATTTTTTAACTACGGTGAAGGGTTGGTTTTTACAGCAGCCAATCGCAATGATTCGTCATCTTTCATATTTGTAACTACCGTGTAGGGTTGGTTTTTGCAACGCCTAATCTAAATGATTCATCGTCTTTCATATTTCTCGATCTGCCCCTACTTTGCTTAAATTACCCCTATTTCTCTTAATATTCAAAACTATCCTTCTTTTTAATCATAACCCTAATTCTCTACATAGCCCTTACTTCCAACAGTTACCCCTATTTTTAACTACCCTCTGCTTTTATTATTGTTTTCCTTTATACATTTCTTTATTCATTTTTTTACATCATTCATTTCTTTCATTGTAAACCAATGATCATTCTAACTCTGTGAAGGGTTGGGTTTTGCAGCACCTAATCCAAACGATTCATCTTTCATATTTGTTGATCTACCCATACTATGCTTAAACTACCCCCGTACTTTTATTATTGTTTTCCTTTATTCACATTTTTTTTGCATTACTAATTTCTTTCCTTGTAAGCCAATTATCATTCTACTTCTGTGAAGGGCTGATTTTTGCAGCACTTAATCCGAACGATTCATCATCTTTCATATTTGTCGATCTACCCCTACTGTGCTTAAACTACCCCTACTTCTCTTAATACTTCAAACAGCCCTTTGTTTTAATCCTACCCCTAGTTATATATATAGCCCCTCTTCCAACAATTACCCCCTATTTTTTAACTAATGTGAAGGGTTGGTTTTTGCAGCACACAATCCGAATGATTCATCACCCTTCATATTTGTCGATCTACCCCTACTATGCTTAAACAACCCCTACTTCTCTTTTCAAAACAGCCCTATTTTTTAATCCAACCCCTAACTCTCTAAATAGCCCTTACTTCCAACAATTACTCCTATTTTTTAACTACTGTGAAGGGTTGGTTTTTGCACCACCCAATCCAAATGATTCATCATCTTTCACATTTGTCGATCTACCTCTACTTCGCTAAAACTACCCCTACTTCTCTTAATACTTCAAAACAACCCTTCTTTTTAATCCTCCCCCTAATTCTCTAAATATCCCTTACTTCCAACAATTACCCCTATTTTTTAACTATGTTGAAGAGTTGGTTTTTGCAACACCCAATCCCAATGATTAATCATCTTTAATATTTGTGGATCGACCCCTACTATGCTTAAACTACCCTTACTTCTCTTAATACTTCAGAACAGCTCTTCTTTTTAATCCTACCTCTAATTCTCTAAATAGCCCTTACTTCCAATAGTTACCCCTATTTTTTAACTACTGTGAAGGGTTGGATTTTGCAGCAACCAATCCAAATGATTCATCATCTTTCATATTTCTCGATCTACCCCTACTTTGATTAAACTACCCCTTCTTCTCTTAATACTTCAAAACTACCCTTCTTATTAATCTTACCCCTAATTCTCTAAATAGCCCTTACTTCCAACAGTTACCCCTATTTTTTAACTACTATGAAGGGTTGGTTTTTGCAGTGCCCAATCCCAATGATTCATCATCTTTCATATTTGTCGATCTACCACTACTATGCTTAAACTTCCCCTACTCCTCTTAATACTTCAAAACAGCCCTTCTTTTTAATCCTACCCCCAATTCTCAAAATAGCCCTTACTTCCAACAATTATCCCTATTTTTTAACTACTGTGAAGGGTTGGTTTTTCCAGCATCCAATCCAAATGATTCATCATCCTTCATATTTGTCGATCTACCCCTACTATGCTTAAACTACCCCTACTTCTCTTAATACTTCAAAACCACGCTTCTTTTTAGTCCTACACCTACTTCTCTATATAGCCCATACTTCCAACAATTACCCCTATTTTTTAACTATTGTGAAGGGTTGGTTTTTGCAGCACCCAATCCAAATGATTCATCATCTTTCATATTTTTCGATATACCCCTACTATGCTTAAACTACCCCCTACTTTTATTATTGCTTTCCTTTATTCATTTTTTTTGCATTATTCATTTCTTTGTAAACCAGTTATCATTATACTTCTATGAAGGGTTGGTTTTTGCAGCACCCAATCCAAATGATTCATCATCTTTTTTTATTGTCGATCTACCCTACTATGCTTAAACTACCCCTATTTCTCTTAATACTTCAAAACAAACCTTCTTTTTAATCCTACCCTTATTTCTCTTAATTCTTAAACTACAGTGAAGTGTTGGTTTTTGTAGCACCTAGTCCAAATGATTCGCCATTCTTCATATTTGTCGATCTACCCCTACTATGCTAAAACTACCCCTTCTTCCCTTAGTACTTCAAAATAGCCATTCTTTTTAATCCTGCCCCTAATTCTCTAAATAGACCTTACTTCCAACAATTACCCCTATTTTTTGACTACCACGAAGGGTTGGTTTTTTTAGCACCCATATCCAACTGGTTCGTAATCTTTCATATTTGTCGATCTACCTCTACTATGCTTAAACTACCACTACTTCTCTTAATACTACAAAACAACCCTTCTTTGTAATCCTACCCCTAATTCTCTAAATAGCCCTTACTTCAAACAATTACCCCTATTTTTTAACTACTGTGAAGGGTTGGTATTTGCAGCACCTAATCCAAATGATTCATCAACTTTCATGTTGGTCGATCTATCCCTACTATGCTTAAACTACCCTTACTTTTATTATTGTTTTCCTTTATTCATTTCATTATTCATTTTTTTTGCATTATTCATTTCTTTGTAAACCAATTATCATTCTACTTCTGTGAAGAGTTGGTTTTTGCAGCACCCAATCTAAATGATTCATCATCTTTCATATTTGTCGATCTACCCCTACTATGCTTAAACTACCCCTACTTCTCTGAATGCTTCAAAACAACTCTTCTTTTTAATCCTACCCCTAATTCTACAAATAGCCCTAACTTCCAATAATTACCCCTATTTTTTAACTACTGTGTAGGGTTGGTTTTTCCAGTATCCAATCCAAATGATTCATCATCCTTCATATTTGTCGATCTACCCCTACTATGCTTAAACTAAACCTACTTCTCTTAATACTTCAAAACAACCCTTCTTTGTAATCCTACCCCTAATTCTCTAAATAGCCCTTACTTCCAACAATTACCCCTATTTTTTAACTACTGTGAAGTTTTGGATTTTGCAGCACCCAATTCAAATGATTCACCATCTTTCATATTTGTCGAACTACCCCTACTATGCTTAAACTACCCTTACTTCTCTTCATACATCAAAACACCCCTTCTTTTTAATCCTACCCATAATTCTCTAAGTAGCCCTTGCTTACCCCTATTTTTTTAACAACTGTGAAGGGTTGTATTTTGCAACACCCAATCCAAACAATTCATCATCTTTCATATTTTTCGATCTACCCCTACTTTGCTTAAACTACCCGCCTACTTTTATTATTGTTTTCCTTTATTCATTTCTTTATTATTATTTTTACGTTATTCATTTCTTTGTAAACCAATTATCATTCTACTTCTATGAAGGGTTGGTTTTTGCAGCACACAACCCCAATGATTCATCATCTTTAATATTTGTCGATCTACCCCTACTATGCTTAAACTACCCTTGCTTCTCTTAATCAAAACAACCCTGCTTTTTAATCCAACGCGTAATTCTCTAAATAGCCCTTACTTCCAACAAATACCCTCATTTTTTAACTACCGTGAAGGGTTAGTTTTTGGAGCCCCCAATCCAAAAGATTCATCATATTTCATATTTGCCAATCTTACCCTACTATGCTTAAACTACCCCTACTTCTCTTAATACTTCAAAACAATCCTTTTTTTTAATCCTACCCCTAATTATCTAAATATCCATTACTTCCAACAATTGGCCCTATTTTTAACAACTGTGAAGGGTTGGATTTTGCAGCACCTAATCCGAATGATTCATCATCTGTCATATTTGTCGATCTACCCCTGCTTTGCTTAAACTACCCCTACTTCTCTTAATACTTCAAAAGATCCCTTATTTTTAATCATACCCCTAATTCTATAAATATCCATTACTTCCAACAATTTCCCCTATTTTTTAACTACAGTGAGGGTTGGTTTTTGCATCACCCAATCCAAATGATTCATCATCTTTCATATTTGTCGATCTACCTCTACTGTGCCTAAACTATCCTACTTCTCATAATACGTAAAAACAACCCTTCTTTTTAATCCTACCCCTAATTTTCTAAATAGCCCTTACTTCCAACAATTACCCTTATTTTTTAACAACTGTGAATGGTTTGTTTTTCCAGCATCAAATCCAAATGATTCATCATCATTCATATTTGTCGATCTACCCCTACAGTGCTTAAACTATCCCTACTTCTCTTAATACTTCAAAACAACCCTTATTTTTAATCCTACAGCTAAATCTCTAAATATCCCTTACTTCCCACAGTTACCCCTATTTTTCAACTACTTCGAAGGCTTGGTTTTCGCAGCACCCAGTCCAAATGATTCATCATCTTTAATATTTGTCGAACTACCCCTATTATGCTTAAACTACCCCTACTTCTCTTGTGAAGGTTTGGTTTTTCAACAACTCTTCTTTTTAATCCTACACCAAATTCTCTAAATAGCCCTTACTTCCAACAATTACCCCTATTTTTTAACTATTGTGAAGGTTTGGTTTTTGCAACACCCAATCCAAACGATTCATCATCTTTCATATTTGTCGATATACCCCTACTATGCTTAAACTACCCCCTACTTTTATTATTGTATTACTTTATTCATTTTTTTCATATTATTCCTTTCTTTGTAAACAAGTTATCATTCTACTTCAACGAAGGGTTGGTTTTTGTAGCACCCAATCCAAACGATTCATCATCTTTCATATTTGTCGATCTACCCCTACTATGCTTAAACTACCCCTACTTCTCTTAATACTTCCAACAATTTCCCCTATTTTTTAACAACTGTGAAGGGTTGGTTTTTGCAGCAACTAATCCAAATGATTCATCATATTTCATATTTGTCGATCTACCCCCTACTTTGCTTAAACTACCCCTACTTCTACTAATACCTCAAAAGACCCCTTCTTTTTAATCCTACCCCTAATTCTCTAAATAGCCCTTACTTCCAACAATTGCCCCTATTTTTTAACTACTATAAAGGGTTGGTTTTGCAGCACCCAATCCGAATGTTTCATCGTCTTTCATATTTGTTGATCTACCCCTACTATGCTTAAACTACCCCTACTTCTCTTAATACTTTAAATCAGCCATTATTTTTTTAATCCTAACCTAATTCTCTAAATAGCCCTTACTTCCAACAATTACCCGTACGTTTTAAATACTGTGAAAAGTTTGATTTTGTAGCACCCAATCCAAATGATTCATCGTCCTTCATATTTGTCGATCTGCCCCTACTATACTTGAACTTCCCCTACTTCTCTTAGTATCTAAAAACATCCCTCCCTTTTAATCCAACCCCTAATTCTCTAAATAGCACTTACTTCCAACAATTACCCCTATTTTTTAACTACTGTGATGGATTGCTTTTTGCAGCACCCAATCCAAATGATTCATCATCTTTCATATTTGTCGATCTAGCCCTACTATTCTTAAACTACCACTACTTCTCTTAATACATCAAAACGACCCTTCTTTTTAATCCTACCCCAAATTCTCTATATAGCCCTTACTTCCAACAAATTCCATAATATTTTAACTACTGTGAAGGGTTGATTTTTGCAGCGCCTAATCCCAATGATTCATCATCTTTCATATTTGTCGATCTACCCCTACTATGCTTAAACTACCCCCGTACTTTTAGTATTGTTTTCCTTTATTCATTCATTTATTCATTTTTTTGCATTATTCATTCTTTGTAAACAATTATCATTCTACTTCTGTGAAGGGTTGGTTTTTGCATCACCCAATATAAATGATTCATCATCTTTCATATTTGTCGATCTACCCATACTATGCTTAAACTACCCCCACTTCTCTTAATACTTCAAAATAGCCCGTCTTTTTAATCCTACCCCTAATTCTCAAAATATCCCTTACTTCCAACAATTACCCCTATTTTTTTAACTATGTGAAGCGTTGGTTTTAATCCAAATGATTCATCATCTTTCATATTTGTCGAACTAACCCTACTATGCTTAAACTACCCCTACATCTCTTAATAATTCAAAATAGCCCTTCTTTTTAATCCTAACCCTAATTCCTAAATAACCCTTACTTCCATCAACTACCCCTATTTTTTAACTATAGTGAAGGGTTTGTTTTTGCAGCACCCAATCCAAACGATTTATCATCTTTCATATTTGACGATCTACCCCTACTATGCTTAAACTACCCCCTACTTTTATTATTGTTTTCATTTATTCATTTCTTTATTCATTTTTTTTGCACTATTCATTTCTTTGTAAACCAATTATCATTCAACTTCTATGATGGGTTGATTTTTTCATCGTCCAATCCAAATGATTCATCAGCCTTCATATTTGTCGATCTACCCTACTATGCTTAAACTACCCCTACTTCCAATAGTTACCCCTATTTTTTAACTACTGTGAAGGGTTGGATTTTGCAGCAACCAATCCAAATGATTCATCATCTTTCATATTTCTCGATCTACCCCTACTTTGATTAAACTACCCCTTCTTCTCTTAATACTTCAAAACTACCCTTCTTATTAATCTTACCCCTAATTCTCTAAATAGCCCTTACTTCCAACAGTTACCCCTATTTTTTAACTACTATGAAGGGTTGGTTTTTGCAGTGCCCAATCCCAATGAATCATCATCTTTCATATTTGTCGATCTACCACTACTATGCTTAAACTTCCCCTACTTCTCTTAATACTTCAAAACAGCCCTTCTTTTTAATCCTACCCCCAATTCTCAAAATAGCCCTTACTTCCAACAATTATCCCTATTTTTTAACTACTGTGAAGGGTTGGTTTTTCCAGCATCCAATCCAAATGATTCATCATCCTTCATATATGTCGATCTACCCCTACTATGCTTAAACTACCCCTACTTCTCTTAATACTTCAAAACCACGCTTCTTTTTAGTCCTACCCCTACTTCTCTATATAGCCCATACTTCCAACAATTACCCCTATTTTTTAACTATTGTGAAGAGTTGGTTTTTGCAGCACCCAATCCAAATGATTCATCATCTTTCATATTTTTCGATATACCCCTACTATGCTTAAACTACCCCCTACTTTTATTATTGCTTTCCTTTATTCATTTTTTTTGCATTATTCATTTCTTTGTAAACCAGTTATCATTATACTTCTATGAAGGGTTGGTTTTTGCAGCACCCAATCCAAATGATTCATCATCTTTTTTTATTGTCGATCTACCCTACTATGCTTAAACTACCCCTATTTCTCTTAATACTTCAAAACAAACCTTCTTTTTAATCCTACCCTTATTTCTCTTAATTCTTAAACTACAGTGAAGTGTTGGTTTTTGTAGCACCTAGTCCAAATGATTCGCCATTCTTCATATTTGTCGATCTACCCCTACTATGCTAAAACTACCCCTTCTTCCCTTAGTACTTCAAAATACCATTCTTTTTAATCCTGCCCCTAATTCTCTAAATAGACCTTACTTCCAACAATTACCCCTATTTTTTGACTACCACGAAGGGTTGGTTTTTTTAGCACCCATATCCAACTGGTTCGTAATCTTTCATATTTGTCGATCTACCTCTACTATGCTTAAACTACCACTACTTCTCTTAATACTACAAAACAACCCTTCTTTGTAATCCTACCCCTAATTCTCTAAATAGCCCTTACTTCAAACAATTACCCCTATTTTTTAACTACTGTGAAGGGTTGGTATTTGCAGCACCTAATCCAAATGATTCATCAACTTTCATGTTGGTCGATCTATCCCTACTATGCTTAAACTACCCTTACTTTTATTATTGTTTTCCTTTATTCATTTCATTATTCATTTTTTTTTGCATTATTCATTTCTTTGTAAACCAATTATCATTCTACTTCTGTGAAGGGTTGGTTTTTGCAGCACCCAATCTAAATGATTCATCATCTTTCATATTTGTCGATCTACCCTTACTATGCTTAAACTACCCCTACTTCTCTGAATGCTTCAAAACAACTCTTCTTTTTAATCCTACCCCTAATTCTACAAATAGCCCTAACTTCCAATAATTACCCCTATTTTTTAACTACTGTGTAGGGTTGGTTTTTCCAGTATCCAATCCAAATGATTCATCATCCTTCATATTTGTCGATCTACCCCTACTATGCTTAAACTAAACCTACTTCTCTTAATACTTCAAAACAACCCTTCTTTGTAATCCTACCCCTAATTCTCTAAATAGCCCTTACTTCCAACAATTACCCCTATTTTTTAACTACTGTGAAGTTTTGGATTTTGCAGCACCCAATTCAAATGATTCACCATCTTTCATATTTGTCGAACTACCCCTACTATGCTTAAACTACCCTTACTTCTCTTCATACATCAAAACACCCCTTCTTTTTAATCCTACCCATAATTCTCTAAGTAGCCCTTGCTTACCCCTATTTTTTTAAAGACTGTGAAGGGTTGTATTTTGCAACACCCAATCCAAACAATTCATCATCTTTCATATTTTTCGATCTACCCCTACTTTGCTTAAACTACCCGCCTACTTTTATTATTGTTTTCCTTTATTCATTTCTTTATTATTATTTTTACGTTATTCATTTCTTTGTAAACCAATTATCATTCTACTTCTATGAAGGGTTGGTTTTTGCAGCACACAACCCCAATGATTCATCATCTTTAATATTTGTCGATCTACCCCTACTATGCTTAAACTACCCTTGCTTCTCTTAATCAAAACAACCCTGCTTTTTAATCCAACCCGTAATTCTCTAAATAGCCCTTACTTCCAACAAATACCCTCATTTTTTAACTACCGTGAAGGGTTAGTTTTTGGAGCCCCCAATCCAAAAGATTCATCATATTTCATATTTGCCAATCTTACCCTACTATGCTTAAACTACCCCTACTTCTCTTAATACTTCAAAACAATCCTTTTTTTTAATCCTACCCCTAATTATCTAAATATCCATTACTTCCAACAATTGGCCCTATTTTTAACAACTGTGAAGGGTTGGACTTTGCAGCACCTAATCCGAATGATTCATCATCTGTCATATTTGTCGATCTACCCCTGCTTTGCTTAAACTACCCCTACTTCTCTTAATACTTCAAAAGATCCCTTATTTTTAATCATACCCCTAATTCTATAAATATCCATTACTTCCAACAATTTCCCCTATTTTTTAACTACAGTGAGGGTTGGTTTTTGCATCACCCAATCCAAATGATTCATCATCTTTCATATTTGTCGATCTACCTATACTGTGCCTAAACTATCCTACTTCTCATAATACGTAAAAACAACCCTTCTTTTTAATCCTACCCCTAATTTTCTAAATAGCCCTTACTTCCAACAATTACCCTTATTTTTTAACAACTGTGAATGGTTTGTTTTTCCAGCATCAAATCCAAATGATTCATCATCATTCATATTTGTCGATCTACCCCTACAGTGCTTAAACTATCCCTACTTCTCTTAATACTTCAAAACAACCCTTATTTTTAATCCTACAGCTAAATCTCTAAATATCCCTTACTTCCCACAGTTACCCCTATTTTTCAACTACTTCGAAGGCTTGGTTTTCGCAGCACCCAGTCCAAATGATTCATCATCTTTAATATTTGTCGAACTACCCCTATTATGCTTAAACTACCCCTACTTCTCTTGTGAAGGTTTGGTTTTTCAACAACTCTTCTTTTTAATCCTACACCAAATTCTCTAAATAGCCCTTACTTCCAACAATTACCCCTATTTTTTAACTATTGTGAAGGTTTGGTTTTTGCAACACCCAATCCAAACGATTCATCATCTTTCATATTTGTCGATATACCCCTACTATGCTTAAACTACCCCCTACTTTTATTATTGTATTACTTTATTCATTTTTTTCATATTATTCCTTTCTTTGTAAACAAGTTATCATTCTACTTCAACGAAGGGTTGGTTTTTGTAGCACCCAATCCAAACGATTCATCATCTTTCATATTTGTCGATCTACCCCTACTATGCTTAAACTACCCCTACTTCTCTTAATACTTCCAACAATTGCCCCTATTTTTTAACAACTGTGTAGGGTTGGTTTTTGCAGCAACTAATCCAAATGATTCATCATATTTCATATTTGTCGATCTACCCCCTACTTTGCTTAAACTACCCCTACTTCTACTAATACTTCAAAAGATCCCTTCTTTTTAATCCTACCCCTAATTCTCTAAATAGCCCTTACTTCCAACAATTGCCCCTATTTTTTAACTACTAGAAAGGGTTGGTTTTGCAGCACCCAATCCGAATGGTTCATCGTCTTTCATATTTGTTGATCTACCCCTACTATGCTTAAACTACCCCTACTTCTCTTAATACTTTAAATCAGCCATTATTTTTTTAATCCTAACCTAATTCTCTAAATAGCCCTTACTTCCAACAATTACCCGTACGTTTTAAATACTGTGAAAAGTTTGATTTTGTAGCACCCAATCCAAATGATTCATCGTCCTTCATATTTGTCGATCTGCCCCTACTATACTTGAACTTCCCCTACTTCTCTTAGTATCTAAAAACATCCCTCCCTTTTAATCCAACCCCTAATTCTCTAAATAGCACTTACTTCCAACAATTACCCCTATTTTTTAACTACCGTGATGGATTGCTTTTTGCAGCACCCAATCCAAATGATTCATCATCTTTCATATTTGTCGATCTAGCCCTACTATTCTTAAACTACCACTACTTCTCTTAATACATCAAAACGACCCTTCTTTTTAATCCTACCCCAAATTCTCTATATAGCCCTTACTTCCAACAAATTCCATAATATTTTAACTACTGTGAAGGGTTGGTTTTTGCAGCGCCTAATCCCAATGATTCATCATCTTTCATATTTGTCGATCTACCCCTACTATGCTTAAACTACCCCCGTACTTTTAGTATTGTTTTCCTTTATTCATTCATTTATTCATTTTTTTGCATTATTCATTCTTTGTAAACAATTATCATTCTACTTCTGTGAAGGGTTGGTTTTTGCATCACCCAATATAAATGATTCATCATCTTTCATATTTGTCGATCTACCCATACTATGCTTAAACTACCCCCACTTCTCTTAATACTTCAAAATAGCCCGTCTTTTTAATCCTACCCCTAATTCTCAAAATATCCCTTACTTCCAACAATTACCCCTATTTTTTTAACTATGTGAAGCGTTGGTTTTAATCCAAATGATTCATCATCTTTCATATTTGTCGAACTAACCCTACTATGCTTAAACTACCCCTACATCTCTTAATAATTCAAAATAGCCCTTCTTTTTAATCCTAACCCTAATTCCTAAATAACCCTTACTTCCATCAACTACCCCTATTTTTTAACTATAGTGAAGGGTTTGTTTTTGCAGCACCCAATCCAAACGATTTATCATCTTTCATATTTGACGATCTACCCCTACTATGCTTAAACTACCCCCTACTTTTATTATTGTTTTCATTTATTCATTTCTTTATTCATTTTTTTTGCACTATTCATTTCTTTGTAAACCAATTATCATTCAACTTCTATGATGGGTTGATTTTTTCATCGTCCAATCCAAATGATTCATCAGCCTTCATATTTGTCGATCTACCCTACTATGCTTTAACTACCCCTACTTCTCTTAATACTTCAGAACAACCCTTCTTTTTAATTGTACCTCTAATTCTTTAAATAGCCCTTACTTCTGACAATTACCACTATTTTTTGACTACTGTGAAGGGCTAGTTTTTGCAACACCCAATCCAAATGATTCATCATCTTTCATATTTGTCGATCTACCCCTACTTTGCTTAAACTACCCCCCCACACTTATTATTATTTTCCTTTATTCATTTCTTTATTTATTTTTTCATTATTCATTTCTTTCTTTGTAAACCAATTATCATTTTTCTACTGTGAAGGGCTGGTTTTTGCAGCACCCAACACAAATGATTCATCATCTTTCATATTTGTCGTTTTACCCCTACTATGCTTAAACTACACCTACTTCTCTAAATACTTCAAAATAGCCCTTCTTTTTTATCCTACCCCAAATTCTTAAAATACTTCTTACTTCAAACAATAACCCCTATTTTTTAACCACTGTGAAGGGTTGGTTTTTGCAGCCTTCAATCCAAATGATTCATCATCTTTCATATTTGTCGATCTGCCCTTACTATGCTTAAACTACCCCTACTTCTCTTAATACTTCAAAAAAGCCCTTCTTTTTAATCCTACCCCAAATTCTCTAAATAGCCCTTATTTCGAACAATTACCCCTATTTTTTAACTACTATGAAGGGTTAGTTTTTGCGGCACCCAATCGAAATGATTCATCATCTTTCATATTTGTCGATCTACCTCTACTATGCTTAAACTAGCCCTACTTCTCTTAATACTTCAAAACTTCCCTTCTTTTTAATCCTGCCCCTAATGCTCTAAATAGCCCCTAGTTCCAACAATTACCCGTATTTTTTAACTACCCCCTGCTTTTATTATTGTTTTCCTTTATTCATTTCTTTATTCAATTTACTGCATTTTTCATTTTGTAAACCAATTATCATTCTACTTCTGTGAAGGGTTGGTTTTTGCAGCACCCAATCCAAATGATTCATCATCTTTCGTACTTGTCGGACTACCCTTCATATGCTTAAACTACCCCAACTTCTATTAATACTTCAAAACATCCCATCTTTTTAATCCTACGTCTAATTCTCGAATTAGCTCTTACTTCCAACAATTACCCATATTTTTTAACTACCGTGAAGGGTTGGTTTTTGCAGCACCCAATCCAAACGAGTCATCATCTTTCATATTTATCGATCTACCCCTACTATGCTTAAACTACCCTCCTTACTTTTATTATTGTTTTCCTTAATTCATTTTTTTTTGCGTTATTCATTTCTTTGTAAACCAGTTATCCTTCTACTTCTATGAAGGGTTAGTTTCTGAAGCACCCAATCCAAATGATTCAACATCATTCATATTTGCCGATCTACCTCTACTATGCTTAAACTACCCCTGCTTCTCTTAGTACTTCAAAACAACCCTTCTTTTTAATCCTACCCCTAATTCTCTAAATAGCCCGTACTTCCAATAATTGCCCCTATTTTTTAACTACTATGAAGGGTTGGTTTTTTCAGCCCCCAATCCAAACGATTCATCATATTTAATATTTGTCGATCTACACCTGCTATGCTTAAACTACCCCTACTTTTCTTAATACTTCAAAACATGCCTTATTTTTAATCCTACCCCTAATTCTCTAAATAGCACTAACTTCCAACAATTACCCCTATTTTTTAAATGCTTTGAGGGTTGGTTTTTGCAGCACCCAATCCAAACGATTCATCATCTTTAATATTTGTCGATCTACCCCTACTATGCTTAAACTGCCCCGACTTCTCTTAATACTTCAAAATAGGCGTTCTTTTTAATCCTACCACTAATTCGCTAGATAGCCCTTACTTCCAAAAATTACACCTATTTTTTAACTACTGTGAAGGGTTGGTTTTTGAAGTACCCAATCCAAATGATTCATCATGTTTCATATTTGTCGATATACCCCTACTATGCTTAAACTACCCCCTACTTTTATAATTGTTTTCTTTGTTCATTCCTTTATTCAATTTTTTTGCATTATTCTTTTCTTTCTTTGTAAACCAATTATCATTCTACTTCTGTGAAGGGTTGGTTTTTGCAGCGCCCAATCCAAACGATTCATCATCTTTCATACTTGTCGGACTACCCCTACTATGCTTAAACTACCCCTACTTCTATTAATACTGCAAGACAACCCTTCTTTTTAATCCTACCCCTAATACTCTAAATAGCTCTTAATTCCAACAATTAACCCTGTAAAGGGTTGGTTTTTGCAGCACCCAATCCAAACGGTTCATCATCTTTCACATTTGTCGATCCACCCCTACTATACTTAAACTACCCTCCTTACTTTTATTATTGTTTTCCTTTATTCATATTTTTTGCATTTTTCATTTCTTTGTAAACCAATTATAATTATACTTATATGAAGGGTTGGTTTTTGAAGCACCCAATCTAGACGATTCATCATCATTCATGTTTGTTGATTTATCCCTACTATGCTTAAACTACCCCTGCTTCTCTAAGTACTTCAAAACAACCTTTCTTTTTAATCCTACCCCTAATTCTCTAAATGGCCCTTACTTCCAACAATAACCCCTAATTTTTAAGGATTAATTGACAAGAATAATCCGAAGTTTAACGTGTCCGCCCATATTAATCCCAAGTTTGCGTTATTCAAGAATAATCCCAAGTTTAGGGGGTGTCTTCCCAAATTGATCCCGATGACTTTTGATGACTTTTCACGTGTTATCTTCTGAAAAATATGGGAAGACACCCCCAAACTTCGGATTAATTGGGAAGATACAAGTAAATGGGATTAATTTGGGAAGACACCCCTATAAACTTGGGATTATTCTTGAATAATGCAAACTTGGGATTAATATGGGCGGACACGTTAAACTTCGGATTATTCTTGTCAATTAATCCATTTTTTAACAACTATGAAGGGTTGGTTTTTGCAGCACCCAATCCAAATGACTCATCATCTTTCATATTTGTCGATCTATACCTACATTGCTTAAACTACCCCTGCTATGCTTAAACTACCTCCAAAACAGCCCTTCTTTTTAACCCTCCCCCTAATTCTCTAAATATCCATGACTTCCAACAATTACGCCCATTTTTTAACGACTGTGAAGGGTTGGTTTTTGCAGCACCTAATCCCAATGGTTCATTATCTTTCATATTTGTTGATCTATCCCTACTATGCTTAAACTGCCCCTACCTCTCTTAATTCTTCAAATCAGTCCTCATTTTTTAATCATACCCCTAATTCTCTAAATAGCACTTACTTCCAACAATTACCCCTATTTTTTAACTGCTGTGTAGGGTTGGTTTTTGCAGCACCCAATCCAAATGATTCATCATCATTCATATTTGTCAATCTACCCCTACTATGTTTAAACTACCACTACTTCTCTTAGTACTTCAAAACCGCCCTTCTTTTTTAATCCTACCCCTGTTTCTCTAAGTAGATTTACTTCCAGTAATTACCCCTATTTTTTAACTATTGTGAAGGGTTGGTTTTTGCAGCACACAATCCAAATGATTCATCATCTTTCATATTTGACGATCTACCCCTACTATGCTTAAACTACCACTACTTATCTTAATACTTCAAAACAACCCTTATTTTTAATCCTACCCCTAATGCTCTATATAGCCCCTAGTACCAACAATTACCCGTATTTTTTAACGACCCCCTAATTTTTTTATTGTTTTCCTTTATTCATTTCTTTATTCAATTTTTTTTCATTATTCATTTCTTTCTTTGTTAACCAATTATCATTCTACTTCTGTGAAGGGTTGGTTTTTGCAGCACCCAATCCAAACGATTCATCATCTTTCGTACTTGTCAGACTACCCCTACTTTGCTTAAACTGCCTCTACTTCTATTAATACTTCAAAACAACCCTTCTTTTTAATCCTTCCCCTAATTCTCTAAATAGCTCTTAATTCCAACAATAAACCCTATATTTTAACAACTGTGAAGGGTTGGTTTTTGCAGCACCCAATCCAAACGATTCATCATCTTTCATATTTGTCGATCTACCCCTACTATGCTTAAACTACCCTCCTTACTTTTATTATTGTTTTCCTATATTCATTTCTCTATTCTTTTTTTTTTTGCATTATTCATTTCTTTGTAAACAATGAAGGGTTGGTTTTTGAAGCACCCAATCCAAATGATTAATCATCATTCATATTTGTTGATCTACCCCTACTATGCTTAAACTACCCCTGCTTCTCTTAGTACATCAAAACAACCCGTCTTTTTAATCCTACCCCTAATTCTCTAAATAGCCCTTACTTCCAAAAATAACCCCTATTTTTAACAACTATGAAGGGTTGGTTTTTGCGGCACCCAATCCAGGTGATTCATCATCTTTCATATTTGTCGATCTACCCCTGCATTGCTTAAACTACCCCTATTATGCTTAAACAACCTCCAAAACAGCCCTTCTTTTTAACCCTACACCTAATTCTCTAAATATCCCTTACTTCCAACAATTACCCCTAATTCTCTAAATAGCCCTTACTTCCAAAAATAACCCCTATTTTTAACAACTATGAAGGGTTGGTTTTTGCGGCACCCAATCCAGGTGATTCATCATCTTTCATATTTTTCGATCTACCCCTGCATTGCTTAAACTACCCCTATTATGCTTAAACAACCTCCAAAACAGCCCTTCTTTTTAACCCTACCCCTAATTCTCTAAATATCCCTTACTTCCAACAACTACCCCTACTTCTCTTAATACTTCAAATCAGTCCTTATTTTTAATCCTACCCCTAATTCTCTAAATAGTACTTACTTCCAACAATTACCCCTATTTTTTAACTACTGTGTAGGGTTGGTTTTTGCAGCACCCAATCCAAATGATTCATCATCCTTCGTATTTGTCAATCTACCCCTACTATGTTTAAACTACCCCTATTTCTCTTAGTACTTCAAAACCGCCCTTCTTTTTAATCCTACTCCTAATTCTCTAAGTAGACTTACTTCCAACAATTACCCCTATTTTTTAACTACTGTGAAGGGTTGTTTTTTGCAGCACCCAATCCAAATGATTCATCATCTTTCATATTTGTCGATCAACCCCTACTATGCTTAAACTACCACTACTTTTCTTAATAATTCAAAACAGCCCTTGTTTTTAATCGTACCCCTAATTCTCTAAATAGCCTTTACTTACAACAATTACCCTTATTTTTTAACTACTGTTATGGGTTGGTTTTTGCGTCACCCAATCCAAATGATTCATCATCATTCATATTTCCCGATCTACCCCTACTATGCTTGAACGACCCCTACTTCTCTTAATACTTCAAAACATCCCTTCTTTTTAATCCTACCCCTAATTCTCTTAATAGTCCTTACTTCCAAAAGTTACCCCTATTTTTTAGCTGCTGTTAAGGGTTGGTTTTTCCAGCATCCAATCCAAATGATTCACCATCCTTCATATTTGTCGATCAACCCCTACTATGCTCAAACTACTCCTACTTCTCTTAATACTTCAAAACAGCCGTTCTTTTTAATCCTACCTCTAATTATCTAAATAGCCCTTACTTCCAACAATTACCCCCTAATTTTTAGCTACTGTGAAGGGTTGGTTTTGGCAGCACCCAATCCAAATGATCCATCGTCTTTCATGCTTGTGGATCTACCCCAGCTATGCTTAAACTACCCCTACTTCTCTTAATACATCAAAATGGTCTTTCTTCTTATTCCTCCCCCTAATTTTATAAACAGCCCTTAATTCCAATAATTACCCCTATTTTTCAACTACTATGAAGGGTTGGTTTTTCCAGCATCCAGTCCAAATGATTCATCATCCTTCATATTTGTCGATCTAACCCTACTATGCTTAAACTACCCCTACTTCTCCTAATACTTCAAAATAGCCCTTCTTTTTAATCATACCCCAAATTCTCAAAATAGCCCTTGCTTCCAACAAAACCCCAAATTTTTAACTCTAGTGAAGGGTTGGTTTTTACAGCACCTAATCCAAGTGATTGATCATCTTACATATTTGTCGATCTACCCCTACTTTGCTTAAACTACCCCTACTTCTTTTAATACTTCAAAACATCCCTTATTTTTAATCCTACCCCTAATTCTCTAAATAGCCCTTACTTCCAATAATTACCCCTATTTTTTAACTACTGTGATCGGTTGGTTTTTGCAGCACCCAATCCAAATGATTCATCATCTTTCAAATTTGTTGATCTAATCCTACTATGCTTAAACTACACCTACTTCTCTTAATACTTCAAAACAACCCTTCTTTTTAATCTAACACGTAATTCTATAAATAGCCCTTACTTTCAACAATTACCCCAATTTTTTAACTACTATGAAGGGTTGGTTTTTATAGCACCCAATCCACAAGATACATCTTCTTTCATATTTGTTGATCTACCTCTACTTTGCTTAAACTAAGCCGACTTATCTTAATACTTCAAAACAGTCCTTCTTTTTAATCCTCCCTCTAATTCTCTAAATAGCCCTTACTTCCAACAATTACCCCCATTTTTTAACTACTGTGAAGAGTTGGTTTTTGTAGCACCCAATCCAAATGAATCATCATCCTTCATTTTTGTCGATCTAACCCTACTATGCTTAAACTACCCCCACTTCTCTTAATACTTCAAAAAAGCCCTTCTTTTTAATCTTAGCCCTAATTCTATAATATCCCTTACTTCCAACAATTACCCCTATTTTTTAACTAGTTTGAAGGGTTGGTTTTTGCAGCACCCAATCCAAATGATTAATCATCTTTCACATTTGTCGATCTACCTCTACTTTGCTTAAACTACCCCTACTTCTTTTAATACTTCAAAACAACCCTTGTTTTTAATCCTACACTTAATTCCCCAAATAACCATTACTTCTAACAATTACCCCTATTTTTAAGTATAGTGAAGGGTTGGTTTTTTCCACACCCAATCCAAACGATTCTTCATCTTTCCTATTTGTCGATCTACCCCAACTACGCTTAAACAACCTCCCCTACTTTTATTATTGTATTCCATTATTAATTTCTTTATTCATTTTCTTGCATTATTCATTTCTTTGTAAATCAAATATCATTCTGTGAAGTGCTGGTTTTTGCAGCACCCCATCTAAATGATTCATCATCTTAATATTTGTCGATCTACACCTACTATGCTTAAACTACCCCTACTTCTCTTAATACTTCAAAACAGGCCTTCTTTTTAATCCTAACCCTAATTCTCTAAGTAGCTCTTACTTCCAACAATTACCCCTATTTTTTAACTAACATGAGGGGTTGGTTTTTGTAGCACCCAATCCAAACGATTCATCATCTTTAATATTTGTCGATCTACCCCTACTATGCTAAAACGACCACTACTTCTCTTAATACTTCAAGACAGCCCTTCTTTTTAATCCTCCCCCTAATTCTCTAAATAGCACTTACTTCCAACAATTACCCCTATTTTTTAACTACCGTGAATAGTTGGTTTTTGTAGCACCCAATCCAAATGATTCATCATCCTTCATATTTGTCGATCAAACCCAACTATGCTTAAACTACCCCTACTTCTCTTAATACTTAAAAAAGCCCTTCTTTTTAATACTACCCCTAATTCTCTAAATAGCCCTTACTTCCAAGAATTACCCCTATTTTTTAATTGACATGAGGGGTTGGTTTTTGCAGCACGCAATCCAAATGATTCATCATCTTTCATATTTGTGGATCTATCCCTACTATGCTTAAACTGCACATACTTCTCTTAATAATTCAAAACAACCCTTGTTTTTAATTCTACCCCTAATTCTCCAAATAGCCCTTACTTCCAACAATTACTCCTATTTTTTAACTACAGTGAAGGGTTGGTTTTTGCAGCACCCAATCCAAATGATTCATCATCTTTCATATTTTTCGATCTACCCCTACTATGCCTAAACTACCACTACTTCTCTTAATACTTCAAAACTTCCCTTCTTTTTAATCATACCCCTAATTCTCTTAATATCCCTTACTTCCAGTAATTACCCCTATTTTTTAACTACTGTTATCGGTTGGTTTTCGCAACACCCAATCAAAATGATTCATCATCTTTCATATATGTGGATTTATCCCTACTATGCTTAAACTACACATACTTCTCTTAATACTTCAAAACAACCCGTGTTTTTAATCCTACCCCTAAGTCTCCAAATAGCCCTTAATTCCAACAATTACCCCTTTCATATTTTTCGATCTACCCCTACTATGATTAAACTACCCCTACTTCTCTTAATACTTCAAAACAACCCTTCTTTTTAATCCTACCCGTAATTATCTAAATTGCCCTTGCTTCCAACAATTACCCCTATTTTTTAACTACTATGAAGGGTTGGTTTTTCCAGCATCCAATCCAAATGATTCATCATCCTTCATATTTGTCGATCTACCCCTACTGTGCTTAAACTACTCCTACTTCTCTTAATACTTCAAAACAGCCCTTCTTCTTAATCCTACTCCTAATTCTCTAAATAGCCCTTACTCCCAATAAATACCCCTATTTTTTAACTACTATGAAGGGTTGGTTTTTGCAGCACCCATTCCAAATGATTCATCATCCTTCAGATTTGTCGATCTACCCCTACTTTGCTTAAACTAACCCTACTTCTCTAAATAGCCCTTACTTCCAACAATTACCCTAATTTTTTAACTACAGTGAAGGGTTGATTTTTACAACACCCTATTGACGGTTAAAAATGTCGGAAACACCAAATATTCCAATTACTAGGAATAACCAATTCGGTCGTATAGACAATAGCGAAAAAAGTAAATAACACGAGAGATTTAAAGTGGTTCGGCCTTGTGAGGGGCCTACGTCCACTTTGAAGCTTTGTTGGAATATTATAGATGACCAAGGATTACAAGGTTGAGACTATCTCATGATATCTCATTACATACAATTTTCATGATATATGATGTCATAATTATCTTATGTTGAATAAATGGAGGAAATGACAATTTGGTTCTTCTTCTTCTTTAAAGGAGAGATGCCATTAATGGAGTTCTAGGAAGGTCACAAAATCCAACCTCCTCTCAAATGTGCAGTCATGGGGTATTTATAGGACAAGGGTTAGGTAGGAGTAGGTGGTAGTAGGTAGAAATAGGGTCCACACATAGAAAATTCGAACCCAGTCCCTTCATGAAGAAAATTCGTGGGGGTACAAAATTTCAAACCCGTCTTGGAGGTTCGAAATTTCGAACCTCTCCTGGAGGTTCGAATTTTCGTACCCCTTGGGGGTTCGAAATTTCGAACCCCCTGGAGGGGTAAGAAATTTCGAACCCCTATTGGGGTACGAAATGGATGACGAGGTGGCCGAACTTCTTGGTGTTGAAACCTCGTCGCTCCTAGGGTGTTGTCGAAGCTTCCTGCTTGACGACTCCCTTTTGG
Organism: Allium sativum; assembly: GCA_030737875.1. Classification (NCBI taxonomy): domain Eukaryota; kingdom Viridiplantae; phylum Streptophyta; class Magnoliopsida; order Asparagales; family Amaryllidaceae; genus Allium; species Allium sativum. Next base: position 1,018,524,691 of record CM060913.1, read on the forward strand.
CTCGTATGCGGACATATACTGAAGGGGGCCGCGCTTGAAGGACATGATACAGAGCTAGTGGCCAGAGTAGGATCTTCTGGTATTGGCCCCTTGGATGAGGCTGGCGATACTTCTGGGTTGTAATATCACGCGATATGCTGAGTCGATCGTGTCTTGCGTGCTTTTGGGTTCCTGACCAAAAGGCCGGTTAACATTTGCCCCTCGAAGTACGTCTTGTATTGACATTATGTGCTTTGGACCATTTCAGTTAGTGGTTGAGTTGTGAATTCATTTTGGAAGTTAAAGGAAAACAAAAGTTAGTGGTTGGGCTCGCTCGCCCTGGTGGTGCGGATGAGTTGTCGTTGGGTGTTGCGCCGTACTTCACATTGCTAAGTATCCGCAGTGCTTAGCCTCTGTGGTTGAATGGGAGCCAGTGCGCACATGCAGTGAGTACTCATATGGGAGAGTGTGGCGTGATACATCAATCCAGGGCGAGTGATTTATATATATATATATATATATATATGTTGTACGAATTTTCAAACCCTTGGGGTTCGAAATTTCGAACCCAGGAGGTTCGAAATTCCGAGCCTAGGCGGCTCAAATTTTTGAACCCTTGGAGGTTCGAAATTTCGAACCCAGGGGTTTCGAAATTCCAAGCCCTGGCGGTTCGAAATTTCGAACCCATGGGGTTCGAATTTTTGAAACCAGAGGGTTCAAAAATTTCGAACCGAACCTAGAATACGAAGGGACAGTTTTTTTTTCCTTTTATAAATAGCCCCCCCCTCATTTTAGCACTTCCATCTATTCCTTCCTTGGCCGCCATTGTTGAAAAGCTTCGAACCTGAGAATTTCGAATACAAGGCTTTCGAACCCGAACTAGGTGAGGCTTAGGGTCGAGGAAATGAGAGGGAAGGGTGTTGAAGTATGGTGGCGGAGACCTCGAAGTTCGAACTTGGATGGATTCGAAGTTTCAAGCCCATGGTGTTCGAATTTTCAAACCCCGTGGGTTCAAATTTTCGAACCGCTTGGGTTCGAAATTTCGAACCCTCGTGGGGTTGAATTTTCGAACCCCAGAGGTTCGAATTTTTGAACAGTTTGGGTTTGAGACTTCGAACCTTAAGGGGTTCGAATTTTTGAACCCATATGGGTTCGAATTTTTAGACCCTTGGGTTTGAGACTTCGAGCCTGCAAGGGTATGGTGACTCGGACTTTGATGTTCCTAGCTTCTTGTTTTTCTTGCTTTTGGACTTTAACCACCCGACTGCCTGTCTTCGTATTTTCATATCTATTGTGAAATCGCGTGCCTAGCGTTGATGCATATGTTGTCGAATGCATGGGCATTGTTTAAGATTTTCACGTAGGATAGAGCATACATCCGGACTGGGGCTTGAACTGTTGAACGGCTTTGAACTTTCTTTTTGTAGCTTATATTTGCATAGCACCACACATACACGTTAGTTATCATGAACACGAGGGGTACAGGTTATTCCACTGTGATGACTAATATTATTGTGTTAAAGTATAGCTAGCAAAGAAAACATGATTCAAGACTGGGAAGACCAGGGAAGCTGAGGCATCTCCCCCATTGTCACACACATCCGATTCTACCGACAACGGTAGCTCGACTGGCAGCGAGCTTGAGACTACGGAAGGGTCTGTCCCTTCATAATCTGCCAGTTCTCCTGGAGTGTCTGAACATGGAGAAGCATCAGTGAGACAACACTCCCCCATTATGGAGTAGGAGGTCGAGAATGTAGATATCATGAGTGGAAAACCCGATAGACTTGGCATTGTCGCAACTGGACGCCATAGCAGTTAGGAAAATGGCGTTGCGGTTTAACATACTAGTGGATGATGTTCGTGCTCTGGGAGTTGGTTGTAGGGCTCACACACCACTCGAGGGCTTTACTGCTTGGAACAAACAGGCTTGCCTTACGGGGTGTGTGCCCCCAACCAATGATTTTATTCAAAACATGCTGAGCTACTTCTGCCTTGCACTTTCGCAACTACACCCGAATGCTTATACCTCGCTCTTGGGCGCTTGCGCTCTCTATCGGGAATACTTGCACTTGGAACCTACAAGAGAGGACATTCGGTACTTTTTCCATTTTAAGAGAACGGCCAGCGGATCGCCCTCCCAATGATTCCTAGAAGCGTCACCTGCCACCAAATTCATTGTCGGGAAGTGGCCTAGGCTGTTAGTGTTTAAACATGATTGGTTCTTCATGCGCTGCCCTCCTGGATTTGCGAGGAGATGGATAGAAAGGAGTAAGTACTTCCGAACTATGTTTCGTACTATAACGCTTTCTGGACCCCGCCTCTCACTATCTGCTGATCATGGCAGGAAATCCAGAGGCACCTACTGGCGAGGAGTATCAGCAATGCCTCAATGCCTTGCTAGCGATACCCGAGGAGGCATGTAAAACTAACAGCATAATAAGTCAAGAGCGCCTTCGTCATTTCGGGCTACTTTCACATGACCAAGCTATAATTAGGCCTGCCGTTGCAAGCAGTATTCCGTAAGGAAAAGTGATGGGAGGTTCCACGATTCCTGGTCTGAAGAGAAAGATGCCTTCTGCTGGACCCATGCCTAAGAAGGTCATTACTTTTCAAGGGGATGTGAGCATAGGCACGGCTGGCATTGTGGAGATAGTTACCCGGGATGAGGGCTCGTTGGACGCTTCCGTCCCACCTCCGATGGGAGGTGCGGGGGAAGAAGCATTAGTCGAGTCACGGTCCCCGATAACTTCTCTGGATGCCGCGGCCTCCCTTGAAGCAGCGGACCAATTTTCCGGCTTGAACATAATTGAGATAGACTTTTCGGGCCCATTCACGGTGAACATGGAAGAACTTGCCCTTGCTGTGACGGGGTTACCTCCTCTGAGAAGATCACAATCTGGTTTGTTAAGAGAACACTTAGGGCATACACTGCATAGCGCAGAGATTCTACTGAGTATGCGACCCGGTTGACTTCGTTTGTTTTTCTTAACAGGTGACATGGCAGGAGGGCGCGGAGGACAAGGCTCTAGATCTGGGGACCGACGAAGACCTCGGAGCGATTTCCTTAGCATCTTTAAGAGAGGGGCGAGTCTGTATAGCGATGTTGCGCCACCGCAAGGTCGTGGTGGAGATAGCCGTCAACCGGATAGGCCTCTACAGTCTCCTACTCCTTCTTCCCCTCCTCCAATCCGAGTGTCCGGTGGAGACTCTAGTCTTGATTTAGGGGGATCAAGGCACTCGCTATAGACAAGTCCTCCTCACATTGTTGCTTCGGCTCCTACTTCAGCCTCCAAATGGTCGGAGCATCACTTGCTCAACCCAGATCGGAGGTTGCTGCCGTTATCAAGATGGAAAACTTAACGGAGTCCCAAGTGAATGTGTTTTCTATAGAGGAGCGGATAGCATTTCTGAAGTACTATTTCCCTCGTCTTTATTTTGACGGGCTGAAGTTTATCCCTGATCTCCACCCTGCTAAGGATAGGGAGTCTTGGGAGATATGGGATCATGTGAAGGCCTCGTATCATCAAACCAACGAGTTTACCAAGTATTCCTTCCATCTTTTTAAGCTGATTAGGAAGAAAAACATGGAACTTATGAACCAGCAGCTGACCATCAATGCTGAGCAGACCACCGTTGAGAATCTAAATGCGGAAACAGGTGAGTTTGCTCTTTGTGTCGTTGGAGTACTATTTGGTTATTCCATGTCGTTAAACATTAACTCGTGGATCCTTCTTTCTTTTTTGTGTGCAGCGGAGCTGAAGGAGGAGTGTGCGACACTTCAGAGAGAGGCCGATCATGCTCGCTCTTCTTTCACAGAGACGGTAGTTGACTTGACCACTCAGAATATGACCCTTAAGAGGTACAAGGATGAGGTGGACATAATATGCATCGAGTTGGAGAAGGAGAATACCAGACTCTCCAAACTTTGGGATGATAGCGAGGCTTTGAGAGCGGAGAACGACAACTTCAAAAAGCAGCTTGAAGAGATGAAGAAGACCAAGGAGGACGCGGAGGTCAGCAATCGAGATGTGCTAAGTACAATGAAGGGTTAGAGAGCTGCACACCTGAGAGAGGTTGAGCAGTTATGGAAGTAGTTGGAGGACACGAAATCTCATGTAGAAATGTCTGTAGAAGAAGATATCCGGAACATGTTTGTTAAGATTCTGAAATTCCATGGACTCTCGTGTGTGGATGATCATGTCCGAGAACTGAATCGGACCTGGGAGAGGTTAGTTCCTCATGAAGCCTTTTTGCGTCAAGTCGATGTGAGCACCCTGGATGAAGGCCAACTAATGTTGGATCTCCTATCCGACGAAGAGCGGGGAAAGCTAATGGAAGGGAGGAGATTGTTTTCGGAGGATGTAGAGAGAGAAAGGCTAGCGAGGCTCATTGCTGAGAAGGGAAAATCTATCACAACCGAGAGCGTGGTTGTGGCTGAAACATTCGGTGCGGGAAGCTCTTATCCGCCTCCAGTTCCTGAAACTTCTATCGTGAATGATCCTGCTGCTTCGGTCAGGGTTTCCACTGAGTACAATCCTGACCACCCGAAGATAGGAGAAACAGGATTCTCACTAACTTCTGTGACACTTGCTCCCTCTATTCCTCCTACGCCATCCTTGACCGGAGGTAAACTCCTATTACCGTGCATCCCTGAGGATGATGAGATTACCAATTTTGCGAACTAAAAGGTTTTGTTTTTACTGTGCAGCCCTTCCTGGATCGACCACACCTTTCGGCCTTGCCCCTGTGATCCCACAAATGACTGAATCTGGACTAGGACTTGCGGAGACGCAATTTGGAAAGGGCAGTGACCAACTAGGTTCTTTCTCGGGCATAAGGATAACGCCCAGTATGACTGACATTCTTAATGAGGAAGGAGAGGCAGTAGATGGACAAAGTGCTGCTGCCAGAGGACCAATAAAGGCTGACGTGTCTTCTATGGCAGCGGTGGTGGAAACCCAGAAAGCCCGAACGACGGCAAAGCGCGAGGAGATTGAGGAGAGAGGAAGGCAGGATGAGGCTGCCAGGCAAGAAACCCAGAGGAAGGCCATAGAGAATGCTGAGGCGAGAGCCGCGGAGGCAATTAAGAAGACAAAAGGCCGATGCGGAGGCAGAGAAGAAGATGGTTACTGACGAGGCTCGGAAGAGGAAGGAGGATGATGAAGCTCACTGGAGGGTCATGGAGGCTTTCGAAAAATCCAAAGCCGATGATGACATGCCACACAAGTCGGAGAAGCTAGCTGCGCGACGGGCTGCTAGAGAAGCCAAGGAGAGAGCTGAGCTGGAAGGCAAGGTAATCCTGGGGAAGAGCGCTGCCGTGGTAGGTCTTGCTGCCGGATGTGCCCTCCTACCTTTGCCGCATACCCTTGCCACCGGTGTCACTTAGATCTCTAGCGGTGAGGGGGGAAATGATAGACGCCTCCCGGTTTCTCATGAGTCGGTTACTCCTCTGAAGGCTCGTGGAGGAAGAAGAAGATCAGAAAAGAAGAGGCCTGGCAAGAAGGATGAACCATCGAGTGCTGAATCTGCAAAGAAAGAGCATAAGCACAAAAGCAAGAAGAAAAAGCATGATTAGTTTTAGTGCCTTAGGTAAAATTTACCGTTATTTTGGTAGTGCAGGCCGGTAGTTTATGCGAGTACGACCCTCGCTTTTGGTTTTTCAGGACGTGGTGTGGTTTTCATGTACATCCTAGAAGGGAAGAATTTAGACATGTGGTTTATGTAATGTGTATGTGTAAATGAAATATGAATTCGTAAGGATCGCAATTTGTGTTAAGTATTTGGATGTTCTTCTTATGTTTTCCAACATCCCGTACTTGCATAAGCATACTTATCGTCACACCTAACAAAAAAGTAATCAGGTATCGCGCTCTGTGTCATTGTTCCAGAGGGGTGTGCCTGAGCGCAGACTTCTAGTAAGTTTTCTTTAGCCCATGAAACCCATAGTTTGCAAAGCCTGGCTGTACGCCTGCTGTTTTTTCACGGGTTGCTCGGGTTAATCCCAAGAGCAGCGATGGCGCATGATGTCACGTTATGCGGTCCGTCCGGTGTATGGCTCTCCCGTCGTTCATTGGGTTGTGGTGAACTGCAGACATCATTTATTCAACTGAGAGGAGAAGTCCGGATCATCAGCCCGTAGGGTCCGATCGTGGCAATGGGCTTACCCTTAGCCTTGAGAGCTTCGGGAAAGAAATGATTTAAGGTCGGTCTCGGTGCTGCGCCAAGATTCGACCGGCGCCCGTAGCCAGGGGAAATTTGCATTACTCCTACCTGGCTGTCGGGAGGCCCCAAGTCGCATTGGGCTTGGGCGTGGAATGATTTATCCTCGGTCTCGGCATAGGGTCGAGATTCGAGTTCGTGGTTATTTAGACTCGGTCACGCCGCAGGCTGGCGACTCGAGTAGCATTTCCGGCTCCCTTGCCCGGGGTGCCGGTCGTAGCCAAGTTGGTTTGCCCTCGAGGTTGGCTCTAGGTTTGGATGGCGATGCCAGCTCCTGCGCTCGAGGGCCTTCACGGCAACTGATTTCCCATACACGAGCTGGTTGTCAGTATTAATCAAACATGTCACACAAGAAGTAAACATAAAGGAAATAGAGACAGTAGTTTGAACATCATTTCCAATAATAACTTTAGCAGTAATAGCTTTTACAATGCCCTGAATTGCTAGAAAACAAAACATTGTTAGAAAGCATAAATAACTGTGCACTAAGTTATGTAAAGTAACGGTGAAGATGTTCATTGTTCCAGGCCCTTGGGAGTTCAGCTCCGTACACAGTCGCGAGTTTGAACGTTCCATTGGTGAGCCTTCGCTGTATGGAGTACGGGCCTTCCGAATGAGGAGCAAGACCTATCGTAGGGTGAAACACTCATTTTAGAACAAGATCGCCGATGTTAAGGTCCTTACGATGGACCCTTGAATTAAAGTATCGGGCGACCCGTTGTCGTTGAGCGGCGGCTCGGAGATCAGCTTCGTTCCTCCATTCCTCTAGTAAGTCGCGTGACCCCAAAAGTAAGTCTTGGTTCATCTTTGGGTTGAAATAAGTAACCTGATGGGACAGAAGCTTAAGCTCGATGGGAATGAAGGCTTCCGATCCATAGGCGAGGGCGAAAGGAGTATGCTCAGTCGCCGACTTGTGGGTGGTTCGGTAAGCCCACAGGACTAGAGGGAGCCTGTCTGCTCATCTGCCCCGACGTTTTCCAGACGCTTCTTGATGATGGACTTGAGGATCTTGTTAACCGCTTCAGCCTGACCATTGGTTTGGGGGTGTGCCACTGCCGAGAATCTCTTTTCGATGTTGTGTCGTTGACAGAAGGCTTTGAATTTTGAGCTCTCGAGCTGAGTTTCATTGTCAAAAATGATAGCTTGAGGGACCCCATATTGGGTAATGATGTTGCGAACAACAATGGTGATCATGTTCTTGGTGGTGATTGTGGGGAGGGCCTTGGCCTCTGCCCATTTGGTGAAATAATCAACTGCGACAACAGCATATCGTGCCCCTCCTCTGCCCATGGGAAGAGTACAAATAATATCGATGCCCCATATGGCGAATGGCCATGGGCTGACCATTTGCGTCAATTCTGTAGGCGGGGTCCTCAGAATCTTTGAGAAGTGCTGGAACTTTTTGCATTTGCGAGCATATTATGTGGCGCCTTGGTCGAGCATGGGCCAATAGTAGCCATGTTTGAGTATTTTTCTGGCCAAGGATTTCCCTCCTTTATGGTCGCCGCACTCACCCTCGTGTACATTGGTGAGCACTCAGATGGCCTCATCTTGAGCTACGCACCTGAGCAGCAGGATGGTGAAACCCCTGCAGTAGAGTACCCCATACATAAGAAGGTAGCGAGTCGACTGGCGGCTGAGTGCTCATCTTTCCTTATAGCGTCCTGGGAGGACCCCGTTTGTTAGGTAATTCTTGATCGATGTTATCCAAGATTCAGGATCGGATTCGTTGTTTGTTGCCATATCAGTCCGTGTTTGTTTGATGCTTGGGGAGTTGAGCACCTCGACCAGGGCAAACCCTAAGAGTGGTGAAACCCCTGAGCTCACCAGTTTGGCTAGTAAATCAGCCTTCTCGTTTTGTTCTCGGGGGATATGATGGTGAAGTGGTCGATGTAGGTGAGTAATTCCTGAACCTGAGGCAAGTACAGGGCGAGTCATTCCCCCTTATTCTCATATTCCCCTTGTACCTTGCGCACGATGAGCTATGAATCGGAGAAGATTTGGATGGTCTTAAGCTTGAGCTCTATCGCGATTCTAAGTCCAGCTATCAAGGCCTCATACTCTGCATCGTTATTGGTAACAAGGAATTTTAGCTTTAGTGCATAGCATATTAGGCACTTTTCGGGGGTGATGAGCACGACTCCAGCTCTAGAGCATTTGCTTTTTGAGGACCCGTCCACGAACAATTTCCATTGATTGCTGGAAGCCTTAGTGTCTTCCGTAGGAGTCTCCTCGGGAATAGTGAATTCTACAATGAAATCGGCATGGGCTTGCCAAAGGATGGCCCGACGGGGGACGAAAGTTATCTAAAACTGGCTTATTTCCATGCTCCGTTTTAATAGTCGTCCGGACGCCTTAGGTCGTTATAGGACTGGACGCAGTGGCTGGTCGGTGAACACCTTGATGGGATGGGACTGGAAGCAGGGCCGTAGCTTTCAAGAGGAGATCAGTAAGCAGAATGCTACTTTTTCCAACTTCAGATAGTTCTTTTCTTCCCCTGTCAATCGCTTTCTTATGTAGTAGACGGGCCGTTGGATACGGTCTTCGATGCGTATTACTGCCGAGCTGATTGCCTGCATAGAAACAGCCAAATAAATGTATAAGTCCTTAGGCTATATGGGCTTATATTGGATAGGTGGTCACTCTAAGTGATCCAGAAGTTCTTTGAACTCAAAAATGCAATCTGGGGTCTACTCGAAATTGCGCTTCCCCTTTCAAAGTAAATCGAAGAAAGGAATGCACTTGTCGGTAGCCTTGGATATGAAACGACTTAAAGCAGCGACCTTCCCATTTAAACATTGGACATCCTTGATGTTTTTGGGGATTTGGATGTCCCGAATGGCTTGGTTTTTTCTGGATTGGCTTCGATTCCCCGGGAGTTGACGATGAAACCCAAGAATTTTCCTGAAGCGACTCGGAAGGAGCACTTCAAGGGGTTGAGTTTCATGTCGTACCAACGGAGGATATCGAACATTTCAAAGAGGTCATGGACATGATCGCTTGACACTTTGTATTTTACCAACAGGTCATCCACGTACACCTCCATGGACTTTCCGATTTGGTTTTTGAAGAGTCGGTTTACCATTCGCTGACAAGTGGCACTGGCATTCTTGAGGTCGAAGGGCATGATGCGATAGCAGTAGAGTCCAAGGTCTATTATGAATGAGGTATGGCCCTGGTCGCGAAGATTCATTGGGATTTGATTGTAGCCTGAGTAAGCATCCATGAAAGATAGTAGTTGGTATCTGATGGTTGAATCAACAAGTCGGTCGATCTTCGGGAGCGGGAAGCTGTCCTTGGGACATGCCTTGTTTAAATCGGAGAAGTCGACGTATGTTCTCCATTTAACGTTGGGTTTATTGACCAGGACAGGATTGGAGACCCATTCAGTGTAGTCGGCTTCGCGAATAAAGTTGTTGTTGAGTAGACGGTCTACCTCTTCCTCGAGTACCTTGGACCGTTTGGGTTCCAAGAAGCGGCGCTTCTACTTGATTGGAGACATTGCGGGATCGATGCTCAGACAATGGCATGCGACTGCTGGAATCGATGCCTTTCATGTTAGAGTGAGTCCATACGAACACATATAAATTTCCCTTTAAGAAATCTACAAGGTCTTCTTTGATTGCTGGATGGAGGTGTGATCCTAAATTCAGTACCCTTGATGGATCGTTTGGATTAACTAGGATGTCCACCGTAGGCTCAACTGGGGTAGCCCTCTCGTATTCGGGCTCTTCATCCTTCCGTGGGTCGAGGTCGTCAGAAAGACGGCAGTGGCGTCTGAGTTGAGGCCCAGATGTCGTTGGTTTCTATGCGGAGGCGGTGTTGGCGCAAAAAGGAGCAGGCACGACTTTGCCCTTGTCCTTATTGCATGCGTTTTTCCATTCTATCGCTCAGCATTCTCTTGCATTGGCTTGGTCTCCTCTAATTGTTCCGATCCCGTTTTATATAGGGAATTTCATAAGGAGGGACCATGGTGATATGCACACCCGAAATTCTGTAAGGAATGGGCGTCCGAAGAAGAAGTTGTATGGGGAGATGATGTCAATAACCACAAAGGTAAGCAATCGGACCCGGCTTCGATCCCCATTTCTGAGCTCGACGGGTAGGTCGATGACTCCTACCAGGCAACTGGAAGCACCATTGAAGCCGTGAATCGTGGCATGGCATGGTTTAAGGTTCTTTGCATCCAATTTAATCCGGTCATAAGCAGCTTTGAAAATGATATTGACCAAGCTACCCGAGTCTACCAGTATTCTTCGAACGGAGGCGGAACCAATTTGGGCTGTGATTACCAAGGGATCAGTGGCTGGGATCCCGATTCCTGTAAAATCCCTTTTGCGAAAGACAATATCATCCCTCATGGATTTTTGAAGCTTATCGGGGACAGAATCATCAGGAGTGGAGCAGGCTTCGTGCGTAGCGTGCTTTATGGATCTCACATACTCCTCCATTTTGCGGAAGCTATCATGTGTGGGATGGGGTCCGCCACATATAGTGTTAATCACGATCACCCGCCCAGGGTTGGACGTACCCAAGGCCGCCTTGGCGTGTGCAGGGCGTGTCGGTGGCCGAGGTTTCGGATTTTCTTCGGGAGGAAAAGGTTCTTGGAAATAATGCTCAAGTCGCTCTTCTCAGATGAGCTTCTCGATAGCGTCTTTAAGCTGGCGACACTCATTAGTGTTATGTCCATACATGTCATGGTATCGGCAGTACCTCCTGGTATTTTTCTCGAGGTCGGTAGATTCCCGAGTGTGGGGCTTCTTGTATGCCAAGTTGTTGTAGGTTTCTAGGTAAATCATTTCCAAGTCCTCGGTTAGTCGGATGTATGTTTCGTAGGATCGGTAGGGGCCGGGTTTTCTTGGTTCGGTCGGAACTTGGTTGTTATTCCGGTCTACTTGCCTGCCATTGTTCAGACTTTGCCTGGAGGAACCTGTCCCCTTGTTTGGATCAGAGGGTTCTCCTCCTTGTCTCCCTCTAAAGTTGTTATTTGCAGTGTCTGCTTGAGGATCGTTATGGCGGCTGATTTCGGAGAGACGATTTCGTCTCGCTTCTTCTTGACATAAGAACTGCCCCGTTTTTTCGTAGAAAGCGTCGAGGCTCTTTGGCTGCTTTCGATCGATCCTTGCCCCGAATTCGGAAGTTTCGAGGACACCCTTTGCTAACTGAAAGAATATGGTGTGAGGGTCAGGGTCTTCGACCTCGGTGAGGGCGATATTGAACCGGGAGAGGCAGCTCTTGAGCGACTCAGCGGGCCCTTGATATCGATTGGACAGAGTGAGAGCGTTCTTTGGAGTAGGAATATGCATCCTGAATTGCTTGACCAATTATGTCGCTAATTGACCGAAGTTGTTAATAGAGGCGAGCGGGAGGCGAGAGAACCATAGCAGAGCGGTTCCCGATAAGAAGACTAGAAAGCATTTACATTTGGCCGGATCGTCACCCTGGCTCGAATCCATTTGCCACTCATATCGGTTTAGGAAGGCACAAGGGTCGGTGGTTCCGTCGTAAAGCGGCATAAGTGGCATGCTAAAGCGCCGAGGCCAATTAGCTTCGTTCACCCTTCTTGTGAAAGGGTTACATCTAATGTGTGCCTCCCATGAGTCATGAACATTCACTCGCATTTCCCTCTTGATTCTTCGGATCATGTTGGGAAGATAAGTTGGATGAGGATCCTCCATCGGGATCCATGGGTTCTAGCGAGGTTCTGGAGTTCTGTTACGAGGGTGCCTCCTATTATGGATGTCCGAGTCGTTGTCTTCTTCCATGTCCTCGATGTCTATAATCGGGTTCTGGTGCAGACGAGGAGGCGGAGCGGGTTGATGTAGGTCCTACTCTGAAGGAGCACTGGCCATTGGAATAGCAGGTCCGCCATCTTGATGGGCATCCATTGTGTTTTACCGAGGAAGAGGTTGGTTGGTCGTACCCGGTCCACCATTGATGATTAAGCGAGAGCGATCTCGGTATTGTGCCCCCTCGCTATATATGACTGTAGTACGGTCTCTGTTGCCGTTTCCATTGTCGCGGGCATAGGCATTTTCGTCACCATTGTCGAGGGCGTTAGTCCGAACGGCGACGTTGTTGATGAGATTAACCTCCTTCTTTGGTGCGGGCCCCTTGATTCGGACGAGGAAGTTTCCGAGGTAGCGGGCCACGATCGAGCATTTTTGCAAGCTAACTGGAGTCAAGCAACGATGCGCTGACTTTATTGAAGTTGTCGCACAAGATCGATGTTGTTCCTTAATGCTTGATTAAACTCGACTGCGGTATTCTCATATTTTTCAATAAGTGCGCGGATCTGAGCTTGTGTCGCGGGCGCTTCGGGGTACACGGTAGGAGGGACGTCTTCATTTGTCGTCGGGATGTCCGCCGGTGGAGGTTGTTTAGATGTACCAGCCTCGGCTGCGGCTGAAGAGCCGACCATTGCGTTCTTTGACTTCTGTATCATCGTAAGCGTACTCGACTGAAGATTGAGCAGGGAACCTTAAGCTTGTCGAAGTCGAGACAGTAAAGTGCGAGAAAGACGCAAACTTTGAGTTCAAGTTCTCAGTGAAAGAACCAAATGTTTGATGGCAAAAAATGTCGAAAACACCAAAGATTCCAATTACTTGGAATAACCAATTCGGTCGTATAGACAATAACAGAAAAAAGTAAAAAAACACGAGATATTTATAGTGGTTTGGACTTGTGAGGGGCCTACGTCCACTTTGAAGCTTTGTTGGAATATTATTGATGACTAAGGATTACAAGGTTGAGACTATCCCATGATATCTCATTACTTATACTTTTCATGATATATGATGTCATAATTATCTTATGTTGAATAAATTGAGAAAATGACAATTTGGTTCTTCTTCTTCAAAGGAGATACGCAATTAATGGAGTTCTAGGAAGGTCAAGGGGTAATTATAGGACAAGGGTTAGGTAGGAGTAGGTAGAAATAGGATCCATACACAGAAAATTCGAACCCAGTTGCTTCATCCAGAAAATTCGTACCCCCTGGCCAAGGGGTTCGAAATTTCGAACCTCTCCCGAGGGTTCGAAATTTCGTACACCCAGGTGGTTCAAAATTTTGAACCCCCTGGACGGCTGCAAACACCAACCCTTCACAGTAGTTAAAAATTGGGGTAATTGTTGGAAGTAAGAGTTATTTAGATAATTAGGTGTACGATTAAAAAGAAGGGTTGTTTTGAAGTACTAAGAGAAGTAGGTGCAATATAAACATAGTAGGGGTAGATCGACAAATATGAAAGAAATGAATCATTTGGATTGGATGCTGCAAAAATCAACCCTTCACAGTAGTTAAAGAATAGGGGTAATTGTTGGAAGTAAGGACTATTTAGAGAATTAGCGGTAGGATTAAAAAGAAGGGTAGTTTTGAAGTATTAAGAGAAGTAGAGGTAGTTTAAGCAAAGTAGGGGTGGATTAGGAAATATGAAAGATGATGAATCATTTGGATTGGGTGGTGCAAAATCCAACTTTTCACAAAATGATAATTGATTTACAAAGAAACGAATAATGCAAAAAAATGAATAAAGGAAAACAATAATAAAATTAAAGGAGGTAGTTTAAGCATAGTAGGGGTAGATCGACAAATATGAAAGATGATGAATCATTTGGATTGGGTGCTGCAAAAACCAACCCTTCATAGTAGTTAAAAAATAGGGGTAATTGTTGGAAGTAAGGGTTATTATGTTTTAAAGTATTAAGAGAAGTAGTGGTAGTTTAAGCGTAGTAGGGGTAGATAGACAAATGAAAGATGATGAATCATTTGGATTAGGTGCTGCAAAAACCAACCCTTCACAAAAGTTTAAAAATAGGGGTAATTGTTGGAAGTAAAGGCTATTCAGAGTATTAGGGGTAGGATTAAGAAGAAGGGTTGTTTTGAAGTACTAAAAGAAGTAGGGGTAGTCTAAGTAAAGTAGTGGTAGATCGACAACTATGAAAGATGATTAATCATTTGGATTGGGTGCTGCACAAACCAACCCTTCACAGTAGTTAAAAAATAGGGGTAATTATTGAAATTAAGGGATATTTAGGGAATCAGGGTAGGATTGAAAAAAGGCATGTTTTGTATTATTAAGAGAAGTGGGGGTAGCTTAAGCATAGAAGGGGTAGATCAACAATTATTGAAGATGATGAATCATTTGGATTGGTTGCTGCAAAAACCAACCCTTCACAGACTAATAATTGGTTTACAAAGAAATGAATAATGCAAAAGAATGAATAAAGAAATGAATAAGGGAAAACAATAATAAAAGTAGGGGAGGTTGTTTAAGCATAGTAGGGGTAGATCGACTAATATGAAAGATGATGAATCGTTTGGATTGCTTGCTGCAAAAACCAACACTTCACAGTAGTGAAAAAATAGGGGTAATTATTGGAAGTCATGGCTATTTGGAGAATTAGTGGTAGGATTAAAAAGAAGGGTTGTTTTGATGTATTAAGAGAAGTAGGGGTAGTTTAAGCATAGTAGGGCTAGATCCACAAATATGATAGACAATGAATCATTTGGATTGGGTGCCGCAAAAACCAGCCCTTCACAGTAGTTAAAAAATAGGGGTAATTGTTGGAAGTAAGGGCTATTTAGGTAATTATGGGTAGGATTAAAAGGAAGGGCTTTTTTGAAGTATTAAGAGAAGTAGGGGTAGTTTAAGCATAGTAGGGGTAGATCGACAAATATGAAAGATGATGAACCGTTTGGGTTGGGTGATGAAAAAACCAACCCTTCACAGAAGTAGAAACGACAATTGGTTTACAAAGAAATGAATAATGCAAACAAAATGAATAAAGGAAAACAGTTATAAAAGTAGGGGTAGTTTAAGCGTAGTAGGGGTAGATCGACTAATATGAAAGATGATGAACCATTCATATTGGATGCTACAAAAGCCAGCCCTTCAAAGTAGTTAAAAAGTAAGGGTAATTGTTGGAAGTATGGGCTATTTAGAGAATTAGGGGTAGGATTAAAAAGAAGGGTTGTTTTGAAGTATTAAGAGAAGTAGGGGTAGTTTAAGCAAAGTAGGGTAGATCGACAAATATGAAAGATGATTAATCATTTTGATTGGGTGCTCAAAAACCAACCCTTCACAGTAGTTAAAAAAAGGGGTAATTGTTGGAAGTAAGGGCTATTCAGAGTATTAGGGGTAGGATTAAAAAGAAGGGTTGTTTTGAAGTACTAAGAGAAGTAGGGGTAGTTTAAGCAAAGTAGGGTAGATCGACAAATATGTAAGATGATTAATCATTTGGACTGGGTGCTCAAAAACCAACCCTTCACATTAGTTAAAAAATAGGGGTAATTATTGAAAATATGGGATATTTTGAGAATTAGGGGTCGGATTAAAAAGAAGACCTATTTTGAAGTATTATGAGAAGTAGGGGTAGTTTAAGCATAGTAGGGGTAAATCGACAAATATTAAAGAAGATGAATCGTTTGGATTGGGTGCTGCAAAAACCAACCCTTCACAAAATGATAACTGTTTTACAAAGAAATGAATAATGCAAAAAAATGAATAACGAAATGAATAAAGAAAAACAATAATAAAAATAGTGGAGGTAGTTTAAGCATAGTAGGGGTAGATCGACAAATATGAAAGATGATGAATCGGTAGGTTTGCGTGCTGCAAAAACCAACCGTTCATAATAGTGAAAAATAGGGGTAATTGTTGGAAGTAAGTGCTACTTAGAGAATTAGGGGTAGGATTAAAAAGAAGGGTTGTTTTGAAGTATTAAGAGAAGTATGGGTATTTTAAGCATAGTAGGGGTAAATCCACAAATATGAATGACAACGAATCATTTGGACTGGGTGCTGCAAAAACCAACCCTTCACAATAGTTAAAAAATAAGGGTAATTTTGGAAGTAAGGTCTACTTAGAGAATTAGGGGTAGGATTAAAAAGAAGGGTTGTTTTGAAGTATTAAGAGAAGTAGGGGCAGTTTAAGCATAGTAGGGGTAGATCGACAAATATGAAGGATGATGAATCATTTGGATTGGATGTTGGAAAAACCAACCCTTCACAGTAGTTAAAAAGTAGGGGTAATTGTTGGAAGTAAAGGTTATTTAGATAATTAGGGGTAGGATTAAAAAGAAGGGTTATTTTGAAGTATTAGGAGTAGGGGTAGATCGACGACGAATCATTTGGATTGGGTGCTGCAAAAACCAACCCTTCACAATAGTTAAAAAATAAGGGTAATTTTGGAAGTAAGGGCTACTTAGATAATTAAGGGTATGATTAAAAAGAAGGGTTTTTTTCGAATTATTAAGAGAAGTAGGGGTTGTTTAAGCATAATGGGGGTATATCGATGAATCATTTGGATTGGATGTTGGAACAACCAACCCTTCACAGTAGTTAAAAAATAGGGGTAATTGTTGAAAGTAAAGGCTATTTAGAGAATTAGGTGTAGGATTAAAAAGAAGGGTTGTTTTGAAGTATTAAGAGAAGTTGGGGTAGTTTTAGCAAAGTAGGGGTAGATCGACAAATATGAAGGATGATGAATCATTTGGATTGGGTGCTGCAGAAACCAACCCTCCACAGTAGTTAAATAATAGGGGTAATTGTTGGAAGTAAGGAAAATTTAGAGAATTAGGTGTAGGATTAAAAAGAAAGGCTATTTTGAAGTACTAAGAAAAGTAGGAGTAGTTTAAGCATAATAGGAGTAGATCGACAAATATGAAAGATGTTGAAACATTTGAATTGGTTGCTGGAAAAACCAACCCTTCATAGTAGTTAAAAAATAGGGGTAATTGTTAGAAGTAAGGGCTATTTGCAGATTTAGGGGTATGATTAAAAATAAGGGTTGTGTTGAATTATTAATAGAAGTAGGGGTAGTTTAAGCATAGTAAGGGTAGATCGACAAATGTGAAAGATGATGAATCATTTATATTGGGTGCTGCAAAAACCAACCCTTCGCAGTAGTTAAAAAATAGGTGTAATTGTTTGAAGTAATGTGAATAATACTATGAAATAGGGGTAATTGTTGGAAGTAAGGGCTATTTAGAGAATTAGAGGTAGGATTAAAAAGAAGGGCTATTTTGATGTATTAAGAGAAGTAGGGGTAGTTTGGGAATAGTAGGGGTAGATCGACAAATATGAAATATGATGAATCGTCTGGATTGGGTGCTGCAAAAACCAACCCTTCACAGTAGCTAAAAAATAGGGGTAATTTTTGGAAGTAAGGGCTATTTAGAGAATTATGGTTAGGATTAAAAAGAGGGGTAGTTTTGAAGTATTAATAGAAGTAGGGGTAGATTAAGCAAAGTAGGGGTAGATCGAGGAATATGAATGATGATGATTGGATTGGGTGCTGCAAAAACCAACCCTTCATAGTAGTTAAAAATTAGGGATAATTGCAGGAAGTAAGGGCTATTTAGAGAATTAGGGGTAGGATTAAAAAGAAGGGTTGCATTGAAGAATTAAGAGAAGTAGGGGTAGTTTAAGCCTTGTAGGTGTAGATCGACAAATATGAAAGATGATGAATCGTTTGCATTGAGTGCTGCAAAAACCCACCCTTCGCAGAATGATAATTGGTTTACAAAGAAATGAATAATGCACAAAAATGAGTAAAGAAATGAATAAAGGAAAACAATAATTAAAGTAGGGGTGGTAGTTTAAGCATAGTAGGGGTAGATCGACTAATATGAAAGATGATGAATCGTTTGGAATGTGTGCTGCAAAAACCTACCCTTCACAGTTGTGAAAAAATAGGGGTAATTGTTGGAAGTAAGGGCTGTTTTGAAGTATTAAGAGAAGTAGGGGTAGTTTAAGCATAGTAGGGTTAGATCCGCAAATATGAAAGACGGCGAATCATTTGGATTAGGTGCTGGGAAAACCAACCCTTCACAGTAGTTAAAAAATAGGGGTAATTGTTGGAAGTAAGGGCTATTTGGAGAGGCGTAGGATTAAAAATAAGGGCTGGTTTGAAGTATTAAAAGAAGTAGGGGTAGATCGACAAGTATGAAGGATGATGAATCACTTGGATTGGATGCTAGAAAAACCAACCCTTCACAGTAGTTAAAAAATAGGGGTAATTGTTGTAAATAAAGGCAATTTAGAGAATTAGGGGTACGATTAAAAAGAAGGTTGTTTTGAAGTATTAAGAGAAGTAGGGGTAGTTTAAGCAAAGTAGGGGTGGATCGATAAATATGAAAGATGATAAATCATTTAAGTTGGGTGCTGCAAAAAGCAACCCTCCACAATAGTTAAAAAATAGGGGTAATTGTTGGAATTAAGGGCTATTTAGAGAATTTGGGGTAGGATTAAAAAGAAGGGTTGTTTTGAAGTATAAAGGGAAGTAGGGCTAGTTTAAGCATAGTAGGGGTAGTTCGACAAATAAGAAAGATGATGAATCATTTGGATTGGTTGCTGCAAAACCAACCCTTCACAGTAGCTAAAAAATAAGGGTAATTGTTGGAAGTAAAGGCTATTTAGAGAATCAGGGGTAGGATTAAAACGAAGGGCTGTTTTGAAGTACTAAGAGAAGTAGGGGTAGTTTAAGCATAGTAGGGGTAGATCGACAAATATGAAGGATGAAGAATCATTTGGATTGCGTGCGGCAAAAACCAACCCTTCATAGTAGTTAATAAATTGGGGTAATTTTTGGAAGTACGTGCTATTTAGGGATTTAAGGGTAGGATTAAAAAATAAGGGCTGATTTGAAGTATTAATAGAAGTAGGGATAGTTTAAGCGTAGTAGGGGTAGATCCACAAATACAAAAATGATTAATCGTTGGGATTGGGTGCTGCAAAAACCAACGCTTCACACTTGTTTAAAATAGGGGTAATTGTTGGAAGTAAGGGCTATTTAGAGAATTAGGGTTAGGATTAAAAAGAAGGGTGATTTTGAAGTATTAAGAGAAGTAGGGGTAGTTTAAGCAAAGTAAGGGTAGATCGAGGAATATGAGAGATGATGAATCGTTTGGACTGGGTGCTGCAAAAACCAACCCTTCACAGTAGTTAAAAAATAGGGATAACTGTCGGAAGTAAGGGATATTTGGAGAATTAGGGGTATGATTAAAAAGAAGAGTTGTTTTGAAGTATAAAGAGAAGTAGGGGTAGTTTAAGCATAGTAGGGGTAGATCGACAAATATGAAAGAAGATGAATCATTTGGATTCGGTGCTGCAATAACCAACCCTTCACAGTAGTTAAAAAATTAGAGTAATTGTTGAATGTATGGGCCATTTACTAAATTAGGGGTAGGATTAAAAAGAAGGGTTGTTTTGAACTATTAAGAGAAGTAGGGGTAGTTTAAGCAACGTAGGGGTAGATCGACAAATATGAAAGATGATTAATCATTTGGATTGGGTGCTGCAAAAACCAACCCTTCACGGTAGTTAAAAATAGGGTTAATTACTGAAAGTAAGGGATATTTAAAGAATTAGGGTTAGGATCAAAACGAAGGGCTATTTCGAAGTATTAAGAGAAGTTGGGGTAGTTTAAGCATAATAGGGGTATATCATAAAATATGAAAGACGATGAATCTTTTGGATTGGGTGCTGCAAAAACCAACCATTCACGGTAGTTAAAAAATAGGGGTAATTTTTGGAAGTAAGGGCTATTTAGAGAATTAGGGGTAGGATTAAAAAGAAGGGTTGTTTTAAAGTAGTAAGAGAAGTTGGGGTAGTTTAAGCACATTAGGGTTAAATCGACAAAAATGAAAGATGATGAATCGTTTGGATTGATTGCTGCAAAAACCAACCCTTTACAGTACTTAAAAAATAGGGGTAATTGTTGGAAGTAAGTACTATTTAGAGAATTAGGGGGAGGATTAAAAAGAAGGGCTGTTTTGAAGCATTAAGATAAGTAGGGGTAGTTTAAGCAAAGTAGGGGTAGATCGACAAATATGAAAGATGATGATTAATCATTTGGATTGAGTGCTGCCAAAACCAACCCTTCACAGTAGTTAAAAAATAGTGGTAATTTTTGGAAGTAAGGGATATTTAGATAATTAGGGTTAGGATTAAAACGAAGGGCTGTTTTGAAGTATTAAGAGAAGTAGGGGTAGTTGAAGTATAGTAGGAGTTGATCGACAAGCATTAAAGATGATGAATCGATCGGATTGGGCGCTGCAAAAACCAACCATTCACAGAAGTAGAATGATAATTACTTTACAAAGAAACAAATGAATAATTCAAAAAAAAAAAAACGAACAAAGGAATGAATAGAGGAAAACAATAATAAAAGTAGGGGAGGCAGCTTAAGCATAGTAGGGGTAGATCGACAAATATGAAGGATGATGAATCATTTGGATTTGGTGCTGCAAAAACCAACCCTTCACAGTAGTTAAAAAATAGGGGTAATTGTTGGAAGTAAGGGCTATTTAGAGAATTAGGGGTAGGATTAAAAAGAAGGGTAGTTTGTAAGTAGTAAGAGAAGTAGGGGTAGTTTAAGCATAGCAGGGGTACATCGACAAAGATGAAAATGATGAATCATTTGGATTGGGTGCTACAAAAACCAAACCTTCACTGTAGTTAAAGAATAGGGGTGATTGTTGGAAGTAAGGGCTATTTAGATAATAAGGAGTATGATTAAAAAGAAGGGATGTTTTGAAGTATTAGGAGAAGTAGGGGAAGTTTATGCATAGTTGGGGTATATCGACAAATATGAAACATGATGAATCATTGGGATTGGGCATTGCAAAAACCAATCCTTCACAGTAGTTAAAAAATAGGGGTAATTGCTGGAAGTAAGGGCTATTTAGAGAATTAGGGGTAGGATTAAAAAGAAGGGTAGTTTTGAAGTATTAAGAGAAGTAGGGGTAGTTTAAGCAAAGTAGGGGTAGATCGAGAAATATGAAAGAGGATGAATCATTTGGATTGGGTGCTGCAAAAACCAACCCTTCACAGAATGATAATTGCTTTACAAAGAAATGAATAAGGCAAAAAAATGAATAAAGAAATGAATAAAGGAAAACAATAATAAAAATAAGCGTGTTACATCGACAAATACGAAAAATGTTGAATCATTTGGATTGGGTGCAGCAAAAACCAACCCTTCATAGTAGTTAAAAAATAAGAGTAATTGTTGGAAGTAAGGGCTATTTTGTTTTGAAGTATTTAGAGAAGTAGTGGTAGTTTAATTATAGTAGAGGTAGATCGACAAATATGAAAGATGATAAATAATTTGGATTGGGTGCTGTAAAAACCAACCCTTCACAGTAGTTAAAAAATAGGCGTAATTGTTGGAAGTAAGGGCTATTTAGATTATTAGGGGTATGATTAAAAAGAAGGGTTGATTTGAAGTACTAAGATAAGTAGGGGTAGTTTAAGCAAAGTGGTGGTAGATCAACAAATATGAAAGATGATTAATCATTTGGATTAGGTGCTGCAAAAACCAACCCTTCATAGAATGATAATTGGTTTACAAAGAAATGAATAATGCAAAAAATGAATAAAGAAAGGAATAGAGGAAAACAATAATAAAAGTAGGGGAGGTAGTTTAAGCATAATAGGGGTGATCGACAAATATGAAAGATGATGAATCGTTTGGATTGTATGCTGCAGAAACCAACCCTTCACAGTAGTGAAAAAATGGAGGTAATTGTTGGAAGTAAGGGATATTTGGTGAATTAGGCGTAGGATTAAAAAGAAGGGCTGTTTTGCAATATTAAGAGAAGCAGGGGTAGTTTAAACATAGTCGGGGTAGACCCACAAATATGAAAGACGACGAATAATTTGGATTGGGTGCTACAAAAACCAACCCTTCACAGTAGATAAAAAATAGGGGTAATTGTTGGAAGTAAAGGATATTTAGAGAAATAGGGGTAGGATTAAAAAGTAGTGATGTTTTGAAGTACTAAGAGAAGTAGGGGTAGTTTAAACATAGTAGGGTTTGATCAACAAATATGAAAGATCATGAATCGTTTGGATTGGGTGATGCAAAAACCAACCCATCACAGAAGTAGAACGATAATTGGTTTATAAAGAAATGAATAATGCAAAAAAAAAAAGAATAAAGAAATGAATAAAGGAAAACAATAATAAAAGTAGGGGAAGTTCAAGCGTAGTAGGGGTAGATCGACCAATATGAAAGATAATGAATCATTTGGATGGGGTGCTGCAAAAATCAACCCTTCACAGTAGTTATAAAATAAGGGTAATTGTTGAAAGCAAGGGCTATGTAGAGAATTAGGGGTAGGATTAACAAGAAGGGCTGTTTTGTAGTATTAATAGAAGTAGGGGTAGTTTAAGCATAGTAGGGTAGATCGACAAATATGAAGGATGATGAATCATTTGGATTGGATGATGGAAAAAACAACACTTCACAGTAGTTAAAAAGTAAGGGTAATTATTGAAAGTAAGGGCTATTTAGAGAATTAGGGTTAGGATTAAAAAGAAGGGTTGTTTTGAAGTATTAAGAGAAGTAGGGGTAGTTTAAGCAAAGTAGGGGTAGATCAATAAATATGAAAGATGATTAATCATTTGGATTGGGTGCTGCAAAAACCATCCCTCCACAGTAGTCAAAAAATAGGTGTAATTGTTGGAAGTAAGGGCTATTTAAAGAATTTAGGGTAGGATTAAAAAGAAGGTTTGTTTTTAAGTATTAAGAGAAGTAGGTTTAGTTTAGTTATAGTAGGGGTAGATCGACAAATATGAAAGATGATGAATCATTTGGATTGGGTGCTGCAAAAACCAACCCTTCACAATAGTTAAAAAATAGGGGTAATTGCTGGAAGTAAGGACTATTTGGAGAATTAAGGGTATGATTAAAAAGTAGGGTTTTGTTGAAATATTAATAGAAGTAAGGGTATTTTAAGCATAGTAGGGGTAGATCGAAAAATATGAAAGATGATGAAACATTTGGATTGGGTGCTGCAAAATCCAACCCTTCAAAGTAGTTAAAAAATAGGGGTAATTGTTTGAAGTAATGCGAATAATACTATGAAATCGGGGTAATTGTTAGAATCAAGGGCTATTTAGAGAATTAGGGGTAGGATTAAAAAGAAGGGTTGTTTTGAAATATTAAGAGAAACAGAGGTAGTTTAGGCATAGTAGGGGTAGATCGACAAATGTGAAAGATGATGAATCATTTTGATTGGATGCTGCAAAAACCAACCCTTCACAGTAACTAAAAAATAGGGGTAATCTTTGGAAGTAAGGGCTATTTAGAGAATTAGGGGTAAGATTAAAAAGAATTGTTTTTTTGAAGTATTAAGGGAAGTAGGGGTAGTTTAAGCATAGTAGGGATAATACGACAAATATGAAAGATGATGAATCATTTGGATTGGTTTCTGCAAAAACCAACCCTTCACAGTAGTTAAAAAATAGAGGTAATTGTTGGAAGTAAGGGCTATTTGGAGAATAAGTGGTAGGATTAAAAAGAAGGGCTGTTATGAAGTATTAAGAGAAGCAGTGCTATTTTTGAGCATAGTAGGGGTAGATCGATAAATATGAAGGATGATGAATCATTTGGATGGGATGCTGGAGAAACCAACCCCTACTTTGCTTAAACTACCCCTACTTCTCTTAATAATTCAAAACAGCCCGTCTTTTTAATCCTACCCCTAATTCTCTAAATAGCCCTAACTTCCAACAATTACCCTTATTTTTTAACCACTGTAAAGAGTTGGTTTTTCCAGCATCCAATCCAAATGATTCATCATCCTTCATATGCGTGGATCTACCCCTACAATGCTTAAACTACCCCTACTTCTGTTAATACTTCAAAATAACCCTTATTTTTAATCCTACCCCTAGTTCTCTAAAACCAACACCTATTTTTTAACTTCTGTGAAGGGTTGGTTTTAGCAGCACCCAATCCAAACGATTCATCGTCTTTCATATTTGTTGATCTATCCTTTCTATGTTTAAAGTACCCCTACTTCTCTTAGTACTTCAAAACAACACTTCTTTTTTATCCTACTCCTAATTCTCCAAATGGCCCTTACTTCCAACAATTACCCTTATTTTTTAACTACTTTGAATGGTTGGTTTTTGTAGCACCCAATCCAAATGATTCATCTTCTTTCATATTTGTCGAACTATCCCTACTATGCTTAAACTACCCCTACTTCTCTTCATACCTCAAAACCACCCTTCTTTTTAATCCTCCACCTAATTCTCTAAATAGCACTTGCTCCCAATGGTTACCCCTATTTTTTAACTACTATGACAGGTTGGTTTTTGCAGCACCTAATCAAAATGATTCATCATCTTTCATATTTGTCGATCTACCCCTACTTTGCTTAAACTACACTTACTTCTCTTAATACTTCAAAATAGACCTTCTTTTTAATCCTACTCCTAATTCTCTAAATAGCCTTACTTCCAACAATTACCCTTAGTTTTTAACTACTGTGAAGGGTTGGATTTTCCAGCATCCAATCCAAATGATTCATCTTCCTTCATATTTGTGGATCTACCCCTATTATACTTAAACTACCCCTACTTCTCTTAATACTTCAAAACAACCCTTCTTTTTAATCATAACCCTGATTCTCTAAATAGCCCTTACTTCCTACAATCACATCTATTTTTTAACTACTATGAACGGTTGGTTTTAGAAGCGCCCAATACAAACGATTCATCATCTTTCATATTTGTCTGTCTACCCTTACTATGCTTAAACTACCCCAACTCCTCTTAGTACTTCAAAACAGCACTTCTTTTTAATTCTACCCCTAATTCTCCAAATGGCTCTTACTTCAAACAATTACTCCAAGTTTTTAAATATTTTGAAGGGTTGGTTTTTGCAACACCCAATCCAAATGATTCATCATCTTTCATATTTGTCGAACTACCCCTATTATGCTTAAACTACCCCTACATCTCATAATACTGCAAAACAACCCTTCTTTTTAATCCTTCTCCCAATTCTCTAAATAGCCCTTACTTCTAACAATTACCCCAAATTTTTAACCACTATGAAAGGTTGGTTTTTGCATCACCAATTCCAAATGATTCATCATCCTTCATATTTGTCGATCTACCCCTACTATGCTTAAACTACCCCTACTTCTCTTAATAATTCAAAAAAGCCTTCTTTTTAATCCTACCCCTAATTCTCTAAATAGCCCTTACTTCAAATGATTACCACTATTTTTTCTCTACTTCGAAGTGTTGGTTTTTCAGCGCCCGATCTCAATGATTCATCATCCTTCATATTTGTCGATCTACCCCTACTTTGCTTAAATTATCCCTACTTCTATTAATACTTCAAAAAAGCCATTTTTTTTTAATCCTACCCCTTATTTTCTAAATAGCCCTTACTTCCAACAATTACCCCTATTTTTTAACTACTGTGAAGGGTTGGTTTTTTTAGCACCCAATCCAAAAGATTCATCATCCTTCATATTTGTCGATCTACCCCTACTATGCTTAAACTCCCTCCTCTACTTTTATAATTGTTTTCCTTTATTCATTCCTTTGTTCATTTTTTTTGAATTGTTCATTTATTTCTTCGTAAACCAATTATCATTGTACTTCTGTGAATGGTTGGTTTTTGCAGTACCCAATCCAAACGATTCATCATCTTTAATACTTGTCGATCTACTCCTACTATGCTTAAAGTACCCCTACTTCTCTTAATACTTCAAAACAGACCTTCTTTTTAATCCTACCCCTAATTATCTAAATATCCCTTACTTCCAATAATTACACATATTTTTTAACTTCTGTAATGGGTTGGTTTTTGCATCACCCAATCCAAATGATTCATCATCTTTAATATTAGTCGATCTACCCATACTATGCTTAAGCTACCCCTACTTCTTTTAGTACTCCAAAACGAGCCTTCTTTTTATTCGTACCCCTAATTCTCTTAATAGCCCTTACTTCCAACAATTACCCTTATTTTTTAACTATTGTGAAGGGTTGGTTTTTGCAGCACCCAATCCCAACGATTCATCATCATTCATATTTGTCGATTTACCCCTACTATGCTTAAATTACCCCTACTTCTCTTAATATTTCAAAAAAGCCCTTCTTTTTAGTCCTGGCCCTATTTCTCTAAATAGCCCTTACTTCCAACAATTATCCCTATTTTTTAACTACTGTGAAGGGTTGGTTTTTGCAGCACCCAATCCAAATGATTCATCGTCTTTCATATTTGTCGATCTACCCCTACTATGCTTAAACTACCCTACTTCTCTTAATACATCAAAACATCCCTTCTTTTTAATCCTACCCCTAATTCTCTAAATAGCCCTTACTTACAGCAATTACCCCTATTTTTTAACTACGGTGAAGGGTTAGTTTCTGCAGCACCCAATCATCCTTCATATTTGTCGATCTACCCCTACTATGCTTAAACTACCCCTACTTCCCTTAATACTTCAAAACCGCCCTTCTTTTTAATTCTACGCCTAATTCTCTAAATACTCCTTACTTCAAACAATTACCCCTATTTTTTAACTACTATGAAGGGTTGGTTTTTGCATCACCCAATCCAAATGATACATCTTCTTATGTATTTGTCGATATACCCCTACTTTGCTTAAACTACCCCTATTTCTCATATACCCCTAATTATCTAAATAGCCCTTACTTTCGACAATTACCCCTATTTTTTAACTACTGTGAAGTGTTGGTTTTTCCAGCATCCAATCCAAATGATTCATCATCCTTCATATTTGTCGATCTATCCCTTTAATCCCTATTTAAGAAGGGGTAGATCGACCTTTCATAATAAAAGTAGGATGTTTTTTGAATAAAGAAAATAACTCTAATTCTCTTACTAGCCCTTTCTTGGATCGAAGACAGCACTATAGGGGTAATTGGTTTACAATTACCCCTACTGTTTTTGTATTATTGTATACTTACCCCTATTTAATCATCTTTCTTACAATTACCCCTATTTAATCATCTTTCATGTTTTTTGAAACAATAATTGGCTTTTTCCAACCCTATGAATGATTCATCATCTTTCATATTCTTCAAAATAGCCCTTCTTTTTATTCATTATGCTAGTACTTCTGTGAAATGATAATCGGGGTAGAGAATTACCCTTAATTCTCTAAACAACCCTTACTTCCAACAATTACCCCTATTTTTTAACTACTGTGAAGGGTTGGCTTTTGGAGCACCCAATCCAAATGATTTACCATCTTTCATATTTGTCGAACTACCCCTACTATGCTTAAACTACCCCTACTTCTGTTAATACTTCAAAAGAGACCTTCTTCTTAATCCTCCCCCTAATTCTCTAAATAGCCCTTACATCCAACAATTACCCCTATTTATTAACTATTATAATGGGTTCGTTTTTGCAGCACGCAATCCAAATGAATCATCATCTTTCATATTTGTCGATCTACACCTACTTTGCATAAACAACCCCTACTTCTCCTAATACTTCAAAACATAACTTCTTTTTAATCATACCCCTAATTCTCTAAATAGAACTTACTTTCAACAATTACTCCTATTTTTTAACTACTGTGAAGGTTTGGATTTTGCAGCACCCAATCCAAATGATTCATCATCTTTCATATTTGTCGATCTACCCCTACTATGCTTAAACTACCCCTACTTCTCTTAATACTTCAAAACTGCCCTGCTTTTTAATCTTATTCCAAATTCTCTAAATAATCCTTACTTCCAAAAATTACCCCTATTTATTAACTACTGTGAAGGGTTGGTTTTTGCAGCACCCAATCCAAACGATTCGACATCTTTCATATTTGTCGATCTACCCCTACTATGCTTAAACTACCCCTACTTCTCTTAATACTTCTAAACAGCTCATCTTTTTAATCCTACTACTAATTCTCCAAATAGCCCTTACTTCCAATGATTACTCCTATTTTTTAACTACTGTGAAGGGTTGGTTTTTGCAGCACCCAATCCAAACGATTCATCATCTTTAATATTTGTCGCTTTATCCCTACTATGCTTAAACTACCCCTACTTCTCTTAATACTTCAGAAGAGCCCTTCTTTTTAATCCTCCCCCTAATTCTCTAAATAGCCCTTACTTCCAACAGTTACCCCTATTTTTTAACCACTGTGAAGGGCAGGTTTTTGCAGCACCCAATCCAGATGATTCATCTTCTTTCATATTTGTCGATCTACCCCTACTTTGCTTAAACTACCCCTACTTCTCTTAATACTTCAAAACAGCCGTTCTTTTTAATCATACCCCTAATTCTCTAAATAGCCCTTACTTCCAACAATTACCTTATTTTTTAACTACTGTGAAGGGTTGGTTTTTCCAGTATCCAATCCAAATGATTCATCATCCTTCATATTTGTGGATCTACCCCTACTATGCTTAAACTACCCCTACTTCTCTTAATACTTCAAAACTACCCTTCTTTTTAATCCTACCCCTAATTCTCTAAATAGCCCTTACCTCCAACAATTACCCTTATTTTTTAACTACTGTGAAGGGTTGGTTTTATCAGCACCCAATCCAAATGATTCATCATCATTCATATTTGTCGAACTACCCCAATTATGCTTAAACTACCCCTACTTCTCTTAATACTTTAAAACAACCATTCTTTTTAATCCTACCCCTAGTTCTCTAAATAGCCCTTACTTCCTACATTTACGCCTATTTTTTAACTAATTTGAAGGGTTGGTTTTTGCAGCACCCAATCCAAATGATTCATCATCTTTCATATTTGTCGATCCAACCACTACTTTGCTTAAACTACCCTTACTTCTCTTAATACTTCAAAATAGCCCTTCTTTTTAATCCAACCACTAATCCAGCAACTAATCCAAATGATTCATCATCCTTCATATTTGTGGATCTGCTCCTACTATGTTTAAACTGGCCCTACTTATCAAAATACTTCAAAACAACCCTTCTTTTTAATCCTACCTCTAATTCTCTAAATATCCCTTACTTCCTACAATTACCCCTCTTTTTTAACTACTGTGAACGGTTGGTTTTAGCAGCGCCCAATCCAGACGATTCATCATCTTTCATATTTGTCGATCTACCCGTACTATGCTTAAACTACCCCAACTTCTCTTAGAACTTCAAAACATCACTTCTTTTTAATCCTACCCCTAATTCTCCAAATGGCCCTTACTTCCTACAATTACCCGTTTTTTTTAACAACTTTGAAGGGTTGGTTTTTGCAGCACCCAATCCAAACGATTCATCATCTTTAATACTTGTCGATCTACTCCTATTATGCTTAAACTACCCCTACTACTCTTAATACTTCAAAACATGCCTTCTTTTTAATACTACCCCTAATTATCTACATAGCCCTTACTTCCAATAATTACCCCTGTTTTTTAACTTCTGTAAAGGGTTGGTTTTTGCATCACCCAATCCAAATGATTCATCATCTTTTATATTTGTCGATCTACCCATACTATGCTTAAGCTACCCCTACTTCTCTTAGTACTCCAAAACGAGCCTTCTTTTTATTCCTACCCCTAATTCTCTAAATAGCCCTCACTTCCAACAATTACCCCTATTTTTTAACTACTGTGAAGGGTTGGTTTTTGCAACACCCAATCCCAACGATTCATCATCATTCATATTTGTCGATCTACCCCTACTATGCTTAAATTACCCCTACTTCTCTTAATATTTCAAAAAAGCCCTTCTTTTTAATTCTGTCCCTATTTCTCTAAATAGCCCTTACTTCCAGCAATTACCCCTATTTTTTAACTACTATGAAGGGTTGGTTTTTGCAGCACCCAATCCAAATGGTTCAACATCTTTCATATCTGTCGATCTACCCCTACTACGCTTAAACTACCCCTACTTCTCTTAATACTTCAAAACATCCATTCTTTTTAATCCTACCCCTAATTCTCTAAATATCCCTTACTTACAGCAATTACCCCTATTTTTTAACTGCTATGAAGGGTTGGTTACTGCAGCACCCAATCCAAATGATTTATCATCCTTCATATTTGTCGATCTACCCCTACTATTCGTAAACTACCCCTACTTCCCTTAATACTTCGAAACTGCCCTTCTTTTTAATTCTACGCCCAATTCTCTAAATACTCCTTACTTCAAACAATTACCCCTATTTTTAAACTACTATGAAGGGTTGTTTTTGCATCACCCAATCCAAATGATACATCTTCTTTTGTATTTGTCGATATACCCCTACTTTGCATAAACTACCCCTATTTCTCACAATACTTCAAAAAAGCCCTTCTTTTTAATCCTTCCCATAATTATCTAAATAGCCCTTACTTCCAACAACTACCCCTATTTTTTAACCACTGTGAAGGGTTGGTTTTTCCAGCATCCAATCCAAACGATTCATCATCCTCCATATTTGTCGATCTACCCCTACTTAATCCCTATTTAAGCAGTGGTAGATCGACCTTTCATAATAAAAGTAGGCTGTTTTTTGAATAAAGAAAATAACTCTAATTCTCTGAATCGCCCTTACTTGGATCGAAGATTGCACTATAGGGGTAATTGGTTTACAATTACCCCTACTGTTTTTGTATTATTGTATACTTACCCCTATTTAATCATCTTTCTTACAATTACCCCTATTTAATCATCTTTCATATTTTTTGAAACAATAATTGGGTTTTTCCAACCCTATGAATGATTCATCATCTTGCATATTCTTCAAAATAGCCCTTCTTTTTATTCATTATGTTAGTACTTCTATGAAACGATAACCGGGGTAGAGAATTACCCTTAGTTCTCTAAACAACCCTTACTTCCAACAATTACCCCTATTTTTTAACTACTGTGAAGGGTTGGCTTTTGCAGCACCCAATCCAAATGATTCATCATCTTTCATATTTGTCGAACTACCCCTACTATGCTTAAACTACCCCAACTTCTGTTAATACTTCAAAAGAGCCCTTCTTCTTAATCCTCCCCCTAATTCTCTAAATAGCCCTTACATCCAACAATTACCCCTATTTATTAACTATTATGACGGGTTCGTTTTTGCAGCACGCAATCCAAATGAATCATCATCTTTCATATTTGCCGATCTACACCTACTTTGCTTAAACTACTTCTACTTCTCCTAATACTTCAAAACATCCCTTCTTTTTAATCATACCCCAAATTCTCTAACTATTATGACGGTTCGTTTTTTCTTTAACTAATTCTCCAAATTGCCCTTACTTCCAACAATTACCCTTATTTTTTAACAATTGTGAAGGGTTGATTTTTCCAGCATCTAATCCAACTGATTCATCATCCTTCGTATTTGTGGATCTGCTCCTACTATGCTTAAACTACCCCTACTTATCAAAATACTTCAAAATAATCCTTCTTTTTAATCCTACCTCTAATTCTCTAAATATCCCTTACTTCCTACAATTACCCTTATTTTTTAACTACTGTGAACGGTTGGTTTTAGCAGCGCCCAATCCAAACGATTCATCATCTTTCATATTCGTCGATCTACCCTTATTGTGCTTAAACTACCCCAACTTCTCTTAGTACTTCAAAACAACACTTCTCTTTAATCCTACTCCTAGTTCTCCAAATGGCACTTACTTCCAACAATTACCCCTTTTTTAACTACTTTGAAGGGTTGGTTTTTGCAGCACTAAATACAAATGATTCATCATCTTTCATATTTGTCGAACTACCCCTATTATGCTTAAACTACCCCTACTTCTCATAATACTTCAAAACAACCCTTATTTTTAATCCTCCCCCTAATTCTCTAAATAGCCCTTACTTCCAACAATTACCCCTATTTTTTAACCACTATGAAAGGTTGGTTTTTGCAGCACCTAATCCAAATGATTCATCATCCTTCATATTTGTCGATCTACCCCTACTATGCTTAAACTACCTCTACTTCTCTTAATAATTCAAAAAAGCCTTCTTTTTAATCCTACCCTTAATTTTATAAAAGCCCTTACTTCAAACGATTACCACTATTTTTTAACTACTGCAAAGGTTTGGTTTTTAGCGCTCGATCCCAATGAGTCATCGTCCTTCATATTTGTCGGTCTACCCCTACTATGCTTAAACTACCCCTACTTCTCTTAATACTTCAAAAAAGCCCTACTTTTTAATCCTACCGCTAATTCTCGAAATAGCACTTACTTCCTACAATTACCCCTATTTTTTAACTACTGGGAAGGGTTGCTTTTTGCAGAAACCAATCCAAGTGATTCATCATCCTTCATATTTATCTGTATACACCTACTATGCTTAAACTGCCTCCCCTACTTTTATTATTGTTTTCCTTTATTCATTCCTTTATTCGTTTTTCTGAATTATTCATTTCTTTCTTTGTAAACCAATTATCATTCTACTTTTCTGAATGGTTGGTTTTTGCAGCACCCAATCCAAATGATTCATCAGCTTTAATACTTGTCGATCTACTCCTACTATGCTTAAACTACCCTTACTTCTCTTAATACCTCAAAACAGTCCATCTTTTTAATCCTACCCCTCATTATCTACATAGCCCTTAATTCCAATAATTACCCCTATTTTTTAACTTCTGTGAAGGGTTGGTTTTTGCATCACCCAATCAAAATGATTCGTCATCTTTCATATTTGTCGATCTACCCATACTATGCTTAAGGCACCCCTACATCTCTTAGTACTCCAAAACGAGCCTTCTTTTTATTCCTACCCATAATTCTCTAAATAGACCTTACTTCCAACAATTTCCCCTATTTTTTAACTACTATGAAGGGTTGGTTTTTGTAGCACCCAATCCCAACGATTCGCCATCTTTCATATTTGTCGATCTACCCGTACTATGCTTAAATTACCCCTACTTCTCTTAATATTTCAAAAAAGCCCTTCTTTTTAATTCTACCCCTATTTCTCTAAATATCCCTTACTTCCAACAATTACCCCTATTTTTTAACTACTGTGAAGGGTTGGTTTTTGCAGAGCCCAATCCAAATGTTTCATCATCTTTCACATTTGTCGATCTACCCCTACTATGCTTAAACTACCCCTACTTCTCTTAATACTTCAAAGCATCCCTTCTTTTTAATCCTACCCCTAATTCTCTAAGTAGCCCTTACTTACACCAATTACCCGTATTTTTTAACTACTGTGAATGTGACACCCCGTATGTTTGCATTTTAAAAAGTAAGAAATTTACATACGTATACGATGATACGCAAAGCATATAAACCAGTAAAGCATGAAGATAAAAGATGTTTTGTTTAAACTTCTAGAATTAAGGTAAACGGGATTCACCATTGCGTTCGTCTCGGAAAAATACGCAAAATAGAGTCCGAGTTTTCGAGAATCGGAGTCCGTATGACCCGTTAAAGGCCCAAAGAAGATTTCTGAAGATTTGAAAATTCGGAAATCAGTTTGAAAATCCAGATCTGGGGCTAGGCGGGAATTTTCCCCGCCTAGGCCATGTCGACAGGGCTGTCGACAGGCCTGTCGACTTGGGCCCAGACCAAGTCGACAGCCCTGTCGACATGCCAGTCGACAGGGGGTGGCCAGGCTAAATTGCCTGGTGCACCTGTTTGTCTCACCTGGGCTTGCTCTTGGGCTGATTCTGGAAGCTTCCGAGATCTGATGGTCCTAATCTATCCTAGATCTAATCCTATGGCCTAAAACACTCCTAATCCCTATAAAAACACCCCTAAGCCCCCTCCTAAACCCTCATAAATCACTCTCTCCACGAAGTGCTGCCCAAATGCAAAGTGATCATGGCCTCCATCTCAAATCCCTAGAGCCTATGCATTCAAATCGGGTTCAAATCAAAGGATGCAAGCTTGCTACACCAAATAGAGGCCAAATCAACATTTCTATGCGAGTTTCGTGATGGTTCTTCATCAAAGGAGCCACCTTTCTTCGTCATGATGATGCATGGTCCCTTTCCTAAGCCTTGCCTAGGTAAGTTCTAGCTACTTTTAGATGGAAACGGTAGTTTTGATAATGACATGGGATAAAATGTGGCTAAACATGATTATGCGAACCTATATGAGCCTTACCTTGCCTTTTGTGTCCATGTTTATGGTTTTAGGCCATGTGAGTGACTTAATCATGCCTCTCATGCTATGCATAACCTAGTTTAACTTGCAAGTTTGGATCTTTATGCATGAAATGCTAGCATGAACCTTTAGGAACCATTTTTACTTGTGAAACATTGGCTAAGATTATAGTTTGGGGCTTATGCATGTTTATGAACCTAAACCCCTAGTGTTAACATGCAAGTTTGTGGCCAAATCCTTTATGACATTATGCATACTTATGGCCAATTCCCTTTTGTTTTCATGTTATGCATGCTTGTGGCCAAACCTTTATGAACCTATATATGTCTTAAGCCAAACCCTCATGATGCTATGCATGTTTGGGGTCATTGTGTAGCATAGTACCTTTGCGATGTGACTCGTCCATTCTTGCGTTGGAACACGATTTGGGTTGAGGATATACAAGCGCGTTTGTAGCATGAAAAACTTAACGTGAAGTTATATGAAAATATGTTAGGCGAGCTAAACTGGGCATGAACCATAATTTGGAAAAAGGGGTATAAACATGATAACATGCGACGATAAATATGACATGTGAATACTTGAAAACATAACTTGTAATGTAACATGGAAGTTGACATGTAAGTATGCATAAAAACATAAGCTTGGGAATTTACCTATTAAGTTAGGTCTACCCATTGGGAATTTACCTATTAAGTTAGGTCTACCCAATTGCTTGAAAACTTAACTATGAACATGATACTAGACTAAACATGAAAGTGGCCAACTCGAGGTTGGGTTGAGTTTGCAACGTAAAACTACCCGGAACCGACCGGCCTAACTAGTAGTTGCAAACAATAGGACTCAATGTGAGAAGTTGGTCATGTTGTGCTTGAACCCGAGGTTAGACCAAGTTGTGGTGTAAATCTACCCGGACCCGCCCGGCTTAACTAGTAACCACAACAAAGTCTAATGTGAGAGGTTGGGGTGCATTAAATAATTAATGCCACATAATAGGGTTAAGTTAATTTGATTAATGAGGCTTAACCAAATATGATATGGACAAATGGGTTAAGTAATTTGATTAGGCTAATGATACTTAACAAAACATAAATAAGCTTGGGTAGGTTAAGTAACTTGATTTGCCTAATGACGCTTGACCGATTTGACTCGGTAATTTGACAGGGCCAAGTTAATTTATATAATTAACCAATCTAAAATGATAATTAGACGAGGTTAAGTTATGGATTGCTTGATATACTTAGCCAGCTTGACACATG
The DNA here is from genome assembly GCA_030737875.1 of Allium sativum. Taxonomy (NCBI): domain Eukaryota; kingdom Viridiplantae; phylum Streptophyta; class Magnoliopsida; order Asparagales; family Amaryllidaceae; genus Allium; species Allium sativum. The sequence goes on from CM060913.1 coordinate 1,018,559,967, forward strand.
GTTTGTGGGGTTAAGTCTTGGACTTGGATACTTATCCAACTTTGACATGGTTGGTAGACGGGCTAAGTTATGAACTTAAGTGACACTTAACCCATTAGATAAACCCTAATTCAGAGGATTAGGAGAATAACCATAGTTAACAAGGGTAATGGAAACAAGGCTAAGTGGTAAACCTTAGTTAAAGGAAACTAAGTAATAATTCTTAGTCAAGGAAATCTGGACCACTTCTTAGACAGATTAGTAACCCGATACGTTAGGTCAACGTTTAAGTATGCGTGGAGGAGCAGGCTATCTGATTTAGATAAAGGCTCCAAAGAACTGGGTAACGAAGCAGCGGCTTCAGGGAACGTGAGGATATTCTTGGGATCCCTCCGTGAGCTGCTAGGTCATTATACTAGGCTCACGGGAGGTTGAGGTCTGCGGTAGAAGAACCAAGAATATGCCTTGGTTGCTATGCGAGCGACCTAAAGACTGGGGTGGATAGCAGTGAGTCGACGAATACATAAGGTGCCCGAGATAGCGAGTTCGTCGATCATCTACCATCTTGAGTCAAGCGTATACGTACGGAAAGGCAGGGAACACCCAACAGACCATAATTGCTATCTAATTATGGGTGAGGTAGGCCGTAGGATGTGGGCTGGCCGGAGTGTAGTTCTCATGCAAGATTTTCTCTTGTGTTGCCTTTCACTAGTTGAGGGAGGGGTCTCGTGGGACCATAGCCACGTGTAGAAAAGCAGACCTTAGTATCTGCATCGGCAGATAAATCTAAAGCTCCCAACCGAGTCCTGTATTTCTTGGTTTGTCCTGTGACAGGACTCGGATGGCACGATGTGATACATGTTCATACAGTTATAGAAAAACGATTCACGATGAATGCGTGGGAAAAAGGGCGCGGTTGAGGGTTAGCGTAATCCCTAGTGGCCTAGGTGGTTTAACCCAAACCGAAATACGAAAGCGTGCAATAGGTAAGCGTAATCCCTAGTGGTGCTAGGTGGCGTAGGTCCTAGTAGTTCAAACGATGATTCATATGGAAGAGCCTAGCTAGAATAAGGGTGACAGTCGAAATGAGTTCAAGGATAATACGACATGAGGAAGCCCGTACGAGGTACGGCAAAGGACTGAACTTATATACATGGGAAGGAACATATGATTTGAGTAACCTATATATGCGATATTAGGTTGACATGGACCATTACACGACTTTGAGTAAGGGACATTCCTGGTTAACACATAACAAGGCTGGGATACTAGTACGGAGGGTGCGAAGCAGATATATAGGTTAGAACTAGGAAGAATATTCATAATAGATACCGTGGGATGTGAGACGGGGCAGATACCTCGGGATAATGTACTCGATAGAGGTCTGATGATGTGATACCTTGACTTATCATAACACCGTAGTTTATCTATCTTGTAGTTATCCTTTTGTTTACTTTCAGTTTATGCATGTCATGTTACCTTTACCTGTTTTTATACTGGAAGTAGATAGGACTTACTCAGTCTTTTTGACTGACCCGTTTTGTTTCGCCTCTTTTCTTCCGTTTCCCCCCCCCCCCCCAGGTTGCAGGGAGGAATCAGTGTTGTTTAGTTCGGACTTCTTCTGTTGAAGGTCATCATGGATGGCTTGGACTTTCTTGGCTATGGCTACTTTACTGTTTTATTTGGGGGAATAATTTAAAAAAAAAAAAAGTCTTTATGCTTCTTTACTATTGCAAGACAGGTTTTGATGTACCCTGATGTAAAAGGCTTTAGACCTTATTTATTCATGCTATGAAAGTTTGATTTTACTTCCGCTATTTATATATGTTCTGTCTTGTGATATTTCTGTGCATGTTTACCAATAATGCCCCTCTAAAGCTAGCGCATTCCTTTGCGAGTGACCCTAGCGGAGGCGGGGTGTTACATTTGGTATCAGAGCAGAAGGTTACCAGGCTGGGCAAAATTTTTTTTTAAAAAAAAAGAGAAGGGTCCAGTCGACAGGCCTGTCGACAGGGCCGTCGACATGCCCCCCCCCCCCCCCCTGTCGACAGGGCTGTCGACACGTCGAGCCTGCAGGGAAAAAAAAAATATAAGCCCGAAGGCCGAGAGCTTCAGCTCATAACCCCAATCCTTTTTCTCCTTCCTCCCAGCCACCAAAACCGAAAATTCCCCAACTCCACCACCTCCCATCACCTCGTTTCTCCACCGTTCCTCATAAAATTAAGCTTAAATCGAAGCTAGAGACCCTCTCCATCCGGATCTATAGTTCCCCTCTTCCAATTCGTGTTTAAATCGCCATGGCCAATCAACCCAATCCCTACGAGCTTTACCCTCAACTAACCGCGCAAGAGGTTGAGTGGTGTGACGAGCAACCAGGGATAATTGAGCACTACATGCAGCTTGCCACTAGGAATTTGCTTCTAGGCCGACCGGTGAGGTTTGCGGATTTTGCGGGAACCGCCGTGGAAAGCTTGTTTGTTAATGCGGGTCTTATTCATATTCTGGATACGCACACAGCCGAGAGGAGAGGCTACAAGCGTATGGTAAGACTTTTTGATGCTTGTTTGCAAATTGATGTGGATGATAATAGGTTGATAACTTATGGTTCATGGGTTAAGGGTACCCATATATTTATGAATGAGGTCCAATTTGGGGAAATTTTGAATATCCAGGGTACGGGACTTGATATAAATGACCTGGAGATGGATGATTTGAATGTGTGGGGAAGGATTTTTTTTTAATGGACTGGATAGGCAATGGGATAGTACGCATTTGCGCCCCCTAGCTAGGTTTGTGATTTGGATATTGCAATATAATATTGCGGGGCAGAATCATGGGTTTGACAGAGTCCCCGTAGTTGTTAAGGCCGCTACTTATGCTATTTTTGGGGGCATACAAATAAAATGGGCAAGGACCATCTTGCAGCAGTACCAGATCTTTAGGGGAGCAAGACACTCCAATATTTGTTTTGGGAACTTATGGACTATAGTTTTCCGCTGGATCGGGGTGGATTTGCATGATGAGGATTATGTGACGCTTTCTAACCATCCCTCTGTTATCATCACTAAAGCCGCACTAGGGAGGATGAGTATAGATATGCAGGAGCTGCAAGGGGAGCCTCAGCCTATGGAGCATGAGGGATTAGATGAGGAAGAGGATGAGGGTAACGAGGAGGAGGAGCAAGAGGAGGAGCCACATGATGATCAGTTTGGACACTTTGAGGACCCCCATCAGGCACCACAGCATGATGGTGAGCAGGCTGGGGATGGAGCCTGGGCTCATCAGGGCCCGGCACAGGGGGCTCCGGACACAGGTGCCTGGGATCCATGGGCTACTAGGGATCCAGACTGGAGGACCGAGCTGAGATATATTACACAGCAGCAGGCTCGCTTGATGAGGAGCCACCAGGATATTTTGAGGTCACAGCAGCAGACACTGGAGTCACAGGTAGCCATGGCTCAGACACAGCAGCAGATGCTTTAGGATATGAGTTCCTCTTATGACCAGTTGGGGGCTGGGATGCAAGACCTACAGTTAGAGCTTAGGCATGGGAACCGACGGCAGGAGGAGAGGCTTGATAGCTTAGAGGAGCTCATCCGTAGCTATTTCCATCGGGATTGACCTCTATCAGTTATCCGTAGGATAGTGTTTTATTTTCAGTATTGTTTAGCTGTTCCTTTTGTTGACTAGTTGTAACGATGTACTAAAACTATCTTAATAAAGTTTGTACGTTGTTTGTTTACGCAAATTTGTTGTGTCTAATGTAATTATGAAATATTGAATGATAATGTCTGATAACGAAGAACAATGAAAACAACAAAACGGGATATCTCTCCGTTACATAAAAATTTAGAAAATTAGATTTTTCTAAATTAATAATGGATGGTAGGATTCTGGATGCTCAAACTGGATGAACTTCACTCTTATTTTATAAGGGTGTGGGAAAATTTGGATGAAATTACTTTTTCAAATTTTTGCATTCATATAGAACTGCAAGTATATTTAGGATGAGAGCATCATGGTTTGAAAAAGAAATTTTTAAGAAATTGCATTCATGTAGGTGGTACCACAAGTTAGGCATACATATTTTTCTATGATGAGATTCACTTTTGCACATGTGCACATGTTTGCAACAATTGGCTGAACACTTCTGGATGCTAATATGGGGACATAAATCCTACTACTATTGAATTTCGGGGACGAAATTCTTTAAGGGTGGGAGGATGTGACACCCCGTATGTTTGCATTTTAAAAAGTAAGAAATTTACATACGTATACGATGATACGCAAAGCATATAAACCAGTAAAGCATGAAGATAAAAGATGTTTTGTTTAAACTTCTAGAATTAAGGTAAACGGGATTCACCATTGCGTTCGTCTCGGAAAAATACGCAAAATAGAGTCCGAGTTTTCGAGAATCGGAGTCCGTATGACCCGTTAAAGGCCCAAAGAAGATTTCTGAAGATTTGAAAATTCGGAAATCAGTTTGAAAATCCAGATCTGGGGCTAGGCGGGAATTTTCCCCGCCTAGGCCATGTCGACAGGCCTGTCGACTTGGGCCCAGACCAAGTCGACAGCCCTGTCGACATGCCAGTCGACAGGGGGTGGCCGGGCTAAATTGCCTGGTGCACCTGTTTGTCTCACCTGGGCTTGCTCTTGGGCTGATTCTGGAAGCTTCCGAGATCTGATGGTCCTAATCTATCCTAGATCTAATCCTATGGCCTAAAACACTCCTAATCCCTATAAAAACACCCCTAAGCCCCCTCCTAAACCCTCATAAATCACTCTCTCCACGAAGTGCTGTAACACCCCGTATGTTAAATAACTTGTTATAACATAAATCAGAGCAGAATTAAATTTAATATTCTGAATCAGGGGAAACGGGCTGTGCCATTGCGTTCGTCTCGGAAAAATACGCGAAATAGAGTCCGAGTTTTCGTAAATCGGAGTCCGTATGACCAAGTTATGGCCCGTCAAAGTTTCACGAAAAATCAAAAACGAAAACTGCTCATGTTTTGAGGCCCGGGATGAGTTTTGGGCTGTTTTTTTTGGGCCCTAAATGGTTCCTACACTTGACTTCTTCCCCAAGACATGCTTTAAAGGCTAGGATTGGTTCTAGGGTATATCCTATGGTCCTAAAACATCTAACTAATCTATATATACACCCTAATACCCCCCTTATCCTTACCAAAAATAGATCTAAGGCCATTATGCCACCACTTAGAAAATTGGAGAGCCTCCACTAAAAATCCTAAGAGGGTTTGCAAGCTAATCTACATCTTCTTCTACTTAATCATTGGGATTTGCTTCATTTAACTTGCTAATCTTGTTTTGGTGAGCTTCTATCCCCTTAATAATCAATTATTGAATTGATTATGATAAGATGTGATAAAGTATGGCTATGTTTGTGGATCCATATATTTATGCAAGCTTGATGTAGTGAATATTATGTGTTTTGCAAGTTATATGCCTTATGTCATGCAAGTTTCATAATATGTAATCATGATATTTTTATGCAAGTTGTTTCATGATGTTTATGATGCAAAACACTAAGTGAATATGGATCCATTATGCAAACATGTTATGCAAGTATGTGAGTACTTATGCAAGTCATGTATATGCTTATATGCATGTTTAACATCTTATGCAAGTATATGAATGTTTATGCAAGTTATGTATATGTTGAAATGCAAGTTTAACATAATATGCAAGCTTATGCAAGTATATGAATGTTTATGCAAGTTATGTATATGTTGAAATGCAAGTTTAACATAATATGCAAGCCTATGCAAGTATGTGAATGTTTATGCAAGTTATGTATATGTTGAAATGCAAGTTTAACATAATATGCAAGCCTATGCAAGTATGTGAATGTTTATGCAAGTTATGTATATGTTGAAATGCAAGTTTAACATAATATGCAAGCCTATGCAAGTATGTGAATGTTTATGCAAGTTATGTATATGTTGAAATGCAAGTTTAACATAATATGCAAGCCTATGCAAGTATGTGAATGTTTATGCAAGTTATGTATATGTTGAAATGCAAGTTTAACATAATATGCAAGCCTATGCAAGTATGTGAATGTTTATGCAAGTTATGTATATGTTGAAATGCAAGTTTAACATGATATGCAAGCTTATGCAAGTATATGAATGCTTATGCAAGTATGTGAGTGCTTATGCAAGTTAAGTATATGCTAAAATGCAAGTTCTACATGTTATGAAAATCACATGTATGATGATATGTAAGTTCATATGCGACATGTTATGCAAATCACATGTTTGATGATATGTAAGTTCATATGCAACATGTTATGTAAGACACATGTTTGATAATATGCAAGTTTGGGTTGAATATAGTTGGGTTAATACATGCTCATATATGCAAGTTGACATCCTCTTAACCCATGATAAAGTTATATGCTAAACCCATGTTATGTGTGGTAAATCTTCCCTTTATTATGTTATGTCATAATGACGATTTACGTGGGGAACGATGGGGTTAATTAATATGTTAATTAAAAGTATGTTGAAATGGGTATGATTAAGCATACCATAAAAAATTAATTAACATAAGTGGGAATTTACCTATTGAGTTAGGTCTACCCCATGGGAATTTACCTATTGAGTTAGGTCTACCCATGTTATGAATAAATTGATATTAATTAGGGATAATTAATATGGGGGTGATTAATTAGGTGTAATTAATCGACTAAGACACGAGGTTAGGCTCTGTTATGACGTAAGACTGCCCGGACCCTACCGGCTTAACCATGTGGTCATAACAGCCAGTCTAATGTGAGAGGTCTTAGGCACAAATTAAATACGTGATTAAAGTAAAGACACGAGGTTAGACTCTGTTATGACGTAAGACTGCCCGGACCCTACCGGCTTAACCAGGCGGTCATAACAGCCAGTCTAATGTGGGAGGTCTTTATGGGAGATCACGGTCTTAATTAATTAAGAAACACTTAACCATATTAGCATGTAGTGGGACATGAGGGGTTAAGTGGGTGCCTTGGGTGGCATGTAGTAACTAGTGGGGGTGCTTGGGTGGCATGAGAAAACTAGTGGGTTGCCTTGGGTGGCAATAGAAAATACGATTAGAATGCTTAACCAGAGTGGAACATGTAACTAAACATGATTAAAGGGTTAAGTAAGTGCCTTGGGTGGCATGGGGGAATCAAGTAAGTGCCTTGGGTGGCATGCGGAAATCTAGTGGGTGCCTTAAGTGGCAATTGTAATATAATTGGATAACTTAACCAAACCTTAACATGTAAGGGGGCATGATTATAAAAAGGGGTTAAGTGGAATGCACTAGATAAAATGACAAGCTTAAGTAGTAGCTTGTGGGGGCCCGTTTCAACCAATATCCCAAACGTATCTTTGTGGGCTCGACCCATGTCGAGTGACGGGACACGCATATTGGGCTTGATTATAAGAGGCCAAAACGGGGTAGCGGTGGCAACGCAAGTCCAACGGGTTTCATATGCGTGTGTGGGCCCGGGCTGGTAGATAAGCCGTTGTTGCATCGTGTAGATATAAAGCCGTGCACCGTTGATAGTATTGGGTAGCCACTTTAGGGGAGTGATACACCCCACTGTGGGACCAGCACGGGTATCTACGTTAGGGAGCCGATCGCTTGGGGTAGTGGGGTACACCTAGTAGAGATAGGGGCAGACGGCACCTATGTAGTCAACTAGGGTACAGGAAACTACTGGTTATATCTATCTTTGATATCCTTGGGTGGGATCAACCTTTGAGTAGGAGTGACTGGTGTGGTGCAGTTAGTAATTATCCTTGGGTGGGTAGATGCGTCTTTACGGTTATCTTAGTTCGTCCTGTGTTCGTGGGCAACTTAGTGTAGTCATTATCCCCAAAGATACCATACCGAGTTCATATCATACCCTAATTACTTTAATAATTGTATTATTAAGGAGATAGGGTTCACTCAGGCTTATGTCTGACCCCCGTTGTTTTTATCTTTTTCCTTCAGGTCCTCAGGTTGGGCCTAGTGCTAGTGGGCTTTGATCAGTTTGCTTTATCTATCTCTTGGAGCTTGGACCGTAGATGTAGAGCTCAGCTTATCTTATCTTTTCTGTTATGGCTATTTGTTATGAGTAGTGGGATTATGTACTTATTTTATTCAGGATGGATATTTTGTACTTGACTCTTGTTATGGTTTTATGATGTAACCAAACATGTTTTACTTTCCGCTGCTATGAGATGATGTTTTAAATTTTCAAGTATTACATTATATCTGTCTTGTTGTAATTTTACTGTTCTATACTCACTAAAAATACTCCACCGATGCTATGGCATTCCCTTAGTGAGTGACTATAGCGGGTGTGGGGTGTTACACGTGGTATCAGAGCTTAAGGTTACCGGAACAGATAAAATTTTTAGAAAAACTATTTTCTAAGAATACTTTTGGAAAGGAGTATTTTCAAAAACATGTCTTTTAAGAGAAAAGTTTTTGAAAGGAAAGCATAATCCCCAATAGCCATATCTATATCTTTCGAATTCTCCATTTTGAATCTCTTCCTTTCTCTCGTTTTGAGTTTCCCCTCCGCGTATAGATGATCTTTCTAAGATAGATAAGGATGGAAAACCACTTCAAGGGACTTAGACGTTAGTCGGATTAGAAGTTGGTTCAAGAAGGAGGAGGACTGGTAGGTATCTATTGGATAAACGATGGGAGGAAGGCTCAAATAGTTGTTTGGTTAATGAAAGATGAAACCTCATTGGTGGGAGGTTACGAGTGGAGAATAGGGAAGAAGAAGGCAAGTGGTTATCCTTTTAAGAGGAATAGGACACCTTATTAGGATTGTTCAAAGAAGCAAGGGCAAGGTATGGAATCTTCTGGAGGGTAGTTGTATTCCCTCACGACTAGGGTACCAGATGGGGATATGACCGTCTAGGTTGGAATTTGGATTTCTTTATCATCCGATTCAAGCTTTATTTGATTCTGATATATTGAGTTCGTTTATCCCACCATTGTTAGTTGAGTCACTGCACTTAGACACCAGTTTGGTAGATGATCCCTTAGTTGTTTCAAACCCAGTTGGGGCTCCATGATATGTTTGGGTTTGAAAGTTTCTATACTTAGCGTTGAGTTTAGATGTGACGCTTGTTGGGCTTCGCGGGCTATGGGTTAATTTTAGGCATGGACTGGTTATCCAGTAGGAGTGCTGTTCTTCATTTTGAAGGGAGAGTTGTTAGGCTTATGGGCCGCCTAAGTAACACTCTCGAGATCTCTTGTAATCCCATAGAATCTGTTATGCTAAGGTATCTAGAATCGCCTGACACGTTGGTCTAGAGTCTGCGATCTGTTAGAGCGGTCCGGGAATACCCGGATGTGTTTGAGGAGGTGAAGGGCTTACCTCCGAAGCGGGAGATTGACTTCCGAATATATCTGGTGGATAATGCCAAACCAGTATCTTGGCCAGTGTGCCACATGGCTCCTAGTGAGAGGAGGGAACTCCATAAGTAAGTAGGCGATTTGCTTGAGAAGGGGTTCATAAGACGAAGTATATCGGAGTGGGGCGCTCCAGTAGTTTTTGTTATGAAGGCGGATGGGTCCCTCAGACTTTGTGTAGGCTAAAGGGAACTAAAGAAACTCACAAAGAAGAATAGATACCCATTGCCGAGGATTAATGATCTCCTTGATCAGTTGGCTGGCGCCTCAGTATTTTTGTAGTAGGACTTAGCCACGGGATTTCATCAGTTGAGAGTGGCTGAGAATAGTATAGAGGAGACTGCCTTTGGGACTCCGGATGATTTCTTTTATGAGTGGCTGGTGATGCCATTGGGTTTGACGAACGCCCCCGCATACTTTGTTGAGAAGGGTGTTCAGGGAGTACCTAAATAAGTTCGTGATGGTCTTTGTAGATGACATCTGGGTCTTTTCTAGGAGCGAAATAAGTTTTCGTATGTGCTCAATAGGCTGAGCAGGGCCAGTATAGGATAAACGACGGTTTTGGAGCGAGACTGGCGAGAACATCCAGAATTGGTCAAGGGCTTAATTATTTAGCCATTTTTACTAGTATCGTCTCACGTAGGTCGTCTGAATTCGAAGGAGGTATCCCTTGGGTGTTTGTCTGATATTGGTTTAGGCCTTTGGGGCTTGCATTTGGGGGATGCCGAATTCGACTAGGGTGGTCTGCGTGGGAGACAGTTGTGATGATTTTGGATGATATTCTGGTGGAGAAGAGCATGCCCTACATCTTAGGGAAGTGTTGGAGACTCTTCGAGCGCATAGTCTTAGGACAGCAAAAGTGGATGGGATCCTTAGCATCCTATGAGTAAGGGTAACATGGTAACGGACACCTTAAGTAGAAAAAGGTTGTCCTTGAGTTCATTGTTCGTTGAACGACGGAGCTTAGAGTTTATTTCTAAGTTTGACTTTAGACCTTCCGTTGACTTTGTACCCGGTTTGCTAGCTTCTTTGGAAGTTAGACCTACTCTTTTGGGGCGGATTGGAGAAGCACAGAGGGGCGACCCACAATTGGTTGAGTTAGTAGAGAAGCTCATAAGGGGGGAGTCGTCCAGCCATTTGAGTAGGTACACCCTAGATGATAGAGGGTGCTTGCGTAGAGACAGTAGACTTTGTGTACCGCAGGACGAGGGTTTGAGGAAGGCTATTCTTGATGACGCACACCGTTTTAGGATGACCATTCATCCCGGTGGGGGTAAGATGTACCAAGACATGAAGAGGGCTTTCTTCTGGGCCGGTATGAAGAAAGATGTGGCCGAGCATGTCGCTCGATGCTTGGTGTGCCAACGAGTGAAGACGGAGCGAAAGAAACCAGGTGGGTTGCTTCACCCATTGGAGGTTCCGCAATGAAAGTGGGACAGCGTCTCGTTGGATTTTATTGACAGGTTACCCAGATCGAGAAAGAGTAATACAGGAATTTGGGTGGTGGTAGACAGACTTACTAAGAACACCCATTTCATACCTGTGAAGAGTAAGTGGACTGCTCCATGGCTAGCTTTTGTATATCTTCGAGAGATAGTTCGATTGCATCGGGTACCCTCCAGTATAGTGAGTGATCGAGATCCTATCTTCACTAGAGAGTTTTGGAAGAGTTTGCAAAAGGCGGTAGGGACTCAGTTGCGTTTGAGTACCGCATATCATCCTCAGACGGACGGCCAGACCGAGAGGGTGAATCATATTTTAGAAGACCTTTTGAGGCTATGTATCTTGGATTTTGGAGGTACATGGGAGGAGCATCTTCCATTGGTGGAGTTGCCCGACAGACTTAGTGGTGTACATGATGTATTCCATGGGAGGAAGTGCCTACATAAGACCGCAGAGGTGGTAGAGCCAAGTTTGCTTAGAGAAGTGGAAGCAGAGCGTGATGCGACTATTCGACGAGCTCCTACTCGCATCCTTGGGTCAGAGACTAGGAAATTGAGGAATCGAGAGGTTCATCTAGTCAAAGTGCAATGGGGAGAAGAGGAGAGCAACGCAACTTGGGAGACGGAAGCGAAGATGCGTTCTTTGTATCCATTTCTTTTTGAGAGTATGTCTTTTAACTTCTCCTTTATCGTTTGACTGGTACTTATCTTATCCTTAGTATGTCCTCTCGTTAGTACCTTTGACCTTCAGATAGGATAGTCCTATGGTTGAAACATGTGTTTGAGACATGTTATGTATGATGGATGCAAGTGGATGCAAGTGTTTGCTAGTGGTTGCTCGTGGATGCATATACATACACTCTAGGCACTAGATCGGCTCAATCACTTCATATTGCATATTGCATGAAATTGTGTGTAGGAAGCTATATTTATGGATGTATAATGATTGTGTTATCATATGGATGATGCATTTTGGTGAATGATTGTACACTCATGTAGATATTGTATGTGTCGATAGGGTTCCCTCGCATACATAATGGATGCATGGCACTATCATGGTTTGCATATGTTCATACATTAGATAGGGAACATATACACACACTTTTTGCATATGCTCATACATCATTAGAAATTGTTTTAAGGACAATGGATGCCAGTGTTTGATGGTTGAGTAGATGGTTGTTTGGTTGGTAGGATACGTTCTTCTTGACTTAGAGATTTCGGGGACGAAATCCTTTAAGTAGGGGAGAATGTAACACCCCGTATGTTAAATAACTTGTTATAACATAAATCAGAGCAGAATTAAATTTAATATTCTGAATCAGGGGAAACGGGCTGTGCCATTGCGTTCGTCTCGGAAAAATACGCGAAATAGAGTCCGAGTTTTCGTAAATCGGAGTCCGTATGACCAAGTTATGGCCCGTCAAAGTTTCACGAAAAATCAAAAACGAAAACTGCTCATGTTTTGAGGCCCGGGATGAGTTTTGGGCTGTTTTTTTTGGGCCCTAAATGGTTCCTACACTTGACTTCTTCCCCAAGACATGCTTTAAAGGCTAGGATTGGTTCTAGGGTATATCCTATGGTCCTAAAACATCTAACTAATCTATATATACACCCTAATACCCCCCTTATCCTTACCAAAAATAGATCTAAGGCCATTATGCCACCACTTAGAAAATTGGAGAGCCTCCACTAAAAATCCTAAGAGGGTTTGCAAGCTAATCTACATCTTCTTCTACTTAATCATTGGGATTTGCTTCATTTAACTTGCTAATCTTGTTTTGGTGAGCTTCTATCCCCTTAATAATCAATTATTGAATTGATTATGATAAGATGTGATAAAGTATGGCTATGTTTGTGGATCCATATATTTATGCAAGCTTGATGTAGTGAATATTATGTGTTTTGCAAGTTATATGCCTTATGTCATGCAAGTTTCATAATATGTAATCATGATATTTTTATGCAAGTTGTTTCATGATGTTTATGATGCAAAACACTAAGTGAACATGGATCCATTATGCAAACATGTTATGCAAGTATGTGAGTACTTATGCAAGTCATGTATATGCTTATATGCATGTTTAACATCTTATGCAAGTATATGAATGTTTATGCAAGTTATGTATATGTTGAAATGCAAGTTTAACATAATATGCAAGCTTATGCAAGTATATGAATGTTTATGCAAGTTATGTATATGTTGAAATGCAAGTTTAACATAATATGCAAGCCTATGCAAGTATGTGAATGTTTATGCAAGTTATGTATATGTTGAAATGCAAGTTTAACATAATATGCAAGCCTATGCAAGTATGTGAATGTTTATGCAAGTTATGTATATGTTGAAATGCAAGTTTAACAAAATATGCAAGCCTATGCAAGTATGTGAATGTTTATGCAAGTTATGTATATGTTGAAATGCAAGTTTAACATAATATGCAAGCCTATGCAAGTATGTGAATGTTTATGCAAGTTATGTATATGTTGAAATGCAAGTTTAACATAATATGCAAGCCTATGCAAGTATGTGAATGTTTATGCAAGTTATGTATATGTTGAAATGCAAGTTTAACATGATATGCAAGCTTATGCAAGTATATGAATGCTTATGCAAGTATGTGAGTGCTTATGCAAGTTAAGTATATGCTAAAATGCAAGTTCTACATGTTATGCAAATCACATGTATGATGATATGTAAGTTCATATGCAACATGTTATGCAAATCACATGTTTGATGATATGTAAGTTCATATGCAACATGTTATGTAAGACACATGTTTGATAATATGCAAGTTTGGGTTGAATATAGTTGGGTTAATACATGCTCATATATGCAAGTTGACATCCTCTTAACCCATGATAAAGTTATATGCTAAACCCATGTTATGTGTGGTAAATCTTCCCTTTATTATGTTATGTCATAATGACGATTTACGTGGGGAACGATGGGGTTAATTAATATGTTAATTAAAAGTATGTTGAAATGGGTATGATTAAGCATACCATAAAAAATTAATTAACATAAGTGGGAATTTACCTATTGAGTTAGGTCTACCCCATGGGAATTTACCTATTGAGTTAGGTCTACCCATGTTATGAATAAATTGATATTAATTAGGGATAATTAATATGGGGGTGATTAATTAGGTGTAATTAATCGACTAAGACACGAGGTTAGGCTCTGTTATGACGTAAGACTGCCCGGACCCTACCGGCTTAACCATGCGGTCATAACAGCCAGTCTAATGTGAGAGGTCTTAGGCACAAATTAAATACGTGATTAAAGTAAAGACACGAGGTTAGACTCTGTTATGACGTAAGACTGCCCGGACCCTACCGGCTTAACCAGGCGGTCATAACAGCCAGTCTAATGTGGGAGGTCTTTATGGGAGATCACGGTCTTAATTAATTAAGAAACACTTAACCATATTAGCATGTAGTGGGACATGAGGGGTTAAGTGGGTGCCTTGGGTGGCATGTAGTAACTAGTGGGGGTGCTTGGGTGGCATGAGAAAACTAGTGGGTTGCCTTGGGTGGCAATAGAAAATACGATTAGAATGCTTAACCAGAGTGGAACATGTAACTAAACATGATTAAAGGGTTAAGTAAGTGCCTTGGGTGGCATGGGGGAATCAAGTAAGTGCCTTGGGTGGCATGCGGAAATCTAGTGGGTGCCTTAAGTGGCAATTGTAATATAATTGGATAACTTAACCAAACCTTAACATGTAAGGGGGCATGATTATAAAAAGGGGTTAAGTGGAATGCACTAGATAAAATGACAAGCTTAAGTAGTAGCTTGTGGGGGCCCGTTTCAACCAATATCCCAAACGTATCTTTGTGGGCTCGACCCATGTCGAGTGACGGGACACGCATATTGGGCTTGATTATAAGAGGCCAAAACGGGGTAGCGGTGGCAACGCAAGTCCAACGGGTTTCATATGCGTGTGTGGGCCCGGGCTGGTAGATAAGCCGTTGTTGCATCGTGTAGATATAAAGCCGTGCACCGTTGATAGTATTGGGTAGCCACTTTAGGGGAGTGATACACCCCACTGTGGGACCAGCACGGGTATCTACGTTAGGGAGCCGATCGCTTGGGGTAGTGGGGTACACCTAGTAGAGATAGGGGCAGACGGCACCTATGTAGTCAACTAGGGTACAGGAAACTACTGGTTATATCTATCTTTGATATCCTTGGGTGGGATCAACCTTTGAGTAGGAGTGACTGGTGTGGTGCAGTTAGTAATTATCCTTGGGTGGGTAGATGCGTCTTTACGGTTATCTTAGTTCGTCCTGTGTTCGTGGGCAACTTAGTGTAGTCATTATCCCCAAAGATACCATACCGAGTTCATATCATACCCTAATTACTTTAATAATTGTATTATTAAGGAGATAGGGTTCACTCAGGCTTATGTCTGACCCCCGTTGTTTTTATCTTTTTCCTTCAGGTCCTCAGGTTGGGCCTAGTGCTAGTGGGCTTTGATCAGTTTGCTTTATCTATCTCTTGGAGCTTGGACCGTAGATGTAGAGCTCAGCTTATCTTATCTTTTCTGTTATGGCTATTTGTTATGAGTAGTGGGATTATGTACTTATTTTATTCAGGATGGATATTTTGTACTTGACTCTTGTTATGGTTTTATGATGTAACCAAACATGTTTTACTTTCCGCTGCTATGAGATGATGTTTTAAATTTTCAAGTATTACATTATATCTGTCTTGTTGTAATTTTACTGTTCTATACTCACTAAAAATACTCCACCGATGCTATGGCATTCCCTTAGTGAGTGACTATAGCGGGTGTGGGGTGTTACAAGTGCTGCCCAAATGCAAAGTGATCATGGCCTCAATATCAAATCCCTAGAGCCTATGCATTCAAATCGGGTTCAAATCAAAGGATGCAAGCTTGCTACACCAAATAGAGGCCAAATCAACATTTCTATGCGAGTTTCGTGATGGTTCTTCATCAAAGGAGCCACCTTTCTTCGTCATGATGATGCATGGTGCCTTTCCTAAGCCTTGCCTAGGTAAGTTCTAGCTACTTTTAGATGGAAACGGTAGTTTTGATAATGACATGGGATAAAATGTGGCTAAACATGATTATGCGAACCTATATGAGCCTTACCTTGCCTCTTGTGTCCATGTTTATGGTTTTAGACCATGTGAGTGACTTAATCATGCCTCTCATGCTATGCATAACCTAGTTTAACTTGCAAGTTTGGATCTTTATGCATGAAATGCTAGCATGAACCTTTAGGAACCATTTTTACTTGTGAAACATTGGCTAAGATTATAGTTTGGGGCTTATGCATGTTTATGAACCTAAACCCCTAGTGTTAACATGAAAGTTTGTGGCCAAATCCTTTATGACATTATGCATACTTATGGCCAATTCCCTTTTGTTTTCATGTTATGCATGCTTGTGGCCAAACCTTTATGAACCTATATATGTCTTAAGCCAAACCCTCATGATGCTATGCATGTTTGGGGTCATTGTGTAGCATAGTACCTTTGCGATGTGACTCGTCCATTCTTGCGTTGGAACACGATTTGGGTTGAGGATATACAAGCGCGATTGTAGCATGAAAAACTTAACGTGAAGTTATATGAAAATATGTTAGGCGAGCTAAACTGGGCATGAACCATAATTTGGAAAAAGGGGTATAAACATGATAACATGCGACGATAAATATGACATGTGAATACTTGAAAACATAACTTGTAATGTAACATGGAAGTTGACATGTAAGTATGCATAAAAACATAAGCTTGGTAATTTACCTATTAAGTTAGGTCTACCCATTGGGAATTTACCTATTAAGTTAGGTCTACCCAATTGCTTGAAAACTTAACTATGAACATGATACTAGACTAAACATGAAAGTGGCCAACTCGAGGTTGGGTTGAGTTTGCAACGTAAAACTACCCGGAACCGACCGGCCTAACTAGTAGTTGCAAACAATAGGACTCAATGTGAGAAGTTGGTCATGTTGTGCTTGAACCCGAGGTTAGACCAAGTTGTGGAGTAAATCTACCCGGACCCACCCGGCTTAACTAGTAACCACAACAAAGTCTAATGTGAGAGGTTGGGGTGCATTAAATAATTAATGCCACATAATAGGGTTAAGTTAATTTGATTAATGAGGCTTAACCAAATATGATATGGACAAATGGGTTAAGTAATTTGATTAGGCTAATGATACTTAACAAAACATAAATAAGCTTGGGTAGGTTAAGTAACTTGATTTGCCTAATGACGCTTGACCGATTTGACTCGGTAATTTGACAGGGTCAAGTTAATTTATATAATTAACCAATCTAAAATGATAATTAGACGAGGTTAAGTTATGGATTGCTTGATATACTTAGCCAGCTTGACACATGGTTTGTGGGGTTAAGTCTTGGACTTGGATACTTAGCCAACTTTGACATGGTTGGTAGACGGGCTAAGTTATGAACTTAAGTGACACTTAACCCGTTAGATAAACCCTAATTCAGAGGATTAGGAGAATAACCATAGTTAACAAGGGTAATGGAAACAAGGCTAAGTGGTAAACCTTAGTTAAAGGAAATTAAGTAATAATTCTTAGTCAAGGAAATCTGGACCACTTCTTAGACAGATTAGTAACCCGATACGTTAGGTCAATGTTTAAGTATGCGTGGAGGAGCAGGCTATCTGATTTAGATAAAGGCTCCAACGAACTGGGTAACGAAGCAGCGGCTTCAGGGAACGTGAGGATATTCTTGGGATCCCTCCGTGAGCTGCCAGGTCATTATACTAGGCTCACGGGAGGTTGAGGTCTGCGGTAGAAGAACCAAGAATATGCCTTGGTTGCTATGCGAGCGACCTAAAGACTGGGGTGGATAGCAGTGAGTCGACGAATACATAAGGTGCCCGAGATAGCGAGTTCGTCGATCATCTACCATCTTGAGTCAAGCGTATACGTACGGAAAGGCAGGGAACACCCAACAGACCATAATTGCTATCTAATTATGGGTGAGGTAGGCCGTAGGATATGGGCTGGCCGGAGTGTAGTTCTCATGCAAGATTTTCTCTTGTGTTGCCTTTCACTAGTTGAGGGAGGGGCCTCATGGGACCATAGCCACGTGTAGAAAAGCAGACCTTAGTATCTGCATCGGCAGATAAATCTAAAGCTCCCGACCGAGTCCTGTATTTCTTGGTTTGTCCTGTGACAGGACTCGGATGGCACGACGTGATACATGTGCATACAGTTATAGAAAAACGATTCACGATGAATGCGTGGGAAAAAGGGCGCGGTTGAGGGTTAGCGTAATCCCTAGTGGCCTAGGTGGTTTAACCCAAACCGAAATACGAAAGCGTGCAATAGGTAAGCGTAATCCCTAGTGGTGCTAGGTGGCGTAGGTCCTAGTAGTTCAAACGATGATTCATATGGAAGAGCCTAGCTAGAATAAGGGTGAGAGTCGAAACGAGTTCAAGGATAATACGACATGAGGAAGCCCGTACGAGGTACGGCAAAGGACTGAACTTATATACATGGGAAGGAACATATGATTTGAGTAACCTATATATGCGATATTAGGTTGACATGGACCATTACACGACTTTGAGTAAGGGACATTCCTGGTTAACACATAACAAGGCTGGGATACTAGTACGGAGGGTGCGAAGCAGATATATAGGTTAGAACTAGGAAGAATATTCATAATAGATACCGTGGGATGTGAGACGGGGCAGATACCTCGGGATAATGTACTCGATAGAGGTCTGATGATGTGATACCTTGACTTATCATAACACCGTAGTTTATCTATCTTGTAGTTATCCTTTTGTTTACTTTCAGTTTATGCATGTCATGTTACCTTTACCTGTTTTTATACTGGAAGTAGATAGGACTTACTCAGTCTTTTTGACTGACCCGTTTTGTTTCGCCTCTTTTCTTCCGTTTCCCCCCCCTCCCCCAGGTTGCAGGGAGGAAACAGTGTTGTTTAGTTCGGACTTCTTCTGTTGAAGGTCATCATGGATGGCTTGGACTTTCTTGGCTATGGCTACTTTACTGTTTTATTTGGGGGAATAATTTAAAAAAAAAAGTCTTTATGCTTCTTTACTATTGCAAGACAGGTTTTGATGTACCCTGATGTAAAAGGCTTTAGACCTTATTTATTCATGCTATGAAAGTTTGATTTTACTTCGGCTATTTATATATGTTCTGTCTTGTGATATTTCTGTGCATGTTTACCAATAATGCCCCTCTAAAGCTAGCGCATTCCTTTGCGAGTGACCCTAGCGGAGGCGGGGTGTTACATTTGGTATCAGAGCAGAAGGTTACCAGGCTGGGCAAAAGTTTTTTAAAAAAAAAAAGAGAAGGGACCAGTCGACGGGCCGTCGACAGGGCCGTCGACATGCCCCCCCCTGTCGACAGGGCTGTCGACACGTCGAGCATGCAGGGAAAAAAATAATATATAAGCCCGAAGGCCGAGAGCTTCAGCTCATAACCCCAATCCTTTTTCTCCTTCCTCCCAGCCACCAAAACCGAAAATTCCCCAACTCCACCACCTCCCATCACCTCGTTTCTCCACCGTTCTTCATAAAATTAAGCTTAAATCGAAGCTAGAGACCCTCTCCATCCGGATCTATAGTTCCCCTCTTCCAATTCGTGTTTAAATCGCCATGGCCAATCAACCCAATCCCTACGAGCTTTACCCTCAACTAGCCGCGCAAGAGGTTGAGTGGTGTGACGAGCAACCAGGGATAATTGAGCACTACATGCAGCTTGCCACTAGGAATTTGCTTCTAGGCCGACCGGTGAGGTTTGCGGATTTTGCGGGAACCGCCGTGGAAAGCTTGTTTGTTAATGCGGGTCTTATTCATATTCTGGATACGCACACAGCCGAGAGGAGAGGCTACAAGCGTATGGTAAGACTTTTTGATGCTCGTTTGCAAATTGATGTGGATGATAATGGGTTGATAACTTATGGTTCATGGGTTAAGGGTACCCATATATTTATGAATGAGGTCCAATTTGGGGAAATTTTGAATATCCGGGGTACGGGACTAGATATAAATGACCTGGAGATGGATGATTTGAATGTGTGGGGAAGGATTTTTTTTAATGGACTGGATAGGCAATGGGATAGTACGCATTTGCGCCCCCTAGCTAGGTTTGTGATTAGGATATTGCAATATAATATTGCGGGGCAGAATCATGGGTTTGACAGAGTCCCCGTAGTTGTTAAGGCCGCTACTTATGCTATTTTTGGGGGCATACAAATAAACTGGGCAAGGACCATCTTGCAGCAGTACCAGATCTTTAGGGGAGCAAGACACTCCAATATTTGTTTTGGGAACTTATGGACTATAGTTTTCCGCTGGTTCGGGGTGGATTTGCATGATGAGGATTATGTGACGCTTTCTAACCATCCCTCTGTTATCATCACTGAAGCCGCACTAGGGAGGATGAGTATAGATATGCAGGAGTTGCAAGGGGAGCCTCAGCCTATGGAGCATGAGGGATTAGATGAGGAAGAGGATGAGGGTGACGAGGAGGAGGAGGAAGAGGAGGAGCCACATGATGATCAGTTTGGACACTTTGAGGACCCCCATCAGGCACCACAGCATGATGGTGAGCAGGCTGGGGCTGGAGCCTGGGCTCATCAGGGCCCGGCACAGGGGGCTCCGGACACAGGTGCCTGGGATCCATGGGCTACTAGGGATCCAGACTGGAGGACCGAGCTGAGATATATTACACAGCAGCAGGCTCGCTTGATGAGGAGCCACCAGGATATTTTGAGGTCACAGCAGCAGACACTGGAGTCACAGGTAGCCATGGCTCAGACACAGCAGCAGATGCTTCAGGATATGAGTTCCTCTTATGACCAGTTGGGGGCTGGGATGCAAGACCTACAGTTAGAGCTTAGGCAAGGGAACTAACGGCAGGAGGAGAGGCTTGATAGCTTAGAGGAGCTCATCCGTAGCTATTTCCATCGGGATTGACCTCTATCAGTTATCCGTAGGATAGTGTTTTATTTTCAGTATTGTTTAGCTGTTTCTTTTGTTGACTAGTTGTAACGATGTACTAAAACTATCTTAATAAAGTTTGTACGTTGTTTGTTTACGTAAATTTGTTGTGTCTAATGTAATTATGAAATATTGAATGATAATGTCTGATAACGAAGAACAATGAAAACAACAAAACGGGATATCTCTCCGTTACATAAAAATTTAGAAAATTAGATTTTTCTAAATTAATAATGGATGGTAGGATTCTGGATGCTCAAATTGGATGAACTTCACTCTTATTTTATAAGGGTGTGGGAAAATTTGGATGAAATTACTTTTTCAAATTTTTGCATTCATATAGAACTGCAAGTATATTTAGGATGAGAGCATCATGGTTTGAAAAAGAAATTTTTAAGAAATTGCATTCATGTAGGTGGTACCACAAGTTAGGCATACATATTTTTCTATGATGAGATTCACTTTTGCACATGTGCACATGTTTGCAACAATTGGCTGAACACTTCTGGATGCTAATATGGGGACATAAATCCTACTACTATTGAATTTCGGGGACGAAATTCTTTAAGGGTGGGAGGATGTGACACCCCGTATGTTTGCATTTTAAAAAGTAAGAAATTTACATACGTATACGATGATACGTAAAGCATATAAACCAGTAAAGCATGAAGATAAAAGATGTTTTGTTTAAACTTCTAGAATTAAGGTAAACGGGATTCACCATTGCGTTCGTCTCGGAAAAATACGCAAAATAGAGTCCGAGTTTTCGAGAATCGGAGTCCGTATGACCCGTTAAAGGCCCAAAGAAGATTTCTGAAGATTTGAAAATTCGGAAATGAGTTTGAAAATCCAGATCTGGGGCTAGGCGGGAATTTTCCCCGCCTAGGCCATGTCGACAGGGCTGTCGACAGGCCTGTCGACTTGGGCCCAGACCAAGTCGACAGCCCTGTCGACATGCCAGTCGACAGGGGGTGGCCGGGCTAAATTGCATGGTGCACCTGTTTGTCTCACCTGGGCTTGCTCTTGGGCTGATTCTGGAAGCTTCCGAGATCTGATGGTCCTAATCTATCCTAGATCTAATCCTATGGCCTAAAACACTCCTAATCCCTATAAAAACACCCCTAAGCCCCCTCCTAAACCCTCATAAATCACTCTCTCCACGAAGTGCTGCCCAAATGCAAAGTGATCATGGCCTCAATCTCAAATCCCTAGAGCCTATGCATTCAAATCGGGTTCAAATCAAAGGATGCAAGCTTGCTACACCAAATAGAGGCCAAATCAACATTTCTATGCGAGCTTCGTGATGGTTCTTCATCAAAGGAGCCACCTTTCTTCGTCATGATGATGCATGGTCCCTTTCCTAAGCCTTGCCTAGGTAAGTTCTAGCTACTTTTAGATGGAAACGGTAGTTTTGATAATGACATGGGATAAAATGTGGCTAAACATGATTATGCGAACCTATATGAGCCTTACCTTGCCTCTTGTGTCCATGTTTATGGTTTTAGGCCATGTGAGTGACTTAATCATGCCTCTCATGCTATGCATAACATAGTTTAACTTGCAAGTTTGGATCTTTATGCATGAAATGCTAGCATGAACCTTTAGGAACCATTTTTACTTGTGAAACATTGGCTAAGATTATAGTTTGGGGCTTATGCATGTTTATGAACCTAAACCCCTAGTGTTAACATGCAAGTTTGTGGCCAAATCCTTTATGACATTATGCATACTTATGGCCAATTCCCTTTTGTTTTCATGTTATGCATGCTTGTGGCCAAACCTTTATGAACCTATATATGTCTTAAGCCAAACCCTCATGATGCTATGCATGTTTGGGGTCATTGTGTAGCATAGTACCTTTGCGATGTGACTCGTCCATTCTTGCGTTGGAACACGATTTGGGTTGAGGATATACAAGCGCGATTGTAGCATGAAAAACTTAACGTGAAGTTATATGAAAATATGTTAGGCGAGCTAAACTGGGCATGAACCATAATTTGGAAAAAGGGGTATAAACATGATAACATGCGACGATAAATATGACATGTGAATACTTGAAAACATAACTTGTAATGTAACATGGAAGTTGACATGTAAGTATGCATAAAAACATAAGCTTGGGAATTTACCTATTAAGTTAGGTCTACCCATTGGGAATTTACCTATTAAGTTAGGTCTACCCAATTGCTTGAAAACTTAACTATGAACATGATACTAGACTAAACATGAAAGTGGCCAACTCGAGGTTGGGTTGAGTTTGCAACGTAAAACTACCCGGAACCGACCGGCCTAACTAGTAGTTGCAAACAATAGGACTCAATGTGAGAAGTTGGTCATGTTGTGCTTGAACCCGAGGTTAGACCAAGTTGTGGTGTAAATCTACCCGGACCCGCCCGGCTTAACTAGTAACCACAACAAAGTCTAATGTGAGAGGTTGGGGTGCATTAAATAATTAATGCCACATAATAGGGTTAAGTTAATTTGATTAATGAGGCTTAACCAAATATGATATGGACAAATGGGTTAAGTAATTTGATTAGGCTAATGATACTTAACAAAACATAAATAAGCTTGGGTAGGTTAAGTAACTTGATTTGCCTAATTACGCTTGACCGATTTGACTCGGTAATTTGACAGGGTCAAGTTAATTTATATAATTAACCAATCTAAAATGATAATTAGACGAGGTTAAGTTATGGATTGCTTGATATACTTAGCCAGCTTGACACATGGTTTGTGGGGTTAAGTCTTGGACTTGGATACTTAGCCAACTTTGACATGGTTGGTAGACGGGCTAAGTTATGAACTTAAGTGACACTTAACCCATTAGATAAACCCTAATTCAGAGGATTAAGAGAATAACCATAGTTAACAAGGGTAATGGAAACAAGGCTAAGTGGTAAACCTTAGTTAAAGGAAACTAAGTAATAATTCTTAGTCAAGGAAATCTGGACCACTTCTTAGACAGATTAGTAACCCGATACGTTAGGTCAATGTTTCAGTATGCGTGGAGGAGCAGGCTATCTGATTTAGATAAAGGCTCCAACGAACTGGGTAACGAAGCAGCGGCTTCGGGGAACGTGAGGATATTCTTGGGATCCCTCCGTGAGCTGCCAGGTCATTATACTAGGCTCACGGGAGGTTGAGGTCTGCGGTAGAAGAACCAAGAATATGCCTTGGTTGCTATGCGAGCGACCAAAAGACTGGGGTGGATAGCAGTGAGTCGACGAATACATAAGGTGCCTGAGATAGCGAGTTCGTCGATCATCTACCATCTTGAGTCAAGCGTATACGTACGGAAAGGCAGGGAACACCCAACAGACCATAATTGCTATCTAATTATGGGTGAGGTAGGCCGTAGGATGTGGGCTGGCCGGAGTGTAGTTCTCATGCAAGATTTTCTCTTGTGTTGCCTTTCACTAGTTGAGGGAGGGGTCTCGTGGGACCATAGCCACGTGTAGAAAAGCAGACCTTAGTATCTGCATCGGCAGATAAATCTAAAGCTCCCGACCGAGTCTTGTATTTCTTGGTTTGTCCTGTGATAGGACTCGGATGGCACGATGTGATACATGTGCATACAGTTATAGAAAAACGATTCACGATGAATGCGTGGGAAAAAGGGCGCGGTTGAGGGTTAGCGTAATCCCTAGTGGCCTAGGTGGTTTAACCCAAACCGAAATACAAAAGCGTGCAATAGGTAAGCGTAATCCCTAGTGTTGCTAGGTGGCGTAGGTCCTAGTAGTTCAAACGATGATTCATATGGAAGAGCCTAGCTAGAATAAGGGTGACAGTCCAAACGAGTTCAAGGATAATACGACATGAGGAAGCCCGTACGAGGTACGGCAAAGGACTGAACTTATATACATGGGAAGGAACATATGATTTGAGTAACCTATATATGCGATATATAGGTTAGAACTAGGAAGAATATTCATAATAGATACCGTGGGATGTGAGACGGGGCAGATACCTCGGGATAATGTACTCGATAGAGGTCTGATGATGTGATACCTTGACTTATCATAACACCGTAGTTTATCTATCTTGTAGTTATCCTTTTGTTTACTTTCAGTTTATGCATGTCATGTTACCTTTACCTGTTTTTATACTGGAAGTAGATAGGACTTACTCAGTCTTTTTGACTGACCCGTTTTGTTTCGCCTCTTTTCTTCCGTTTCCCCCCCCCCCCCCAGGTTGCAGGGAGGAAACAGTGCTGTTTAGTTCGGACTTCTTCTGTTGAAGGTCATCATGGATGGCTTGGACTTTCTTGGCTATGGCTACTTTACTGTTTTATTTGGGGGAATAATTTAAAAAAAAAAAAGTCTTTATGCTTCTTTACTATTGCAAGACAGGTTTTGATGTACCCTGATGTAAAAGGCTTTAGACCTTATTTATTCATGCTATGAAAGTTTGATTTTACTTCCGCTATTTATATATGTTCTGTCTTGTGATATTTCTGTGCATGTTTACCAATAATGCCCCTCTAAAGCTAGCGCATTCCTTTGCGAGTGACCCTAGCGGAGGCGGGGTGTTACAGTGAAGGTTTGGTTTTTACAGCACCCAATCCAAATGATTCATCATCCTTCATATTTGTCGATCTACCCCTACTATGCTTAAATTACCACTGCTTCCCTTAACACTTCAAAACCGCCTTTCTTTTTAATTCTACGCCTAATTCTCTACATAGTCCTTACTTCAAACAATTACCCCTATTTTTTAGCTACTGTGAAGGGTTGGTTTTTGCAGCACCTAATCCAAATGATTCATCATCTTTCATATTTGTCGATATAACCCTACTTTGCTTAAACTACCCCTACTTCTCATAATACTTCCTAAAAGCCCTTCTTTTTAATCCTACCCATAATTCTCTAAATAGCCCTTACTTCCAAAAATTACCCCTATTTTTTAACTACTATAAAGTGTTGGTTTTTCCAGCATTCAATCCAAATGATTCATCATCCTTCATATTTGTCGATCTACCCCTACTTAATCCCTATTTAAGCAGGGGTAGATTGACCTTTCATAATAAAAGTAGGCTGTTTTTTTTGAATAAAGAAAATAACTCCAATTCTCTGAATAACCCTTACTTGGATCGAAGATCGCACTATAGGGGTAATTAATTTACAATTACCCCTATGGTTTTTGTATTATTGTAAACTTACCCCTATTTAATAATCTTTCTTACAATTTCCCCTATTAATCATCTTTCATATTTTTCAAAACAATAATTGGGTTTTTCTAGCCCTATGAATGATTCATCTTTCATATTCTTCAAAACAGCCCTTCTTTTTATTCATTATGTTAGTACTACTGTGAAACAATAATGGGGTAGAGAATTACATTTAATTCTCTAAATAACCCATACTTCCAACAATTACCCCTCTTTTTTAACTACTGTGAAGGGTTGGCATTTGCAGCACCCAATCCAAATGATTCATCATCTTTCATACTTGTCGAACTAACCCTACTATGCTTAAACTACCCCTACTTTTGTTAATACTTCAAAACAACCCTTCTTTTTAATCCTCCTCCTAATTCTCTAAATAGCCCTTATAACCAACAATTACCCTATTTATTAACAATTGTTAAGGGTTGGATTTTGCAACACGCAATCCAAACGAATCATCATCCTTCATATTAGTCGATGTACCACTACTTTGCTTAAACTACCCCTACTTCTTCTAATACTTCAAAACAACCCTTCTTCTTAATCATACCCCTATTTCTCTAAATAGACCTTACTTCCAACAATTACCCCTATTTTTTAACTACTGTGTAGGGTTGGTTTTTCTAGCATCCAATCCAAATGATTCATCATCTTTCATATTTGTCGAACTACCCCTACTATGCTTAAACTACCCCTACTTCTTTTTAATACTCCCCCTAATTCTCTAAATAGCCCTTACATCCAAAAATTAACCCTATTTGTTAACTACTGTGAAGGGTTGGTTTTTTGAGCACCCAATCCAAATGATTCATCTTCTTTCATATTTGTCGATCTACCCCTACTTTGCTTAAACTACCCCTACTTCTCTTAATACTTCAAAATAACCGTTCTTTTTAATCCAACCCCTAATTCTCTAAACAGCCCTTACTCACATCAACTACCCTTATTTTTTAACTACTTTGAAGGGTTGGTTTTTCAAGTATCCAATCTAAATGATTCATCATCCTTCATATTTGTGGATCTACCCCTACTATGCTTAAACTTCACCTGCTTCTCTTAATACTTCAAAACTACCCTTCTTTTTAATCATACCCCTAATTCTCTAAACAGCCCTCACTTCCAACAATTACCCCTATTTTTTAACTAATGTGAAGGGTTGGTTTTTTTTATCATCCAATCCAAATGATTCGTCATCATTCATATTTGTCGAACAACCCCTAATATGCTTAAACAACCCCTACTTCTCTTAATATTTCAAAACAACGCTTCTTTTTAATCCTACCCCTAGTTCTCTAAATAGCACTTACTTCCTACAATTACCCCTATTTTTTAACTACTGTGAAGGTTTAGTTTTAGCAGCGCCCAATCCAAACGATTCATCATCTTTCATATTTGTAGATCTACCCTTACTATGCTTAAATTACCCCTACTTCTCTTAGTACTTCAAAACATCACTACTTTTT
This sequence comes from Allium sativum, assembly GCA_030737875.1. Classification (NCBI taxonomy): domain Eukaryota; kingdom Viridiplantae; phylum Streptophyta; class Magnoliopsida; order Asparagales; family Amaryllidaceae; genus Allium; species Allium sativum. Next base: position 1,018,587,433 of record CM060913.1, read on the forward strand.
AATCCTGCCCCGTATTCTCCAAATGGCCATTACTTCCAACAATTACCCCAATTTTTTAACTACTTTGAAGGGTTGGTTTTTGCAGCACCCAATCCAAATGATTCATCATCTTTCATATTTGTCGAACTATCCCTACTATGCTTAAACTACCCCTACTTCTTGTAATACTTCAAAACAAACCTTCTTTTTAATCCTCCCCCTAATTCTCTAAATAGCCCTTACTTCCAACAATTACCCCTATATTTTAACCACTACGAATGGTCGGTTTTTGCGTCACCTAATCCAAATGATTCATCATCCTTCATATTTGTTGATCTACCACTACTATCCTTAAACTACCCCTACTTCTCTTACTACTTCAAAAAGCCTTCTTTTTAATCCTACCGCTAATTCTCTAAATTGTCCTTACTTCCAACAATTACCACTATTTTTTAACTATTGCGAAGGGTTGCTTTTTGCAGCGCCCAATCTCAATGATTCATCATCCTTCATATTTGTCGATCTACCCTTACTTTGCTTAAACTACCCCTACTTCTCTTAATACTTCAAAAAAGCCCTTATTTTTAATCCTACCCAAAATTATCTATATATCACTTACTTCCAACAATTACCCCTATTTTTTAACTAATGGGAAGGGTTGGTTTTTGCAGCCCCCAATCCAAATGATTCATCATCCTTCGTTTTTGTTGATCTACCCTACTATGCTTAAAATACCTCCCCTACTTTTATTATTATTTTCCTTTATTTATTCCTTTATTCGTTTTTTTTAATTATTCATTTCTTTCATTGTAAGTCAATTATCATTCTACTTTTGTGAATGGTTGGTTTTTGCAACACCCGATCAAAACGATTCATCTTCTTTAATATTTATGGATCTACCCCTACAGTGCCCCTACTTGTCTTAATACTTCAAAACAGGCCTTCTTTTTAATCCTACCCCTAATTATCTACATAGCTCTTACTTCCAATAATTAATCCTATTTTTTAACTTCGGCGAAGGGTTGATTTTTGCATCACCCAATCCAAATGATTTATCATTTTCATAGTTGTCGATTTACCCATACTATGCTTAAGCTACCCCTACTTCTCTTAGTACTCCAAAACAACCCTTCTTTTTATTCCTACCCCTAATTCTCTATATAGCCCTTACTTCCAACAATTACACCTATCTTTTAACTATGGTTAAGGGTTGGTTTTTGCAGCACCCAATCCCAACGATTCATCATCTTTCATATTTGTCGATCTACCCCTACTATGCTTAAACTACCCCTACTTCTCTTAATGATTCAAAAAAAGCCCTTTTTTTTAATCCTACCCCTGTTTCTCTAGATAGCCCTTACATCCAAATATTACCCCTATTTTTTAACTACTGTGAATGTTTGGTTTTTGCAACACCCAATCCAAACGATTCATCATTTTTGATATTTGTCGATCTACCCATACTATGCTTAAACAACCCCTACTTCTCTTAGTACTTCAAAGCATCCCTTCTTTTTAATCCTACCCCTAAATTTCTAAATAGCCCGTACTTCCAGCAATTACCCCTATTTTTTAACTACTGTGAAGGGCTGGTTTTTGCAGCACCCAATCCAAATGACTCATCATCTTTCATATGTGTCGATCTACCCCTACTATGCCTAAACTACCCAAACTTCTCTTAATACTTCAAAACAGCCCTTCTTTTTAATCCTACCCCTAATTCTCTAAATAGCCCTTACTTCAAATAATTACACCTATTTTTTAACACTGTGAAGGGTTAGTTTTTGCAGCACCCAATCCAAATGATTCATCATCTTTCATATTTATCGATCTACCCCTACTTTGCTTAAACTACCCCTACTTCTCCTAATACTTCAAAACAGTCGTTCTTTTCAATCCTACCCCTAATTCTCTAAATAGCCCCTACTTCCAACAATTACCCTAATTTTTTAACTACTGTGAAGGGTAGGTTTTTCCAGTGTCCAATCTAAATGATTCATCATCCTTCATATTTGTGGATCTACCCCTACTATGCTTAAACTACCCCTACTTCTCTTAATATTTCAAAACTACCCTTCTTTTTAATCCTACCCCTAATTCTCTAAGTAGCCCTTACTTCCAACAATTACCCCTATTTTTTAACTACTTTGAAGGGTTGGTTTTTTTAGCACCTAATCCAAATGATTCATCATCATTCATATTTGTCGAACTACCCCTACCATGCTTAAACTACCCCTACTTCTCTTAATACTTCAAAACAACCCTTATTTATAATCCTACACCTAGTTCTATAAATAGCTCTTACTTCCTACAATTACCCCTATTTTTTAACTACCGTGAAGGGTTTGTTTTTGCATCACCTAATCCAAATGATTCATCATCCTTCATATTTGTCGATCTACCCCTACTATCCTTAAACTATCCCTACTTCTCTTAATACTTCAAAAAAGCCTTCTTTTTAATCCTACAGCAAATTCTCTAAATAGCCCTTACTTCCGACAATTACCACAATTTTTTAACTACTGCGAAGGGTTGGTTTTTGCAGCGCCCAATCCCAATGATTCATCATCCTTCATATTTGTCGATCTACGCCTACTTTGCTTAAACTACCCCTACTTCTCTTAATACTTCAAAAAAGCCCTTATTTTTAATCCTACCCTAATTCTCTAAATAACACTTACTTACAACAAATACCCCTACTTTTTAACTACTGGGAAGGGTTGGTTTTTGCAGCCCTTAATCCAAATGATTCATCATCCCTCGTATTTGTCGATCTACCCTACTATGCTTAAAATACCTCCCCTACTTTTATTATTGTTTTCCTTTATTTATTCCTTTATTCGCTTTTTTTTTGGAATCATTCATTTCTTTCTTTGTATACCAATTATCATTCTACTAATGTGAATGGTTGGTTTTTGCAACACCCAATCCAAACGAATCATCATCTTTAATATTTGTGGATCCACCCCTGATGTGCCCCTACTTCTCTTAATACTTCAAAACAGGCCTTCTTTTTAATCCTACCCCTAATTGTATACATAGCCCTTACTTCCAATAATTACCCCTTATTTTTTAATTTCGGTGAAGGGTTGGTTTTTGTATCACCCAATCGAAATGATTTATCATCTTTGATATTTGTCGATGTACCCAAACTATGCTTAAGCTACCCCTACTTCTCTAAGTACTCCAAAACAACCCTTCTTTTTATTCCTACGCCTAATTCTATAAATAGCCCTTACTTCCAACAATTACCCCTATCTATTAACTACTGTTAAGGGTTGGTTTTTGTAGCACCCAATCCCAACGATTCATCATCTTTCATATTTTTCGATATACCCCTACTATGCTTAAACTACCCCTACTTCACTTAATATTTCAAAAAAGCCCTTCTTTTTAATCCTACCCCTATTTCTCTAAATAGCCCTTACATCCAAATATTACCCCTATTTTTAACTGCTGTGATGGTTTGGTTTTTGTAGCACCCAATCCAAACGATTCATCATCTTTCATATTTGTCGATCTACCCATACTATGCTTAAACTACACCTACTTCTCTTAATATTTCAAAACATCATTCTTTTTAATCCTACCCCTAATTCTCTAAATAGCCCTTACTTCCCGCAGTTACCCCTATTTTTAAACTACTGTGAAGGGCTGGTTTTTGTCGCACCCAATCCAAATGATTCATCATCTTTCATATTTGTCGATCTACCCCTACTATGCCTAAACTACCCCTACCTCTCTTAATACTTCAAAATAGCCCTTCTTTTTAATCCTACCCCTAATTCTCTAAATAGCCCTTACTTCCAGCAATTACACATATTTTTTAACTACTCTGAAGGGTTGGTTATTGCGGCACCCAATCCAAATGATTCATCATCTTTCATATTTGTCGATCTACCCCTACTTCGCTTAAACTACCCCTACTTCTCCTATTAATTCAAAACAGCCGTTCTTTTTAATCCTACCCCTAATTCTCTAAATAGCCCTTACTTCCAACAATTACCCTTATTTTTTAACTACTGTGAAGAGTTGGTTTTTCCAGTATCCAATCTAAATGATTCATCATCCTTCATATTTGTGAATCAACCCCCACTATGCTTAAACTACCCCTACTTCTCTTAATATTTCAAAACTACCGTTCTTTTTAATCCTACCCCTAATTCTCTAAATAGCCCTTACTTCCAACAATTACCCCTATTTTTTAACTACTGTGAAGGGTTTGTTTCTTTAGAACCCAATCCAAATGATTCATCATCATTCATATTTGTCGAAATACCCCTACTATGCTTAAACTACCCCTACTTCTCTTAATACTTCAAAACAACCTTTTTTTTAATCCTACCCCTGGTTCTCTAAATATCCCTTACTTCCTACAATTACCCTTATTTGTTAACTACTGTGAAGGGTTGGTTTTAGCAGCGCCCAATCCAAACGATTCATCATCTTTCATATTTGTAGATCTACCCTTACTTTGCTTAAACTACCCCTACTTCTCTTAGTACTACAAAACATCACTACTTTTTAATCCTACCCCTAATTCTCCAAATGGCTATTACTTCCAACAATTACCCCTATTTTTTAACTACTTTGAAGGGTTGGTTTTTGCAGCACCCAATCCAAAAGATTCATCATCTTTCATATTTGTCGAACTACCCCTACTATGCTTAAACTACCCCTGCTTCTCATAATACTTCAAAACAAACCTTCTTTTTAATACTCCCCCTAAATCTCTAAATAGCCCTTACTTCCAACATTTACCCCTAACTTTTAACCACTATGAATGGTTGGTTTTTGCATCCCCTAATCCAAACGATTCATCGTCCTTCATGTTTGTCGATCTACCCCTACTATCCTTAAACTACCCCTACTTCTCTTAATACTTCAAAAATGCCTTCTTTTTAATCCTTCCGATAATTCTCTAAATAGCCCTTACTTCCAACAATTACCAATATTTTTTAACTACTGTGAAGGGTTGGTTTTTGCAATGCCTAATCCCCATGATTCATCATCCTTCATATTTGTCGATCTACCCTACTTTGCTTAAACTACCCCTACTTCTCTTAATACTTCAAAAAAGCCCTTATTTTTAATCCTACCCCTAATTCTCTAAATAGCACTTACATCCAACAATTACCCCTATTTTTTAACTACTGGGAAGGGTTGGTTTTTGCAGCCCCCAATCCAAATGATTCATCATCCTTCGTATTTGTCGATCTACCCTTCTATGCTTAAAATACCTCCCCTACTTTTATTATTGTTTTCCTTTATTTATTCCTTTGTTCCTTTTGTTTTTGAATTATTCATTTCTTTCTTTTTAAACCAATTATCATTCTACTTCTGTGAATGGTTGGTTTTTGCAACGCCCAATTCAAACGATTCATCATCTTTAATATTTGTGGATCTACCCCTACTGTGCCCCTACTTCTCTTAATACTTCAAAACATGCCTTCTTTTTAATCCTAACCCTAATTATCTACATAGCCCTTACTTCCAATAACTACCCCTATTTTTTAACTTCGGTGAAGGGTTGGTTTTTGCATCACCCAATCCAAATGATTTATCATCTTTCATATTTGTCGATCTACCCATATTATGCTTACTAGTGTGTGGCCGTGCTACGCATACGGGCATCGTCTGTAACCATGTTGACGTTAAAAGTTTTCAAAAAATGTAGTCAACCAAAATAAAGAAATTTATATTGCTTAAGACTATATAGCACGGGCAGTTGCGAGGTGATGTATTATTATAAACACTACTTATATCTTATTTCTAAATGTATATGTGAAGCAAAATAGTATTAAGCAATATTGTATCGCTTCATGTGTAATTTTCAGATTCAACGTCAAAACTTATTGGGTAAGTGGATGATTAATTATGAATATTAATTATTTTGGTTAGCGTAAGCCAACCGTATGGTTAAAGGTTTAAATATTTGCAAACATATTTTCATGGAAATTTTAGTGGTTAAAACTCCCTTTTTATGCAGTGTATATAATGCATTAAGACATATGCATATGTAATATTTTATCAAATAGTTGGTAAACTTTAAAGATATTGGATAAATGATCCAAACTTATTAGCATAAAACCTTAAAAATTACATTCGTTTTCATAGTTTAAGTGGAGTGTCAATCTATGATTAGCATTTCTTTTGGAAAAAAAGAAAAATCTATGATAACATAAATATAACTTTGCACGTAAACATTTCGAATTTTTTGTCAACGTTCCTTCAATTAATCGTAAAAGAAGGGAATTATGTGTTTCCATAAATATAAACGTGCTTAGCATATAAAAGAAAATATTGTTCCAATATACTTTTAATAATTTCACATATTACATTTTGGGGTCTGCTTAAATTTTTCCATCTAAGGTTGGGCGTCAATGATGCGAGTCACTCATATGACACATGATGCAAAGATTTTTTCAATATTTTATTGAAACACTAAAGAAACGATAGTGCATACTCAGTATTGCTTCAACCCAGTTTTGGTTAATTGATGATAAATTTCAAAAAACATATCGTTTGGTATACAAATTTCTACATAGAAAAAAAAAATCAAAGTGATAATAAATGCTAAACTATTTATCTTTGTCTCCATACAGCCGTAAAACCAAATTACACATCAATTTTCAACCTTGGTTCATGTAAGCCAACATAAACTTGCCAAATATTTACATATTTAAACCGTATAGTCATCTTCTATGGTTCATAAGATTACCATAATAAACAAATACAGCAAGGTTTCTGGATGAGCATTCTTCCCGACAGTATGATCGATGTATTTGCTTTGATTTTTTACAAACAGTAGGATAGTCCAAAAATTGCAGGCTTTGAATTCCATTTGAGAATCCAAATTGATGCAGGAGCATAAATTGCTTCTGCTAGCCATTGTGTCAAATATGAACTTGAAAAAAAATCGTTCGTTGTGTCCAAAATTGGGAGGCTACCTCATATTAATTTCAATTTGAGTAAATACAAATTTATTTTCTTCTTTCAGTTCAGAACAGTATTTTCATCTCTTACAACCAATCACTGAAATTTCTCAAATTTTGTTATTCCATCACATTAAACCAGATTAGTTTTATATTGGTAATCAAAATAGAATATTTTCTCTTGGTTTCCCGTGGAAAATAAATGGAACTAAACCAAATAAAAGTAATATATAAGTAGGTTAGGACAGTGTATCAAGCCGGCAAAGCATCAGAGAGGATAATCTAAAGTTCATGAAAGTTGAAGCATCAACTTAACAAATCTGGTCTCATAAATTTTGAAGTAACCATATTATTAAACACAGGACAAATAGGCCAAGTAATGCTTTTTAAGGGTATAAATTATTTATATACTTAACTCATATTTATGTATCAGTATATAATATATTCTCAGTTGCTCATACTAATCAAAAATCATTCACCTATAAAAGTAAAATATTTTATCTTTAAAACAGTCGAATTTTGAGCTGTTGAAACATAACAGTGCAAATTTAATAACTGGTGCAGTAACAAACAAAAGATAAAAATCTACTCTAAGAAAACTAAAAGATGCAGTCATCCTCATTACTTAATGAAAAGAGGATGTCCTTTAAAAAAAAGCATACATAGCTAAGCATGATTAAAAAAACTATAATTTATATTCATAAACCAAATTAACCTCCTTTTTTTCCTAATGCATAGTAATTGGATGTCAAAATTAATTTTACATTTAAAACAAATACGTTCATGTCATTTTCAATGTATCCTTGAAAAGAAACACCATGCTATGAAAATAATTGTTATAGCGGATACACCTTGGGAAGACCACAGATATATTAAATTCAAAAACTGTATAGACTATACTCTAGCCATATTACAAATAGAGTTAAAATATATTTTGAACCTACAATATAATAGGTAGCCTGAGTCCTCTAGTTTCATTTAATTCCAGGTCCGAATACATAAATTGGAGCCTTGCATTTTGCAACATGTTCCACCTTATGCTTTCTACGGCCTGACTAATTATATGAGCTCCATTATGCTGCTGCACTGCTAAGTCCATAAGACTGCATGAAGCCTTTCCAGCAGCTGGTTCCCTTTTATAAAGGCGTACACTCCTGCCCTGCGCTAGATATATCAAATTGTGGCTTCAAGTGTAAGTAGGAAAAAGATTGTATATGCAATTACAATCGAATATTCATTTAGTTAACAACATCAATAAGCGAGCTGCTATTATAATGGAGAGAGACAGGGCTAATACAAGGGTTGGAAGTTTTAGAAATATGTCACAAATCAAATATATAAAACCTTTCTAAAATAAAATTGAACCTGAATCTAACATGTAGTCTTAATCGACCTATACAGCCATATCACGTGATTAGTATATTTTCCCCACAGCAATAAAATTGATAGCCCCTTTAGGGTCATAAGATAACGTTGTTGCATTACAATGAGGAATTGCATTCATGTACGTTAATATACAGTTTTCAAAAAATTCATGCTTATGCCTTCCAGTATAAACCTCTTACATAGCAATTTTCTATAGCATATTCTTCATTTTCTTTGCCCAACTTCTAAAGCACAAAGAGCGGTTTCTTCTTGCTATTTTACTTCTATAGTGAATTCCAATTTCCAAACACGACCTCGAGATTTCATTGTAATGCATAAGAATTAGCAATTGCCCATTGTATATCCCAATGGCTTACATTTACATGAAAGGTGAGACTTAACACATACGTATTTAAATTGTTTTTAGCCGTAGGACGAAGAGTCTCTGGCTACCATAGAAATTATGTTCTTGTTCTATGCATCACCATAAGAATTTTCAACTATAAAATTGAAACCCAATCCAGTGTCAAATGGGAACATAAAACTGTAGACCTATGTTCAAAATCCTTTAGCATTTAGTGTTTTTTTTTCCATCCTATAGATAGGGATTTGTTTATACCACCATGATTATCATTAGATTTGATCTAAAGGAAAACTATAGTATGAGAGAACTACTATTTTTCCTACATTCTTTATAGTGATTGATGAGTCAGAGATATACATCTTATGATTTTCTATTTAAATGCAGACATTCGACATTGTAAAATATTCAATTTTGATGTTCAATGGTCATGTACCTTTGAATTTAAATGCTTAAATTTGAGTGAGTCTGTCAAAGATCTTACCGATGATTTTTCTGATGCATCAATGCTTACAAACAATAACAGTATGAGAGAACAAATATTTGTTCGCTAACCTCTTCCTATCATTCTCATGTAATACATTGATTATTATGGGGGACAGAAATGACACAAACAAACAGAGAATCAATAATAGATTTTTGTAGAAGTAGTGTATGTGAATGAATGAGGCAAGTTGACCTTTGTAATATCCTAGCTTATAGAAAACAGATATCATTCAGAGCATGCAATGTCGGTTTTCATTAAATAATGGAAAGTTGACAATATTGAAATGTGTTACTGTAAATACCAAATAAGGGATCCATGAATATATGGTACCTTATAAAAAAATCATTGTTTTATGTCAAAAAAACTGGCAATGCTTCCAATGACAGCGATTAAATTTCTAGCTTTAGTTGCTCTAGGTTTAGTCGCTGCTAGCGGTATAGGATATGAATCTCTATAGCATATAGTAAATAACATGGTTTTTCCATAAAATAATAAATACAAACTGATAAGAAAGCAAAACAAACAGAACTATATAATTGGCTTCAAAGTGTTCTGTAACTATCATTTCCTATTATATTCTATCATTATAAAATATAAAGCAGAATCAAAGTCAAATGAAATTTGAATGCTTAGTGAAATAGGGTGTGAGAGTTTTATTTGCATATATGATTGAATAGACAATGGATATGATTGAATAAGCTCGTATTTTCTAATACACTCAAAATAGACAATGTATTTTTAAGTAAAATAGGTTATGAGAGTTTTATTTGCATATATGATTGATTATGTTTGAATGAGGATCGTAATTCAACTACAAAATGGAGAAAGTATGATTTCTACCATAAATTCACATCAGAACAGTATTAAATCTCTAGTAAAGGCAGAAATTAGAAATAAACCAATTTTGTAATTTCGAGTAAATAGGAATTTTTAATATGTATTCTCATGAACATGAGAAAATTATAAATGCCTGACAAAACAAAACTTATTATATATAGATAATCAGTACATGCATAGACACATACACATACGTAGAAAAGTATATGTACTTATGAGCTCCTAATATTCAAATGTAGTACCAACCTAAACATATATCATATATTTGAATTAAAATAATTGACATAGATTGAAATGATTAACATATCACTAATGAGTAAGAGACTTGGAGTGTAAAAAGTCTTACCTTCATAATGCTAGTATGCAAATATACCAAGCTGTTATTGGGCAAACCAGAAGCAATCTGCATCGAACAGATCTAGTCAAAATTTTATTGAAAACCAAAATACAAAATTCAATCCCATCATTTTTAATAGAGAATAAAATTTGCATTATCAGAATTAAATATTATGCAATGACATAATTAGAACTTAAGTGTCTCTACAAATGAAATAAGAATATAAAACACATAATTCAGCAAGAATGTATGGAAACTGACCAAATATACATGTTTGGAAATAGAAATAACATTCATGTTGAGTGGAGAATTCATATTTTAGTTTTCAATAAACATATCACTGATTTACACGACAGACATACCGTTTATTAAAAGGCATAATGGAAGATATACTTACGTAAAATTTACATAAGTACTTCTAGAACTTCATAGATTACATATACGCGAACAACAACATTATGTGAGAAATAGTACTACCATTTTTAAATATCTAATATTCTAGTACATGTGTTTAACTCTCTCGTACGATAAAAAAGTGCAATATGGTGAAACATAATATAAAAAAAAGAGTGCCAAAATATCATAACTTCTAATTATATTTTGTTATCAGAAAGGTAACATGTGATTTTATTTTTTCTTTAGATTTCCATCAAAGAAAAATGTCGTAAATTTGTTGAGCATATTATCAAGCATGAACAAATAATATTAGTTACACAAATAGGAAAGGAATATTTCTTCTTTTAAGAAGAAATGGAATTATGGTTTTATTATTGGAGATACTATTAAGTTTAACTTTTTTTTTTGAGTAACGTGTGGAACCTAAGACTTCACTCAAGACATTGCTTGTCGGTCCTAGTAAACCCCACGGATAGTGAATACCCGATTTTCAACGTCTTCGCACCATTAACTTTATTGAGTGACATCAAAGTATACACCAAGTGCAATTAGATGAAATTATACATAATTCCTATACTATTGTTTAGTTAATAAATTTGCTATTTGATGGTGACCAAACTTCATCTATTGGTTATCCAGTACACTCGCTTTCAGAAAATTGTTTCGACGGAATTTTTGGGCTTAATGGCTCATAGGTCATCAAATATATTTACTTTTTAAATACGTTTTTTGATGGATTTCCACCAAGAATAATGGGTCATAACTACGCAAGTAATACCATCCAATAAAATTACTACTCCAACCTCATAACCACCAATACTCTGACATGGTTGAACAAATAGATCCCTAACATCAAAGGCTAAGTTATCATTTCTGCCAGAGTAAGCAAAAAACTCCAAGAAAAAAAATTCTTCCAAGGATTTTAGCAAGATTAATGGCTCATAATTTGAAACTAATGACATAAATAAAAAATAATATGCAGTTGATATCATCCAATAAAATTACAACATAATTATATCCAATAACATTAATTATAAAAATAATGTGTATTTTCATGTACCCTATACATTAGTTTTGCATGGATGATGCCACAGTAACCAAAATCTAAAGTCAACTAATGCAGATCAGATTTTGTTTGATAGAAATCAAGAGGGCAAAACTAATCTTACTGTTTGAATTTGAGCCGCAAAAATTGAGTAATGCTATTTATGCCAAAGCAGCAATTTTGTTTTAGCTTTTATATGTAACTAATTTACTGTATGCAACTCCGAAATCATTTAGTATAAAGTTTAAATATATTCACAACTTATTTTATTATATATAAATGTTTATTTGTTACTAACAAATTGTGTACTGTTACGCTTCAGTCGATATATAGTGAACAATCTTAACTGTTATACATAACTCATGCACAACATAATTCCTGCAACTCAGTAACGAATGGTATGAGGAACTATATTGTAGAATGTTAGGATTGGTTATAACCGGTCAATGGGGAAATGGAACTATATTTATTCTCGAAACTATGGTAAAGAGCCAAACACCTAAGTTGGTTTGATTTTGCTTAAATATGAATAAATATAGTAACATATTTCAACTCTTGGCCATGAAATACTGTAACTATTCATAAAATCATATCACAAAAAATGTTGGAACAAACTAAAACAACCGTGCAGGAAAATATGAATAAAATATAATGAGTTACCATGAATGAGACTGTTAACGGAAATTCATTATTAAACATATTCATTGTATACTTGTGTTAGCATGCCTCTTCTCCCTATATAACGCATTATATCTTAGTTTGCAACAATCGGCATAAAGAAATTGCTATATTTGCTAATAAAATCTAAAACAACCATTTACGTAGCAAGGATGCGGTACAAATTTGAATAGTTAATGCCATCATACAACTTTTATTTTAGACACAATATGCAGAAGAAAAATATGAAATATATTATAGAATCACTTGAAAATCAAGCTTCATAGGCAAATTATCAATATTCGATGTTACAAAATTGGAAGAAACAATTATCAATGTTATTGGCCTTTCTAAAGAAGTTTAGAAAATCATAAAAAACCAATTTTAAGTATTGAATAACAACCAATTATGATATATGCATAGATTAAGCCATCATGGGCCTATTTTTATAATTAAGATTGAACGCAATTATAAATATATGTTTGAAAATCTTTGGTGTAATTTTCAAATCTGACGGTATTAAACTACTAAAATATGTTTCGAGGTAAACTTCATATGTGTGATCATTTATTGCTTGAACATGTAATTAAACTACACAAAAGAGCAATAAAAATTTGAGCTAACAACAATTTACGCCTAGAGACAAAATAAAGATTCAAAAGGTTTAGCGCAAGGCTACTGGAAAAAATTTTAAGATATTGTGGTGGATGGTTCATATAAAAACAGCATATGTAACATATACATATATATACCTTTCATAATGTATACGATCTCTAAACTGGAGCAACGACAGGTGATCTAGGTTTGCACTGATGTACTTATTTGATAACAAATAGATTCTGTATACCATTGGAAATAAGTTCTAAGTATTGTGTTGAATGTAATATATATCTTTCAAAATGCATATGAAACATAACCTAAAGAAGTTATAAACCATGCAACTATGTACAGACTCAGTCAATTAATAATGAACAGATTCGGATATTGCATTCATCATGTACCTTTTATTGATGGAAAGTAAACAAAATGCATACATATGTAATTTGCTTCCACATACATTATTAATACACGCAATAAAATCAAATTTTTCACTGTACAAAATATGAAGTTAATATATAGTTATGTAGAGTGCTTAAAAATGTTCGAGATGAAGATATATTAAGTTTCATTATTAATAGTGGTGATGAAAAAGAAAAGAAAACCTTGTGTTAGCCACCTCTAGTGAAGCAAAAATATAGTCATAAGACTATACCATAAAATTGTCATCTTCATCACAAAATATACCACAAATGCAATATAAAAAAGTAAGTATAAGTTTCCAAATCAATTTGAACTGTAGAAATTAGCAGTTTATATAACATCCCTTGTCACTAAACTCAGAATAATAGTGATGATGCATACAACCTAACAAATATATAATGATAAAATAAATCAACATCTGCTATGAAATAGAACCAAATAAATAAATTAACACAAACGGAATATGTTGTTTCCACTATTCTTACATATGTAGAAAAGAAGGGAAAACAAATAAAAGAAACGACAAAAAGCATAACTAAAAGACATCATGGTACCTCTACTTTGGTACACATTAAAGAAGTAAACTGCAAGCCAAGACAACAAAATTACTCTTTGTAAAATGCCTATTTGTTTGGATCAGAAATGTTTCTTTGGTCGGTATTTGAAAATATAATCTACACAAATATCATAAGTATTGTTTTATTTTTGTGAATTAAAGTATTTGAGTAAACTGCTTAATACATGAAGCCACTAAGAGAAAATAAACGCCCTCAGTCATATTAGCAGTTTTAGCTACAGGGGATTTTCTCCTTTTATTGTTACCATTCATTCTGTTGTTAAATAAGTAAATTAGTTATTAAAGCAATAGAAGCCTAGAAAATAATTTGTAAAACCAATCAACACAAAAGGATCAATTAGAAATTGGACAGGAAATTAGAAAGATAATTGGAAATCGAACAGATAATGCTAACCAACTAATAACTTGTATCTAAAATATGTGCATTACATATTGATAGGGATGTATTTTGAAATGTAAATTTTTTGATATTGGATGACGAATTGTAAATAAACCCTATCAACTTCCCCTTCCGAGTTATCGACAATAATAAATTTGGAAAGAAAAAAGGGACATGACCTATCAGGGCAAGAACAACAGAGGTAAGGTCAGTAAAGAATCAACATGTTTGAATATAAATTAAATATACCCTATCCACTATGCCCTCAGATCAATTAACAGACTCATATTTTAATATTAAATTAACAAAAGTACCGACCTTCGAAAAACCTAGTTTCTGAATTGGCAAAATCTAGGCTTGAACCAACGGGGGGAGACGGCAGCGTAGACAGCCGTGAGTACAATAGTCAATATGCAAAGAGAGGAAGAAAGAGGTTGTAGCATGATTTCCAATTATGAAATTAGGGAAGTATAAGGAAAAATTAGAAAAGAGGGTAAATGTGATGGGGCGAAGTAAGATGAATGTCGGTGGTTACGAATGAATGGATATGCCTTCGGGAATTCGGTATTTAGAGAACATGACATGTGTCAACACATCAAAAGTGCGCTTTCTGTTTTCCAGTATAAGTAATGTATAGTAGATATAAACTAAGAATATGAAAACTATTATTTCACTTCTTATATAGGTATTTAGATAAATATTTATTGTCGCCATTAATCTGAAATATACATGTGCTAAATCATGATAATTGTTTAATTAAGTACTTCGTAATGTATACATTTTGCACTCCTTTTCCTTCTTATACTGTGGCATAACAAAAAATTGGTTTTAAATAAAGGGTAATCTAATGGAGCTAAGTAAATGTAACATGTTACTCATCAATAATTATATGTTGCTCTTAGAGACACAAATTTTATAGAACTAGTTCAAAAATCAACTTGAAACAACTTTTAAAAAAAAACATTTTGAATGCAAGATTATTTTCTTGGTAATCATACAATTTGAGCATGATATGGTGTAATAAGCCATGTCATTATTAAATACTTCAGGAGCATTGAATATTATTTGCATTTTTAGTCGGGAACTAAATTGATGTTCAAAGTCATTTACAACATAATTTTGAAAATTAAAACAATGAGCATAATAGAAGAATGTATATTTTCAATTGTGTATATGTAAGTAACACACACACACATATACATACATACATACATATATATATATATATATATATATACATATGGACGGTGAAAGGTGGAGCACGGAGGGGGAATTTTATGTTGTTAGCTTCGCGTATATCTAACCTTAGCTGTCAATATGATGTGATCTTTAACTATTTTAAAGATGATTTTGAACACATCCTAGAGTGAAAAGATCAAATATAAAATAGAGAATACCACAAAAGCTTTCAAGACCAAGTCTCTATTTCAATGAACCAAAAGCATGGACGATAATTGTATTTCATGGCAGGGCTTGTTCTCGAAACCCTAAATTGTCAAAATTGACAACAAAAATTCATGTACAAAATGCACGTTTGCAATATAGAAAACTACAAAAACAAGCATAATCAAAATATACAAAAGCAAAAAGTATAAATAATATTAATGCATTGTAGAGATGAAAATCAAAATTTTGATAAATTTGTCCAAAAAATGCAAAACTTAGAGTAATATGCCCCCTTATTTTTTTAAAATGACATATAAAATACAACAAACTACCATGATAGTGAAGAAATTATGCATATTCAGCAATAAAAGTACATAATGTACGTACCTTTTTAAGACAGTGTGTAAAACATAAGGATGGAAGGGCAGACTATACAAAGTGAGAAAATTAGTATAAATTGTCATTTTGAAACAAAAGCATTACAAAATGATAGTGAGGACTTTCCTCTAGAATGTAAAACCTGTATTATATCTTAACAAAAAAAATAACAAATATAGAAATAAATAAAAGAATAATTTTTGAAATTGTGGATATTATGCACATGATAAAAACATACATAAAAGGGGACAAATAAAACCAAACCATTTTAAGAAATAAAATCAAAGCCAAGAACATTTGCAGTTAAATACATAAATTTTTACACATTAAAAATACATAAGAAAGATAAAAAATAAAAGAGCATGACGTAACTCTTCAAACTAAAATATTTGTAAAATTCAATTGAACTCCGCAGATTTGTATAGATATCAGATTTATATTTATTTAGGTATGATTATTTTAAGTTAAAAACATTGGTTTTCTATGCTTATAGGAATAAATCATTGTTACTTTAGGTTAAAATGTCGTCATAGAAGATATGTCAATATATTTTATAATTACAAAGGTCATTTCTTAGTGATATAAAATTATGTTATTATTTAATTGGTTGGTTATGTTATTACAACAGAAGAAATGTGATTTAGAATAATTAATTCTTTAAATAATGCATTTGAGTGAACAACATGAATTGCAAAAAATGATCTGTTCCACAGTAGTATCATCTTAGAATAAATTCCAATTATGTAAACTTAAAATAAATAATAAAAGAAGGGGATAATAAAATGCATGAAGTGGATCTGACGCCATTAATATTGTGACAAACTAAACTAAATAAGTTTGCTGAAATTAGGAATTTTTAAATACTTGATATGTGAAGCCACTTAACTGGAGATTGAAATTTATCGGTATAATGTACATAAGCCTATCCACCTAAACAATCGTTAACAAATACCACATCCGATTGAGCACAATTTTAATTTAAAATGATGCAAACATGACGTACGAAAGGAACAGTAGTAGATCAAGAAATTACGTTGTACCACACATCGTGTAGACTAAATCATCAAATCTGCATAGAATTCACACTTTTAATCGCAAATTTACAAAATTACTAACCCTAACAAACCTTATCTTTCGAATTTCCCGAATCTATGTTTGGACCGATGGCTGCAAACCATGAGCGCAGACAGTCATGAGACCGGAATAGTCAACACATACAGATGTAGAGAAAGAGGGGGATCGTTTTAGGCTTTATTGATCTTCCGTTTTGAAAGTGGAAGATAGAGTAAATGAGGAAAAGGGGATATGATGGAATAAAATAAATCGTATCCAGCGGTTAAGCACGATGATATAGTTCATAAAAGGACACGTGTTGCGGAATAAATTGTCTGGTTTCTGCTTTCCAGTATAAGTAATAGAATAAAAGCTACCCCTACTTCTCTAAGTACTCCAAAAAAAACCTTCTTTTTATTCCTACCCCTACTTCTCTAAATAGCCCTTACTTCCAACAATTACCCCTATCTTTGAACTACAGTTAAGGGTTGGTTTTTGCAGCAACGATTCATCATCTTTCATATTTGTCGATCTACGCCTACTATGCTTAAACTACCCCTACTTCTCTTAATATTTCAAAAAAGCCATTCTTTTTAATCCAACCCCTATTTCTCTAAATAGCCCTTACATCCAAATATTACCCCTATTTTTTGACTATTGTGAAGGTTTGGTTTTTGCAGCACCCAATCCAAACAATTCATAGTATTTCATATTTGTCGATCTAATCATACTACACTTAAACTACGCCTACTTCTCTTAATACTTCAAAACATCCCTTCTTTTTAACCCAACCCCTAATTCTCTAAATATCCCTTACTTCCAGCAATTACCCCTATTTTTTAACTACAGAAGGGCTGGTTTTTGCAGCACCCAATCCAAATGATTCATCATCTTTCATATATGTCGACCAACCCCTACTATGCCTAAACTACCCCTACTTCTCTTAATACTTCAAAACAACCCTTCATTTTAATCCTACACCTAATTATCTAAATAGCGCTTACTTCCAACAATTACAGCTATTTTTTAACTACTATGAAGGGTTGGTTTTTGCAACACCCAATCCAAATGATTCATCATCTTTCATATTTGTCGATCTACCCGTACTTTGCTTAAACTACCCCTACTTCTCATAATACTTAAAAAGAGCCGTTCTTTTTAATCATACCCATAATTCTCTAAATAGCCCTTACTTCCAACAATTACCCTTATTTTTTAACTACTTTGAAGGGTGGGTTTTTCTTGTGTCCAAACTAAATGATTCACCATCCTTCATATTTGTGGATCTACCCCTACTATGCTTAAACTACCCCTACTTCTCTTAATACTTCAAAACTACCCTTCTTTTTAATCCTACTCCTAATTCTCTAAATAGCCCTTACTTCCAACAATTACCCCTATTTGTTAACTACTGTGAAGGGTTGGGTTTTTTAGCACCCAATCCAAATGATTCCTCATCATTCATGTTTGTAGAACTATCCCTGTTATGGTGAAACTACCCCTACTTCTCTTAATACTTCAAAACAATCCTTCTTTTTAATACTACCCCTAGTTCTCTAAATGGCCCTAACTTCCTATAATTACCCCTATTTTTTAACTACTGTGAAGGGTTGGTTTTAGCAGCGCACAGTCCAAATGATTCATCATCTTTCATGTTTGTAGATCTACCCTTACTATGCTTAAACTACCCCTACTTCTCTCAGTACTTCAAAACATCACTACTTTTTAATCCTACACCTAATTCTCCAAATGGCCATTACTTCCAACAATTACCCCTATTTTTTAACAACTTTAAGGGTTGGTTTTTGCAGCACCCAATCCAAATGATTCATCATCTTTCATATTTGTCGAACTACACCTACCATGCTTAAACTACCCCTACTTCTCACAATACTTCAAAACAAACCTTCTTTTTAATCCTCCCCCAAATTCTCTAAATAGCCCTTACTTCCAACAATTACCCCTATTTTTTAACCACTATGAATGGTTGGCTTTTGCATCACCTAATCCAAATGATTCATCATCCTTCATATTTGTCGATCTACCCCTACTATCCTTAAACTACCCTTACTTCTGTTAATACATCAAAAAGCCTTCTTTTTAATCCCACTGTAACACCCCGCGAATTCTATAACTGTGAAATTAACAAATTAAAGTATAATCAATTTGAAATCAAAGAACTAAGGGAAACGGGATACGCCATTGCGTTCGTCTCGGAGAAATACGCGAAATAGAGTCCGAGTTTTCGAAAAACGGAGTCCGTATGAAGAAGATATGGCCTTCGGAAGTTTCTGAATTAAGTTTAAAATTCAAACAGAATAAAATAGCTCAGAAAATCAAGTTTAAATTCCAAAATGGGGCCCAATGGGCCAGGGCAGAAGAACACCCGCCTAACGCACCCAGGTCGACTGGGCTGTCGACCTGGTCTAACCAGGTCGACAGGGCTGTCGACAGGGCTGTCGACAGGCATGTCGACCTGGTCCAGAGCCAGGTCGAACCCAGTCCAACCTGGCTGGCCTATTCTATGTTGGTCGATTTTCTGTAGACTGCTTTGTCATTAGGGCTAGGTGGCAGGCTCTAATTGGTCTCTCTTTAGGATGAAAGGCTACGATCTAACCAAGCAACATCAATGGTCCTAATCAGTTCATTACCCCTATAAAAATGACCCTAGACTAAACCCTAATCTATTCATTCAAAAATAATAACAAAGCCGCCATGTTGCTGAGGAACGACTAAGAGTAGCCACCAATTGGAGAGAGGATTAGGAGGCAAATTCTAAGGCATAAAGCAACTCAATCAAATCAAACCGCATCTTCAAATCCCTAAATTTGAGAATTCGCATCACCATTGTAAGTAGAGTATTACTTTGGTATGAACAAATAACTGTGTTGGTTTGTATACTTGGATGTGATGATAAATAATTCATAATTTGTGCGTTACTATGATTCTTATCGATTTGGAATATTGTATACGTTTGGATATTCTCGAATTATGTTATTCAGTTATGAAAAACTACATGCGGTAGTTTTATGCAAGTATACGTTTGGAATATTCGCAAATTATGTAATCCTTGTTGAAGCTACATGTATGTAGTTGTTTAATTGAAATTCATGCAAGTTTGGGGTTTTGCTACTATGCCATCATAATGTATATTTTTGTACAAACATCATTTTTGGGGAAGTAATTGGAATAAGTTTGGGTTATCATAGTTCATATGAAATTATCATTAAGCCATGCTTTTGTGCTAGAAAATCTATGAATATGACTTGGCTATGATGGATATTTTGCATAATTGAAATCCATATTTTTAACAAGAATTATATGATGACATATGTGGTACATAGCTAGGTTAGGTTCAAAAATCCCTTTTGCAAGTTTGCATGACTAAAGTAAAAATCATGATTTCATGTTAGAAATATTTATGCCATGGTTATGTGAACAAATTTAACTATACTTTTGTATTAGTCACAAAAGCAGACACCTTTGTAAACATGTAGTAGTCTTATGAACATGATTTGCTTATGTTTGACATTATGCCTGAATAAAAATATAGGTTTATGTTGTTGTAGTTAAGCCTATGTGTCGATAGTGATATTCTTAACTTAACTACAAGTTTACATGCTTTGATTCATGTCACTTATGCTTTATGACCAAAGTATATGTCACTACTATGCAAGCACACCAGTTTCTATTTTGTATTTCCAACGTCATATTGCAAGTTCATGCGCTCACATTCCCCTTTTCGTGTATGTAATCACGCTTTAAGCCTCCCCTTTTCGCATGGCTAAGTTGGGCTTTAAAAGGCTAAGCCCAACATATATATATAATAAACGGACGTGTTAAACGGGGGAAAATAACGTTGGGTTAAAATTACTAATGAATGAAAATATAAAATAGAAGGGCCCAAATTCAAGTATGGGTTGGGCCCATGATTGGTGTAACCTTTACACCATTAACTTAATAATGGGCCGCAAATATTTACATATAAGAAAATAAAGAAGAAAGACAAAATATGTAAATGTAGAACATACGATGTGTTTAACTCGAGGTTGGATTGAGTTGTGATGTAAACCTGCCCGGAACCGCCCGGCTGTCCAGTAGTCACAACAATACCTATCCAATGTGGGAGGCTAAACATGGAGCCCAATAAGGACCCGAGGTTAGACTGAGTTGTGGCGTAAGACTGCCCGGAACCAACCGGCAACAGGCAGCCACAACAATACCTGTCTAATGTGAGAGGTCAGGGCCTTAATAAGACAATTAAGGCTGAGTCAGGATTGTTAGGATTAAGTGAACTAAAGACTTAATCAAAATGGAACATGCTAAACTAAACGGACTGGTGGGGGTTAGGTTAGAAAACACTTAACCAACTTAGCATGTTGGCTAGAGATAGAAAACCTAGTAACTGGGGACCCTTTTCAGCAGTAACCCTAGAAGGTGTATCAGGATACCCTGAAACTAGGCAGGGTGGGGCACGATTACTGGGCTGATTGTAAGAGGTCAAATCGACGGTGGTGGTGTAGCAGTGTAGGTTCTAACGGGGTGCGGGCGTGCACACACTCCGGCGCAGAAAAATAAGGCACTGGACACCAGTAGCATACCTGTGCATTCTAGGATTGTGTCGGGCCGCCACCATGGGACTTGATACACCCCATGGTGGGACCAGCATAGGTAACTATAACATCGGGGGCCGTAAGACACATGTAACTATGCGAGTAGGAGCCGATCATCATAGAATGGATCACTTCACCCTGATTATGGGGTGCCAGTTGGAAACTAGTTTATATGGGTTCAGAGATTAACATGGGGTATGATAGTATATTCGACCCTAGACAACTTAACCAAGTTATAGTGCTTTTCCACTCATTGTTTATACTTATCATACCCAGTTCTTTATTCATAGACAAAATAGTACTAGACTTACTCAGGCTTTATGTCTGACTCTACTTTTCTTTCGTCTTCTTTTCTTCCGTTTCCCCCCCCCCCCCCAGGTCCACAGGGAGGGAACACAGCAGCTTGACCAGCCTTAACATCCAGCTTGAAGAGGAGAAATGTATTGCTTGGACCTTTTCTTTTTGAACTATGGCTTTGGACAACCACTATGGGGCTTTTGCAGTTTTATCTTTGTTTTCTTTATGCTTCTTTAAATAATGTAATCAAGACAGATTATGAAAGTGTTATGTTTTTGGAAAAGATGTAAGACAATTATGGTGATGTTGTTGTAACACGTATTTGCTTTTATGAAATAAAAGTTGTTGATTTTCCGCTGTTTACAAATATGTGTTCTTATATCTGTCTTGTATATCTGTGACTTATACTTATAAACCTCCACCAAAATTAGGGCATTCCCTTTGAGAGTGACCCTAACGGAGGTGGGGTGTTTCACTTGGTATCAGAGCATAGGTTTACCAGATAAGATAAAAAGTTTTGAAAAATTATTTTCAAAAAGGGAATTTAAAGAAGCATTTTTAAAAGAAAAATATTATTTTATTTTAAAAAGGCAAAGTCCACTCCCCAAAGCCATAGGTACTATCTCTTATCCTTCGTTTTGAATCTATCCTTTTTGTTTCAGCATGTCCGAAGATCTTAACTTGCCAGAAGGGGTGCCCATACCTGGTTGGTTTAGACGGTTCTTAGAAGCAAGAGCCACTCAGCCAGGTCCTACCATTCCTCCTCCCCCAGCTGCCGGAAATCATCCAGCTGCTGCGGCACCTTTTCCTCTACCTCCTCCACGGGGAAACACGTTTGCTAAGATATGTAAAGATTTTAAAGCTATGGGAGGAAGGGATTTCCATGGAACTGAGTCCTTCGTGGCAGCCAGAAATTGGCTGAAAGAAACGGAGGACCTATTCATCATCTTTGAGGTAGAGGATAGACAAAAAGTACAATTGGCAGTGTGGCTATTGAAGGGCGAGGCTTCCTACTGGTGGGAAGTCACTAATGCTGAAAGACCAGTGGAGACATGGGAGGACTTTAGGGCAAGGTTTGAGACTAAATTTCTCTCAGATGCGGAAAGAAGTTTGCAGTTGGAAAAATTCTTATTTCTTAAACAAGGGGACAAGACAGTCAGAGAATATGTGAATCAGTTCGATGAGCTGGCTAGGTTTGGGCTTGACCTAGTCAACACCCCGCACAAGAAGGCTCTCCGTTTCGTCAAAGGGTTGAATGAACCATTACACAGTTTGGCCATGACCCATATACCCATGGGAGCCACGTATGAAAGATTGGTGCAAATGGCATTGCTGAATGAAGAGGATAAGGGCAAGAAGGAGTCAAAGGCAGAAAGCTCTCAAGGGAAGAAAGAGGGTTTGCAACCTAAAAAGACAGACTTTAAGAAAGGCGGGAAAGGCAACAAAGAGAAGAGGAAGTGTAATTTCTGTGGCAAAGTGGGGCACTTAGTAAAGGATTGCCGGAAAAAGAAGGCCAAGGAGAATGGTGGGTGCTTTTCTTGCGGCGAGACAGGCCATAGGGCTAAGGACTGCCCAAAGAAACGAGGACAGGGGCAGAGGGCTGGATCCACCCCAGGGGAACAGGTTCATGTGCTGGAAGCGCCACCTCTGCAACAGCGAGGTATAAATACTTCTGTTGAAAGTGTAGTTTATCTTTATGATCACCTCGTTCGCACTTTATTTGATTCTGGCGCATCACACTCCTTTATCTCATCTGCTCTAGTAGAATCTCTACACCTAAAAACTAGTATGGTAGAGGACCCCTTAATTGTTTCAAACCCAATTGGGGGCCCAGCTCATTTGTCTATGATCTGTGTGGGATTGAAAAATTCTATTCTAAGTGTAGAATTTCAATGTAGTGCCTTTGTTTTGGGCTTTTCGGGTTATGGTTTGATTTTGGGTATGGATTGGCTATCCAGTAATGGGGCCATCCTTGATTGTGAGAAAAAGGTTGTTAGGCTCCTAACCCAGCTCGGTAATACTTTGGAAATTTCTTGTAGTCCCTCGTATGCGGTTATGCTTAGTTATCTTGAATCGCTAGATGCCTCTGTTGAAAATTTGCAATCAGTTAGAGTGGTCCGGGAAAATCCGGATGTCTTCGAAGAGGTGAAGGGCTTGCCTCCGAAGCGGGAAATAGACTTCCGCATATATCTTGTAGATAATGCAAAGCCCGTTGCGTTGCCCGTTAGACACATGGCTCCACGGGAAAGGAAAGAGCTCAGTAAACAGATTAAAGAGCTTCTAGAAAAGGGGTTCATTAGGAGGAGCATTTCAGAATGGGGCGCTCCAGTGGTGTTCGCTACAAAGGCGGATGGTTCACTCCGTCTATGTGTTGACTATAGGGAGCTCAACAAGCTAAGGAAAAAGAATAGGCACCCTCTCCCTAGAATTGACGATTTATTTGACCAGCTTGTAGGAGCGTCTGTTTTCTCCCAACTCGATTTAGCAACCGGTTTTCATCAGCTAAGGGTGGCTGAAGATAGCATCGATAAAACGGCGTTCAGAACCCCAGACGGCTTCTTTGAATGGCTTGTCATGCCTTTCGGCTTGACAAATGCACCTGCTTACTTCGTGGATCTGATGAGTAGGGTATTTAGAGATTTCCTCAACAAATTCGTAGTGGTCTTCGTAGATGATATCCTTATCTTCTCAAAGAGTGAAGAGGAACATGCTCAGCACTTAAGGGAAATCATGGAAACTTTGCGAGTCCATCAACTAAAAGCCAAATTCTCCAAATGCCACTTTTGGAGAGAAGAGGTGAGGTTCCTTGGGCACATAGTATCCAAACAAGGGTTAGCAGTGGACCCTGCTAAGGTAGTGGCGGTACAGGATTGGAAGACACCAAGGAATGCAACTGTGGTCCGAAGCTTTCTAGGACTAGCGGGTTTCTATCGAAAGTTCATAAGGGATTTTGTGAAAATCTCAGCTCCGCTTACGAAATTGACTAAGAAGAATCTAGTGTTTAATTGGGACTTGGATTGCGAGTTTGCTTTCCAACGACTGAAAAGGGCTCTCACAACAGCCCCAGTCTTGACGCTGCCAGATGGGAGCAAGATTTTCACTGTTTATACGGATGCATGTGGGACAGGGCTAGGCGCCGTCTTAATGCAAGAAGGAAGGGTAGTAGCTTATGGAGGGAGGCAGTTGAAAGTGCACGAAAAGAACTACCCAACCCACGATCTTGAGTTAGCCGCCATCGTCTTTGCACTCAAGTCTTGGCGACACTATCTCCTAGGTGAGAGGTTCGAACTTTACACTGACCATAAATCGTTGAAATATCTTTTCTCGCAGAAGGATCTTAACTTGAGGCAACAAAGATGGATGGAGTTTCTTGCCTCGTACGATTTCGAAATCTCCTACAGTCCGGGCAAAGGCAACGTAGTGGCAGACGCGTTGAGCCGAAAGAAATTGACCCTAAGCCCGTTGTTTGTTGAAAGACAAAGCCTAGAGTTCATAGCCAGCTTCGACTTTAGGCCTTCCTCCGATTTCGTACCAGGCTTGCTAGCATCTCTCGAAGTGCGCCCAACTTTAGTGGATTCAGTAGGGACAGCACAACGCGAAGACCCTCAACTTGTGGAAATAATTGATAGGCTAATTAGGGGTGAGACTTCAAGTCACCTCAACAGATACTCCATCGACGATAGGGGTTTGCTAAGGCGAGACAGAAGACTATGCGTCCCACAGACAAAAGATTTGATAAAGAAGGTTCTCGAGGAAGCACATCACTCCAAGATGACGATACACCCAGGCGGAGATAAAATGTACAAAGATATAAAAAGGACTTTCTTCTGGAACGGCATGAAAAAGGACGTGGCAGAGTTCGTTTCTAAGTGTATGGTGTGCCAACAGGTTAAGGCGGAACAGAAAAAGCCTGGCGGACTGCTACATCCTCTGGAGGTCCCGCAGTGGAAGTGGGATAGCATCTCTATGGATTTCATCGATGGGCTGCCTAGGTCTAGGAGAGGCAACACTAGCATTTGGGTAATAGTGGATAGGCTTACTAAAAGCGCCCACTTTTTCCCTGTCAAAAGTAAAAGAACTGCCTCATCCCTAGCATCACTTTACCTTAAGGAAATCGTGCGACTCCATGGAATACCATCTAGCATTGTTAGTGACCGAGACCCCATCTTCACCAGTGAGTTTTGGCGGAGTCTTCAAGAAGCAGTAGGAACGCAGTTATGCTTGAGCACAGCCTATCATCCCCAAACCGACGGCCAAATAGAGAGAGTGAACAGAGTTTTGGAAGACCTTTTAAGGCTATGCGTCCTCGACTTCGGAGGGACATGGGAAGACCACCTTCCTTTGGTGGAATTTGCCTACAACAACAGCTATCAAGCAACCATCGGAATGGCGCCCTTCGAAGCTTTATATGGAAGACCGTGCCGATCGCCTACTTGTTGGTGGGAGTCTACTGATAAGCTCATACTTGGACCAGATATGATCCGAGAGACTTCAGAGAAAGTAGACTTAATACGAAGAAGGATGAAGACGGCCCAAGACAGACAAAAGTCCTATGCCGACAAGAGAAGGACCGACCTTGAATTTGAGGTTGGAGACAGAGTTTTTCTCAAGGTGTCACCCCTAAGGAACGTTGTTCGTTTTGGAACCACAGGAAAACTGGCACCAAGGTTCGTAGGGCCATTCCCTATCATCGAGAAAATTGGGAAAATGGCCTATAGACTAGAGCTACCCGAGAAGTTGGCTGGAGTCCACAACGTTTTTCACGTTTCACATCTCCG
The DNA here is from genome assembly GCA_030737875.1 of Allium sativum. NCBI lineage: Eukaryota > Viridiplantae > Streptophyta > Magnoliopsida > Asparagales > Amaryllidaceae > Allium > Allium sativum. The sequence goes on from CM060913.1 coordinate 1,018,614,313, forward strand.
AAAATGTCTACATGAGTCAGCCGAGGTGGTAGAGCCAAATATCCTCGAAGAGGCCGAAGTGGAACGCGAAGCAACCATAAGAAAATTTCCAATCCGCATCTTAGGAACGGAAGTGAAGAAGCTACGCAACCGCGAAGTCAAGCTCGTCAAAGTTCAGTGGAGCGACGACGAGGGAGACGCGACTTGGGAAACTGAAGCTAGAATCCATACAGCCTACCCTTTTCTGTTCGAGGGTACATCCTTGATCTTTCCTTTTCCTTAAGTTGCGCTTTTATCTATCTTTTTAGGTATATTTCCTCGACCTTATCTTTTAGGTAGAAACCCTTTGGATGGAAACATGTAGTTGAAACATGTTATGGATGATGGTTGCAAGTGGTTGCAAGTGATTGCTAGTGGTTGCTCGTGGTTGCATATACACACACAATCTAGGTTTTAGATCGGCTCAGTCACTTCATATTGCATATGCACATATATTTGCATTCGTATGTGGTTGAACTTTAATGTGTTGTCATGTGGATGCTGCATTTGTATTGAATGATTGTGCACTCATGTAGAATCAAGAATAGGAAAATTTGCATACATAATGGATTCATGGCACTTACATAATTCGCATTAAGGAGGTCAACTGAATCAGTAGACCGCCTGATTTTGCATTAGATAAGTACATGTACACACAAACTTCGCATATGATCATGAAGCATTAGAAGTCTTTTAAGGACAATGGATGCTCGTGTTTGATGGATGAGTAGATGGATGATTGGATGTTAGGATATACATTCCTCCTAACTTGAAGATTTCGGGGACGAAATCCTTTTAAGTGGGGGAGAATGTAACACCCCGCGAATTCTATAACTGTGAAATTAACAAATTAAAGTATAATCAATTTGAAATCAAAGAACTAAGGGAAACGGGATACGCCATTGCGTTCGTCTCGGAAAAATACGCGAAATAGAGTTCGAGTTTTCGAAAAACAGAGTCCGTATGAAGAAGATATGGCCTTCGGAAGTTTCTGCATTAAGTTTAAAATTCAAACAGAATAAAATAGCTCAGAAAATCAAGTTTAAATTCCAAAATGGGGCCCAATGGGCCAGGGCGGAAGAACACCCGCCTAACGCACCTAGGTCGACTGGGCTGTCGACCTGGTCTAACCAGGTCGACAGGGCTGTCGACAGGGCTGTCGACAGGCATGTCGACCTGGTCCAGAGCCAGGTCGAACCCAGTCCAACCTGGCTGGCCTATTCTATGTTGGTCGATTTTCTGTAGACTCCTTTGTCATTAGGGCTAGGTGGCAGGCTCTAATTGGTCTCTCTTTAGGATGAAAGGCTACGATCTAACCAAGCAACATCAATGGTCCTAATCAGTTCATTACCCTTATAAAAATGACCCTAGACTAAACCCTAATCTATTCATTCAAAAATAAGAACAAAGCCGCCAAGTTGCTGAGGAACGACTAAGAGTAGCCACCAATTGGAGAGAGGATTAGGAGGCAAATTCTAAGGCATAAAGCAACTCAATCAAATCAAACCGCATCTTCAAATCCCTAAATTTGAGAATTCGCCTCACCATTGTAAGTAGAGTATTACTTTGGTATGAACAAATAACTGTGTTGGTTTGTATACTTGGATGTGATGATAAATAATTCATAATTTGTGCGTTACTATGATTCTTATCGATTTGGAATATTGTATACGTTTGGATATTCTCGAATTATGTTATTCAGTTATGAAAAACTACATGCGGTAGTTTTATGCAAGTATACGTTTGGAATATTCGCAAATTATGTAATCCTTGTTGAAGCTACATGTATGTAGTTGTTTAATTGAAATTCATGCAAGTTTGGGGTTTTGCTACTATGCCATCATAATGTATATTTTTGTACAAACATCATTTTTGGGGAAGTAATTGGAATAAGTTTGGGTTATCATAGTTCATATGAAATTATCATTAAGCCATGCTTTTGTGCTAGAAAATCTATGAATATGACTAGGCTATGATGGATATTTTGCATAATTGAAATCCATATTTTTAACAAGAATTATATGATGACATATGTGGTACATAGCTAGGTTAGGTTCAAAAATCCCTTTTGCAAGTTTGCATGACTAAAGTAAAAATCATGATTTCATGTTAGAAATATTTATGCCATGGTTATGTGAACAAATTTAACTATACTTTTGTATTAGTCACAAAAGTAGACACCTTTGTAAACATGTAGTAGTCTTATGAACATGATTTGCTTATGTTTGACATTATGCCTGAATAAAAATATAGGTTTATGTTGTTGTAGTTAAGCCTATGTGTCGATAGTGATATTCTTAACTTAACTACAAGTTTACATGCTTTGATTCATGTCACTTATGCTTTATGACCAAAGTATATGTCACTACTATGCAAGTACACCAGTTTCTATTTTGTATTTCCAACGTCATATTGCAAGTTCATGCGCTCACATTCCCCTTTTCGTGTATGTAATCACGCTTTAAGCCTCCCCTTTTCGCATGGCTAAGTTGGGCTTTAAAAGGCTAAGCCCAACATATATATATATAATAAACGGACGTGTTAAACGGGGGAAAATAACGTTGGGTTAAAATTACTAATGAATGAAAATATAAAATAGAAGGGCCCAAATTCAAGTATGGGTTGGGCCCATGATTGGTGTAAACTTTACACCATTAACTTAATAATGGGCCGCAAATATTTACATATAAGAAAATAAAGAAGAAAGACAAAATATGTAAATGTAGAACATACGATGTGTTTAACTCGAGGTTGGATTGAGTTGTGATGTAAACCTGCACGGAACCGCCCGGCTGTCCAGTAGTCACAACAATACCTATCCAATGTGGGAGGTTAAACATGGAGCCCAATAAGGACCCGAGGTTAGACTGAGTTGTGGCGTAAGACTGCCCGGAACCAACCGGCAACAGGCAGCCACAACAATACCTGTCTAATGTGAGAGGTCAGGGCCTTAATAAGACAATTAAGGCTGAGTCAGGATTGTTAGGATTAAGTGAACTAAAGACTTAATCAAAATGGAACATGCTAAACTAAACGAACTGGTGGGGGTTAGGTTAGAAAACACTTAACCAACTTAGCATGTTGGCTAGAGATAGAAAACCTAGTAACGGGGGACCCTTTTCAGCAGTAACCCTAGAAGGTGTATCAGGATACCCTGAAACTAGGCAGGGTGGGGCACGATTACTGGGCTGATTGTAAGAGGTCAAATCGACGGCGGTGGTGTAGCAGTGTAGGTTCTAACGGGGTGCGGGCGTGCACACACTCCAGCGCAGAAAAATAAGGCACTGGACACCAGTAGCATACCTGTGCATTCTAGGATTGTGTCGGGCCGCCACCATGGGACTTGATACACCCCATGGTGGGACCAGCATAGGTAACTACAACATCGGGGGCCGTAAGACACATGTAACTATGCGAGTAGGAGCTGATCATCATAGAATGGATCACTTCACCCTGATTATGGGGTGCCAGTTGGAAACTAGTTTATATGGGTTCAGAGATTAACATGGGGTACGATAGTATATTCGACCCTAGACAACTTAACCAAGTTATAGTGCTTTTCCACTCCTTGTTTATACTTATCATACCCAGTTCTTTATTCATTAACAAAATAGTACTAGACTTACTCAGGCTTTATGTCTGACTCTACTTTTCTTTCGTCTTCTTTTCTTCTGTTTCCCCCCCCCCCCCCCCAAGGTCCACAGGGAGGGAACACAGCAGCTTGACCAGCCTTAACATCCAGCTTGAAGAGGAGAAATGTATTGCTTGGACCTTTTCTTTTTGAACTATGGCTTTGGACAACCACTATGGGGCTTTTGCAGTTTTATCTATGTTTTCTTTATGCTTCTTTAAATAATGTAATCAAGACAGAATATGAAAGTGTTATGTTTTTGGAAAAGATGTAAGACAATTATGGTGATGTTGTTGTAACACGTATTTGCTTTTATGAAATAAAAGTTGTTGATTTTCCGCTGTTTACAAATATGTGTTCTTATATCTGTCTTGTATATCTGTGACTTATACTTATAAACCTCCACCAAAATTAGGGCATTCCCTTTGAGAGTGACCCTAACGGAGGTGGGGTGTTTCACCCACCGCTAATTCTCTAAATACCCCTTACTTCCAACAATTACCACTATTTTTTAACTACTGCGAAGTGTTGGTTTTTGTAGTGCCCAGTCCCAATGATTCATCATCCTTCATATTTGTCGATCTACCCCTACTTTGCTTAAACTACCCCGACTTCTCTTAATACTTCAAAAAAGCCCTAATTTTTAATCAACCCCTAATTCTCTAAATAGCACTTACTTCCAACAATTACCTCTATTTTTTAACTACTGGGAAGGTTGGTTTTTGCAGCCCCCAATCCAAATGATTCGTAATCCTTCGTATTTGTCGATCTACCCTACTATGCTTAAAATACCTCCCCGGCTTTTATTATTGTTTTCCTTTATTTATTCCTTTATTCGTTTTTTTTTAATTATTCATTTTTTCCTTTGTAAACCAATTATCATTCTACTTCTGTGAATGGTTGGTTTTTGCAACAGCCAATCCAAACGATTCATCATCTTTAATATTTGTGGATCCACCCCTATTGTGCCCCTACTTCTCTTAATACTTCAAAACAGGCCTTCTTTTTAATCCTACCCCTAATTATCTACATAGCCCTTACTACCAATAATTACCCCTATTTTTTAACTTTGGTGAAGGGTTGGCTTTTGCAACACCCAATCCAAATGATTTGTCATCTTTCATATTTTTCGATCTACCCATGCTATGCTTAAGCCACCCTTACTTCTCTTAGTACTCCAAAACAACCCTTCTTTTTATTCTTACCCCTAATTTTCTAACTATCCCTTACTTCCGCTAATTACCCCTATCTTTTAACTACTGTTAAGGGTTGGTTTTTGCAGCACCCAATCCCAACGATTCATCATCTTTCATATTTGTCGATCTACCCCTACTATGCTTAAACTACCCCTACTTCTCTTAATATTTCAAAATAAAACCTTTTTTTTTAATCCTACCCCTATTTCTCTAAATAGCCCTTACCCAATTATTACCCTTATTTTTTAACAACTGTGAAGGTTTCATTTTTGCAGCACCCAATCCAAACGATTCATCATCTTTCATACTTGTCGATATAACCATACTATGCTTAAACTACCCCTACTTCTCTTAATACTTCAAAACATCCCTTCTGTTTAATCCTACCCCTAATTCTCTAAATAGCCCTTACTTCCAGTAATTACCCCAATTTTTTAACTACTGTGAAGGCCTGGTTTTTGCTGCACCCAATCCAAATGATTCATCATCTTTCATATTTGTCGATCTACCCTTACTATGCCTAAACTACCCCTACTTCTCTTAATACTTCAAAACTGCCCTTCTTTTTAATCCTACTCCTAATTCTCTAAATAGCCCTTACTTTCAACAATTACACCTATTTTTTAACTACTATGATGGGTTGGTTTTTGCAACATCCAATCCAAATGATTCATCATCTTTCATATTTGTCGATCTACCCCTACTTTGCTTAAACTACCCCTACTTCTCCTAATACTTCGAAAAAACCGTTCTTTTTACTCCTACCCATAATTCTCTAAATAGCCCTTACTTCCAACAGTTACCCTTATTTTTTAACTACTGTGAAGGGCTGGTTTTTCCAGTATCCAATCTAATTGGTTCATCATCATTCATATTTGTGGATCTACCCATACTATGCTTAAACTACCACTACTTCTCTTAATACTTCAAAACTACCCTTCTTTTTAATCCTACCCCTAATTCTCTAGATAGCCCGTACTTCCAACAATTACCCCTATTTTTTAACTACTTTGAAGGGTTGGTTTTTTAGCACCCAATCCAAATGATTCATCATCATTCATATTTGTCGAACTACCCCTACTATGCTTAAACTTCCCTACTTCTCTTAATACTTCAAAACAACCCTTCTTTTTAATCCTACCCCTAGTACTCTGAATAGCCCTTACTTCCTACAATTACCCCTATTTTTTAGCTACTGTGAAGGGTTGGTTTTAGCAGCGCCCAATCCAAACGATTCATCATCTTTCATATTTGTACATCTACCCTTACTATGCTTAAACTACCTCTACTTCTCTTAGTACTTCAAAACATCACTAAGTTTTAATCCTACCCCTAATTCTCCAAATGGCCATTACTTACAACAATTACCCCTATTTTTTTAACTACTTTGAAGGGTTGGTTTTTGCAGCACCATATCCAAATGATTCAACATCTTTCATATTTGTCGAACTACCCCTACTATGATTAAACTACCCATACTTCTCATAATACTTCAAAACAAACCTTCTTTTTAATCCTCCCCCTAATTCTCTAAATAGCCCTTACTTCCAACAATTACCCCTATTTTTTAACCACTATGAATGGTTGGTTTTTGCATCACCTAATCCAAATGATTCATCATCCTTCATATTTGTCGATCCACCCCTACTATCCTTAAACTACCCCTTCTTCTCTTAGTACTTCAAAAAAGCCTTCTTATTAATCCTACTGCTAATTCTCTAAATAGCCCTTACTTCCAACAATTACCACTATTTTTTAATTGCTGCGAAGGGTTTGTTTTTGCAGCGCCCAATCACCATGATTCATCGTCCTTCATATTTGTCGATCTACCCCTACTTTGCTTAAAATACCCCTACATCTCTTTATACTTCAAAAAGGCCCTTATTTTTAATCCTACGCCTAATTCTCTAAATAGAACTTACTTCAAACAATTACCCCTATTTTTTAACTACTCGGAAGGGTTGGTTTTTGCAGCCCCCCATCCAAATGATTCATCATCCATCGTATTTGTCGATCTACCCTACTATGCTTAAAATACCTCCCCTACTTTTATTATTGTTTTTCTTTATTTATTCCTTAATTCGTTTTTTTTGAATTATTCATTTCTTTCTTTGTAAACCAATTATCATTTTACTTCTGTGAATGGTTGGTTTTTGCAACACCCAATCCAAACGATTCATCATCTTTAATATTTGTGGATCTACCCCTACTATGCCCCTACTTCTCTTCATACTTCAAAACAGGCCTTCTTTTTAATCCTACCCCTAATTATCTACATAGCCCTTACTTCCAATAATTACACCTATTTTTTATCTTCGGTGAAGGGTTGGCTTTTGCATCACCTAATCCAAATGATTTGTCATATTTCATATTTGCCGATCTACACATACTATGCTTAAGCTACCCCTACTTCTCTTAGTACTCCAAAACAACCCTTCTTTTTATTCCTACCCGTAATTCTCCAAATAGCCCTTACTTCCAACAATTACCCCTGACTTTTAACTACTGTTAAGGGTTGGTTTTTGCAGCACCCAATCCCAACGATTCATCATCTTTCATATTTTTCGATCTACACCTACTATGCTTAAACTACCACTACTTCTCTTAATATTTAAAAAAAGCCCTTCTTTTTAGTCCTACCCCTATTTCTCTAAATAGCCCTTACATCCAAATATTACCACTATTTTTTAGCTACTGTGAAGGTTTGGTTTTTGCAGCACCCAATCCAAACGATTCATCATCATTCATATTTGTCGATCTACACATAGTATGCTTAAACTACCCCCTACTTCTCTTAATACTTCAGAATATCTCTTCTTTTTAATCCTACCCCTAATTCTCTAAATAGCCCTTACTTCCAGCAATTACCCCTATTTTTTAACTACTGTGAAGGGCTTGTTTTTGTAGCACCTAATCCAAATGATTCATCATCTTTCATATTTGTCGATCTACCCTTAGTATGCTTAAAATACCCCTACTTCTCCTAATACTTCAAAACAGCCATTCTTTTTAATCCTACCCCCAATTCTCTAAATAGCCCTTACTTCCAACGATTACCCTAATTTTTTAACTACTGTGAAGGGTTGGTTTTTCCAGCATCCAATCCAAATGATTCATCATCCTTCGTATTTGTGGATCTACCCCTACGGTGCTTAAACTACCCCTACTTCTCTTAATACTTCAAAACAACCCTTCTTTTTAATCATACCCCTAATTCTCTAAATAGCCCTTACTTCCAACAATTACCCCTATTTTTTAACTACTGTGAACGGTTGGTTATTTTTAGCACCCAATCCAAATGATTCATCATCATTCGTATTTGTTGAACAACCGCTATTATGCTTAAACTACCCCTACTTCTCTTAATATTCAAAAAACCCTTCTTTTTTATCCTACCCCTAGTTCTCTAAATAGCCCTTACTTCCTACAATTACCCCTATTTTTTAACTACTGTGAAGGGTTGGTTTTAGCAGCGCCCAATCCAAACGATTCATCATCTTTCATATTTGTGGATCTACCCTTACTATGCTTAAACTACCCCTACTTCTCTTAGTATTTCAAAACAACACTTCTTTTTAATCCTACCCCTAATTCTCTAAATGGCCATTACTTCCAACAATTACCTGTAACGGCCCGTAAATCCATACCAATTTGAGCTAACTAATATTCTGCACATTCAACTCAAAGTGCACGAAAATACAGATCATTAATAGAAGAAATTAGAGGGTGAGAAAGATAAGATAGAACTATTAGAATAGAAGAACAAGAAGAAGAATCATAATCATGCAGAGTCTCAGATCGCAGCGGAACAAAATATAATACAGAAATAACTTTTATAAATAACTTAGTATAAATTCTTACGTCCATCAGAGTATAGTAGACCATCTGCAAATATAATACAGAAATAACTTTTATAAATAACTTAGTATAAATACTTACATCCATTAGAGTATAGAAGACCATCTGCACAGTTATCATAATCTGTCTTCAAATACATCACACAGCGGAATAAATACTTGATAGTATCATACATCTGAACTCCTTCAGTTCGTCTCTGAACTTCATGGCACTCGATAACCTGAACCTGCACTCGGGCTGACCCGAGACACTACAAACGCCACGGATCAGTCTGGAGAACCAGCATGAGAAAAGCTCAATAAGTTTAACTAAACATCCATACTGATTAAAATTCCAAAATCCTTTTGAAAGAAAAAGATAATAGTAAGATCAGTGCACACATAAACACGGACGGTTTTTACCTTACTATAGCCCTAATAGTTTTGATGTCAAATTCGGTGATATTATAATAATGTCTATCAAATAAATAACCAAGTAGTAGAATGCTTGCATCTCACGCTCTACATATATATAGTCCATAATCAAAAACCGCGGGTGCTTATTGGAGATTGGATTCCAACTAGACAAGGTATGGGATCACCTTTCAAATAGTGTACTCTAGAGAGGATACACCCAGGGTTCAACAAGAACATCTTGCAACCCGGCCTCACATGACCGACCACTCATTTAACTTGAGTGTATCGAATATATTACGACCAACGGTTGGGCTCAAACCACCGTGTTCCGAAAGATGCAAAAGCGAAATATAGATTAAGAAGTATAAAGGAATTTCTCTAGATGGTGATAATACACCCTGCTTGGGTATGACCCACCTAGCCATGTTGCCTTGCCCGATTTCTGTCTTTCCCGGTTGATGAGGCTTGAGGCTACGTTATCTTTGAACATCTGGCCATTATTCACTTTGAATGTCATATTCGTCAAATCACTAATTGATGACCTCAAAAATAAACTGGGCACGTTTGAAGAAATCAATGTACGTGGCCATCTGGAAATACTCTGTCAGACACTCGTCCATACAAGTCATCCAGGAACAGGATGAACCGAAGGCACCCTCTTACCGCATCCTTGAATTACCCTATGGATTAGTAGCGAGAAGTCCTTGTAATCCGATAAATCTCAACCACGACCGAACCACAGTTTAAAAACCTCTGGTAGCCAGCCAAAGAAATTCAACAGCAATCCTTCCGCTTATGAAGATCCACGGTCTTCAATGCTCCATCTCGATCATCTTCTAAGATTTCAACATTTACGTATTTGCTAGTCGGAATGGTTTTCGAATATAATTTCGATCCCGGTCTTTCCGTACCAACAATCGACTTGGTCAAATTTTGATAGTCTGTGTTTTAACTATCGAAATAAACAATCATCATCCATAGAAAATAAAATGGATTCATTAGTTCAGTATACAGCATCACTTGGCCCCTTTAATTAAACAGCTGTTAATTATGTTCTAAATCTCCAAACATTTGGATTATCGCCCTTTCACATTTCTTATTTCAAATCAAATTATCCAACTTATAATTCTTTGAATTATATTTTATATATCCTTCATGGAAATATTCTTTAAATTTCCTTAACCACCATCGTCTCTAAACTGATATCATCTTTGGATAATCATGAAGTCATTACAAGTTGGAGTATTTTATTTACCTCTCAGTCCTTGAGACGGCAATATTATTATCTTCAGAATGGATAGGAGTTTATCAACGAATATTATTTCAAATATACTAACGCTTCTACTTACCATACGATTTTAAAACATTGGTTTAACTCCATTTATCTCCTTTTAAAAATTCCTTCTTCCTAATTCAGATTACAAATTTCATTTGAACTTATTTTAATTAATTTATTTATATAATCTACCCTTTTTAATTACTAAATTTGGATTTAACAAAATCCAACCAATAGAATCCTTACTATGGGTTCACATTAAATATCAATTCGCTTACCATTCAAGTTAGACTTCACATAAGGTTATACGACTTCATAACTTCTAGTTGAGGCACTTAACTTCAAGAATTATCACTTTCATTATTATTAAATAATAATGAATCCTAATTATTTTATAAACCAATTGATTAACTATTATTTCAATAGTTAATCCTCCCGTTAGTGTTATAATAATTAAAATTTCAATAATTGTCCAATAATCATTACTGGATAAGCAGATGACTTAGTCAACTCAAAATAAGGTTAATTTGTTAACCTTTTACATTTAGTTACTAATTAATGTAAGTAATTTCAATTGGTTTAATTAACAATCTAATTTATTTAAATAAATTCAATTAATTGTTTATTGAAACAATTAATCTAATCCTCCCTTTAAATTGATTTAAATAATCCATTTAAATAATCTTATTTTATTTAATTAATAATCTAATTAAATTAAATAATCTTCATTAATTGTTATTGAAACAATTAACTCCATCCTTAACCATTTAGTTAACTTCTATTACTTTGCTTATTCAACAGAATAAACTTTGATAATAATAAATAATAAATATTTATTTCTTTAATGACTTTCGTTAAAAATAATCTATAAAAATAGATTTCAAATCTTCTTTCAGTTATAAAACAAAATTTATAACTTTTCTGCTGTTTATTTCCCTAACGGTAAATCAATCTTTATGAACTGATTCATTTATAGGCCATCCGCCGATAATTACTCAATCAATATCACTCATTGGTTAATATCAGACATGTATTGGGTTTGGGGTCAACATTCAACAATCAATAATCAATCAGATTGGTTAATAGTTTATAGAAGTAAACAATATATTTGAGGAATCCGGTTGGATCCCTCCAACCTGTCCTTCCCTGCAACAAAATGGGTTACTTCAATTTCAACACGATAATCAGTTCATCTAATAACAGTCAACAAACAATTTATAACGGCCATTCAAGCATCAAATGATTTGTTTAATACGTTTATTATTATAACGTAACTAACAAGGTAAATTACCTCATTGGAAATTTAATCGTTCGTTAAAATAACGATTTAATTTGATTAAATTAAACAACCGTTTAATTTAATTAATGAATATTAAAAATATTCGGTACACACGAAAACAGTCGTTCAATTATCAACCATAGCAACCATCGCACACAAATAAATAAAAAACCGGTTTATAAAATATAAATGGGGTAACTGAGTGAGTTGAACTCACCTTGGTTTCATCCATCGTCAAACGGTTCATTTAACGCTCTTCCAGCTGCGTTCAAATCCGTCCGTTCCCATTCTAAAATCTTTCGTCCACTGATATGGGTCTCCTGCTCCATATCTGATCTGATTCTATGTACGGATGACACGGTTGTAATTTTAATATGATATTCATCTTGTTTAAATTAGCGTTATTCACTATTTATTTCATAAATAAAACCTAAATTATCTTAAGTTTCTATTTATATTGGTTTACCTAAAGGTTAAACTAACCTATGTTTTCACTTCCAGATACGTTGTATACATAGGTAAAGGGATCTTCATGTCACATTAAAAAGTTTGCGTAGATAATACTTAACAAGTGAAATCCAGATTAGGCCTTGTATACTTTCTCAGACCAATTTACTCTCCCCCATACGTTATGTACTGAATAATAGCCTAGTCCACGATACTTATACTAACAGCTTATACTAACAAGTTATTATACTTCATAAAATTTTACTTTAAACTTAATTTAAATGGCCTTTACCCTGTATCACGTGGCCCAAGGATCTACCGTCCACCCGCCTACTTATGTTCTTCGTGAATGCCCATCAGCAAAACTGCTTCCCCGTTTCGTTCTTTTCACAGCAACTACTCTAGAATTCCATGCCATCTTCCCTTATCATCTTTGTTCCGTTCACTTGTCTATGCGTTTATTCATGTCTATGCGTTTATTCCTTACCGCCATCTCATACGAAACTCCACAAAGTTAGCACCGTTAGCCTTTCCATTTTGCTATACATACCATGCACTTCACATTGATACTTCATTCTACCAACTGTTTTAAACCCATTTCTCATGCATGAATTCTCCAAACCCATTCGTGAAACCTTACTGCCCTCTCGCATATGATGTCACCAACCACTCAGCTCCCTCATGAACTCACTACTGCTTTCGTTCTTCGCTGCAATTTCCTCTCTCTCTCCATCCACACCCGGAACAACTTCATCTTGTTTTCCACGTTCCCATGCAACGCCATACTCGTGTACTCTCCACCGTGCTTCAACTATCAGAAAAATGCACCAGCTTCTTCTCAAACTCTTCTCCTGTTTGATAAGTATAAGAAGCTATAGGTGCCCCTCCCTCATGCCATGAACTCCATGCATAGTCCCTGCTTGCGCCCCCTTCACACTGGAATTTCCTTCCACGTAACGTTCACAAGAAACCCCATCCACAAATCCCTGTCTTCACCACCACCATGTTGTGCTGAAACATCGCAAGCCTCGCCGTTCTCTCCACAACTGTCACAACGCAACTTCCTAAAATAATGTTTTATGCATCCTCTCCTGCATGGTTTCAAGATGCCAAATTCCTCCATGCAACCGCCAACTCAGCTCCATCTACCCAGTCCCGTCTTCTTTCCTCAGTTTTATACACGTCCGCTCCTTTAATTTGTAAACCTGACAACTTGATGTTGTTTATATATATTTATATATATATGTGTATACTTTTGAGTTCTGGTTTGAGCTATCGGAGAGGATGAGATGCGAAGAGAAATTGGAGTGAAGAGAATTGGTGAAGGCTGGTGTATATAAATACGCGAAGAGTTCCTTAATATGCAAGCATTAGGGGAAGGAAATGTCATTTCCCCGGTATAGGTTAGGTGTTGAAATGTTGAAGTGAAAATACATAGGGTGTCTTGCTTTCAATAGGTGTTGCACGTTTTCATTTAAGTTCGATGCAGACTAAACGAACGTAGAATAGGTAGATTAGCATGGAAGAGTATGGTGTTAGCTAATAGGTTATGGCGTATTTATTAGAAAATGACTTATAAAAATGAATGGGTGGCCACTTTCTCATTATCTTGAAAAGAAAGGCTGGGTTGATTTCATTAGAGCATGGGTTCTCAGATAGAATAGGGTAGCAGGATTTGAAAAATATTAGGCCAACATGTTATGTAGATGATGATATTTTCAACCCTATGTTGGTCAGAGCTATGGGCGTGTGATGTCTGTAGCGAGAACTCGTTTCATGTAAAGGTATGGAGCACGTATGAAAATAAGAATAGGGTAGCTTTGCCTATATATATGTGTAAATCGCATTTACCAACGTGTATCTTACTGATGTGAACGTGATTTTTGGTAAATATACGGTAATTCATATTTTCGGTAGGTAGAACCAGGTAGATTTAGTTATTATTATTGGGTTATCGGTATTTAACGGGGTATGCTAAATTCGCACCGACAATTTCGAACTCCAAAAATTACGAAAATGGACATCACGATACGGTTTGACGTTCCGGTCCCAGTGAAACCAGTTTCGTTTAAAACCGACTCCGTTTGCACAAATAGCGTGTTTTAATTCAAATTATAGCCCTCGGTTCACCCTTAAATTTCGTCAATTGATAAAATAACTCTGTTGGGCTTCAAACTGGAAATATAGTAATAACTAGCCGTACGTTTTCCAATAAAACTTGTTTCATCGGAAACAGAGATTGTTTTAATTATATTTTAAATTATATTTGTTCGAACTCCATTTTATAAAATTAATTCGATATATAATCCATTATATTTCAAATAAACAGATTTAAATATTCAATTTAAATCGTAGAAAATCTGGGATGTTACGTTACCCCTATTTTTTAACTACTTTGAAGGGTGGTTTTTGCAGCAACCAATCCAAATTATTCATCATCTTTCATATTTGTCGAACTACCCTACTATGCTTAAACTACCCCTACTTCTCATAATACTTCAAAACAACTCTTCTTTTTAATCCTCCCCTAATTCTCTAAATAGCCCTTACTTCCAATAATTACCCCAATATTTTAACCACTATGAATGGTTGGTTTTTGCAGCACCTAATCCAAATGATTCATCATCCTTCATATTTGTCGATCAACATCTATTATACTTAAACTACCCCTACTTCTCTTAATACTTCTAAAAAGCCTTCTTTTTAATCCTACCCCTAATTCTCTAAATAGCCCTAACTTCCAACAATTGCCACTATTTTTTAACTATTGCGAAGGGTTGGTTTTTGCAGCGCCCAATCCCAATCATTCATCATCCTTCATATTTGTCGATTTACCCCTACTATGCTTAAACTACCCCTACTTCGCTTAATACTTCAAAAAAAACCTTATTTTTAATCCAACCGCTAATTCTCTAAATAGCACTTACTTCCAACAATTACCCCTATTCAACTGGGAAGGGTTGGTTTTTGCAGCACCCAATCCAAATGATTCATCATCCTTCATATTTGTGGATCTACCCCTACTATGCTTAAACTACCTCCCCAACTTTTATTATTGCTTTCCTTTATTTATTCCTTTATTCGTTTTTTCTTTTTGAATTATTCAATTCTTTCTTTGTAAACCAATTATCATTCTACTTCTGTGAATCGTTGGTTTTTGCAGCACCCAATCCAAACGATTCATCATCTTTAATATTTGTCGATCTACCCCTATTATGCCCCTACTTCTCTTAATACTTCAAAATAGGCCTTCTTTTTAATCCTACTCCTAATTATCAACATAGCCCTTACTTCCAATAATTACCCCTATTTTTTAACTTCTGTGAAGGGTTGGTTTTTGCATCACCCATTCCAAATGATTTATCATCTTTCCTATTTGTCGATCTACCCATACTATGCTTAAGCAACCCCTACTTCTCTTAATACTCCAAAACTACCCTTCTTTTTATTCCTACCCTAATTCTCTAAATAACCTTTACTTCCAACAATTACCCATATTTTTTTACTACTGTTAAGGGTTGGTTTTTGCATCACCCAAGCCAAACAATTCATCATCTTTCATATTTGTCGATTTACCCTTACTATGATTAAACTACCCCTACTTCCCTTAATATTTCAAAACACCCCTTCTTTTTAATCCTACCCCTAATTCTCTAAATAGCCCTTACTTCCAACAATTACCCCTATTTTTAAAATACTGTGAAGGGTTCGTTTTTGTAGCACTCAATCCAAATGATTCATCATCTTTCATATTTGTCGATCTACCCCTACTTTGCTTAAACTACCCCTACTTCTCTTAATACTTCAAAACAACCCTTCTTTTTAATCCTACCCCTAATTCTCTAAATAGCCCTTTCTTCCAACAATTACCCCTATTTTTTAACAACTTGAAGGGTTGGTTTTCCCAGCATCCAATCCAAATGATCCATCATCCTTCATATTTGTCGATCTACCCATAATTATCATTTTTTTCCTACCCCTACTTCTATTAATTCTGTGAAGGATTAAAAAGAAGGGTTGTTATGAAGTATAGTAGGGGATATTACCCCTATTTTTTAACTGCCCCCTACTTTTATTATTGTTTTCCTTTATTCATTTCTTTATTCATTTATTTCGCATTATTCATTTCTTTCTTTGTAAACCAATTATAACTCTACTTCTATGAAGGGTAGGTTTAAGAAGCACCCAATCCAAATGATTCATCATCTTTCATATTTGTCGATCTACCCCTACCATGCTTAAACTACCACAACTTCTGTTAATACTTCATAACAGCCCTTCTTTTTAACCCACCCCCTAAATCTCTAAATTGCCCTTACTTAGAACAATTACCCCTATTTTTTAACTACTGTAAAGGGTTGGTTTATCAAGCATCCAATCCAAATGATTCATCATTCTTCATATTTGTCGATCAACCCCAACTATGCTTAAACTACCCCAACTTCTCTTAATACTTCAAAACAGCCCTTCTTTTTAATCCTACCCCTAATTCTCTAAATAGCCCTTACTTCCAACAATAACCCCTACTTTTTGACTACTGTGAAGGGTTGGTTTTTGCAGCACGCAATCCAAATGATTCATCATCTTTCATATTTGTCGAACTAACCCTACTATGCTTAAACTACCCCTACTTCTCTTAATACTTCAAAACACCCTTTTTTTTAATCCTCCCCCTAGTTCTATAAATAGCCCTGGCTTCCAAAAATTACCCCTATTTTCTAACTACTATGAAGGGTTGGTTTTCGCAGCACCCAATCTAAATGATTCATCATCGTTCATATTTGTCAATCTACCCCTATTTTGCTTAAACTACCGCTACTTCTCTTAATACTTCAAAAAACCCCTTCTTTTTTAATCCTACTCCTAATTCTCTAAATAGCCCTTACTTCCAACAGTTACCCTTATTTTTTAACAATTGTGAAGGGTTGGTTTTTCCAGCATCCAATCCAAATGATTCATCATCCCTCATATTTGTCGATCAACACATGTTATGCTTAAACTACCCCTACTTCTCTTAATACTTCAAAACAACCCTTCTTTTTAATCCTACCCCTAGTTCTCTAAATAGCCCATACTTCCAACAATTCCCCTATTTTTTAACTACTGTGAAGGGTTGGTTTTTGCAGCGCCCAATCCAAACGATTCATCATCTTTCAAATTTGTAGATCTATCCTTACTAGGCTTAAACTAACCCTACTTCTCTTAGTACTTCAAAACGACCCTTCTTATTAATCCTACCCCTTATTCTCCAAATAGCCCTTACTTCCAACAATTAACCCTATTTTTTAACTATTTTGAAGTGTTGGTTTTTGTAGCACCCAATCCAAATGTTTCATCATCTTTCATATTTGTCGAACTACCCCTAATATGCTAAAACTACCCCTACTTCTCTTAATACTTCAAAACAACCATTCTTTTTAATCCTCCTCCTAATTCTCTGTATAGCCCTTACTTCCAACAATTACCCCTATTTTTTAACTACTGTGAAGGGTTGGTTTTTGTAGCACCCAATCCCAACGATTCTTCATCTTTCATATTTGTCGATCTACCCCTACTATGCTTAAACTACCCCTACTTCTCTTAATATTTAAAAAAGCCCTACTTTTTAATCCTACCCCTGTTTCATTAAATAGTCCTTACTTCCAACAATTGCCTTTATTTTTTAACTACTATGAAGGGTTGGTTTCTGCAGCACCTAATCCAAACGATTCATCATCTTTCATATTTGTAGATCTACCCCCTACTATGCTTAATCTACCCCTACTTCTCTTAATACTTCAAAAAAATCCCTTCTTTTTAACCCTACCCCTAATTCTTTAAATAGCCCTTACCTCCAACAAATACCCCTATTTTTTAACTACTGTGAAGGGTTGGTTTTTACAACACCCAATCCATATGATCATTCATCTTTCATATTTGTAGATCGAACCCTACTTTGCTAAAACTACCCCTACTTCTCTTAATACTTCAAAACAACTCTTCTTTTTAATCCTCCTCCTAATTCTCTAAATATCCCTTACTTCAAACAATTACCCCTATTTTTTAACTACTGTGAAGGGTTGGTTTTTGCAGCACCCAATCCAAATGATTACTCATCTTTCATATTTGTCGATCTACCCCTACTTTGCTTAAACTACCACTACTTCTCTTAATACTTCAAAACAGCCTTTCTTTTTAATCCTCCCCCCAATTCTCTAAATAGCCCTTACTACCAACAATTACCCCTATTTTTTAACTATTGTGAAGGGTTGGTTTTTGTAGCACCCAATCCCAATGATTCATCATCCTTCATTTTTGTCGATCTACCCCTACTATGCTTAAACTACCCCTACTTCTCTTAATACTTCAAAACAGGCCTTCTTTTTAATCCTACCCCTTATTCTGTAAATAGCCCTTACCTCCAACAATTACCCCTATTTTTTAACAACTATGAAGGATAGGTTTTTACAGCACCCAATCCCAATGAATATTCAACTTTCATATTTGTCGATCGATCCCTACTTTGCTAGAACTACTCCTACTTCTCTCAATACTTCAAAACAACTCTTCTTTTTAATCCTCCCCCTAATTCTCTAAATATCTCTTAATTAAAACAATTACCCCTATTTTTTTACTACTGTGAAGGGTTGGTTTTTGCAGCACCCAATCCCAAAGATTCATCATCTTTCATATTTGTCGATCTACCCCTATATGCTTAAACTACCCCTACTTCTCTTAATACTTCAAAACATCCCTTCTTTTTAATCCTACCCCTAATTCTCTAAATAGTCCTTACTTCCAACAATTACCCCTATTTTTTAACTACTGTGAAGGTTTGGTTTTTGCAGCACCCAATCCAAATGATTCATCAACTTTAATATTTGTCGATCTACCCCTACTATGCTTAAACTACCCCTACTTCTCTTAATACTTCAAAACAGGCCTTCTTTTTAATCCAAACTCTAATTCTCTAAATAACCCTTACTTCCAACAATTACCCCTATTTTTTAACTACTGTGAAGTGTTGGTTTTTGCCGCATCCAATCCAAATTATTTATCTTCTTTCATATTTGTCGAATTACCCCTAATATGCTTAAACTACCCCTACTTCTCTTAATACTTCAAAACAACCATTCTTTTTAATCCTCCTCCTAATTCTCTACGTAGCCCTTACTTCTAACAATTACCCCTATTTTTTAACTACTGTGAAGGGTTGGTTTTGCCAGCACCCAATCCCAACGATTCTTCATCTTTCATATTTGGCGATCAACCCCTACTATGCTTAAACTACCCCTACTTCTCTTAATATTTAAAAAAAGCCCTACTTTTTAATCCTACCCCTGTTTCTTTAAATAGACATTACTTCCGACAATTTCCCCTATTTTTTAACTAGTGTGAAGGGTTGGTTTCTACAGCACCTAATCCAAATGATTCATCTTCTTTCATATTTGTCGATCTACCCCTACTATGCTTAATCTACCCCTACTGCTCTTAATACTTCAAAACATCCCTTCTTTTTAGCCCAATTCCTAATTCTTTAAATAGCCCTTACCTCCAGCAAATACCTCTATTTTTTAACTACCGTGAAGGGTTGGTTTTTACAACACCCAATCCCTATGATCATTCATCTTTCATATTTGTCAATCGAACCCTACTTTGCTAAAACTACCCCTACTTCTCTTAATACTTCAAAACAACTCTTCTTTTTAATCCTCCCCCTAATTCTCTAAATATCCCTTACTTCCAACAATTACCCCTATTTTTTAACTACTGTGAATGGTTGGTTTTTGCAGCACCCAATCCAAATGATTACTCATCTTTCATATTTGTCGATCTACCCCTACTTTGCTTAAACTACCCCTACTTCTCTTAATACATCAAAACAGCCTTTCTTTTTAATCCTCCCCCCAATTCTCTAAATAGCCCTTACTACCAACAATTAGCCCTATTTTTTAACTATTGTGAAGGGTTGGTATTTGTAGCACCTAATCCCAATGATTCATCATCTTTCATTTTTGTCGATCTACCCCTACTATGATTAAACTACCCCTACTTCTCTTAATACTTCAAAACAGGCCTTCTTTTTAATCCTACCCCTTATTCTCTAAGTAGCCCTTACCTCCAACAATTACCCCTATTTTTTAACTACTATGAAGGGTAGGTTTTTACAGCACCCAATCCCAATGATTATTCATCTTTCATATTTGTTGATCGACCCCTACTTTGCTAAAACTACTCCTACTTCTCTCAACACTTCAAAACAACTCTTCTTTTTAATCATCCCCCTAATTATCTAAATATCTCTTAATTCAAACAATTACCCCTATTTTTTTACTACTGTGAAGGGTTGGTTTTTGCAGCACCCAATCCCAAAGGTTCATCATCTTTCATATTTGTCGATCTACTCCTAGTATGCTTAAACTACCCCTACTTCTCTTAATACTACAAAACATCCCTTCTTTTTAATCCAAACACTAATTCTCTAAATAGCCCTTACTTGCAACAATTACCCCTATTTTTTAACTACTTTGAAGGTTTGGTTTTTGCAGCACCCAATCCAAATGATTCATCATCTTTAATATTTGTCGATCTACCCCTACTATGCTTAAACTACTCCTACTTCTCTTAATACTTCAAAACAGGTCTTCTTTTTAATCCAAACCCTAATTCTCTAAATATCCCTTGCTTCCAATAATTACCCCTACTTTTAACTACTGTGAAGGGTTGGTTTTTGCCGCATCCAATCCCAATGATTCATCTTCTTTCATATTTGTCGATCTACCCCAACTATGCTTAAACTACCCCTACTTCTGTTAATACATTAAAACAGCCCTTCTTTTTAATCCTACCTCTAATTCTCTAAATAGCCCTTGCTTCCAATAATTACCCCTATTTTTTTAACTGCTGTGGAGGGTTGGTTTTTGAAGCTCCTAATCCAAATGATTCATCATCTTTCATATTTGTCGATCTACCCCTACTATGCTTAAACTACGCCTACTTCTCTTAATACTTCAAAACAACCCACCTTTTAAATCCTACCCCTAATTCTCTAAATAGCCCTTACTTCCAACAATTAACCTATTTTTTAACTATTGTGAAGGGTTGGTTTTTGCAGCACCTAATACAAATTTTTAATCATCTTACATATTTGTCTATCTACCCCTACTACGCTTAAACTACCACTTCTTCTCTTAACATTTTAAAACAACCCTACCCCTAATTCTCTAAAAAGAACTTCCTTCCAACAATTACGCCAGTTTTTTAACTACTGTGATGGGTTGGTTTTTGCAGCACCCAATCTCAATGATTCATCATCTTTCATATTTGTCGATGTACCCCTACTATGCTTAGACTACCCATACTACTCTTAATACTTCAAAACAACCATTCTTTTTATTTCCTACCCCTACTTCTCTAAATAGCCCTTACTTCCAACAATAACCCCTATTTTTTAACTACAGTGAAGGGTTGGTTTTTGACGCATCCGATCCAAATGATTAGTCTTCTTTCATATTTGTCGATCTCCTCCTACTATACTTAAACTACCACTACTTCTCTTAATACTTTGAAACAACCCTTCTTTTTAATCCTGCCCCCAATTCTCTAAATACATCTTACTTCCAACAATTACACCTATTTTTTAACTACTGTGAAGGGTTGGTTTTTGCAGCACCCAATCCCAATGTTTCATCATCTTTCATATTTGTCGATATACCCCTACTTTGCTTAAACTACCCCTACTTCTCTTAATACTTCAAAACAGCCCTTCTTTTTAATCCTACCCATAATTCTCTAGATATCCCTTACTTCCAACAATTACCCCCTATTTTTTAACTACTGTGAAGGGTTGGTTTTTGCAGCACCCAATCCAAATGATTCGTCATCTTTCATATTTCTCGATCTACCCCGACTTTGCTTAGACTAACCCTAATTCTCTTAATACTTCAAAACAACCCTTCTTTTTAATCCTACCCCCAATTCTCTAAATTGCCCTTACTTCCAACAATTACTCCTATTTTTTAACTACTGTGAAGGGTTTGCTTTTGCAGCGCCCAATCCCAGTGATTCATCATCTTTCAAATTTGTCGATCTACCCCTACTATGGTTAAACTACCTTACTTTTTTTAATACTTCAAAACATACCTTCCTTTTAATCCCACCCCTAATTCTCTAAATGGCACTTACTTCCAACAATTACCCTAATTTTTTTACTATTTTGAAGGGTTGGTTTTTGCAGCACCCAATCCAAATGATTCATCATCTTCAATATCTTTCGATCTACCCCTATTATGCTTAAAATATACCTGCTTCTCTTAATACTTTAAAACAGCCCTTCTTTTTAATCCTACCCCTAATTCTATAAATAGCCCTTACTTCCACAATTACCCCTATTTTTTAACTACTATGAAGGGTTGGTTTTTGCAGCACCTAATCCAAATGATTTATGATCTTTCATATTAGTCGATCTACCCCTTCTATGCTTAAACTACCCCTACTTCCCTTTATACTTCAAAACAGCCTTATTTTTTAATTCTACCCCTAATTCTCTAAACAACCCTTACTTCCAACAATTATCCCTATTTTTTAACTACTGTGAAGGGTTGGTTTTTGCAACATCCAATACAAATTATTAATTATCTTTCATATTTGTCGATCTACCCCTACTATTCTTAATACTTCAAAACAGCCCTTCTTTTTAATCCAAACCGTAATTCTCTAAATAGCCCTTACTTCCAAAAATTACCCCTATTTTTTAACTACTGTAAAGGTTTAGTTTTTGCAGCACCCAATCCAAATGATTAATTATCTTTCATATTTGTCGATCTACCCCTACTATGCATAAATTACCACTACTTCTCTTAATACTTTAAAACAACCCTTCTTTTTAATCCTACCACTAATTCTCTAAATACCCCTTACTTCCAACAATTACCCCAGTTTTTTAACTACTGTGAAGTGTTGGTATTTGCAACACCCAATTCTAATTATTCATCATCTTTCATATTTTTCGATCTAGCCCTACTATGCTTAAACTACCCATACTTCTCTTTATACTTCAAAACAACCCTTCTTTTTAATCCTAACCCTTATTCTCTAAATAGCCCCTACTTCCAAAAAATACCCCTATTTTTTAACTACTGTGAAGGGTTGGTTTTTGCAGCACCCAATCCAAATGATTCATCATACTTCATATTTGTTGATCTACCCCTACAATGCTTAAACTACCCCTGCTTCTCTTAATACTTTAAAAAAGCCCTTCTTGTTAATCCTACCCCTAATTCTCTAAATAGCCCTTACTTTCAACAATTACCCCTATTTTTTAACTACTGTGAAGGGTTGGTTTTTGCAGCACCCAATCCAAATGATTCATCATCGTTCATATTTGTGGATCTACCTGTACTATGCTTAAACTACCGCTACTTCTCTTAATACTTCAAAACATCCCTTCTTTTTAATCCAACCCATAATTCTCCAAATAGCCCTTACTTCCAATAATTACTCCTATTTTTTAACCACTATGAAGGGTTGGTTTTTGCAGCACCTAATCCAAATGATTCATCATCTTTCGTATTTGTCTATCTACCCATACTATGCTTAATCTACCTCCCCTTCTTTTTTTTTCCTATATTCATTTTTTTTGTGTTATTCATTTCTTTGTAAACCAATTATCATTCTGTAAAGGGTTGATTTTTGCTGCACCCAATCCAAACGATTCCACATCTTTCATATTTGTCGATCTACACCTACTATGCTTAAACTACCCCTACTTCTCTTAATACTTCAAAACATGCCTTCTTTTTAGTCCTACCCCTAATTCTCTAAATAGCCCTTACTTCCAAGAATTACCCCTATTTTTTAACTACTGTGAAGGGTTGGTTTTTGCAGCACCCAATCCAAATGATTAATCATCTTTCATACTTGTCGATCTACCCCTACTTTGCTTAAACTACCGCAACTTGTCTTAATACTCTAAATATCGCTTACTTCCAACAATTACCCCTATTTTTTTAACTACTTTGTAGGGTTGGTTTTTGCAGCATCCAACCCAAATGATTCATCACTTTCATATTTGTCGACCTACCCCTACTATGCTTAAACTACCCTTGCTTCCCTTAATACTTCAAAACATCCCTTCTTTTTAATACTACCCCTAATTCTCTAAATTGCCCTTACTTCCAAAAATTACCCCTATTTTTCAGCTACTGTGAAGGGTTGATTTTTGCAGCACCCAATCCAAATGATTCTTCATCTTTCATATTTGTCGATCTACCCCTACTATGCCTAAACTACCCCTACTTCTTTTAATACTTCAAAACAACCCTTCTTTTTAATCCTACCCCTAATTCTTTAAATAGCACTTACTTCCAACAATCACCCTTATTTTTTGACTACTGAGAAGGGTTGGTGTTTGCTGCACCCAATCCAAATGATTCGTCATCTTTCATATTTGTTGAACTACACTTTCTATGCTTAAACTAACCCAACTTCTATTAATACTTCAAAACATCCCTTCTTTTTAAACCTACTCCTAATTCTCTAAACAACCCGTACTTCCAGCGATTACCCCAATTTTTTAACTACTGTGAAGGGTTGGTTTTTGCAGCACCCAATCCAAACGATTCATCATCTTTCATATTTGTCGAACTACACCTACTATGCTTAAACTACGCCCTACTTTTATTATAGTTTTCCTTTATTCATTTCGTTATTCAATTTTTTTTATTATTCATTTCTTTGTAAACCAATTATCATTCTACACTTATGAAGGGTTGATTTTTGCAGCACCTAATCAAAACAATTCATCATCTTTCATATTTGTCGATATACCCTTACTATGCTTAAACTACCCCTACTTCTCTTAATACTTCAAAACAACCCTTCTTTTTAATCTAACCCCTAATTCTCAAAATTTCTATTGATACCCATACTATGCTTAAACTACCCATATTTCTATTAATACTTCAAAACAACCCTTCTTTTTAACCCTATCCCTAATTCTCTGTATAGCCCTTACTTCCGACAATTACCACTATTTTTTAACTACTGCGAATGGTTAGTTTTTGCAGCACCCAATCCCCATGGTTAATCATCTTTCTTATTTGTCGATCTACTCTTACTATGCTTAAACTGCCCCTGCTTCTACTAATACTTCAAAACAACCCTTCTTTTTAATCCTGCCCCTAATTCTATAAATAGCCCTTACTTCCAACAATTACCCCTATTTTTTAACTACTATGAACGGTTGGTTTTTGCCACACCCATTCCAAATGATTCATCATCTTTCATATCTGTGGATCTACCTATACGATGCTTAAACTTCCCCTACTTCTCTTAATACTTCAAAACAACCCCTCTTTCTAATCCCCTCTAATTATCCAAATAGCCCTTACTTCCAACAATTACCCCTATTTTTTAACTACTGTGAAGGGTTGGTTTTTGCAGCAACCAATCCAAATGATTCATCTTCTTACATATTTGTCGATCGGCCCCTACAATGCTTAAACTACCCGAACTTCTATTAATACTTCAAAACAACCCTTCTTTTTAATGCTACCCCTAATTCTATAAATATCCCTTACTTCCAACAATTACACCTATTTTTCAACTACTGTGAAGGGTTGGTTTTTCCAGCACCCAATCCAAATGATTCATCATCTTTCATATTTGTCGATCTTACCCTACTATGCTTAAACTACCCCCTACTTTTATTATTGTTTTCCCTTATTCATTTCTTTATTCTTTTTTTTTTTGCATTATTCATTTCTTTGTAAACCGATAATCATTATACTTCTGTGAAGGGTTGGTTTTTGCAGCGCCCAATCCCAATGATTCATCATCTTTCTTATTTGTCGATCTATCCCTACTATGCTTAAACTACCCCAACTTCAATTAATGCTTCAAAACAGCCCATATTTTTGATCCTGTCCCCAATTCCCCAAATAGCCCTTACTTCTAACAATTACCCCTATTTTTTAACTTCTATGAAGTGTTGGTTTTTGCAGCACCCAATCCAAATGATTCGTCATCTTTTATACATGTGGATCCACCCCTACTATGCTTAAACTACCCCTGCTTCTCTTAATTCTTCAAAACAACCCTTCTTTTTAATTCTACCCCTGTTTCTCTAAATGGCCTTACTTCCAACAGTTACCCCTATATTTTAACTATTGTGAAGGGTTGGTTTTTGCAGCACCGTATCCAAACGATTCATCATTTTTCATATTTGTCGATCTACCTCTGCTATGCTTAAACTACCCCCTACTTTTATTATTGTTTTCCTTTATTCATTTCTTTATTAATTTTTTTTTTTGCATTATTCATTTCTTTGTAAACCAATTATCATTCTACTTCTATGAAGGGTGGGTTTTTGCAGCACCCAATCCAAACGATTCATCATATTTCATATTTGTCGTTCTACCCCTACTATGCTTAAACTATCCCTACTTCTCTTAACACTTCAAAACAACCCTTCTTTGTAATCCTACCCCTAATTTTCTAAACAGCCCATACTTTCAACAATTACTCCTATTTTTTAACTACTATGAAGGGTTGGTTTTTGTAGCACCTAATCCAAATGCTTCGTCATTTTTGATATTTGTCGATCTACCCCTACTATGCTTAAACTACCCCCTACTTTTATTATTGTTTTCCCTTATTCATTTATTTATTCTATTTTTCATTATTTATTTCTTTGTAAGACAATAATCATTTTACCTCTATGAAGGGTTGGTTTTTACAGCACCCAATCCCAATGATTCATCATCTTTCATACTTGTCGATCTATCCTACTATGCTTAAACTACCCCTACTTCTATTAATACTTCAAAACAGCCCTTGTTTTTGATCCTGCCCCTAATTCTCTAAGTAGCCCTTACTTTCAATAATTACACCCCCAATTTTTTAACTTCCATGAAGGGTTGGTTTTTGCAGCACCAAATCCAAATGGTTCGTCATCTTTCATGTATGTGGATCTACCCCTACTATGCTTAAACCACCCCTACTTCTCTTAATACTTCAAAACAACGCTTCTTTTTAATCCTATCCCTAATTATCTAAATAGCCCTTACTTCCAACAGCTACCTATTTTTTTACTACCATGAAGGGTTGGTTTTTGCAGCACCATATCCAAACGATTCGTCATCTTTCATATTTGTCGATCTACCCCTACTATGCTTAAACTTGCCCCCAACTTTTATTATTGTTTTCCTTTATTCATTTCTTTTTTTAATTTTTTCTTGCATTTATTCATTTCTTTGTAAACTAATTATCAGTCTACTTCTATGAAGGGTTGGTTTTTGCAGCACCCAATCCAAACGATTCATCATATTTCATATTTGTCGATCTACCCCTACTATGCTTAAACTACCCCTACTTCTCTTAATACTTCAAAACAACCCTTCTTTGTAATCCTACCCCAAATTCTCTAAATGGCCCATACTTCCAACAATTACCGCTATTTTTTTAACTAACTGTAAAGGGTTAGTTTTTGCCGCACCTAATTCAAATGATTCATCATCTTTCATATTTGTCGATCTACCCTTACTTTGCTTAAACTACCGCTACTTGTCTTAATACTTCAAAACCGCCCGTTTTTTTAATCCTCCCCCTAATTCTCAAAATATCCCTTACTTCCAACAATTACCCCTATTTTTTAACTACTTTGAAGGGTTGGCTTTTGCAGCATCCAATCCCAATGATTCATCACTTTATATTTGTCGACCTACCCCTACTATGCTTAAACTACCCCTACTTCCCTTAATGCTTCAAAACATCCCTTCTTTTTAATACAACCCCTAATTCTCTAAATTGACCTTAATTCCAAAAATTACCCCAATTTTTTAGCTATTATGAAGGGTTGGTTTTTGCAGCACCCAATCCAATGGTTCTTCATCTTTCATATTTGTCGATGTACCCCTACTATGCCTAAACTACCCCTACTTCTCTTAATACTTCGTAACAACCCTTCTTTTTAATCCTACCCCTAATTATTTGAATAGCCCTTACTTCCAACAATTACCCCTACTTTTTAACTACTGAGAAGACTTGGTGTTTGCAGCACCCAATCCAAATGATTCATCATCTTTCATATTTTTTGAACTACACTTACTATGCTTAAACTACCCCAACTTCTATAAATACTTCAAAACATCCCTTCTTTTTAATCCTACTCCTAATTCTCTAAACATCCCTTACTTCCAGCGATTACCCCTATTTTTTTAACTACTATGAAATGTTGGTTTTTGCAGCACCCAATCCAAATGATTCATCATCTTTCATATTTGTCGAACTACTACCATGCTTAAACTACGCCCTACTTTTATTATAGTTTTCCTTTATTCATTTCTTTATTCAATTTTTTTTCATTATTCATTTCTTTGTAAACCAATTATCATTCTACACTTATGAAAGGTTGATTTTTGCAGCACCCAATCCAAACAATTCATCATCTTTCATATTTGTCGATATACCCCTACAATGCTTAAACTACCCCTACTTCTCTTAATACTTCAAAACAACCCTTCTTTTTAATCTTACCCCTAATTCTCAAAATAGCCCTTACTTCTAACAACTACCCCTATTTTTTAACTACTGTTAAGGGTTGGTTTTTGTAGCACCCAATCCAAATGATTCATCTTCTTCCATATTTGTCGATCTTCCCCTACTATGCTTAAACTTCCCATATTTCTATTAATACTTCAAAACATCCCTTCTTTTTAATCCTATCCCTAATTCTCTGTATAGCCCTTACTTCTGAAAATTACCCATATTTTTTAACTACTGCGAAGGGTTAGTTTTTGCAGCACCCAATCCCAATGGTTCATCATCTTTCATATTTGTCGATCTACTCTTACTATGCTTAAACTACCCCTACTTCTACTAATACTTCAAAACAACCCTTCTTTTTAATCATGCCCCTAATTCTCTAAATAGACCTTACTTCCAACAATTACCCCTATTTTTTAACTACTGTGAAGGGTTGGTTTTTGCCACACCCAATCCCAATGATTGATCATCTTTCATATCTGTGGATCTACTCCTACTAGGCTTAAACTACCCCTACTTCTTTTTGTACTTCAAAATAGCCCTTCTTTTTAATCCTCCCTCTAATTCTCTAAATAGCCATTACTTCCAACAATTACCCATATTTTTTAACTACTGTGAAGGGTTGGTTTTTGTAGCACCCAATCCAAATAATTCACCATCCTTAATATTTGTCGATCTACCCTTACTATGCTTAAACTACCCCTATTTCTCTTAATACTTCAAAACAGCCCTTCTTTTTAATCCAACCCCTGATTCTCCAAATAGATCTTACTTCTAACAATTACTCCTATTTTTTAGCTACTGTAAAGTGTTGATGTTTGCACCACCCAATCCAAACGTTTCATCATCTTTCATATTTGTTGATCTACCCCTACTATGCTTAAACTACCCTCTACTTTTATTATTATTTTCCTTTATTCATTTTTTTGCATTATTCATTTCTTTGTAATGAAATTATCATTCTGTGAGGGGTTGGTTTTTGCAGCACCCAATCCAAACGGTTCATCGTCTTTTATATTTGTCGATCAAAACCTACTATGCTTAAACTACCCTTCCTTCTCTAAATAGCCCCAACTTCCAACAATTACCCCTATTTCTTAACTACTGTGAAGGGTTGGTTTTTGCAGCACCCAATCCAAATGATTCATCAACTTTCATATTTGTCGATCTACCCATACTATGCCTAAACTACCCCTACTTCTCTTAATACTTCAAAACATCCATTCTTTTTAATTCTACCACTAATTCTCTAAATAACCCTTACTTCCAACAATTACCCCTATTTTTTAAGTACTGTGAAGGGTTGGTTTTTGCAGCACCCAATCCAAATGATTCGTCTTCTTTCATATTTGTCGATCTACCCCTACAATGCTTAAACTTCCCCTACTTTTCTTAATACTTCAAAACAACCCTTCTTTTTAATCCTCCCCTAATTATCCAAATAGCCCTTACTTCCAACAATTACCCCTATTTTTTAACTACTGTGAAGAGTTGGTTTTTTGCAGCAACCAATCCAAATGATTCATCTTCTTTCATATTTGTCGATCTGCCCCTACTATGCTTAAACTACACCAGCTTCTATTAATACTTCAAAACAACCCTTCTTTTTAAGCCTACCCCTAATTCTCTAAATAGCCCTTACTTCCAACAATTACACCTATTCTTCAACTACTATGAACGGTTGGTTTTTCCAGCACCTAATCCAAACGATTCATCACCTTTCATATTTGTTGATCTAACCCTACTATGCTTAAACTACCCCTACTTTTATTACTGTTTTCCCTTATTCCTTTTTTTATTCTTTTTTTTGCATTATTCATTTCTTTGTAAATCGATAATCATTATACTTCTGTGAAGGGTTGGTTTTTGCAGTGCCCAATCCCAATAATTCATCATCTTTCATATTTGTCGATCTATCCCTACTATGCTTAAACTACCCCTACTTCAATTAATGCTTCAAAACAGCCCTTCTTTTTTATCCTGCTCCTAATTCCCTAAATAGCCCTTACTTCCAACAATTACCCCTATTTTTTAACTTCTATGAAGTATTGGTTTTTACAACACCCAATCCAAATGATTCTGTAACACCCTACCTCCACTAGGGTCACTCACAAAAGGAATGCACTAGCTTTGGTGGAGCATTATCTTGGTAAACATACATAGAAATATTACAAGACAGAACATATAAAACAGCGGAAGAAAAACCAAATTTCATTGCTTTAAAATCTAGTAAGGTCTAAAGCCTTTTACATCAATATGCCATTAAATCCATTACATCGAAATCTGTCTTGCAATAATAAAGAAGCATAAAGCCTTAATCATAAAATATTCCCCAAGTAAAGCAGTGAAGCAGCCATAGCTAGCGAGGGTCCAAGCCATACATGATGACCTTGAAGCAGAAAGAAGTCCAAACTAAGCTGTATTCCCACCCTGCGAACCTGGGGGGAGGGGAACGGAAGAAAAAGAGGTGAAACAAAACGGGTCAGTCATAAAGACTGAGTAAGTCCTAGTGACTTTCAGCATAGAAACTAGTAAAGGTAACATGACATGTATAAACTGAAAGTAAATATAAGGATGATGACAAGATAGGCAAGTTAAACTAAGATAACAAGACACACTACACTAACAAGATAAACTAAGGTAACAAGATAAACTATGCTAACAAGGTAAACTAAGGTAACGAGATAAACTATGCTAGCAAGATAAACTAAGGTAACAAGATAAACTATGCTAACAAGATAAACTAAGGTAACAAGATGAACTACGCTAACAAGACAAACTAAGGTAACAAGATAAATCAAGTATAGCATCGCATGTTCAAGATTCACTGCACCAACTGTACTAGTATTCTAGCCCATTTCAAATAGTAATCATGAGATGATCTCTTGGCCTAATATCATGAAATGACCCATTACTGGGTCCAACCGAATGATCCACAAATCGATCGGCTCCCTACAAGTCCTAGCTTGTCATGTGTCTGTGTCATACGACCCTATCACGGATGTAGTCACCTATGCTAGGTCCACCATAGGGTGTACCAGGCCCTATAGTGCCAACCACCGACACGAATCAAGACGCGCAGATAAATCTACTGATGCCCAATGCCTGCTTTTTCAACTCCGGACCACGTGGACGACCATATTCCGTCTGAACCTACACTGGCGCACTAACTCAGCCGTTGTTCTGGTCGCTTACAATCAGCCCAGTAATCGTGCCCCACCCTGCCTAGTTCCAGGATACTATGATACATCTAGTGGGTTACTGCTGAAAAGGACCGCGTAACTAGGGTTTCCGTCCAGCAGATTAAGTGTTGTCATTTAAATTTGAGACTTAACCCCATCAGTCTAGCATGTCAAGTTGGTTAAGTGTGGTCATTCAAGTTCGTGACTTAACCCGTCAACGTGTCATGTCAAATTGGCTAAGTGTTGTCATTCAAGTTCATGACTTAGCCGTACGAATCATGTGTCAAGTTGGTTAAGTATGTTCAAGCGGTACATGACTTAACCCTATCAAATCATCGTGTCAAATTGGTTAAGTATATTCAAGAGGTTCATGACTTAACCCTACCATGTGGCATTAATTAATTAATGCACCTCAACCTCTCACATTAGGCCTGTTGTTGTGGTCACTGGATATGCCGGGTGGTTCCGGGCAGAATTACACCACAACTCAGTCTAACCTCGGGTTTTAGTGCGATATGACCAACTACCCACATTGGATCCTATTGTTTGCAGTCACTGGATTTGCCGGGCAGTTCCGGGCAGAATTACACTGCAAACTCAATCCAACCTCGAGTTGGTCATGTTTCAAGTTCAAGTTCATACTAGGTGTCAAGTTTATGTCAAGTTTCTAGATGTCGAGTTCATGTCAAGTTCATGTTCAAGTTGTCAAATTCATATTCAAGTTCGTGACAAGTTTCATGGCGAGTTTCATGTTTCAACTTATGCCTATTATCAAGTTCATGATTCATGTTTATAACCAAATTCATGTCTAGTTACAACAATGTTCAAATCATATAAAGATCACATCAAATATGCCAAATAACCCTTTTTCCCACGTTGTGTAACTAACGTATTCGTATATGGTTCTAAGGTCTTTAGGCTATTCAATAGCCTAATTATAGCGGTGAAAAAGAAGATGACTACAGTGATTCAACTTTAGCATAAACATAAACTTGATAAACGAGGGTACAAGTGAACTTGATGGACTTGGCAACCTTGTGGAAATTTATAATTCTAGCAATTCTAACCGAACTATCATAATTGGGATGACACAATATCCTACAAGTTCGATGATGTCATAATGACCAAAATTTACAGCTCGTAATGTCACAATAATTAAACAAGACCTAGGTTGACAATCCTAGCCCAAATTTGTGATGTCACAACAGCATGAAAAGATCCAAAATAACTTGTAACGTCACAATACTTATCAATGACTTATAATGATCTGAATTAACAATCTAGAGGTTCAACTAGTCAGGTTCAACATAATGGGTACAAGGTGATGAACCAAATCTAATCACTTTCGATGTCCAAATAGTTTAGATCCAAAATGATATATATATATATATATATATATATATATATATAAATCCAAGGTCCATATGACAATCCTAGGCTTTATGAATTACAATAACAACTGATTCAACATCGTAGTCATGGACATGAGGGGTCCAGTTCTACAACATGAATAGGCTCCAAATCAATTTCATATCAATATTCCCACAAGTCAAGATTCAAGATGAACAATAATAAATCAAAGGTGAACACTAATAGATCCAAGATAGACAGTAATAGATCCAAGATAATTATCAATTATCATACATGAGTTCAATTTCAATTTATAACATGAATAAGTCCAAACTGATTTCATAGTCATGAGTCATAGGTGATTGACCACAACTGTCCTTGTCATAGCCATAGGCAATAATCTTATGTTCACGGTCATAGGCATAGGCATAGTCTTATGTTCACAGTTATAGGCATATGCATAGTCTTATGTTATCAGCTATATTTTCCAACGTCATAGGCAATATTCCCAATATTCAAGATCTAAGAAGAAAACAAGAATAGAGATGAATCATACATAAATCAATTCCAATTTATAACATGCCCATATTAAGTTTATAGTTTTTATCTAAAAGTAACTGGAATTTACAGATCTTGGTCTAAGGAATTGAGATGCGGAAGTTGAATCTATAAACTAGTCATTGAATTGCCGAATCGTTGACTCTTGATTTGATTGTAGAAGCAAATCCCCAAATATGCAATTCCTAGCCGTAGTCTTCAAGAAATTATCTTCCTGTTTTATTTAATTTTATTATTTAGATTTAGTGGATGAAGAAGAAGCCATGTCCATCAAGAATTCGTGCAGCATAAGGTTATAGAAGAATGGTGCAAAGAGAATGAGACTAGGAGGCTGCTTATATAGGTTTAGGCAAACGAATCTGGACAGAAAACGAGGTCAAAAACATCAGAATGAATCAAGTTCAGAAAATGGGTTCAGGAGGCAGGTCGACCCCCAGGTCGACCTGGTCATGGGGAGGTCGACACCCCAGTCGACCTGGTTGGGGGGGGGGGGTCGACTCCCCAGTCGACCTGGGTATATGGGCGGGAATTTTCCCGCCAGCCTTCTCTGGGTTTGAATTTCGAATTTTGAATTCGAATTTCGAGCTGTTTTCGATTCTGAAAATTCCTGAAACTTCGGAGGGTCATATCTCCCTCATACGGACTCCGATTCTCGCAAACACGAACTCGTTTCTAAGCAGAATTTCGAGACGAACACGATGGCGCAACCCGTTTCCCTTGATTCTTGTTTTAAAACTTAATTCTGTCTTGATTTATGATTTTAATATGTTATTAAAA
Organism: Allium sativum; assembly: GCA_030737875.1. Taxonomy (NCBI): domain Eukaryota; kingdom Viridiplantae; phylum Streptophyta; class Magnoliopsida; order Asparagales; family Amaryllidaceae; genus Allium; species Allium sativum. The sequence continues at coordinate 1,018,648,804 of CM060913.1, forward strand.
TTCGGGTTGTTACATTCTCCACTCCTTAAAGGATTTCGTCCCCGAAATCTCTAAGTTAGGAAGAATATATCCTACCATCCAATCATCCGTCTACTCAACCATCATTCATGAGCAATCATTGTCCTTAAAAGATTTCTAATGCTATATGAACGTATGCAGAAAGTGTGTGTATATGTTCCTTATCTAATGCAAATGATCATGCCTGATTGATCTTCTTAATGCAAAATATGTTTAGTGCCATGAATCCAACACGTATGCAAATAGTCCTAGTCACATAAACACTATATGTGTGCACAAACATCCATCCGTATGCAAAATTCATATGATAACACATTTAATTTCATCCACAATAAGTATAAACACTCATGCATATGCAATATGAAAATGTGTCTGAGCCGATCTAGTGCCTAATGTGTGTTATGCAACCACGAGCAACCACTTGCAACCACTTGCAAACATGAACCATAACATGTTTCAAATACATGTTTACATTAATAGGGTTCTACCTAAGGTACTCAAGATAGGATCGAAAGATTGAAGCAAGTAAGAACTTTGTGCCTATTAGGCAATGTCAAAACTGGAAATCTACGTCATATATATACTGATTAGGGGAATAATTCCCTAAACACCAATATATATGATTCTAGGAAACTAAGCATGATAAATTCCTTTTAGGTCGCAAGAAATCCCTTCCTAAAACCAACCCATATCCTATAAAGCCCAAAAATTTTAGTCAACCCAACGGGCACCCTCAAACCCCGACGTATATTAGATGAGTCATACTCCGTATAGGGGTTTGTAACAGAAATGGGATTGGGAAATAGGACCGAGAGGATATACATTAAGGATAGCATGCAAGTAGGCTCTACAGGAAAAGAGGGATCAAGAATATACTCATAAAAGGAGATATGATGCGTGCACCTAATCTTCAATCTTCTAAGCCGCATTTCCTTGAGCTTAACTTCATTGTGCTTTGACCGTCTTAAGGTATTCCACGCAGAAGAACTATTTCTTGAAAATAAACAGTTGTCAACCATGTTATCAAGTACTTACTAGGGTGATTTCTGTAAGAGAAATGAACCATCCGCCTTAGTGGCGAACACTACTCGAACGGATTACCAATAAATGCATCGAGAGATTCTAGGTAACTAATCATGATAGAACCCTAAATGTTTCATGAGACTTCGAGGGTATTACCAAGGCAAGTCAAGAGTCTAACTACCATGGAACTAGTACAAACAAGTCATGAATATAAACCTAGCATAGACATTCTCAAATCCAAATAAGTCTTGAATAAATGAGCCGATTCCCCAACAGGATTTGAGACACAAAAATGGGATCCTTTACTAGTACTAAGGTGAAGAGACTCAACTATCGAAGCAGGATAAAAGTATGCGATGTACAAAAACAAAGTCCTGATGGGATGACAGAAAATAATAGCTAAACCTTTAACAGAAACGTTACCATCCCTCTTAGGTACGCTAATAGTGAGAGCATACAATTGCCCTCTCGATGATCTTGTTCTTTGCCCATGCCCTTGTCCTATAAAACTTAACTACCTGTCCCTTTTTACCATACTAAAGATACTCTCTCTTGTCATGAGTTTTATTATTCGCCTTTTCCTCCTTCGTGGATTAGCCATATCAACAAGTCTCTTATCCTTAGGCTTGTGTTCTTTTATCCTCATTCTTACTATCCTTGTATAGCTTGTTGGTAAATTTCTCGAAAGCTACCTTCTCTGGGTTTCAATTTCGAATTTTGAATTCGAATTTCGAGCTGTTTTCGATTCTGAAAATTCCTGAAACTTCGGAGGGTCATTTCTCCCTCATACGGACTCCGATTCTCGTAAACTCGAACATGTTTCCAAGCAGAATTTCGAGACGAACACGATGGCGCAACCCATTTCCCTTGAATCTTGTTTTAAAACTTAATTCTGCCTTAATTTATGATTTTAATATGTTATTAAAACTCAGTTTGTTACAGATTCTTCATCTTTCATATATGTGGATCCACCCCTACTATGCTTAAACTACCTCTGCTTCTCTTAATACTTCAAAACAGCCCTTCTTTTTAATCCTAACCCTAATTCTCTAAATGGCCCGTACTTCCAACAGTTACCCCTATATTTTAACTATTGTGAAGGGTTGGTTTTCGCAGGACCATATACAAACGATTCATCATTTTTCATATTTGTCGATCTACCCCTACTATGATTAAACTACCCCCCTACTTTTATTATTGTTTTCCTTTATTCATTTCTTTATTAATTTTTTTTTTTTTTGGCATTATTCATTTCTTTGTAAACCAATTATCATTCTACTTCTATGAAGGGTGGGTTTTTGCAGTACCCAATCCAAACGATTCATCACATTTCATATTTGTCGTTCTACCCCTACTATGCTTAAACAACCCCTACTTCTCTTAATACTTCAAAACAACCCTTCTTTGTAATCCTACCCCTAATTCTCTAAATAGCCCATACTTCCAAGAATTACTCCTATTTTTAACTACTATGAAGGGATAGTTATTGCAGCACCTAATCCAAATGATTCGTCATCTTTCATATTTGTCGATCTACCCCTACTATGCTTAAACTACCCCCTACTTTTATTATTGTTTTCCCTTATTCATTTCTTTATTCAATTTTTTTCATTATTTATTTCTTTCTAAACCAATAATCATTTTACCTCTGTGAAGGGTTGGTTTTTGCAGCGCCCGATCCCAATGATTCATCATCTTTCATATTTGTCGATATATCCTACTATGCTTAAATTACCCCTACTTCTATTAATACTTCAAAACAGCCCTTCTTTTTGATCCTACCCCTAATTCTCAAAGTACTTACTCCCAACAATTACCCCAATTTTTTAACTTCCATGAAGGGTTGGTTTTTGCAGCACCAAATCCAAATGATTGGTCATCTTTCATATCTGTGGATCTTCCCCTACTATGCTTAAACTACCCCTACTTCTCTTAATACTTCAAAACAACCCTTCTTTTTAATCCTACCCCTAATTCTCTAAATAGCCCTTACTTCCAACAATTACCCCTATTTTTTAACTACTGTGAAGGGTTGGTTTTTGCAGCACCATATCCAAATGATTCATCATCTTTCATATTTGTCGATCTACCCCTACTATGCTTAAACTAGCACCCTACTTTTATCATTGTTTTCCTTTATTCATTTCTTTATTTAATTTTTTTCTTGCATTTATTCATTTCTTTGTAAACCAATTATCAGTCTACTTCTACGAAGGATTGGTTTTTGCAGCACCCAATCCAAACGATTCATCATATTTCGTATTTGTCGATCTACCCCGACTATGCTTAAACTACCCCTACATCTCTTAATAGTTCAAAACAACCCTTCTTTTAATCCTACCCAAAATTCTCTAAATGGCCCATACTTCCAACAATTACCACTATTTTTTAAGTACTGTGAAGGGTTGGTTTTGCAGCACCTAATCCAAATGATTCATCGTCTTTCATATTTGTCGATCTATCCCTTCTCTGCTTAAACTACCTATTCTTCTATTAATACTTCAAAACAACCCTTTTTTTAATCCTACGCCTACTTCTCTAAATAGACCTTACTTCCAACAATTACCCCTATTTTTTAACTGCTGTAAAGAGTTGATTTTTGGAGCACCCAATCCAAATGATTCATCTTCTTTCATATTTGTCAATCTACCCATACTATTCTTAAACTACCCCTACTTCTCTTAATACTTCAGAACAACCCTTCATTTTAATCCTACCCCTAATTCACTAAATGGCCCTTACTTCCAACAATTACCCCTATTTGTTGACTACTGTGAAGGGTTGGTTTTTGCAACACCCAATCCAAATGATTCATCATCTTTCATACCTGTGGATCTAGGCCTACTCTGCTTAAACTACCCCTACTTCTCTTAATACTTCAAAACAACCCTGCTTTTTAATCGTACACCTAGTTCTCCAAATAGCCCTTACTTCTAATGATTACCCCTATTTTTTAACTATTGTGAAGGGTTGGATTTTGCAGCACCCAATCGAAATAAATCATCATCCTTCATATTTGTCGATCTACCCCTACTATGCTTAAACTACCCCTACTTCTCTTTATACTTCAAAACAAGCCTTCTTTTGAATCCAACCCCTAATTCCCCAAATAATTCCTACTTCCAAAAATTACTCCTATTTTTTAACTACTGTAAAGGGTGGTTTTTTGTAGCACCCTGTCCAAACGATTCATCATGTTTCATATTTGTCGATCTACCCCTACTATGCTTAAACTACCCCCCCCCCCCCCCCACTTTTATTATTGTTTTCCTTAATTCATTTCTTTATTCATTTTTTTTTTTTTGCATTATTCATTTCTTTGTAAACTAATTATCATTTTGTGAAGGGTTGGTTTTTGCAGCACCCAATCCAAACGATTCATCGTCTTCCATATTTGTTGATATACAACTGCTATGCTTAAACTACCACTACATCTCTTAATACTTCAAAACAACCCTTCTTTCTAATCCTACCCCTAATTCTCCAAATAGCCATTACTTCCAACAATTACCCCTATTTTTTAACTACTTTGAGGAGTTGGTTTTTGCAGCACCCAACCAAATGATTCATCATATTTCATATTTGTTGATCTGACCCTACTATGCTTAAACTACCCCTACTTCTCTAAATAGCTCTTACTTCCAAAAATTACCCCTATTTCTTAACTACTGTGAAGGGTTGGTTTTTGCAGCACCCAATCCAATTGATTCATGAACTTTAATATTTGTCGATCTACCCCTACTATGCCTAAACAACCCTTGCTTCTCTTAATACTACAAAACATCCCTTCTTTTTAATTCTACCCCTAATTCTCTAAATATCCCTTACTTCCAACAACTACCCCTATTTTTTAAATACTTTGAAGGGTTGGTTTTTGTAGCACCCAATTCAAATGATTCATCTTCTTTTATATTTGTCGATCTACCCCTACTATGCTTAAAATTCCCCTAATTCTCTTAATACTTCAAAACAGCCCTTCTTTTTAATTGATTTACATATAAATGTGTTTATTTTATGATCTTATATCTTATCTTTTGAATATAAATAAATATTACTTGAGTGTTGTTTTGTCACTTTTACAGATATTCCAACCAAGCCTCATGCAGTTAAAAAAGTAGAGAAATTGAGATCAAACTGTTGTATATTTACATTTAAAGATTTGCAGTTGAAGATCTCACATCTAGTTGTTGTTGGACAAGAAAATAATTAGTAGAAAGGCCATGCACATTGCAAATCAAAGGAGGCTTGCAAGAGAAAAGGAAGAAAGACCTAAAACTCACTTGATTTAACAAAGGCCTAGAACTTACTTCAATAACTAGGGCCCATTTGTAATTAGGTTTTAGGTTGGCTATCTCCTATAAATACCCACGTAATCTCATTGTAGCCACCATCCCATTTTCTATCTTCTTCTCCATTAACAAATTTCTTCTTCTTCTTCTTCTTTTTATTTTCTGCATTTTTCTATTTATTAGCAACTAGTGTCATCTACACAATTAGATTTGGTAGAGTACTAGTTGTATTTTACATTTACTGCAAGTGCACAAATCGTGTAATATGCAGGTCGAATCGCAGGGAGGCAAATTAAAAATTATTATTTATAGAATTTCATGGGCGAGTTAGACGACTTTTGAGATTTGGTTGAAAATAGAACAATTGAAATTGCAGGATTTAGGATTATCATTGAAACTAATCAAGCGATTAATCACTAATGAAAGTAAATTACAAAACAAGAATAAAAATGCAGAAAGTAAAAGTGCAGAATAGAATTAACAACAGAAATAAAATTAGGATTATCGTTGAAACTAATCAAACGATTAATCAGTAATGAAAGTAAATGTAAAATACAACTAATACTCTACCAAATCTAATTGTGTAGATGGCACTAGTTGCTAAGAAATAGAAAAATGCAGAAAATAAAAAGAAGAAGAACTTTGTTAATGGAGAAGAAGATAGAAAATGGGATGGTGGCTACAATGAGATTACATCGGTATTTATAGGAGATAGCCAACCTAAACCCTAATTACAAACGGGCCTTAGTTATTTCAAGTAAGTTCTAGGCCTTTGTTAAATCAAATGAGTTTTAGGTGTTTCCTCCTTTCCTCTTGCAAGCCTCCTTTGATTTGTGATGTGCATGGCCTTTCTACTAATTATTTTCTTGTCCAACAACAACTAGATGCGAGATCTTCACCTGCAAATCTTCAAATGTAAATATACAATAGTTTGATCTCAATTTCTCTGCTTTTCTGACTGCATGCAGCTTGGTTGGAATATCTGTAAAAGTGACAAACAATACCCAAGTAATATTTATTTATATTCAAAAGATAAGATATAAGAGCATAAAATAAACACATTTCTATGTTAATCAAATACCCTCACACTTATCTTTTACTCGTCCTCGAGTAAAAAATAAAAAAAACTAAACTAGATAGGTCACACTGTGACGAAAAGGAATTTCGCTCGGTCCGAATCAATCGCTGAGCCGATCTAGACCGTTCGAAACGCCTGATTGTTTTGAGAACACGACACAATAGAACGCAGACGGAAGAACATTTCATTGTATATTACAAAAATGCACCAGAATACAAGAATATACAGAGTATAAATGAATAAATATTACACAGAAAAATATCAGAGATTACAGTACATAACATAGCAGCGGAAAATAATACAATACACAACTAGAAGAGATATACGGATACAAAGCTTTCCGGATATCGTTCCAGCTGTAAACCAGGATCTTGTGAATATAAATCTGCAAAACCAAAACTACTAGCTGCCCGTGTAAAAATAGGGCACCCAGAGTTTAGGTTAAAACAATAAACTCCAGGTCAGTCATGGGACTGGTGTGAGAACTAAAACAGTTATAAATCTTTATTTTAAAGTTAGGTAAATCAAGGGACCACGCCGTATAACACGGAACAGGTTTCCTCCCAAGAATACCAGTGCATAAAATAACAGCGCAATGCTAAATAAAGAAAAATGAAGCCATTATAAGACCCAGGTCCTATCACACAATGCAACGCAAGCCGGAGGATAGGGTTTTCCCTTATAACAGCCAAAGAATGCTTGATACGTTTTAAAACAAACCATTTGATACTATTATAAGTGCATAGTGTATAAAACAACTACAAATCATAAGTATCAAACATAGGCGGCATGGGTACCATATATCATGTCGCCATACTAGTTCTACAATTAAAACCGCAAATGTCACGTATTTGGAAATTGGATTTCCGTCTGTGAACCAAGGCAAAAGATGGTCCTCAACCGATTCGAGACGTTCTAGCCCGCCCCTCAGGAACAGCCGCAACTTCCCCTTGGATCGTCAGGGACGGTCCATCGATGTGGATTATAACGCCTGAACACTACGTCTCTCCGCCCTTTGGGGCGTAAATGAGCCAATGAATGACTCCATCGGACCCGGATCGTCCGATCAAACCGAGGCGCCTCGCAACAGCAACAACCACATAGGTGAAAATAATATAAATGTCAGGGCTGGTAGGTCACTGACACCACCCTAGCTAGAAAGAAAACGCAATTCCCCCCTGAGGTCCGTCTCCCGTTTTTGGTTCACCACCGGGGTGTGAGGCTCGCGAATTCATGTTACACAAAGTTGTGCCACACGGGCTATGCTTTGATCATCACCACAAGACTTTGCTTTTCAACAGAAGCCTTGATCATTTGCATCTTAGCATGCCACACAGGCAAACCACTCTATGCAACCGACAGTCACACAGAATGAAATCCAATGTCAGACACACAGTCCATTTACAAGTTCGTTCTGGGTCTGAACGAAACCGGAGGCACCCAGTACCCCGCATATCCATCGATCTCCAAGTACATCTGGACGATCACCAACTGTTTCCATCTTCTTGGGTGTACAGCCCAATCAAGATCACCAGTAATTACCCAAACGACGTGAAGACCTCCGGTCTTCGACCATCGTCTTCATCTTCGACTTATCGTCGTATCAGTTATTCAAAATGGGATAAACCCGGTCTTCCCGAATAACTCGCGTATATTTTAAATAAGTGTTACACAAACACAATGTAAAGACCCGCAAATTCCCACCCTTTGAATCGACCATAAACCACACAGGTCTGACCCAAAAGGTGAAAATCTACGAATACTTTAACTTTGGGCATACAACACATCAGAACAAAAACACAGACTTTTATAACATCAATAATAAATGTTACATCAGAGTACAGAATATATCAGAGTACATCGATAAATAATACAGCGGAAGAAACATTTAAATTAAATTAAATACATTGCAGCGGAACTAATCTCAGCGGAAGGCCATCAATATTCTGGACCCGGCTTCAGACTTCAATCCAGGATCCTGCTTAACTATATCTGCAAAAAACTACTCGACTGCCCGTGTGGAAAAAGGGCACCCGAGTTTGCAAAGTGAAACAAACTACAGGTCAGTCGTGGGACTGGTGTGAGAATTCTTAACTTAACTTATCTAATAATTAGGCTAATCACAGGACCACGCCGCTAATGCGGAACGGGTTTACTCCATTGGATTGCCAGTGCATAATTAAAGTAAATCGTCAAATAACGTAATGCTTTTTTTTTAGAAAAATGAAACCATTATAAGACCCAGGTCCCATCACACAATGCAACGCACACCAGAGGATAGGGTTTTACCTTATAATGGTCAAAAGATGCTTGATACGTAAAAAACGATATTATTATTAGTGTGTATATATATATGTATATATATTTAAAACATTCAAATATAATATCAATCATAGACGGCATAGGTACCATATACTATGTCGCCGTACTAGTTCTACAATCAAAACCGCAAGGTCGTATTGGAGATTTGGATTTCATCATGAGTCGAGGCTAGGGGCAAGCTCCTCTCCGATTCGAGACACTCTAGCAAATGCCTCAGGATCCCCCGCAGTGAACCCTTGGATCTTCAGGGCCGGTCCCCGCCTATCGGCAGTGGATTAGTTATGCCTGAACACACGCTTCCCGGTTCCTTTGAACCTATAGTATGACTACCAACGGCCTATAAAACACGAGGTACCTCAAAATCCATCATCCACATAAGTAAAATGTCAGGGCTGGTAGGTCACTGACACCACTCTAGCTAGAAAGAAACGTGTGCACTCCCTGCAGTCCGTATCCCGTTTTTGACTCATACCGGGGTGTGAGGCTCGTGAAGACACGATATACACAAAGCTATGACGTAATAGGCTATGCTTTGATCATCAGCCACAAGGCCTGCTTTTCAACAAAAGCCTTGATCATTTGCATCTTAGCATGTCACATTGTCAGACCTTACAATATTATTGATCATCTACCAGTATATATATAATCTCTAAGCTCATACGTCTTAGAGAAGGGTGATAAGTAAAGAATAAATTCTTCATCACCAAATAGAAATATATAATCGGTAGTGTTCAACAAATACAGTAGGAAGGAATACAATGTCAGACACGCAATCCATTTACAAGTCCACTCTGGGTCTGAGCGAAACAACGTGTCCGTCGATCTCCAAATGCGTTTGGACGATCATTACCGAATACCTTGCCTTGGAAGGCCAATCCCAATTCAAGATACCAGTCATCATCATCCCAACGATGTGAAAACCTTCGGTCTTCAATCACCGTCTTCGTCTTCAACTCTTGATCGTCGTGATGATTATTCAGAATGGGTTAAACCCGGTCTTTCTGAATAACTTGCGTAATTTGGGATTAAAAACAATTATTGGAAAATCACACATTTCGTCACATCCCAACTCAGAATATTCTTTTAATAAGACATTCGTTTTAGAAGATTCTCATTAATTTTATCAAAGATAAATATTTGAAATAAAATCTATAAATCAATTTCTAAAAATATGGAATTCCACAGAAATCCAATCAATACATAATCGATATAGATTTCTGTATCAGACTAATAATATAAATGGAATAACGGCAAAGCCTCTCAAATTCCATATATAATATCGGTCTTCTTTTACAGAAGCCCGTCTCAATTATTACCAATAGAATTTCCACTTAATTCCAATTTAATATATTAGTTGAAAAACTTGATTTATGGAAAATGTCTTTTTAAATCTATGAAATAGATTCACAAATTCCAAATAATAATTTCAATGTAAATTGGATTGAAGGACAAATGTCGTTTAAAACATCGTCCACGGTAAATCCACTTCACATCTCAATTTATTTCATATCACAAAATATGATTGCAAATGCTAGTAACCCTTTAAAAACATATTTTAAAATAATCATAAAAATATTCTATATATAAAAGATTCTAAATGAGAAGTATTCTTTATTTTACAAATCTTTATCTTCTACAAATATTCTTTATTTAACATATAGTTGATTAAAAATATATTACGAAAAATATATGCACTTTATATAAATAGGATTTCTATTGTGAAAATAGTCTTATTTAAATGAACACTTGAATCGAAATGCGACTCAAACATTTACCATATAATTTGGGTTATATGGATTTCACACACATCATATATATGACAATAACAGTATAATCGTCAAGTAATCCATTACATCCAAAGTGTAATTTCCACTGTGTAAGCGTTAAAATTAAATAATAATGCTCATCACAGCCTGTCGATCTAACGATCAACATACAACTAAATATTGGGATTAGTGTATGTGAATTTTCATCCCAACACCCGTGTGGGGTTTTCAACCAATCAAGCAAATGATAAACTAACTTGTGCACTTGGGCGATGTGTGAAAATTATCGTCCCAATCACATACACAAGTAGGGTAACTTGTGAATGGCAGTGTAATACACAATATATAACACGACGATAAAAATGTCTCTTTTATTGCCTATAAACGGCCAATAAAAATGTGATCTTTATTTCTATACTTTTTATTGTAATTTACATTTTTTTAACAAAATGTCCTTTTTGTTCTAACTTACATTTTGAATGTAATTTTTCTTTTTATTGTTTATTTACATCAAAATGTAAATGTTCCCTTTTTCATTTTTTATTATTAACAACAAAAATCTCGTCTTCTATATTTATTATTTTCAATGAAAGCAATTTTACATAAAATTGTAATTCTTTAATTTTATTCTCTTTAATGTCTCTAGAAAGACAATAAAATGTAACACAAAAATATATTCTTTTTATCGCATCTAAATTGATGATAAAAATGTAACATTGCTATTTTTATCGCATCAAAAATGCCGATAAAAATGAATCACTAACATTGTCTATTTTTATCGCACCAAAAATGTCGATAAAAATGAATCACTAACATTGTCTATTTTTATCGCACCAAAAATGTCGATAAAAAAGACAACATTAACTATTCTATTTTCACCGCATTTAAAATGACGATAAAATATTCAACATTAACAATTCTATTTTTACCGCATTCAAAATGACGATAAAATATTCAACATTAACAATTCTATTTTTACCGCATTCAAAATGACGATAAAATATTATCATAAGAAATGAAAGCAAAATGTTCTTTTTATTACTAAAAGGAAAAACAACAAAAATGCTTCTTTTAATGCTAAAAAGAAATATGACATAAAAATGTTCTTTTAATGTTAAAAAGAAGAAGCGACACAAATGACCCTTTTCATGTTAAAAAGAAAAAGTGACTAAATATGTTTTTAATTCTAAAAGAAAAAGCGAAAAAAATCATCCTTTTTATTCTAGTGCAATATCTTCACAAAAGTGTTATTTTAATATCAATGCGAATTTTCAATTTCTTACTACATATAAAAATGTAAACTTTATTTTACATTGTATATATCATCCTAAATTACATATAAAAATGTAAGTTTTAATTTTATTTGCAAATCCCATTTCTAATTACATATGAAAATGTACTTTTAATTTTACATTGTAAATACCATATAAAAATTAGGTTCTATCCTTATGTTGTATTTGCATTATAAAATGCAAATGAAAAGGTAAGTTTTATTTTCAATGTTATATTCGTATTATAAAGTGCAAATAAAAATGTAAATTTTATTTTCAAGTTTTATTTTCATTATAGTATGCAAATAATAAAAATAGCTTTATCATCAAGTTATATTCACATCATGAAATGTTAACAAAAATGTAAGTTTTGTTTTCAAGTCTCATTTGCATTATAATACGCAAATAATAAAATAAGTTTTAGTTTTCAGGTCATATTTACATTATAAAATATAAATAAAAAGGTAAGTTTTATTTTCAAGTGATATTTACATTATGAAATGTAAATAAATAAATAAATAATAAAAAGTAAGTTTTGTTTCAAGTTCATTTGTGTCTTGATAACACAAATAAAAATATAAATTTTAATGTAAATCTTTATTTCAATACTTTGTTCGCGTCAAGGGATGCAAACAAAATATAATTCTCTTTTTATTTAAACATTTTGTTTGCATTGATAAATGAAATAAAAATATAATTCTTTTTATTTTAAATGTAAATCTATATTTTGTCATTTTGTTCGCATCGAGGGATGCAAACAAAATACAATCTTTTTATTCCTTTGTACATTTCTGTTTGAGAAATGCAAACAAAACACAATCTTTTTTTTTTCAATATTGAATTGATATTTCACATCAATTCAAATAAAAGGAAAATTTCCTTTTTTTCATTTTTTTTTCCCAATGACAAAAGTATGGATTTTTGTTTCATCTTTATTCAATGACAAAAATATGAATTCTTGTTTCATTTTTTTATTCAATGACAAAAATATGAATTTTTGTTCGTTAACTTTTAATGCAACAAAATTGAGAGTTTTTGTTTTCTTTTTATGCAACCAAAAATGAGAACTTTGTTAGTTAACCTTTAAGGCAAACAAAAAGAAATATATTTTATTCGTTGTTCATAGTCTATTGTAAACAAACAAATAAAAATAATATTCTATTTGTCGTTCAAATTTCATTGTAACATCAACAAATAAAAATAAAGTTTTATTTGTCGTTCCATTTCTTTGTTCATTTCAGAAAAATGAAAAGGACATTATAATAAAATAAATTAGAACGTCTAGTTCTGAATAAAATATGTTTTAAATCTAAATTTAGATTTAATTTTCCAACTGCAATTTAAACTCAATAACATATACAATTTAAAGACGGATTTAAGCATAACATGAACAATAAGCACACCACAAGCAACAATCGATAATTCATGCACACAAAACATTTCAGAACTAAATCATCATCATCATACAATTATTTTAATGTGGGAAAATAAATTAATAATTAATTAAATAATAAAGATTTGAACTCTCACCTCAAATTTTGGCTGAAAATCAACTGTCTCCGTTTCAGCCACGGTCTGCGCCATCGCGAAGCTCTTAATTTTGTGATTCCAACACAATTTACGGTTTGTCAAACGGACCTCGTATGAGAGAGTTATGAATTTTTAAAGATCAGACAAATTAAATATTAAAATAATAAAATAATAAAAAAAAAGAATTCGGACTTTCTTCTCCCACGTTCAAACACTTCGGCCGAAACCCATGCTCCCCTTCCAAAGCTTCTAGTCGCACCCTCCTCTGGCCATCTAGCATCCGATCCAACACCACCACCGCGGCCGCCATACCGAGAGCAACCTACACCACCAACCCCTTGAAGCTCCGCCTCCCCAATCACCTCAAAATCCACCAAAAATGCAGCAACTTCTCAGCCAAAATTCGCAAAATCCGTGCACCAAAATCCGATCTTAACCGTATAGATTTATAGCCCTCTGAATTCTCTTCGATTTGGTAGGTCATACGTCAATTTTCATCGAACGGATTGAGAGATATTAGCGTTTGAATTTGGGTGATTTCTGGCCTTCGGTTTTGGACATGGCGGCTGGCCAGATTAAGGTTAGGGTTTTCGGATTTAATAATATTTTAATATTTAATTCTGAATTTCGTGAAATAAAGTGAATTTTTGGACTTTCTCGGATTTGGGCCTGCTTACTGTCGATCTTAACGTTTTGAGGCCTTCTGAACGCGATAGGCTATGTCCCAATGTCCAATTCTGATGTCTACACGTTTTTTTTTTCGGTTTTAATTGAAAATACAATATTAAATTAATTATTTAATTCCTACCGTACATTTAAATATGTCGGGGCCACATACGACCTCAGAAAATTCTAAAAAAAATATTTTTAGCTTTCTTATGACGATACGAATCCAAAAAATTTATTTTCATCGAATTCTGAGACTGTTCGAAAAATGGCTATTTTTAAGGCGTTTAAATTTAACTGTAATAGTCAAAACACATTTTATTTCGCCACGCTCACATATTAATTCGAAAAATTCTGAAAATTGAAACCTAGCAATAATTTGACATTCCGGTTCCAACAAAAGTGGTTTCGTCAAAAACGGTGGTCGTTTGAAAAATAACTATTTTCAAGGCCAATATATTTAATATTAAAAATACAATTTTAAACAAATAATTTTCGAAACTCTAAATATATAAGTGTTTACTGTTTTTCAATGTAGAAACATCGTTCCGAACTCAATGGAAGTGGTTTCGAGTCGAAATTCCTATATATGTGAAAAGTAGCCTTTCGGGCCCTATATATTCTACAGCGACCTTTCTAAAAATTGAATTGGCCATAACTTTTGATTTCCTCTATGAAATTTCAAAATTTCAGATTCGTTAGAAAGATATTTTTAAATAGATTCTAATATTTTTGGTTTCACTAAAATCCATTAAATTTTGCATCCTGTACGGCCAGTCAAAGTTCAAGTTTGAATTTTCAAACTACCGCGCTATTTCTAACTCTTTTGTTAATTAAAATTAAATCATTCATTCTAACTTTGATTTAAATCAAATTTGTGATCATTATTATTTAAAATAGGTTATTTAAATATCAAACTTATTAAAATCACTTAAAATAAATTTTAAATTGGCCCCAAAATTCCGGGTTGTTACAATCGCCCCCACTTAAAAACTTTTCGTCCTCGAAAAGGAACGTAGCTAAAAATTGTAAAATTAACTATCTTAATTTTAAATTTTAATGGTTGATTATCTTTTCAAAATATATATAACTTTATATATATAAATCATATTTCAAAGAATAGATTATAAATATCAAAAATACGTTAATTATAAGTTCGTAACTCTTAACTCGTTCTAGGGCATTACTGACCCCATCTCTAACGAGTCCACTCATTCTAGGATACTGCTGATCCTATCTCTAATGAGTATTCTTATTGGACATTACTAATCCAATCTCTGATGAGTCTTTCGTTCAGTTCTAACAAGTTGTACCCCAAAGATTTGAGCTAACCAGAGCTCTGATACCAACTGTAAAGACCCGCAAATTCCCACCCTTTGAATCAACCATAAACCACACAGGTCTGACCCAAAAGGTGAAAATCTACGAATACTTTAACTTTAGGCATACAACACATCAGAACAAAAACACAGACTTTTATAACATCGATAATAAATGTTACATCAGAGTACAGAATATATCATAGTACATCGATAAATAATACAGCGGAAGAAACATTTAAATTAAATACATTGCAGCGGAACTAATCTCAGCGGAAGGCCATCAATATTCTGGACCCGGCTTCAGACTTCAATCCAGGATCCTGCTTAACTATATCTGCAAAAAGCTACTCGACTGCCCGTGTGGAAAGAGGGCACCCGAGTTTGCAAAGTGAAACAAACTACAGGTCAGTTGTGGGACAGGTGTGAGAATTCTTAACTTAACTTATCTAATAAGTAGGCTAATCACAGGACCACGCCGCTAACGCGGAACGGGTTTACTCCATTGGATTGCCAGTGCATAATTAAAGTAAATCGTCAAATAACGTAATGCTTTTTTTTTAGAAAAATGAAACCATTATAAGACCCAGGTCCCATCACACAATGCAACGCACACCAGAGGATAGGGTTTTACCTTATAATGGTCAAAAGATGCTTGATACGTAAAAAACGATATTATTATTAGTGTGTGTGTGTATATATATATATATATATATATATATATATATATATATTTAAAACATTCAAATATAATATCAATCCTAGACGGCATAGGTACCATATACTATGTCGCCGTACTAGTTCTACAATCAAAACCGCAAGGTCGTATTGGAGATTTGGATTCCATCATGAGTCGAGGCTAGGGGCAAGCTCCTCTCCGATTTGAGACACTCTAGCAAATGCCTCAGGATCCCCCGCAGTGAACCCTTGGATCTTCAGGGCCGGTCCCCGCCTATCGGCAGTGGATTAGTTATGCCTGAACACACGCTTCCCGGTTCCTTTGAACCTATAGTATGACCACCAACGGCTTATAAAACACGAGGTACCTCAAAATCCATCATCCACATAAGTAAAATGTCAGGGCTGGTAGGTCACTGACACCACTCTAGCTAGAAAGAAACGTGTGCACTCCCTGCAGTCCGTATCCCGTTTTTGACTCATACCGGGGTGTGAGGCTCGCGAAGACACGATATACACAAAGCTATGCCGTAATAGACTATGCTTTGATCATCAGCCACAAGGCCTGCTTTTCAACAAAAGCCTTGATCATTTGCATCTTAGCATGTCACATTGTCAGACCCTACAATATTATTGATCATCTACCAATATATATATAATCTCTAAGCTCATACGTCTTAGAGAAGGGTGATAAGTAAAGAATAAATTCTTCATCACCAAATAGAAATATATAATCGGTAGCGTTCAACAAATACAGTAGGAAGGAATACAATGTCAGACACGCAATCCATTTACAAGTCCACTCTGGGTCTGAGCGAAACAACGTGTCCGTCGATCTCCAAATGCGTTTGGACAATCATTACCGAATACCTTGCCTTGGAAGGCCAATCCCAATTCAAGATACCAGTCATCATCATCCCAACGATGTGAAAACCTTCGGTCTTCAATCACCGTCTTCGTCTTCAACTCTTGATCGTCGTGATGATTATTCAGAATGGGTTAAACTCGGTCTTTCTGAATAACTTGCATAATTTGGGATTAAAAACAATTATTGGAAAATCACACATTTGGTTACATCCCAACTCAGAATATTCTTTTAATAAGACATTCGTTTTAGAAGATTGTCATTAATTTTATCAAAGATAAATATTTAAAATAAAATCTATAAATCAATTTCTAAAAATATGGAATTCCACAGAAATCCAATCAATACATAATCGATATAGATTTCTGTATCAGACTAATAATATAAATGGAATAACGGCAAAGCCTCTCAAATTCCATATATAATATCGGTCTTCTTTTACA
Source organism: Allium sativum (assembly GCA_030737875.1). Taxonomy (NCBI): domain Eukaryota; kingdom Viridiplantae; phylum Streptophyta; class Magnoliopsida; order Asparagales; family Amaryllidaceae; genus Allium; species Allium sativum. Next base: position 1,018,666,072 of record CM060913.1, read on the forward strand.
GAAGCCCATCTCAATTATTACCAATAGAATTTCCACTTAATTCCAATTTAATATATTAGTTGAAAAACTTGATTTATGGAAAATGTCTTTTTAAATCTATGAAATAGATTCACAAATTCCAAATAATAATTTCAATGTAAATTGGATTGAAGGACAAATGTCGTTTAAAACATCGTCCACGGTAAATCCACTTCACATCTCAATTTATTTCATATCACAAAATATGATTGCAAATGCTAGTAACCCTTTAAAAACATATTTTAAAATAATCATAAAAATATTCTATATATAAAAGATTCTAAATGAGAATTATTCTTTATTTTACAAATCTTTATCTTCTACAAATATTATTTATTTAACATATAGTTGATTAAAAATATATTACGAAAAATATATGCACTTTATATAAATAGGATTTCTATTGTGAAAATAGTCTTATTTAAATGAACACTTGAATCGAAATGCGACTCAAACATTTACCATATAATTTGGGTTATATGGATTTAACACACATCATATATATGACAATAACAGTATAATCATCAAGTAATCCATTACATCCAAAGTGTAATTTCCACTGTGTAAGCGTTAAAATTAAATAATAATGCTCATCACAGCCTGTCGATCTAACGATCAACATACAACTAAATATTGGGATTAGTGTATGTGAATTTTCATCCCAACACCCGTGTGGGGTTTTCAACCAATCAAGCAAATGATAAACTAATTTGTGCACTTGGGCGATGTAACAACCCGTATTTTCAATAACCTGTAATAACATAAATCGAGGCAGAATTTAATTCTAAAATGGGAATCAAGGGAAACGGGCTATGCCATTGCGTTCGTCTCGGAAAAATACGCGAAATAGAGTCCGAGTTTTCGAAAATCGGAGTCCGTATGACCAAGATATGGCCTCGCGAAGTTTCACGAAAATTCCCAAATTAAAGTATACTTAATTAAGTGAAATGGGTTGTGTAGATATATATATATATATATATATATATATATATATATTGATATATATATATATATAATTGAAAATTTAATAAATAAATATGCAAAAATGCTCAAAACAGCGAATTGGGAGAGGGGAATAACCGAACCGGCCGATTTTTGAAGTCGACCCGAGCCCGCTGGGTCGACTAGGGGTTAATCCAGGGTGTTTGGCTGTCAACCCGTGGGCCGATTCGCTCAAGTGCAGATTTTGCATTTGAATGGTTCTCATGGTCCATCTTTAATCTAAAGGCCCTAGATGGTTCCTACACTTGACTTCTTCCCCAAGACATGCTTTGATGGCTTGGATTGAATCTAGGGTTAATCCTATGGCCTAAAACACTTGCCTAATCTATAAATAAGACCCTAACCTACCCTAATTCATTCATAATTAAACCTAGTGACTAAACTATGGCAAAATGCTAGCTCTCATGGCCTCCACTAATTTTATGAAGAGGGTTGCATACTAATCACTCTCTAATCAACTTCTAATCCCTTCTTAGCATCTTAATCTTCTTCATTTGGTGTTCAAAGTTGCTAGTTGTGAGTTTCTATCACTTTGATGATCTTTTGGTAAACTAATTAGATGAGATGTGATGAGATTTATGGTTTTGTATGTGGGTTAATGAGCTTTGAATCATATGATATGATGTTAGCATTAATCTTATGTTTATGCATGTTGAGTATGTAAGCTTATGCAAGTTTAATATGATGTATGTTATGTTTGCATGATGCTAAATATGCAAGTTGTGGGCTATGTAATCATATGCATGTTATGCAAGTTCATGGTAATATGCTATGCAAGTTACATGTATGTAAATATGCAAGTTACATGTTTGTTAATATGCAAGTTACATGTATGTAAATATGCAAGTTACATGTTTGTTAATATGCAAGTTACATGTATGTAAATATGCAAGTTACATGTTTCTTTATATGCAAGTTACATGTTTGTTAATATGCAAGTTACATGTATGTAAATATGCAAGTTACATGTTTCTTTATATGCAAGTTACATGTTTGTTAATATGCGAGTTACATGTATGTAAATATGCAAGTTACATGTTTATTAATATGCAAGTTCATGATGACACATTATGCAAGTCTATAAGCTAATATGCAAGTTTGTTATGCAAAATGAATATGTAAGTTATGTGACATATTATATGCAAGTTATGTGACATGTTATGCAAGTTCATATGCAAGTTATGTGTTTGTTAATATGCAAGATGGCACCTTTGAAACATGTTCATTCATATGCAAGTTGACACCTTTTATATGTGTTATATCATGAACGAAATTACGTGGGAACGATGGGGTAATTAAATGCATAAGTTAATAAGATTGTGTGAAATTAATATAATTATGCATAACACAAAATAAATAAACATAGTATGGGAATTTGCCTATTTGGTTAGGTGTACCCATACTATGTGTTGGGAATTTACCTATTGAGTTAGGTCTACCCCATGGGAATTTACCTATTAAGTTAGGTCTACCCATGTTAAGAAAACTTGATTAATTAGGGATAATTAATATAAAATTATGAGGGTGATTAATTAGGTGTAATTAATTGACTAAGACACGAGGTTGGACTCAGTTGTAGCGTAAAACTGCCCGGACCCAACCGGCTTAACCAGTTGCTACAAATGTTAGCCCAATGTGAGAGGTCTTAGGCACAAACTAAATACGTAATTAATGTAAAGACACGAGGTTAGACTCTGTTATGACATAAGGCTGCCCGGACCCAACCGGCTTAACCAGCGGTCATAAAAGACAGTCTAATGTGAGAGGTCTTTACAAAGGTTACGTTCTTAATTAATTAATTAAGAAACACTTAACCATATTAGCATGTAGAGGGACATGAGGGGTTAAGTGGGTGCCTCGGGTGGCATGAGAAAATCTAGTGGTTGCCTTGGGTGGCAATAGAAAATACGATTAGAATACTTAACCAAAATGGAACATGTAATTAAAACATGATTAAAGGGTTAAGTGGGATATACTAGAAAAAGGGACAAGCTTAGGTGGGTAGCTTGTGGAGGCCCATTTCAACCAGTAACCCATACGTATCTTTGTGGGCTCGACCCATGTCGAGGACGGGACACGCATACTGGGCTTGACTGTAAGAGGCAAACGGGTTAGCGGTGGCAACGCAAGTCCAACGGGCTTCATATGCGTGAGTGGGCCCGGGCTGGTAGGTAAGCCGTTGTTGCATCGAGTAGATATAAGCCGTGCACCTTTAGTTCCATCAGGTTGCCACATTGGGGAATGATACATCCCACGGTGGGGCCAGCACGGGTATCTACGTTAGGGAGCCGATCGAATGGGAAGTAGTGTGTACACCTAGTGGATTGTAGGGCCCCGTGGCGCCTACTTGGTCACCTAGGGGTACGCAGGTACTAATTAGTAAATTTTATAAGTCCTTGGGTGGGATCAACCTTTAAGTTAGGAACGACTGGTGTGGTGCAGTTTAGTAATTTACCTTAGGGAGGGTAGATGCGTCTTTATCCTTTATCTTCGTTTAGTTGACTGCTTAGGGTAGCCATTCATCCCTATATGTTACCGTATATCAGTTTATGTCTTCTCTGGTTACTTTAACGATTGTATTGTTAAAGTTATAGGACTCGCTCAGACTTATGTCTGACCCCGTTGTTTTTATCTTTTTCCCAACCCTCAGGTCCTACGGTGGATCCTAGCAGTAGTGGAGCTTGATCGGATTGCTGTTCCAGTCTTTAGGAGCTTGGATAGATGTAAAGCTCCAGTTATCCAGTTATCTTTTCTTTTGTTTGGCTATTGTATGAGAGTGGGATTATGTACTTCTTTATTTTGAGGGATATTGTACTTGACCTTTATTGTGGTTTTATGATGTAACCAGACATGTTTTACTTCCGCTGTTATGAGATGATGTTTTAAAAATTTCAAGTACTATTTATATCTGTCTTGTTGTAATTTTTCTGTTCTATATTCACTAAAATACTCCACCGATGCTATGGCATTCCCTTAGTGAGTGATCATAGCGGGAGTGGGGTGTTACACGTGGTATCAGAGCTTAAGGTTACCAGAACAGATAAAATTTTTGAGAAAAACTACTTTCTAAGAGTATTTTCGAAGAAAGGATTTTTAAAAGCATGTCTTCTAAGAGAAAAAGTTTTTGAAAAAGAAAAGCATAATCCCCAATAGCCATATCTTTATCTTTCGGAATCTCCTTTTTGAATCTTTCCTCTTTCGTTTCAGCATGGCTGAAGATCTTAACATCCCGGAGGGTTTAGTTATACCACTATGGTATAGGAGGTTGCAAGAGGCTAGGGCCGCGGCTGCGGGTCCGGCCAATGCTACTACACCAGAGACAACCGCTCCTCCTCCTCAGCCTAGAGTGGATAATTTTGCTAAGGTTTGCAAGGAGTTCAAGGCTATAGGAGGAAAACCTTTTCTTGGTTCAGAGACTTTCGTAGAGGCTAGAGATTGGCTTAAGGAAGTGGAAGAGTTGCTAGATATCTTTGAAGTGGAAGAGGGAAAGAAAGTCAAGTTGGCGGCTTGGTTAATGAAGGGAGAGGCCTCATTCTGGTGGGAGGTCACTAATGGAGAACGCCCTGTTGACTCTTGGGCAGATTTTAAGCAAAGGTTTGGGGCTAAGTTTCTCTCAAGGGCGGAAGAGAATCTGTTTATGGAGAAGTTCTTGAATTTGAAGCAAGGGAATCTCACGGTGAAAGAATATGTCAACAAATTCAATCAATTAGCAAGGTTTGGCATAGAGTTGGTGAATACACCGGAGAAGAAGGCTTTGAGGTTCGTTAGAGGCTTGAACGAACCATTGCAAGGAATAGCTATGACTCACATTCCTATGGGGGCCACTTTTGAGAAGCTTGTCTACATGGCACTTATGCATGAGGATGATAAGAATTCTAAGGCACCAGAGAAAAAGGGGGATCAGAAGAAACCGCAACAGCAACAACAAGGCAAGGGCGGAAAAGGCAATGGTGACAAAAAGAAGACGAAGAAGAAGTGCTTCAATTGTGGAACACCAGGACACCTTAGTAAGGATTGTCGAAAAAAGAAGAAAACCGGTTGCTTTCATTGTGGTGAAGCAGGGCATCTTGTGAAAAACTGCCCAAAGAAGGGGCAGAAGACGGGGTCTACCTCAGGAGGCCAGGTGCAAGCTCTTATAGCACCACCTCAGTCAGGGGGGCAAGTTCAGGTTCTCTCAGTTCCACCGATTCAGCAGAGAGGTAGAACTATTTCCGTTGAAAGTCTGGTTTTTCTGTTTGATCATCCAGTTCGTACTTTGTTTGACTCTGGCGCATCGCATTCTTTTATCTCATCATCGTTAGTTGAGTCACTGCACTTAGACACCAGTCTAGTTGATGATCCCTTGGTTGTCTCAAACCCAATTGGGGGCTCCATATATCTGTCTATGATATGTTTGGGTTTGAAGATTTCTATACTTAGCGTTGAGTTTAGATGTGATGCTTTTGTATTGGGCTTCACGGGCTATGGGTTGATCTTGGGCATGGACTGGTTATCCAGTAATGGTGCCGTTCTTGATTGCGAAAGGAGAGTTGTCAGGCTCATGACCCGCTTGGGTAACACTCTCGAGATCTCTTGCAATCCCATGGAATCTGTTTTGCTAAGTTATCTTGAATCGCTCGATGCTTCGGTCGAGAGTTTGTGTTCTGTCAGAGTAGTCCGGGAATATCCGGATGTGTTTGAAGAAGTAAAGGGTTTGCCTCCGAAGCGGGAGATAGATTTCCGAATTTATTTGGTGGATAATGCCAAACCAGTGTCTTTGCCAGTACGCCACATGGCTCCTCGTGAGAGAAGAGAACTTCATAAGCAAGTAGGGGAGTTGCTTGAGAAGGGGTTCATAAGGCGAAGTATATCGGAGTGGGGAGCTCCAGTAGTGTTTGCCACGAAGGGGGATGGGTCCCTCAGACTTTGTGTGGATTATAGAGAACTTAATAAGCTCACGAAGAAGAATAGACACCCATTACCGAGGATAGATGATCTCTTTGATCAGTTGGTTGGCGCGTCAGTATTTTCGCAGATGGACTTAGCTACAGGGTTTCATCAGTTAAGAGTGGCGGAGGACAGTATAGAGAAGACTGCTTTCCGGACTCCGGATGGTTTTTATGAGTGGCTAGTGATGCCATTTGGGTTGACAAACGCCCCCGCATACTTTGTTGATCTCATGAGTAGAGTGTTCAGAGAGTATCTGAATAAGTTTGTAGTAGTTTTTGTGGATGACATCTTGGTCTTTTCCAAGAATGAAGAAGAGCATGCCTTACATCTCAAGGAAGTGTTGGAGACTCTTCGAGCGCATAGTCTTAAAGCTAAATTCTCTAAATGCCATTTTTGGAGAAGAGAAGTGCGATTCTTAGGGCATGTGGTCTCTAAGGAAGGGATAGCTGTGGATCCCGCAAAGATAGTATCTATCCAGGATTGGAAAGTTCCTAGAAATGCTACCGAGGTAAGAAGTTTCTTGGGGTTGGCAGGATATTATAGGAAGTTCATCAAAGACTTCGCGAAGATATCAGCCCCATTAACCCGCTTGACGAAAAAGAATCTGGTTTTCTCGTGGGATGTAGATTGTGATGATGCTTTCCGACGGTTAAAGAGAGCTTTGACCACCGCTCCAGTTTTAGTGCTCCCGGATGGGAGTAAGCCGTTTGTTGTTTATACCGATGCTTGTGGAACAGGATTAGGCGCAGTCTTGATGCAGGAGGGAAGGGTAATAGCCTATGGAGGGAGACAATTGAGAGTGCATGAGAAGAATTACCCTACCCATGATCTAGAGTTGGCCGCGATTGTTTTCGCACTTAAGTCTTGGCGCCATTATCTTCTTGGTGAGAGATTCGAGTTGTTCACCGACCATAAATCATTGAAGTACTTATTCTCTCAGAAGGATTTAAACTTAAGACAGCAAAGGTGGATGGAGTTCTTAGCATCCTATGATTTCGAGATAGCGTATACCCCTGGTAAGGGTAACGTGGTGGCAGACGCCTTGAGTAGAAAAAGGCTATCTTTGAGTCCATTGTTCGTGGAACGACGAAGCTTGGAGTTTCTTTCTTTGTTTGACTTCAGACCTTCTGTTGATTTTGTACCTGGTTTGTTGGCATCCTTGGAGGTTAGACCTACTCTTTTGAGACGGATTGGCGAGGCTCAGCGAGACGACCCACAGTTGGTTGTGTTGGTAGAGAAGCTTATAAGAGGGGAGTCGTCCAGCCATTTGGGTAGATACACCATAGATGATAAGGGATGGTTGCATAGAGACGGTAGACTTTGTGTACCGCAAGATGAGGGTTTGAAGAAGGCTATTTTGGATGATGCACATCGTTCAAGAATGACTATTCATCCCGGTGGAGACAAAATGTACCAAGACATGAAGAGAGTTTTCTTCTGGGCCGGTATGAAGAAAGATGTGGCCGAGTATGTGGCTAGATGCTTAGTGTGCCAACAAGTTAAAGTGGAGCAAAGGAAACCCGGTGGGTTGCTACACCCATTGGAAGTTCCACAGTGGAAGTGGGATAGTGTCTCGATGGATTTCATCGACGGGTTACCGAGATCGAGGAAGGGCAATACGGGAATTTGGGTTGTGGTAGACAGACTTACCAAGAGTGCCCATTTTATACCCGTAAAGAGTAAGAGGACCGCTCCATGGCTTGCTTCAGTCTATGTTAGAGAGATTGTTAGATTGCATGGCGTACCATCCAGCATTGTGAGTGATCGAGATCCTATTTTCACTAGTGAGTTTTGGAGAAGTTTGCAAGAGGCGGTAGGGACTCAGTTGTGTTTGAGCACCGCATATCATCCTCAGACGGACGGTCAGACTGAGAGGGTGAACCGTATCTTAGAAGATCTTTTGAGGCTTTGTATCTTGGATTTTGGAGGTACATGGGAAGAACATCTTCCTTTGGTGGAGTTCGCATATAATAACAGCTTTCAGTCCAGTATTGGTATGGCTCCTTTCGAAGCTCTTTATGGAAGGCCTTGTCGATCTCCTACATGTTGGTGGGAATCTACGGATAAGATCTTGCTTGGGCCGGATATGGTTAGAGAGACTTCAGAGAAGATTGATTTAATTCGAAAAAGGATGAAAGCAGCGCAAGATAGACAGAAATCTTATGCGGATCGGAGAAGGACGGATCTTGAGTTTGAGGTTGGGGACATGGTTTTTGTCAAAGTATCTCCATTGAGAAATGTTGTTCGCTTTGGGTCCGTAGGGAAGTTAGCACCGAGATTTGTTGGGCCGTTTCCTATTAAGGAAAGGATTGGACGGATGGCATATAGGGTGGAGTTGCCCGACAGACTTAGTGGTGTTCATGATGTATTCCATGTATCACATTTGAGGAAGTGCTTACATGAGACCGCGGAGGTGGTAGAGCCGAGCTTGCTTAGAGATGTAGAGGTAGAGCGTGATGCGACGATTCGACGAGCTCCTACTCGCATCCTTGGGTCAGAAACTAGGAAGTTGAGGAACAGAGAAGTTCAGCTAGTTAAAGTGCAATGGGGAGATGACGAAAGCAATGCTACTTGGGAGACGGAAGCAAAGATGCGTTCTTTGTATCCATTTCTTTTTGAGAGTATGTCTTTTAACTTCTCCTTTATTGCTTGTCTAGTACTTATCTTATCTTTAGTATATCCTCTCGCTAATACCTATGACCTTTAGATAGGGTAAAACCTATGGTTGAAACATGTGTTTGAAACATGTTATGGTTGATGGATGCATATGGATGCAATTGTTTGCTAGTGGTTGCTCGTGGATGCATATACACACACATTAGGCACTAGATCGGCTCAGTCACTTCATGTTGCATATTGCATAAATGGATGTGGTAGTTAGATTGATGGATGTATCATGGCTGTGTTATCATATGGATGATGCATTTTTGTGTATGGTTGTGCACGCATGTAGAAATTTGTATGTGTCAATAGGGTTTCGCATACATATTGGATGCATGGCACTATCATGGTTTGCATTAAGGAGGTTTACTGTATCAGTAACCGCCTGATTTTTGCATTAGGTAAGTACATATACACACACTTTTGCATATATCCATCCAGCATTTAGAATCTTGTAAGGACAATGATTGCTCGTGGATGATGCTTTGAGTAGATGGATGATTGGATGGTAGGATACGTTCTTCCTAACTTGAAGATTTCGGGGACGAAATCCTTTAAGGAGGGGAGAATGTAACAACCCGTATTTTCAATAACCTGTAATAACATAAATCGAGGCAGAATTTAATTCTAAAATGGGAATCAAGGGAAACGGGCTATGCCATTGCGTTCGTCTCGGAAAAATACGCGAAATAGAGTCCGAGTTTTCGAAAATCGGAGTCCGTATGACCAAGATATGGCCTCGCGAAGTTTCACGAAAATTCCCAAATTAAAGTATACTTAATTAAGTGAAATGGGTTGTGTAGATATATATATATATATATATATATATATTGATATATATATATATATATATAATTGAAAATTTAATAAATAAATATGCAAAAATGCTCAAAACAGCGAATTGGGAGAGGGGAATAACCGAACCGGCCGATTTTTGAAGTCGACCCGAGCCCGCTGGGTCGACTAGGGGTTAATCCAGGGTGTTTGGCTGTCAACCCGTGGGCCGATTCGCTCAAGTGCAGATTTTGCATTTGAATGGTTCTCATGGTCCATCTTTAATCTAAAGGCCCTAGATGGTTCCTACACTTGACTTCTTCCCCAAGACATGCTTTGATGGCTTGGATTGAATCTAGGGTTAATCCTATGGCCTAAAACACTTGCCTAATCTATAAATAAGACCCTAACCTACCCTAATTCATTCATAATTAAACCTAGTGACTAAACTATGGCAAAATGCTAGCTCTCATGGCCTCCACTAATTTTATGAAGAGGGTTGCATACTAATCACTCTCTAATCAACTTCTAATCCCTTCTTAGCATCTTAATCTTCTTCATTTGGTGTTCAAAGTTGCTAGTTGTGAGTTTCTATCACTTTGATGATCTTTTGGTAAACTAATTAGATGAGATGTGATGAGATTTATGGTTTTGTATGTGGGTTAATGAGCTTTGAATCATATGATATGATGTTAGCATTAATCTTATGTTTATGCATGTTGAGTATGTAAGCTTATGCAAGTTTAATATGATGTATGTTATGTTTGCATGATGCTAAATATGCAAGTTGTGGGCTATGTAATCATATGCATGTTATGCAAGTTCATGGTAATATGCTATGCAAGTTACATGTATGTAAATATGCAAGTTACATGTTTGTTAATATGCAAGTTACATGTATGTAAATATGCAAGTTACATGTTTGTTAATATGCAAGTTACATGTATGTAAATATGCAAGTTACATGTTTCTTTATATGCAAGTTACATGTTTGTTAATATGCAAGTTACATGTATGTAAATATGCAAGTTACATGTTTCTTTATATGCAAGTTACATGTTTGTTAATATGCGAGTTACATGTATGTAAATATGCAAGTTACATGTTTATTAATATGCAAGTTCATGATGACACATTATGCAAGTCTATAAGCTAATATGCAAGTTTGTTATGCAAAATGAATATGTAAGTTATGTGACATATTATATGCAAGTTATGTGACATGTTATGCAAGTTCATATGCAAGTTATGTGTTTGTTAATATGCAAGATGGCACCTTTGAAACATGTTCATTCATATGCAAGTTGACACCTTTTATATGTGTTATATCATGAACGAAATTACGTGGGAACGATGGGGTAATTAAATGCATAAGTTAATAAGATTGTGTGAAATTAATATAATTATGCATAACACAAAATAAATAAACATAGTATGGGAATTTGCCTATTTGGTTAGGTGTACCCATACTATGTGTTGGGAATTTACCTATTGAGTTAGGTCTACCCCATGGGAATTTACCTATTAAGTTAGGTCTACCCATGTTAAGAAAACTTGATTAATTAGGGATAATTAATATAAAATTATGAGGGTGATTAATTAGGTGTAATTAATTGACTAAGACACGAGGTTGGACTCAGTTGTAGCGTAAAACTGCCCGGACCCAACCGGCTTAACCAGTTGCTACAAATGTTAGCCCAATGTGAGAGGTCTTAGGCACAAACTAAATACGTAATTAATGTAAAGACACGAGGTTAGACTCTGTTATGACATAAGGCTGCCCGGACCCAACCGGCTTAACCAGCGGTCATAAAAGACAGTCTAATGTGAGAGGTCTTTACAAAGGTTACGTTCTTAATTAATTAATTAAGAAACACTTAACCATATTAGCATGTAGAGGGACATGAGGGGTTAAGTGGGTGCCTCGGGTGGCATGAGAAAATCTAGTGGTTGCCTTGGGTGGCAATAGAAAATACGATTAGAATACTTAACCAAAATGGAACATGTAATTAAAACATGATTAAAGGGTTAAGTGGGATATACTAGAAAAAGGGACAAGCTTAGGTGGGTAGCTTGTGGAGGCCCATTTCAACCAGTAACCCATACGTATCTTTGTGGGCTCGACCCATGTCGAGGACGGGACACGCATACTGGGCTTGACTGTAAGAGGCAAACGGGTTAGCGGTGGCAACGCAAGTCCAACGGGCTTCATATGCGTGAGTGGGCCCGGGCTGGTAGGTAAGCCGTTGTTGCATCGAGTAGATATAAGCCGTGCACCTTTAGTTCCATCAGGTTGCCACATTGGGGAATGATACATCCCACGGTGGGGCCAGCACGGGTATCTACGTTAGGGAGCCGATCGAATGGGAAGTAGTGTGTACACCTAGTGGATTGTAGGGCCCCGTGGCGCCTACTTGGTCACCTAGGGGTACGCAGGTACTAATTAGTAAATTTTATAAGTCCTTGGGTGGGATCAACCTTTAAGTTAGGAACGACTGGTGTGGTGCAGTTTAGTAATTTACCTTAGGGAGGGTAGATGCGTCTTTATCCTTTATCTTCGTTTAGTTGACTGCTTAGGGTAGCCATTCATCCCTATATGTTACCGTATATCAGTTTATGTCTTCTCTGGTTACTTTAACGATTGTATTGTTAAAGTTATAGGACTCGCTCAGACTTATGTCTGACCCCGTTGTTTTTATCTTTTTCCCAACCCTCAGGTCCTACGGTGGATCCTAGCAGTAGTGGAGCTTGATCGGATTGCTGTTCCAGTCTTTAGGAGCTTGGATAGATGTAAAGCTCCAGTTATCCAGTTATCTTTTCTTTTGTTTGGCTATTGTATGAGAGTGGGATTATGTACTTCTTTATTTTGAGGGATATTGTACTTGACCTTTATTGTGGTTTTATGATGTAACCAGACATGTTTTACTTCCGCTGTTATGAGATGATGTTTTAAAAATTTCAAGTACTATTTATATCTGTCTTGTTGTAATTTTTCTGTTCTATATTCACTAAAATACTCCACCGATGCTATGGCATTCCCTTAGTGAGTGATCATAGCGGGAGTGGGGTGTTACAGGCGATGTGTGAAAATTATCGTCCCAATCACATACACAAGTCGGGTAACTTGTGAATGGCAGTGTAATACACAATATATAACACGACGATAAAAATGTCTCTTTTATTGCCTATATACGGCCAATAAAAATGTGATCTTTATTTCTATACTTTTTATTGTAATTTACATTTTTTTAACAAAATGTCATTTTTATTCTAACTTACATTTTGAATGTAATTTTTCTTTTTATTGTTTATTTACATCAAAATGTAAATGTTCCCTTTTTCATTTTTTATTATTAACAACAAAAATCTTGTCTTCTATATTTATTATTTTCGATGAAAGCAATTATACATAAAATTGTAATTCTTTAATTTTATTCTTTTTATTGTCTCTAGAGAGACAATAAAATGTAACACAAAAATATATTCTTTTTATCGCATCTAAATTGATGATAAAAATGTAACATTGCTATTTTTATCGCATCAAAAATGCCGATAAAAATGAATCAGTAATATTGTCTATTTTTATCGCACCAAAAATGTCGATAAAAATGAATCACTAACATTGTCTATTTTTATCGCACCAAAAATGTCGATAAAAATGACAACATTAACTATTCTATTTTCACCGCATTTAAAATGACGATAAAATATTCAACATTAACAATTCTATTTTTACCGCATTCAAAATGACGATAAAATATTCAACATTAACAATTCTATTTTTACCGCATTCAAAATGACGATAAAATATTATCATAAGAAATGAAAGCAAAATGTTCTTTTTATTACTAAAAGGAAAAACAACAAAAATGCTTCTTTTAATGCAAAAAAGAAACATGACATAAAAATGTTCTTTTAATGTTAAAAAGAAGAAGCGACAAAAATGACCCTTTTCATGTTAAAAAGAAAAAGTGACTAAATATGTTTTTAATTCTAAAAGAAAAAGCGAAAAAAACCATCCTTTTTATTCTAGTGCAATATCTTCACAAAAGTGTTATTTTAATATCAATGCGAATTTTCAATTTCTTACTACATATAAAAATGTAAACTTTATTTTACATTGTATATATCATCCTAAATTACATATAAAAATGTAAGTTTTAATTTTATTTGCAAATCCCATTTCTAATTACATATAAAAATGTACTTTTTATTTTACATTGTAAATACCATATAAAAATTAGGTTCTATCCTTATTTTGTATTTGCATTATAAAATGCAAATGAAAAGGTAAGTTTTATTTTCAATGTTATATTCGTATTATAAAGAGCAAATAAAAATGTAAATTTTATTTTCAAGTTTTATTTTCATTATAGTATGAAAATAATAAAAATAGTTTTATCATCAAGTTATATTCACATCATGAAATGTTAACAAAAATGTAAGTTTTGTTTTCAAGTCTCATTTGCATTATAATATGCAAATAATAAAATAAGTTTTTGTTTTCAGGTCATATTTACATTATAAAATATAAATAAAAAGGTAAGTTTTATTTTCAAGTGATATTTACATTATGAAATGTAAATAAATAAATAAAAAGTAAGTTTTGTTTCAAGTTCATTTGTGTCTTGATAACACAAATAAAAATATAAATTTTAATGTAAATCTTTATTTCAATACTTTGTTCGCGTCAAGGGATGCAAACAAAATATAATTCTCTTTTTATTTAAACATTTTGTTTGCATTGATAAATGCAATAAAAATATAATTCTTTTTATTTTAAATGTAAATCTATATTTTGTCATTTTGTTCGCATCGAGGGATGCAAACAAAATACAATCTTTTTATTCCTTTGTACATTTCTGTTTGAGAAATGCAAACAAAACACAATCTTTTTTTTTTCAATATTGAATTGATATTTCACATCAATTCAAATAAAAGGAAAAATTCCTTTTTTTTTCATTTTTTTTTCCCAATGACAAAAGTATGGATTTTTGTTTCATCTTAATTCAATGACAAAAATATGAATTCTTGTTTCATTTTTTTATTCAATGACAAAAATATGAATTTTTGTTCGTTAACTTTTAATGCAACAAAATTGAGAGTTTTTGTTTTCTTTTTATGCAACCAAAAATGAGAACTTTGTTAGTTAACCTTTAAGGCAAACAAAAAGAAATATATTTTATTCGTTGTTCATAGTCTATTGTAAACAAACAAATAAAAATAATATTCTATTTGTCGTTCAAATTTCATTGTAACATCAACAAATAAAAATAAAGTTTTATTTGTCGTTCCATTTCTTTGTTCATTTCAGAAAAATGAAAAGGACATTATAATAAAATAAATTAGAACTTCTAGATCTGAATAAAATATGTTTTAAATCTAAATTTAGATTTAATTTTCCAACTTCAATTTAAACTCAATAACATATACAATTTAAGGACGGATTAAGCATAACATGAACAATAAGCACACCACAAGCAACAATCGATAATTCATACACACAAAACATTTCAGAACTAAATCATCATCATCATACAATTATTTTAATGTGGGAAAATAAATTAATAATTAATTAAATAATAAAGATTTGAACTCTCAACTCAAATTTTGGCTGAAAATTAACTTTCTCCGTTTCAGCCGCGGTCTGCGCCATCGCGAAGCTCTTAATTTTGTGATTCCAACGCAATTTACGGTTTGTCAAACGGACCTCGTATGAGAGAGTTATGAATTTTTAAAAATCGGACAAATTAAATATTAAAATAATAAAATAATAAAAAAAAGAATTCGGACCTTCTTCTCCCACGTTCAAACACTTCGGCCGAAACCCATGCTCCCCTTCCAAAGCTTCTAGTCGCACCCTCCTCTGGCCATCTAGCATCCGATCCAACACCACCACCGCGACCGCCATGCCGAGAGCAACCTACACCACCAACCCCTTGAAGCTCGGCCTCCCCAATCACCTCGAAATCCACCAAAAACGCAGCAACTTCTCAGCCAAAATTCGCAAAATCCGTGCACCAAAATCCTATCTTAACCGTATAGATTTGTAGCCCTCTGAATTCTCTTCGATTTGGTAGGTCATACGTCAATTTTCGTCGAACGGATTGAGAGATATTAGCATTTGAATTTGGGTGATTTCTGGCCTTCGGTTTTGGACATGGCGGCTGGCCAAATTAGGGTTAGGGTTTTCGGATTTAATAATATTTTAATATTTAATTCTGAGTTTCCTAAAATAAAGTGGATTTTTGGACTTTCTCGGATTTGGGTCTGCTTACTGTCGATCATAACGTTTTGAGGCCTTCTGAACGCGATGGGCTATATCCCAATGTCCAATTCTGATGTCTACACGTTTTTTTGGTTTTAATTGAAAATACAATATTAAATTAATTATTTAATTCCTACCGTACATTTAAATATGCCGGGGCCACATACGACCTCAGAATATTCTAAAAAAAAAATATTTTTAGCTTTCTTATGACGATACGAATCCAAAAAAATTATTTTCGTCGAATTCTGAGACTTTCGAAAAATGGCTATTTTTAAGGCGTTTAAATTTAACTGTAAATAGTCAAAACACATTTTATTTCGCCATGCTCACATATTAATTCAAAAAATTCTGAATATTGAAATCTAGCAATAATTAGACATTCCGGTTCCAACAAAAGTGGTTTCGTCGATAACGGTGGTCGTTTGAAAAATAACTATTTTCCGGGCCAATATATTTAATATTAAAAATACATTTTTAAACAAATAATTTTCGAAATTCTAAATATATAAGTGTTTACTGTTTTTCAATGTAGAAACATCATTCCGAACTCAATGGAAGTGGTTTCGAGTCGAAATTCCTATATATGTGAAAAGTAGCCTTTCGGGCCCTATATATTCTACAGCGACCTTTCTAAAAATTGAATTGGCCATAACTTTTGATTTCCGCTATGAAATTTCAATTTTTCAGATTCGTTAGAAAGATATTTTTAAATAGATTCTAATATTTTTGGTTTCACTAAAATCCGTTAAATTTTGCATCCTGTACGGTCAGTCAAAGTTCAAGTTTGACTTTTCAAACTACCGCGCTATTTCTAACTCTTTTGTTAATTAAAATTAAATCATTCATTCTAACTTCGATTTAAATCAAATTTGTGATCATTATTATTTAAAATAGGTTATTTAAATATCAAACTTATTGAAATCACTTAAAATAAATTTTAATTTGGCCCCAAAATTCCGGGTTGTTACAAACAACATACGCCTCATTCCAATTCATCAATCACTAACCGTAAATTAATCAAGAGAATAATTCCCCAAATATTAACCCCGAAGGCCGAAACCAACATCAGATCAATATCCAGGAAACCATTCTGCTTAGCTAACCGACAGTTAGTTTCTAAATTTCACAATCATAGGGAAAGGTTCCCATTAATTTTATCAAAGATAAATTCTTTATATTTATTCTTTAATCTATCCTTTTGAATTTCGATTCAACTAGTCGGGATTAACGAACCTTACCGAAGTAATCATTTATTTTAATTTCCCAATCCCAACCTATTCATCCCATGAAGTAAAACTGGTAATACTTCATATCTAACACCACGATGTTATCGGTAAATTCAATTACCATTTCACGTTCAAATCTAATTAAAGATTTAACTATCGCCTGGAGCAAAATTGGTGATACTCCATTCTTGATCATTTCAATCTAATTAAAGATTCATTAAAACTCCAGTTAGTTTTAATCGCTAACTGGGTTAAAGAATCAGTGTCATTTAAAACACGGTTCACGATAAACCCAAAATCACATTCCATTAATTATCGGGTTAAAGAATGAGTGTTATTTAAAACACTGTCCACGATACCCAAAAATCAATATCAATTCATTTCCAATTAAGTATTATTTAATTGGTACACTTCATTAAATCTAAATAAAAAGATTTAATCTTTTCTCAACTGGGTTCAAGAACAGTGTTAATGAAGACACCATTCACGACAAACCCAAATCACATTTGATATTAAATACAAGGCCCCGAATAGAAAATATACCGGCTTATATTCAATATCAAATTCTACAACGAACAAATATCGTATTGGAAATAACGATATCAATATATCTTTCAAATCCCCATAACAATATCTGTATCATCACGAAATCCAACACCGAAATATTCCGAAGACAATTTCGATTCGAATCCATTCCAATGCAATCATTGGAAATTCTGGTTATTTTCAAAACCATTTCAAATCCAATTTATTTATTTAAAAATAAATAGAATTATAATTCTAGTTCAAAACTAGTTCATTTCGATAAAAATCTATTTTTATCTTTTCAAATATGCAGTTTTTCATCCCAATTCTTTCTAAATCATTTCTTATGATTTTACACAAATTATTACTATTTTTAATAATTTTATCAAGGCCCGTACAATCGATTTCCATCAACGGCCATCGAACTGCACTTACAACGACCTTTTTCAAATTTGATTTGGACATAATTCCAAATCCAACCGTTAGATTTCCAATTTCCCATATTCGTTAGAAAGCTCTTTTCGATACGAACCCAACGTTCTGGTATTAGGAGAACCCGACGGTCGGATCTCCCGCAATATCCGTTCGAAGTCAATGGTCGAAATTCGCGAACTGCCGCGGCGCGGCGCGTTCTATTCAGGCCATTATATTATATATAATATATACTTCGTCGATTTTCTTTTCAAAACGATTTTTAATTCCATTTCCATTCATTTTCAATTCAATTTGAATTTTAAATTAATTCAATTTCAATTCAAATTCATTTCTATTCGAATTCATTTTAAAACGATTTCCATTCTATTTCGATTCTATTCGAATTCATTTCAAAACGATTTCAATTCTATTCGAATTCATTTCAAAACGATTTCAATTCTATTCGAATTCATTTTAAAATGATTTCAATTCTATTTCAATTCTATTCGAATTTCAAACCCTTTCAGTTTATTTCGAATTTCAAATCAATTCAATTAAATTCGAATTTCAATTCACTTTAATATTCACTTCAATTTGAATAAAATTGATATAAATATCGTTCACGTCAAAATGGCGTCAATCTATCAACGCGGCTTCATATATTTCAATTTTCAAATATCCTACTTCAAATATTTCTTTTTCAAATATTTCTATTCAAATATTTCATTTCAAATATTTCTATTTCAAAACTGGAATGAGGCCCAAACAATTACCATATAATGTTAATTATATGGATTTTTCTACAACACATATATATATCAACAACGATGAATAATCAACCATCATCCAAAGTGCATTCTACACTGTATAAGCATCAAATACAAATATTCAACGCTTATAACAGCCTGTCAATCAATCGATCGACATACAACTAAACAATCGGGATTAGTGTACGTCAAATAACATCCCAATACCCGTGTGGGGTTTCAAGCAATCAAACACAGATTTTTATTTGTGCAGTTGGGCGATGTGTAAAATTTATCATCCCAATCAATGTCCCTCAAATAGGTGTATATAAGCAAACCGTCCGGTTTGTAAATGAATATTTATTTATTCACATTCACGTTAAAAATTATATTTTTAACGATCAAACTATTTTATTCAACCTATGAATATTCTATTCGGTTCATTTATTAAATAAAATGTTATCTTTATTTTTCTAAATTATTTTTAGAAAATTTCGGCGGTATAACGGCACGATACTAGAAACGGGACAAGGCCTAGCCTTATCCCCGGTCTAGTGAAGGCCCATGCCATTCACACATCAATCAAATCAATTTCATTCCACCAAACAATTCAATTCAAACAAAATAATCTAACCAACTACACAACCAAACAATTAAACAAACAAGACATCCATGGTCTGTGGATGACGGGTGTCGGGTGCTGCTAAGCACCGTCTGCATCCTAGTATATATATAACTAGAAAAAGAAATTGAAGAGTGAGAAGTTCTCATAGAATAGCTAATCCAACGCCTCGACTATTCTTAGGTAGAAATCTTCGTCGTTCTTGCCTCTTGTCACTTTACTTGCCCGTATTCTCTACATATGTAAAAATCACATTTTTACTTCGCTATTCAATATATAAAAATCGAATTTTTACTTCGCTATTCAATATATAAAAATCGAATTTTTACTTCGCTATTCAATATATAAAAATCAAATTTTTAACGAATTTTTACTTCGCTATTCAATATACAAAAATCGAATTTTTACTTCGCTATTCAATATATAAAAATCGAATTTTTACTTCGCTATTCAATAAATAAAAATCGAATTTTTACTTCGCTATTCAATATATAAAAATCGAATTTTTACTTCGCTATTCAATATATAAAAATCTTGCCTTTTCTATTTTAAAAATCTATTCTTTTCTATTTCTAAAAATACCATAATCTTTATTCATAAAAATATAATTTTTACTCATAAAAATATAATTTCAAATCTTTACAATTATAACGTTGTTCCTTCAATAAAAATTGAAACATTATAACGATGTTCATTCAATTAAAAATTCACTTTTTTCCTTGATGCTCCCATTTTAAAAACAATGTATTTCCTTTAAAAACAGATTTTTTTTCTCCTTTGGAACTAATTTATTTAAATAAATAAAAATAAATAACTAACTGAAATAATATGCTGAAAATAAAGTAAATTAAATGTTGTTTACCTTTTTTTCCTTTACGGGGAGGGGGGCCACGGTCGGTGGATGGCCAGAGGGCGCGAAGGAGGTTGTGAGGCCTGGTGGAGGCGGTGGGTGGTGCTCGCGCGCGCCTCGAGGTAAGTGGGGGTCGGGTCTGGAGTCGATCGCGGGGAAGAAGGAGAAGAAGGGGAAGATGGAGGGGGCGCGACCGAAGTTGGAGGAGGGGAGGCGCGCCTCTGGGCGGCGGAGGGATCGATTCGATCGCGAGCCCCCCCGCCCCCTTTTTTTTTCATTTCTGAATGAACGATGAAGGGGGGCGGGCAGCGGTTTTGAAGGGGAGGGAGAGAGAGAGGTTTTAATTATTTTATTATTTTTTTTCCCAAAAAGTTGACTTTTACATACGACCTCTAAAAGAGGCCCACCGCCTGTTGTCCCTAGCTAATTACCCTCATTCCGAACACAATGGGATATGTATCGCAAGCTGATTCGACCGTTTCGATCAGTTTCCGTTAAAATCAACATATAACTCTATATATTGAATTTGAACGCGCATTTCAATTTACTGGGGTCACATACTAACTCGAAAAATTCCAAAAAAATATTTTCTAGCTTCGTATTGATGATATGGTCCTAATAAAACTAGTTTCGTCGAATTCTGAGACCGTTGGAAAAATGGTCATTTTCCAGTCGATTAAAATCAACTGAAAATGGTCAAACGCATTTTCCTTCGCCACGCTCACATATTGATTCGAAAAATTATGAAAATTGGAATCTAGCAATAACTTTACATCACGAATCCTACATAAGTGGTTTCGTCGAAATCCGAGGTCGTTTGCAAAATGTCTATTTTTAAGGGCCTGAATTCCATAGCGACTATTCAGAATTTTCAACTGGACATATCTTTTGATCCCCGCTATGAAATTTTGATTTTTCAGATTCGTTGGAAAGATATCCACAAATAGATTCCATTATTTTTTGTTTCACTATAATCCGGATTGTTTTGCACCCGGTACGTTGAATTGAAGTTTGAAATCGAATTATCGAACTACCGCGCCATTTTCAATTCTAATTCTAATTATATATAATTATTTATATTCTAACGTCGATCTATATAACTATATACGATTGAATTTTATTCAAAAGAAATTTTCTCGTCGATATTATTTAAAATAATTCATTTTAAATAATCAAAATTCGCTAAAATTGCCAAAATAAAATTTTCAAACTGGTCCAGATTTTCGGGTTGTTACAATCTCCCCCAATTAAAACTTTTCGTCCCCGAAAAGGAACAAAGTCGAAAGTGGTTTGATTAATCAACTCTACGTTCGATCTGGCTTCCATTCTCCAACTTTCATGTTTATGAGAATTTTCAAATTTTTCAAAAATTTGGCTAACGCCTGGAATTTTCGTAAAATTTCGCCATAACCTCCCCTGCACCGGGAGCCACGGGAAAATCCCAAAATTGCCATATAGGCCTTCTGATCTCAAAAAGAAAAAGCCAAGCGGCTAGCCAATAGGCTCATAAAATCATCATTACCCAAACAAAACAGTAAATTATGTAGTAAACATGTACCTATTAGTCGGGCAAACAAATTTTATTATCTGCTCTACCCTCCTTGCTATGACCTGTTCAATGTAAGTACATGTATATGCAAGCAAATGCGACCAAATTTCAATAATATTCACTATTTGATACAATTAGGCGTAATGGTTCAAAATTATCAAACAATTAAACAAACAACACAAACATCAATCAATTAGTGGATTAACGTTTCAAATTCATAATTTTGATACATAGTCAAAAATCAGATTTTTGATGCCAAATCACAACAATAAGCACTATCTAGTTTTGGTTCTCACACCAGTCTAATGGAAATATATAGAAATCCCACTTTCGAAACTCGAACATAAATGTTGATGATGCGATCGCTATCATCAATATCATCTTCGGGCGACTAGAGTGTGATGCTATATCTATCCAATATATTAAAACTTTGGATATACGTTTGCAAGGCGTATACGCAAATTCTTTATATACTGAATTGTCCAAAATCAATATAAATAAATTATTCAAATACGTGTAAAACGATTTAAATTTCAAAACAGAATTATTTTCATTTGAAAAATATACTCTTCACACTCGTTCTAGGATACTACTGATCCCATCTCTAACGAGTCATTCTCGTTGGATATTGCTAATCCAATATCTGATGAATTCTTTCGTATAGTTCTAATGTGCCTTGTTCTCTAAGCATTGTAAACCAAAGCTCTGATACCAAGTGTGACGAAAAGGAATTTCGCTCGGTCCGAATCAATCGCAAAACCGATCTAGACCGTTCGAAACGCCTGATTGTTTTGAGAACACGACACAATAGAACGCAGACGGAAGAACATTTCATTGTATATTACAACAATGCACCAGAATACAAGAATATACAGAGTATAAATGAATAAATATTACACAGAAAAATATCAGAGATTACAATACATAACATAGCAGCGGAAAATAAAACAATACACAACTAGAAGAGATATACGGATATAAAGCTTTCCGGATATCGTTCCAGCTGTAAACCAGGATCCTGTGAATATAAATCTGCAAAACCAAAACTACTAGCTGCCCGCGTCAAAATAGGGGCACCCAGAGTTTAGGTTAAAACAATAAACTCCAGGTCAGTCATGGGACTGGTGTGAGAATTAAACAGTTATAAATCTTTATTTTAAAGTTGGGTAAATCGAGGGACCACGCTGTATAACACGGAACGGGTTTCCTCCCAAGAATAACAGTGCATAAAACAACAGCGCAATGCTAAATAAAGACAAATGAAGCTATTATAAGACTCAGGTCCTATCACACAATGCAACGCAAGCCGGGGGATAGGGTTTTCCCTTATAACAGCCAAAGAATGCTTGATACGTTTTAAAACAAGCCATTTGATACTATTATAAGTGCATAGTGTATAAAACAACTTCAAATCATAAGTATCAATCATAGGCGGCATGGGTACCATATATCATGTCGCCATACTAGTTCTACAATTAAAACCGCAAATGTCATGTATTTGGAAATTGGATTTCTGTCTGTGAACCGAGGCAAAAGATAGTCCTCAACCGATTCGAGACGCTCTAGCCCGCCCCTCAGGAACAGCCGCAACTGCCCCTTGGATCGTCAGGGCCGGTCCTCCGATGTGGATTATAACGCCTGAACACTACGTTTCTCCGCCCTTTAGGGCGTAAATGAGCCAACGAATGACTCCATCGGACCCGGATCGTCCGATCAAACCGAGGCGCCTTGCAACATCAACAACCACACAGGTGAAAATAATATAAATGTCAGGGCTGGTAGGTCACTGACACCACCCTAGCTAGAAAGAAAACGCATGTCCCCCCGAGGTCCGTCTCCCGTTTTTGGTTCACCACCGAGGTGTGAGGCTCGCGAATTCACGTTACAAAAAGCTGTGCCACACGGGCTATGCTTTGATCATCACCACAAGACTTTGCTTTTCAATAGAAGCCTTGATCATTTGCATCTTAGCATGCCACACAGGCAAACCACTCTATGCAACCGACAGTCACACAGAATGAAATCCCATGTTAGACACACAATCCATTTACAAGTCCGTTCCGGGTCTGAACGAAACCGGAGGCACCCAGTACCCCGCATATTCATCGATCTCCAAGTACGTCTGGACGATCACCAACTGTTTCCATCTTCTTGGGTGTACAGCCCAATCAAGATCATCAGTAATGAAACGACCCGCAAATCCGTACCCTTTGAGTCGACTAATAATACCACACGTCCAACTCAAATTGCACAGAAATACGTATCATTTTTAGAAAGAAGTTAGAGGGTGAGAAATAGAAAGAAAGAAATATTATAATAGAAGAAAACGAAGATCACAAACTCACAGCGGAACGAATAAAATATATTAGATAACATACTTTTGAAATATAAAACAATAACTGTATATATACATACCATCATCAGAGCACAACAGTTATCTTTGGAACAGTTATAAACACCTGTTTCCAGATACAACAAAATACACAGCGGAAAGTATGATAGTCTATAGCTAACTGGTAAAGCCTCCGGCTTCAAGCTCCTCCAAGTGAATCTGAAAAAAATCCCGACTACTTGACTGCCCATACAAATTTGGGCACCCAAGAGTTTAGGGAAAACAAACAAAATAAACTCTGGGTCAGTCATGGGACTGGTGTGAGTAAACTCCAACCACTTGTTTAACTTTCAAAAATCCTTTCAAAAGAGATGATAATCGTAAGACCGATCCACACATAAACATGGATGGTTTTTACCTTACGATAACCCAAAACACTTTGGAAATCATATATTATCTGATATTATAATAATGTCTAATCACAAGTAATTAAAATCTAGTAGAACGCTTGCATCTCACGCTCTACATATATAATATACAATCAAACTCGCAGGCACTTATTGGAGATTGGATTCCAACTTGACAAGGTATGGGACCACCTTCCGAACGTGTATCTCTAGAGGCAAATACACTGGGTTCAACAAGAACGTCTTGCAACCCGGCCCACACTTGACCGACCACTCATTTCGCTTGAGTGTATCGAATGTATATCACCAACGGTTGGGATCAGCAACCGTCTCCCGATAAGGGACAGCATCGATAGATTTAAGAACAAAAGAAATTTCTCTAGATAGGTGATCATACATCCTAATGGGTGCGACCCACATAGCCATGCTGCCTGCCCGATTTTTGTCCACTTCCGGGTTGTGAGGCTTGAGGTTTGTATCTTCCAGAACATCTGGCCATCATTCACTTTGAATGCCACATCGTCAGATCCATCGGAAATCACTAATTGATTCCCACAAAAATACTCAGATTGTTAGGCTAAAGAAGTTTCCCTTCTATGCCACCAACTTCGTACGTTTGAAGGAATCAACGTACGTAACCCCCTTTGGAAATACTCTGTCAGACACTCGTCCATACAAGTTGTCCTGGGTCTGGACAAACCGAAGGCACTATCCCGTAAACAGGATAGTCCTTGCATAACTCCGTCTTCAAGATATTCAGCATACTTGATTCGCAACGCTTATGCCAATACGGAGTGGTTCTCTGGATAATAATCCAACCGGTCTCTCCATATTAACAACGTTCAAATGGTCAAAACTTTGATAGTCGGTGATTTAACTATCAAATGAAAACATGTCGGTGTGCAAACAATGATATTATTTCCAGGAGGAAATTCTATTGACCAAACATCATTCAACACCGGGCCCTTTTTATATTAGTTATTTATTACATTATCATTTCCCATTCCCATTTCCCATCTTTCGTGTTCTTTCAAAGCACTATTTTCCATCTCGATCATTGGAAAACATTTCCAATATTATAATTCCTTTCTTGAGAAAATATCTTTTCTCCAGTTAGAAAACATTTCTAAATCCCTTGAATTAACTGATGTTATAAACATCGTTATTATAACTCAAATCATAAATCATTCGTTAACTAACGATATCACTAACCAACCCTTGCTATTGAGCCTTAACCATTTCTCCGTCAATAATGCAGTCAGTCAAGTTGGGGTATAATTACCTCTCAGACCTCAACTGAATGACATTCTTAACTTTGAAATAGTCAGAGCTCATAACTTTAAACCAAACATTTCTTTCAACAACAGCGTTAAAACCGCTATCTAGCATTATAAAACACTTATCATAACCATAGCATTAAGATTGCTATTAAAACAGTTATTATAACGGCAGCGTTAAAATTGCTATTTAGATTTACCAAGACATTTATTGTAACAGCAGCGTCTAAAATTGCTGTATATATATTAACAACATTTATTATAACAACAGCGCTAAAATCATTGTTTAGTGTTATAAAAGCATTCCTTACAAAGACAGCGTTAAAATCACTGTTTAAAATTATAACGCATTTCTTATGACAACAGCGTTATGATTGCTGTTTTGAATAAAATACCGTGTGCGACGCACACGCTTCCGTTGTTCATTTATAAATTCTGTTTATTTTAAACAATTCAAGTTCTCCTTTAAAACATATTTATAAACTATACATTCTTCTAACCACTTAATTCGATTTCTATAAATCCCCTTTTTATATACATTTTATTTGCAAAATATTTCCTTGTTTTAAGCATTTATTCTTTTACTTTAAGCATTTGAAAATCTTTCTTTAAACTTTCCTCTATACTTTGCTAAATTCAAATCCATTTCCAATATTGGTTTCAAAACCGATACTCACTTTCAAATATACATTCAGATTTGAACTTACCTTTTAATTTATCCAATGGTTAAAGATCCACTTAACATTTTTCTTGGTTTACCCAATGGAATAGGTTTCCATTTACAACTCAATGAAAAAGAAATTATTTCTAATTTAGAATTAAATTCTGCTTTTAAATTCAAATTTTCTTTTCCATATTCGATGATATTTTACGGTATCTAAAATACCAGTTTCCTAAGGCCAGGGTAAACCAAACACACAAATTCAACCATGGATAATGTAGCATAACATATATCACCATCAAATAAAACAGTAAATAAAATGTTGAGGGACCCAGTTGGATCCCTCCAACCTGTTTCCCTGCATCCACAAATGTTAGTAACATCAAAAATATCGCATTAATGAAATAAATCAATCAACGATGATTATATCAACCAATTTATCAACTATTCAACCAAGCAACCATTTCACATTATAAAATAATTTTAAACGAGTGAGTTTACTCACATTGTTCGCAGTTGATGATTCTGCCTTTATTTCGTTTACAATCAAACAAGTGTTTGATTTTATCATGGAATTTCACTATCCTGTTATCTGCCGCATCAACTCCATAACCTAGATCTCTTCGTTATGATTCCACTGTAACTGACGATTTCCAATTGTTCACTCCAACATCATAATAATAGCCCCTTTTTCCATTGTCTGCAATTCACCTGCTATCCACCATCAATTCGATTCCCATCGGTTAAATGATTATTATAAATTTCAAATCATCTTAACGTTACTAACCATTATGTTGACTTGGCCATAAAGAAAACAAATTCGCAGTTCCATCTTCCGGTCAAAACGGAAAACATGGCACCCTCCACTTATACCGTGACTTTTCCCGAACCACTCATCATGAACTCTTCCTAATCACCAATTATTTCTTGATTACCATTTAAAATAATTAACGGTGTATTAAAACACACTTTAATCCATGACCCCCCCGACTGTTCCCAGGCTTCAATTACAAAAACCAACAACATTGCTGTTTCCTTAATCCACTTGTTTATAGGCCATTATGTTTCTCCCTTTTTCTTTAAACATACCGCACCTTCTGTAAACAAATCCACCCACCGAACTTTCTTCCCCATCAAAACTTCGCAACAGTAAACACCCTATGCCCCCATGAATCCATCAACACAGTAACTCCTGCACGCTTTCCTTAATTCCCCCCCAAAAATCAAGTAAACCACCTTCATTAAGCATTACCGAACCGTGTATTAAAGCCTTGACCCCAAAACCAAAACCCCACCCTGGACTAGAACAACGCCAGAAACTCCGAACAGCAAACCTGTCCTCAACCCCACAAAAGATCTTAAAGTATTTGGAATCCTTACCACCTTAATCTACCACCGTTGTTGCCGATTCAGATGGTCAGACATTGATCAAGTGTTGCCGCTTTGACCGCCCATCCATGCTTCGTCAAACCCCCATGGCCTGAGCCTTCATCGACGCCTTTATCTCCGGCAAACCTCTCCACTTGCAACGCTGTAGTCCTTCAAGCTCTAATTGATGCTCTAATGTCATTGAACGTGCTGAAATTGGGATAGGTGTGGAGAGCAATACCCAGAGATTAAGCACTTATTTATTTCAATTTTATTTTCTTTTTTTGAATTGGATTAAATCTCACTTCATGGGTTTCAAAGGAAATGGGACCTTTTTCTTTTCTACTGAGAAGGAAAAGTCTAGTATTTAAAAAGAGAGAAACGTGGCTTGCACGAAACGCAGTAGCTTGGTCGGCACGGGTAGAAGCCTTAGGGAACACGGGTAAAACTTTGCAGTCACGATGTTTGTTTGTTCAAAACGTACAGGGTAAGATAATATATACATATTATTTTGTTGATTATTTTGGGCGAGATATTGAAGCTGTATAATGTGTGCTGATCGTATTGTTAAGTCAGAAAATTTCCTGTTTAGATGGCACGTCGCCCTATAGTCCTTTTTAAAAATGATACGGATAGGGTATAGGTCTAATGGATTGACATCCAGAGGAATGAACGAATGATCATATGAATGAACAGTCTGCTTACTGATTTAAAAGCTAATCTTGGTGTAAAAAGGTATTCTGAACCCAACGGGACAAGTTTCGTCGAATTCCGACATCGTTTGAAAAAAATTCCTTTATAAAACCAGAAATCAACACGCGTTTAAATTTTTCACGATCACCAGATAAATCAAATCAACTTGAAACTGCGAACACCGACAATAACTTTTCGATACGAACCCAACGGCACTAGTTTCGTCGCATTCTGAGACTGTTGCCCCGGTAGACTGTTTTTGGCGCGTACCGCACTGCCCTTCTGAACACCAAATTTGCCAATCTCTAAAAATAACAAACTATATACCTACCCTGACTATATCCAATGCTACGAACTCACTGGAACTGGTTTCGTGGCCTGATTTGATCGTCTGTTCAAGTTACACTCTAATATCCCTTTATTCAGTTGAATTAATTTAATTGCACTGAACGAGCGTTTACGGCTACCGTGGTTACATACGACATCGGTTTGCCACGCCATTCAACACCGTACAATAATTTAATGATACGGTCCCAATGAAACTGATTTCGTTGAAAACAGAGTCCGTTTGCAAAACGGCTATTTTAACGCGTATATTTTAATAACGATTTTCCACAGCGACTATTTCAAAATTTGATTTGACCATAACTAACAAATTATAACACGAAATCTAGATTTTTCTCTTTCATATGAAAATTATAATCAATACGGTTCCAACGTGTCTTGTTTCACAGAAATCCGACTTATATCGGATCCTGTATCCTCAGTTGAAGTTCAAAACTCTATATTATGAACTGCCGCGCGTTTTCGAGCTCGTTTTAATTATAATTATAAATTATACGTTTAAATATCGTTTTATTAAATAAATTCATTATAAAATCCTTTTAAATTATCAATACAATATTTAAAACCAATTTAAATGTTCAAAATAAAATGGCTAAAAATCCGGGTCGTTACATTCCTTCCCCCTTAAAATAATTTCGTCCTCGAAATTGCTAAGGTAGGAAAAGATGCCACGTACCCTGTTAACTAGGTCCAATAATCCTTTTTGTTTTTTTTTTTCACCTCTTAATTCCATTTTAACTGGACCAATTTATTTCAATTAAAGTATTCATTTATTCCTACTAACGAAAAAAAATTCTGAAAATTTTCTAACACTTTAAATTCTGAAAAATTTCGGCAGCATCTCCTCTGCACGGCTCAATCGGTACAACCACAACTCTCCTTTCTAGGCCTTCTCCAATCCAAAAGAAAATCAAAAAGCCAAGTGGCTTGCCTCATAAAATCATCAACCCAAACAATATTGTAAACATGTACCTTTTTTGTCGGGCATAATTCTATCTCTTGCACTTTCTTCCATTCTGCTCAGCATGCATATATCCATCTCCAGTTGGTTTCAAATCAATCCAATTTCCAGTTTTTAACTCACTAATCAACTTCTGCTTAGTTCACTTACATTCTATCCATTCAAATCTGACTTCTATTTAAGCCAATCCACTTATTATACTTGAATCCAATTCAATTCCATTCAACAACATCCAATATATTCAACTTTCTTATTCATAAGTCGAATTCATATTAATAATCTGAATCTCAACATTTCTTTATTTACTTCATTCGGAATTATTTCCAATCTAATATACTTTTAATTTAACACGACTTAAGTTAAATTTCAATCTATTTGATTTATTTCCACCAATTTATTCAACTTATACAAGTTAAACAATTTCAGAATTCAAATTCCTAGGTTTTATTTCAACTATTTTGAAATCATATATATGTACATATATATTTATAATCAAATCAATTCAAAACATTTGAATTTCTAAATCATCTTGTCCCTTTCAAACAAGTTTTTCAATCCCAAATTACTATGGTAGCAATCCGTCACTTAGGAACTCGAAAATGAATATCGATAATGTCGCGACCCATTATCAGTACTATTTTCTCGCCCCTGAAGTGATTTCAATGCTTAATCGCTTTTAAAATCCATTTAAACCATTCTTATTCAAAAATCTCTTCAAACCAATGCTATATCACCCTTAAAATACTTCAAGGAATATTTTCAAAACTTCCGGGATTTAAATTCAAATTATGGTTTGAATTAAATTCCAGTTCAACTTATTTGTATATCCTATTCTTATACAAATTCAATTTGGTTTTATACAACCATTTCAATATTTTATAATTTCCTTTGATTGTAATAACAATCCACACATTCGATAATTTCAGAAAATTATCCCTTTATATCAACATAACTTTTGGGCAAATTATATCACTTACCCACTTTAAAACAATACTGAGTCGATTTGTTCTGTTCGAGAGTTTAGAAACACCTATCGATACGGTTGTACTTCCTGTATCGACCAGAATTCATAAACCACTCAACAAACCAGTCAACACAATATAAAACAATTTTTTATATCAAATCTACAAATACGCGCTCATACATATACACTCAAACTCAACCTAGGGTATTACTAACCCCATCTCTATTGAGTTACGCCACAGAGCCAAGGTAATCATTTAACCTTCAGCTCTGATACCAAATGAAACGACCCGCAAATCCGTACCCTTTGAGTCGACTAATAATACCACACGTCCAACTCAAATTGCACAGAAATACGTATCATTTTTAGAAAGAAGTTAGAGGGTGAGAAATAGAAAGAAAGAAATATTATAATAGAAGAAAACGAAGATCACAAACTCACAGCGGAACGAATAAAATATATTAGATAACATACTTTTGAAATATAAAACAATAACTGTATATATACATACCATCATCAGAGCACAACAGTTATCTTTGGAACAGTTATAAACACCTGTTTCCAGATACAACAAAATACACAGCGGAAAGTATGATAGTCTATAGCTAACTGGTAAAGCCTCCGGCTTCAAGCTCCTCCAAGTGAATCTGAAAAAAATCCCGACTACTTGACTGCCCGTACAAATTTGGGCACCCAAGAGTTTAGGGAAAACAAACAAAATAAACTCTGGGTCAGTCATGGGACTGGTGTGAGTAAACTCCAACCACTTGTTTAACTTTCAAAAATCCTTTCAAAAGAGATGATAATCGTAAGACCGATCCACACATAAACATGGATGGTTTTTACCTTACGATAACCCAAAACACTTTGGAAATCATATATTATCTGATATTATAATAATGTCTAATCACAAGTAATTAAAATCTAGTAGAACGCTTGCATCTCACGCTCTACATATATAATATACAATCAAACTCGCAGGCACTTATTGGAGATTGGATTCCAACTTGACAAGGTATGGGACCACCTTCCGAACGTGTATCTCTAGAGGCAAATACACTGGGTTCAACAAGAACGTCTTGCAACCCGGCCCACACTTGACCGACCACTCATTTCGCTTGAGTGTATCGAATGTATATCACCAACGGTTGGGATCAGCAACCGTCTCCCGATAAGGGACAGCATCGATAGATTTAAGAACAAAAGAAATTTCTCTAGATAGGTGATCATACATCCTAATGGGTGCGACCCACATAGCCATGCTGCCTGCCCGATTTTTGTCCACTTCCGGGTTGTGAGGCTTGAGGTTTGAATTATCTTCCAGAACATCTGGCCATCATTCACTTTGAATGCCACATCGTCAGATCCATCGGAAATCACTAATTGATTCCCACAAAAATACTCAGATTGTTAGGCTAAAGAAGTTTCCCTTCTATGCCACCAACTTCGTACGTTTGAAGGAATCAACGTACGTAACCCCCTTTGGAAATACTCTGTCAGACACTCGTCCATACAAGTTGTCCTGGGTCTGGACAAACCGAAGGCACTATCCCGTAAACAGGATAGTCCTTGCATAACTCCGTCTTCAAGATATTCAGCATACTTGATTCGCAACGCTTATGCCAATACGGAGTGGTTCTCTGGATAATAATCCAACCGGTCTCTCCATATTAACAACGTTCAAATGGTCAAAACTTTGATAGTCGGTGATTTAACTATCAAATGAAAACATGTCGGTGTGCAAACAATGATATTATTTCCAGGAGGAAATTCTATTGACCAAACATCATTCAACACCGGGCCCTTTTTATATTAGTTATTTATTACATTATCATTTCCCATTCCCATTTCCCATCTTTCGTGTTCTTTCAAAGCACTATTTTCCATCTCGATCATTGGAAAACATTTCCAATATTATAATTCCTTTCTTGAGAAAATATCTTTTCTCCAGTTAGAAAACATTTCTAAATCCCTTGAATTAACTGATGTTATAAACATCGTTATTATAACTCAAATCATAAATCATTCGTTAACTAACGATATCACTAACCAACCCTTGCTATTGAGCCTTAACCATTTCTCCGTCAATAATGCAGTCAGTCAAGTTGGGGTATAATTACCTCTCAGACCTCAACTGAATGACATTCTTAACTTTGAAATAGTCAGAGCTCATAACTTTAAACCAAACATTTCTTTCAACAACAGCGTTAAAACCGCTATCTAGCATTATAAAACACTTATCATAACCATAGCATTAAGATTGCTATTAAAACAGTTATTATAACGGCAGCGTTAAAATTGCTATTTAGATTTACCAAGACATTTATTGTAACAGCAGCGTCTAAAATTGCTGTATATATATTAACAACATTTATTATAACAACAGCGCTAAAATCATTGTTTAGTGTTATAAAAGCATTCCTTACAAAGACAGCGTTAAAATCACTGTTTAAAATTATAACGCATTTCTTATGACAACAGCGTTATGATTGCTGTTTTGAATAAAATACCGTGTGCGACGCACACGCTTCCGTTGTTCATTTATAAATTCTGTTTATTTTAAACAATTCAAGTTCTCCTTTAAAACATATTTATAAACTATACATTCTTCTAACCACTTAATTCGATTTCTATAAATCCCCTTTTTATATACATTTTATTTGCAAAATATTTCCTTGTTTTAAGCATTTATTCTTTTACTTTAAGCATTTGAAAATCTTTCTTTAAACTTTCCTCTATACTTTGCTAAATTCAAATCCATTTCCAATATTGGTTTCAAAACCGATACTCACTTTCAAATATACATTCAGATTTGAACTTACCTTTTAATTTATCCAATGGTTAAAGATCCACTTAACATTTTTCTTGGTTTACCCAATGGAATAGGTTTCCATTTACAACTCAATGAAAAAGAAATTATTTCTAATTTAGAATTAAATTCTGCTTTTAAATTCAAATTTTCTTTTCCATATTCGATGATATTTTACGGTATCTAAAATACCAGTTTCCTAAGGCCAGGGTAAACCAAACACACAAATTCAACCATGGATAATGTAGCATAACATATATCACCATCAAATAAAACAGTAAATAAAATGTTGAGGGACCCAGTTGGATCCCTCCAACCTGTTTCCCTGCATCCACAAATGTTAGTAACATCAAAAATATCGCATTAATGAAATAAATCAATCAACGATGATTATATCAACCAATTTATCAACTATTCAACCAAGCAACCATTTCACATTATAAAATAATTTTAAACGAGTGAGTTTACTCACATTGTTCGCAGTTGATGATTCTGCCTTTATTTCGTTTACAATCAAACAAGTGTTTGATTTTATCATGGAATTTCACTATCCTGTTATCTGCCGCATCAACTCCATAACCTAGATCTCTTCGTTATGATTCCACTGTAACTGACGATTTCCAATTGTTCACTCCAACATCATAATAATAGCCCCTTTTTCCATTGTCTGCAATTCACCTGCTATCCACCATCAATTCGATTCCCATCGGTTAAATGATTATTATAAATTTCAAATCATCTTAACGTTACTAACCATTATGTTGACTTGGCCATAAAGAAAACAAATTCGCAGTTCCATCTTCCGGTCAAAACGGAAAACATGGCACCCTCCACTTATACCGTGACTTTTCCCGAACCACTCATCATGAACTCTTCCTAATCACCAATTATTTCTTGATTACCATTTAAAATAATTAACGGTGTATTAAAACACACTTTAATCCATGACCCCCCCGACTGTTCCCAGGCTTCAATTACAAAAACCAACAACATTGCTGTTTCCTTAATCCACTTGTTTATAGGCCATTATGTTTCTCCCTTTTTCTTTAAACATACCGCACCTTCTGTAAACAAATCCACCCACCGAACTTTCTTCCCCATCAAAACTTCGCAACAGTAAACACCCTATGCCCCCATGAATCCATCAACACAGTAACTCCTGCACGCTTTCCTTAATTCCCCCCCAAAAATCAAGTAAACCACCTTCATTAAGCATTACCGAACCGTGTATTAAAGCCTTGACCCCAAAACCAAAACCCCACCCTGGACTAGAACAACGCCAGAAACTCCGAACAGCAAACCTGTCCTCAACCCCACAAAAGATCTTAAAGTATTTGGAATCCTTACCACCTTAATCTACCACCGTTGTTGCCGATTCAGATGGTCAGACATTGATCAAGTGTTGCCGCTTTGACCGCCCATCCATGCTTCGTCAAACCCCCATGGCCTGAGCCTTCATCGACGCCTTTATCTCCGGCAAACCTCTCCACTTGCAACGCTGTAGTCCTTCAAGCTCTAATTGATGCTCTAATGTCATTGAACGTGCTGAAATTGGGATAGGTGTGGAGAGCAATACCCAGAGATTAAGCACTTATTTATTTCAATTTTATTTTCTTTTTTTGAATTGGATTAAATCTCACTTCATGGGTTTCAAAGGAAATGGGACCTTTTTCTTTTCTACTGAGAAGGAAAAGTCTAGTATTTAAAAAGAGAGAAACGTGGCTTGCACGAAACGCAGTAGCTTGGTCGGCACGGGTAGAAGCCTTAGGGAACACGGGTAAAACTTTGCAGTCACGATGTTTGTTTGTTCAAAACGTACAGGGTAAGATAATATATACATATTATTTTGTTGATTATTTTGGGCGAGATATTGAAGCTGTATAATGTGTGCTGATCGTATTGTTAAGTCAGAAAATTTCCTGTTTAGATGGCACGTCGCCCTATAGTCCTTTTTAAAAATGATACGGATAGGGTATAGGTCTAATGGATTGACATCCAGAGGAATGAACGAATGATCATATGAATGAACAGTCTGTTTACTGATTTAAAAGCTAATCTTGGTGTAAAAAGGTATTCTGAACCCAACGGGACAAGTTTCGTCGAATTCCGACATCGTTTGAAAAAAATTCCTTTATAAAACCAGAAATCAACACGCGTTTAAATTTTTCACGATCACCAGATAAATCAAATCAACTTGAAACTGCGAACACCGACAATAACTTTTCGATACGAACCCAACGGCACTAGTTTCGTCGCATTCTGAGACTGTTGCCCCGGTAGACTGTTTTTGGCGCGTACCGGACTGCCCTTCTGAACACCAAATTTGCCAATCTCTAAAAATAACAAACTATATACCTACCCTGACTATATTCGATGCTACGAACTCACTGGAACTGGTTTCGTGGCCTGATTTGATCGTCTGTTCAAGTTACACTCTAATATCCCTTTATTCAGTTGAATTAATTTAATTGCACTGAACGAGCGTTTACGGCTACCGTGGTTACATACGACATCGGTTTGCCACGCCATTCAACACCGTACAATAATTTAATGATACGGTCCCAATGAAACTGATTTCGTTGAAAACAGAGTCCGTTTGCAAAACGGCTATTTTAACGCGTATATTTTAATAACGATTTTCCACAGCGACTATTTCAAAATTTGATTTGACCATAACTAACAAATTATAACACGAAATCTAGATTTTTCTCTTTCATATGAAAATTATAATCAATACGGTTCCAACGTGTCTTGTTTCACAGAAATCCGACTTATATCGGATCCTGTATCCTCAGTTGAAGTTCAAAACTCTATATTATGAACTGCCGCGCGTTTTCGAGCTCGTTTTAATTATAATTATAAATTATACGTTTAAATATCGTTTTATTAAATAAATTCATTATAAAATCCTTTTAAATTATCAATACAATATTTAAAACCAATTTAAATGTTCAAAATAAAATGGCTAAAAATCCGGGTCGTTACAAGTAATTACCCAAACGACGTGAAGACCTCCGGTCTTCGACCATCGTCTTCATCTTCGACTTATCGTTGTATCAGTTATTTAGAATGGGATAAACCCGGTCTTCCCGAATAACTCGCGTATATTTTAAATAAGTGTTACACAAACACAACATACGCCTCATTCCAATTCATCAGTCACTAACCTTAAATTAATCAAGAGAATAATTCCCCAAATATTAACCCCGAAGGCCGAAACCAACAT
This sequence comes from Allium sativum, assembly GCA_030737875.1. Taxonomy (NCBI): domain Eukaryota; kingdom Viridiplantae; phylum Streptophyta; class Magnoliopsida; order Asparagales; family Amaryllidaceae; genus Allium; species Allium sativum. Next base: position 1,018,702,702 of record CM060913.1, read on the forward strand.
CAGATCAATATCCAGGAAACCATTCTGCTTAGCTAACCGACAGTTAGTTTCTAAATTTCATATTCATAAGGAAAGGTTCCCATTAATTTTATCAAAGATAAATTCTTTATATTTATTCTTTAATCTATCCTTTTGAATTTCGATTCAACTAGTCGGGATTAACGAACCTTACCAAAGTAATCATTTATTTTAATTTCCCAATCCCAACCTATTCATCCCATGAAGTAAAACAGGTAATACTTCATATCTAACACCACGATGTTATCGGTAAATTCAATTACCATTTCACGTTAAAATCTAATTAAAGATTTAACTATCGCCTGGAGCAAAACTGGTGATACTCCATTCTCGATCATTTCAATCTAATTAAAGATTCATTAAAACTCCACTTAGTTTTAATCGCTAACTGGGTTAAAGAATTAGTGTCATTTAAAACATGGTTCACGATAAACCCAAAATCACATTCCATTAATTATCGGGTTAAAGAACGAGTGTTATTTAAAACACTGTCCACGATACCCAAAAATCAATATCAATTCAATTCCAAATAAATATTATTTAATTGGTACACTTCATTAAATCTAAATAAAAAGATTTAATCTTTTCTCAACTGGGTTCCAGAACAGTGTTAATGAATACACCATTCACGACAAACCCAAATCACATTTGATATTAAATACACGGCTCCGAATAGAAAATATACCGGCTTATATTCAATATCAAATTATACGACGAACAAATATCGTATTGGAAATAACGATATCAATATATCTTTCAAATTCCCATAACAATATCTGTATCATCACGAAATCCAACACCGAAATATTCCGAAGACAATTTCGATTCGAATCCATTCCAATGCAATCATTGGAAATTCTGGTTATTTTCAAAACTATTTCAAATCCAATTTATTTATTTAAAAATAAATAGAATTATAATTCTATTTCAAAACTAATTCATTTCGATAAAAATCTATTTTTATCTTTTCAAATTTGCAGTTTTTCATCCCAATTCTTTCTAAATCATTTCTGATGATTTTACACAAATTATTACTATTTTTAATAATTTTATCAAGGCCCGTACATTCGATTTCCATCAACGGCCATCGAACTGCACTTACAGCGACCTTTTTCAAATTTTATTTGGACATAATTCCAAATCCAACCGTTAGATTTCTAATTTCCCATATTCATTAGAAAGCTCTTTTCGATACGAATCCAACGGTTCCGGTTTTAGGAGAATCCGACGGTCGGATCTCCCGCAATATCCGTTCCAAGTCAATGGTCGAAATTCGCGAACTGCCGCGGCACGGCGCGTTCTATTTAGGCCATTATATTATATATAATATATATATAATATATACTTCATCGATTTTCTTTTCAAAACGATTTTTAATTCCATTTCCATTCGTTTTCAATTCAATTTGAATTTCTAATTAATTCAATTTCAATTCAAATTCATTTCTATTCAATTTCTATTCGAATTCATTTTGAAACGATTTCAATTCTATTTCGATTCTATTCGAATTCATTTCAAAATGATTTCAATTCTATTCGAATTCATTTTAAAACGATTTCAATTCTATTCGAATTCATTTCAAAACGATTTCAATTCTATTCGAATTCATTTCAAAACGATTTCAATTCTATTTCAATTCCATTCGAATTCATTTTAAAACGATTTCAATTCTATTCCAATTCTATTCGAATTTCAAAACCTTTCAGTTTATTTCGAATTTCAAATCAGTTTAATTAAATTCGAATTTTAATTCACTTTAATATTCACTTCAATTTGAATAAAATTGATATAAATATCGTTCACGTCAAAATGGCGTCAATCTATCAACGCGGCTTCATATATTTCAATTTTCAAATATCCTACTTCAAATATTTCTTTTTCAAATATTTCTATTCAAATATTTCATTTCAAATATTTCTATTTCAAAACTGGAATGAGGCCCAAACAATTACCATATAATGTTAATTATATGGATTTTTCTGCAACACATGTATATATTAACAACGATGAATAATCAACCATCATCCAAAGTGCATTCTACACTGTATAAGCATTAAATATAAATATTCAACGCTTATAATAGCCTGTCAATCAATCGATCGACATACAACTAGACAATTGGGATTAGTGTACGTCAAATATCATCCCAATACCCGTGTGGGGTTTCAAGCAATCAAATACAGATTTTTATTTGTGCAGTTGGGCGATGTGTAATATTTATCGTCCCAATCAATGTCCTTCAAATAGGTGTATATAAGCAAACCGTCCGGTTTGTAAATGAATATTTATTTATTCACATTCACGTTAAAAATTATATTTTTAACGATCAAACTATTTTATTCAACCTATGAATATTCTATTCGGTTCATTTATTAAATAAAATGTTATCTTTATTTTTCTAAATTATTTTTAGAAAATTTCGGTGGCATAACGACACGATACTAGAAACGGGACAAGACCTAGCCTTGTCCCCGGTCTAGTGAAGTCCCACGCCATTCACACATCAATCAAATCAATTTCATTCCACCAAACAATTCAATTCAAACCAAATAATCTAACCAACTACACAACCAAACAATTAAACAAACGAGCCATCCATGGTCTGTGGATAACGGGTGTCGGGTGCTGCTAAGCACCGTCAGCATCCTAGTATATATATAACTAGAAAAAGAAATTGAAGAGTGAGAAGTTCTCACAGAATAGCTAATCCAATGCCTCGACTCTTCTTAGGTAGAAATCTTCGTCGTTCTTGCCACTTGTCACTTTACTTGCCCGTATTCTCTACATATGTAAAAATCACATTTTTACTTCGTTATTCAATATATAAAAATCGAATTTTTTACTTCACTATTCAATATATAAAAATCGAATTTTTACTTCGCTATTCAATATATAAAAATCGAATTTTTACTTCGCTATTCAATATATAAAAATCGAATTTTTACTTCGCTATTCAATATATAAAAATCGAATTTTTACTTCGCTATTCAATATATAAAAATCGAATTTTTACTTCGCTATTCAATATATAAAAATCTCGCCTTTTCTATTTTAAAAATCTAATCTTTTCTATTTCTTAAAATACCATAATCTTTTTTCGTAAAAATATAATTTTTACTCATAAGAATAAAATTTCAAATCTTTACAATTATAACGTTGTTCCTTTAATAAAAATTGAAACTTTATAACGATGTTCATTCAACTAAAAATTCACTTTTTTCCTTGATGCTCCCATTTTAAAAACAATGTATTTCCTGTAAAAACAGATTTTTTTTCTCTTTGGAACTAATTTATTTATATAAATAAAAATAAATAACTAACTGAAATAAAATGCTGAAAATAAAGTAAATCAAATGTTGTTTACCTTTTTTTCCCTTTACGGGGAGGGGGGCCACGGTCGGTGGATGGCCAGAGGGCGCGGAGGAGGTTGCGAGGCCTGGTGGAGGCGGTGGGTGGTGCTCGCGCGCGCCTCGAGGTAAGTGGGGGTCGGGTCTGGAGTCGATCGCGGGGAAGAAGGAGAAGAAGGGGAAGATGGAGGGGGCGCGGCCGTAGTTGGAGGAGGGGAGGCGCGCCTCTGGGCGGCGGCGGGATCGATTCGATCGCGAGCCCCTTTTTTTTCATTTCTGAATGAACGATGAAGGGGGGGCAGCGGTTTTGAAGGGGAGAGAGAGAGAGGTTTTAATTATTTTATTATTATTTTTTTCCCCAAAAAGTTGACTTTTACATTCGACCTCTAAACGAGGCCCACCGCCTGTCGTCCCTATTTAATTACCCCCATTCCGAACACAATGGGATATATATTGCAAGCTGATTCGACCGTTTCGATCAGTTTCGGTTAAAATCAACATATAACTCTATATATTGAATTTGAACGCGCATTTCAATTTACCGGGGTAACATACTAACTCGAAAAATTCCAGATAAATATTTTCTAGCTTCGTATTGACGATACAGTCCTAATAAAACTAGTTTCGTCGAATTATGAGACCGTTGGAAAAATGGTCATTTTCCAGTCGATTAAAATCAACTGAAAATGGTCAAACGCGTTTTCCTTCGCCACGCTCACATATTGATTCGAAAAATTATGAAAATTGGAACCTAGCAATAACTTTACATCACAGATCCAACAAAAGTGGTTTCGTCGAAACCCGAGATCGTTTGTAAAATGTCTATTTTTAAGGGCCTGAATTCCATAACGACTATTCAGAATTTTCAACTGGACATATCTTTTGATCCCCGCTATGAAATTTTGATTTTTCGGATTCGTTGGAAAGATATCCACAAATAGATTCCATTATTTTGGTTTCACTAAAATGCGGATTGTTTTGCACCCGGTACGTTGAATTGAAGTTTGAAATCGAATTATCGAACTACCGCGCCATTTTCAATTCTAATTATAATTATATATAATTATTTATATTCTAACATCGATCTATATAACTATATACAATTGAATTTTATTCAAAAGAAATTTTCTCGTCGATATTATTTAAAATAATTCATTTTAAATAATCAAAATTCGCTAAAATTGCCAAAATAAAAATTTCAAACTGGTCCAGATTTTCGGGTTGTTACACACACTTTCATAGGAAACACGATTGCATTGAGCATATGCAACAAGCCGTTAAACCTCTAGGCGTCCCTAGTAGGACGAGTGGTGTCTGGTGAGGGATTTCAACGGATACTACCCATAAAATCCAAATGCAGTATACTATGATTCTAATAAAACTACATGAGTGCAATGGACATATGCAAAATAAAAACAAAAATGAAAACACGGCTTGTTTTAGGAAAGTGGTACAACAAATTAAGTTAACGATTGTTAATCAGTTGATAGTATTTTTTCTTTCAACTAAGATCGAATAAGAAATATAATGAAAAGTTGAATTTGAGGGATAATAGTGTAACTGGTACATAGGGAGATTCTTAGGTGATCGCCATGAAGTTTGTACTATATTGTATTCTTTGTTTTAATAAATGGAGGACTTAAAATACTTATATTGGCTTTTCGAATCTTTAAAACTAAGTTGTGTTAATATGAATTCGCGTATCTCTCCCTTATTCTTATATTTTCAATAATAATAATAGCAATCCAAGGGTATCCAACATTGCTTGTATATCGAGCGTTAGTGTGCAAACTCGCCAAGCTCTATCCGACATATTATTGCCAAAGTTAGCTTTGGAATATCACGGTCTCATTTATGAGTTGGACCCCTAAGGATTACTGACATGTTGTTGACAAAGTCAGCGTCAGTCTGCACAATCCGCCTAGCTCTGTCCCAACTCTCCGTTAGTCCGCAAGGCAGTGCATGGGTGGTATACCTTGGTCTTTAAGTTTGGTGCATGTAATTAATCATAAATTTTAACTTTTATAGAGATAGAGAATAAGAGTTGATGCCTAAATATTTCTTGACCTTATTGATTTGACTAGCTATACACAAGGAAATTAGAATACCACTTTACAAACTGTAACAAGCAAACTAAGAATTCATTTCATGGCTGCGCTATATTATCAACCGAACCAACTGGCCAAACTGGAATTTAACATTTGAAAACTTGAGTGACAAATTGAGGTATCTAAAATAAAATCAACTAATTAAAATTTGTCAACTTAATTTGTTGTACCACTTTCCTGAAACAGGTCATGTTTTCATTTTTGTTTTTATTTTGCATATGTCCATCGCACTCATGTAATTTCATTAGAATCATAACATACTGCATTTTGATTTTGTGGGTAGTATCTACTAAAAACCCTCACGAGACACCACTCGTCCTATTAGGGACCCCTAGAGGTTTAACGACTTGTTGCATACGCTCAAAGCAATCGTGTTTCCTACGAAAGTGTGACCTATCTAGTTTAGTTTTTCAATTTTTTTTTATTCGAGGACGAATAAAAGATTAGTGTGGGGATATTTGATTAACATAGAAATGTGTTTATTTTATGCTCTTATATCTTATCTTTTGAATATAAATAAATATTACTTGGGTATTGTTTTGTCACTTTTACAGATATTCCAACCAAGCCGTATGCAGTCAGAAATGTAGAGAAATTGAGATCAAATTATTGTATATTTACATTTGATGATTTGCAGATAAAGGTCTCACATCTAGTTACTGTTGGACAAGAAAATAGTTAGCAGAAATGCCATGCACATTACAATTCAAAGGATGCTTGCAAGAGGAAAGGCCTGAAACTGACTTGATTTAACAAAGGCCTAGAACTTACATGAAATAACTATGGCCCATTTGTAATTAGGGTTTAGGTTGGATATCTTCTATAAATACCCATGTAATCTCATTGTAGTCACCATCCCATTTTCTATCTTCTTCTCCATTAACAAAGTTCTTCTTCTTCTTCTTCTTTTTATTTTCTGCATTTTTCTATTTATTAGCAACTAGTGCCATCTACACAATTAGATTTGGTAGAGTACTAGTTGTATTTTACATTTACTTCATCAGTGATTAATCGTTTGATTAGTTTCAATGATAATCCTAATTTTATTTCTGTTGTTACTTCTATTCTGCACTTTTGCTTTCTGAATTTTATTCTTGTTTTCAATTTACTTTCACGCTTGATTAGTTTCAACGATAATCCTAATTGCTGCAATTTCAATTGTTCTATTTTCAACCAAATCTCAAAAGTCGTCTAACTCATCCACGAAACTCTATAAATAATAATTTTTCATATGCCTCCCTGCGACTCGACCTGCATATTACACGACCTGTGCGCTTGCAATATTTATTTTAAAATTCTCGTTGTTCTAGCTTTTAGAAAACGTCGATCATTAATCCTACCTCTAATTCTCCAAATAGCCCTTATTTCCAACAATTACCCCTATTTTTTAACTACTGTGAAGGGTTGGTTTTTGTAGCACCCAATCCAAATGATTCATCTTCTTTCATATTTGTCGATCTACCCCTACTATGCTTAAACTACCCAACTTCTATTAATACTTCAAGACAGCCCTTCTTTTTAATCCAACCCCTAATTCTCTAAATAGCCCTTACTTCAAACAATTAACCCTATTTTTTTAACTTCTATGAAGGGTTGGTTTTTGCAGCACCTAATCCAAATGATTCGTCATCTTTCATATATGTGGATCTACCCCTACTATGCTTAAACTACCGCTACTACTCTTAATACATCAAAACTGCTCTTCTTTTTAATCCTACCCCTAATTCTCATAATAGACCTTACTTCCAACAATTACCACTATTTTTTAACTATTGTGAAGGGTTGGTTTTTGCAGCATCCAATCCAAATGATTAATCATCTTTCATATTTGTCGATCTACCCCTACTATGCTTAAACTACCCCCCGTACTTTTATTATTGTTTTCCTTTATTCAGTTTTTTTTTTTGCATTATTCATTTCTTTCTTTGTAAACCAATTATCAATCTACTTCCGTGAAGGGTTGATTTTTGCAGCACTCAATCAAAGCGATTCATAATCTTTCACATTTGTCAATCTATCCATACTGTGCTTAAACTACCCCAACTTCTCTTAATACTTCAAAACAACCCTTCGTTTTAATCCTACCCCTAATTCTCTAAATATCCCTTACTTCCAACAATTACCTTTTTTTTTTTAACTACTGTGAAGGGTTAGTTTTTGCAGCACCCAATTCAAATGATTCATCATCCTTCATATTTGTCGATCTACTCCTACTATGCTTAAACTACTCTTACTTCTTTTAATACTTCAAAACAACCTTATTTTTAATCCTACCAATAATTCTCTAGATAGCCCTTACTTCCAACAATTATCCCTATTTTTTAACTACTGCGAAGGGTTGGTTTTTGCAACAGCCAATCTAAACGATTCATCATTTTTATATTTGTCGATCAACCCCTACTATGCTTAAAAAACCCCGACTTCTCTTAATACTTCAAAACAGCCCTTCATTTCAATCCTACCCCTAATTCTCTAAATAGCCCTTACTCCCACCAATTACCCCTAGTTATAACTAATGTGAAGGGTTGGTCTTTGCAGCACCCAATCCAAATGATTCATCATCCTTCATATTAGGGGTAGATCTACTCCTACTATGCTTAAACTACCCCTACTTCTCTTAATACTTCAAAATTGCGCTTCTTTTTAATCCTACCCCTAATTCTCCAAATAGCTCTTACTTCCAACAATTACCCCTATTTTTTAACTACTGTGAATGGTTGGTTTTTGCAGCACCCAATCCAAATGATTCATCATCTTTCACATTAGTCGATCTACCCCTACTATGCTCAAACTACCCCCCGTACTTTTATTATTGTTTTCCTTTATTCATTTCTTTATTCAATTATTTTGCATTATTCGTTTCTTTCTTTGTAAACCAATTATCATTCTACTTCTGTGAAGGGTTGATTTTTGCAGCACTCAATCCAAACGATTCATAATCTTTCATATTTGTTGATCTATCCCTACTATGCTTAAACTACCCCTACTTCTCTTAATACTTCAAAACAGCCCTTAGTTTTAATACTACCCAGAATTCTCCAAATAGCCCTTACTTCTAACAATTACCCCTATTTTTTAACTACTGTGAAGGGTTGGTTTTTGCAGCACCCAATCCAAATGATTCATCATGCTTCAAATTTGTCGATCTACCCCTACTGTGCTTAAACTACCCCTACTTCTATTAATATTTCAAAACAAACCTTCTTTTTAATCCTACCAATAATTCTCAAAATAGCCCTTATTTCCAACAATTACCCCTATTTTTTAACTATTGTGAAGGGTTGGTTTTTGTAACACCCAATCCAAACGATTCATCATCTTTCATATTTGTTGATCAACCCCTACTATGCTTAAACTACCCCTACTTCTCTTAATACTTCAAAACAACCCTTCTTTATAATCCTATCCCAAATTCTAGAAATATCCCTTACTTCCAACAATTACCCATATTTTTTAAGTACTGCGAAGGGTTGGTTTTTGCAGAACCCAATCCAAATGATTCGTCATCTTTTATATTGGTCGATCTACCACTAATATGCTTAAACTACCCCCTACTTCTATTATTGTTTTCCTCTATTCATTTCTTTATTCATATTTTTTTTTTGCATTATTCATTTATTTGTAAACCAATTATAATTCTACTCCTATGAAGGGTTCGTTTTTGCATCACCCAATCCAAATGATTCATCATTTTCATATTTTCGATCTACCCCTAGTATGCTTAAACTACCTCTACTTCTCTTAATACTTCAAAACAACCCTTCTTTTCAATCCTACCTCTAATTCTCTAAATAGCCCTTACTTCCAAAAATTACCCCAATTTTTTAACTATTGTGAAGGGTTGGTTTTTGCAGTAACCAATCCAAACGATTCATCATCTTTAATATTTGTCGATCTACTCCTACCATGCTTAAACTACCCCTACTTCTCTTAATAGCTCAAAATAGCCCTTATTTTAAATCCTAACCCTGATTCTCTAAATATCCCTTGCTTCCAACAATTACCCCTATTTATTTAACTACTGTAAAGCGAAGTTGGTTTTTGCAGCACCCAATCCAAAGGATTCATCATCTTTCATATTTGTCCATCTACCCCTACTATGCTTTAACTACCCCTCTACTTTTATTATCTTTTTCCTTTATTCATTTCATTATTCATTCTTTTTGCATTAATCATTTCTTTCTTTGTAAACCAATTATCATTCTACTTCTGTTGAGGGTTGATTTGAATTAGTAGGGGTAATTGTTTTGAAGAATTAAACTACTGTAAAAAAAATTAGGGGTAATTTTTTGAAGTAAGGAGTATTTAGAGAATTAGGGGTAGAATTAAAAAGATGGGTTGTGTTGAAGTATTAAGAGAAGTAGGGGTAGTTTAGGTATAGTAGGGGTAGATCGACAAATATGAAAGATGATGAATCGTTTGGATTGGGTGCTGCAAAAACCAATCCTTCATAGATGTAGAATGATAATTAGTTTACAATGAAATGAATTATGCAAAAAAAATGAATAAAGGAAAATGATATTAAAAGTGGGGGGTAGTTTAAGCATAGTAGGGGTAGATCGACATATGTAAACGATGATGAATCATTTGGATTGGGTGCTGCAAAAAAGATGATTCATTTCTTTATAAACCAACCCTTCGCAGTTGTTAAAAAATAGGGGAAATTTTTGGAAGTAAGGTCTATTTAGAGAATTAGGGGTAGGATTAAAAAGAATGGATGTTTTGAAGTATTTAGAGATGTAGGGTAGTTTAAGCATAATAGGGGTAGAATGACAAATATGAAAGATGATTAATCGTTTGGGTTGGGTGCTGCAAAACCTAACCCTTCACAGTAGTTAAAAAATAGGTGTAATTGTTGGAAGTAAGGACTATTTAGAGAATTAGGTGGATGATTAAAAAGAAGGGATGTTTTGAAGTATTAAGAGAAGTAAGGGTAGTTTAAGCAAAGTAGGGGTAGATCGATAAATATTAAAGATGATGAATCATTTGGATTGGGTGCTGCAAAAACCAACCCATCACAGTAGTTAAAAAATAGGGGTAATTGTTGGAAGTAAGGGATATTAATAGAATTAGGGGTAGGATTAAAAAGAAGGGCTGTTTTGAAGTACTAAGAGAATTAGGGGTAGTTTAAACAAAGTAGGGGCAGATCTACCGATCCAAATGATTGGTTTTTCCTACCCCTAATTCTCTAAATATCACTTACTTCCAATAAAATACGGGTAGTTTAAGCATAGTAGGGGTAGATCGATAAATGTGAATGTAACAACCCGAAAATCTGGGCCAGTTTAAAATTTTTATTCTGATAATTTTAGCGAATTTTGAACATTTAAAATAGATTATTTTAAATAATAATGACGAAAAATTTATTTTGAATATAATTCGAACGTATATATTTATATAGATCGTCGTTAGAATATAAATATTTATTTTAAATTATAGAAGGAATTGAAAATGGCGCGGTAGTTCGATAATTCGATTTCAAACTTCAATTGAATGTACCGGGTGCAAAATAAACCGGATTTTAGTGAAACCAAAAATAATAGGATCTATTTGATAATATCTTTCCAACGAACCCAAAGAATCGAAATTTCATTGCGGGAATCAAAAGATATGTCCAGTTGAAAATTCAGAATAGTCGATATGGAATTCTGGCCCTTAAAAATGGAAATTTTGCAAACAACCTCGGATTTCGACGAAACCACTTTTGTTGGGTCCACGATGTCAAATTATTGCTAGTTTTCAAATTTCATAATTTTTCGAACCAATATGTGAGCGTGGCAAAGGAAAACGCGTTTGACCAGTTTCAGTTGATTTTAATCGACTGGAAAATGGCCATTTTTCCAACGGTCTCAGAATTCGATGAAACTAGTTTTGTTAGGACCGTATCGTCAATACGAAGCTAGAAAATATATTTTCTGGAATTTTTCTAGTTAGTATGTGGCCCCGATAAATTGAAATTCGCGTTCAAATTCAATATATAGAGTTATATGTTGATTTTGATAAAAACTGATTCAAACAGTCGAATTGGCTTGCGGAACATATCCCATTTTGTTCGGAATGTGGGTAATTGGCTAGGGGCGACAGTCGTCAAGTTTGATTAGGAGTTCGGATGCTAAAACTTTATAAAGGAAGATAATTAGAATTAAAATAATATTAAAATATAAATTATATAGCCCATCCTCCAGTCAAACTCCTTATTCTCTTCTGCTTGGTCAACCTTTAGAAAAGCTGCCGCTATCTCAAACATCGAAGGAAAAAAAAAGCACGATCTCTCTCTCCTCAAATTCTTCAAATCCACAAGGAATTATGCAAATGTATAACCTAAACCTGGTAGAAAACCTCGAGGCCGACATTTCTATACGAAGATGATGATGCTTCGCTGAGTACATTTCTCGAATTCGGAGCTCAAAGTCGGAGCAGCCGAGCGCGATTTACGTCGCAGTGGGGCCACCGAGTGGGCCGCCACTCACGGCGGTGAGAGATGCTTCATCGGCGGTTCGAGTAGTGCGGTGGGATCGGGGTCACGGTGGTTGTTGGCGATGTGGCGGCGGAACCCTGATTCGAACAGTGGGTTTGCAAACGTCCAGGAAGAAGGAGCAGCCTGAATTCCTTAATCAAGGTAATGAGCTGCTTTTCATTTCTTTTTATTTATTATGTTAGTTTAATTAAATTTTCTTAAATATATATATATAACATTGTTTTAAATAAGATTTTTATTATGAGATAGAATTTATAAAAACATTGTTTTAAAATCTAAAAATATACATTGTTTAAAAATATATATTTATAGCATTGTCCTAAATAAATATGCATTGTTTTTGAAGAATATAATGGCGTTGTTTAAACATGAAAAGTATAGTTTTATCTAGGTAAAGATAAAAATTTTGAATATAAAAGGACGGATTTTTATATAGTATATACATAGAAAGATAGGATTTTTATCTATATAATAGCATGTATGAAAATTCGATTTTTATATATTGAACAACGAAGTAAAAATTCGATTTTTATATATTGAATAGCAAAGTAAAAATTCGATTTTTATACATAGAATAACAAAGTAAAAATTCTATTTTTAAATTTTGAATAGCGAAGTAAAAATTCGATTTTTATATATTGAATAGCAAAGTAAAAATTCGATTTTTATATATTGAACAACGAAGTAAAAATTCGATTTTTATATATTGAATAGCAAAGTAAAAATTCGATTTTTATATATAGAATAGCGAAGTAAAAATTCGATTTTTATATTTTGAATAGCGAAGTAAAAATCCGATTTTTATATTTTGAATAGCGAAGTAAAAATTCGATTTTTATATACTGAACAACGAAGTAAAAATTCGATTTTTATATATGTAGTGGCTACGGTCAACGAAGGTGACAAAAAGGCGAAATGACGAAGACTTCTACAAAAGAAGAGTCGAGATGGTTGGATAGCTATCGGTGAGAACTTCTCACTCTTCAATTTCTTTTTCTAGTTATATATATATACTAGGATGCAGACGGTGCTTAGTAGCACCCGACACAATCGTCCACAGACCATGGACTTGTTTGTTTGGTTGTGTAGTTGATTAGATTATTTGATTTGAATTGAATTGTTTGGTGAATTGAATGGATTTGATTGATGTGTGAATGGCGTGGGCCTTCACTAGACTGGGGATAAGGCTAGGCCTCGTCCCGTTTTTAGTATCGTGCCGTTATGCCGCCGAAATTTTCTAAAAAAAAAGTTAGAAAAATAAAAATATCATTTTATTGGGTAAATGAACTGAAGATTAATGTGTTGAAAGAAAATAAAATATTTATATAGTTAAAAATATTTTATCGTTAAAAATATAATTTTTTACGTGAATGTGAATAAATAAATATCTATAAACAAATCGAACGATTTATTTATATACACTGATTTGGCTGATATTGATTGGGTCGATAAATTTTACACATCGCCCAACTGCACAAATAAAATATGTGTTTGATTGTTTGAAACCCTACACGGGTGTTGGGATGAAATTTGAAGTTCACTCATCCTGATTGATTAAATATGTCAATCGATTGATTGACAGGCTGGTATAAGCATTAGATATCTATATTTGATGCCTATACAGTGTAGTGCACTTTGGATGATGGTTGATTATTTATCGTTGCTACTATATACATTTGTTGTATGGAATCCATATAATTAACTTTATATGGTAATTGATTGGGCCTCATCCCAATGGGAAAAATAAAGAATATTATAAAATAAAGGTTCATGTGTTGACCGTACTCATCCGTTGAGATTAGTCATGTGTTGAACGAAATATTTTAATAATAAAATTTACATCTTTATCAATATAAAATAAAGGTTCATGTGTTGACAGTACTCATCCGTTGAGATTAGTCATGTGTTAAACGAAACATTTTGACAAATAGAAATATTTTGAAATAGAAATATTTGAAATAGAATATTTGAAAATAGAAATATATGAAACCGTGTTGATTAGATTGACGCCATTTTGACGTGAACGATATTTATATCGATTTTATTCATTTTAAAATGAATATTGAAAAGTTATTTCGAAATCGACTATTTAGAATTGAATTTGAATCGAATAGAAAACCAATTTGAATTGAATTTGAAACGAATAGAAAACCAATTTGAATTGAATCGAATAGAAAACCAATTTGAATTGAATCGAATAGAAAAACAATTTGAATTGAATCGAATAGAAAACCAATTTGAATTCAATTTGAAACGAATATAAAACCAATTTGAATTGAATCGAATAGAAAACCAATTTGAATTGAATCGAATAGAAAACCAATTTGAATTGAATCGAATAGAAAACCAATTTGAATTGAATTTGAAACGAATATAAAACCAATTTGAATTGAAACGAATATAAAACCAATTTGAATTGAATCGAATAGAAAACCAATTTGAATTGAATCGAATGGAAAACCAATTTGAATTGAATCGAATAGAAAACCAATTTGAATTGAATCGAATAGAAAACCAATTTGAATTGAATTTGAAACGAATATAAAACCAATTTGAATTGAATCGAATAGAAAACCAATTTGAATTGAATCGAATAGAAAACCAATTTGAATTGAATCGAATAGAAAACCAATTTGAATTGAATAGAATAGAAAAACAATTTGAATCGAATTGAATAGAAAACGAATTCGAATTGAATTGAAAACGAATTCGAATTGAATTGAAAACGAATTCGAATTGAAAACGAATTGAAATGAATTCAAAAATGAATTGAAATTTGAACTGAATAGCAATGAATTTTAAAACGAATTTATAAGAAAAAAAATTCGATTTTGATTTGAATTAAAATGGAAGTTGAAATGGTTTTTGAAACGAATTCAAAACTATTTATAAAATTCGTCATAAATAGAAATCGACATAATATATATTATATATAATATATATATAATATAATGGCCTGAATAGAACGCACCGCACCGCGGCAGTTCGTGAATTTCGACCATTTATTTCAAACGGACATTACGGGAGATCCGACCGTCGGATTCTCCTGAAACCGGAACCGTTGGGTTCGTATCGAAAAGAGCTTTCTAACGAATATTAGAAATTTGAAATCTAAAGGTTGGATTTGGAGTTACGTCCAAATCAAATTTGAAAGAGGTCGCTGTAAGTGCAGTTCGATGGCCGTTCATGGAAATCGACTGTACGGGCCTTGATAAAATTATTAAAAATAGTAATAATTAGTATAAAATTATAAGTAATAATTTGGGAAAAATTGGGATGAAAAACTCCATATTTGAAAAGATAAAAATAGATTTTTATCGAAATGAACTAGTTTTGAACTGAAATTAAAACCCAATTATTTTAAAATAAATAAATTGGATTTGAAATGGGTTTAAATAATATTGATTCATGGGTTTATCGTGAACTGTGTTTTAAATAACACTAGTTCTTTAACCCGATAATAAATAGAATGTGATTTGGGTTTATCGTGAACTGTGTTTTAAATGACACTAGTTCTTTAACCCAGTAAAAAGTGTTTTAATGAATCTTCAATTAAATTGAAATGTGGATTGATAATTTAAATTATCAACTTTAGGAAATGAGCGAGAATGGAGTATCACCCGTTTTGCTCCAAAGCGATAGTTAAATCTTTAATCAGATTTGAACGTGAAATGGTAGTTAATTTTACCGATAACACTGTGGTGTTAAATATGGAGTATTACCAGTTTTGCTTCATGGGATGAATAGGTTGGGATTGAGAAAAAATTAAATAATTACTTCG
Source organism: Allium sativum (assembly GCA_030737875.1). Classification (NCBI taxonomy): domain Eukaryota; kingdom Viridiplantae; phylum Streptophyta; class Magnoliopsida; order Asparagales; family Amaryllidaceae; genus Allium; species Allium sativum. The sequence continues at coordinate 1,018,718,434 of CM060913.1, forward strand.
GTATGGTACGCTAATATCGACTAGTTTGGAAAACCATAATTTGGTTTGAAATGACATCCAAAGGAAGATTAAAGGATAAATTTTAAAGGATTTATCTTGGATAAAATTAATGGGAACCTTTCCCAAAAGATGTGAATATTTAAATAACAGAATATTCAGAATTGGAAATGAGGCGTATGTTGAGTTTGTGTATCATTTGTTTTTAATATACGCGGGTTGTTCGGAAAGGCCGGGTTTATACCCATTCTGAATAATCGATTCGACGATAAATCGAAGATGAAGACGGTGGTCGAAGACCGGAAGTCTTCACATCGTTTGAATAATTACTAACGATCCTGATTGGGTTGTACACCCAAGAAGATGGAAATAGTTGGTGGTCGTCCAGACGTACTTGGAGATGGATGGATATGCGAGGAAAGTGCCTCTGGTTTCGTTCAGACCTAGAACGGACTTGTAAATGGATGGTGTGTCTGACACTGTATTCCTTTATATTGTATTCGTTGATCTCTGCTAAATATATATCTGTTTGGCGGCGGAGAATTTATTCTCTTGCTTAACGCCCTTCTCTGAGACATACGAGCTCAGAGGTTATATATTGGCAGAAATTAGTGGTATGATATGGATTGATAGTGTGGCATGCTGAGTTGCAGTGATCCAGACTTTTGTTGAAAAGCAAAGTTTGGTGGTTGATGATCAAAGCGCAGCTTTAATATAGCATGGCTTTGTGTATAGCGTTGATTCGCGAGCCTCACATCCCGGTATGGTGGTAAACTGATGGTTTGATCAGTATGCTTTTTAGTGGATGGGCACCTTAGTGGTGTCGTGGATTCGGTCGACCGAGATGAGCTTAGTGCTCAGGGATATATAGAGTAAGCGGTGTTTTCTCTCGCTGGGACATAAGCCGCGGTGATACTCTGGTCCCAAATGTGCGGATGTGCAGACGGTGTTTTCTCTCGCTGGGACGTAGCCATGGTGAATTGCACAACGCGATCGATCTTTCGAATCAGGAGCCACCATGATGGAAATCCAATTTCCAATATGTGTATTGCGGTTTTAATTGTAGAACTAGTATGGCGACATGATATATGGTACCCATGCCGTCTATGATTGATATTTATGATTGAAATTGTTTTGACACTATACACTATTATAGTATCAAATGATTTGATTTTTAAAACGTACCAAGCATGTTTGGCTATTATAAGGGAAAACCCTATCCTCCGGCTGCGTTGCATTGTGTGATGGGACCTGGGTCTTATAATAGCTTCATTTTTAGAAAAGCATTGCGTTGTTTACTTATATGCACTGGTATTCTTGGGAGGAAACCCGTTCCGTGTTATACGGCGTGGTCCCTTGATTTACCTAACTTTAAAATAAAGATTTACAACTGTTTTAGTTCTCACACCAGTCCCATGACTGACCTGGAGTTTATTGTTTTAACCTAAACTCCGGGTGCCCCTATTTTCGACACGGGCAGCTAGTAGTTTTGGTTTTGTAGATTTATATTCACAGGATCCTGGTTTACAGCTGGAACGATCCGGAAAGCTTTGTATCCGTATATCTCCTTCAGTTGTGTATCGTATTATTTTCCGCTGTCATGTATTTAAATGTAATTTAAATCTCTGATATTTCTGTGTAATATTCATTTATACTCTGTATATTCTTGTATTCTGGTGCATTGTTGTAATATACAATGAAATGTTCTTCTGTATCTGTTCTGTTGTGGCTTGTTCTCGAACTATCTGCGCTTTCCTCACCGAGGAAGTTACGGGTTTTCACAGTTGGTATCATAGCTTTGGTTTACAAGGCTCAGAGAACAAGACACATTAGAACCATACGAAAGAATTCATCAGAAATTGGATTAGTAATATCCAACGAGAAGGACTCGTTAGAGATGGGATCTGTAGTATCCTAGAATGAGTGTGAAGAGTATATTTTTGAAAATGAAAACAAATCTTGTTTTGAAATATAATCAATTATTCGTATTTGGTTATTTATTTATATTGATGTGGACAATCCAGTATATATAGATTTTGCGTATACGTCTGATCCGCGTGTATTCGAAGTTTTGATATATTGGGTAGATATAGAATCACCTTCTAGTCGCCCGGAGAGAATTCTGATGATTGATGCATCATCATCAGAATTTATGTTCGAGTGACGAACGTGTGATTTCTATATATTTCCTATTGACTGGTGTGAGAACTAAAATTAGATAGGGCCTATTGTTGGGATTTGGCATCAAAAATCTGATTTTTGACTATGTATCAAAGTTATAAATTTCAAAAGCTAATCAACTAATGGATTGATGTTTGTGTTGTTTATTTATTTGTTTGATAATTTTGAACCATTACGCCTAATTGTATCAAATATTGAATTGTATTGAAAATTGGTCGCATTTTCTTGCATATACATGTACTAACATTGAACAGGTCATAGCAAAGAGGCTAGAGCAGAAGAATAAAATTTGTTTGCCCGACAAATAGGTACATGTTTACCATAATTTCCTGTTTTGTTTGGGTGATGATGATTTTATGAGCCGATTGGCTAGCCGCTTGGATTTTTCTTTTTCTTTTTGAGATCAGAAGGCCTATATGGCAATTTCGGGATTTTCCTGTGGCTCCCGGTGCAGGGGAGGTTATGGCGAAATTTTTCGAAAATTTAGGGTGTTAGCCAAATTTTTGAAAAAAATTTGAAAATTCTCAAAAACTGAAAAGTTGGAGAATGAAAACCAGATCGAACGTAGAGTTGATTAATCAAACCACTTTCGACTTTGTTCCTTTTCGGGACGAAAAATTTTAAGTGGGGGAGATTGTAACAACCCGAAAATCTAGGCCAGTTTAAAATTTTTATTTTGGCAATTTTAGCGAATTTTGAACATTTAAAATAGATTATTTTAAATAATAATGACAGAAAATTTATTTTGAATATAATTCGAACGTATATATTTATATAGATCGTCGTTAGAATAAAAATATTTATTTTAAATTATAGAAGGAATTGAAAATGGCGCGGTAGTTCGATAATTCGATATCAAACTTCAATTGAATGTACCGGGTGCAAAATAAACCGGATTTTAGTGAAACTAAAAATAATAGGATCTATTTGATAATATCTTTCCAACGAACCCGAAGAATCGAAATTTCATAGCGGGAATCAAAAGATATGTCCAGTTGAAAATTCAGAATAGTCGCTATGGAATTCTGGCCCTTAAAAATGGAAATTTTGCAAACAACCTCGGATTTCGACGAAACCACTTTTGTTGGGTCCGCGATGTCAAATTATTGCTAGGTTTCAAATTTCATAATTTTTCGAACCAATATGTGAGCGTGGCAAAGAAAAACGCGTTTGATCAGTTTCAGTTGATTTTAATCGACAGGAAAATGGCCATTTTTCCAACGGTCTCAGAATTCGATGAAACTAGTTTTGTTAGGACCGTATCGTCAATACGAAGCTAGAAAATATTTTTTCTGGAATTTTTCTAGTTAGTATGTGACCCCGGTAAATTGAAATTCGCGTTCAAATTCAATATATAGAGTTATATGTTGATTTTGATAAAAACTGATTCAAACAGTCGAATTGGCTTGCGGAACATATCCCATTGCGTTCGGAATGTGGGTAATTGGCTAAGGGTGACAGTCGTCAAGTTTGATTTGGAGTTCGGATGCTAAAATTTTATAAAGGAATATAATTAGAATTAAAATAATATTAAAATATAAATTATATAGCCCATCCTCAAGTCAAACCCCTTATTCTCTTCTGCGTGGTCAACCTTTAGAAAAGCCGCCGCTATCTCAAACATCGAAGGGAAAAAAAGCATGATCTCTCTCTCCTTAAATTCTTCGAATCCACAAGGAATTATGAAAACGTATAACCTAAACCTGGTAGAAAATCTCTAGGCCGACATTTCTATACGAAGATGATGATGCTTCGCTGAGTACATTTCTCGAATTCGGAGCACAATGTCGGAGCAGTCGAGCGCGATTTACGTCGCAGTGGGGCCACCGAGTGGGCTGCCACTCACGGCGGTGAGAGATGCTTCATCGGCGGTTCGAGTAGTGCGGTGGGATCGGGGTCACGGTGGCTCTTGGCGATGTGGCGGCGGAACCCTTATTCGAACAGTGGGTTTGCAAACGTCCAGGAAGAAGGAGCAGCCTGAATTCCTTAATCAAGGTAATGAGCTGCTTTTCATTTCTTTTTATTTATTATGTTAGTTTAATTAAATTTTCTTAAATATATATATATATAACATTGTTTTAAATAAGATTTTTATTATGAGATAGAATTTATAAAAATCATTGTTTTAAAATCTAAAAATATACATTGTTTAAAAAATATATATTTATAGCATTGTCCTAAATAAATATGCATTGTTTTTGAAGAATATAATGGCGTTGTTCAAACATGAAAAGTATAGTTTTATTTAGGTAAAGATAAGATATTTGAATATAAAAGGATGGATTTTTATATAGTATATACATAGAAAGATAGGATTTTTAT